>CM060943.1:388876232-390283232 GCA_030765085.1 Allium cepa | reverse complement strand
TGTGCACCTCCATTGTTTTATCCATTTCCGATTGATGGGGCTCGAAGCTATGCGTTACCTTTTTAGCACACATTCACTTAGGATGCTCATCGTCCTCCTGACGATGTTCTGAAAGAATTCATCCATACAAGTCCATTCCGGGTTCGAACGGAACCGAATGCACTACTCCTACTACATCCATTTTGGAATCACCCTCAGGATTAGTAACGATTAGCCCTTGCACTTCATTGCTCCATCTTCGACTCGCAGCTCTTGTCTCTCTCACGAAAACGTTCAAACCAGATCGAAGTGGTTTTCGAGAAATAAATCCTGATCCCGGTCTCTCCGAAATGATCAGCGCATTGTCCAATATTGATAGTCTGTTATTTAACTATCAAATAACATTCATAAACAATCATCAAGGCATAATAATTTCTCCCAAATTATTTGTTTTAAAATAAGAGTTATGGAATTCTATAAAATTTTAACCAACTATTTTTAGAATAAGACTACTTTATAAAATATAAATATTAATAATTATCTTTTTAAAATATAATACCAATTAATCTTTAAATGATTACTACTAAAATAAATTTGAATAATATTTACTTTAAAATTTAAAACATTTAAAAATAATAAATTCTCTAAACATTACTTTAAAACAAATTTTTAAAGCCTTTAACTTATACATAAAAAGTCCCCTTAAAAATATACTTGGCTTTCTAGGGAAATACACTTCCCATTTCCATACCTTTAAAAATAAACCACAATTTATTTTTAAAACAGTTTACCCATTCCTTTATAAATTCCCACCATGAATTTATATTTTCAAATATCCACGGATATCTTGTTTCACCTTATAAACCCAGTTTATAAATCCCATAGTCTCATCTTCTTTAAATCACAGTTTCAAACACTAAATCAATTTTCAAATTGATTTTCAAAATTAACTCCATTTAAAATAAATTTCTTTACTTATCCAATTTTATTTCAAAACTCATTAATTTCAGATTTAACTTCTTTATTATGATTCAAAATCTTATTTAAACTGAAATACAAATTTCATACTTTTCCCAAATTTCTACTTTATCCAAAATCTACTTTCCATGCTCGGAATTTATTTATTAGAATTTAAAAATCAACTTTTATCCTTTTCTAATTTATTTATCCAAACCTCTATAATTATTTACTTAAGAATTCTCTTTTTAATCTCCTTCAAAAATCCAATCTATATATTTTTGATAACTCAGTATTCCCAAATATATACAATCAAACCATAGCATCCAATATTTTCAATTTACCAATTATAATCTATCACAGATTATCAAATAAACCATATCGTAGTACATTAAAACAATCTAAAACATTTTGAGGAATCCAGTTGGATCCCTCTAATCTGCTTCAAATTCGAATTTAAAACTAAATTTTAAATTATCAAAATTTCTCAAATTTTTTGTTCTCAATTTTAACTAAGATAGTGCATTACATAATTTTAACTTCCACATAAAATACCTATTGTAACGACCCATTTTTTGACTTTTGAAAGTCGACATTAATACGTCCACTGTATCAAATGCCGAACAATCGAATGCCGAAAAATCGAACCGTTAGGGTTAAAGAAGAAGAAGATAGAAGAAGAAACAGAAACAATAACAGAATCTTACATTTCGCAGCGGAACTATATATAATAGATAAATGAAAAATCTTTAAAGAATATAACTATATCAGTTAATACATTACATCATCAGAGTCATATACAAAACAATAGCAGAAAAGAAATAACATATACTAGCAATACGTCTCGACATCCAGCTTGCCTCCTGATCTCCATAGCATACTTCCTGACTTCGCTCCAGAATTACAGAAAACCTGACTCTACGCTGCCCGTGTGGAAAATTGTGGGCACCCAAAGTTTGGAAAGGGAACGATAAACTCCAGGTCAGTCATGGGACTGTTATGAGATCTTAAAATAGTTATTTCAACAAAGGAAATAAAAAGAAATCCGATATGCTTTTGGAAAATGAAATTACCATAAGGCCTCCCCATACACACACAATGCAAGCGCACAATTAGAGGAGATTTCTCCTTATGATAGTCAAATATGCTTGATACGCAAAATCTTTTTGATATTATTATTAGTGCATAATGTGGAAAACATTTTGAAAGTATAATATAAATCTTAGCCAGCATAGGTACCATTATATTATGCCTGCTATAGCTACCTCCTGAGGAGGCAGGTTATACAACTGCAATCGTAAAGGGCTCGTATTGTTTTGTTTAGATTTCCAATAAATGGTCAGGCTAAGGAACTTCCTACAACGAATGAGTATGCCACTGGAGGGACGCCCTGAGAACTTAACCAGCTCTCTGCCAACACAAGGCCAGGTTACCTCTGTAACTAGGTAACTAACTTTCATGAGTATGCCACCCTCCAGTCTAGACCGACCTTTATCCGAGGCGCCTCTATAACCAACAACCACTAATTAAATAATCTTGGCTCCATACCAGAATACCACTTTTAATAATCCACACAAGTTAAATATCTGGGCTCCATACCAGAATACCACTTTTTATCCAGTAGGGAATGTATATACCCTGAGGGGCGCGAGCCCTATAACCTTGCCACGTCCTTGCTGTTTCGACCATTTCCGGAGTGTGAGGTCTGACGAAGTCTCGTCCACAAAGCTACGCTTTTCACAAAAGCCATGCTTCAATCAAGAAATCATCAGAAAAACTTAGCATGCCACGTTACCAAATTGGAAGTATATCGCTAGTAACCATCAAATACATAACCTCTGAGCTCGTACGCCTCAGAGAAGGTTGTTAAGTTAAGAGAATAAATTATCTGCCAGCAACAGAAATGTATTTGATAGAAACCAGCTTTACATCTCAAAGTGTAACGTTAGACATACATCCATGCGAGTCCATTCTGGGTTCGAACGGAACCGAAGGCACTTCCTCCAATTAAGGAAAGAAGCCCTTGCAAATCCGGATAATCACTAATCATGTCCGGACTCCCCATCACAAAGGGTGATAAAATCTCTATACTGAAGCAACTCGGTGTAGAGACATTCGATAGGTAATCTTTTCATTTTCGAAAATACCCGGTCTTCAACACCATCTTCAAATGCAATCCTATTTCGTCGTATCATTATTCGGAACAGGTTTTATGATATAAAGTGTAATATCCCGGAATTTTGGACAATATAAATTTAATAATCTGTGTTTAAATTTAAATTGAATTGATAATTTTTGTTAATAAATTTGATTTGATTTAATAATCTTCTTTATTTAAATATTTAATTTGTGTATTTATTTTTAATAAACTAATAAATCTATTTTCTATTTAATAATGTATATGTATTTATATATATTTTAAATAGATAAGTTGTTAAATTACTATAGCATAATTTTAATATTTTGAAATTGGGAATCGTGATTTATTTTTGGATTTAATCTTTTCAAAAACTATTTAATAAAATAACTAAATTATTTTAAATATATGAGATAAATGTTTTATTGGTTTAAAATTCATTTTAACTTAAGTTTGTATATTAAAACAAGTTATAAAAATGTTTGTGTTATTCTTTTTAAAATATTGTTTTATAAAATATGATTTGTAAATTTAATATGAAATTTAAAATACAATTTAAAATACGGTATATGTATTCATTTAAGTTACAACCTCTTTTATAAATTTATTTTAATTGTTTAAAAGTATCTTTGTCAAATGATTAATTTGTATATTGTTTTTACTTATAATAATACTTTTCTTATTCTTTAGAAATTATTTAAATACATAACTAAGTATAAGAAACTAATTAATTAAATTTAAAAACATTCATTAACTTTAATTTAAAAATAACAAATCATTTATAATGACATGTGTAAGTAATTTAAGACAAAAGTCAACATGTGTTAAGTGTTAAGCAAGATATTTACAAGTGTTCTTTTTTTTTTTACAAGTGTCAATGTTTAATTTTAATTTTCCTTTGATTTTAAATAAATCATAAACAAGCTATATAAACTTGCATTTACTCATTTCTTTTCCTCTTTCTCATTTTTTCATTCTACATAAAGAAATCTGGAAATCTTGAAAACAAATTATCTAAAATCAGTAACCATTTTCTAACTCAAAGTTCATTTTCAAACAAACTGAAAAATCTGCAAATTTCATCTCCTCAAGCCTGCATGTAAAATCTGCTTTCCAATCAAGCAAGAAACCTGCATTTTGTTTCCTTCAATCTGCTTTCAAGGCCTGCATGTTCTTGTTTACTGAAGCATGCCTGCAAGGTTATGGATTAAGGAGCAATAGCATAAATCCTGAAATGGTTCCTGCATTCAATTCTTTAAAATCTGGAAAACAAGAAGCAAGTTTTAAAAGCATTCAAGCTTTGTGCAAGCATCTCAAACAAGTTTGTTAAAGAATGTTCTGCATGTTCAAAATCTGGGCTCTGCATTTTAATTCAAGTGAGTAACTCTAATTTTTTTGATAAATTAAGCAGATTAAAGTTGTTTAATGCTTTAAAATTAGAAATATACATAAATGTGAATTTGCTGTGAACATTTTTGCATGTGAATATAATTTTTTGTATATTGTTAACTGTGTATTTCTGTTTCCAAATTTCTGTCTCCTATTGATTTTAGATTCTTTTCTTTTGATTTGTTTTGCTATTAAGATTTAATTTTGAGTGGAACTTGTGTATTATAAGATGAAGTAAGTTTTAAAATTTTATATGTGATTAATAAAAGCGTATATTACTTGGAAGTGAAACAAACAGAACAACAATTTATATAATGTGGAAATTCAAACTATAGAAATTCATGTTTCAGGTTTATAAATAAAAACATCAAACAAATTCATGAATTTTAAATCAAATATTACAATTTATAGTGTTTTAAACAAAGAACAGTTTTAAATTTACAGTATTATACATATTTGATAAGCACAGTGGATGTTGGCATTTGATTTGGTTGAATTTGTTTCTGGAGATAGTGTAGCTATCAGAGATTATAGGAAAAAAATTAGTTTGAATTGAAATTCATTTGTGATGTTGTAATTTGGGATTTTCAGTTATGAACCCTAGTTTTACCTGGGTTATATATTTTGCATGAATTCGATCTTCTCGGTGGATCGAGTGACTTGGGGATTTAGGGAATGGAGGTTGGTGGTTTGTTGAAGTCGTCGCCGAAGTTTGAGTGGCGATGGTGATCGAAGACGGGAGGAATTGTCGTTGATAGGTTAGGGATTAAAAGGGGGAATGATGTTCCAGGTTTTGATTTTAAACTTGAATTCAAATTCGAGTGGAATTTTGGGGGATCTGAGGTTTGAAGGGTGATGTGGGGTTACTGGTCGATGGGAGATGGCCATTGATGATGGTCAGAGGTGGCCGGAGTTGATGTATGGGTGCACAGTGAAGTGTGTGCATGTTGCTGATGTTGTAGGATCAGGTTTTGGTCTCGGGTGAATTAAGTTTTGACTCGAAGCAATGTTGCTTCTGACTCGAAGTAAATCTTTGGGTTGCTCGTGTAATATTTTTGTGTTTCAGGTTTATAAAGAACAGAACCTGTTTTCCAGTTTTTAAAAATTAAAACAAAGGTTTTGATGCAAACTAAAATTTAAAACCTGAATTTAAATTTTGAATTCAATCAATTTAGATCTTAGGTTTTGAAATAATTTAAATTTTTAAACTTTAGTTTGGTCTTAAGCATAATCAAGAAATCTGTTTACAGTTTTCAAATTTTAAAATTTAAAATTTAAAATGTAAACTTAAATTTGAACTTGGGTTTTAAAACCTGAATCTAAAATATGAATTCAAATAAGTTTGAATTCTGTTTTTAGAAATAATTTAAATTCAGTAAAAATTTAAGTTTGAAAACTGTTTTCTGTTTTAAAATTTTAAAAGTAAAGTTTTAAATTTGTAAGTTGAAGTTCAAAGTGGGATCTTTAAACCTGAAATTTAAATATGTAATCAATAGTTTAATTCTTGGATTTTGAAACATTTTTTAATCCAAAATTTAAGATGTTTTAAACTAAAACAGAAAACTGTTTTCTGTTTTAAATTTAAAAGTAAATTTTATAATGCAACTAAAAATTTAAAACAAAGTTTAAATTTGGAAAACTTAAATTTAGAATAGATGAATCTGAGTTTGAATTTAAATCTATGAATTCAAATTTAGATTTTAAACTTTTTAAAGTATAAAGGAACATTGGTTTTGAATTTAAACTATGAGTTTTAATTTATGAAATAAAATTTATAATAAGTTTAATTCAGTCTTAAAACCTGAAATTTGATTTTAAATGTCAGTTTTTAAAATAAGTTTTTAAATTTAAATTTGTTTTAACCATCTTAGAAAAGGTTAAATAATTTGAATTTAAAAATGAAGATGGAGATGTAAGTAAAGTTTTAAATTTTTAAGTTTGAATCTGGAATGAAGATTTAAATTGTATTTTAGTTTGAAATTTAAAAAGAAATTTTTAAATTAAGTTTGTTTGAAATAAATTTGTTTGAAAATACTTTATATAAGGGGAATGTTTCTTAATTTAGAACTTAAGAAATTGGTTTCATTTAAATTATTAAATTAATTTAAATGGAATATTAATTATTTAATTAATTATTAATATGGATGTTTAATTAAGTAATTAATAATTTTTAAGTTAATTAATCAAGACTTGAGATTAATTAATTAAGGTTAATTAATCCATAATTAAGGATGGTTAATTAAATTTTAATTAATGATTAAGATTTATTTAATCAAGTGATTAAAGATAATTAAGATTTTAATTAACACTTAAGTAATTAATAATTAGAGATTAATTAAATTGTAGTTTAATATTAATTAATTGATAATTAATAATGATTTGTATAAGTTAACTCTTAATTAAGTAATTAAGAAATGTTAATAAAGGTCATTAACTTAAGATTATTTAACAATTAATTAATGTGATTAATTTTTGATAATTAATTAAATTAATTAATTAATAATAATCAATTGTTTATGTTTAATTACTTAATGGAAATAATTAATATATTAATTACTTGGTGTAATTAATTTGATTAATGTGATTAGTTTAGATTAATTAAGTTTAAGTTTAATTAATTTAAACATTTGTGGATTGTTTGATATTTACTTTATGTAATTAATGGGTTTGTAATTACTTTAGGAAGTAATTAATTAATAATTACTAAATGTAATTAAATATGTTTATTTATGGAAGTAATTTGGATTTAAATTACTTTGAAATTAATCAAGGGATAAATGGAAATAATTAATTAAGAGTAATTAATTTATGGGATGAGTAATTAAAATAGTTAATTACTGGGTGTTATTAATCAAAGGTGATTAAAATATATATGTGGTTTAATTGCAGATTAATTACTTATGTAATTAATTTATATTGAGAGATTGATTAAATGTAATCAAAAATCATTAATTAATAAATTAATGATGTAATTTGGAATTGATTAATTAAGGAATAATTAAAAATGAATAAATGATTTATGTAATTAAATTTAGTTAATTAATTGATTAAGTAATTAACTTGTGTAATTAACTTATAAGCTAATTACTTACCGTAATTAGGGAATTGTTAATCTGAAAATGATTAATTGGAAGAATAATAAGATGATGATTTATAAATTGATTTGTAATCAACTGATGGTTAAGATAAGCAGGATTTTAATGATGAAGAAATTAATTTAATTTATTTTAAATTAATTAGAGATTAGATACTTAATTTAATTCATTTTAAATTAATTATAGATGATTTAATCATTAGATCATGCATATGTTTGATGATTGATATTTGTTGCCATGTATGGTTTGTAATCTCAATTATGGGATGAGTATGTTATATGATATGGATGCATTGATTGCTTTTGGATGATAATATGGATTATCTGATTATGATAAGAATTATCTATTCGTAATGATAAGGTTGATTATCTATTGTGTTGTGAATTATCTATCTGTGTGTATATAGATAATGAATTGAAATTGTTTTAAACTCTAAAACAACTTGGCCTTAAAAGACACATTTTGGATTTCGATGAGACCGAGATCGGGTTTCCATATTTGGATATCCGAAAACCACATCGATCCAAATTAATGTTAGGTCGTAAATCTGAAGTGAAGATGAAGATTCAAAGTGCAAGTGTGACGCCCCACCTCTATACCCACGCTAGCCAAGAACACTACGGTGTAATGCTGTCGACTAGCATGGAGAATAAGGCTGTTGAGGAGCGACCATCCGGTTAATTGCTTGTGCGAGCATTGATACGTCAGATAATATAACATGCATTTTATTTCAAGAGGAAATCTGACATACCGACACAAGCTCGAAGCTACTACCCAGTGGCTATAATATCTTCAGAAACAAATATAGAAATAAACATAACACAGGACAGTCACAGACATCCATATCACAAAGGCGGAAGTAGATATGAATATAAAACACATGAAAGTGTACATCAGAGGTGTGGACAAGCAAGATCCACACTATCACAAAAGAATAGTTACAAGAACTACACAAAAGAATAAGTATACATCGTAGAGTCTATATCTCAAATGTATACACCAAAATAAACTACTAATCTAAGTGGTTAGCCAAAAGTAAGAGAAATCAATCCCAAGTGAGAAGTCAAGCAGAAGCACCTGTAACATCTTGGTCTGACCCGAGTATTATTTCATAAGAAAATAATAAACGGATCAGTCTAGCTATAAATATCAGATGACATGATATAGAATAAGAGATATGGCATAAACATATAACATCCATAATTGCATACTACTATAAGTATGTAAATGATAATCAACAAAAAGATTAATCAATACCACTAGAATCTTCTCAAAGATCCAAAAAGGGTATCATACCCAGAACTTGTATTCATAACAAGTCAATGACACACGAATTCACCAATGCACAAAAATTGATAAAACTTATCAATAGAAATCACGAAAATTGGTGAAGCATAAATTCCAGAGATCAACACACGAAATCCAAAAATCATAAAAAGGGGGGAGGCCTATCACACGAACGGGAGCATGAAAACTCACCAACATATGTATCACACGAACGAGAAGCTGTCTCATGGTAGCTAGCCATTAATTTTTGACACACGAACGGCCCGAAGACCATGGGGTGCTACCCCACATGTGTTAGTCGAAATCACACTGAAACGGGGTCTAGTCTCCCTCGCAGACAAAGAGACATCGCACAATTGCTAGTCTAAATCACAAAAATGATCGTCAATGATCATCAAAAATGTCAATTACACTAAGCTAGTAAATATATGAGCTTAGCTTCATGTCCCATAACCACTAGCTTAACTTAAATATTTACGAACAAATTGTAGATCTCCACTCAAAAATTGTCACAAGAGGTTCAATCGAACAAGTCCAAGAATTAACCGACGAAGTAAACGCAAGCGTTTCATACCACTTGTTTTACTAAGCCATTTAATTAGATTTCTCATACGAGTGAGGTAAAGGTTTGTATATGCTAGTAAATTGGAAAACGGTTTTATAAACAAGCTTAATATTGAAAATAGAGTTGAAATCGTTTTGATAAAACAATTTTGCTATTTACTACTAGTATTGAAACCTTTATATTTTTAAAGTGACAAAGTACAAAAATGATTGTAGAAATAATCAATCACCAAAATTCACATACGAAGACGTGAATTAATTCCAAAGAAACCGATATCAAATCCATCAAAATGGATATTTCCAAAAATTCCAAAATAGAAGTCATCATAGTCGAATAAGTGATAACAACAACTAGGAATCAAAACGAATCGATATAAATTGGAAACCAAGCAAAACTAGGCTCAAATAGGCATAGCAGACAAATAGAAGCAGGTCAGTCGACTGGCTCACTGAGTTCAGTCGACTGGACAAAGTCCTTGAAAATTCGCGGGATACTGTTAGTCGACTGAACTCAGTGGGTCAGTTGACTGACTGGAGTAAACAGAGCCCCTAAGGCTCTACAGGAAGCCTTCTTCCTGCTTATTAGCTTCAGCCAATCGACTGACCTAGAAGTCCAGTCGACTGACTGGAGCTAAGGCAGTTTTCCCTGCCTATTAACGGAAGAAGAAACCCTTCCCATTTCGCAACCGGTCGAGCCTCGGGCACCAAGGGATTACGCCGATCGGCAACCCATCCCTATAGGCTCTTCGATGCATTACCAAAAACTTGTTCAAATATCCATAGAAGGATTTTCATATAATTTACTTTCAAAACACCAAAAGTTGGAATATAAACCAAATCAATCCAAACCAAAAGCAAATGCACATGAATAATTGTTAGGAATACATACCCAACGTTCAAAGATAGTTATAGACCTAGATGTGAGATTAAAAATCTCACTTTTTCACAAAAACAATGAAGGAGAAGCTTGAAAGCAAATGGAAAATCAACCACTCTTCAACACAACCCAAATGAGCTTGAATCTATGCTCAAAAGAAGAACATTCCCAAAGTAAGGTTTAGGAATTTCTGAAATTAATAAGAGAATGAGTTGGAGAAGAAGAAGAGGAGGCTTACCAAAGTATCTTCTATTAGTTTGGAGCTAGAGCTTGATTTGCAAAAGAAAACTAGGGCTTGGAGTTTTAATTTCCCCTTCCACTCTCCATTTTTTATGAAGCTTAAGTGTTAGGAATTAGAAGTGAAGTAATGAAGAGTTGGAGTGGAGTTGGGTTCATATGCTAGGTTAATGGGCTGAAACAAAACCAAAGCCCTAAGTGAAAAAGTAGCAAAATTCTACTAACTCCAAACATATCAAAGTTTATACTCAAAAAGATCGCAAACGTCATTTTGAACTCAATGGGGGTGGTCTCGAGTCCTAATTTGACTGTTTGTAAAAAGTAGCTTTTCGGACTAATATCTGACTAACGATGAAATATTTAAATAGAATATTTAAATACTCGATCGTAAAATATGCGGGTTGTTACAGCAAGGGTTATCGTCGTTAACTCTGAGGGTGATTCCAAAATGAGTGTAACGAGATAATGCCTTCAGTTTCGTTCGAACCCAGAACGAACTTGTATGGATTGAATGCTTTCAGAACATCGTCAGGTGGACGATGAGCATTCTAAGTGATATGTCCTATAAAGGTAATCATAGCCTCAAGCCTCATCAACCGGGAATGGCTAAAACAGGGGAGGTGCAGCAAGGCTTCGTGGGTAACCCCCACTTGAGAGCGAGATTCACCCATGTCTAGATGTCCCTTTATCTCGGCTTAGTGGTGCGGTTGCTGATCACAACTGCGAGGTGGTCTTGTTCGAAACTATTCAGTAAGGAATGGTTCCGGCTTTGTGTTGCAGGGGAGCGGGCGTACTCCTCGTTAGAGTGATCTAGGCCAAGTACTGTGACGGGCGGTACCCCAGTAGCCCTGCCATTGATGGAATCCAAAATCCAATAAGTGTCGTACGTATTAGTTGTGCCCAACTAAGTTGGAACGTGAGATGTAAGCATTCCAGCTATTTCTGTATTTTACTTGAAAACCCTAGACACTATTATAATATCGTCGGATTTCCTATCAAATGTTTTAGTTAGCGTAAGGTAAATTTTTTTCCATGTTTATGTGTAGGAAGTCTTACGTGATACCTTTTCTTTTTAAAGGTTTTCAAAGTTAAGCAATTTTAACCTGTTACTCACACCAGACCCATGTCTGACCCGGAGTTATTTCTGTTTTTCTTTAACTCTTGGGTACTCAAATTTTTACGAGTAGCCAAGGGATTCAGGTTAAGATTCAGGTTAGCTTTGACGAATTGTGGAGGAGCAATGGAGCAGGAGGCTTCTGCGTGTAGTTACATAGTTTTCCGCTGTGTTGGTATCTCTGAGTGTTTTTCTGTAATGTATTGAGTTGTAATAACTAGACAGGTGTTTATAACTGTCTAGTATGTGTTCTATATGTCTGTGTAACTCTGATATTTGATGTATACTATGTAATACTTATGTTATTAATATAGTTTATTCGTTCCACTGTTGAGATTCTAGTGTTGTTCCTTCTTTCTCTTCTTTCTTTTCTCTTTTCTATTCCCTTTATTTCTTAAGGATGATACGATTTTTGTGGGGAAAAAGTCGGGTCGTCTCAGCTGGTATCAGAGCGCTAGATTGAGCGAATACCTAGTCTCTGGAGTTGTGTCTATCTTGAGAGAGTGTTTTTGTATTTTTAGTGTATATATATATATATATATATATATATATTTCTACCTATCTGATTGGGTTACCCGTTCAGGTTTCTCCAATATAAGTTATAAAGGTAGATGAGGTAGTGGTGTGTGAATCCAACTACTACCATTGGTTGGAGTTTGATGGATGAGGTTGGAAGTGTATTTGTCGAGACTGTAGACCTAATACCATCTCGAGTGAGTTCTGTAGTGATGAAGGACTTCATCGATCTCTGAAGAAAACCTGTTAAGGTTCGGAGTTCATCTTTGAAGTGCAGAGTTGGATGAGTTGAGTTTGGATCTGTCGGTAGGGCAGAAGCAAGTGAGTGATGATATCTTGATATCTCAGGAAGTAGTTGCTGCATGGTGGGATGCAGTGACAATGGATGTTTCCGAAGATGTTTCTTTGGAACAAGAGTAAGGAAGTAAGTCTGCTGGGTGTTGTGGCTGAGTCCAGCAGAATGTTCAGTTTGCTTTGAGGTCCGAGTTTCTGGAAGAGCTTTGGATTGAGAATTCTTTGGCTTTGGTGTTAGCGGTGCAACTAGGAGTGTTTTGTGTTGGCTGAAAGTTCTTCTGGCTGGGTAGTTTTTCTGAAGTGGAGTTCAGAAGCAGCAGAGTGGACTCGTTTCTCTGGTAAGTTGGCTAGGCCAGCATAAGCTGTTCTGATTGGTAAAGAGAGAAACATTTTTCTTTGGATTTAGGCTGAGTTGATCGCAAAAGTGACTTGCGATAGTTGAGTGTTCTTTTGGATTGTTAGAGATTGTCCGGATGTCTTCTAGGAAGTCAGAATTTGTCCACATCTGGAGATCAAGTTTTCTTTCTCGGATTTGTACTGGTAGTTCAGTTAGTAGATGGATGGTTCCTTGAGATAGAAGTTGGTGAAGCAACTCAGGTTTCAGAGAAACTTCTGAGTTTTCTTTCATGGATATGTGGAACCATATTTCTGTGCTGGGTTGTCTAGTCTGTGCTCATGTTCTTCAGCATTTTCTTCTACTTCGGATCAGATTTGTGCAGCGGAAGCAGTTTGGGGGTGTTTCTGTTTTGTCTTTTCCGGATAAGGAGAAGTTAGTTCTGTCCTCTGTTGTTTGAGGGGTAGACATGTGTTCTTGGTTTTGAGTGATCTTGAGGAGATCATTGGATTGTTTTGATCCAGTTTGTTTCTAGAGGCATCAACATAGAATTGAGCTGATCAGGAAGGATATTAGTAGTCCACGATCGTCCAAAGAGTATTTATGGATAAGAGATGGAGAAATTTGGATTCTGGAGTCGGAGATTGGATTTTGGTTAAGTTTTTCTCTGATCCAAGGAGATATAAGTCTGTGAAGCTAGCTCCGAAGTGTTTTGGTTTCTTCTTTGATGGGTAAGACCAGTGTTTGGTTTTCTAGAGTTGAATTGCCAGTTTGGATAACTGGGATTCAGTATGTATCACGTATCTCTGAGGGAGTACGTGTTTGATATTTCTGGTTTTGAAACCAGCAGTTCGGGAGGTTTGTTTGTTGAGTCAGACTTGTCTGTAGTCTGATATTTTGTTTATAATTGTTGATAGGAGCTCTATAGCTTAGTATTGATTGATTGGATTCTATAGAGCGGGTATCCCGATATATATATACCAGGGAAACTCGTGAAAGTTTTACCCAAAATTCTTTTGATAATTGGATTTGTTCTGATTGTGTGAATTGGTTGCATTGGTTGTTAGCATATGATTAACATATGCTGTATTTTAAAATAAAATCTATAAATAGATTATTAAAATTACCTTTGTTTTAAATTTCGAGGACGAAATTCTTTTAAGGGGGAAGGATCGTAATATCCCGGAATTTTGGACAATATAAATTTAATAATCTGTGTTTAAATTTAAATTGAATTGATAATTTTTGTTAAATAAATTTGGTTTGATTTAATAATCTTCATTATTTAAATATTTAATTTGTGTATTTATTTTTAATAACTAATAAATCTATTTTCTATTTAACAATGTATAT
Source organism: Allium cepa (assembly GCA_030765085.1). NCBI lineage: Eukaryota > Viridiplantae > Streptophyta > Magnoliopsida > Asparagales > Amaryllidaceae > Allium > Allium cepa. Next base: position 390,269,099 of record CM060943.1, on the reverse strand, counting down.
GTATTTATATATATTTTAAATAGATAAGTTGTTAAATTAGTATAGCATAATTTTAATATTTTGAAATTGGGAGTTGTGATTTATTTTTGGATTTAAGCTTTTCAAAAACTATTTAATAAAATAACTAAATGATTTTAAATATATGAGATAAATGTTTTATTGGTTTAAAATTCATTTTAACTTAAGTTTGTATATTAAAACAAGTTATAAAAATGTTTGTGTTATTCTTTTTGAAATATTGATTTATAAAATGTGATTTGTAAATTTAATATGTAATTTAAAATATAATTTAAAATATGGTACGTGTATTCATTTAAGTTACAACCTCTTTTATAAATTTATTTTAATTGTTTAAAAGTATCTTTGTCAAATGATTAATTTGTATATTGTTTTTACTTATAATAATACTTTGCTTATTCTTTAGAAATTATTTAAATACATAACTAAGCATAAGAAACTAATTAATTAAATTTAAAAACATTCGTTAACTTTAATTTAAAAATAACAAATCATTTATAATGACATGTGTAAGTAATTTAAGACAAAAGTCAACATGTGTTAAGTGTTAAGCAAGATATTTACAAGTGTTCATTTTTTTTTTAAAGTGTCAATGTTTAACTTTAATTTTCCTTTGATTTTAAATAAATCATAAACAAGCTATATAAACTTGCATTTACTCATTTGTTTTCCTCTTTCTCATTTTTTCATTCTACACAAAGAAATCTGGAAATCTTGAAAACAAACTATCTAAAATCAGTAACCATTTTCTAACTCAAAGTTCATTTTCAAACAAATTGTAAAATCTGCAAATTTCATCTCCTCAAACCTGCATGTAAAATCTGCATTCCAATCAAGCAAGAAACCTGCATTTTGTTTCCTTCAATCTGCTTTCAAGGCCTGCATGTTCTTGTTTACTGAAGCATGCCTGCAAGGTTGTGGATTAAGGAGCAATAGCATAAATCCTGAAATGGTTGCTGCATTCAATTCTTTAAAATCTGGAAAACAAGAAGCAAGTTTTAAAAGCATTCAAGCTTTCTGCAAGCATTTCAAACAATTTTGTTAAAGAATGTTCTGCATGTTCAAAATCTGGGCTCTGCATTTTAACTCAAGTGAGTAACTCTAATTTTTTTTAATAAATTAAACAGATTAGAGTTGTTTTATGCTTTCAAATTAGAAATATACATAAATGTGAATTTGCTGTGAACATTTTTGCATGTGAATATAATTTTTTGTATAGTGTTAACTGTGTATTTCTGTTTCCAAATTTTTGTCTCCTGTTGATTTTAGATTCGTTTCTTTTGATTTGTTTTTCTATTAGGATTTAATTTTGAATGGAACTTTTGTATTATAAGATGAAGTAAGTTTTAAAATTTTATATGTGATTAATAAAAGCCTATATTACCTGAAAGTGAAACAAACAGAACAACAATTTATATAATGTGGAAATTCAAACTATAGAAATTTATGTTTCAGGTTTATAAATAAAAACATCAAATAAATTCATGAATTTTAAATCAAATATTACAATTTATAGTGTTTTAAACAAAGAACAATTTTAAATTTACAGTATTATACATATTTGATAAGCACAATGGATGTTGGCATTCGATTTGGTTGAATTTGTTTCTGGAGATAGTGCAGCTATCAGAGACTATAGGAAAAAATTTAGTTTGAAATGAAATTCATTTGTGATGTTGTAATTTGGGATTTTCAGTTATGAACCCTAGTTTTACCTGGGTTATATATTTTGCATGAATTCGATCTTCTCGGTGGATCAAGTGACTTGGGGATTTAGGGAATGGAGGTTGGTGGTTTGTTGAAGCCATCGCCGAAGTTTGAGTGGCGAAGGTGATCGGAGATGGGAGGAATCGCCGTTGACAGGTTAGGGATTGAAAGGGGGAATGATGTTCCAGGTTTTGATTTTAAACTTGAATTCAAATTCGAGTTGAATTCTGGGGGATCTGAGGTTTGAAGGGTGATGTGGGGTTACTGGTCGATGGGAGATGGCCATTGATGATGGTCAGAGGTGGCCGGAGTTGATGTATGGGTGCATAGTGAAGTGTGTGCATGTTGGTGATGTTGTAGGATCAGGTTTTGGTCTCGGGTGAATTAAGTTTTGACTCGAAGCAATGTTGCTTCTGACCCGAAGTAAATCTTTGGGTTGCTCATGCATTATTTTTGTGTTTCAGGTTTTAGAAAGAACAGAACCTGTTTTCCAGTTTTTAAAAATTAAAACGAAGGTTTTGATGCAAACTAAAATTTAAAACCTGAATTTAAATTTTGAATTCAATCAATTTAGATCTTAGGTTTCGAAATAATTTAAATTTTTAAACTTTAGTTTGGTCTTAAGCATAATCAGGAAATCGATTTACAGTTTTTAAATTTTAAAAGTTAAAATTTAAAATGTAAACTTAAATTTGAACTTGGGTTTTAAAACCTGAATCTAAAGTATGAATTCAAATAAGTTTGAATTCTGTTTTTAGAAAAAAATTAAATTCAGAAAAAATTTAAGTTTGAAAACTGTTTTCTGTTTTTAAAATTTTAAAAGTAAAGTTTAAAATTTGTAAGTTGAAGTTCAAACTGAGATCTTTAAACCTGAAATTTAAATATGTAATTTATAGTTTAATTCTTGGATTTTGAAACATTTTTGAATTGAAAATTTAAGATGTTTTAAACTAAAACAAGAAACTTTTTTTCTGTTTTAAATTTAAGAGTAAATTTTATAATGCAACTGAAAATTTTAAAAAAAGTATAAATCTGGAAAACTTAAATTTAGAATAGATGAATCTGAGTTTGAATTTAAATATGGGAATTCAAATTTAGATTTTAAACTTTTTAAAGTATAAAGGAACGTTGGTTTTGAATTTAAACTATGAGTTTTAATTCATGAAATAAAATTTATAATAAGTTTAATTCTGTCTTAAAACCTGAAATTTGATTTTAAATGTCAGTTTTTAAAATAAGTTTTTAAATTTAAATTTGTTTTGACCATCTTAGAAAATGTTAAATAATTTGGATTTAAAAATGAAGATGGAGATGTAAGTAAAGTTTTAAATTTTTAAGTTTGAATCTGGAATGAAGATTTAAATTGTATTTCAGTTTGAAATTTAAAAAGAAATTTTTAAATTAAGTTTGTTTGAAATAAATTTGTTTAAAAATACTTTATATAAGGAGAATGTTTCTTAATTTAGAACTTAAGAAATTGGTTTCATTTAAATTATTAAATTAATTTAAATGGAATATTAATTATTTAATTAATTATTAATATGGATTTTTAATTAAGTAATTAATAATTTTTAAGTTAACTAATCAAGACTTGAGATTAATTAATTAAGGTTAATTAATCCATAATTAAGGATGGTTAATTAAATTTTAATTAATGATTAAGATTTATTTAATCAAGTGATTAAAGATAATTAAGATTTTAATTAACACTTAATTAATTAATAATTAGAGATTAATTAAATTGTAATTTAATATTAATTAATTGATAATTAATAATGATTTGTATAAGTTAACTCTTAATTAAGTAATTAAGAAATGTTAATGAAGGTCATTAACTTAAGATTATTTAACAATTAATTAATGTGATTAATTTTTGATAATTAATTAATTAATAATAATCAATTGTTTATGTTTAATTACTTAATGGAAGTAATTAATAAATTAATTACTTGGTGTAATTAATTTGATTAATGTGATTAGTTTAGATTAATTAAGTTTAATTAATTTAAACATTTGTGGATTGTTTGATATTTACTTTATGTAATTAATGGGTTTGTAATTACTTAAGGAAGTAATAAATAATTACTGAATGTAATTAAAGATATTTATTTATGGAAGTAATTTGGATTTAAATTACTTTAAAATTACTCAAGGGATAAATGGAAATAATTAATTAAGAGTAATTAATTTATGGGATGAGTAATTAAAGTAGTTAATTACTGGGTGTTATTGATCAAAGGTGATTAACATATATATGTGGTTTAATTGCAGATTAATTACTTATGTAATTAATTTATATTGAGGGATTGATTAAATGTAATCAGAAATTATTAATTAATAAATTAATGATGTAATTTGGAATTGATTAATTAAGGAATAATTAAAAATGAATAAATGATTTATGTAATTAACTTTAGTTAATTAATTGATTAAGTAATTAACTTGTGTAATTAACTTATAAGCTAATTACTTACCGTAATTAGGGAATTGTTAATCTGAAAATGATTAATTGGAAGAATAATGAGATGATGATTTATAAATTGATTTGTAATCAACTGATGGTTAAGTTAAGCAGGATTTTACTGATGAAGAAATTAATTTAATTAATTTTAAATTAATTAGAGATTAGATACTTAAATTAATTAATTTTAAATTAATTATAGATGGTTTGATCATTAAATCATTGCTTATGTTTGATGATTGATATTTACTGCCATGTATGGTTTGTAATCTCAATTATGAGATGAGTATTGTTATATGATATGGATACATTGATTGCTTTTGGATGATAATATGGATTATCTGATTATGATATGAATTATATATTCGTAATGATAAGGTTGATTATCTATTGTGTTGTGAATTATCTATCTGTGTGTATATAGATAATGAATTGAAATTGTTTTAAACTCTAAAACAACTTGGCCTTAAAAGACACGTTTTGGATTTCGATGAGACCGGGATCGGGTTTCCATATTTGGATATCTGAAAACCACATCGATCCAAATTAACGTTAGGTCGTGAATCTCAAGTGAAGATGAAGATTCAGAATGCAAGGGTTATCGTCGTTAACTCTGGGGGTGATTCAAAAATGAGTGTAACGAGATAATGCCTTCGGTTTCGTTCGAACTCGGAACGAACTTGTATGGATTGAATGCTTTCAGAACATCGTCAGGTGGACGATGAGCATTCTAAGTGATATGTCCTATAAAGGTAATCATTGCCTCAAGCCTCATCAACCGAGAATGGATAAAACAGGGAAGGTGCAGCAAGGCTTCGTGGGTAGCCCCCACTTGAGAGCGAGATTTACCCATGTCTAGATGTCCCTTTATCTCGGCTTAGTGGTGCGGTTGCTGATCACAACTGCGAGGTGGTCTTGTTCGAAACTATTCAGTAAGGAATGGTTCCGGCTTTGTTTTGCAGGGGAGCGGGCTTACTCCTCGGTACGGTGATCTAGGCCAAGTACTATGACGGGCGGTACCCCAGTAGCCCTGCCATTGATGGAATCCAAAATCCAATAAGTGTCGTACGTATTAGTTGTGCCCAACTAAGTTGGAACGTGAGATGTAAGCATTCCAGCTATTTCTGTATTTTACTTGAAAACCCTAGACACTATTATAATATCATCGGATTTCCTATCAAATGTTTTGGTTAGCGTAAGGTAAAAACTTTTCCATGTTTATGTGTAGGAAGTCTTACGTGATACCTTTTCTTTCCAAAGGTTTTCAAAGTTAAGCAACTTTAACCTGTTACTCACACCAGACCCATGTCTGACCCGGAGTTACTTCTGTTTTTCTTTAACTCTTGGGTACTCAAATTTTTACGAGTAGCCAAAGGATTCAGGTTAAGATTCAGGTTAGCTTTGACGAATTATGGAGGAGCAATGGAGCAGGAGGCTTCTGCGTGTAGTTATATAGTTTTCTGCTGTGTTGGTATCTCTGAGTGTTTTTCTGTAATGTATTGAATTGTAATAACTAGATAGGTGTTTATAACAGTCTAGTATGTGTTGTACATGTCTGTGTAACTCTGATATTTGATGTATACTATGTAATACTTATGTTATTAATATAATTTATTCGTTCCGTTGTTGAGATTCTAGTGTTGTTTCTTCTTTCTCTTCTTTCTTTTCTCTTTTCTATTCCCTTTATTTCTTAAGGATGATACGATTTTTATGGAGAAAAAGTCGGGTCGTCTCATAAAGTCCTCTCCCGGCTTAACCGAATAATGAGCGCTTATTTTAAAAATAAGTGGTTACATTCAGATTTCAAGTAAATCATAAAAAATCCCCACTTCGATCTTTTAAACAAAATATCCATCACAAAGGTTCGATGTGGTTTCCGGAGAACCCTTTGGAATCCGACCCCCGGTCGCATCGAATTTCAAATGTCATTTAAAGGCCAGTATTGATAGTCGATTATTTAACTATCAATCAATATTCACAACAAGCACCGAATTTTAAATAATTTTTCCCCAATTATTTATTTTCAAAATATCTTTGCAAGATATAATTTCACTCTTCAACCCTTTGAAAACAAATTTCAAATCACTTTCCTCACGCGGAATAAATTTCCAAATATTATTTATTTCCACTAAAAAATTGCCAAGTCCGAATAATTTAAATTACTTATCCAAAAAATAGTTGGAAACACTTAAAATAAAAATTATTTTAAAAACTTTTATTTTAAATATTAGTTATGAAATTTTTATACTAATATTTCATATAAATCTCAAGTCCAAACTAATTTTAAAAATAAAATCATTAGATAGAGTACAACTATTTAAATAACCAATTTCTAGGTCAAATATCAATTAAATCTTTAAAATAATTACTTCTATAATTAACTTAATAAATCTTTACTTTAAAGATTTTAAAACAACTTAAGAAAATAATTTCTCCAAAGCATCCTTTTTAAAACCATCCTTAAAACTTTCAATTTATATTTATAAGCTACTTTTGAAAACATACTCGGCTTTCCAGGGAAAATACACTTTCCATTTCAAACTAGTCCATATAGATCAATCACAAAAACCTTCTTCATTTATCTCAAATTTACATTCCAAATTCGTAAATTTTCTTTCCACACTTTTTTAAAAATAAACCAATATTTATTTTTAAAACAAATTTCCCTTTCCTTAATAAATTCCCAATGTGAATTTAAATTTCCAAATATCCACTGATATATGATTTTCAAATCGATTTCCAAATATTCACTTTCAAACACCAAATCAAATTCCAAATTGATTTCCAAATTTATTTCAAACACCAAATCAAATTCCAAATTGATTTCCAAATGTCTATTACCGTAAAAATAAATTCCTTTATTTCTCCCAAACTATTTAAAATCCAAATTTTGAATAAATTCTTTGACTTTTTAACAATATTACTCAAAATCCATTTATTAAAATCTTTCCTCATATTTTGGAATTTATTCAAAAGGATTTCAAAAATCAATCTTTACCCTTTTAAATTCCTTCTTTTAAATTTACCCAATTCTTTAAAATTAATTTACTTAAATTTTCTTCTTTAATTTCCAAAAATCCAATTTTATATTTCTAGTATCCTACGATACCAAAAATATATTCGGCTAAACCATAGCTTTCAATAAATTTCAATCAGCAATATAAGCATTCACAGATTATCAATAAATCACAACACACGTATAAAATAAATTCAACAATTTGAGGAATCCAGTTGGATCCCTCCAACCTATTTCCCTGCATCCATAGATGTTAGCACAACAATTAAATACCAATTCCACTTCGAGGTCGAATATCGCGATATATGGAATTATATCATATCATCCGCTATTATGCGGCGCATAGGGTCTCACCCGCTATATAATGCGGGAAATCAATCGCTCCAATATATATATATACACACACTATATATATATTATTACCCAACAGATAAATCATCAAATTTATCCAAGCACAACCAATAATTTAACTATTTATATTAAACAAAACAATTTGTTTGAGTGAGAAGTTCTCACCTTTGCCCTTTTCATTTGCAATTCGTTTCCAATCCCGACTTGTCTTCTTCGCAGTATTAGACCTTGTATAAACATTTATACAATTTTATTAATATTCGAATTTGTTGAACAAATTAAATTTCTATTTAATAATTTTAATTAACCAATGATTTTATTTTAAACCAATATTTTTAATTGTAAACCAATTCCCCTTAATAAATTTAATTAACTAACAAATTTGATTTTAAACTAGTAATTTAATTTTAACTTATTTTTTTCCACATTTAACGGTCTAGGGTCTTCGGCCTTCCGACAATCACCAATAACCCAGCTACCCTCAGCAACAAGTACGACACCCAGTTCACCGTCGAGCGCCGGAATTTACCCAAAACATGTTTTCTGTTCAACTTGAAAATTCTCGACTTCTACTTACTTAAAAATCATGCGATCTTCTTCAAAGATCATCATTTCGTAATACGAATTCGATTATGCAATCAGATTATGAAATTGAAATGTTTGATTTTTTTTATTTATAATAGGTTCACTGTAAATTATCATTTTTCACAATATTTACTAACTATGTTTATCTGAAACTATTTTTATAAATGAATTTACATTATTTCAAGCATTATCTTTTTAATAATCAGAGTCTATAATTGATTATGGGAGGGGCAATTGAATTTTGTTTAGTGGCTTTGAGCTTGAGATTCAACAGAGCAGTATATATGCATATATACAGACATGCATGCACAGTACAGTGTAGTTCAAACTTAAATCCAGTTAAAAACATCCCAACTTTAAACATTAATCACCAATATCAAGATATATCACAGATTCAGGCTTTTAAACAGGTTAGTTTACTCCCCGTAATTTATTTCACCTTTAATTAATTGATAATCATATAATTAAATGCATTAATTAATTAACCCTTTACAAATTAAATAATATTAATTTATTGCTTAATTAACCTTTAATTAAGTAATTAAATTACAAATTTATAATCCTTTATTATTAAGATAACCCAATTATCTTAATTAATTTCATAATCTTATTTTAAATAACCTTTGAGATAAATTATCATTAACATTTAATTTAACTTAAAACCTTTAAGTATATCAAAAACATTTATTTTCTTACTTAAATTCTTAATTGTACTATTACATTTATCAAAATAAATTTAATAATAAATAAAGGATATATATATATATATATTAAAACACTTCAAGTTTGATTAATTAAAATATTTTAAAATCCTTAATTAATTCCAAAACTAAAAATAAACATTTATTACCTTTAAATAATAAATCAAGAAAAAATTTAACACAATGTAACGACCTGATTTTTCGACGCCCGAAAAATCGAACCATTAGGATTAAAAAATGAAGGAGGTAGAAGAAGAGAAAACAACACAACAGAATCTTACCATCGCAGCGGAATAAAATATAATAGATAATAATTGATCTTTACATAAAAGAAACTATATCTGTGCATACATACATCATCAAAATACAACATCAGAGTTCAACAATATCTATAACACTCAACTGGACAGTTATATTAGCTTTTCCTTACCAAACAGACAATACATACAACACAACGGAATTATACATCAAGTATGTATGCTACGTCTCGCCATACAGCTCATCTCCTGAGCTTCAAAGCATCCTTTCATGTACTCTATAATACTCGGTCTGACCCGAGCATTATAGTTAAATAACACCCAAGTCAGTCCGGAAAACCATCTTGAGAGAACACACTCAATTGGATTATCAAAGTTTTCAAAATCATTTGAAATCAAAGGTATCTCGTAAGACCACGCCACAAATAAACATGCCGGGTTTTTACCTTACGATAACCAAAACATTTCTTATAAAATCCTCTGATATTGTAATAGTGTCTATATACAAATACTTATTCAAATAGCCGAAATTGTTACATTATTAAATTCCAGCTACTAGCCACAAAGTGGGTTCTACAAACAGAAACCATAAAGGCACGTAAGGAGAATGGATTTCCATCAATGGCAGGGCTACTGGGGTATCGTCCGTCACGGTATTTGGTCTAGATCACCGTACTGAGGATTTACTCTGATCCTCTGCATCACAAGACCTGAGCTACCCCTTACTAGATAGTCCGAATAAGTTCACCCCGCGGTTGGGATCAGCAACCGCCGACACGGCCGGATATATAAAGGGACATCTAAACAGCGGTGACCTTACCCTAATTGGTTGCTAGCCACTTAGCCTTGTGTGCACCTCCCATGTTTTAGCCATTCTCGGTTGATGAGGCTCAAGGATAGATGTTACCTTTTTAGTACACATTCACTTAGAATGCTCATCGTCCTCTTGACGATGTTCTGAAAGCATTCATCCATACAAGTTCGTTCCGGGTTCGAACGGAACCGAAAACATTACTCCTACTACATCCATTTTGAAATCACCTCTAGGATTAGTAGTGATTAGCCCTTGCACTTTATTGCTCCATCTTCGACTCCCAGCTCTTGTCTTCCTCACGGAAACGTTCAAAACGGATCGAAGTGGTTTTTGGAAAATAAATTCCGATCCTGGTCTCTTCGAAACGATCAGCGCATTTAGCCAATATTGATAGTCGGTTATTTAACTATCAATTAACAACCATAAACAACCATTAGATTTAAATAATTTTCCAAATTATTTATTATTCAAAATATCTTCGCAAGATATCTTCTACACTTCAATCCTTTGAAATCAGTTTCAAATCTCTTTTCACTCATGGAAAAAAATTCGTAAAATTGTTTATTTCCACTGAAAATCACAAAATCCAAATACCTTTGATTTTAAAATAATTTAACTCGCTTTATTCTAAAATATACTTTAAAACATTTAAATTAAAACCACCTAGCCACTTTATTCAAAAATATATACTTTAAAAATATTTATAAAAAAACAACTTTATAAAATATAAAACTAATTTTTAAAAATAAAAATTAAGCCAAGCTAAATTTTAAAATAAGAGTTATGAAATTCTGTACAAGTATTTAAATAAAACTTTAACCAACTATCTTTAAAATAAAATTACATCAGAAATATTAATATTAATAATTATCCTTTTAAAATCATAATACCAATTAACCTTTAAAAATAATTACCACTATAACTAATTTAATTAATCTTTACCTTTATAAATTTAACAACTTAATAATTGTTTCTTAAAAACATTCCTCTATGCAACTTTAAAATTTTTAACTTATACTTAAAAAAATTGCTTCGAAAACGTTCTTGGCTTTCCAGGGAAATACACTTCTCTTTCACACATTTTAAAAATAAATCGCTATTTATTTTTAGGACAAATTTACCCATTCCTTTATAAATTTCCATCGTGAAATTTATACTTCCAAATATCCACTGAAATCTTATTTCGCCTTATAAAACGGTTTATAAAATCCCATAGTCTCACTCCTTTTAAATCAAAGTTTCAAACACTTCATCTATTTCCAAATCGATTTCCAAATTTACTCCATTTTAAAATAAATTATTTTACTTGCTCAATTTATTTCAAAACCCGTTGACTTCAGATTTTATTTCTTAATTATGATTTAGAATCTTATTTAAATGAAAATACCAATTTCATACTTTTCCAAATTACTTCCTTATCCTTTCCAATAAATTTAAAACTTGAATTTTAAAATAAATTCTTTATTCCTTTAAATAATATCACTTAAGTTTTAAAATTCATTATTTCCCTTTTATACAAAATCTCCTTCCCCATACTTGGAATTTACTTTTAAAAAAATCCACTTTTATCCTTTTCCAATTCATTTATCCCAACCTCTATAATCATTTACTTAAGAATTTTTCTTTTATTTCTCTTTAAAAATCCAATCTATACATTTTGATAACTCTGCACATCCAAATATATTCAATCATACCATGGCATTCAATATTTTCAATTGCCAATACAATTTATTACAGAATATCAAATAAACCATATCACAGGATATTAAAACAATCTGAATAATATTGAGCAATTCAGTGGATCCCTCCAACCTATTTTCGTGCATCCATAGATGTTGGCACAATATAAAATACTAATTCCACTTCGAGGTGGAATATCGCGGTATATGGGGTTATATCATCCCATCCGCTATTATGCGGTGCATAAGGTCTCATCCGCTATATAATGTGGGAAATCAATCATTCCAATATATATACTACTATATATAATATACCACACCCAATCAATTCAATCATTCAACCATATATTTAAATTTAAAAATTTAAATTTAAATAACAATCCAGATGAGTGAGATTAACTCACCTTTGATTTTGCAATCCACTTCAACTTTGCCGTCGTTTCATGGATTTCGACCTTGTATAAACATTAGATGATTTTTATTAATATTCGGATAAATCAAACAATTAAATTCCCATTTGATGGATTTAATTAACTAATTATTAAATTTTAAACTAGGAAAAATTGATGAATGTGTTGTGCTTGGATGAATTTGATAATTTATCTGTTGGTGATATTAGATGTAATATTGTGTGTGTGTATTGGAGTGATTTATTTTCCATATTATATAGCGGATGAGACCCTATGCGCCGCATAATAGCGGATGATTTGATATAATCCCATATACCGTGATATTCCACCTCGAGGTGGAATAGGTATTTATTTATTGTGTTAACATCTGCGGATGCAGGGAAATGGGTTGGAGGGATCCGACTGGATTCCTCAAATTGTTAAATTTATTTTATATATGGTGATGTGATTATCAATAATCTGTAAATGATTATATTAGTGACTGAAATTTATTGAAGACTATAGGTTGGTCTAATGTATGCTGGTATTTTAAAAAACCAGGATATATAATAGGATTTTTGGAAATTAAAGTAGAAAATTTTAAGTAAATTAATTTTAGAGAATTGAATAAATTAAAAAAAAAAGGAAAAGATTGATTTTTTGTAATCCTGTTGAAATAATTCCAAAATATGGGAAAAAGATTTTAATAAATGGATTTTGAGTAATATTGTTTAAAAGTTGAAGAATTTATTTAAAATTCGGATTTTAAATAGTTTGGGAGAAACAAAGGAGTAATTTTGTGTTTGATATCAATTTGGAATTTGATTTAGGTGTTCGAAATAAATTTTGGAAATCAATTTGAAATTTGATTTGACGTTTGAAAATAAATTTGGAAATCAATTTGGAATTTGATTTGGTGTTTGAAAATAAATTTGGAAATAAATTTGGAATTTGATTTAGGTGCTTGAAATAAATTTTGGAAATCAATTTGAAATTTGATTTGGCGTTTGAAAATAAATTTGGTAGTCAACTAGGAATTTGATTTGGTGTTTGAAAATAAAAATTGGAAATCAATTAAGAATTTGATTTGTTGTTTGAAAAAAAAATTGGAAATCAGTTTGGAATTTGATTTGGTGTCTTAAAGTGAATATTTGGAAATCGATTTAAAAATCGTATTTCAGTGGATTTTTGGAATTTAAATTCACAATAGGAATTTATAAAGGAATGTGAAATTTGTTTTAAAAATAAATATTGGATTACTTTTAAAAGTGTGGAAAGAAAATTTTCGAGTTTGGGACGTAAATTTAAAATAAATCAAGAAGGATTTATTAATTGATTTAAATGGACCATTTTTGAAATGGAAAATGTATTTTCCCTAGAAAGTCGAGTACGTTTTAAAGTAGCTTTCAAACATAAATTAAAAGTTCTAAAGATTTAAAAAGAATGTTTTTAGAGAAATTGTTTTTGTAAATTGTTTTTAAATCTTTAAAGTGAATATTTACTAAGTTAATTATAGGAGTAATTATTTTAAAGATTTAATTGATATTTGATTTAGAAAATAGTTATTTAAATAGTTATACTCTATCTAATAATTTTATTTTATTTTAAAAATATTTTGGGCTTATGTTTCATATGAGATATGGGTATAAAATTTCCTGACTAAAATTTTAAAATAAAGTGTTTTAAAATAGTTTTTATTTTAAATGTTCCATGTATATATATTTTTGAATAAGTGATTTAAGTTACTTTAAACTATTCGGACTCGGCAAATTTTTCAGCGGAAATAAATAATATTTGAAATTTATTCCATGTGAGGAAAGTGATTTGAAATTTGTTTTCAAAAGGTTGAAGTGTGAAAATATATCTTGCGAAGATATTTTGAAAATAAATAATTTGGGAAAATTATTTAAATTTGATGGTTGCTGTGAATACTATTTGTTAGTTAAATAACCGGCTATTAGTATAAACAATTTGAGAAATTATTGAGGCTTAACAATCGTTGTGAATGTTGTTTGATAGTTAAATAACCAACTATCAATATTGGCCTTTGAAACGGCATTTGAATTTGTTTTCAAAAATAAGCGCTAATTATTTGTTAAGCCGGGAGAGGACTTTATGTCATAAAACCCATTCCGAATAATGATATGACGAAATGGGATCACATTTGAAGATGGTGTTAAAGACCGGGTATTTTCGAAAACGAAAGGATTACCTATTGAATGTCTCTGCACCGATTTGCTCCGGTATAGAGATTTTATCACCCTTTGTGATGGGGAGTCCGAACATGATTAGTGAATATCCGAATTTGCAAGGGCTTCTTTCCTTAATTGGAGGAAGTACCTTCGGTTCCGTTCAAATTCGAAACAGACTTGTATGGATGTATGTCTGACGTTACACTTTGAGATGTAAAGATGGTTTCTATCAAATACATTTCTGTTGGTGGCGGAGAATTTATTCTCTCAGCTTAACATCCGTCTCTGAGACGTACGAGCTCAGAGGTTATGCAGTTGTTGGTTACTAGTGATGTACTCCCAATTTGGTAATGTGGCATGCTAAGTGTTGTTGATCATTTGTTGATCGAAGCATTACTTTTGTGAAAAGCGTAGCTTTGTGGACGAGACTTTGTCGGACCTCGCACCCTGAAAATGGCCAAAACAAGAAGGATGTGGCAAGGTCATGGGGTCGCGCCCCTCATGGTATGTACATTTCCTTCTGGATAAAAGGTGTTATCTGGTATGGAGCCCAGATACTTAACTTGTGTGGATTATTAAAAGTGGTATTCTGGTATGGAACCCAGATGATTTACTTAGTGGTTGTTGGTTGTAGAGGCGCCTTGGATAAAGGTCGGTCTAGACCAGTGGTGGCATAATCGTGACAGTTAGTTACCTAGTTACAGAGGTAACCCGGTCTTGTGTTGGTAGAGATCCAGTTAGGTTCTCGGGACATCCCTCCATAGGTGTACCCATTCGGTGAGGAAGTTCATTAGCCATGACCATTTGTTGGAAATCAAATCATCCAATACGAGCCCTTTACGATCACAGTTGCATAACCTGCCTCCTCAGGAGGTAGCTATAGCAGGCATAATATAATGGTACCTATGCTGGATAAGGTTTATATTATACTTTCGAAATGATTCCCACACTATGCACTAATAATAATATCAAAAAGATTTTGCGTATCAAGCATGTTTGACTATCATAAGGAGAAATCTCCTCCAATTGCATGCTTGCATTATGTGTGTGCGGGGAGGCCTTATGGTAGTTTTATTTTCCAAAAGCATGGCGGATTTCTTTTTATTTCCTTTGTGCAAATAACTGTTTTATGACCTCACACCAGTCCTATGACTGACCTATATTTTATTGTTCCCTTTCTAAACTCTGGGTGCCCATAATTTTCCACACAGGCAGCCTAGAGTCAGGTTATCAATTGTTCTGGAGCGAAGTCAAAAAGTATGCTGTGGAGATCAGGAGGCAAACTGGATGTCGAGACGTATCACTAGTATATGTTATTTCTTTTCTGCTATTGTTTTGCATATGACTCTGATGATGTAATGTATTAACCGATATAGTCTTTTGTTTAAAGATTGTTCATTTATCTATTATATATTGTTCGGCGGCGAAATGTGAGATTATGATATTGTTTCTATTTTCTTCTTCTATCTTCTTCTTTTTTAACCCTAACGGTTCGGTTTTCCGGTGTTCGAGCATTTGATACAGTGGGCGTATTGATGTAGACTTTCGAAAGTCGAAAAATTTTGTTTTCGACTTTCGAAAGTCTACATCAATACGCCCACTGTGTCAAATGCCAAACAATTGAATGCCGGAAAACCGAACCGTTAGGGTTAAAGAAGAATAAGATAGAAGAAGAAAACAGAAACAATATCAAAATCTCATATTTCACAGCGGAAAAATATATAATAGAGAAATGAATAATCTTTAAACAAAAGAACTATATCAGTTTTTTACATATATCATCACAGTATATACAACACTAGCAATTATTATAACTTGCCTACATGGAAATTGACTTTACAACAAACCATACGCAATGGATATTATATAATATAAGTGATATGTCTCACCACCCAGCTTGCCTCCTAATCTCCATAGCATACTTTTCTGATTTCGCTCCAGAACAACTGCTAACCTGACTCTAGGCTGCCTGTGTGGAAAATGATGGGTACACAGAGTTTAGAAAGGGAACAGTAAACTCCATGTCAGTTATGGGACTGGTGTGAGATCTTAAAACAGTTATTTGCGCAAAGGAAATAAAAAGAAATCAGCTATGCTTTTGGAAAATGAAACTACCATAAGGCCTCCCCGCACACACACGATGCAAGCGCACAATTGGAGGAGATTTCTCCTTATGATAGTCAAATATGCTTGATACGCAAAATCTTTTTTTTTTTTGATATTATTATTAGTGCATAGTGTGGAAAACAATTCGAAAGTATAATATTGATCTTAGCCAGCATACTACCAATATAGTATACCTATTATAGCTACCATGTTCAATAGCAGGTCACCACCATATTCCATGGCAGGTTATACAACTAAAACCGTACAGGGCTCGTATTATTTTGTTTGGATTTCCAACAAATGGTCAAGCTAAGAAACTTCCTCACCGAATGGGTACGCCTCTGGAGGGATGACCCGAGAACTTAACCAGCTCTCTGCCAACACAAGGCCGGGTTACCTCTGTAACTAGGTAACTAACTGTCACGAGTATGCCACCCTCCAGTCTAGACCGACCTTTACTCGAGACACCTCTTAACCAACAACCACTAAGTAAATAATCCGGGGTCCATACTGGAATACCACTTTTAATAATCCACACAAGTTAAATATCTGGGATCCATACCAGATACCACCTTTTATCCAGAAGGAGATGTGCATACCCTGAGCAGCGCGACCCTCATAACCTTACTGCTTCCTTCCTGTTTCGACCATTTTCGGGGTGTGACGTCCGACGAAGTCTCATCCACAAAGCTACGCTTTTCACAAAAGCCAAGCTTCGATCAACAAATGATCAACAACACTTAGCATGCCACATTACCAATTCAGGAATATATCGCTAGTAACCATCAACTACATAACCTCTGAGCTCGTACGTCTCAGAGAAGGGTGTTAAGCTAAGAGAATAAATTCTCCGCCACCGATAGAAATGTATTTGATAGAAACCAGCTTTACATCTTAAAGTGTAACGTCAGACATACATCCATACGAGTCCATTTCGGGTTCAAATGGAGCCGAAGGCACTTCATCCAATTAAGCAAAGAAGCCCTTGCAAATCCGAATATTCACTAATCACGTCCGGACTACCCACTACAAAGGGTGATATAAATCCTTATACCGAAGCAACTCAGTGCAGAGACATTCAACAGGTAATCCTTTCATTTTCGAAAATACCCGGTCTTCAACATCATCTTCAAATGCAATTCCATTTCGTCGTACCATTATTCAGAACGGGTTTTATAACACAAAGTCCTCTCCCGGCTTAACTGAATAATGAGCGCTTATTTTAAAAAAGTAAGTGGTTACGTTCAGATTTCAAGTAAATCATAATAAATTTCCATTTTGATATTTCAAACAGAAGATCCATCACAAGATTCGATGTGGTTTTCGAATAACCGTTTCGAATCCGACCCCCAGTCGCATCGAATTTCAAATGTCGTTTAAAGGCTAATATTGATAGCCGGTTATTTAACTATCAAACAACGTTCGCAACAATCACCAGATTCAAATCATTTTCCCGAATTATTTATTTTCAAAATATCTTCGCAAGATATATTTTCACACTTCAACCTTTTGTAAACAAATTTCAAATCACTTTCCTCACGCGACATAAATTTCCAAATATTATTTATTTCCACTAAAAATTTGTCGAGTCCGAATACTTTAAAATAATTTAAATCACTTATCTAAAAATATATACTTGAAAACATAAAAACCATTTTAAACATTTATTTTAAAATATTAGTTATGAAATTTTATACCTATATCTCATATAAACTCAAGTCCAAACTAATTTTAAAAATAAAGTTATTTGATAGAGTATAATTATTTAAAAAAATAATTTCTAAATCAAATACCAATTAAATCTTTAAAATAATCACTTCTATTGTTAACCAAATAAATTTTTACATTAAAGATTTAAAAACAACTTAAGAAAATAATTTCTCTAAAGTGTCCTTTTTTAAAACCAACTCTAAAACTTTAAATTTATATTTAAAAGCTACTTTGAAAACATACTCGGCTTTCTAGGGAAAATACAATTTCCATTCTAAAATGTTCATTTAAATCAATTAATGAATCCTTCTTGATTTATCTCAAATTTACATTCCAAATTCATAAATTTTCTTTCCATACTTTTTAAAAAAAAACCAATATTTATTTTTTAAACAAATTTCCCTTTCCTTCTTAAATTCCCTTTGTGAATTTAAATTTTCAAATATCCACCGATATACGATTTTCAAATCAACTTCCAAATATTCACTTTCCGACACCAAATCAAATTTCAAATTGATTTCCAAATTTATTTAAAAAAAAATGATTAATCCAATATTCACGCCTTCATTTAGATTTTAAAATCTGAATTTTAAAATAAATTCTTTAACTTTCAATCAATACTAGTCAAAGTTTATTTATTTTCATTATAAAAAATCGTTTTCCTATACTTAGAATTTATTCGATAGGATTTCAAAAATCAATCTTCACCCTTTTAAAATCACTTCTTTTAAATTTATTCAATTTTATAAAATGAATTTACTTAAAATTTTCTACTTTAATTTCCAAAAAATCCAATTTTTATATTTCTGGTATCCTACGATATCAAAAATATATTCGGCTAAACTATAGCCTTCAATAAATTTCAACCACCAATATAATCATTCACACCAATATAATCATTCATAGATTATCACACCACAACATATACAAATAAATTCAACAATGTGAGGAATCTAGTTGCATCCCTCCAACCTGTTTCCTTGCATCCACAGATGTTTGCACAACAATTAAATACCAATTCCACTTCGAGGTGGAATATCGCGGTATATGAGATTATATTATATCATCCGCTATTATGCGGCGCATCGGGCCTCATCCACTATATAATGCGGAAATTAATCACTCTAATATATATAGACACACACACACATACTATATATATACTATCACATCCAAACAATCAAAAATTGAAATTCTACTTATTTCAGTTGAGTGAGAAGATCTCACCCTTGATTTTAATTTACAGTCCATTCCAACTCATCTCCATTCCGGCTTGTTTCTTCACAGTTTTAGACCTTGTATAAACATTTGCACAATTTATTAATATTCGAAATAATCGAATAACCAATTTCCTTTTAATAAATTTAATTAGCTAACAATTCAATTTTTTTAAACTAATACTTTTATTTTAAACTAATTTCCTGTTAATAGAAATATTTTTTTAGCAACTAAAACAATTAAATAAGTTTTATTAAACAAGTTAATCACTATTATACCTTATTTAAAAACTAGTAGATTTTCAATGTATATATGTATATTTATGCTTCTTTGAACCACATGTATAAAATAAGTAATTTATGGATTCCAAAAATCTAATTTTATATGAAATGTCACATTTTAAAACTCTATATTTCTAAAATCTTACATATATACTTATTTTATTTTATTTTTAGAAACCCATATACTTATAAAAACAATTTGTATAGATTTTTAAAAATCCAAACTTTATACAAATCTCTATATTTTTCGAATTTAAATAATTTCTATTTACCTATATATTAAAAATAGGACTAACTTGAAAATTTAAAGACTGCTTATGTGACGCCCCACCTCTATACCCACGCTAGCCAAGAACAATACGAAGTAATGCTGTCAACTAGCACGGAGAATAAGGCAGTTGAGGAGCGACCATCCATGTAATTGCTTTGTGCGAGCATCGATAGGTCAGATAGTATAACATGCAATTCTTTTAAGTGGAAATCCGACATGCCGACACAAACTCAAAGATATCACACGGTGGCTATAATATCTTCGGAAACAAATATAGAAATAAACATAACATAAATCAGTCACAGACAATTCATATCACAAAAGCGGAAATAGATATGAATATAACACATGAAAGTGTTCATCAGAGTAGTGGTCAAAAAGATCCACAATAATACAAAGGAATAGATACAAGTGCTAGGACAAAAGAATATGTATACATCAAGGAGTCTATTTCTCAAATGCATACAACAATAAACTACTAATCTAGAGTAGTTAGCCAAAAGTCAAGGAGGTAATCCCGGATGTAAAGTCAAGCAGAAGCACCTGTAACATCTCGGTCTGACCCGAGTATTATTTAATAAGAAAATAATAAACGGATCAGTCTAGCTATAAATATCAGATGAAGTGATATATAATAAGAGATATGACAAAAACATATAATAATCACAATGTCAAGCTGTGATAAATAAGTAATTGAAAATCAACAAGAGATTAATCAATATCACAATAATCTACACAAGATAAAAAGGAATGTCATACTCCTAATTTCATTCACCAAGCCACAATAGATGACATATATATATATCAATGCCCATCGTAAAAGTTGGTGAAACATAAGTTCCAGAAATCAACACAAGAAATCCAGAAATCACAATAAAAAGGAACAACGACGTCGTACAACGGGACATCCGATGAACCAAATCACAATAAAAAGGATGGCCAATCCCACAAACTGGACATCGACGCACCTAGAAAGACACTCCCCATGTACAGTCGAACATCGACGCACCTAGAAAGATACGCCCCATGCTCTATAAAACATTGACACACCTAAAAAGGTACGACCCATGTGAGAAATGAGACGAAGCTCAATAAAATGAGGAACAGTCCTCCACATAAACAAAGAGACATCGCACATTGCTAGTCTAAACCACAAAGATGATCGTCATGATCAACGAGAAGTGTCAATTACAATAAGCTAGTAAATATATGAGCTTAGCTTCATGTCCCATAACCACTAGCTTAACTTAAATATTTACGAACAAATTGTAGATCTCCACTAGAAAATTGTCACAAGAGATTCAATCGAACAAGTCCAAGAATTAACCGACGAAGTAAACGCAAGCGTTTCATACCACTTGTTTTACTAAGTCGTTTAATTAGATTTCTCATACGAGTGAGGTAAAGGTTTGTATATACTAATAGATTTGAAATCGGTTTGAGAAAACGAGCTTTGTAATAAAATAGTGTTGAAATCATTTGAAGAAAGAGTTTTGATATTTACTACTAGTATAGAAAACCTTTATATTTTAAAGTGACAAATCATAGAAGTGATTGTAGAAACAATCGGGCATAAAAATTCACATTCGAAGACGTGAATAAAATCCAAAGAAATCGATATCAAATCCATCAAAGTGGATATATCTAAAATTCCCAAAGAAAAGGTCATCAAAGTCGATAATAAATGACGACAACAAAAGGGAGACCACACGAATCGATTAAAGTTGGATATTCAAACGAATTAGCAAAATAGGCAAATCTGGCAAAAATCATCAGGTCGGTCGACCAGACTCCCTGAGTCGGTCGACCGAACCAAAGGTTGGAAACCTCTCGGGACAGCAGGTCGGTCGACCGAACCCTGTACTCGGTCGACCGAACCTTAAAACAGAAAGTGCTTATGCACTTGGAGCAGTTCGGTCGACCGGACCAGAGGGGTCGGTCGGCCGAGCCTGTTTCCAGCCTCATCCATGCCTATTACCAATGAGGTTCAATCTTGACCAAAATTGCATTCGCACGAGCAACGGCGCTAAGGATTTATGTCAATCGACTACCCGGCCCTATATGCTCCTCGATGCATCACCAAAAACATGTTCAAACATCAAAGTTAGGATTTTTAACGAATTGAACTCAAAACACTAAAAATTGGGATATTCACAAAATCAATCCAAATCAAAATCAAATGCACATGAATAAGTGGTAGGAATTCATACCTAACAATAGAAGAGAATTATAAGCATAGATGTGAGATTAAAAATCTCACCTTTGAACCCAAATTAATGAAGAAGATGCTATGAAGCAATGGCAAGAACAAGCACTCTTCAATTCCAACTCAAGAAGCTTGATTCTCAACTCAAAAGAAGAACATTCCTAAATTTAGGTTTAGCAAATTTCAGAAACCAAAGAGAGAATGAGTTGGAGAAGGAGAAGGAGATGCTTACCAATGGGTTCTCTTGTGTTTGGAGCTAGAAGATGGATTAGCTAATGGAAACTAGGGCTTAGGATTTCCTAATTCTTTTTCTCTTCCCCTATTTTTAAAGAAGCTTGAGTGTTAGGAAAATAGAAAAGAAGTGAATGAACAGGAGAGGGGTTGGGACTGAATACATAAGTGGGCTCAGCCCAAACCAAAACCCTAAGTGAAAAGTAGCAAAATTCAACTTTCTCCAAACATATCGAAGTTTATACTCAAAAAGGTCGCAAACGCCATTTTGAACTCAATGGGGGTGGTCTCGAGTCCTAATTCGGCTGTTTGCAAAAAGTAGCTTTTCGGACTAAAATTCGACTAAGGATAAAATATTTAAATATAAAATCGATAAATATGCGGGTTGTTACAGACTCCCTTCCTTAAAGAAATTGCGACCTCGCAATAATTAAGAAGGAAATATAAGAAGTAACAATCATAGAAGCATATTAACACAGAAGAACATTTGAATCAAGAAGTCCACCATAAAGAGCACGAAGGAGTAAATCCGAAAGTTTTCGTTCGATGAATTCTCAAGATTTCACATGAACGGTTTGAGAACCATTGAACTTCTATCAAAAAGAATATCTTTATATCGAAGGCGCTCAACCTCCGAAGCAATGATGCGAATAGGATGTTGCTCAAAATCAAATCTGGTGAAACTTCAATTTCCACAGTATCACCGGGCTCAAGAATGAAAACCGGAAACATAAAAGCATTTCCATAGTTAAAAGACGTGGAAAACGTCTAGAATAGCAGAAAGTTGAGCCGGTGCAACGGCGTAGTACAATCACGGTACGCCCGAGAAACTAGAAACTCGAATAATTTGGAACACCGACGTAGTATAAAGACGGTACGTCCAGTGAACCAAAAAGCCAAGTCATTGATGTAGTGCAAACGGTACATCCAATGAACCAAAAAGCGAAGTCATTGATGTAGTGCAAACGGTACATCCAATGAATCAAACAGCAAAGACATTATGTAGTACAAACGGTACATCCGATGAATCAAAAGCAAAGACATCGATGTAGTACAAACGGTACATCCGATGAATCAAAAGCAAAGACATCGATGTAGTACAAACGGTACATCCGATGAATCAAAAGCAAAGACATCGATGTAGTACAAACGGTACATCCGATGAATCAAAAGTCAAAAGCAAAGACATGGATGTAGTACAAACGGTACATCCAATGAATCAAAAGCAAAGACATCGATGTAGTACAAACGGTACATCCGATGAATCAAAAGCAAAGACATCGATGTAGTACAAACGGTACATCCGATGAATCAAAAGCAAAGACATCGATGTAGTACAAACGGTACATCCGATGAATCAAAAGCAAAGACATCGATGTAGTACAAACGGTACATCCGATGAATCAAAAGCAAAGACATCGATGTAGTACAAACGGTACATCCGATGAATCAAAAGCAAAGACATCGATGTAGTACAAACGGTACATCCGATGAATCAAAAGCAAAGACATCGATGTAGTACAAACGGTACATCCGATGAATCAAAAGCAAAGACATTGATGTAGTACAACGGTACATCCAATGAATCCAAAAAGAAAAGACATTGATGTAGTACAACGGTACATCCAATGAATCAACCACTTGTTGCTTACGACAAAGCGCATTGGCAACACGATTTCCCTTCTAGGAATAAAAAGAATATCAAGATCATAAGATTCTAGGAACTCGAGTTAATATGGAGTTCCATATGAGAAAATAATTATTCCAAAGATTTATGATCGAGATGGAGAACAAATTCCTCCACTAAAAATGATGATGCCAAATTCCAGAAGTAAAAACAATAACCGAGAGCACCAGATCATGAGTGGCATATCTAGTCTCGATAAGCTATAATGATTTAGAAGCACAAGTGATAGCACGTTCTCCTTTGCAAGATAACGGCATCCAAACTAATACGACTAGTATCGGTACAAATAGCAAAGTCTTGGTTCCCCTTCAGGAATCACAAGAATAAGAGTTTCGAAAAGAAGGAATTTCTTTTAAATAATCTTCTTTCACGAAAAGCTAAAACTTTCAAAATCACAATTATTTCAATGTAAAAATATTTCTAGAAAAATTTACAATTTACAAGTCAATATACCGTGTCTGATTGTCTCATCAAAGCGTTCAGGAAATTCCTATCGATAACGTTGATCAAGCGCATCGACCAAAATTCTTAAAGCACTCAACGGGCAATACAATCACAAAATCATCTTTTATAGGATAAATAAATCTCTTAAAAAGTTTTAAGAATATTCTTTGTTCGTTTTAAGAACCAAAACCCGGTTATACTTCTAAATAAATCTTATGAAAAAGATTTTTGCAAAATTTTAAATTGCTATTTTCATCCAAAAATCAATAAATAAAAGAATGGTCTCATCGAAATATTCATAGAATATTCGATTTATAAAATGGATGAAATAAGCTGGACAAATTGAACGACAAAATAAGTCATTCATAAGAATCATAACGAGTGCGGAGTGCGTAAGTGGAATGCTAACTCACGCGACTCGTAGCCAAATGAAAACGGTGGTAAAGGCGAACTGAAAAGACCTTAACACCACACAAAAGATTACTTAGGTGATAATCCTAAGACAAGCTCAAAGATTCCGGAAAATTTCTCTAACTACATGAATGAGAGAAATAACACTTTCCTTATAAGTGGGCTTAAGGAATAAAATGATGCCATCAAGTTGGAATCAAAATCATAAAGGAAAAATAGAAATCTGCTTAACAGATTGAAAATGTCGAAGATGAATAGTCCACTCGAAAAATAGGATATGGGCTTCACAACGATAAGCCGATCCTTTCAAAAAAAATCAATTCCGAAGCCTAAGTAAAATTATCGGCTCGGAAAGAAAAATCACATAAAATAATTTCGACATCAATAGAAAGCAAATTGAGTGTTGCGGATCTACCATCCAGATTCGCAATCCTCAAAGAAGTCATCAAGCCCAAAATATTCAAAGAAAAAGAATCGACAAGTTCTTTTGATATAAAATAGCGAGATGGAACTCATATCAAAAAGAACTCAAATAAGAAGATCACGAAATAAAACAATGCCATCAAGGATTGAGTGAAAAGTACCTTGACCAAGAGAAGAGTTGCTAGGGGCTTGCACAATATTTAGCTTTCTCGTGTCCTTGTTCAAAAGTTTGAGACACGCAGATAAAAGATGACCCGGTTTCTTACAATAGCGACAAGAATGGGGTTTTGGACACATATTCGCATAGTGTTCGATAGGATTACAATTGTAGCATCCTCCACGATTAGGGATTGGAGTCTTTGCTACAAAAGTAGTTTGCTTCACTATCTTATTGGGATTAAGGCTCTTGAACTTAATATGCCTCTTCTTGGAAGTCCCAATATCACAAACACTTCCTTTACCAACCTCTCCATGAAGAAGAGTAACATCCACAAGCTGATTGAAAGAAACTTCAAGTTTCAAAGGTAGAACCATTTCGGGGTTCTTACTCAAAGAATAGATAAACTCTTGATTCTTTACAAGATCCAAAAGTTGTTGAGCAGACATGAAAACTCCATCTTGGGGAGTAGCACTAGATTGACCGGCGCTGGGACGGCCAGGTATAACCATTTCTCTTCTTTAAGAAAGAAAGAAAGAAGAGGAAAAAGTTATTCTCAAAGTAAATTTCAATCAAACTTGATTGATAAAACAAGGAATCATAAAGAAAATAGGATGAAGCGGTACGAAGACTCGAATAAAATCCTAAAGCACGACTCCTAAGATGGACTTAGGACGATGATCCTTGTTATAATATTCCATATTGTTCCGAAGTTTGGCTCTGATACCAAGCTGTGACGCCCCACCTCTATACCCACGCTAGCCAAGAACACTACGAAGTAATGCTGTCAACTAGCACGAAGAATAAGGCTGTTGAGGAGCGACCATCCATGTAATTGCTTTGTGCGAGCATCGATATGTCAGATAGTATAACATGAATTTCTTTTAAGTGGAAATCCGACATGCCGACACAAACTCAAAGATATCACACGGTGGCTATAATATCTTCGGAAACAAATATAGAAATAAACATAACATAAATCAGTCACAGATAATTCATATCACAAAGGCGGAAATAGATATGAATATAACACATGAAAGTGTTCATCAGAGTAGTGGTCAAAAAGATCCACAATAATACAAAGGAATAGATACAAGTGCTAGGACAAAAGAATATGTATACATCAAGGAGTCTATTTCTCAAATGCATACAACAATAAACTACTAATCTAGAGTAGTTAGCCAAAAGTCAAGGAGGTAATCCCGAATGTAAAGTCAAGCAGAAGCACCTGTAACATCTCGGTCTGACCCGAGTATTATTTAATAAGAAAATAATAAACGGATCAGTCTAGCTATAAATATCAGATGAAGTGATATATAATAAGAGATATGACATAAACATATAATAATCACAATGCCAAGCTATGATAAATAAGTAATTGAAAATCAACAAGAGATTAATCAATATCACAATAATCTACACAAGATAAAAAGGAATGTCATACTCCTAATTTCATTCACCAAGCCACAATAAATGACATATATATATCAATGCCCATCGTAAAAGTTGGTGAAACATATTCCAGAAATCAACACAAGAAATCCAGAAATCACAATAAAAAGGAACAACGACGTCGTACAACGGGACATCCGATGAACCAAATCACAATAAAAAGGATGGCCAATCCCACAAACTGGACATCGACGCACCTAGAAAGACATGCCCCATGTACAGTCGAACATCGACGCACCTAGAAAGATACCCCCCATGCTCTAGCATCGACGCACCTAGAAAGATACGCCCCATGCATAAATAAACATCGATGCACCTAGAAAGATACATCCCATGCATAAATAAACATCAATGCACCTAGAAAGATACACCCCATGTAATGTCTAACACCGATGCACCTAGAAAGATACACCCCATGTAATGTCTAACACCGATGCACCTAGAAAGATACACCCCATGCTAAGTCGAACATCGACGCACCTAGAAAGACACGCCCCATGCATAGACGAACATCGACGCACCTAGAAAGATACGCCCCATGCCCCGACTTATTGAGTCGATTGCTCCACGAAGTAAACAAACATCGATGCACCTAGAAAGGTACACCCAATGCATAAATAAACATTGACGCACCTAAAAAGGTACGACCCATGTATAAACAAACATCGATGCACCTAGAAAGGTACACCCCATGCATAATAAAACATTGACGCACCTAAAAAGGTACGACCCATGTGAGAAATGAGACGAAGCACAATAAAATGAGGAACAGTCCTCCACATAAACAAATAGACATCGCACATTGCTAGTCTAAACCACAAAGATGATCGTCATGATCAACGAGAAGTGTCAATTACAATAAGCTAGTAAATATATGAGCTTAGCTTCATGTCCCATAACCACTAGCTTAGCTTAAATATTTACGAACAAATTGTAGATCTGCACTAGAAAATTGTCACAAGAGGTTCAATCGAACAAGTCCAAGAATTAACCGACGAAGTAAACGCAAGTGTTTCATACCACTTGTTTTACTAAGTCGTTTAATTAGATTTCTCATACGAGTGAGGTAAAGGTTTGTATATACTAATAGATTGGAAATCGGTTTGAGAAAACGAGCTTTGTAATAAAATAGTGTTGAAATCATTTGAAGAAAGAGTTTTGATATCTACTACTAGTATAGAAAATCTTTATATTTTAAAGTGACAAATCATAGAAGTGATTGTAGAAACAATCGGGCATAAAAATTCACATTCGAAGACGTGAGTAAAATCCAAAGAAATCGATATCAAATCCATCAAAGTGGATATATCTAAAATTCCCAAAGAAAAGGTCATCAAAGTCGGTAATAAATGACGACAACAAAAGGGAGACAACACGAATCGATTAAAGTTGGATATTCAAACGAATTATCAAAATAGGCAAACCTGGCAAAAATCATCAGGTCGGTCGACCGGACTCCCTGAGTCGGTCGACCGAACCAAAGGTTGGAAACCTCTCGGGACAGCAGGTCGGTCGACCGAACCCTGTACTTGGTCGACCGAACCTTAAAACAGAAAGTGCATATGCACTTGGAAGCAGGTCGGTCGACCGGACCAGGGGGGTCGGTCGGCCGAGCCTGTTTCCAGCCTCATCCATGCCTATTACCAATGAGGTTCAATCTTGACCGAAATTGCATTCGCACGAGCAACGGCGCTAAGGGTTTATGTCAATCGACTACCCGGCCCTATATGCGCCTCGATGCATCACCAAAAACATGTTCAAACATCAAAGTTAGGATTTTTAACGAATTGAACTCAAAACACTAAAAATTGGGATATTCACAAAAGCAATCCAAATCAAAATCAAATGCACATGAATAAGTGTTAGGAATTCTTACCTAACAATAGAAGAGAATTATAAGCATAGATGTGAGATTAAAAATCTCACCTTTGAACCCAAATTAATGAAGAAGATGCTATGAAGCAATGGCAAGAATAAGCACTCTTCAATTCCAACTCAAGAAGCTTGATTCTCAACTCAAAAGAAGAACATTCCTAAATTTAGGTTTAGCAAATTTCAGAAACCAAAGAGAGAATGAATTGGAGAAGAAGAAGGAGATGCTTACCAATGGGTTCTCTTGTGTTTGGAGCTAGAAGATGGATTAGCTAATGGAAACTAGGGCTTAGGATTTCCTAATTCTTTTTCTCTTCCCCCATTTTTAAAGAAGCTTGAGTGTTAGGAAAATAGAAAAGAAGTGAATGAACAGGAGAGGGGTTGGGACTGAATACATAAGTGGGCTCAGCCCAAACCAAAACCCTAAGTGAAAAGTAGCAAAATTCAACTTTCTCCAAACATATCGAAGTTTATACTCAAAAAGGTCGCAAACGCCATTTTGA
Source organism: Allium cepa (assembly GCA_030765085.1). Taxonomy (NCBI): domain Eukaryota; kingdom Viridiplantae; phylum Streptophyta; class Magnoliopsida; order Asparagales; family Amaryllidaceae; genus Allium; species Allium cepa. Next base: position 390,239,957 of record CM060943.1, on the reverse strand, counting down.
ACTCAATGGGGGTGGTCTCGAGTCCTAATTCGGCTGTTTGCAAAAAGTAGCTTTTCGGACTAAAATCCGACTAACGATAAAATATTTAAATAAAATATTTAAATATAAAATCGATAAATATGCGGGTTGTTACAGCTTAACTGTTAAAATTTTCTTTACGGTAAAAATATTCTATTTAACCATACTATATACGCATATATAAAATTTTAAATTATTTTAATTGGAAAAAAAAAGGATAAAAATGAAATAAGAGTCGATTACCTTCAGCTTTAAATCAAAGAAAAAATTTAACCAATTTGACATCCACGCGCTTGCGCCCAAGTAGAGACTTCCCGTCGCCTCGGTCATCACCGCGACCACTACCTACATGTCGTGCCATCGTACTCGAGCTGCCGTAGCCCCCTCCGATCGCAGCTTGGCTTCATCAAAAATCACCGTGAACAAGTCCGAGTTCACGAGTATTGCCGCCTTTGCCTCACCATTGCAGTTATTGTGACATGTCCCCTGATCTCACCCTCGGTCGCAATGAAGCGCGAAAGTTGCTGTCTTCCGATGATGCCGACTCCCTAAAGTTGTGATGCCCACTTGCTTGAATTTTTTTATCGAATTCAAATCAAAGAAGAAACGCGACTCTCTTTTTTTTCTTTCGGCCATTAATCTTTCGAATTTGAGAAGAATGAAAATGGGAATGAATAATTACGGATAAAAATCAAAGGTCGACCGCCATTTTAATTTGTAGCTTCTGTGTTTTAATTTGAATAAAGTGGTATCATTTTTTTTCTTTTTTCTCTCTTTTGAACGAGGCATATATTATTTTTTCAACGCGTTTTTATTTGAACAGAGTAAATGGAACACGTGTTCGAAAATTTAATACGTGCAGTTGCCATTGGAAATATTATTATAATCTGATTTTTCGACGCTCGAAAAATCGAATCGTTACAAAACATATGTTAATATAAAAGAAATGTATTAAAACAAAATAATAAAAATATTATAAAATCATATTTAAACATTTAATACATGCATTTTACAAGTGTAAATCATTCAAAATGCAATTTGACATTTGTAAGTAAATTTCAATATGCAAATAACAAATGTAAGATAAATGCATCATGCAATTACAAGTGTCAAGACACTAATTTTTTTTAATCTTTTTAACAAAGTTATATTTACATCTATTCTCCACTTTTCCTCATTTTCTTTGATCTATTCAAAACTGAAGAAAAAAAACCAGAAAATCAAAATAAAACCATAGACAAGCTAAAGAAAACAAAACCAGTAAAACAAATCAAAGTTGATGCAATCAAAAGCAAACAACAATTTCAAACCTGAAGCTAATATAAGATCAAGCTCAGTTCAAATGCATCTCAAACTTAATCAAGCAGCGATTCAGAGACCATCTCAAACATCAAGCTTCAGATCAATTACCAGTTTTCAAATACAAAATAGTTGCAGATCAACGACCCAAGTTCAATCCATCTCTAATCTATTTCCAGTTTTCAAAATCTATTTCCAGGCTCTAGTACTCTAAGCTGTGAGTAAACTCCACTTTTGAAAACTTGATCCTCTTTATTTTCTCATGTCTGTGATGATGGGTGAGAATAATGACTTGGAAATGCTTTGTATGGATGTATAAATACAATTCTGTTTGGGTATACAAATTTAAAACATTGAATGTATGTATGCATGTCTGTATATATGCATATGCATACCTCTGTTTGTTTAACAGGCTTAAAATTTCTCAAAATAATTCTTAACTCTTCATCTAAAACATTATAAAATATGATGTTTAAAAGGAAAATGATTGTAATGATGTAATTCAAATTTTAAAAATAAAAACAAGTAAAATTATTAAGTAATTTGTCTGGAAATTTAATTTACAGTGAAAAAAATTAAAACATGTTGGAAATCAATTGTGTAGATTGCAAGTATCTAATTCACTATTGAATTCATTCTTGAATTTAATGATTTTTTGGAGAAAGTTTTGTAATTTTTAGTTTAGGATTAGAGGAGGAATTAAGGATGGTCGGAAATTGAGTTTTTCGACAAATTCGGGTGGTCGCGAGGTTTTGAAACCTTGGGGTTGTGGCTAGAGGAAGAACGAGGGTCGGCGGCCTTGAGAAAAATGGAGGCATTTTTCTGAGTCACCGTAGTGGCGCAGCAAAGCCATATTAGGGTTTTAGGGCTTGGTTCGGTCGAGGATGTTTGTATGGCGATTGCGAGTTCGTCGTCGTATCGAGTTGAACTGGAGCAGGGGGATTAGGAAGAGAATGGTTTGGCGAGTCTCCATGCGAAGCGGCATGGACTCTGGTGGTCAGAGGCAATGGTACGAGGTGGTTTTGGGTGATTGGTTTTGTTCCAGGTGGATGTTGAGGTTGCTCAAATTCGATATCGTGTTCGATTCTTAAAACTGGGTGGCCGGACTTTTAAGGGAGGTGATCGTCTACATGCTGGCGATGGCATGGATGGTCGGAGCCGCCATGATCGTTTGTGTAGGTGAACGTGGTGTCAGTGTGTATCTGAGTTTGGGTTTAAGAAGAAGATGTTTGCCTTGGGTTTGTTCTCGGGAAAGTAAGGTAGTGGCTCGAGTGGGTTATCGGGTAGCTCGTGGGTGATTACAATAGTTTTAAAATTTAAACAAAATAAAGTTAAAAAGAAAAGAAAAAGGGATGGCTCGGGCTTTTACTCGGGGAAAACTCGCATTGGCTCAGGTAAGAACTCGAAGTGGTCTCCGGTCAGAGATCTAAAAATATGTTAACAAGTTTTAAAAGTTTAAATCACTCAAGTTTTAACAAATTTTCTTAAACTAATTCTTGTATACAATATGTGTTTATTTAAGTTTGGGATTAATTAAAGGTTTTAAAATAAATTATTTTAATTAATCAAGTTTAAAGTGTTTTAATATATATCCTTTATTTTAAATGAATTCTAAAGTTTATTTAAAATAAATTTAAATGGTATAATTAGTTAATTTAAAGGATGATGTGTTTTTAATTAACTTAAGGGTTTTAAATAATTCATATGTTAAAAATAAATTTAATTTTCAAGGTTATTTAAATAAGATTTAAATGATGATTAAGTAATCAATAAAGATAAAAGGATTTATCTTTAATTAATTAAGATCTTGATTAATCAAAGGATTATTAATTAATGTGACTAATTAAAGGATCATTAATTTATTAATTAAGTAGGATTTAGTGGTAATTAATTTAATTTATTTGGTGATTAAATTAAATTAATTAGAAATTAAGTAACTGATTAAGATAAACGGTTTATCTTAAAATTAATTAATATCTTAAAAGAAATTAAAGGATCATTAATTAGTAATTTAATGATGGTTACTTAATGTAATTAGTTAAAGAATGATTAACTAATTAAAGTATAATTACTTAATGAGATTAATTAAGGTTAGTTACTTAATGTAATTAATAAAAGGTTATTATCTAATGTAATTAAGAAATAATTACTTAATGTAATTAATTAAAGGATAATTAATTTATTAAAGGTTAATTAATTAATGAAAGTAATTAAGGGACAATTAATTACTTAAAAGAAAATTACTTAATGTAAGTAATTAGAGGATAATTAATTAATTATAGGTTAATTATTTAATAATTAAAGGTTAATTAATTGATTAATTAAAGGCTAATTAATTTATGATTAAATGATAATTGATTAATGATTAAAGGTTAGTTAATCAAGTGATTATAGGATAATTACTTAATGTAAGTACTTAAAGGGTTAATTTGTTAATGTAATTAATTGAAGGTTAATTAATTAATGTAATTAATTAATGATAATTAATTAGTTAAAGGATAATTAATTAAGGTTAATTAATTAATAAATTTAAGGTTAATTAATTTATGTGGTTAATTAAAGGATAATTAATTAATGTAAATAATTAAGGATAATTACTTAAGATGGATAATTAAGGATGATTAATTAATTTCATTGATTAATTAAAATAATAGCCAATGGTTTGTAATTAATTAATGATAATTAAGTAGGGTTAGGTGATCAATTCATAAGTGATTAATTTATTTTTGATTTAAATAAATTAATTATAATCAGGTGATTAATTAATCTTGCTTATGGATGATTGGATTATATTGAATGCCTTGAATTATTTGATATCTCTGATATGTGATGTTCTGTGGTATGAATTGCTTTGGATTGAGCTGTGATAAATGTAAGTTATTTATATGTGATGTATTACTATGTGAATGTGAACTTCTGAATTAAATTAAAATTGTTTACTTAAACAACTTGGCCTTTAAAACGGCATTTGAATTTCGATGCGACCGGGGGTCGGATTCCAAATGGTTATCTGAAAACCATATCGAATCTTAAAAGTGGATCTTTTGTCTACAAGATAAAAAATGGAAATTTGTTGTGAAAGAATCCACATGTTTTTTAAAATAAGCGCTCATTATTCGGTTAAGACGGGAGAGGACATTAAGTCATAAAATCCATTTCGAATAATGATACGACGAAATGGAATTGCATTTGAAGACGGTGGTTGAAGACCGGGTATTTTCGAAAACGAAAGGATTACCTGTCGAATGTCTCTGCACCAAGTGTCCTCGGTATAGAGATTTAGATTACCCTATGTGATGGGGAGTCAGGACATGATTAGGGAATATCCAGATTTGCAAGGAATTTTTCCTTATTTGGACGAAATGCCTTCGGTTCCATTCAGACCCAGGATGAACTTGTATGGATGTATGTCTGACGTTATACTTTGAGATGTAAAGCTCTTTTCTATCAAATACATTTCTGTTTGGGGGCGGAGAATTTATTCTCTTAGCTTAACACCCTTCTCTAAGACGTACGAGGTTAAAGGTTATGTAGTTGATGGTTACTAGTGATATATTCCCAATTTGGTAGTGTGGCATGCTAAGTGTTGATCATTGGTTGATCGAAGCATGGCTTTTGTAAAAGCGTAGCTTTGTAGGACGAGACTTCATCGAACCTCACACCCCAGAAATGGTCGAAATAGGAAAGGATGCAGCAAGGTTACGGGGGTCGCGCCCCTTAGGGTATGTGCATTTCCTTATGGATAAAAAGTGGTATCGTGGTATGGAGCCCAAATATTTAACTTATGTGTTTGTTGGAATTTGTTGTTGGCGCCTCGGTAAAGGTCGATTACGACCGGAGGATGGCATACTCGTGATAGTTAGTTACCTAGTTACAGAGGTAACCCAGTCTTGTGTTGGCAGAGATTCGGTTAGGTTCTCGGGGCGTCCCTCCAGAGGCGTACCCATTCGGAAAGGAAGTTCCTTATTCCTTAGCCTTGACCATTTGTTGGAAATCCAATCACTCAACACGTGCCTTGTACGGTTTTAGTTGTAGAACCTGCCATTTAACATGGTAGCTATAGTAGGCATACTATAATGGTACGTATGCTGGCTAAGATTAATATTATACTTTCGAAATGTTTTCCACACTATGCATTAATTATGATGACCCGAAATTTTTGGATGTTTGAAATCGGAATATTTAATTGATTTTAAATATTTAAATGTTAATTTTTAACTTGAATTCAAATATCACCATTTATTGGGTAATTTAATTATTAAATTAAATAATTTGAAGTTGGGTAAAATGTTGAATATGGAGTTTTAAGTCTATTAAAAATAATTTGAAGGCTTGTAAAATTTATATTGATAGTTCTGAGGATAATAGAAGTTTTAAAATTGAATTTAACAGTGATTTATTCAGTTTTGAAATTATATCGTTTAAATTGAATTTAAAAATAGTCTTCCAAGGTACAGTCTCGGAATTCGACGAAACCAGTTCCACTGGATCCATAATATTGTACTATTATCGAATTTAAAATTTCGTAGTGTTTGGGGTTGTCATGTGATCGTACGATAGATAAACGCGCAGAAATTTAAATCAAAAATTTTATATAATAACTGGATCCAAAAAGCTATCTTCTCCATACGATCGAATTAGGACTCGAAACCTTTTCCATTGTATTTGAAATAGGCGTATAACATTATAAACGCCTGGCGCCATGCCTCGATAGGAAGTCGAGATTTTGAGCTACAATTTTGAGATGGTTTAAATTTAAAATTTAAGTATAATATATATATATATATATTGACTGGTCAAAACTTTATTTATTTTTCCCTATTGTGGCCGCTTGTCTTCTGAGCCAAGCCATTTGTCATGAACATAGAGAATTTTAAAGCACGCGTTTGTTTTTTTAAAGATATATATTAATAAAACGCAAACTGGAAATCAGATCTACAGAACGAAACAAAAATATAATGGCCATCAACGGTTTCTCTTTCGCCTTTAATCTTCATGATTCCTTTAATAATGTCCTCAATCCCTGACCTCGCGATTTTACCAACTCGACTCAAAACATCTCTCGATCAATCCTCTCTCATTTCCCATTTAAATCTTACTCCAAATTCTAGGGTTTTAGACGTCTCTCTCCCTCATGTGCTTCAGATCTCCACAAATTTACAACACTCTTACCAACACCCTTTTAAAAACTATTGTTTTGATTCTCAACTCCATGGCACACCGCGATTTTGGAAATTATTCGGGTTTGGATATGGAAGGCGAGCTTCGGTGGTTGAGATGCTGGGGTTGATGGTCGAGACGGTGCTGTTAGGAAGGGGGTTAGTGTGCTCGCATGATAGCCTGGAGCTTGGGGAGATGTGATTGACTATCCATTTTTAAGGTATTGCAAAAATACCCAAATTGATATGTTCTTTGCATATCAGGGTAGGAAGTTAATTTGTTGGCATTAGAAGTGCGGATCTGGATTGTGTGTGGTCGCAGCCCATTTGTATTGGTAACGATCCATTTTGAAATTGGTTTAATAAATAATAAATGAGGGATCCATGAAATTTATAGCTTAATTTCTTATTCGAGGTCCAATTTATGCGACGAGTTGCGACCATACCAGCACGTTCTACTTTATGGAATTTTGTTGGCAATAGTTGAAGCTTATTGGATTTTATGCTGGATTCGAACGTCGTCCAAATTCAGACAAGATCTGAAATGTTTGTCAACAACAAAGATAAAGGTGAGTTAATCTCCCTCATCTGGGTTCTATTTAAATTTAAATAATTGGTTGAATGATTGAACTGATTTGATGTGCTATATTACATATAGTAGTATATAGTAAATATTGGAGTAATTGATTTCCCGCATTATATAGTGAATGAGAACATATGCACCGCATAATAGCGGATGATATTCTATAAACCCATATACCGCGATATTCCACCTCGAAGTGGAATTGGTATTTTATATTATGCTAACATCTGTGGATGCAGGGAAACAGGTTGGAGGGATCCAATTGGATTCCTCAAAATTATTTAGATTGTTTAATATTCTTTGTTATAAATATTTGATATTATGTTATGAGTTATATTTGGAATATGGAATGCTATGGTTTGCTTGAATATATTTTGGTACACTGAGTTATCAAAATATATAGAATTTGATTTTTGAAAAGAAAATAAAAGAGTGAATTTATAAGTAAAATAATTATAGAGAATTTGAATAAATTTAAGAATGAACTGGAAAATAATAAAAGTGATTTTAAAATTCTAATAAATAATTCCGAGTATGGAAAAAGGGGGACTTTGAATAAACAGAGAAATAATGAATTTTAAACTTAAGTGATATTATTTAGAGGAATAAAAAATTTATTTTAAAAATCCAAGTTTTAAATTTATTGAAATAGATAAAGAAGGAATTTGGAAAAAGGGTATGAAATTGGTATTTTCAGTTAAAAGGGACTTTAAATCATAATTAAGAAATTAAATCCGAAGTTAATGGATTTTGAAATAAATTGAGTAAGTAAAGGAATTTATTTCAAAATGGAGTAATTTGGAAGTCAATTTGAAAATTGATTTTTAAGTGTTTGAAATTGGAAATTTAAAGGAGAATGTGACTATGAAATTTATAAATTGGGTTTATAAAAGTGAAGTAATATATCAATAGATATTGGGAAGAATAAATTCATAGTGGGAATTTATTAAAGGAATGAGAAATTTGTTTAAAAATAAATAGTGATTTATTTTTAAATATTTATTTTTAAAAAATGTGAAAGAGGGGCGTATTTCCCTGGATAGCCAAGTACGTTTTCAAAACAAATTTATAAGCATAAGTTTAAAGTTTAAAGTTGTTTTAAAAAAAATGTTTTAGAAAATTTATTATTTTTAAATGTTTAAATTTCAAAGTAAGTCTTTTTCAAATTTATTATAGTAGTAATTATTTAAAGGTGACTTGGTATTATGTTTAAAAAGATAAAAATTTAGTTTTATATTTTATAAAGCGGCTCTATTTTATATATTCTTAAAGTATATATTTTTGAATAAGTATTAAAATAGTTTTAACTGAAATGACTTAATGTGTATTTTATAGTAAAGTTTTTTTAAATTATTTTAAAAATATAAAGTTTTGTGCTTGGTGTTTTCAGTGGAAATAAATATTTGGAAATTTATTTCATGAGAAAAGTGTGGTTTGAAAACTGTTTCCAAAAGGGTTTGGAAATGGAAATATATCATGCGATGAAATTTTGAGGTTAATAAATAATTTGGGGAACTTATTTATGTTTGATGGATGTTTGTGAATATTAATTGATAGATAAATAACCGACTATCAATATTGGCCAATGCGTTGATCGTTTCGAAGAGACCGGGATCGAGATTTATTTCCTGAAAACCACTTCGATCCGGTTTGAACGTTTTCGTGAGGAAGACGAGTTTGGATTCAAAGATGGAGCAGTGAAGTGCAAGGGCTAGTCGCTACTAATCTTGAGGTAATTCCAAAATGGATGTAGTAGGAGTAGTGCCTTCCGTTCCGTTCGAACCCAGGACGGACTTGTATGGATGAATGCTTTCAGAACATCGTCAGGTGGGCGATAAGCATTCTAAGTGATATGGTCTAAAAAGGTAACGCTTAGCCTCAAGCCTCAACAACCGGGAATGACTGAAAATCAGGGGTTATGCAGCAAGGCTAGGTGGGTAGCGCCCATTAGGGTGAGGTCATCCCTGTCTAGATGTCCCTTTTATTCGGCTTAGTGTTGCGGTTGCTGATCCCAACCGTGGGGTGTCTTACTCGGGAATATCCAGTAAGGGGTAGTCCCGGTCTTGTGTTGCAGGGTATTGGGAGTAATCCTCGGTGCGGTGATCTAGGCCACATACTGTGACAGGTGGTACCCTTGTGCCTAGTCATTAGTTGAAAATCCATTCTCCTTACGCGCTTGCACGGTTTTGATTGTTCTCAACTATTGCTAAAATGTGAGATGCAAGCATTTCATCTAGATTCTATTTTACTTTCTATAGACACTATTATAATATCAGAGGACTTTAATAAAAATGCTTTAGCTATCGTAAGGCAAAAACCCGACATGTTTATTTGTGGCATGGTCTTACGAGATGCTTTTGATTTTCAAAGGATTTTTAGAACTTTAATAATCAATTTGAGTGTGGAGCTCAAGAGACGAGCTGGATGGCGATACATACTGCCGTACTTTATTATCATTCTGTTGTGTATTCAGTTTTGAGGACAAGTTTATATGACTGTCCAGTTGTATATTATTGATATTGTTGAACTCTGATGATGTATTCTGATGATGTGTGTATAAAACAGATATAGTTTTCTTTGTGTAAAGATCTGTTATTATCTATTATATTTTATTCCGCTGCGGTGGTTAGATTCTGATGTTGCTTTCTATTATCTTCTTCAACCTTTTCTTCTTTAACCCAAATGGTTCGTATTTCCGTTCATCTTGAGTTGAGTGACGGAGAATAGTGTCGATTCAAGGGGTACGGAACTGCGGGCTGTTACACTAATAATAATATCAAAAGGATTTTCGCATATCAAGCATGTTTGACTACTATAAGGAGAAACCTTCCCCATGTGTGCGATTGCATTGAGCGTGTGTCGGGAGACCTTATGATAGTTTCATTTTTCAAAAAGCATAACGGCTTTCTTTTATTTCTTTTTGTGATTTCATTTTGGTCAAATAACTATTTTTGTATGCGCACACCAGTCACATGAATGACCCGAAGTTATTGTTCCCTTTTCTAAACTCTAGGTGCCCATAATTTTCCACATGGGCAGCCTAAAGTTAGGTTATCAGTTGGTCAGATAATAGATGTAGACTTTGGAAATCTTTAAAGTCTTGGATTTGGGATCGCATTTGCTTCATTGCAGCATGATAGCTTTTTGTTTGAGCTTTGGAGCTTTGGATTGGAGATGCAATCTGTTGGATTCTATCTATCTCTCTCTTGGAAGTTCTGTTGAAGATATATTTCCGTTGTTGTTGCTATCTTTTCAGCTATTGTATTCCGTTGTTGTATCTATTTTGGCTCTGGTATTGTTGGGCATTTATTATATCATGTTGTATCCATTTATGTATCAATAAAATTCTTCTTTGTTTCCATTATGCTGTTTTCAGCTAATGTGTTATAAGCTCCGACGAACTAGACTCCAACGTTTGAATCTCCGGCATTCGAATACGAGTGATGTATTGGATGCCGATTTTCGACCGCCGAGCCCGGGGTCGTCATAGCTCCCTGATAGCTCATCGGTTTGGTGGAGTTTACAGTACTATATAGACTACGACATTTATAAAAATGTGTTGATTTAACTTACATAAGATCTTTTAGTTCTGGCTTGAGTATTTTGTTTGTTTATTACGCTTGGGTCAGCTTGAGCTTTTCAGTGTTGAAGACTTTATTTCTGGAGGACGAAGACGGAGTTTAGTATTATTATATTTATTTCACCGCATCATGTTGTTCTACTGCATTATTTATTTATTCTTGTTGTATATATAACTCTGATCTGTATTATAACAGTGTAATCAAATGTCATTTGTAAAATAGCTTTATGAAGTATTTATTTGATTATTATATTTTTTTTCATTCCGCTATGAGATTATGCGTTTTGTTTTTCCTTTCTTTTCTCTTATTTTCTCATTTACCCCATTAACAATCCTCCCTTTCGAATGGTTTAAGTTCACATGTGTGGTTTATTGTCGATTTAAACCATCCAAAAAGGTGGGTCATTACAGTTGGTACCAGAGCTTTGGTTTGGCAATAACCTTAGCCTGTTCGGGGTTAACTCATTAGAGATAGTGTAGTAATACCCTAGAATGAGTTGTTTGAGCATACATATATGAAAGAGCGTATTTGTTAGTGTTATAAAAATGTTTTTATATTGTGTTAATTTGTTCTGTTTAGTAATTATAAATTCTAGTCGGTACATAGGACGCTATGGCATCGATAGGGATTTTTAAATACTCAATAGGGTAGACAACCACAATACCGTTTTCGAAATATTGGTAAATGAAATAATTTTACCTAGTATTATATTAGGTGTATAAAAGTATAAATTTTATAAATGGATGTAGTTGTATGTGATATATTGTTTGTTAAGAAGTGAAACTTTATAAGTATTGGTTAAAAAATAGAATTTATAAATAAAGTGAATATAAATTGGAAATTTGAGGACTTAAGTTCTGGAGTTTTGAAATTAGTTTTCAAAGACTTTAGAACATAATATTAGTATTATTTAGAAGTATTTTAGATGTAAATATTTTCAAAGTGATTTGAATGAAATGTTTTAAAGGAATTTTAAAAGGAAATAAGTTTTAACTCCCCTATCCAATCGTTGGAAAATAATTTCGGTGATGACGGTCGCATCATCGACATTCATTTTCGAGTTTCAAAGTATAAAAACCGTTGTAGTAGCTTTGCTACACTTTTTTTCATAAACAAATTTTATTTTAATTTTATTAAGTATGATTTGATATATATATATATATAGGATACATGTGTATGTGTGTATTTGAAAATAACCCGGTATTTGATTCTTAATTTTCCGTTTGATTTATGATTTTCAATGTAGAAATAAAGTAAAATCATAATAATTGAAAACTTCTAAAATGAAAAAAAAAGTAACTAGAAGCTAAATGATTAATGAAATTGTAAAGAATTGAAAATTTTCCACTTACAAATTAAAGATAATAAAAATTTAAGAAGATGTAATTATTGAACATTTTGTTATTCAAAATGAATAAGATAAACTTGTGTAACATTCAATTGCATTCTTAAAACATATATATATATATATATAACTTACCAGAAATGTTTAAAGGTTGAAATGTTAATAGGAATATGTGATAGAATATTATACAAGTACAAGTAAAAGCTTAATGAATGCAATGCCTCAAAAATGAACATATGTTTATAATAAAAGAATTAAGATGTTACTAGAATATTATGAGCTAAAGTTATGTTTTAAAGTAATTTATAATTAAATTGAATAGATAAATGTGAATACTATTTAAGTAGATAATTTTAAACTTAAAAATATGTTGAAATAGTTCATTAATAGATCTAATATTTATTTATTCATAAGTAGATGTAATATAAACTGATAATGTCTGTGAAGAAATGAATGTAAATTAAAATGTTAAGAAGCTTAAGTTGTAACGATCCATGTATGGATATTAATATTAAAATTGAAATCAAGATATATAAACAATAAATGTTAAATAAACTACAATGGAATGTGTCTAATACTCCAATAATGAATTCAATAATGATTTTAAATACTAAATGGGAAATTTTATGTAAGTAAATGAATGAAAGAAGAAGATATTATATGAATGAATGAAAATAAATAACAAGTAAATAATGATGTGAAATAAACCAATCGAATGAACCTAAATATATTTAAATTTTGGATTTTGGCTAATGGGAAGTTTGGGAGAGGATACTTCAAATTGTTTAAGGATGTATGAATAATCTATTAAGCAATTGTCTAAGGCTATTGAGCGTAGGGTACGCTAAGTAGCTTATTCATCACCCTTGTGCGATGAAAAGTGTCTAAAACTGAACAAACCATTAGTTTGGTTGCTATGGATGTATGATTAATTCCTTGTTGCATACAATGATCGTGTTGTTTGTTTGCATACGTTTTGTGATTGATTTGCTTTTGTTAATAATTGAAACAACTAAATATTTCTCTTGTACATAATTCTCACTGTTTTGGATTATCTAAGTGAAATACAGGTTTATGGAAGCAATACCCACTGCTTTTGGTTTCATAAATAAAGTTGTTTGCTCGACAATTAGGTACCTTTTCGGATTACAGTTTTGTAGCGATATTCAATTGTTTTTCCCGTGGTTTGGGATGTTTTATTTTTGAAATATATTATATATATATCGTAATTATTGATATTATTTTTTTTTCGGACTTATCCATACAAAGGAGACTCTGCTGAAATTTTTCGTGAATTTAGGACTTAGAAAAAATTTATGAAAGTGAAAATATTTTCAAACTTTTATTAAACATGGATATGGAAGATTTAATTACTTATAAATTGATACATTTTATTTAAAATACTTAATGTTGTAAGTTTAAAGTGTTTATAAATTGATTATTTTGAATATAAATACATTAGTTTCTAAATTTCTTCTTGTTCCTTTTCGGGACGAAAAGTTTTGAGTGCCAAAGAGTGTAAGGACCCGTATTTTTTTTATAATTAAAAATATTAAATTAATAGGAGTTTAGAATTTAATATTGGAGAAATTAAAATTTATGACTTATTGATGGGAAGACTAATTTGAATATGATTTATTAATGTTGTTTGATTGTTATTGACAATTATTTTAATGTAATTTCAATTAGTTGAAATTATTGTAAAGTTAATTTAGTTGTAACTCTAAATAAGAAATTAAACTGGTAATTAATGGAAGTAATGAAATTGAAATATTATAGCTAATATGGTAAAGATGATAAATGTAAATTATGAATGTAATAAAATGTAAATTAATGTTAATTATATTCATAAGGTAATGTCGATTATATAATAAGAGTGAAATCAAAATAAAAAAATTATTTGAATTTAAATTATAATAAAATAGGTTTTATTCCTATTGTAATTTAACATTAAAATTTATGTAATATTAAAATATTGGATTAACATGGAAATTATTTTAAAAAGACTATTAATTTCTATGTAATCAAACTGACAAAAATTTTAACTACTAAATTTGAATTTAAAAAGTGATTAACTTAATTTAATGATCATTTATGTAATTAATGTGAAAAAAGCCATTTTGGCTACTCTCGGATTTCAACGTAACTAGTTTAATCGAATCCGTAATAGTAAATTATTGTAGGATTTCAAGTTTTGTAGCTATCAAACTTATCATTTTATCGTGCGGGCTCGAAACGCGCAGAAATCAATTTAGTGAATTCAATTAAAATAATTTGATTTTAACAGCTAACTTATGTATACAATGGAATTTGGGTTTTAAATTAGTTCCATTGAGTTAAAAATATCGAAAAAATCTATTTTGATATATAGGATGACCTAATTTTGTTTCGAAAACGAAATGGGCTTTTCAGGTCATCGTTATCATTCGACCCAATTGGATTTGTCCACTCATTCTTATCTAATTTTGTCCATATAAATAGTTTTTTCTAACCTTAGTAGTCTTTTATTTTCTTATTCATGTACATACTATTCTATCTGTATGTTCCTTCCCTCTTTCTTAATGGCAGAAACCTAATTCCTAAATCCAAACCCTAATTTCAAAATTTCAAATCAATTTAAAAATTCAAATTCATCAAACCTTGTCATATTATATATCGTTGGAAAGCTCTCGACAAGGGCAATCTATTTCTGCCATTCATTTTTGCATGTGATTCTCTGTTAGGCCAAAAATCAACGATTTAGTCTCGGTCGTCGAAACTAGGGCTGACGATCCAACGGTGGATCGTCGATTTTACGACGATTGGAGGTGGTCATTGGTTAGAGGATGGGTTGCATGGTCGATCAGCATGGTTGGTTCGAGTCGCAAGTCATCATAATCTCCACGATTGGCAGGTTATCATGGCGGGGGTGGAGGGTTTCAAGGGCACCATGGTTGGTCGCGTGACCACGAATGGAGGCGGCCTGAGATGAGGAATTCTTCGGCGAGAGTGGACCTGGAGGTAGTCGAGCATGGTAGCGACGTATTGGAGTGGAAGAACGGCGGCCAGTCTCATGTAGGGTTCGAGCAGATGTTGGACACGTGGTAAGGTTTCTGGGGTACGTGAATTTACGTTTTTTCCCTCCGTTATATTTTTAATTTAATTTAAAATTCTCAACTTCTGACTTGAATAACTTTTACATACGAACTCGGATTTGGACGAGATTTCTCGCTTCGTGATCGTATCGAAATTTTGGACATTATGAAACTGGTTTGGTTGGATTTTGAGACTACAAATTTTTATGTATTAATTGGATTTTAAATCAAAGTCAAAACAAGGGCGAGTGTTTAACCCACTCACAACTACTAAATCATCATATGTTAGTTAAATTAAATTTATGACATAGTTTAGAAATTTATTATGGTATTTTAAATTGTCATTTAAATTTAATTTGAATTTATATTGAATTCAATTTCCATTTTGAATTAATACTAAAATTTAAATTATTGTTAAATACCTGAGTGATAACCAGGTAATTCTTGAGATTTATTAGTTGATATAATGATGATTGTGATGGATGCTTAATTGTTGATATTTGGATGATTGGATGTTATGTTTATTTTATATATTGCTATCATATTGCAAGTTCTCTTAGTTTTTGCTACGAAAATCACTATGGGTTGAAATGATACACACTAGAATGTTATTATAGATTAGGAAAAAATCATTATAAGTTGAAATGATAAACTCGAGCGATTTTACGGACTTTGAATTTTACTTGGGATTGCGGATTGAAATGATATATACCCGCAAATTTAAATTTATTGCAGGTTGAAATGATATATCCATATCACTTGACCATAGGGTAGAAAATTATATACGGGCGCCGGATTGGTTAAATTAAATGATTAAATTTTGAATCCAGTTAAATGACATTATGAAATAAAATTAGATTTCCATGAACTAAATTATTTTCAAAATCCAAGCTTTAAAATGTTGAAATTGAAATTGGTTTAAATTAATTGTTTAAAGAATTTAAATTGAAATATTAAAGTTGAACTTTGAAATATAAATGAAATTTTTTCAAAATTGAGTTATTGTAAATGTTTGAATATTTAAGCTTTGAACCTATTTAAATTGATGTGGTTTAAATTTGTAGTTCAAACATGGATTTGAAATGATTTAAATTGAAATGGATTTTAATGGGAATTTGAATTGAAATCTTTAGCCTTTTTAATTGAAATCGTTGAACTGAGATGGATTTAAATTGAATTTTTTGAAACTAAAATTGATTTGAATTGATTTATGAAATTGGAAGAAACAATTCTAATTTAAAACTATTTTCGACATAAACTTTTTTAAATATACAAACTTTTTTAACATAGAAACCATTTTCTCATATAAAGCATTTTAATATCTATTATTTTAAATTTATAAACAATTTTTAATACATTAACTAGTTTTCATATATAGCCTATTCTTAAAATATAAACCAATTCTAATATTAAAAAACAATTTTAATATATATAACTAATTTTTGAAATATAAACTATTTCTAATATGTATAAACAATTTCAGTGTATAATTATTTTTAAAAATATAAACTATTTTAATATATATTATTTTAAATTATAAACAATTTTTAATACATTAACTGTTTTTAATATATAACCTATTTTTAAAATATAAACTATTTCTAATATATAAAAACTATTTTAATATATAACCTATTTTTAAAATATAAACTATTTCTAATATATATAAACTATTTTAATATATATTATTTTAAATTTATAAGCAACTTTTAATATATATATATATATCTATGTATGTATGTATGTATGTATGCATGTATGTATGCATGTATGCATGTATGTATATATTAATATAAACTATTTTAATGTACAACTATTCCAATTTATATAAACTACTTTCAATATTCAAACTACTTAAAGTTTGAACTATTATGATTTATATTTAATTGATTTAAGTGCAAATATTTTGATATGATGGTTTAACCTATTTTATGGTTATGATTTCGAAAGTGATATGATTTTGAAGTGAATATGATTTCGAAAGTGATATGATTTTGAATATGATATTTTGGTATCAATTATGAACCGGTTTTGAAAATGTAAAAGAACCAACCAGTGTGAAATAAGTGTTTGGTCGTTATAGAGACTGGGATCGGATATTTCATACTATCTGCCAATACCGAAATCCACTTTAACAGTTGTGCACTAGTGGAGAACCCAGAATGAAGTAGGATGGTTTGGCGAATGCTACTATATGAGGTATGAACGCAGCTCTAACCCTCCTAGGTCAGCCTAATATGAATAAAACAGGAGCTATACCTAGGCTAACTGAGGTCGCTCCTCTGATCGAACATGCTTCTTCGATACCATATCTGTTACTTTATGATTGATTTAGTGGCCACCATAGATTTAATTATGGGTGTATATTCCGTGGTGGGCGGTAGTAGCTGCTAAGCGTTACCACCAGCCCAGTTCTGCAAAACGGTAGTATCCTACCTTGGGCATTGCCTCGTATGCCTTGTCATATACCTTATCGTGCCCACTACAAGTTTGGTTTGTGTCGTACCTATGGAATGCTCCTTGATAGCTCACCGGTTTGGTGGAGTTTACAATGCTATATAGACTACGACATTTATAAAAATGTGTTAAGGGAGATATGGGTGACATCTTAACGCTATTTTAATACTTTACTTTACTGTAGACATATTATAATAGCGTATTGTACTATATATGTAGATAGTTTAACAGATCTTTAGGAGATGGAATCTCGAACATCTCTTAAGTTATTGTATGCACATTAGATACTGGATAGAAGATGTAAAATCCCATAAACATCTCTGAAGTCATTACACTCATATTTACATATTTTGATTTAACTTACATAAGAAGTTTTAGTTCTGACTCGAATGTTTTTCCTTTTCATTATGCTCGGGTCAGCCTGAGCATTTCAGTGCTGAAGACTTTATTTCTGAAGGATGAAGATAATATACTTATTTCATGCATCATATTGTTCCGCTGTATTATTTATCTATTCCTATTATATGTATAACTTTGATCTGTATTATAAAAGTGTAATCAAATATCATTTGTAAAACTGCTTCATGAACTGTTTATTTGATTATTATATTTTGTCATTCTGCTGTGAGATTCTATGTTTTTTTCTTTCTTCTCTCTTATTTTCTTATTACCCCATTAACAATCCTCCATTTTAAATGGTTTAAGTTGACATGTGTGGTTTATTATCGGTCGTCCAAAAAGATGGGTCGTTACACCTAGTCTTCCTATGCGTATTCATGAAGTTTCGTAAAGTTCTAGTAAACCTATCGTAAGGAATGAAGACGTGACGGTCCAAACCATAGGATAATCCAAGTCATGGAAGAAAAATAATCAAAACTCATCGGTCACCTACCAAATTACATGGAAGGCCTTTCGAAAAAGCAAGAAGCTCAGAATAAAAGAATTTAGCCAAGATTTGACTAAGGATTAGACTCAGCCCTAATTCAAGGGCTTGACTCGTCCCCAAATCTAAACTCGGGTTGTCATGATATTTGTTGTGCTATCTTGGGTTACACCCTGGGCATATCTAGAGGCAGACTTCTGATCCAATATGACTGCTACTCCTATAAATATAAAACATAGAGCAACCAAGAAAGGATCTGGATTCTGCTATCACTACAAGGGATTTTCACCTACTCTTCAACTTTTTTCTCTACACCATAGTAATCAAGGCAGCTACTTTTGGCAATTCTAGAAATTAGAATCAGCCTAACATATGTACTTGTGACTAATTCTTTCCCAATCGTCTTGTAACCTCATTCAAACAAGATCAAACCAATAATCAAGGCTATATTGTTCTGTTGTCCATCAACTGTGTTGGAGTTTCTTCATAGGGCTTAAGTTTTTAAAAATAAATTGAGATTTCTTTTTAATATTTTGTTGTTGAGAGGAGATAATGTATAGCTTTTGCTACTAAAAGCTAAAAGTAGAAACATCTACTTATTATGGTTGAATCTAGTTGGTTGTAATAAGTAAATGGTTTGTTTTAGCAAATAGATTGTGGGAAAAAAACACGTAAAAACAATTAAGGGGGAAAGATGATGGTTTGTCGGAGAGTGCTCCCAAATCCATTGTGAGAACAAAAGTGAAGCAGTCTGTTATCCATCCTCGTTAAGTTTTCACTACTACGTGACCGGCTTGACGCACTACCTCCTGCGCATTAGCTAGCATAGTTGGACCATATAGCCCAATTGCATAGGCCACTTAGCAACTTGAATCAGGCAGGCCAACTAATTGCACAATGTACCAAATTCTAACAACATGGTCGAACATTCCATTACTTTAATGCCCTACTTGGTCGCAAGCTCATGCGGCTGAGCTTGGCATTTGATCAAGTAAGGATTTGGTAGTTGTACATGGCACTGAGATCACAAATTCACCTAATTAGTTGTTGCAGAAGTACTGATTCACTCTAACTAAAAGCAGTATAATGCATGTATCAATATTCACTTCTATAGTTGTAAAATTGTAAACTAATAGGTTTAGCTTATTTTAACCTATTGTTTTTTCTGCTAACGAATGTCACTTTTCTGGAATAGACACCTAATTATGTAAATTAAAAAAAGAGTTATTAAAAGCAACAAAGTAAAAATAATGACACATTAACCACCCAATATCTTGGATTAGGCAGATCAAAAACTGGTTCATATAACTGAACTAAATAGTACAACCCTATATTACCCCATTTAATCACAAAGAGACTTCTTTATTATTATATGCCTTATACCTTTGCACATGCTTACACTTTTAGAGAAATACAAGTTTGATGTTTGTATTGATAACCTTTCATTTTCGATGGTGGCAAATTTACAGCTCATAAATAAAAATAAAACTAAAATTACTTTTTTCATACAGTATGCAAAAATTTGAAAAAGAAATAATATGAAATGGAAGGTTGTATGATTTCATTTCTACCGCTTTAAGAGGAAAATACGGTGTTACCAAATTAATTGTAAAGCATCTGTTATGGATATACTTTTTACCATTTTGGTAGGTAATATAGCTACAATAGTATTACAGTTTGTTTTATTTGGTAATGTCACCTATAGTTAAGAGTTAATTTGAACACCAATTTTGCGTTTGAACGCTGATTTTGCATTTTGATCACCGATGAAGTTAATTTGGATTTGTTTGTTTATTGAAGATTTCAAATTAGTACAAACTCATGTTAAGGGGCATCTTCTTTTTGACTTGATCTCAATCTGGGCATGTTACTTGATAACAAAGAAAAGAAAAATATTGCTAATATAGAATGAAGAATCGGCATAAAAGATTGGTATACACATTATCTTTGTAATAAACGATGAAACCTACTACACTCAATACACTTTTCTTCAAAAAAATTCAACAGGCTGAACGATCATATAGCACTTGAGGATGTTATCATCTTCTCCTTTTCCAACTCAGCATTTGTTATGCTTAACTAATTTTGACACCACTGGTAACAAATTGCTTTAACTTTAGATCTCTTATAGTGCCAGTTTCCTAAAAATTTAAGGCTAACTTTAGTGTATATTACAAATACACATAAAACTCTGCTGTCTACATTATGTCTATGAAAGTAAATAGTTCTATAGCTTTGAAGAACTAATTAATTACACCATTTTATGGAAACCAATGTGATATAATTGGATTTTCAATAGAAATGGTCGCGACATTTGGGGAAAATTTAAGTAATTATCATATTATACAAAATAGGGAGACTAGGAAGAGATAAAATTGTAGCAAGTCCTACAATTGAAGAATAAAAAAACTTTGAGAAATGTATTTGTGATTGATTTGTTTTAAAAAATAAACTTTAACACATGAAAAAAAACTTAACATCTTTGTGATAATTACAATTGAAATTATCCGTTAAATCTTCACATTCCATCATCTTTTAGACAAAAGGAATTTTTTGTTTGTTTAGGATTTGGAATTTTAGAGAAATATGTAAGATTTATTGAGAAGAGATGAAATGTATAGTTGTTTACGGCTGAGCGAAAGAATAATATGGTGACCAGAAGTATATTAAAAATATTAATGTATGATAAAATTATAATGAGACCAGAATCAAAAAATGGATCTCAATAATAGCACACGATAATAAACTTTATTGCATTCATTTGAATAAACAAGCCATTTTCATCTATATGCTCTTCATTTATAGGTTGATTATCAATTTCCGCTTCAACATTTTCATCTATAGGCTTTGTTTATAGGTTCCCAATTGTTTCTTCAACTTGACTAGAAGTTTGAGAATTTCTATTTTTGGCTTGAAATAAAGTTGATATTGAGCCAACTAATGATTTCGCTTTTTCATCTTTCCGTTGCTTTTTCTTTCCATTTTAACATCCAGAATTTTGTATTCGATTCATATCTCAAAGTTATACAACAATATCAATTTAGTAACTTTTATTTTTCATTATTTAAATTTTATTCATAATTCATACTTAATCCTTTGTCATTTTTAAATTTTTTTAATATTTTATCATTAATATTACATAATGCAATAATTCAAATAATTTCAATACGCTTTCACCAATTATTTTCAACAGCAATTATTTTAACAGTCAAATAATAAGTAGCCAATAAACATGGTTTAAGCAGCATAAATAAATATTTAAGCAGCTATTTGTGGTAATCGAATAGAGGAAACATCTAATTAGGGGCAATTCAAATTGGGGAAATCAAATTAAGGAAAATCAGACGGTAGTAAATTAAATTAGACATCGGCAAATCAAAGTGAAGCACAAATCAGACAACCAAATGAACATTGGTTTAGATATCACTGCATTAAATTTAACCATGATTTACTTATCTAATTATACATTACTCACATTGTGACTTCCTCTAGGATCTAGAGTTTATCCTTTTCCCTAAATAATTGGGTCGTTAAAGACTCGGCACAGGCAGGCGGCAGGAAAGAGGAGGGGCGGTGCAGGCGGCAGCGAAGGCTAGTGGAGTATGACTGCAGGTAGGTGTGGCGTAGGTGGTAGGCCCGTATTATTTTTTTTCTCTCGTAACGGTTAGAAGAAGAGATTGAATTTTTTTTGGGTTATCCCCTTCTCGTGTTGCCCTAGGTAGCAACCTTAGTTTCCTACTGCTTAGGCCGGAGCTGTATGTGAGTCGGGTAAATGAATAGGTCGGGGATGGACTTACATTTACAATAACGGGAGCGCGAGATGAAGTACCGAAGCTGTAACGTCCCGCCTTTTCGCACGCTTTAAATCGACACACGTGCCAATTCAAACCATACGGAAGGGCGGATTGTTATGGGGTAAATAAGAAAAATAGAGAAGAGAAAAAAACTAAACAGAATCTCATAGCGGAAGGATAAAATATAATAATAAATATACAGTTCATAAAACTGTTTACAAAACATTTGATTCTTCTTTATACAATAAATATCAGAGTTCACATACCAATAAATACCAATGCAGCGGAATACAGTGTGTAGTGGAACCACATAATATAATAATAATGATGATGAAATCTTCGTCTTCGTCCTCCAGAAATAAAGTCTTCAAATCCTGAAACGCTAGGACTGACCCGAGCGAATTTGAAAAGACAAAGACACTCGAGTCAGAACTAAAGATCTTATGTGAGTTAAATTAACAGAATTAAATATGAGTGCAGTAACTCAAGAGATGCTCGAGATTTACATCTCCTAAGGATCCGTTAAACTATTTACTATGTAGTATATTGCGCTATTATAAAAGTGTCTAATTGTAAAATAAACTTACTTTAAAATAGCTTTAAGGCTTTACATTTTCCACCTTAACACAAATAATGCGAATAGTCTATACAGTGCCTGCATATCTCCTGATCGGGAGACTACGAGAAGACACTCCATAGGTACGACACAAATAGAAACTCGTAGTAAAGGCTCGGTATGGTAGGAGACACGGCACAACTAGGCAATGCCAGGGTAGATATATCAATTGCTATCCGGGCTGATGGAAACGCGTAGCCGCAGCTACCGCCCACCTCGAACAATCTCCCCCAAAAATCAAAGTAAAAAAGAGTCACTGAAACAATCCAAAGTCAAAGTATAATATCGAAGATGAGTGTCCGATCAGAGGAATGACCTCATTGGCCCGAGAATCGCTCATGTTTTGGCCACCTTATGCCAACTCACGGGAGTCGGGTCCACGTATTTACCTTGTAGGAAACGCCTCCACCAACCTACTTCATTCTGCAATCTCCACCGCGTACACGGTCGTTAAAGTGGTTTTCGGAGTTGGCAGAGAGTACGACAACTTCCGATCCCGGTCTCTTCAACAACCAAACGTTATTATAACACCGCGGTCATTTAAAATAATTATACTTTAAAACCAGAATAAAATATCCATTTTAAACCCATATAAATACGATATCGTTTATATTTTTAAAACCCCAAATCAATACGATATCATTTAGGCCCAAACCCATATAATGTCATTTTATTTTCCAATATATATTCTATCCAAACTCATAGGGTTTTCAAAGTAAAATATTTAGAAATCAAAACTCTAGAATATAATATTTCCAAATTATACTACCTTGAAAATCATAACTTTGAAACAAATTTCCATCTCTCAAATGGTTAAATATTAAATTTCCTTTATAAAACAAACTATCTTCTTTACATTTCACAAATCAATTCCAAATATCAATTTAAACTTCCAAATACCATTTTTAATTCTTATGTTTCAAAGCTTAAATATTTCACCATTTCAAAAACAAACTCATTTGACAAACCCATATATATCAAATTCAATTACTTATTATTTAGACTTGAAATGTTTACTAAATGAATTCAATATAATTTAAGTAAAACCTTTAACTTCACATAATTGGAAAATCTTTCGATTTATTAAACTTGATATATTCATTTAAATCAACTTGATATTCGTTTAAATCACTTTAAAAAATCAAGTTATAAAAATCATGTCCTTTAAAAGTTTTAATTTTTATTAAATTTCAA
The DNA here is from genome assembly GCA_030765085.1 of Allium cepa. Lineage (NCBI taxonomy): Eukaryota > Viridiplantae > Streptophyta > Magnoliopsida > Asparagales > Amaryllidaceae > Allium > Allium cepa. Next base: position 390,215,954 of record CM060943.1, on the reverse strand, counting down.
TTTAACTTAATATTCATCTTCCAAATCTTATTCTCATTTAAGTCATAAAAGCTCCATAAATTAGATTTTAAATAAAGGCTAATCGTATTTGATCTTAAAAATCAAATTTTATTTTATACTTCAAATCAAATTTATACAAAGCTTAAAAACCGAAAATTTACTATATATATATAACCAAATCAATATCCCATAAACCATATATATATATAACTTTACAAAACCATAGAAAATCATTTCAAAAAAATTTTATTTTATATATATATACCGCGGTGCCTGTATAAAATTTTCTACCCTTTGGTCAAGTGATACGGATGTTTATCATTTCAATCCGCAATTTAAAATAAAAATGCGGTTGTATATCATTTCAAACCGCAATCCCGAATGAATGAAATGCACGATAACTTGCAGTTTATACAATATAAAATACAACGTCCATTCATCCAAATATCAATCATCAACCATTTATTACAATCATCATCCAATTTAAACAACATCAATATAGAGCATATAAATTATACAGGTAATAAACAACATGTATTAACTAATAGTTTATACTCAATAATAAATTTAACTACCGTTAAACTAGCAGTTTATATGCAAAAATAAATGTAAATTTAACTGGCAGTTAATATGAAATAAAAATAAATATAACTATGACGGCAGTTAATATGCAAATATATAAATTCTAACTGTCGAATTATATGCAATAAATAAAATTAAATAACAGTTAAATTAAATAAATGCGATTTAACAGAGATGATGAATAAAACATGCTAAACAATCATTAATAAATTCCTACTCATATCTAAAATCAATTTAACAACCATAAGAAATTTTAGAAGTTGTGAGTGGGTTAAAACACTCACCTTTTGAATTTAAATCGAATTTAAATCCAATTTAAATTCAAAAATTCGACGGTCTCCAAATCTGTCCAAACCAACGTCAAAACGTCCGAAATTTAATTACAATCCTAACAAAAAAAATTCACGTGAAACGGATATCGTATGAAGAAGTTATTCGAATAAAACGTTTGAAAACAAAAATAAATAAAAATAAAACTAACCCAAAATAAACAAAGCCACGTCACCCAATCTCTTCCCTCTCTTCTCACGCGTTCTTGGCTACAGGATTTATTTTTTCTCTACCCGCGCCGCCGCCGCTCGCGGTCTACCGCCTCCGCGGCGCCACGTCAGGGGCCAACCCTGACCTCCTACCGCCACCCTAGCATCGGTCGCCGACCCCATATCGGCCATTAACGCACAGCCGCCGCCCCCAATTTTAAAACCCTAATCGAATTTTAGCGCAAGATCCAACCGTTGATTCGACAAATCGATAATTCCGATGAGCAGTACTCTGTCCCCTCTACGCCATGGTACCGACGATTTGTCGATCGGAAGAAGTTGATCAACACGATGATGAGTGGCCGAAAATGCTTCACTGATTCTGGAAAAATAGCAACTCGATTCGAAAAACGAATTACACCACTGAATTATATTCGTCGAGAGCATCAACATATATTTTTTTGGAATTTTTCTGAGAATTTTAATTTTTGGCTTTGGATTTGATTTTTTTGAAATTGACCATGGATCTAGGTTTTCTAGCCATCGTAAGAAGAGAAGGAACTGATGAAATGAACACACAAACAATTGAGAATAGATGGGCTAGGGTTTACAACTGGGTTTATATAGATAGGTTAGAAATTCGAATAGATGGATCCGATAAACAAACGTGCTAACGCTAACGTGGCCCAAAAAGCCCATTCTGACCCCGGAATGAAATTGGGTAAACCCATATATCGAAATAGGTATTTTAAAATATTCTGAACACGATGGAAAAAGTTTCACGTCCAAATTCCATCGTATGAAGGAGTTATGCTGAAATCAATATTTTCAAATTGATTTCAAATTGATTTCAATTAAATCGATTTCAAGGCGTTTCACGTTCGTACGATCAAACGACAAGTCCGATCGCTATGAAACTTGAAAAACTACAATAATTCACTGTTACGGATCCGATGAAACTGGTTTCGTCGAAATCCGAGTTCGTGACCAAAATGGCTATTTTATATAAATAAATAAATTAAAAATTAGCCAATTAAATCAAATTTCTCATTTCTCTTTGATAATTTACTATTCTTATTATTATAAATTTTTCAATCACCTATACTAATTTAAACAAAATTTAACTTGTCGAATTAAAATTTTGAAATTCCCAAATTTCATTAATTTCACCAAATTGTAAATTAAATTTCCAATAGTTAAATTAAATTTTCTTTCCATTTATTATTGTCAAATAGATGAATTTATCATTGGATTCATAACTTCATTACGTAAATCTCCAATTTCCTCTAAATTTATATTTACATAATATCTAAATATTAAATTTCAAATATTACTTCAATTAACTTTAATGTAATAATTATTTATTATTTATTGCAATTGATTATCGGTTATAATTTATATACTAAATAGATGGTAAATCTTAAATACTTGTTATCATTAACGTTTTATTTCCCCTTACAAATAAATGAAATTATTACATATTCTTCCTTAATTAATAACCTTCCTATTTCCATTTATTATATCTTAGCAAATTATATCCATTAATTATGATTAACTATCCTAGATAAATTGGTCCAGTTGGTTTCACTTCCTTTTATTTCATCAATCATCCTATTATGAATGTAATTTTACCTTGGTTACATCTAATTGAATCTAACATTTATCACTTACCAATTTATTCCACATCAACTGCCATAATTTAGTGAATTACTTGGAATTGATCGCAAATTAACTCAATAACCTAATAAAATAAGTAACGTACAGTAAATATTATCACTACTCTAAATTTCACTTTTAGAGGTTCATTATTTACACCCCAAATATTGTAGTTACTTACATAACCTTGGTTTTACTCAATTCACAATTATTTCAAACTATTCCAAATTTTTGCAATATTTGTTAGTTCTCTTATATTAAATTTATAGCCAAGTGGAATCTTAACTTGAATTGGTTGAATTCCCTTTCCAGTTATTAATTTATTAGAATTTTATTTAAATTTCAATTTCTTGTAATAACTCATTGATCATACTTTTGCGTATCAAAAACAAGGTTCCAAATAAATAGGGTTTATTAAATTCAATCTTTATAATTAAGACTATTACAACCAATGTAATATTTTCATAGGTTGATTATTGACTTTAATTATTGCAATTCAACATAAATTTTGAATCTATTTTCCAAATTTTCACATTTCAATTAATTAACACCTTACAATAGTTTACAAATAAAAGGGATTGTTCTGAATAAATTATTTATTGTCCTGCATTACTTTATTACCTCCATTTACATTCACTTTCCATAAATTAATATTTAATTTCATTGATTAATTCAATACTTGCCTTTATTTACTTATTTTTTACTTTATGTCCACATGCAACAATTTCCACTATTACTATTAATTGCAGCATCTAATTTAATATGTAAATTTACTTACCCTTGATACACTTAATTTCAATATTCTCTTTCATATAAATTAATAGGACTTTTTTTTCCTAAATTTAAATTAAAATCTTATTAATTTTATTCATTTTAAACATCGAATTTATACGGGTCGTTACACTCTCCCCCACTCAAAACTTTTCGTCCCCGAAAAGGAAAAGAAGGGAAAAGAAGAAATAAGAAAACAATATATATTTCTTAATTAATTTATAAACAAATACAAAATAAAATAATTTAACATAACATATACCCATTTATACCTATTTAAATCCTTTATACATAAATTGTTAAAGTTTGTAAACAATTTCAAATTTTTCTAAGTCCAAAATTTACGGAAAATTTTGACAGAGTCTCCTTTGTACGGAGAGGCTCGGAAGAAAATATAATATAAATATAACAGTTATATCACATATAATATCCAAAACAGTATATCCCAACACGGGAAAATATATAAAATAGCGCTATAAACGAAATCTGAAACGTACCTATTTGTCGGGCAATTTACACTTAATTTATGGAACCGAAAGCAGTAGCAATTGCTTCCATAACCTGCATTTTACTTATAAAATCCAAAAGGTTAACAATTTATATAAAGTGAAATACTTAAGTGGTTTCAATCACTGTCAACAATCAATACACAACCATCAATTTCAACAACAGCATATACAACAAATACAAAGCAACCATTCAATCAAACGAACAAATAGTTGTTCGGGTTCAAAACTTTTATATTGTACGGAATGAAGAACAAACTACTAGCGCATCATTTACTCAATAGTCTTAGATAAAACTAAATAGATTATTCATTCACCCAAATCCAATTTTCAAAGTATCCTTACCCAAACAACCATCAACTAAACAACAACAAATCCAAACAAAAATAAAATTATCTTATTATTAATTCCATTTCATACCTTTGTTGTTCGATTATCTTTTTATTTATACAGTGATTTATTGTTTTAATTTACATTTACTCATTAAATGTTTGCTTCATTTATTTTTACTTATTACTTACAATTATTCAATTTCATTAACTCAGGTCATGCTAGTTCTTTTTATCGCATTATAATTATTTATTCATTTATTGCATGCCCTCGTTTAATTTGTTAGCATTTCCATTTTATTTACTTAAGTTGATATTCATCTATTTGAATTACTTACCTTTAATTTTATTCACTTATAGTAAGTTTCAATTGTAACTTAAGTTGATAACATTAAATTCTCATTTATAATAGTAAATTCATTGAATACTACACTACCTACTTTTACTTGTACAATTTTCATTACATTTCCTATTAAACATTTCAACTTTTAATATTTGGTAAGTTATATATGTTTTTTAAAGAATGTACTTGAAAGTTATACAAGTTTCCTCATTATCTATGATTAATTTGACGTTCAATAATAATATCCCTTATTTCGTAGGTTATAATTTCAAATTTCATTTAATACCATTTATAACCTATCATTAAATCTCTTATCTAAAATAGAGGTTTCAATTATTAGTTACTTACCTTTCATTTCACTACAATAATTGAAATAATTAATTAATGGAAATTTAAGAATTTAATACCGGGTTAAATTTCAAATTATTTTAAAATAATAGATAAATATATTCTTACAACTTATATATCTCTAATTATATTTAAAACAATTCAAAAAATTTATATATTTTTCAAAATGAATCTGCAGCAAAACTACTACAGTGGCCTTTCCCCTTCGAAACTCGAAAATGAAAGTCGATGATGCGGCCGCCATTACCGAAATTTATTTTCCAGTGACAAAGAGAAAAGTACAAAACTTATTTCCTCCAAAATCTTCTTTTGAAACAATTCTTCCGAATTATAATAAATATTTATATCAGAAGATACTTATACACAATATTGTTATATTCCAAAATTTTATTCGAAAGAATTCAAAACCCCGGAACTTAAGTTCTAAATTTCCGAATTTCATTTATTTTATTTTTCAATCTTTTCAATTATTATTTATTCACTTTATTAGCTAACAACCAGTCTATTGCAACCAAATATATAATATCATTTGAATTTTATTTTATTTTATATAGAAAATATAATAGGCAAAATTATTTCATTTACCTATATTAAAAACAAATATTATGTCGGTCTGTCCTATTAAGTGTTTAGAAATCCCTATTGATGTCGTAGCGTCCCATGCACCAACCAGAATTTATAAATACAAAACGGAACAGATTAACACAATATTAAAATCTTTTTATAACACTAACAAATACACTCTCTCATATATATACACTCAGCGACTCCCATAGGGTATTACTACCCTACTAGTAAAGAGTCAGACCCGACAAAGCTAAGGTTTATCGCTAAACCAAAACTCTGATACCAACTGTAACGTCCCGCCTTTTCGCACGCTTTAAATGGACACACGTGCCAATTCAAACCATACGGAAGGGCGGATTGTTATGGGGTAAATAAGAAAAATAGAGAAGAGAAAAAAACTAAACAGAATCTCACAGCGGAAGGATAAAATATAATAATAAATATACAGTTCATAAAACTGTTTACAAAACATTTGATTCTTCTTTATACAATAAATATCAGAGTTCACATACCAATAAATACCAATGCAGCGGAATACAGTGTGTAGTGGAACCATATAATATAATAATAATACTAATGAAATCTTCGTCTTCGTCCTCCAGAAATAAAGTCTTCAAATCCTGAAGCGCTCGGACTGACCCGAGCGAATTTGAAAAGACAAAAACACTCGAGTCAGAACTAAAGAACTTATGTGAGTTAAATTAACAGAATTAAATATGAGTGCAGTAACTCAGGAGATGCTCGGGATTTACATCTCCTAAGGATCCATTAAACTATTTACTATGTAGTATATTGCGCTATTATAATAGTGTCTAATTGTAAAATAAACTTACTTTAAAATAGCATTAAGGCTTTACATTTTCCACCTTAACACAAATAATGCGAATAGTCTATACAGTGCCTGCATATCTCCTGATCGGGAGACTACGAGAAGACACTCCATAGGTACGACACAAATAGAAACTCGTAGTAAAGGCTCGGTATGGTAGGTGACACGGCACAACTAGCCAATGCCAGGGTAGATATACCAATTGCTATCCGGGCTGATGGAAACGCGTAGCCGCAGCTACCGCCCACCTCGAACAATCTCCCCCAAAAATCAAAGTAAAAATGGCCACTGAAACAATCCAAAGTCAAAGTTTAATATCGAAGAGGAGTGTCCGATCAGAGTAATGACCTCATTGGCCCGAGAATCGCTCATGTTTTAGCCACCTTATGCCAACTCACGGGAGTCGGGTCCACGTATTTACCTTGCAGGAAAAGCCTCCACCAACCTACTTCATTCTGGAATCTCCACCGCGTACACGGTCGTTAAAGTGGTTTTCGGAGTTGGCAGAGAGTATGACAACTTCCGATCCCGGTCTCTTCAACAACCAAACGTTATTATAACACCGCGGTCATTTAAAATAATTATACTTTAAAACCAGAATAAAATATCCATTTTAAACCCATATAAATACGATATCGTTTATATTTTTAAAACCCCAAATCAATACGATATCATTTAGGCCCAAACCCATATAATGTCATTTTATTTTCCAATATATATTCTATCCAAACTCATAGGGTTTTCAAAGTAAAATATTTAAAAATCAAAACTCTGGAATATAATATTTCCAAATTATACTACCTTGAAAATCATAACTTTGAAACAAATTTCCATCTATCAAATGGTTAAATATTAAATTTCCTTTATAAAACAAACTAGCTTCTTTACATTTCACAAATCAATTTCAAATATCGATTTAAACTTCCAAATACCATTTTTAATTCTTATGTTTCAAAGCTTAAATATTTCACCATTTCAAAAACAAACTCATTTGACAAACCCATATATATCAAATTCAATTACTTATTATTTAGACTTGAAATGTTTACTAAATGAATCAAATATAATTTAAGTAAAACCTTTAACTTCACATAATTGGAAAATCTTTCAATTTATTAAATTGATATATTCATTTAAATCAACCTGATATTCGTTTAAATCACTTAAAAAAATCAAGTTATAAAAATCATATCCTTTAAAAGTTTTAATTTTTATCAAATTTCAATTTAACTTAATATTCATCTTCCAAATCTTATTCTCATTTAAGTCATAAAAGCTCCATAAATTAGATTTTAAATAAAGGCTTATCGTATTTGATCTTAAAAATCAAACTCTATTTTATACTTCAAATCAAATTTATACAAAGCTTAAAAACCGAAAATTTACTATATATATATATATATATATATATATATATATAAAACCAAATCAATATCCCATAAACCATATATATAACTTTACAAAACCATAGAAAATCATTTCAAAATATTTATATACATATACATATATATATATACATATACATATATATATATATACCGCGGTGCCTGTATAAAATTTTCTACCCTATGGTCAAGTGATACGGATGTTTATCATTTCAATCCGCAATTTAAAATAAAAATGCGGTTGTATATCATTTCAAACCACAATCCCCGAATGAATGAAATGCACGATAACTTGCAGTTTATACAATATAAAATACAACATCCATTCATCCAAATATCAATCATCAACCATTTATTACAATCATCATCCAATTTAAACAACATCAATATAGAGCATATAAACTATACAGGTAATAAACAACTTGTATTAACTAACAGTTTATACTCAATAATAAATTTAACTACTGTTAAACTAGCAATTTATATGCAAAAATAAATGTAAATTTAACTGGCAGTTAATATGAAATAAAAATAAATATAACTATGACGGCAGTTAATATGCACATAAATAAATTCTAACTATCGAATTATATGCAATAAATAAAATTAAATAACAGTTAAATTAAATAAATGCGATTTAACAGAGATGATGAATAAAACATGCCAAACAATCATAAATAAATTCCTACTCATATCTAAAATCAATTTAACAACCATAAGAAATTTTAGAAGTTGTGAGTGGGTTAAAACACTCACCTTTTGAATTTAAATCGAATTTAAATTCAATTTAAATCCAAAAATTCGACGGTCTTCAAATCTGCCCAAACCAACGTCAAAACGTCCGAAATTTAATTACGATCCTAACATAAAAAATTTCACGTGAAACGGATATCGTATGAAGAAGTTATTCGAATAAAACGTTTGAAAACAAAAATAAATAAAACTAAAACTAACCCAAAATAAACAAAGCCACGTCACCCAATCTCTTCCCTCTCTTCTCACGCGTTCTTGGCTGCAGAATTTGTTTTTTCCTCTGCCCGCGGCGCCGCCGCTCGCGGTCTACCGCTGCCGCCGCGCCACGTCAGGGGCCAACCCTGACCTCCTACCGCCACCCTAGCATCGGTCGCCGACCCCATATCGGCCATTAACGCACAACCGCCGCCCCCAATTTTAAAACCCTAATCGAATTTTAGCGCAAGATCCAACCGTTGATTCGACAAATCGATAATTCCGATGAGCAGTACTCTGTCCCCTCTACGCCATGGTACCGACGATTTGTCGATCGAAAGAAGTTGATCAACACGATGATGAGTGGCCGAAAATGCTTCACTGAATTCTGCAAAAACAGCAACTCGATTCGAAAAACGAATTACACCAATGAATTATATTCGTCGAGAGCATCAACATATATTTTTTTGGAATTTTTCTGAGAATTTTAATTTTTGACTTTGGATTTGATATTTTTGAAATCGACCATGGATCTAGGGTTTCTAGCCATTGGAAGAAGAGAAGGAACTGATGAAATGAACGCACAAACAGTTGAGAATAGATGGGCTAGGGTTTACAACTGGGTTTATATAGATAGGTTAGAAATTCGAATAGATGGATCCGTTAAACAAACGTGCTAACGCTAACGTGGCCCAAAAGCCCGTTCTGACCCCGGAACGAAATTGGGTAAACCCATATATCGAAATAGGTATTTTAAAATATTCTGAATGCGATGGAAAAAGTTTCACGTCCAAATTCCATCGTATGAAGGAGTTATGCTGAAATCAATATTTTCAAATTGATTTCAATTAAATCGATTTCAAGGCGTTTCACGTTCGTACGATTAAACGACAAGTCCGATCGCTACGAAACTTGAAACCCTACAATAATTCACTGTTACGGATCCAATGAAACTGGTTTCGTCGAAATCCGAGTTCGTGACCAAAATGGCTATTTCATATAAATAAATAAATTAAAAATTAGTCAATTAAATCAAATTTCCCATTTCTCTTTGATAATTGACTATTCTTATTATTATAAATTTTTCAATCACCTATACTAATTTAAACAAAATTTAACTTGTCGAATTAAAATTTTGAAATTCCCAACTTTCATTAATTTCACCAAATTTTAAATTAAATTTCCAATAGTTAAATTAAATTTTCTTTCCATTTATTATTGTCAAATAGATGAATTTATCATTGGATTCATAACTTCATTACGTAAATCTCCAATTTCCTCTAAATTTATATTTACATAATATCTAAATATTAAATTTCAAATATTACTTCAATTAACGTTAATGTAATAATTATTTATTATTTATTGCAATTGATTATCGGTCATAATTTATATACTAAATAGATGGTAAATCTTAAATACTTGTTATCATTAACGTTTTATTTCCCCTTACAAATAAATGAAATTATTACATATTCTTCCTTAATTAATAACCTTTCTATTTCCATTTATTATATCTTAGCAAATTATATCCATTAATTACGATTAACTATCCTAGATAAATTGGTCCAGTTGGTTTCACTTCCTTTTATTTCATCAATCATCCTATTATGAATGTAATTTTACCTTGGTTACATCTTATTGAATCTAACATTTATCACTTACCAATTTATTCCACATCAACTGCCATAATTTAGTGAATTACTTGGAATTGATCGCAAATTAACTCAATAACCTAATAAAATAAGTAACGTACAGTAAATATTATCACTACTCTAAATTTCACTTTTAGAGGTTCATTATTTACACCCCAAATATTGTAGTTACTTACATAACCTTGGTTTTACTTAATTCACAATTATTTCAAACTATTCCAAATTTATGCAATATTTGTTAGTTCTCTTATATTAAATTTATAGCCAAGTGGAATCTTAACTTGAATTGGTTGAATTCCCTTTCCAGTTATTAATTTATTAGAATTTTATTTAAATTTCAATTTCGTGTAATAACTCATTGATCATACTTTTGCGTATCAAAAACAAGGTTCCAAATAAATAGGGTTTATTAAATTCAATCTTTATAATTAAGACTATTACAACCAATGTAATATTTTCATAGGTTGATTATTAACTTTAATTATTGCAATTCATTGTCTAACATAAATTTTGAATCTATTTCCCAAATTTTCACATTTCAATTAATTAACACCTTACAATAGTTTACAAATAAAAGGGATTGTTCTGAATAAATTATTTATTGTCCTGCATTACTTTATTACCTCCATTTACATTCACTTTCCATAAATCAATATTTAATTTCATTGATGAATTCAATACTTGCCTTTATTTACTTATTTTTTACTTTATGTCCACATGCAACAATTTCCACTATTACTATTAATTGCAGCATCTAATTTAATATGTAAATTTACTTACCCTTGATACACCTAATTTCAACATTCTCTTTCATATAAATTAATAGGACTTTTTTTTCCTAAATTAAAATTAAAATCTTATTAATTTTATTCATTTTAAACATCGAATTTATACGGGTCGTTATAGAAGCAAGCGTTCCAACTCAATAAGTATTTTCCATCTTGGAACTCATTATCAACCTCATCGTTAGTATTCAATGACAAACATAGAGAAGCCAAACTTGCATAGATTTGAGATCGATGTCAGAAAGTTGCGTTAGTATAGATAAATGTTATTAAGTTTCTACTTTTAAGTTCTTTCGAATATGATTTCTCCATAATGATACTACATAATATCATTTCCTTTTTACACCCAAGTATGTATATTTATGATCATAATGTTAATTTACAGTAACATTTTATAAATTCCTAAATTTTGTCGGTTTTTTTAAAATTATAGTAGCAATTTATAAATAATTATAACATCTTTTTAGTGGTGTATAAATGATACTATGTAGTAACTTTTTTATTTTTTAAATAAATATAGTTACTTATATTTTTGTTCATAATGCTATTTTGTAGTACAATTTTATGGATTATAATATCAGTTTCTGAATTGTAGTAACAGCTTTTTAAAATTGTAGTATAAGACTACGAATAATTGTACTATTTTTCAAATGATGTAAATATTGTATCTTAAATGTTATTTTGTTAACAAACTCAATATTGAGTTCTGGCCTCCACCCTGTTGAACCTTTCAAATTTCCAGTTGTATTGGATCTAGACCCGTCAAAACAGACGGTAACCCATTTACCTAACCGATAACCCGAATACTAAAAGGGCTAGGTGTAAACCGTTTACTTTCCCATCCAACTTTAATTTTAATTTCTCTGCTAAATCTGCAAAAGATGATAGAACAAAAGAAGCGGTTTCTTCTAATCTTCAATAAAACAAGAAGGACGACGACGGGATCTCCTTTTTCGGTGTTTAGAAACCGCCCGATTCGCTTTAGATTTATCCACCTTCGTTGCCAGCAGTAGGTTCTTACCATTATAGTTTTTTCCTACCTTATATTGAACATCAAGTGGCACCAAACACTGAACTCTCAAGACGCAAAAATAATCGACACTGGTAGCCATATGGTTCGTGTTTGGGATCCTAATACTCTAAGATTTGTATGCAAGTGTTCTTTACTGTCCCATATTTGACACATATGGTCACGATTATGTATTTTCATTTGATAAAACGGTCGGTTCGATCAATGTTTGATAACAATTATGTTTGATTATCAAGATAGGTATTTGACTTAAGGTAATAGATAGAATCAAAGGCTGAAGGGATTGATTATAGATCTGTTTAATGTTATACTCACCAGTTAATCAAAAGTTACATATTTTAAGAATTGTTGTTTTTGTGGTAACTTATTTTGCGGAGGAGTATATGTAGCCAGAAAGATTATGTGCTCATGTTCGATATTTCGTAGTTTTATGTGGCTGTTTTTTGACGATATAGATTATTTAATGCATTTTATTTGATCTCGCTGACTTTAATTGGTCCCGTTTGCTGCTGCTACAACTTCAATTTTCTTTGATCTCTCACATCATTTGGTCTCCATTTGATGTTATTACTAACTTTTAGTTTTCCACAACAGTGTATAAAAATCAGAATTGTAGGAAGAACAAAAAGGGAAACGATCACTAATTAGATTATTTGTTAGCATAGATAACTGGACTAATAATCCTTTGAATTTAAGTTATGTTTGTACTAGGATACGTTGGTAGGTAGGTTTTTTGCATGTATGGCCAATCTAAAAATAGTCCATATCTTTCCAAGCTACATTTTTCTTCCTAATCTTGCATCAATTGTTGTGCCAACATTTTATTATTAATTGAATGTGTTTTTGCTCTAGTTCTCTTTTACTATTTTTCATTCTTGTTTCTAAAACGTTAGAAAAAGGTTATGACTATTTAAAGCACGATTGGATTGGATTATAGTCGATGTGCATGTTTTCAATTTATCACCATCATCCAGCTTGCATTAGCTACTTTATTTGTTTATTTTGCAAGATGGATGTGATGATTTGGGACAAATGATACATTATGTCTGAGAACATGTGATGTCGAACTCTTGTATAGCAAAGCATCATGTAATACAATTATACAAGTCCCCTATCAACACTTAAAATCTATAACATCTCTGATGGGGAAAGTAAAACTAGACTCATGAAATAAAGTGTTGTTTTTATTTACCAATGAATACTATGATTCAATTTGTGAAGGCAATGTTATTGCGATGTTGATCATTTTTAAATTAAACCCGTAAACAATTTCTTCGGTTAAAACTTAATTAAACATGTTTCTTTTACAACTGATTGTACATATGATCGTTTTTATTGCTATGCACGGAAAATTTCACTTCCATAGCGAATAGATATGCAGCAGGGTTTAAAAAACAAAAACAAAAGGAAAAAGAAAACAAAATAAAAATCTCCCATATCGAATTTCTTAGAGTTACGTGGAATTACCTGCTGAAAACTCTTTAAGATGAAATAACTCATATTAGGCAATAATGTTGCCTTCTCCACAAAAAAATATCTACTGAGCCATCGCCTTGGCTTCATTAACATTAGAAACTTCAAAACAAATTGGTAGTTTAACTAACATCATTGAGACACATTGTCCGTGTATATCATGCCCTCCATGTTTTGTATTTTTTCCACACTCCATTGAGGCACATTGTCCGTATTTTGTCCGTAACTAATATTTTCTTGTGATTTTCAGATGGTAGATTATGGATTCAAATGAACATAATTATGTTGTTATGGAAAATTTGGAGAATGAACCTGATGCGGAGAAGCTTACTCAATTTCCTACACCATGCTTAGACGATCATTGATTGCATACAGAAGGTACAATTTTCATTTCTATTTCTATTTTGATATAGTTACTTTTTGTTTTTTTTTATGATTTCTGTATTCTGTGCCCGCATTGATGTGGTTACTTTGGTAACTGTGAATTTAGTTGGAGCTGGATATGTGATCAATGGATGCAATGTGAAGAAGTTACCATCAATAGTAGTTGAGTTTTGAGATAAAATGAAGTCATTCATGAATTCTACACATGAATTCTACATACGAATTCTACATAGAGCATGGTATCACTCTATCAGGTATTTTCACATACAGTTTTGGAGCTATCTAGTCATGGACTACTTCTCTTTCCGTAGCTGCCTCGGTTGATATTTCATGTATAAGCAACATATGTACAGATGCTTTGTCAAAGCTTGATGATTGAGGAGATTCTTGGTCAAAGACTTGTCTCTTTCAGTATTTGGTTATTTGATTCAGTTTGTGACATGCTACAGTTTTAGGCTGGTCTTTGTATGTTATTTTAAATTTGTTGTAGTTTTAGGTCATGCTTTAGTTTTTTGATAATACGATGCAATTTTTTATCTTCTGTTGATGTATTGTTTGGTTATATAAACAATATTGATAATATAATGATGTAATATTTCATTTTCCGGTGCATGTTTTGCTGTTTACGGTGCAGTTTTTATTAAATGGATCGGATCATGTTGACCCCCTTTATTAAACGGGTCGGGTTGCGTTGGCCTGTTTGTTAAACGGGTCAAACGGATCGGGTTTGTTTATGTTTTGAATAGATCGGGACAAATTCCACCCGATCCATTTCTGACCTGACCCGACCCATTTGATGTGCCTAATTGGATCAATCTCACGAAGCACGTGAAGCTACAAGGCAAGGAACTGAATCCGATAATCCTATGGATAAGTTGCATACGGTTTCCAAGCGAATTGCACACAATACTGATCAGAACTATATTCCATCCGAGATTAATCATCACAATGGCACAGTATCTTCTCCAAGTAAAATTGCAAATTCATCTATTTCTTCCCAAAGAATGACCATAAAAAGAAGATATACCTTTTGAATTCAAATCTGCCTCACCTGTAGATGTTATTAACGATCCAGCTTGCCCAAACTTGGTTGCTCAAGTGAAAAACAAATATAGACTGTAATAAAACATAGCAAAGTGAGTTCATACGCTAATGTCTTAGAAAATGGGGTTTCCACCCCTAATAAGTAATTTAAGCCGTCCTTTATATGGAACGTTAGGGGTTTCAATTCCCCTACCTGAAAATTGGATGTAACAGATCATATAAACCATATAAACCCTAACGTTGTAGCGTTGTTGGAACACAAACTCCTTGATGATAGCATTTTCGTGTTCGTTAAAAGCTTCAAACCTACTTGATTTTATGTTCACAATAGGGTAACATAAGTAAAATTTTGGTCTTATGGGACACTACAATTTGGATTCGTAACGATCCCCGGGCGATTTTGTACATAATACAGGTGGGCTTAACTTAGTTTCACTGCCATTTATGGTCTTCCCTCTCAATCTCAAAGAAACGCTCTATGTGGTCAGATCAAAGAAATTAATTCTTTGTTAAAGGGCTTTTTATCAGGTGATTTTAATTGTGTTTTATATGATTTGGATAGAATTAGCCCTAGAAACAACTCTATAAATGCATATGAGGAGTTTTTCAATACTATTATGGAGACCGGCTAGCTTTATTTGCACCCTGAAATTTGTCTTACACATCCCGGTTAGTTAAAAAAAAAGCTACTCACCCCGCTATGTTCTTTTAACCCTCCAGTTTATTCTATAAATAACTCTGTTGTTCTCAATATCTAGCGTTAGTTTTTAAAATAAAAATCACGTTCGGGCTGAGCTTTGTTTTATATAAAAGCTCACTTGGATCAAGCAATGTTCCGTATGAAACCTTACTTGGACCGAGCAAGGATTTGTAAGAGGTTTTGTATAAAACCACGCTTGTGCGAAGCTAGGTTTTTAATAAAAAAACACGTACAGTGTAGCGAGTTAGGTTACCTCACTCGCTTCAAGCTTGATTTGCTAGGTTTCCTCACTCGCTTCATACTTGATTTTTTGTGTTTCCTCACTCGCTTGAAGCTTGGTTTTTTGTGTTTCCTTACTCGTTTAAAGCTTGGTTTTTTATATTTTCTCGCTCGCTCTGAACATGGTTTTTTAAAGACCTAACTTTGTTGTTTTTACGATATACAGCTACCGGGTTGAGGGCAGTTTTGTCAAAATAATTTATTTTAAATTCACGGAGGGTGAAAAGCAAAAGGGATGGTAATAGATGCTCCCATGGAGAGCGGTGTACTAGAAATGTACTCCATGGATAATAAATTTACTTAGAGGGGCGGTAAAGACTTTACTACTCATAGTAAAATTGACAAAAGTTTTACAAACGTGGAACTTCTAGCCAAATTTACTGACTCGATGGCTATCATGTTGAATCACTCTTCGAGCGATCATTGTCCTACTCTTTTAAATTTATTATGTAATGAGTCTGCAATTAAGAAAGTATCGTTCAACTATTGCAATTTGTGGATTAATTCCAATGGATATGTTGATGTTGTTTCGTGTGCCTGGTGAAGCAGTCAACAGGGTAGCCCCTTCTTCATGATCCTGCAAAAACTTTAAAACGTGAAATTAGCATAAAAGTAATGGAATAAAGGGCGATCTTCATTTAAAGCACAACTTGGAGTAATAAGAGAAAATAACAATGCTCTGTACTTAAAATTATTAGAAGATCCCACAGCGTTAAGCAACAGTAATTAATGAATACAAAGAAAGCTTACTTAAGCTGGAAAATATTATGTATAATCATGCAACAAGCAACAAGCAAAAGTAAAAAATTCGATGGCTCAACGAGGGGGACCAGTGTTCCAAATTTTTCTACGCTAGCATGGCAAACACAAGAAGCAGAAATACCACAAAATCTCCGATCGGTTCTGAAGGTAAAATTATTACAGATTGAAAAGAATCATTTCAGAAAAACTGGAATTTTTATTATTTGTTCACCTCTGCTAAAACCCGATACAAAACCTTTTATGTGCAGAAAATAAAATGGGCTTATACATGGCCCAAAATACAAGAACAATACAAAACAACAAATATAATACTCTACACCCCCCCCTCAAGATTGAGCCTAACAGAAAAACAATCTTGAGAAGCAAAATTTGAAATCATTCCAAGCTTGTAAACCAAAGTCTTGTGTTGATCAGCTCCAAGCGGTTTCGTCATAATATCTGCCAACTGCAAAGCAGACTTCACATATTTGGTGGTAAGAAACCCAGACTGAACTTGCTCACGAACATAATGCACATCTAGCTTCTGATGTTTAGTACGCATGTGTTTGGTCTTCTCATGAAAGCAAGGATCTTGTGCAATGTGCATAGCTGACATATTATCACAATGAAGAATAATAGGAGTGGAAATATGCACATCTAAATCTGCTAATAATCGCTCAATCCAAACAACCTCACTAGTTGTATAGCTCATACTCCTATACTCTGCCTCAGTACTGCTTTTAGAAACGACTTTCTGTTTCTTAGTCTTCCATGAAATTAAGGCATTTCCAAGAAAAATACAATATCCATTTAGAGATTTACCACTATCAGCACACATACCCCAATCAGCATCACAGTATGCAGTAATAAGTAAATCAGATTTGGCAGGAAAGCTTAAACCCAAATTAACAGTACCTTTCAAATAGCGCAATACATGTAATGCAGCTTGAAAATGAGGAATTCTAGGAGTCTGTAGAAACTGACTTAATTGTTGAACTGAATAAGAAATGTCTGGTCGTGTTAAATTTAAATATAGAAGCTTACCAATTAACCTTCTATATATCTCTGGATCAGAAATAATATCACCTTCATAATTGCTGAGTTGAAGACCTTTTGCCATAGGAAATGTCACTGATTTGCATGCCTCCATATTATAATCTCGCAAAAGATCCAGCACATATTTTCTTTGATTGAGAAAAACAGCAGATTGTGACCTTGAAACTTCAATACCAAGAAAGTATTTAATATTACCCAAATCTTTGATAGTGAATGTTTTATGAAGGACAGACTTGAGTGTAGCAATAATAGAAACATTATTACCAGTAATAAGAAGATCATCAAC
Organism: Allium cepa; assembly: GCA_030765085.1. Lineage (NCBI taxonomy): Eukaryota > Viridiplantae > Streptophyta > Magnoliopsida > Asparagales > Amaryllidaceae > Allium > Allium cepa. The sequence continues at coordinate 390,197,778 of CM060943.1, read as the reverse complement.
ATATGCTACAACAACCATAAAATCAGTTTCTTTCTTGAATGTAAACATGGAGTAATCTTGTTTAGATTGAGAAAAACCCCATTGAACTAAAAACTTACAGAGTTCTTGATTCCAGCATCGTGAAGCTTGTTTTAAACCATAAATTGATTTCTTTAGCTTGCAGACTTGTCCTGGTTTTGCTTTAATATAACCAGCAGGAGGAGACATATATACTTCTTCTTCAAGATATCCATGTAAAAAAGCATTGTTAATATCGAGCTGTTGAATACTCCAATTTCTTGCAGCAGCTAAAGCTATTACAACTCTAACTGTAGTTAGTTTAGCAACAGGACTAAAAGTATATTTATAGTCCTTACCAGAAATTTGTTTATCTCCCCTTGCAACCAATCTAGCTTTATACCTGTCCACTTCTCCATTAGGTTTGAATTTAGTTTTAAAAACCCATTTACAAGCTATAGGTTTTTTATCAGAAGGAAGTTGAACTAATTCCCAAGTATTATTGTTTTCCAATGCTGTTAGTTCAGTTTCCATAGCTTGAATCCACTGTGGATGTTCTTTTGCTCGTGCATAAGATGATGGTTCAAAGGAAGTAAGAACATTTGCAAGACTATGTAATTCATTTTCATCCAAATAAGCTAAAGATGGTTCAGTAAACACATTGAATAAAGCAGAGTCATTTACTTGGACATTTGCAGTTTTTTTTGTAGGAAATTTTCCAGTGACATAATCATCAAACTTTTTAGGCACTTGACAAATTCTAGAAGATGTTCTAGTTGGTAAAACATGAGAAGAAGATGAAGGAGATTCAGTGTTTTCATATGAGGTAGAAGATAATGTTTGATTATCATTAGAAGAAACATTTTGTTGAGGAGTAGTAGAACAATTTAGATCATTAGGAGTAGATGGTAAAAATTGATCTTCATTAGAATGAATAGATGAAAAATGAGAATTACTTTGATCTAAAGCAGGATTGACAAAATCTGGTGCTTTTGAGGAGGAAATAGCAGTAGGCAAAGAAGGTGAATTAGATTTAAAAGGAAAGACATTTTCAACAAAATGAACATCTCTGCTGAAAACAACTTTATGTGTGTTTAAATCATAAAGTTTATATCCTTTTTGACCATTGGGATATCCAATTAAGATACATTTGCTTGCTTTTTCAGCAAACTTATCATGTGATTTGGAAAAAGGAAAACACAAACATCCTATAACTCTTAGATGTTCATAATCAGGAATTTTATTCATCAGCAACTCATATGGTGTTTTCCAATTTAAGACTGAACTTGGCATCATATTAATGAGAAAAGTAGCAACAAGAATACAATCTCCCCAAAATTTATAAGGCATACCAGCATGAATTCTGACTGTTCTTGCTGTTTCTAATAAATGTCTGTGCTTTCTTTCAACACGTCCATTTTGTTGAGGATTACCAGGTATGGATCTTTGATGCACTATTCCTTTTGATGCAAATAATTGTCTACATGTCTCTTGAATAATCTCAGTTCCATTATCAGATCTAATAGTTTTGATTTTCTTCTCAAATTGAGTTAGAACATATTCAATAAATGCAGCAATAATAGAAGGTACTTGAACTTTAGAATGAAGTAAATATGTCCAAGTGTTTCTAGTATGATCATCAAGAATGGTTAGAAAATATGTTTCACCACAAAGAGCTGGCCTATGATATTTACCCCATAAATCAATGTGAATCAAGTCAAATGAAGACCCAGCATAAGAATCAGAATGAGAAAAAGACAATTTATGATGCTTTCCTAACACACATGCTTCACAAGAAAAATCTTTATTAAGTACTTTGCCTGATACAATGTTTTGTAGATATTTCATTTTAGTAAAAGAAGGATGACCTAACCTAGCATGCAAAGTGTCAATACTAGGTTTATTACAAGAAGTTATTGTATTATTGATATGAACAAGAAAACAACTGTTGTTAACTATTGAATATGATTCTGAAGTATCATGTAAAACTGATGAAAGAGAGAGTTTGTAGAGACCAGAAATCCTTGATGCAACTGCTTGCAGCTGTTTTGATTCAAGGTCCTGAAAATAGCAAGAAGATTGTGTGAATTTTGCAACAATTTTGTTTTGATCAAGAAATTTTCCTACAGATAAAAGATTGTTTTTAAATGTAGGAATATATAATACATTTTGTAACTGTAACCTTGGACTTAAATTTATAGTACCAATGTGATAAACAGAAATTGTAGAACCATCAGGCAAAGCAACTTTAATAGGATTTTTAACTTTTCTAAGTGAAGCAAAATATGTTATGTTAGAAGTCATATGATCCGTAGCTCCAGTATCAATTATCCAAGAATCTTGATCATAAATCTTGGCAGATTTATCTCTAATTTCTGAAAAAATATTACCTGCATAGTTGATTGAAGATGCAAGTGGATTATCTATGTGAGAAGAAGAACTTGAACTCTGAACCATCTTCATAACCTGATTGTATAGGGCTGAAACCATAACCGGATCAAACTGTTCAATTTCAGAAGTAACTGAATTCATTGCAGCACTTGAGCTATCAACAGATTGTGGTCGACTTCCAAGTATTCCTTGATCAGCAGAAACTTGAGCAGTATTAGCATTCTTTTGAACTGATTTTGATTTAACACCTCCTTCTTTAGTCCACCAATCTGGATATCCAATCAGCTTAAAACATTGCTCAATTAAGTGTCCTCTCTTCTTGCAATGATCACAATAAAGTTCACTCTTGAGTCTTTTATTCTCTCTTTTTGTGTTCTGAGAATAAGGTTTAGAAGCAGTTTTTATTGCACTAAAAGCATTCATTTCTGGTTGATTCAAACCCTTTTCACCGAGCTTATTTTGATGTTCAACTTGTTGCAAGATATAATAGGCTTTATGAACTGTAGGAAGTGGATCATAACTGAGAATATTGGTTTTAACTTGATCATACTCTTTTGTCAATCCAGATAACAATTGCATCAATTTATTACGTTGATCATTCTCAAGTACTTTCTTAAGAATTCCACATGAACAGTCTTTCAAAACACCACAAGTACACTCTGGAAATCCTTCAAGAGCTTGCAATTGATCCCAATATGTTTTCAATTTACCATAATATTCAGCAATACTAGATTCATTCTGATACGTGGAAGTTAAATTTTGATGTAATTCAAATATTCTTGGAGCAGTAGTCTGTCCAAATCTTTCTGCTAATTCTTTCCAGAGTTGAGCCGAAGAATCAACATACATGAAACTTTCAGACAAAACTCGATCCATAGAATTTAATATCCAGGACATCACCATGTAATCGTTCCTAACCCATTTCTGATAATCATTCGAACTAACGGTGGGCATAGGAAGAGTTCCATCAACAAATTGCAATTTATTTCTAGCAATTAATGCCATTCTAACAATTCTACACCAATTTAGATAATTCGAACCAGACAAAATTTGATTCCCAAGCTGCATACCTGGATGATCTGCATTAGAAAGATAATATGGATCGTTGAAATTGATCGCCTGGTTGACCTGAGGAAGAAGTCCAGATTGATTTGAATCAGAAGTTTCATTTTCCATATTTCAGAAGGAGAAAAATAGATCTGAAAAACAGATCTGAAATCAGATTTGAGAAAGAAGAAGATTGAAATCTAAAATGAAGGAAGAGAAATCAGATCTGAGATCGTCCATGCTCCGATACCATGAAAAGAATCATTTCAGAAAAACTGGAATTTTTATTATTTGTTCACCTCTGCTAAAACCCGATACAAAACCTTTTATGTGCAGAAAATAAAATGGGCTTATACATGGCCCAAAATACAAGAACAATACAAAACAACAAATATAATACTCTACACAGATATTAAATCTCTTGTACTTTCTACAATCAATTATTTTATACATTTATTTATATGACAATGATTGTGTTCAATCAACTTTCCTAACAGAATCTGTAAAAAAATCCTAGCAGAACATGCTAGAAGTAAGATTGATGAAGATGTTGCTTATGACGAAATTCAAAAAGCAGCATTTCAGATTGACAATCACAGTAGCCATGGTCCTGACAGAATTGGGGCAAAATTTTATAAACACCATTTGGAGTTAATCAAAGACTCTTGCTACTGAGGGGATATTTGCGACTGGACTATTTATAAAAGAGATCAATCATACTTTTCATCACTCTTGTCCCAAAAAGACGTTGCTCAAGGCATATCGGACTATCGTCCTATTTCATGTTGCAATGTTATATACAAAATTTTATCAAATATATTATGCAACAAAATCAAAGCGTACTTGAATGATATTGATCCCAGCAAACCAGAGTGCTTACATTCCAGAAGAGTGATGATTAGTGAAAACTCTTTACTTGCCCATGAAATGGTCGGAACTTTTAGCAGAAATGGATCAAACAATATGTGTCTAAAAGTTGATTTGCAGAAAGCTTACGACACTATAAGCAAAGAGTTCATTATCGTATTAAGCTCAAAATGGCTGGACGGAGTGGTATGCTTCTATCTATCGGTGGTAGGCTTGTACTTATCAAATCTGCTATCCTACCTAAAGTTTATTTTTGGATGCAGATTTGTCAAATGCCAAATGTAGTAATGAATCGAATTGACTGTCTCTGTTCTGGTTTTTTATAGCAAGGTAAGCAGCATTAAATAAATTTGGATACTATTTGTCTGCCTAAATCTGAGGGTGGGTTTGGAATTAACAGCTTAAACGAAATGGGCAAATCAGTAGCCATTAAGCTAGTTTGGAATTTTTTTGGATAAGAATAGTTTATGGCCGGTCTGAATGCACAAAAGATACTGCATAAACAGTAAATTTTGGGTTATTAAAGAAGATAGTAATGCATCACATACTTGGAACCTAATTCTAAAAACCAGAAACATCTAGAAAAAAGAATTGCAAATGGAAATGATATGGATTTCTAGTTTAACCCATGGTTTCATGGCCAACATCTTGGTACGTTCACGAGTTAGCAAACACTAAGTAATTCTGATAGCTTGAACAAAAATGTGTATGCATACTTATAATAAGGATCAGAATGGCAACTTAACCATTTAAATGTTCCCACTAATATACGCTCATAAAATAAGGAGATCAACATCCATTCAAACATCAGTAGAGATTTTTAGTGGTGGAATTACGACCATAATGGCCAATTTAGCATCAAGTCTACCTGCGAACTGGTTAGAAGTAATAAAACCCACATTGGCTTGGTGTCATCATGTATGGAACTTGTGTGTGTTTGTAAAATATCCACTTGCATATATCTATTTGTTATGAATAAGCAAAAAAAACAATGGATAAAGTAAGCATATGGACTACCGTCTCATCCATCATGTGTATTTTATGAAACAAGAAGACGAAACTAGGGATCATCTTCTATTTGAATGCGACTACTCAAAATATGTATGTAATTTCTTCAAACAAAGACTCAATTTTCAAGACATACAGGCAGTTAACATCAAAGGTGTTGATAATCACTCCAAGGCACGAAATAATCGTTGTCTTTTAAGAATGTTTTCCCTTTCTTTATCACAGCAGGTTGTATGCAAACCTTCTTTCAGGATATAATGAAGATTTATCCGTGCAAGTTGTGATTACTTGCTCAGATCAGAAGAAATACTCAGAAGCTAATAATGCTATCGATTTTAGATTTAGAGAAGAAAAAAAAGAAGTAAAGCCTGCGTTGATGAAATGCACTGTTATATGGGGAGTGAGATGTTTATTCGTCTACAGGTGCCTATTCGAACAGTCGTGACCGTTTTCTAACGTTTTTTTACCATTGGCTGTTGAATTTGAATTCAACAGTCAATAAAATGTACCATTTATTTGAATTCAACAGTCAATAAAACGTACCTGGACCCCTGCGACTTGACCGGGCAAGTCAAACCCCGTAGCGGGGGCGTTGCCCCCGCACTCCCACCTAGGGGGGTTGCCACCCCCCTCCGGAGGGGATCTTATTTGACAAAAGTTTTTTGTAAAAAGATTCGACAAAAGGGATCTTAGATTATATAATATGCAGGAAAACAAACAACAACTTCGTCAATGATGTCATCGATGTGGAATCACTATAATTAATTGGCATATTTGGCAAGAACTTAATCCTAGAAAGCTTCAAAACAAACAAGTTTCTCTTGAAATCAGATTCATACTTGTGTTGCAAAATTGTAAGCTAATAATCAAAAAATCAAAGTTTATAATGAGGCATGTAGTAAAAGAGAAATTATCATTTCAAATTTAAGCCCATCTAGTGTTGAGGTTCCAATCACTGATTTTCTAGAAAGTAGCTAGGAATACTGGTGTCTAATGATGAATCTCTGGCCAAACCATCTTCAGTTGTTTGATTTAGTTCATCTTGGACACCTGGAAGTTTGTTGAACAGTGTTGATTAGAACTCCATCCTGTCAAGAAGAAGATATTTGGATTTCTTGGGAGCTGCTTAATCTATCTTGCTTTATTTGGGAAAGTGAATTTTATTGTTATCTTATGTTTCGGTTCGCAATGCTATTTTATAGTAATATTTTATGAATTACAATATTGGTATTTGAATTATAAGCATTTCCGAAAAATTGGATTTCCAAAGAATATATATAAGTATTTCCAAAAAAAGGTTTTAAAAGTTTATCAAAATTCTTCATATTCATGCCTATGCTTATATTAATTCCTACCCGTATTATCTCTTATCTTTTACCCCTGTTTGAGCTATCTATAGCAATAGCTAATTAAATCTTTACTGTACATAGACAGAGATGGTTGATCCCGTAGCGTCTGGCTCTGCCGATGTTCATGAGATTTACGGCGTGAACATGCCCGTTTGGTTCCGTCTGTGCTTACAAACTAGGGGATAGGTTGAGCATCCAATTAGAGAGTCTGCGGATGTAGCGACGGGTGATGTTCCTACCCGGCCACCTGTATTTCTTGGTTTTGCAAAGTTGTGCAAGGACTTTTCTAGCTTGGGAGGAAAGGTGTATTTGCGTACAGAATCTTATATGGATTGCAGGCATGGATTTGTATTTGCGAAACGATATTCAAGCCCATGGGATTAGCAAACGAAGTTAGGAGGTAGCTTGCTACCTAGCAACTACAGGGCAAGGCCCTAAGTTGGTGGGTGGTTCTTGAGGCAGAGACCGATGGTGGTGATATGACTTGGGAAGAATTTCAAAGGACATTTGAGATAAAATTTCTATCATAAGCTGAGGAGGGAGTCATGTTGGAGAGGTTTAACAATCTTAAGCAGGGTGATATGCCTGTTAAGGAATATGTTAATCAATTTAATGAGCTTTCAAGGTTTGGCAGGGAGTTAACAAGCACACCACATAAGAAGGCACTCAATTCTTCTAATGGCTTGAATTAATCATTGTAGGAACAAGTTGTGAGTCATATTCCGATAGGAGCTACATTTGAGAGACTTTTTGAGATGGCTTTGCTTACTTCTGTTACTAAGAAAGAGGTGAAGGAAGAGGCTCCAAAGATTATGGTGAAGGGATTTTAGAAGGGATAGAAGAGGAGGATTTGGTCAAAAGGGACGGATTTAGAAGAAGAATTTGAAGTGCCATAAGTGCAGCAAGCCAGGGCATTTTAGCAAGGATTGTCTGTTGGATCTTTCTAGAGCGAAATGCTTCAATTGTGATCGGTTCGGGCATTTCAAGCAAGCTTTTCTAGCACCACCCATAGCTTCTTCTCAAGCATCGACTCAGGTGATCCAAACTTATGCTCTTGAAATGGTCTCTACTTTCGGTGTGCAGCCAGCACTGGATAAAGGGAAGAAGATGGTAGTAGAAGGTGTGATATCTCTTTCCAGTCTTTCTATTCATACCTTGTTTGAGACAGTGGCTTCTCATTATTTTACCTCTAGTAGACCTGTTGATGACTTGTAACTAGATACTAGTATGGTGACCCTATAGTTGTGTCAAACCCATAAGAGGATCGGCCTATTTGTCTATGATATGTCGAGGTTTGAGGTTGATGATTTTGGGGGCCGTGTTTGAATGTGATGCCTAGGTATTGGGATTTCTGGATTTGGGGTTAACCTAAGGCATGGATTAGATGTCTATGTATGGGACTATATTAGACTGTGATAACAAGGCTGCTAGTTTGGGCACTTATAATGGGCGTAGCTTAGAGACTTTCGATGATCCAAGGGGATTATTTATGTTGAGCTATCTTGATTCCCTAGAATTACTACAGGATGAGCTTGGTTTACTATTGGTAGTTAGAGGATTTTCGGCTGTGTTTGCTAAGGTTACAGGTCTCCTGCTCCAGAGAGAGATTGAGTTTAGGATCTACCTTGTGGAGAATGTCGGACTGATTGCCTCACCTTTGAGGCGTATGGCTCCAAGATAAAAATGCAAGTTGAATAGCATGTTAAATGAGTTGTTAGAGATGGGCTTCATTGAATGAAGCATTTCTGAGTGGGGAGCACCAGTCGTCTTTGCGACCAAGGTGGATGATTCTGTTAGACTTTACGTTGAGTATAGGGAGCTAAATAAACTGGCATAGAAGAATCACTATCCTTTTCCCTGTATCGATGACCTCATCAATCTGTTGGTTAAAGATATAGTATTTTCCCAGCTTGGTTTAGCTATAGGCTTCCATCGTTGAGGGTAGATGAGGACAGTATTCAGAAGATGACATTCAGGACTCCTAATGGGTTGTAGGAGTGGTTACTCATGCCCTTGGGGCTAACCAATGTACCTGCCTACTTTGTTGACTTAATGAGCCAAGTGTTTATGGGGTTGTTGAATAAGTTTATGGTGGTGTTTGAAGATGACATCTTGGTGTGTTCAAAGAGTTGAGAGGAGCATGCTTTGCATATAGAGAAGGTGTTTAGGACAATCCAAGCACATAAGCATAAGGCTAAGTTTTTTAAGTATCACTTTTGGAGAGAGGAGGTTCGTTTTGTGGCACATTGTATCGAAGAGTGGTTTGGTAGTGCATCTGAGTAAGGTAGCGGCAGTTCAAGATTTGCAGTTTCGAAGAATGCCATGGAGGTGCAGAGTTTTCACTACAAAAAATACTAAAATTTGCAGCACTTAGTTACATCATTCTATACAAAGTGTTGTTTTATATATTTTTATACTTAAATAAATATTAATGAGACGTTGCTTGACCTAAATCCAGTAGGGCCGTATTTCTCCAAAACACACCTCAATTTGGAACAATTTTATTCATGCTTCCCAATATTTTTCTCTTGCACTTAGAATCGTAAACCTAATAATTTTTCCCCAAAATTACACCACTTTCCCACTCACGATGCTTCTTACCTCACTTCCAATGATGCTGCTCACTTCACCTCCGATCGACAATGCGGATCCAATTCTTCCCATCACACTCTCGATTATCACTATTTTCCTTTGCGTGTGCTGCTCCAATGTTTCTTAAAGGTTTCATGAGATTCGGGTAGAGTAGCCAGTACATGCACCTGAGCATTCACTGTTTGTATGTGTCTGGGCCACCTGGTTTTGCTTGTACATTTTATTTCAAAGGTATAAAGAGCCATTTTCTATAAAAATTGTATTTAATTGAAAGTGATTCCATAAAGGGGAATAAAATTGATTTTAAGCAGAGAAGATTTTCAGGAACAGCTCCACATCTATGAAAATTACAAGTGTTTTACAATTCATACAGGAAATAAGTTTAGTTTATACACTTTAAAATAAACTAGGTAATCATATAGTATGATTTTGTAGCATGATAAAATAAAATGACGGTCAACAAATAAGATATACATTACAAAAACAAACTGCTAAAGTTGCTTACTTTAAAATACACGATTCCCTCGAGACTTCCTTTGATCAAGAACTAATATAAAAGAAGCCTACACTCAATCTCTCAATAATAACCTCCATTTGTGATGTATAAAAACATCATACAAGGATCATTGTCATGTGAAGTTTTATTTCCTATAGTCCCGCTTAATAATTTCACAGATGAAGTGTTCTACAGTCCCACCTAACAATTTCGAGCAAAGCACACCACTCCCGAATACTGCGCTAGCATTTGGATAAGAATAATTTGATCAAGTATTATAGGAAGAGAAGCTATTTCCCAGTTATTAACCTTGATATATTTGCAAGTAATTACAATATAACTCATGAAACAATAGCTACATATAATCAGTAATTAAAGCCCACAATAGGTTATATTGAACTATTGCGTATTGTCTCCCTCATTGAAGAATTTATGCATGTGTCGGTTAGGTAAGATGAAAAGATGGAATTGACAAAGCTTATTGAAGTTGTGCCTGTTCCAGCAAAAGAAAGCTTGGAAGACCTAAGTGCCAAAGTCAATTTTCTTTCACAGACTTATATATCACAACTGAAGCCTGAAGGGCATTCACTCATATCCGATATGGTGTATATCGGACATGTATGTTTTACGTGCAAAGTTTACGATGATGCATTTGTTTAATAATAGTGTGCATCTTAATGAGTTCGCATTCGATCTTGCATTTTAGTATTTTATCAGTGTAGCATTTTAGGTAAATTGATTTGAGGGTAACATGTTGATTTTACCTGACACATAAATTATGTGGTAGGAATATTCTTAGTAGTTTGTAGGAAACTAGAAATAATTGCTTATCATTATACTTGTATTTTTACTAGAAGCTCAACTAAAGTAGAAACCGTGTAATGGTTAATGAGGCAAGTCCTTCCAAAAGTATAGTCTAACCTTTATTCTCTTTTATACAGTAGACATGACATAAGTTCTCTACTGCATTAGTTTGTTCTAGTAATATGAGCTTTGATTTACTATAATGATCTTATATAAGCTCTGTAACATTAGTGGTTTGTTAAATATAAATACCTTTTAACGTGTATATCTTATATTTATGTATCAGGCATTGCTGAATGCATGTCAATATACGCCTAGTACCTCTACATGGTACATGTGCACAACGAGTAGCTATATATCTTGATATTCATCTTCACTATTCTACAAAATATCACTTGGGCTTGTCCGTTAACATTAAATGCCTTATTTCATATTTGTATTGATATCGAGCTACTAGGTTATTATCTAAGAAGATACTATGGGAGCAAAATGGTCTTACGGGCTATTATAGGAAGTATATTAAGGACTTTGTAAGGATTTTTTTATCCATCGACCCGCCTTACCAAAAAGAATCTTGTTTTTTATAGGATGCTAGGTATGAGGAGGCTTACATTAGTTGAAGGAGGCATTGACTACTGCACCGGTGTTAGTGCTACGACATAGGACCAAGCCCTTAGCAGTTTATACTGATGCTTGTGGTATGAGGTTAGACGTGGACTTAATGCAGAAGGGTAAGGTAGGGTGTTATGCGAGTAGGTAGTTGAAGACCATGAGAGGAACTACTCAACGCTTGATCTTGATTTGGAAGCTATAGTTTTTGCACTCAAGTCATGGAGGCATTATCTTAAAGGGGAGAGGTTTGAGCTTTCCACTGATCACAAGTCCTTGAATTATTTTTCTCTCAAAAAGACTTGAATGAGACATTAGAGATGGATGAAGTTCTTGGAATCTTATGACTTTTAGATTTCTTATACACTATGCAAGTGTAATGTAGTCGCAGATGCTTTGAGTAAACAGAGAGCAGTATTGAGTCCTCTATTCTTAGAGTGGAGACAATTGGAGCATATTTCTTCTTTTGACTTTAGACCATCATCAAGTATTACCCTTAGATTACTACCATCTTTGGGTATTCAACCGAATTTGATGGAGCAGATTGAGTCTAGGCAGAGAGAGGATGTTGGTTTACCTAATATTTTGGATGGGATGGGTAAAGAAGAGTCATCAAGTCATTTGAGGTGTTACGCCATAGACTCACGAGGATAGTTGTGGAGGTGTGGTAGTATTTGTATTCCCCGTTGTGCAGATTTGATAGATGTGGTACTAGCTTACCAACATAGGATAACTATTCATCTCGGCGGAGATAAGATATATCGCGTCATAAGTAGAGTTTCTTTTGGCATGGGATGAAGAGGCAAGTAGTAGAGTATGTAGCAAAGAATATGACTTTTCAAAGGTAAAGGAGGAGCAGAAGAAGCCTAGAGGAGAATTTGATAGATGTGGTACTATCCAATGGAATGAGAGAGCATTTCTATAGATTTTATTGATGGATTATCGAGATCTGGGAAAGGGAATGATAGCATTTGAGTCATCGTAGATAGATTGACCAAATATACCAATTTCATACCAGTAAGGAGCACAAGGATGGCAGCATCATTGGCAGCTTTATATCCGAGAGATGTTGTTAGGCTACATGGAGTTCCTACCAGTATAGTTAGCAACCGAGACATGCTTTTCACTAGTGAGTCCTATAGGAGTCTACAAGAGGCTTTAGAGACTGAGCTAAGCTTGAGTATAGCATACCATCCACAGACTAACGACCAGATAAAGAAAGTAAATCGGGTTTTGGAGGATTTGTTATGAATGTGTGTCATTGATTTTGGAGGTTCTTGGTAGGATCAATTGTCATTGGTTGAGTTTACCTACAATAATAGTTATCAGGTAGCATTGGGATGGCATTTTTGAGGCTTTATGCGGTAGACCATGTAGATCACCATCGTGTTGATGGGACACGATGGGTATGATCATTCTTGGGTCGGATATGGTTAGTGAGACGTCAAAAAGGGTGGATTTGATTCGGAGGACGATGAACATTACTCATGATGAGCAGAAGTCTTATACAGATAGGAGGCATTCAGAGTTAGAGTTGCAGTGGGGAACATAGTATTTGTGAAGGTTTTACCCCCGAGACATGCAATGAGATTTGGAAGCTCGACCGAGATTTTTTGGACATTTCTCGATTATGGCTAGGATTAGGAAGTTGGCTTATAGGTTTGAGCCTCCGAACAAGCTAGCTAAGGTGCATGATGTTTTCCATGTTTCACCTTGAGAAAGCACTTACATGATTCTGCTGTTGTCGTTGAGCCTAGTCAGTTGGAGGAGGTTGAGGTTGAGTGTGAGTCACTCAATCCCCATGCACCTACCCGTATCTTAGAGCATGGCACAAAGTGACTCCACAATAATGAGATTAGGCTAGTTAAGGTTCAGTGGAGAGACTATTCAGCAGTGAGTGCATGGGAGCCTGAGAAGAAGATTCGAGCTACCCATCCATACCTCTTTTTGGTACGTCGTAAACTTCAATCTTTCTCTAGTTAGAACCCTTAGGTAGAACTTATGAGAGGTATACTATCTTAGGTAGAGAACTTTGAATGATAGGCATGATTATAAACGTGTCAATGAGACATGTTAAGAGTGATGGATGCTAATGGATGAACATGGATGTTTATGGATGTAATTGGTTGCATTTCTACACATTAGGATAGTAGCTCATTTAGGCGCAGACACTCATATCATATGCATATTACTTCTTGATTTGTTGACTTTTATCATGAATGTTATGCATAAGGCTATTGCATATGGTTGGATGGTTGAGCATACATATAGAATTATCAGTTAATCATTAGGGTCGTGCATACATTTGGATGCACGACATTATCAATCTTGCAAAAATAGGAGGTCGTTTGAATCAGCAGACTGGTTAGTCTTTTGCATTAGTAAAGATTCATGTGCATTCCATGTTGCATAAATAAATATTTGCATTAGAAAATATCAAGGACTACAGTTGCCTGGATGATGGATGACTAGATGGATGTAGATTTTCGTTGTTGTTTGTAAGTTGCATTTTTCCATCCTTAAATATTCGGGGATGAAATCCTTAAAGGGGAAGAATGTAACACCTGTTATTTTTCCAAGTTAAATAAGAAAATATAATTAAAAGTTAAAAATGAACTTAAAAGCAAACTTTTCACAAACGTCCAAATTTTACTACGAGACTTGGATAATTGTATCTGTAGCAATTTTATGGACGATTTATAAACTTTTCGTAATCTAAGTTGGAATGAGAGAGTTACGAGTGTCAGAAGTTTAAACAGATTTGAAGAAAAGGGTCAGGACAACCAACAACAGGGTTAGGTCAATGACCTAGCCCTATGGATGGTCGACCCGCCCACCTATAAATCGTGGGTTTTTGGTTCTGTGTCGATTCGTTTGGAGGGTCCAGATATTGTCCTTGCGGAGGAGTTCAGATCTACTCTGCTGTTGATCTAATGGCTGTCATTAGTTATTTTCACCTATAAATTAACACCTAATCCTAGTCCTAAACTCTGTTTTTAGATGTCATAACGAAGTGCTACCAAAATCTAAACTCAAACCCTAATCTCTCTAAATCCTAATTCCGGAATTAAACCTAAATATCAATCCCAAACAAATCTAGAAAAAAATTTAAAATTCAGATCAAGGAGTTAGATAAAAGGTAAGCAGAGTTAGAGGGAATTAGATAAAAGGTAATTTGAGGTCAGATCTGAAGCTTAGGACCAAAATGAGTGGGTATAGATTAATTAATGGTTAATAAAATTAGTTTTAAATTTATTTTAGGTTGATTAGATTGTTAAACACCCAAATTGAACCCTAACCTAAATATTCAAATTATTAAATTATAAATGTATTAATTTAATTGCAATTTGTTGTTAAAAATGTGGAACCCGAATTTAGACCCTAAATTGATTTGAAATTGAAGATTTAAAAATGTGAATTAAGGAAAAATTAGGAAGTTGGGCTAATTAGGATTACTAATGACATAAGAAACTAATCGAATTAAATTAAACTAACTATAATTAGTTGCATATGAAAAAGGAAGTCCGAGACCCTAATTTTTTAACAAGGACGGTCGACCCTGGGATCGCTTAGGACAACAATAAGCGGTCAACCTATGATGGTCCCAGGTCGACCATGAAGTGTACTTAATTGGGCATTTTTGGTTTTGGGCCTTAGACCCAACTAGCATATGAAAATTTGTAAATTGTAAATTGAAATGGTATGTTCTGGGGCCATGATATGTGTGAGAGAGAATAGGGAATTAGGTTCCCTATTAGAATAGTTGGGCCGAATTTATCTCGAATTGTTATGTCAATAGAGAGTGATCTAGAAGCTACATAAGCAGTGCGACAAGGAGGGATTTGTTTGATAAGCGAATGTCAAGGCTGAACGTGGATAGTTGTTGAGAGATATAGGCGATTCTATTTCGCATCAGACTTAGGAGTGTTACAATCGAGTGGACGCAACACTCTTCCGGAACACTGCATGGGAGTCAGGTCCTAGGAGATCCAAGCGCTGCATGTTTTTCTTTTGCAAGCGTGGCACTAGTGGGCGCTGGCATAGGATGGTAAGCGGCTACAGAAATGGAATAAGACTAGGTTAGGGCCCAATATTGGCGTGAGTGCACCGTGGTGACTCCAAAGTGTTACGTAAGAAAGCTTTGCTTCTACGATCGAGACGTGGGAACGAATGCATGCGATGAGACACTCGACTGTGTATTTCGTTTTATTCCTGTAACATCCCGCCTTTTCGCACACTTTAAAACGACACACGTGCCAATTCAAAGCATACGCAAGGGCGGATTGTTATGGGGTAAATAAGAAAAACAGAGAAGGAATAAAACAAAATAGAATCTCACAGCGGAAGGATAAAATATAATAATAAATATACAGTTCAAAACAGTTTACAAAACAGTTATTTCACTTATACAATGAACATCAGAGTTACACATACCAATACAACAATGCAGCGGAATAAAAAGAGTGTGGTGCAATACTATATATAGAATAATACTGATTCTTCGTCTTCGTCCTCCAAAGCTAAAATCTGCTATCCTGAAACGCTCGGACTGACCCGAGCGAATTTGAAAAGATAAAAACACTCGAGTCAGACTAGAATATCTTATGTGAGTTAAATAAACAGAAATAAATATGAGTGCAGTAACTCAAGAGATGTTCGGGATTTACATCTCCTAAGGATCCGTTAAACTATTTACTATGTAGTATATTGCGCTATTATAATAGTGTCTATTTATAAAATAAACTTACTTTTTAATAGCGTTAAGGGGTTACCCATATAGCCCTTAACACGTAATAGTCCCAGTAGTCCATCCAATATCATAGTCCCTCCTGATCGGGAAGCCACTAGAGGATACCACACGGGCTACGGGAGAAAACCAAACTCGTACAAGGCGCGATAGGGTAGGTGACACGGCACAACTAGGCAATGCCAGGGTAGATATACCAATTGCTATCCAGGCTGATGGTAACGCGTAGCCGCAGTTACCGCCCACCTCGGACTAACTCCCCAAAATCAAAATATAGAGGTGGCCACTGAATCAATCCAAAAACATAGTATAATATCGAAGAGGAGCGTCCGATCAGAGGAATGACCTCATTGGCATCGAATTGCTCCTGTTTTAGCCACCTTATGCCAACTCACGGGAGTCGGGTCCACGTATTTACCTTACAGGAAACGCCACCACCGACCTACTTCATTCTGGAATCTCCACCGCGTACACGGTTGGTCAAAGTGGTTTTCGGTATCGACAGAGAGTATGTCCATATCCGATCCCGGTCTCTTTGCCAACCCATCGTTATTATAACCCGTGGTCATTTAAAACATTTTATACTTTAAAACCAGAATAAACATTTCCATTTCAAAACTATAAATATTACGATATCATTCCAAAACCCAAAACCCTATTTTACCACTTATTCCAAATATAATTCCTTTCCAAAAATTAAAAGGCTTTAGCTTCATAATATCTGAAAATCGAATATTTTCAAAGCTTAATATTTTTGGAAATCCATAATTTCAAACCATAACTTTTAAACTCAAATGGTTTGGATATTCAACGGTATGCGAATTAAAAAGGTTTAACTTTACTGTTGCTTTATAAAGAAATAAATTACACGGCTTTCCAAATATTTCTTCTTTTAAAGTTAAACCAAAATCCAAAATATTACCTCAAGTCCCAAAACCATTTCAATTTTATATATATTTATATCCATTTTTGAGCATTAATATTTCAACTAAAGTTGGATTTTTATCCTTTCAAAATCAATATTCTATTAATTAATCTTGACCATTCACATAAAATCCATAATAAATAAAACTTCAATTTCTAGTAAAATATATATATATAAATTTTTCAATTCAAATTTTTTTACTAGAATATCCATTTCTATTTATTTTGGGGAAATCCAATTTCAAATATCATATCTTAAAATTTCCAACTTTACATTTAAACATAGGATATAAATTTACCAACTCCATTTTCTAAATTTCTTCCATTTCAATAAAGAAATTTATCCACCTTTTAAATTCCTAAAATTTAACTTCATAGGGATATAAATATGGAATAAAATATTTATACAATATAAAATTTAAGATTTATAAACCGTATTCAATCCAAACCATAGAAAACACATTAAAATAGTTATATATAGACCGCGGTGCCTGTATAAAATTTTCTATCCTATGGTCAAGTGATACGGATATTTATCATTTCAATCCGCAATTTAAAAATAAAACTTTGCGGTTTTATCATTTCAAACCACAATCCCGAAAATGTAAAATGCATGCTAACTGGCAGTTAATGATATTCACATAAATCATCCATTCAACAACACATCCATCACCCAATTCCAACCATCAATCAATATCAATCACTATCAACCCATATCAATCAATAACAATATTAGTTCGATAATATGCAACGGGTAATAACTGTCAGTTTATTCAAATTAAATTTCAACTATTAATCTAACCATTTATATTTAGAGATAATTTATATAACTGTTAACTAGCATTTCATATGCAAACAAAATTCCTAACAGCAAATTAATACGCAATTAATCAATTTAATTAACAGCTAAATTCAATAAATGCAATTCAACAGATATGGATGAAATAACATGCCAAAAGCTCATAAAAAAATTTCTATTCATTTCTAAAATTTATTTAACAAACATAAAAGCTTCTAGTAATTGTGAGTGGGTTAAAACACTCACCTTCGGAATTTAAATCGAATTTAATTTCAATTTAAACTCAAAATTTTGACGGTCTCCAAATCAGTCCAAACCAGTGTCATCAGATCTGGAATTTAATTACGATCCTAACGCAAAAAAAATCGTAAGAATCGGATGTCGTATGAAAAAGTTATTCGAATAAATCGATTGGAAAACGAAATTAAATAACAAAACAAACTTATCTAAATATATTTGCCACGTCACCTATTCATTCTTCCTCACGTCAACAGCAAGGACCTTCTCAGGAAAACGAGCTACAACCGAACGCAAAACCCATTTGACCAAAACGTTGACCGTCGCCTGCGTCCCCTACCGGCCGCCGCTGCTTCGCCGACCACCACCCCAGAGTTTGCCTTGCCTTCCTCTCTCCTCGGCCTGAGGCCGCACGTCCCCTGTGGCCCCAAAACCTGCCGCGCCGCCAGCCCATATTAGGGTTTCGAAACCCTAAAACACGAATTCCGGCCACCACACTTCGCAATAAGCTGAGCGACTACAACCAAACAACTCCCCTAGTCGAGCTCTCCAATACCCATGTCTTGATTTTGTCGATTGATGACGAAATTAAAACGCCCAAATCGAACTTTGACCACGATTTGTGGCAAATCCAGGCACCATCTTGAAAAACGAATAGCAGACGTAGATTCGTATCGATGAATACTACGACATATATTTTTTTGAGAATTTTCTGAAATTTTTGAGTTTTGACTTTTGATTTGCCATTGAAACTGGATCTGAAGTGTATACATTTTTAGGAGGAGAAAAGAGTGAAGAAATGAACGTACAGCTAAAGAATATAGACTAGGGTTTGTAGCTGTATATATATATAGGTTGGGCTGGGTTAGAATAGATAGGCTAGATAGATGAACGTACGCAACAGATTATGGCCCAAAAAGCCCGCTATGCCTCCGGAACCGAATTTGTTAAAACTATATATCCAAATAGGTGTTTTAAAATATTCTGAACGCGATGGAAAAGGTTTCGCGACCAAATTCGATCGTATGAAGAAGTTATGCTAAAAACAAGATTTCCAAATTGATTTTCAAATTGATTTTAATAAAATTGATTTCAAGGCGTTTATCGTCCGTACGATCAAACGACAAGTCCGATCGATACGAAATTTGAAATCCTATAATAATTCACCGATACGGATCCGATGAAACTGGTTTCGTCGAAATCCGAGTCCGTGACAAAAATGGCTATTTTTAATATTATTAAATCAATTAAATAAATCATAAAAAATCAATTTTTATGTTTCAACTCCTATTATTGGCCAAATTTCATTACTTAGATAGTTCAATTAATCCCAATAAATTTAACAAGCTTGGATGTGAATAAAAATTTATAGGTATATAAATTTGCAATTTTAATTCCTGCACTTTCTTATTAATTGGGAATTATAAATTTATTCTCACAAATTACCTAATCTTATACTTATACACTCTCATCTTAAACCAAATTAAATAAATAACTTGATTTCCATCTCAACTTACTTTTAATTGCAGTTAACCCTTTTCACCGTAATTAAAATTCCAAATTATAAATAAATTTTTATTCCCATTCCCTTAATTTTCTTAACTCTTTATTTATTCAAATTTTCAATATTCAACATAAATAGTTTGGTTAAGTTCATTTATTTACCTTCTTCCTATGATTCACAGTTATGGATGTCAATATGATGAAGTTTACATTAGTTAAGATTTCACTCAATTGTTCTCTAAGTCAAATGTTTACAGCTTTCATTTAACTTTAATAACGTACAAATTTACGTTAAATTCCATTTTTAAATGAAGTAATTACCATTCGTTGAATCAAATACTCAATTCATAAATAAAGTCTTGTTTTCAAAAAGTTATATCACAAATGGTCAACTAAAATTTGAATAAGCTTTACTAAATTCTATGGTATTAAATGTTGCAATAAATCCAAATTGCCATGTCTTAAATCCAAATTACTAATTAAGTCTTGATTCCTTTATTATTCCTTTGGTTTTCAAATAAGTTTTTATGATGAATGTGAATTCAAATGAACAATGGAAACCCATTCCCATTTGATTTCACTATTCCATTAAATATCTTCATATTCCAGCTAAATCAACTAACGTATGAATTAGCTATTTCAATCTTCATTAAATTGCGGTTTTTATACAATAGAAATTAAATCCCATTAACATATAAATAAAGGTTGATATCCATCTATTTACATTATATCACACTTGTGCTTCTATTTAGCTTTGTATAAATGTATGAATGCGGAGTCTTGCCTATTAACGTATTAAATAAGCCTTAAAATCAATTAATGCCCCTCCTTAGTTTAACCTCTTTTTATCCGTATTTATTTTTAGAGTAACCCTTGGATTAAATTCCCAAATCACCAATCCAATTAATTATACCTTTCAATCCAAATGTAAATCTTCCACCTTTGAATTCTTATATTAAATGAATTTTATTCTAGGCAATATTTTTTTTACAAATGTTTACTGATTCCACATTTATAGGTTTCTTAAATTTTACTCCATCTAAATGTGACACATTTTTATTTCATTTCAAACCAATATATATATTCATTCCTATTCAATATATATATTCATTCCTATTCCTTTCATTTGGTTACTGCATTGAAATCTATTTATTAGCTAATACTACGTTACTATCATTAATTAAATTTTGGATTATATTCCAATTCCCATAACTAGGCCTTAAGTCACCATTTTACATAGTTTTAATTTAGCGTTTATTTAAATCTTCGTTTATCGTTTAGAATTTCTACTAAATTGAAATGCACAACTTATGAACTTTAACCAATTTAGTCCACCTAATAAATTTTTCAAATGTTTGTGTGTATGTAATCCAATTCAGTTATTGTTACATTAATACCATTAAACCAACAAATTAAGACTTATAACTACAACACAACTTTCAGTTATTTTCAAATCTATGTCATATAACCTTTTAAATCTCTACCTGTAATTACAGTTACTATCTAACTCCTACATTCATCCTTTTAAATCCTAAGACTTTAATTTTATACTGGATTAAATTAGCAAACATATAAATTAAATTTATAAAAATATCATAAATTTATCAGGTCGTTACAATCTCCCCCACTCAAAACTTTTCGTCCCCGAAAAGGAAAAAGAAGGGAGAAGGAAGAATAAACAGTACTTTTTATTTCAATTTTTAATTTATAAACAATATTTTCCTGGATTAATCCTCCTAAATGAAACATTCTTGTTTTATAATCATTATATCCTTTAATACTTGAGTTATTAAAGTTGGAAAAATATTTTTTTTTTTTTTTTTTTTTTAAAAAAAAAATTCTAAGTCCAAAATTTACGAAATTTTTTTTTTTTTTTTTGGCAGAGTCTCCTTTGTACGGAGGGACTCTGGAGAAAATATAATATCCAAATATATAAATATATTACATATATATATCCAAAATAAAATATCCCGCACGGGAAAATATATGAAATAGCGCTTTAAACGTAATCCGGAAACGTACCTATTTGTCGGGCAATACGCTTTTATTATTTTGGAACCAAAAGCCGTAGCAGTTGCTTCCATTACCTGTATTCACTTATATAATCTAAAAGGTTAAATATTTATTTTACAGTGAAAGGTTTAGGTGGATTCAATCATTCATATCCAATCAAATGCAACAACCACAAATTTTTTTTTCAACAGCACACACCACATTCAACAAACAATCATTTAATCAACAACAATTAGTTGTTCGGGTTCAAATTCTGAAGTTGTACGAATGAAGAATAACTATCAAGTACATCCATTGCTCAACAGCCTTGGATGGAACAAAGATAGATTATTTGTAAATCTAACAACTCCATAATTCCTTACCCAACAACATACATCAACCAACAATTCAAATCAACACCAAAATAACTCATTATACATTTATTTCATAATTCAGTGTTTTGATTTTTCTTTCCTTCATTTATGAGGGATTTCTTTGTTTCTTACAAGTTTATTTTCCAATTATCACCAAATTCATTATATTTGTATTTCCTTTTTATTACTTAAGTTTCCTTTTATTACTTAAGTCTATAAAATAAATTCTCATTAATAACAACAAATATTTTGAATATCTTCACTTGTAAGATTTCCCTTGAATTCTCATTAATAACATTCATTAACTATGAATTGCAGTCATTAAAATTTTCCTACTTTCCATTATATTAGAATAGGGGAGATAAAACATACTTAAGTGAATACCCATATAATAAATTCTTATTTTGAATTTCATGTTATACACTCAGGTTCCTATCATCTATTACTAATTCTTAACTTTATTTTCAATAAAAATTTAATTATCACTTAAGTTATACCATTTAATTTTTATTTATAACGGTAATTATTGAATACTTCATTATTTCCAAGATTCCTACTTGTAAAATATTCAATTCTAGTTTCTTATTTAACATTTCAACTTTTATATTTGGGTAAGTTATTCATGTTAAGGAAATGCAATTGAACTTATACAAGTTAAATCTCCAAATTAAATTCAATGTTAATCCATATTACCTTTCTCTCTCTTATGTATTCAATTTCTCTTTATAACTTTGCAATAATTCTCTTATTTAAATTAGAGGTTTCAATTCATTTATTACTTAACTTTTATTTCACTAACAAAATTTTAAACAATTAATTAACGGAAAAATTTAGAATTTAAATACCGGGTTAAAAATTCAATTTATTTCAAAATAATAGATAAATAAGTTCTTACAACTCAATATCTCTAATTAAAGTTAGAACAATAAAAGAAAATCTTTAGAAAATTTCAAAATAAATCTGCTGTAGAATTTACTACAGTGGCCTTTCCCCTTCGAAACTCGAAAATGAAAGTCGATGATGCGGCCGTCATCACCGAAATTATTTTCCAGCGACAGAGAGGAAAGTACAGAATTTATTTTTCAAAATCTTCTTTAAACAGTTTTTTTTTTTCGAATTATGCTAAATATTTACATAAGAAAATACTTGTAAACCGAATCATTATATCTCATAAATTCTTTGAAAACGAATTCGGAAAAATCCCGGACTTAAGTTCTAAAATCTCCAAATTGGGTTTATTATGATTTCACTTAGCTTCAGTTATTATAAATATTTTATTTCCTAACACCCAATCTATAGCAACCAAAAAATATATATATATCTTTATAAAATATTTTTATATATGGAAAATATAATAGGCAAAATTATTTCATTCACCTATATTAAAAATAAAATATTATGTCGGTCTGTCCTATTTAGTGTTTAGAAATCCCTATTGATGGCATAGCGTCCCATGCATCAACCAGAATTTATAAATACAAAGCGGAACAGATTAACACAATATTAAAATCTTTTATGAATACTAACAAATACGCTCTCTCATATATATACACTCAGCGACTCCCATAGGATATTACTACCCTATTAACAAAGAGTCAAACCCCACAAAGCCAAGGTTTATCGCTAAACCAAAGCTCTGATACCAACTGTAACATCCCGCCTTTTCGCACACTTTAAAACGACACACGTGCCAATTCAAAGCATACGCAAGGGCGGATTGTTATGGGGTAAATAAGAAAAACAGAGAAGGAATAAAACAAAATAGAATCTCACAGCGGAAGGATAAAATATAATAATAAATATACAGTTCAAAACAGTTTACAAAACAGTTATTTCACTTATACAATGAACATCAGAGTTACACATACCAATACAACAATGCAGCGGAATAAAAAGAGTGTGGTGCAATACTATATATAGAATAATACTGATTCTTCGTCTTCGTCCTCCAAAGCTAAAATCTGCTATCCTGAAACGCTCGGACTGACCCGAGCGAATTTGAAAAGATAAAAACACTCGAGTCAGACTAGAATATCTTATGTGAGTTAAATAAACAGAAATAAATATGAGTGCAGTAACTCAAGAGATGTTCGGGATTTACATCTCCTAAGGATCCGTTAAACTATTTACTATGTAGTATATTGCGCTATTATAATAGTGTCTATTTATAAAATAAACTTACTTTTTAATAGCGTTAAGGGGTTACCCATATAGCCCTTAACACGTAATAGTCCCAGTAGTCCATCCAATATCATAGTCCCTCCTGATCGGGAAGCCACTAGAGGATACCACACGGGCTACGGGAGAAAACCAAACTCGTACAAGGCGCGATAGGGTAGGTGACACGGCACAACTAGGCAATGCCAGGGTAGATATACCAATTGCTATCCAGGCTGATGGTAACGCGTAGCCGCAGTTACCGCCCACCTCGGACTAACTCCCCAAAATCAAAATATAGAGGTGGCCACTGAATCAATCCAAAAACATAGTATAATATCGAAGAGGAGCGTCCGATCAGAGGAATGACCTCATTGGCATGGAATTGCTCCTGTTTTAGCCACCTTATGCCAACTCACGGGAGTCGGGTCCACGTATTTACCTTACAGGAAACGCCACCACCGACCTACTTCATTCTGGAATCTCCACCGCGTACACGGTTGGTCAAAGTGGTTTTCGGTATCGACAGAGAGTATGTCCATATCCGATCCCGGTCTCTTTGCCAACCCATCGTTATTATAACCCGTGGTCATTTAAAACATTTTATACTTTAAAACCAGAATAAACATTTCCATTTCAAAACTATAAATATTACGATATCATTCCAAAACCCAAAACCCTATTTTACCACTTATTCCAAATATAATTCCTTTCCAAAAATTAAAAGGCTTTAGCTTCATAATATCTGAAAATCGAATATTTTCAAAGCTTAATATTTTTGGAAATCCATAATTTCAAACCATAACTTTTAAACTCAAATGGTTTGGATATTCAACGGTATGCGAATTAAAAAGGTTTAACTTTACTGTTGCTTTATAAAGAAATAAATTACACGGCTTTCCAAATATTTCTTCTTTTAAAGTTAAACCAAAATCCAAAATATTACCTCAAGTCCCAAAACCATTTCAATTTTATATATATTTATATCCATTTTTGAGCATTAATATTTCAACTAAAGTTGGATTTTTATCCTTTCAAAATCAATATTCTATTAATTAATCTTGACCATTCACATAAAATCCATAATAAATAAAACTTCAATTTCTAGTAAAATATATATATAAATTTTTCAATTCAAATTTTTTTACTAGAATATCCATTTCTATTTATTTTGGGGAAATCCAATTTCAAATATCATATCTTAAAATTTCCAACTTTACATTTAAACATAGGATATAAATTTACCAACTCCATTTTCTAAATTTCTTCCATTTCAATAAAGAAATTTATCCACCTTTTAAATTCCTAAAATTTAACTTCATAGGGATATAAATATGGAACAAAATATTTATACAATATAAAATTTAAGATTTATAAACCGTATTCAATCCAAACCATAGAAAACACATTAAAATAGTTATATATAGACCGCGGTGCCTGTATAAAATTTTCTATCCTATGGTCAAGTGATACGGATATTTATCATTTCAATCCGCAATTTAAAAATAAAACTTTGCGGTTTTATCATTTCAAACCACAATCCCGAAAATGTAAAATGCATGCTAACTGGCAGTTAATGATATTCACATAAATCATCCATTCAACAACACATCCATCACCCAATTCCAACCATCAATCAATATCAATCACTATCAACCCATATCAATCAATAACAATATTAGTTCGATAATATGCAACGGGTAATAACTGTCAGTTTATTCAAATTAAATTTCAACTATTAATCTAACCATTTATATTTAGAGATAATTTATATAACTGTTAACTAGCATTTCATATGCAAACAAAATTCCTAACAGCAAATTAATACGCAATTAATCAATTTAATTAACAGCTAAATTCAATAAATGCAATTCAACAGATATGGATGAAATAACATGCCAAAAGCTCATAAAAAAATTTCTATTCATTTCTAAAATTTATTTAACAAACATAAAAGCTTCTAGTAATTGTGAGTGGGTTAAAACACTCACCTTCGGAATTTAAATCGAATTTAATTTCAATTTAAACTCAAAATTTTGACGGTCTCCAAATCAGTCCAAACCAGTGTCATCAGATCTGGAATTTAATTACGATCCTAACGCAAAAAAAATCGTAAGAATCGGATGTCGTATGAAAAAGTTATTCGAATAAATCGATTGGAAAACGAAATTAAATAACAAAACAAACTTATCTAAATATATTTGCCACGTCACCTATTCATTCTTCCTCACGTCAACAGCAAGGACCTTCTCAGGAAAACGAGCTACAACCGAACGCAAAACCCATTTGACCAAAACGTTGACCGTCGCCTGCGTCCCCTACCGGCCGCCGCTGCTTCGCCGACCACCACCCCAGAGTTTGCCTTGCCTTCCTCTCTCCTCGGCCTGAGGCCGCACGTCCCCTGTGGCCCCAAAACCTGCCGCGCCGCCAGCCCATATTAGGGTTTCGAAACCCTAAAACACGAATTCCGGCCACCACACTTCGCAATAAGCTGAGCGACTACAACCAAACAACTCCCCTAGTCGAGCTCTCCAATACCCATGTCTTGATTTTGTCGATTGATGACGAAATTAAAACGCCCAAATCGAACTTTGACCACGATTTGTGGCAAATCCAGGCACCATCTTGAAAAACGAATAGCAGACGTAGATTCGTATCGATGAATACTACGACATATATTTTTTTGAGAATTTTCTGAAATTTTTGAGTTTTGACTTTTGATTTGCCATTGAAACTGGATCTGAAGTGTATACATTTTTAGGAGGAGAAAAGAGTGAAGAAATGAACGTACAGCTAAAGAATATAGACTAGGGTTTGTAGCTGTATATATATATAGGTTGGGCTGGGTTAGAATAGATAGGCTAGATAGATGAACGTACGCAACAGATTATGGCCCAAAAAGCCCGCTATGCCTCCGGAACCGAATTTGTTAAAACTATATATCCAAATAGGTGTTTTAAAATATTCTGAACGCGATGGAAAAGGTTTCGCGACCAAATTCGATCGTATGAAGAAGTTATGCTAAAAACAAGATTTCCAAATTGATTTTCAAATTGATTTTAATAAAATTGATTTCAAGGCGTTTATCGTCCGTACGATCAAACGACAAGTCCGATCGATACGAAATTTGAAATCCTATAATAATTCACCGATACGGATCCGATGAAACTGGTTTCGTCGAAATCCGAGTCCGTGACAAAAATGGCTATTTTTAATATTATTAAATCAATTAAATAAATCATAAAAAATCAATTTTTATGTTTCAACTCCTATTATTGGCCAAATTTCATTACTTAGATAGTTCAATTAATCCCAATAAATTTAACAAGCTTGGATGTGAATAAAAATTTATAGGTATATAAATTTGCAATTTTAATTCCTGCACTTTCTTATTAATTGGGAATTATAAATTTATTCTCACAAATTACCTAATCTTATACTTATACACTCTCATCTTAAACCAAATTAAATAAATAACTTGATTTCCATCTCAACTTACTTTTAATTGCAGTTAACCCTTTTCACCGTAATTAAAATTCCAAATTATAAATAAATTTTTATTCCCATTCCCTTAATTTTCTTAACTCTTTATTTATTCAAATTTTCAATATTCAACATAAATAGTTTGGTTAAGTTCATTTATTTACCTTCTTCCTATGATTCACAGTTATGGATGTCAATATGATGAAGTTTACATTAGTTAAGATTTCACTCAATTGTTCTCTAAGTCAAATGTTTACAGCTTTCATTTAACTTTAATAACGTACAAATTTACGTTAAATTCCATTTTTAAATGAAGTAATTACCATTCGTTGAATCAAATACTCAATTCATAAATAAAGTCTTGTTTTCAAAAAGTTATATCACAAATGGTCAACTAAAATTTGAATAAGCTTTACTAAATTCTATGGTATTAAATGTTGCAATAAATCCAAATTGCCATGTCTTAAATCCAAATTACTAATTAAGTCTTGATTCCTTTATTATTCCTTTGGTTTTCAAATAAGTTTTTATGATGAATGTGAATTCAAATGAACAATGGAAACCCATTCCCATTTGATTTCACTATTCCATTAAATATCTTCATATTCCAGCTAAATCAACTAACGTATGAATTAGCTATTTCAATCTTCATTAAATTGCGGTTTTTATACAATAGAAATTAAATCCCATTAACATATAAATAAAGGTTGATATCCATCTATTTACATTATATCACACTTGTGCTTCTATTTAGCTTTGTATAAATGTATGAATGCGGAGTCTTGCCTATTAACGTATTAAATAAGCCTTAAAATCAATTAATGCCCCTCCTTAGTTTAACCTCTTTTTATCCGTATTTATTTTTAGAGTAACCCTTGGATTAAATTCCCAAATCACCAATCCAATTAATTATACCTTTCAATCCAAATGTAAATCTTCCACCTTTGAATTCTTATATTAAATGAATTTTATTCTAGGCAATATTTTTTTTACAAATGTTTACTGATTCCACATTTATAGGTTTCTTAAATTTTACTCCATCTAAATGTGACACATTTTTATTTCATTTCAAACCAATATATATATTCATTCCTATTCAATATATATATTCATTCCTATTCCTTTCATTTGGTTACTGCATTGAAATCTATTTATTAGCTAATACTACGTTACTATCATTAATTAAATTTTGGATTATATTCCAATTCCCATAACTAGGCCTTAAGTCACCATTTTACATAGTTTTAATTTAGCGTTTATTTAAATCTTCGTTTATCGTTTAGAATTTCTACTAAATTGAAATGCACAACTTATGAACTTTAACCAATTTAGTCCACCTAATAAATTTTTCAAATGTTTGTGTGTATGTAATCCAATTCAGTTATTGTTACATTAATACCATTAAACCAACAAATTAAGACTTATAACTACAACACAACTTTCAGTTATTTTCAAATCTATGTCATATAACCTTTTAAATCTCTACCTGTAATTACAGTTACTATCTAACTCCTACATTCATCCTTTTAAATCCTAAGACTTTAATTTTATACTGGATTAAATTAGCAAACATATAAATTAAATTTATAAAAATATCATAAATTTATCAGGTCGTTACAATTCCTCTTCAGGTGTAGTGTGAGACAGACATGGGCAATGATCCCAATTTGGTCGATCGTTTGTGCGAGGTTTGATTTGTGGATGGACCCATTATGTTAGACAAGTATCCTTAGTATGTGACCTTAGGAATGCATAGACACAGTATGTACACTCTATATCACTTAAAGTAGCATTAAAATCAATTGCACTTAATCATATTATTTTTCTTATTCTCGTTCGTCAAACTTTTGTTTGACCTATTACAGTTTGCCTTTTTCCCCACCATAGGTGAACAAGGCAGCGGTGATTGGTCCATTCATGCTTTAAAGTAGTTGTGCTTTGCTTGGAGTTTAGCTTTCCACTCCTATCCTTTATCATGTATTGCCATCAGTACAGTTGTCTATAAATTTTGGTTCTGAGGGTTATTTTGTGATATACTCTGATTTTGATTTGTGTACTTATATTTTCTGAGACTACGATATGATATGGTGCTTCTGAGGCTGTTATTATTTTTTTGAGATTATATATATGTAATATTGTTTCCGCTGTGATTATGTTGTAATTGGGTAGTTTATTTCTTATATTGTCATCTTAGTCTCTCTGATGCTAGTTTTAGTTCAACCCGATGATCCACATTTCTCAATGCGACGGGTTTTGGGTGTGTCGAAAGATGTGGGCTGCCACATGCATCTAATTAGTTTTTGGATTTTTATGTACTTAATGAGGTTATGCATCCGATTAGCTTTTGCATTCGATGATTTGCTCGATTAACCAATCAATCTCCGTTATATTGGTTTCCATACGTACCAGATTATGCAGTACATCTGGTTAGCTTTTGCACCCATATATATCCAATTATTTTTTGCATCTAACTGGCTTTTACATATGTACCTAAGTAGGTTGTGGATATGGTTAGCTCTTGCATTCGGTGTTAAGCTCGGTTAATATATAATAATGCTACTGTGTAGTATCAACATTGTATTTACCAAACTAAAAAATAATACATCAACTATACTTCAATTTTCTTTTATAATAGTTGGGCTTACTTTGAGGTATTATTTTTTGGTTAAATTATATGATACTATAGCATTTTATGTTCTCTAAATTTATATCTTCTCATATAATGATACCATACAATATCATTTTTATATGTTTGTATTTTTATCAGTAATTGACTACTGGCAAGTAAGTTGAGATGAATACCGATGTTATTAGGTTCTGCAAGATGTATGTGACATGATAGGTGATGAGCAGATGCACGAATTTGTCTTTTAGGGTTATGTTTTGAGGAGGCAGCGGTTAGGAATGTGGCAGCTGTGGAAAGCGACAGCTATAAGCAGTGGTGAGGTGAGAAAAGGTAAAAGGTGATGTAGGAAGTGTGGCATCATGGGTGCGGTGGCATATGATGCAACGGTGTAGAGTGCGATGGCACGATAAACCGCGATTTGGCATTTAAGTAAGAATTGTCCTTATAGCTAAATTTTGCAGTTACATCCCAAGAACCAAATATGTATGAAAGTTTGTTCTCTAGACTAAATTTCCCTGAAAAATCCCTTTTATTACATCCAGCTCCTCAAATTCAAATATTATTCATTTTTCATAACCTTTACATAACTAGGAGATACAAATGAAACACCAAGAAGAAAAGAACACTCCATGAAGTAATAATATGAGGTATATCTAATGACCTTTTCCCCTTAATTTTAGCCGAGTATCAAAACTTCTCATTCTCAATCTGACAACTCTATATATTGAGTGAAACTATAACAGGACAAGGAAGTAAATGCCCAAGCAAGTTTACAATTTCATCTCCAACCTATTTGTCCCATAAACTATGATGGAATCAACAAAAGAAGTGTAAGTACACGTGTAGAGGTGGCGTCGATGACTGGCCAGACTTTTATTTGACACATTACATTTTTCCTTTTTTCCCACAATAGGTGGACAGGGCAGCGATGACTGGCTCATTCATGCTTCAAGCGGTCATTCTTTGCTAGGAGTTTATATTTCCATTCCTATCCTTTATCATGTATTATCTATCAGCATAGTTGTCTATATATTTTGGTTATGAGGGATATTTTTATGATATACTCCGATTTTGGTTTATGTACTTATATTTTCTGAGACTACGATATGATATGGTAGATATGGTTCTTTTGATACTGTTATTTTTTTTTGAGATTATATATATGTTGTATTGTTTCCGCTATAATTACTGTGTGATTGGATGTTTATTTCTCATATTTTTATATTAGTCTCTTTGATACTCGTTTTATTCCAACCCAATGATCCACATTTCTCGATACGATGGGTTTTTGGCATGTCGAGAGGTGTGGGTTGTCACATGCGTCTAATTAGTTTTTGCATTTTTATGTACTCAATTAGATTGTGCATCCGATTAGCTTTTGCATTTGATGATTAGCTTGGTTAACCAATCTATCTCGGTTAGATTGGTTTCCATACGTACCAGATGTGGAACCCTAATTTAGACCCTAAATTGATTTGAAATTTAAGATTTAAAAATGTGAATTAAGGAAAATTAGGAAATTGGACTAAGTAGGATTGCTAATGACATGAGGAACTAATCAAATTAAATTATACTAACTATAACCAGTCAAACATGAAAAAAGAAGTCTGAAACCCAAATTTTTTAACAGGGACGGTCAACCCTGGGATCGCCTAGGTCAACGGTGGGTAGTCGACCTATGATGGTCTTAGGTCGACTGTCTAGTGTACTGAATTAGGCATTTTTTGGTTTTTGGGTCTTAGGCCTAATTAATGTATGAAAATTTATAATTTTTAAATTGAAATGGATTGTTCTAGGGCCATGATATATGTGAGAGAGAATAGGGAAGTAGGTTCCCTATTAGAATAGTTGGGGAAAATTTATCCCGCATTGTTATGTCAAAAGAGAGTGATCCGAAAACTCCGTAAACGGTGCGACAAGGAAGGAGTTGACCATTAAGCAAATGTAGAGGTTGAACGTGGATAGTTATTGAGAAACGTGGGCGATTCAATTTCACATTAGACTCGAGAGTGTTACAATCGGATGGGCGCAGCAATGTTCGGGAACACTACACGAGAGTCAGGTCCTAACAGGAGATCCAAGCACTGCACGTTTTTTTGTGCAACCATGGCACGAGTGTGTGCTGGCATAGGATGCGGCTACAGGAATGGAATGAGACTAGGTTAAGGCCTAATATTGGCACGAGTGCAAGCGTGGTGACTCCAAAGTGTTACATAAGAGGCTTTGCTGCTATGATCGAGTGGTGGGAACAGATGCATGCGATGAGTCATTAAGAGAGTGTGTATTTTGTTTTCTTCCTCTTCAGCTGTAGTCTGAGATAGACATGGGCAGTAGATCCCGATTTGGCCGATCGTTCGTGTGAGGTTCGATTTGCAGATGGACCCATTATGTTAGATAAATATCCCTAGGAATGCAAAGACACAGTATATGCACCCTACAACACTTAAAGTAGATTTAAAATTATTTGCACTTAAACATCTTATTAGTCTTATCTCATTCACCAGACTTTTATTTGACACATTACATTTTTCCTTTTTTCCCACAATAGGTGGACAGGGCAGCGAAGACTGGCCTATTCATGCTTCAAGCAGTCATGCTTTGCTTGGAGTTTATCTTTCCATTCCTATCCTTTATCATGTATTATCTATCAGTACAGTTGTCTATATATTTTGGTTATGAGGGGTATTTTTATGATATACTTCGATTTTGGTTTATGTACTTATATTTTCTGAGACTACGATATGATATGGTATATGATATGGTGCTTTTGAGACTGTTTTTTTTTTTGTTGAGATTATATATATGTTATATTGTTTCCGCTATAATTACGCTGTGATTGGATGTTTATTTCTCATGTTGTTATATTAGTCTCTTTGATGCTAGTTTTTTCCAACCCGATGATCCACATTTCTCGATACGATGGGTTTTGGGCTTGTTGAGAGGTCTGGGTAGTCACATCCATCTAATTAGTTTTTGCATTTTTATGTACTCAATTAGGTTATGCATCCGATTAGCTTTTGCATTTGATGATTAGCTCGGTTAACCAATCTATCTCGGTTAGATTGGTTTCCATACGTACCAGATTATGTAGTACATCAGGTTAGCTTTTGCATCCATATATACCTGATTATGTTGTGCTTCCGATTAGCTTTTGCATCCATATGTACTTGATTAGATTGTGAATATGATTAGTTTTTGCATTCAGTGCTAAGCTCAGTTAGCCAATTATATAATAATGCTACTGTGTAATATCGGCTTTGTATTTACTAAACAAAAAAAGAATACATCAACTATACTTTTATTTTCTTTGATACTTGTTGGCCTTACCTTGTGATATTAATTTTTGGTTGAATGCTATGATATAGTAACATTTTGTGTTCGCTAAATTTATATTTTCTC
This sequence comes from Allium cepa, assembly GCA_030765085.1. NCBI lineage: Eukaryota > Viridiplantae > Streptophyta > Magnoliopsida > Asparagales > Amaryllidaceae > Allium > Allium cepa. The sequence goes on along the minus strand of CM060943.1, from coordinate 390,164,377 downwards.
ATATAATAATGTCGTGCATTGTCACTTTTATCTATTTGATTTTTTCCTTTAATTGACTGCTGGTGAGTAATTTGAGATGAACACCAATGTTATTAGGTTCTGGAAGATGTATGCGACATGGCAGGTGGCGAGCAGAAACACGATTTTGTATTTTAGGGTTACGTTTTGAGGAGGCGGTGGTTAGGAAGGTGGCGACTATGGAATGCGACAGCTATAAGTAGTGGCAGAGGCAAGCAAAGGTGTAAGGCGATGCGGGAACTGTGGCGTTGCGGGTGCGGTGGCATGGGATACAGCAGTGTAAAGTGCAATGGCATGAGAAACCTTGATTTGGCATTCACGTAAAACTTTTCCTTGTAGCTAAATTTTGCAGCTACATCCTAGGCGCCAAATAAGTATGAAAGTTTGTTCTCTAGACTAAATTTCCCTAAAAAATTCCCTTTCATTACATCCAGCTCCTCAAATTCAAATATTATTCAATGTGCATAACCTTTGCATAACCAGGAGATACAAATGAAACACTAAGAAGAAAAGAACACTCCATGAAGTAATAGTGTGAGGTATATCTAAGGAACTTTTCTCCTTAATTTTACCGAGTATCAAAACTTTTCATTCTCAATCTGACAACCCTATTTAGTGAAACTCTAGCAGGACAAGGAAGTGAATGCCAAGCAAGTTCATAATTTCATCTTCAATGTATTTGTCCCACAAACTGCAATGGAATTAATCCAAAGGAGTGTAAGTACAGATGTAGAGGTGGCGGCGACGTTGACACCAGGCGACGACGATTGAAGGAGAGGTTTCTGGATGAATTGGGTGATTCAAGGAATGGGATGAATTTGGATGAATTTGAAGAGAATGTTCTATGAATCTAGAAAGGAAAAATAATACTTAAGGGCATTTTAACAACCTTAAAAAGACATTGAAAACCTATGGAGCGAATTTACACTATTAATAACGAGTATTACGGCACGCGCTTCGCACGTGAATTATTTTCCTTATAAATTGTATACGTATAAATTAGTCAAAATATGATTTTTTATTTTTAACTATTATTAAGATTTGTATATTTGTAAAGGAAATTTAATTTTAGATCCTATTTTTAGAAGCATTTTGAATTTGCAAAACATGTTTAATTGTTAGATCCTACATTTTAGGGGTGTTTGAATTTGAAAAAAGAATTTAATATTAGATTCTATTTTTTAGTATTTAAGATTTGATAATATATATAGGGGCGTTTTTGGTAGTTCACGTTGGAACCAAAAAAGTGTGACACCAAAGCTATTACAACTATTATTAAAGATAATAATACGTGTGGATGTGTTATATATATGTATATGTATACACACACATATACATACATACATACATATATATACATACATATGTGTATGTACGTATGTATAGGGGCGTTCAATGGCACCCCCTCACCACAGAACTCGAATAAAATAATATTGCTAGAAGGAAGAGAGAAAAAACCATATTCAATAATTCGGGTTGTGCTTGTGCACACCACTTTTGTGTGTTTGTACGTATGTACGTGTGTGTGTATCGATGTTGATACAGGTACATCGCATTTCTAACTTAAATAATAAATTATGCTCATCTTTACAGTAATTTTTAATATATTAAACCCAAATTTCATTTATGATACTGATTTTTATCAGTTTTATGTATATGTTCGTGCGTGTGTATTTCATTTTGATGCGCGTACACACACAAATATATATGAATGTATGTATGTATGTATGTATGTATACAGTAGTTCTAGTTTAGATGTAAAACTATGTCTAGCTATAAAATAAATTATGGTACACTAAATCAAAATTTCGTTTATTATATGGATGAATATGTGTGTATAAATACGTATATGCAGACATATAAGTTATGATTTATGCATGTGTATTGCAGTTTTGATTTGAATGTAAAATTATATTCAGCTTCAAAATGACTTATATATTAAAATAATTTTTCATTTATGATGTTGATGTTTATCAACCTATGTGCATGTCGACACATACATGTATCAAATCTAAGACATAAAAAAATTATTTGAATATAAAACTATGTGCATGCTTAAAAGTGCCATACGATAATGAGGGTCGATCCAACGAATTGGGTTGCCCGAGGAGAGTACACGATTTGTTACCCTCTTACTGAAAAAAATTAAATTTGAATTTTTAATTTCTAATTTTTCTTTAAAACTGTATTTGATTTTGATATACGTGCTGCTTTTCGTTTGATAAAATTCCGTATTATACTTTTTAAATTTGATAACTTTCAGCGTTTTACACGCGATTATTTTCAGTAAATATTGTTTATTTTATATTTTTATTTTCTAACCTCATTTCTATTTTTCTATTTTCTATTTTATTTTATTTTTCCATTCTCTTTTCTATTAGATTTTTGTTTGAATTTTGGGCTTGGAAATTCAAATAGTCTTTGGTTTCTTTTCTTGGAAATCAAGTAAGGCCTCTTCATTTGCCTAGCCTTTCATTTCTACATCCCTTAGCCGTTCACTTTGATAACCCTAGCCACCACCTATTTTTGCAATTCACATACGAAAAAGTTTCTCATCCTATCTCTTCCTCATTTTATTTCCTGAACCAAAATATGCAATAAGTTTCTATGGCTTCCTCCTCTTTTCTTTTATTCTTTTCTTTGTTTTCTCAAGCACGATCTCGGCCACCATCCCTAGCCGACCATTTCCTCTTCTTTTCTTTTATTCTTTTCTTTGTTTTCTCAAGCACGAGCTCGGCCACCATCCCTAGCCGACCATTTCCTCCTCACCACCACCACCTGACTACGGCCTCCATCACTTTATCCCCTCCCCTATGCCTTGCCGTGGGCATTAGATCCAAATCCACCACCAAAGGTCTTGAAAACTTTAGCCAATCTCCTCTACATCATCACCTTCCTATTGCTAGCCTCGGGCACAACACAAACTCCACCACCTTGCATTGGCCGTGACCCATCTCTATCACCTAGCCGTGACTCCTGGTGCCTTGATCCAGATCTGACTTGACCCGAGCCACTTTGCCTTAAGGCCGAGCCCAAAAATCCACATATCCATGCCTTTTGCCTTCCATCTATAACTTGCCATCCCTTCATATTATCATCCCCTATCCATGCATAGGTGACCATGGCCTAGTGTAATGACCAGCTATTTTCAACCATTCGCATCCTCACATGTCGGACTTGAATTGTTCAAAATACCGAATTGTAATTTAAATTTGGCAAAACACAGCATAAACAGTAAATAAATAGTCACAGATCACAGACACGGAGTAATAAAATGCAGAAGAAGTAAAGAAATAGTAGTTTATGAAGCTACCATATAAATATACATCATAGTTAAGCAAGATACAACAGAAGTTTCAATATGATATCAAGTACAAACATAATCCATCACTGGACTCAACTGAATAACCAGAATCAACTGGATAACTGAAAGCGAAATAGATAGCTGGGTTTCCAAGCAAAGCTCCAACTACAGAGATGAGTCTTTAATGTTGTATCACTCAGTCTGACCTGAAAAACACAAAACACTCGAGTCAGGACATACATACTTATACAATGTAAACCAACTCAAGTGAATTATAATATAAGGTGCAAGTAACTTGAAGGATGCTTGAGACTGCCCATCCTCTAAGGATCCGTTAAACTATTTACTATGTAGTAATATTTCGCTATTATAATAATGTCTATAGTAAAATAAACTTACTTTTAAATAGCGTTAAGGGGTTACCCATATAGCCCTTAACGCGTAATAGTGCCAATAGTCTATACAGTACCGTATAGTCATAATTACTGTACTTCAAAGAATGACATAACTTTACTTTTGAAAAGAAAACGGTTTATTCATCATTAGCTCATGTTGTAAAAAAAAACTCTGCATTATTTGACGTGTTTTTGGTCATTTATACAAAATAATATATAACTAAACGTCACAAATAAATAATCAATCAATGCTAAATTTAATGGATTAGGGGTACAATAACAAACATCACAATTTTATCGAACATATAGTCAATTAGGCGATTACCAATACCAATTTTATTCAGCAACTTCTAAAATTTTAAATTTTTTTTTTTAGAATAACGGAACCCAAGCTCTTATTCAGTCATGTCTAGAATCATAAAAAATTATATTAAAAACACAACTAAAATTCAAAAGCTTTGCCTTTTCAACAAAATCAGTTGTTTGCTTGCTGCCTTTTCCAATTCTAAGTCTCCCAAACAATTGAGACTGTAATCCATGCCCAAGTCGTGCGATGGCTCTGCCGCGTAGATGTGAGGGCGGATTCGACGCAGACTGAAAGGCGAATGCGATGGAGAGCTGGACAACGAATGCAATGCGAGAGTGGGAAGATGCAATAGGAGAGTCGCGTCGAGATCCATACCATCGTTTAGAAAAACTAAATCAAACCATGAAAGCAAGTACAGCCGCCATATCCATAGCAGCTTTATAAGGAAGATGTATACATATCATTCTTCTTTTGAAACTCATACCTATAGTAGCTTTACAAGAAGGATAATGTCGGCCATGTTACAAAAAAAAATACAGATGCATTCAACAAGTTAGAGTGAAAATACAGTTCCATGCTGCATGTTTGAAACTTGGACTGATTATAAGCCTGCGACTGCATAATAGCTAGGAGACCAGGGTAACAAATGACCAGCATAAGCTCCTGAAGTATCGGCTAAAAGTTGATCGGATTCAAGATCATAGAAAAATATTTGCTTATCTATACAAAAAACTATTGTATCCAAGTGAAAAAGCAGCGTACACTGGTAATATTCGTTGTAATATCCATCACAGTGTATCAAATGAAAATGAGAATCCCATCTTCTTCACTTTGTCCTTCATGTTAATCTGATGTCTCAAAAGCCAACAAGAATCATTTTCATTTTCCAGTAAGGTCCACACCCTCAATTCTCCTCTACACAATTTTGAATACATCAGAGTACCAGCTGAGTTGCATAATTCTCCGACTTTTTCACCCTGATTATAACAAGGAACTTTGACTCTCTTGCACGACCCATCTGCACAATTTATTGCAACTAAACTAGAGTAACAACTTTCAAACATATACAGGATACCATTAACAAAGCATGAGTGCAGGTTCAGCTTAATGTAGTAACCAGTAGCTGCAAATTTGCGACCCCATTTTCCGGTTTTTGATGAGAAAACTTCAAAAATATAACCACTGCTCAAGTCACCATCCTGGATTTTAATCACTTCGTAGTGGTGCTTGGACCAACTTGGATCAAAAGCCAATACAAAGCGACAATCATGAGGAACATTGCATGCAATTGATCTACATTTTTTCGTAGCTGGGTTGCAAAGATAAATTTCTTTGGAAACCCAAGCTTTTGTGCATAGAACAAGTCCAAATTTACAGTCCTTCATTCCACAATATAAAGATGATTCATCCAAGAACCGTGTGGGATTGTCGTCCATCGAAGAATCACCAAACCCTTTCCGGAGGCTAATATACCTAACACCTGTGCTCACCCAAAATACTCCTCCTAGTACTGGAGGAAGTCTGTTACAAGTGTGAGACTCAAGTACGAGAGAGCGAAATGATCTTGAAACGCTTCTAAAATGAAAAATCGAGCTTGCTGGTAGACGAACCAGAATTTCCATCAAAATATCATCCGGAAGTTCATGAACAAACTCTGACATTGACGCTGTGGAGTATGAAAAAACAACTATTTTTGTTCAACGATAACAGACATATATTTGCATTTAACATTGTTTGTTGAGTATGATGCAAATATCGAGTACATAGATGTAAATATATATATAATTTTTTTTCAACATATGAAATTCATTTGAAAAGGACTTCTTTTTTGAACTATACATACATATATGGGGCCGGCTATCTGGACACAATTCTGTGACACAAAAGATCTGGACCATTGGATCTTTTTGTCTTTTTGAAACATAAGATATGCACGAACAATACTAGTTAATTATAAATATTTAAACCGCTAAATAAAATGTTTATTTATTACTTCGTTTTCAACTTTTTTAGTTATATCATTTATACATTATGTGAATTTGTCAAGGTTCGGGAACCTGGTTTCAGCCTCGGTTTCGGTCATTTGAAATTTCATTGGTTTCGGACAATATCGAAAGTTTCGGTTTTTGTTTCGGTCCGATATTAGATTTCAGTATTTTTAATGAAAAATGATAATAATACTTTTTTTGTTGAATCAAAATTTCGGTTTGGTTTCGGTTCCTACTGAAACTTAAACGGAACGACTGAAATCTCGGTGTTTCGGTCTAAACCTCAAACTTTGATTCAAATACACTTTCTATACATACACATACATATATACACGTATGGCAAGGATCGGTTACACCTATAATCCCTTGAATATCAGCCACAAGTTCCTATTTAAATATTATTATTTTCTCTCTTTCCACTACACTATTATTTAATTCGGCAGGAGAGAGAATAAGTTCAATTTGATTTTGATTCTTTACAAATTAGTTAAATTTCTACATGTTGATTTAGGAAAATGAATAATATTTATTAGATTTATCCGATATTTGTTTGGCTTTCTTAACATTTAAGATTGCAATTTAAGAAGTTAAATTATGTTAGGTTTGTCTATATTGTTTGGATATGGTCTTCCACAACCCAACTTGACATTATGATTGATTGATTACTACTGAGTATGCCTTCTGAACAACATGTCCATAACAATTTTGGATTTGCTCGCAAAGAATGATTTTTTTTTACATGTCCACCATAACAAACGTAAAAGTTCTGCTACCCCCAATGGTCAACAAAAATATAACAGTTTTTTCGAGACTAGTTTAGAAGTATTTAACCCTACAGTGGTCCATTTCAAAAAAATTCAAACCTTCAAGTCCATTCCTACCAAATGATGAATTGTCGATTAGTTATAACGTCAAAATATACCAATTCTTTATGTAATTTATAATTATTATTTTTAGTTTTTATACACAGAGATAAATGGTAGATCCATATTCAATTTTTAATATAACATAATTGATGCTCTTATAATCTATACTACAAAAATTATTAAGTAATAATCTTAAAGCTTTGTACATAGAGGTTTCACTTCATTAATTATTTTTCATCTGTTTTGTCCGTTCATTTGATACACATGCATCTCCAACGCCTTTTATTTGTTTATGTACAATTTGCAATCTGGGTTAACTTTTTCTTACCGAATTTTTCTTAACTTAGTTAATTTCATAAACCAATTATTATGCATTGATGCACAATATATTACATCAGTTTTTATGTTAACTTCTAAGAAATTGTATTATCAAATAAGAAGGCAACAGTTTATTTAATGAAAGATGCACATTAAGCTATAAATGTTTGTAGAATGAGCTATAAATGTTTGTAGTATGTATAATCACAACATAAACAATATATTCCAGAGTATCGAATGACTAATTATGACATTATCAATTGAAGTTGGGGTGTTTGTGTTTTTTAAGCTATAAATGTGAACATACTCTTTGGTTTGTAGCTATACTATCACATACAGGTGGTTCAGTATACTATGATATACATGCATGTATATTATGACCTTTTTTTACAAAAAAAAATATTTAGGGAAATAAAAGGTTTTTACATGTAGTTTTTAAACTGTCTTTTTAATTTTAAAATTCAGAAATGTTTGCAAATCAATGGCAGTTTATGTAACAGTAGGAAAACCTAACTATATACTTACTAAATAAAGTTATTTAGCGAACCAAGTAAACAATAATATTCTTCTAAATTATTTCTAAGAAACGCATAACAATATTCAGAAATAGAGATAAATTACCACAGAATTAAAAATCATTTGATATTCAATCTTTCGATTTTTTGACTCATCAATTCCATTATTTCATCTAAAACCAAGAACATTTGTGTACAAATGAAAAGGACGGTCCCAATTAAAAGGACTAAACATAAAATAACGAGTCATGTTCTATTGTTATCAATTTTAGAATGGAAGATTCAACATATTTACATTATTCAGAGTGAAACACAATGTCGAATTTAAACTAAATATGTGAAAGGAGGTTAAGTGATTTTAGTAAGAAATAAAAACATAAAGAAACGATTGATTTTAATTAAGTTTCCTTTTTCAGTTACACAGGGAGACTTTTCAAATTTTTAGGTTATAGGTAAGAGATGCACGTAGCATTAATTGCTGCTAATTTAATATTGATATTCTTTGTAGAAGATTGAAAAAAGATTGATACTCTATAGATTAAACATTTTATGTAATAGAATATCTTTTTGCCCTAATGGAAAAAACTAATTTCAGTTTAAGTAGATTATCTTTTATTTGAAGGGTTAAAAGAAATGTACATAAAAGGACAAAAGTTTTTATGTATATAAAACCATAAATAAAAAAACGAATAAAAATATAATTATTTGAAGTATGTGAGAAATAACGTTACGAGAGAAAAGGGAAAAATAATGGAATTGGAAACAAAGAGTCATAACTCACTTTGATTTATATCTATTAACCGCATCCAGTAAATGTTGGTAAAACGAATGGATTTTATAGGCTCTTTTTAATGTTAGCAATTTTCTCTTCTCTCCCTAGTTCTCTAGCGGTGTTTTCTTTTAGAATATCTTTATCGGTTGTGATTTTTAAATTAGTCACACTTTTTATTAATTCTTGCCAACCATCAACTCGGTTGTTTCTAGTTAATTCGTTAATAAATCCTAAAACTTATCATTTTAATGAATACCACATTTTTATTGATAAAAATGGAAAATAATAATTCCCGATTTGAAGAAATATATATATAACACGATAAGAATTGCGTACATAAATTTATATTTTATATACCACAATAATTTATCTAATAAATAAGAAATAGTAACACAAAGAAATTTTCACACCTCTCATTGACTCTAGAGGTTTTCTCACTTTTTATTCCAACCATATACAATTTCAAAGGTCGCAATTTATCATTATTATATTTTAATAATGATTCAAAATATTCTATTACTTCGTTCCACTTGCTTGCAATCAAAAGTACCTACCTTTTATAATGTCCACAACTATTTACGAAGTTCCTCTTGGTCCTGTCATGTTATCACATGCAAGGTCTTAACTATCGGATTTCGGTCACGTTTCGTCTCAGAATTTTTACACAAGTTATCTCGTATCGGGAGAGATGTCGGACGAGATGAGTACGTATCGAGTGTACGTCTCGAATTGACATCTCGGGTCTTATAATGCATCTCAGGAATATATCAGATGTACTTATGTGTTTAAAATTGATGTGTCAAAATATTTTTTAACGATTATAACTTTCTTAGTAAAAATAAAAATGGTAACATACTTGATTTACATGGAAAAAGAAATATTTTTAGAAGAGTAGTAGTTTGATTAGCTTAATTGATTTGGTAATGATTGAATAATATCCTTTTATTTGAACGTAATAAAAAAGTGAAAACCTTTCGCTATGACTCATTAAGATAAAAAGTAAATAATATGTTTAAGAAGTTGGTAAATTATAATTGAATTGAGTAGTTTCTTTTGAATCAATATGAAAATAAAAATTATTATGGAAAATAAGAAAAATGTATAACTTTGGATGAGATCTCGGATTGAGATTTTGATTCATATATCGGGTGAGATTTGAATATCTCGGACGAGATGAGTGTCGAGAGAGATATGGAGGAGATTTGATGCCTCGTCTCGTTTAACTGTGAAAACGAGATCTCGGACGAGATCTCGGGCGAGATATAGGAGATTTAAAACCATGATCACATCTAAGTATAAATGTTTAGACTAATTAAATAAACAAATTTAATACTTAAATAAATCCAAGAAACTAACATTCATTGATTTGTCAGATAAAGATATCAAACTTTTTATCTAATAAGATAAAATATTTTACCGATGGAGAAAACTAAATCTAATTTGGGTGATTAACTTTAATTTGAATGTTTAAATAAAAAGAGATCTATATATGAATGGATGATGGTTCTATAATTACAGAAAGAAAAATAACAGTACTACATAAAATTATTGTATAAAATGGGTGACATATAATATTATAAGAGAAAAAAGGAAATGAGGGATTGGAAAGCAAAAGTTACAACTCACATTTCAATGTACTTATTAATTGATGATAAAACAAAAGAATATTTAAGGCACTCGTTAATTCTTGCAACTTCTCTCCTTTGTCTCTTTAATTCTCTCGTATGATATCTTATTTTAGAATATCTTTCTTTGGTTTGTGATTTTAAAGTTAGTCACATTGTTTTGATAATTCTTACGGACCATTTTACATTTAAATACTTTTTATTTCTTATTCGTATATCCAACAAGTTATATTGAGTTGTTCATAATTATTTTACACTATATCCTTACATTTAAATTAGTTATAGTCTTAAATTTAAAGTAAGTAAAATCAATTATGAAATATTCCTTAACTCGTTAAACGGATCATAAAAATAACAATGTACGATAATGTATGTTATTTGTTGATATATTATGTGATAATGAACACCTTAAAAACAATTTATTTCTAAAATTTCAAGTTTGTTTCTATTTTAAATGCAATAAACATATGGAACATTAATATGCGAGCACTAATTCATTAAAAGAAATGTTTGAATCAAATCTGTTGGTAAGAACCATACAGTTACATTAAACAGTGTATCTCAGTTTCACATAATCCACAGAGTTTCTATTCTTTTTCTTCGGATTAGTGAAAACTTAAAATCGACAAATCAATCCTTTTTCAAATTAAATTGAAAGGATGAATAAAGTACATGGAAGACATACAAAAGAAATTGCATATAATCCATATATAGCTACATTAACATAAATTAGCACACTAAAACCAAAATGAATTTAAAAAATTGTTTGTGGTATTAGCGAAAATTATACTGGAATATGTCGATATTAATCTCGATGTTTTGCAGAATCATACCAAGCATGAAAGTACCAATACATACTATGAGTTAATTTAGCAAGAAACTTTTGCATACTAATTCGGTACAAAAAGTTAAGCATTTTATTTCTCTTTCTGAACAAACGATGTACCTAAAAATTGTTAATATTTACAATGCAATAGAAAGAATAAAGTATAGGAAAACTTATAAGAGAAGTTACCTCATAACACATGAGTTTCATCTTTTGATCCATACTTTACTTCCTAATAAATTTTTTAAGACATCCTCGAAGCCACATATTGAAATATTAGTAGAGAAAAATATCCATTGTACACCAATTTAAGTATCGCTTTTAAATTTTCTTAGGTAGATGTATGATTTCATGACTTATCACATCATTATATGAGATTTACAAATGACGCCAAAAAAGAAAAAGGATTTCCTTGTTACTAAATTAGATTGATTAAAGAATAGTAAAAAATAGAGTGAACTATCACTGAATGAAAATTAGGATTCCGTTGTTCGAAAAAGCTGAAGAATAATTCTTATTTAGCCATGATAACGGCTGATAGGAGGAAGAAGCATAATGGGAAGATAACTTATTAAAAGTAGTCTATTGGTATTTTATTTAAGAAATAATGGAAGTTAGAACAATTAAAATATCATACACATGACAGTACATGAAATTTTTGAGAAACCTGAGAAACAAAAGGACAAACAAAAATTAACCAGAGCTTCTATATAATATAATAGATGTACTCATTATTGATTTAACTCATTTTTTCTACTATACCTTTTCCTAGTACTACAATATTTAATTTTTCATCTTTTAAAAAAAACCTCTATTTTTTAGACAGCGTTTTACGTGATGAATTAAAACGCTTTTGAAGGAAGTTCAAAAGACTTTGAATTTTAGCGTCAGGGTCATCTAACTCAAATGGTTAGAGGTATGATGCATTAGATAAAGATTCTAAAGATCACGGGCTCAAGCCCTCAAGACATCATAATGTGCGGTCTGCTTAAATAAAGTATCACTCATGTTATAAAAAAAGGCTTTGTATTTTAACATATATATCTATTACGTAATGTTTAGAATTTTGCGTTTCGAATTCTAAAAATTTGTGCTTCTTGAACTACCATCTTTTTTTACTTTATATACGATAACTAATACTAAAATTTTGAAAATTGTTGCTTTGACAAAAATGTATTTCATTGCTAATTTATCTTAGTTGTTTTTCAATTTTATAATTTTTAAGTACTATTTTTTTTGTATTTTCTTTGAAACCTTTATTTTCCACACTTTGTCTTTCATGTCAAATTAAAATTTTGCACTTTACATATCGATTTACATGGTAAAAAAGGCTTTTAGTTGTAATGTTTGAATTTAATCTTAAAGATATTTTAATTTTAAATGCTTTTTCTACCAAAATAATTTCAAAAATTTTAATTTTCCTATAAAATTACACCTATCAACGGTAAGTTCTAATTGATTTGATGGGATCAAAATCCTACTTATTGCAAATTTAATAAAAATGTAGTTTATACCATTTTCCAATAATTTTATCAAATAGATTATGGATATCGAGTATAAATCTGTAATTTTGATACTTTAAAAATGTAGTGTTTTTTGTTTCTAGTCTTCAACGAACCATAGCTTCGCAAAAGTTTAAACTTTTCGGTTACAAATCTAAAATCGTCGGTAGCACTTTGCATTTTCCTTATAACAGTACCGACTTTCACAAATTTAAAGGAAATGTATTATTGTACATTTGGTCCACCAATTTATACCGGAGTTGCATATACATTTTAAAATTCAAAAACTTTTAATTTTAATATATATATTTTCAAGTTAGTTTCGGAGTTTTTATTTTCAAACTAAAATTTGGTTTTCTTCCCAGATTAATTTTTAACTTTCCTTTGTGCTTTAACTTCTCTGCTATTAAACTTGAAACATGGTTTCGTCATGCAACCAAGAAAGTTAAATTATTTTTTGATTAGCATCTAAAGGTGCAAAGCAGTGTAAAATATGCTTATATTTATTTATGAACTATATTATCCAAACTTTGTATTCCACAATAAATAAATAAATAAATCAACTTAAAGACTAATTAAAAACTTAAAAAATTTCAATTTTCATATAATTCATTTTTACAAAATACTTTTAAACATTATATATATATAACGATTGGTTCTTTTAAGACTAACCTACATTTCTATAATTTATAGTTGTAAAAAATTTCTTCTTTCCAAGTTAGTTTCAAATCTTGTGTTCTAGTATTTCAGATTTTACTTCTTAGGATTGAATTCTTTTTTTCCTTTTTTATCATACTCAAATATAAAGATATTACTATTTACTATAGGTTTTTTGTCTTTTTCTTTATTTAAACTATTCTTCCTCTTCGCCTAAATATTAACTCACACTTTACTTCGATCATATATTGTATTATGTTCTTCATTTCTAATATACCCAATCTTTAGACTATTTAATCAATAAAAACTTACATTTACACATCAATGAACTATGTACTTCAAAATATATGATTATTGTTTTGATTTAAAAATAATTTCTACTTTTTATTTCAGTTCAGAAAATTTCAACTTTTAGGTAACCCTACATCCATTCAAACATATATTGCAAAACCACAATTTTCAAAGAAGAGAAAAATAAATGATAGGTAAGCTAATTTAGTGTTAATTTCGGTATATATTTTCAAACAAAATATAGTTTACTTTAATTAACATCTACAAATATGTTAAGACTATATTAAGTACCTACAGTGAACAACTTTTGCATATTTGGAGTAACTGACTATGTATAACTTCGGTATATTATAATGTGTTGGCTTCAGTGAATTTTGAAACTATTTTTTCAAAAATTTCAGCCGTTTAAGTTCTATGTTTTATGAACTTTGTACCTCAAAGAGTATACATATTAGGTATAATATTCTTAAACTTAAATGTTTTGCAATTAAGATTTAATTATTTTAATAGAATACTTCTAAATTTGACCTTATCAATCTTGAAAATGAAGGTTACTACAATTAATCAGTAAAAGATTTGCTTTGAAAAACAAGAATGTGTAGCCACGTTATTGCAATAATAAGCTATAAGGCTGCAATAGTAACAAATCAATGCATATTACTTTGAGTGGTGAAATTTTATGAGTTCATTATAAATAAATAAATAAATAAGTACGTTTAGTGCTTGAACCGACTGAAACTAATTGGTAAAAACAATACTGCAATTTTACGATCCTAGAAATGAGTGATATAAGTATGATATCATCTTTTATATGTGTATCATTTCGATTAATAAAGCACATAACTGCTTTTAGCATTCTCTAAAGCTTTGAGTTTGCAATTGATATGTGGTATTATTTAACTTAAATTTGGAAACACAACCTTGAAAATTTAATAACTTAAAAAAAATTAAACGTTGTTTTTAAAGGATTTCTAATTTATAAATTTATGGATTTATATAGTCTTTGCTTTTCATTACTGATTTCGATTACATTTACGTTGTTTGATTATATTTTGTTACATGCTTTCAACAAATACTTATTTGCTTGATTTTATCAGGGAACTATATGTATTTAGTTTTGTGTTAGGTGTAGAGGGTAGTTTAAGAAATGACCGTCTTTATAATCTCAGAATTTCAAAATCACGCACATATTGGCTTTGTGTTTGTTTATTTCTATAACCGGGCTTTGAATTGCACTCCATGCTAAGGATTAGCATGCGTATGTAATGCCCTCATTGGAAGAGGTTTAACCATATTAATTGTTGTCTTGCATCAACATAATAATAGTATTTAAGTCTTTATCATTTGTATATATTCGGTTCAATTTATCATTTTATCTAAGATGACATCAATATATTGTCATTTTAAGTATATTTGTTTCTTCATGTTCAATTCAATATTTTTTTGGCTACTAAATAATTAGCACTCAACGGTTATTACCTTCACCATGTGCTTACATTAGTTTTAGAGCCTTCTTAGTTTAGTTTAATGCTCTTACTATTTATTCGCGGTTTAATATGGACTAATATGTATTCGTTCCAATCACATTTTCTTAAATGATTCATCGAAATATATTATCTTGAATAAACCATCTGAATAAGCTATAGTAACCTTATTACGGTCTTAGCTTAAGGTCGTAAATTGAAAAATGCTTAGGTTTAAACTAGATATTTGCTCAATTAAAGTTAATTGTTATTCTTATGTCATTTAGTTGTTAAATATATGTGCTAGCGAACTAACTGGAAAAAAAAGATATGTCGAATATGTGTTTTTTCTATTACATTTTAATTTTGACAGAAGTTATGCTTTAGTATTGAATGATATTCGATACGATAGAGAATCAAGTCGCGTGTACACGAAACTATACAATTATAAAATTTTCCCATAGAATATGATGTTTAATAAGACAAAGTAAACTCAAACATGATGATTGATTAATAATAATTGATAAAACTAATAAAAGGCTTTCAAATGGAACGGTAAATTTTTATCGAGAGCGGGTAGGTTAGTTCTTATCAATTTAGTTTTATCAGCATCACCTCTATAATAAATGTCGTTTTATCGCTTTCTATAATGGTTTATTGATAAAATAAATAAAATCAAATGAGACTTTTTATAGAGTAGGGATTATCCTAACAATAGTTCAAAATGTTTAGCTAATTAGAAAATAGTATGTAGATCTATAGAAGAATAGAGATGGGTATTATAAATTTACATAATTTAAATACGTCTTTACTAGTAAAATGAAAATGAAAATTTATTGATAAGAAAAATTGAAGTGTAAAGAAACAAAATAGAATCAATGGTACAGAAGTACATATAATCTTTACCACATTACTATTACAAATACAAATTATTTCTCATTTTTGAAAATCGATAATAAAATGGTAAAATATTTATAAGGAATCGGTACCCACAGGAATAACACTATGTTCTGGTACGATTTTTGGATGTTAATTACCTTATAAAAAGAATTTAAATATCTTTATGAAAATTGTAATTCTAAAGTTGAGTTGATTTCAAAAATATATAGACTGTTCAAAATTTCCAAGGGAATTTAGTTTTAATCTTACATTAGTTTGAATTACGTTATCTCAATTTGTTTTGCTTTGTGATAAATTATAATTATACAATATTGATAACAAAAAAGATATTAAATATGGTGCAGAGATAAAGTAAAACTCATTCATCGTAGTCTTTTTATAAATTTCTATATTTCTCGGGAACAAAGTTGAAAGTATTTAAATATATTTGGAAAGGTAATACTCCACCCAAAGCAAAAATTCACATGTGGTTAATTATACATGGAAATCTACATATAATAGAACATTTAAATAAGAAAATTATAGTTATTGATTATAAATGTTCTTTTCGCAACATGGGAATGTAAAATATTTCGCAATTATATTTTCAGTGTCAGTGTTATATCACTTATTCTATTATTACAAATTATCTTAATATTTTTTGTTTTAATATATTAAGTAGCGTTATTAATTGTGAATTACATTGACATAGTCTTAGATTTATTATATTGGATTTCATAGATTAATTTTGATACTATTTTTATAATAATATGTTAGTATATATGGTTTGAAAGAAATCAAAAAGGACAAGCACCATTACCCCGATGGTTAAGTGATTCGACTTTGGTGTAAGAGGTCACAAGTTTGAAACTTGTGTAACGCAATTCGAACATATATTGTCATGTGATTTGTGTTATGTTGTCTCAGTGACATGTTCTATCGAAATACCATTTCAAAAAAAATCAAAAAGTTTTTAATAATATATAAAATCTCTTATAGAAAATTTAATATACACAATTGCTTTGTTTTGATTTGACTGGATTTCAAATCCTAGTTATAAAATAAATAACATTAACTTCAAAAAATATCTTATAAAGGTAAACTTTCGTATTTAAGCAAGGAAATTATGGTCACTAAAAATAGAAACGACAATAATACTCTGAATACCTTTTTAATTGATGTGTGATAATAAATTTTCCGATGTAATATCCTTAGTAGGTAACTAGTTAGATAATAAAATACCATGGTCTAGAATTTGACATTCATTTCTTAATTATGCACGTCTTTTTTATATCATTTACTAGAAATAATAATGCAGTAAAATGTTCTATATCATATATTAGAAATAATAAATGCAGTAAGTGTCATTCTGGTAGATTATAACACATAATCATTATGACTCCCTACTTTTACTAGGTAATTACCTCATGTTTAGAGTTGTCATCCTTTAGTAACTCAAACCTAAGTTGTTTAGAAGTCGTAGTATTATAAATTTTATTCAATAAACGTTATCTGATTGTAACAGAGTTTATTCACTCTCACAATTCAAGTCACACCTAGGCTACTAGTTCTCATGCATGTTGCTTTTTCTCCTCTTGTATACATACATGTGTGTTTATATATATATATATATATATATATATATATATATATAAGTCCCACATTGTTTGTTGAGTTTTTCCAGTTTTAGCTGTTAATGTGAGCTATTCGACTCGAATGTTCTCATTCCTTGGATAAGTTATGTCTCAATATGACTCAAATGTTCTCATTACTTGAAATTTTTTTGATAATTATTTTACAAACATATGTATATTTAATAAATAAACATTTGAGGTAAGTGGAATTTTAATCCTTGTCCGACTTGTTGCGTATAATATTATTTTGAGGTAAGTGGAATTCACTAGCTTGTAGCAAATATTCAAGCATCATCGAGTGATATGAGACGCACGAGCGATACATGAGTAATTACTATTTGGAAGTATTTAACATTTTTGATCAATAGAATCTTAGTGATCTCCTGCTATTATGAATATAGGAGCACTACTCTATGTTTGTCGGTCTCTTGGAGAGTTACTCTGTGTTTATTAGTCTCCTGGAGAGTTACTGTGTTCCACTTAGATGATGCACATTCTGATGATTAAGTCACCACTTTTGACTATTGGAGCATTACTTTTTGTTTGTTAATCTCTTGGAGCATTACTTTTGTGTTTCTCTGTCTTCACTATGAAGAGATGTGTTATGATGATTAGGTAACCCGTATGATTATAGGAGCATTACTCTGTGTTTGTCAATCTTCTAAAGCATCATTCTTTGTTTTTCAGTCTCCACTCGAAAGAGATATGATGATTATGTAGCCTATATGATTACAGGAGTGTTGCTCTATGTTTGTCAATCTCCCTTAAAAAAATAACATATGTATGTATGTGTATGTGTATGTATGGATATGTATGTGTGTGTATGGATATGTATGTGGACCTTGAAAGAAGTTTTTTTGGACTTGTTACTATTACCCAACTTGCTTCATACTTGTCTTTTGAAGTTGACTTGCTTAGTGCTTATCGTAAACTTACTTTCAAGCAGGCTTATATTCCTTTAAGCTTTGACTCACTTAAATACAGTCTTTCTGTTTCTTGAGATTTGCTAGCCTTTTCGTTGGTCTTATGGCTTACGGTTTTTGATACGATCGATCATCATATTTTGAGACAATCGCGATGATAGGAATACCATGACTTTTTGACATGGTGACTTATTTATAGTCGGGCCATTTATATTACGAGTTATTGGCATATCATGTTGTTATAATTGTTTCAATATGCCCATTATTGAGTATGGCTATTTCAATGAGGCTTGTATAGGCCTATTTCATTCAAGATGTTAGTATATCAACTACTTATTGTTATATCGATGAGGCATGCACGCTTATTTTTGTGTTCTTGCCCATTATTGTAAATAGATATGGTTTGAAATGTTATTATTTATAATACTCGGATCAGGCAAACGCTTGACAAGTACAGGGGCTTAGTGACCATGGATGTGGGCTAGCTTAGTAAAGATATAGTAATATCATTTTGTGCTATTTTTGTATGTATTCATGTATATTTTGTACGAGATAGTGGCTTTGGATGTTGTATATGTTCATTTGATACTCGATGGTGTTTAATCTTATATGGGTTTGGTGCCCCATTATGTCGACTCACATTTTATATTATGTTATGGCATGTATTATATTTACCGCTGCAACCCGTGATTTCTATTATGTTATATATATATATATATATATGTTGTTCTATTTCTATAATAGCCAAAGTGTTATTACTTTGTGCCAATACCGAACACCTCAGATATTCACATACATAAGGCAATATAAACGTGTCGGTGTTAGCACAAAAGAATATACATGGACGATCGCTCTTAACAAACATTATTCTTTGAATTACCAGACAATATTACTCTGTAATATTCTTTGGTGGTATGAGTACAGAGGTGGAATGTCACACACACATTAATCTCTACAATGCAGCTGATATTATTGGCTTCAATAATATCTTAAATTAATATATTTAACTTCATATCAACATTGCAATAATGTTAAACATATACAAAAGGGATATGCACATCTGTCTACATAACAAAAGAAGGAAAAGTACATAGGAAAGCAAGAGCACAAACCAAGGTCTCTTACGCATAAATAACCAGTGATATCATGTCACCAATTCAATCTAATACTCCACATAAAGTTAAGCAAATATAAAAAATTATTGTAAATACTCAAAGTATATTGGTCAAAGAGATAAGTGGTTTCTATTTTATTTTTGAAATTCAAACAGAAGACATGGCAATGCAATACTTAGGATTTATCATCATGGTTACGCTTGCAGATTATGGATCACATTTGGGATCACATTTGGAATTTTTAATGAGGTATATACTTTAATCTTATGATAATTGTAATAATGATATTACTAAATAAGTAACTTATGTACATTCTTGGCTTATTAAGATCAACAACCAGCTCACTAATCTGCTGTTGAACTCTGCTACCAACCATGTTGTACATGTTACGATTCATAATTCTCTCGATGAACCTCTTCTCTTCACTTGGTATTTATTAGCTAACTTGGAAGCATGATTTTTGAATCGTTTTCAAATAAAATATGTAAGCTTAAGTATGAATGTATGTATAGGAATGGAATTCAAATGAAGAAGAATTCATGGAAAATGGTGTAAATGGGACAGACTGCCCTATATAGTCAGGAAAGAACTCGACGGTTGTGTTTCAAATAAATTTCAAATGAAGGATCAGACAAGAAATTTCTTCTACTTTCTTATGGCGATGGGAGGGTATGGTCCTATATGTGTTAACAACCATGATGCCATCCACGTTCCTTTCAAAATTTCTAATCAATGACTCTGATGTCATACTAGTTGATTGGTACAATAAAGACTACAAGGTACATAGGTTAGATATAGGAACTTATTTGTCTAATAATATATCAATAGAGGTTAAAATGTATGTTGATTATTTCATATGTTATAACTCATTTTCCTTTTTAAGAAATATACATATGTATGAACATTCCCCGACTGTCCAACAAACATTTTTTTGTTAGATGATTAATTATAGGAACGAGGTCATGTAGTGCTTCCATCTCCATAAGGAGTACTTATAAATGGAAAACCATATAACAAACTGACATATAATTTTAAGCTAGGTATACAAGTAATAGTTCAATATCTCTATACCACCTTCGGTAATAATTTGTCAATGATTAGCATAAGTGAAAAGAAAATGAACATTAGGCACAAAACTTCTTTTTCCTAATTTAACACAAAAGAATATTAATGCTTATGAAGTATCTGAAATTCAAATCAAGAAGTTCCGTTTATAGCCTTTTTAGTTGCATCATACATATTAAGATTTTTTTTCCTTTTCTTTCCCATATAATGTATTTTGACTTAACAATCTCAAAAGGCACACGTTTAAAAATTAGTAAAATCTGATAGGGATCTATTTCTTCTAAATTTGTTCACAAGCATATATTTCCTAATTTTTAACCATAAGCATAAACAGTAAGCTTATTATTTATCATCGAGTATTCACTTGGATCTTGAGTTATAGCTTTCTTATGTACATAATATTGCCCCATTATGAGTAGAGAAGTAGCGCGCGGTTTATATTTTATTCAAAATTTCTAAATCATACAAGCATCAAAATGCTAACATAATGTTTTTGTTTGTTTAAAATTTTGAAAGCCGAATACTAATTGTTGAATGCTAAAAGCTGATTGTTGAATGCTGAACTATGAAAGGTTGTTTGTTTATATTTTTAAAACTTCTGATTAAGGCTAATAGAAATTACTATTTTGACAATATTGCCTTATATAATAATTGGTTATTCATATGGTAATTATTAAAACAAAACCTTAAAACAATAAATTCAAATTATTTGAAAAACTTGAAATTTAAGTTTATGGGTAAACGATGATTATTTTGAATGTTTTAACTCTGAAAGATTTAAATTTTAATTTATTTTGTTCTAAAATTTTGGTTTTCAAACAAACTAAATTTGCATGAATCCAGTTTCTGGAAATTTAACTAAAAAATAATAAATTTTACATTTATCAAGACTATAATTCTGGAATTTGCAATTTCAAATATATTTTTTGCAAATTTAAATATTATTTGATTTAGTTTTCTTTATTTTTTTTCTAAAAATATCCGAATTTAGAAAAGTGACCAAAAGTATAAGTTGAAATTTTGAAATCTTAAGTAAAATGGATTTTCAAATTGTAATATATTCTAAAATTTGAAGTTTGGTTTTTTTTCATGGCAACATAACAAATGTAACTAAGGATATATATGGAAGAAATTTTCATTAAGCATTCAGAATCAGAAAAAACAATATAGAAGTTTTTAACACGTCAAGGGCTTCTAGCTCAAGTGGTTAGGGGTATGGCGATTTAGGCAGAGGTCATAAAGGTCATGAATTCGAACCCTCGAGACGTAAATCAAAGAGTGCTCTACTTGAATGAAATATCACTCATGTTATAAAAAGAAAATGTTTGCCAATGGCATATAACCGCAGGAAAAACATACAGGCTGGAAATGACAAAAACATCACAATGTATTTGGTTTATAACCAAGGTTTTAAATCTCGGATATCGGACACATTTCTTCGGTGATTTTAGTGATTCGGTATCGTATCGGGGAGATCTCGAATGAGAAGAGTGCATCTCGGGCTCCAATATCGAATTTACATCTTGGACTTAAAGTTCATCTCGGGACCATATCGGAGTATAACACATCACATAACTTATAACAAAAAATACATGATATCGGTTTATTTAACATTTACTGAATTACTGCAACTAATCTCCACTATTCTAACTGAAAAAATAATGCAATTATACTTCAACCATACGAAATTGTTCAACAAAAGTTACAAAACATCATCAGTTTTAGCAATTACATATAAGTAGATGAAAGACGACAAATTAACTAGAAAAAACGGGTCTATAGAATTACATATATGCAATAAGCATAACATAATAACAGTATCAGGATCTGATGCAAATAAAATCAAATGCATATAATAAGAGATCTCAGGAATCGAAGGGTTTCAGACAATACAAATCTACTTGTAGAAGGTTATGCAGTAGGAATAACAAGCTAAATCTACTTGCAAATCTACTCTAAATTATACTGTATATTCAATTTCTGAAAAATTGAATTTCATTAAAATAGAAACAACCTTAATTTACATACATGTAGAAAGTAGAGAGATCGGTCGAAGACGAAGCTGCAGACTGTCAGAAGCAAGACCGAGTGGTCGAAAATTGGAAGCAACCGCGAGTTGTCCAAGAGGAAATTCGATTTTTTTCCCTGGAGAAGAGGGAGTTCTATATTTTGACGAGTAACGTGATCTGTTGAGAAGTTGAATCAGAAAGAAAAGGACTTTGTTCATTTTTTTTTATAGACTAAGATGGGTCTATTATTATTTTTTGAAAAAACAATATGTCGGGATATGTCGGAATATCATTTCGCTCCAAATATCGGCCGATATAATCGAAACGAGATATCAACAGATATCTCAGGTTTCGTTTCGCCCAAGCATTCAACCGAGATCTCAGCCGAGATATCGGCTGAGATAGCCGAGCTTTAAAACAGTGTTTATAACTATGCGAGTATATAACTATTTGCATACCGAACAACATATCACACAAAAGCAATAATAAATGACTATCAGACAGTGCACTTTCATAATAGTATTATTCTTGAGCATATTATGGATTCAAGCATCAATATTTAATGGATGGCGTGGCCATTCGTTCGAGTATATAATGGTCAGTGATTGCAAAAATCGCGAGAACGATTTGGAAGGAATCGTACCCTTCCCGGACCAAGAGTTAAATTGGATCACAAGCCATGTAAAACGAACTATCCTATTTCAGAACGAAAATATCGAAGTCCAATACTGAATCGCGATTTCAATTTAAACATCGAATTGAAATAAAATGAAAAGAGGTTTAGTTCGGCATCGCGATCTCGATTCAGGCAAGAAATAATAATAAAATAAAATTAAAGGAACGGAGAGGGAGAAGAGGAACAGGAAGAAGAAGCCAGCAAAACCTGAATTGAAGAATCTAGGATTCAGAGGTAAGTCCTTTATTTTTCTCTCCTATCTTCAATTTTTACTTCTGTTCTAAACTCTAAGCTTTACAATAAATATCCAGGTATTTTGGACGACCTTGTTTATTTTATTTTGTTCAAAGCTAGCATTCGATATTTTGAGCACGAGAAAAACATACAATAATTTTTTTGAAACAGAACTAAAAAAATGTTTACGTGAAAAATAGACTTGTTTGAAAATTTATTATAAAAATAAGTCTGCTTTGTTTTCATACCATTAATGCGTTTTATAAAAATGTGAATACACAAGTTTATTCTTTCACATTTACAGTTTGTTCATTCACATTTACAGAATGCGTATATATATTTCGGGGCTTAAAGTAAACAGGTTCATGTTTTCTTTCACATTTCAGCATTTTCGTCAAATCCAATCCAAACTCACATCTTCAAGCCATCATCCTAGCCCCCTTTTCCATCCAAAAATCAAGCTCACATGCTTTTCTTTGGGTACATTGTTTATATGTTGATCAAATCCTTTTGGTAGTTATACAACGCATGAAGTTGGAAAATCATCAAACTATCGCATGGAAGATGACGATGACAAACGTTGGAGAATGGCAACTTGATAGTGCAAGTAGCATGTACAATGAGGAGGATAGGATATGGATAGAAATATGAAAGTTAATAACGAAGCACCCATATATGACGATATTCAACCGCTTGAATAACTAACTAATGATGAAAAGATAATAATGGAAGAACCTTTAGCCGATGACTTATGTACCGCAACAATGATGGTTAGATTAATTATGGAGAGTGCTCAATTAGATGTTGAGGTCTTTGGGTGAGTACGTGTTGCAAAAGTTTCTCGAGTTGTATTGATTTTTGAATCAAAAGAAAAACTTATTGACTAATTAAGTGAGTGGGCAATTAGACGTTCGATTTTTTTTCGACTGGTAAAGTCTCTTACTAACAAAGGATAGATGAATGATAAAAGGGCAATTTTCTCATCAATTATTTTAACTTTGAGGGACTGCTCAGTAACTTCAAGTGGTTAAATAAAATTTGCCAAATATTACTTATATTCTATTAGCATTTGATCTTCACTGGTCTAAAGATTGTTGACTTGGGATTGTTGTTATGCTTGAATTTGTTGTAAACATGGAAATAATTTTTTTGCTCGATTGCTTAGATGTAGTAATGAACTTCCATAAGTTAAAATTGAATATGCTAAAGTTGTTATAAACGATGTAATTGTCGACTTTCATGTTTTAATTTAGGTTTGTGGTAGGTAAAAATATCGTTGATTGGTTTATTATTATTTTACATATTGTAGGATAGTTTTCTGCTTATTTCATTTGAACCACATCATGATGCAAAGATAGAAGAAGAAAAATGAAAAAGAAGACGTGCAATCTCATTTTTTTAGACGATAAAGTTCATTTTCTCATGGATAAAGTGTGTGCCTTTGAAATTTATACATTATGCGTATATATTGGTTTACACTAATATTTATTACCTTTTTTTATATATTTACTTCTCAAAATGTATTTGTACATTAGTGTCAGTTACAAAACGATAAATATTATTTTTATCATAACTAAATCGGACAAGTTTGGGGTTTCGTAAAAAATGAACTCGTCTTGCAATGAGAGAGCCGAAAAATGATAAAAATTAAATCAAAAGATGAATAAATTATGAAAAATAATATGAAATATCGATGAAGCGCAATGAAAAAATGTGAATGTTTACTTTTCAGTAAAGATGTATATCTTGATTCAAATAGTTGGGACGTGGAAGTAGCATACTCATAATTATAAGTTGTCGAATAGTTTAATTGGCCATGCTTTTTTTGAAAATTTAATTGGTAAGGAGAAAAAAATTATGATGGGTGTTAAGTAGATTTTTAGTTTGGCTAACACCGCCAAAGTTTTCGAAACCTTGTTTCAAAAAGATGCAGGTATATTAAATGAATACTGGAAGTATGCAGAAAATAAGTATCGAAACGTAAAAATGACACAAGATTTATAGTGGTTCGGGACTTAGATCCCTACATTCACTTTGAAGATTCTGCTTCTAACTTTATTCTTCAATGTGGTGTACAAATACATCTATAACCAAATCCGCTATTAATGATCTTTTGATTAAAGCTTTCTAAAAGGAGCAAGGAATACTGTAGAATTGTAGAATGTCAGAAAATCTTTAACAGCCTATTTTTAGTAAGTATGTGGTCTTCTATTTATAGCTAAATTAAGGTTCTTCCATTGGTGGAGGGGCTTTTGCTTGGATTGATGACGTGGCTTGCTACAAGTGGCTTTGATTCAAACACTTGTCGTCATCTGACTGAATGTATTTTGATGCAAATTACTGACATGATGCTCTAATATATTGCTTCTAGGACTTCTTTCGTTTATCCTGACCGTCCGTCTCGGTCTAGGCTATCTGAGCAGTTAATTTTTGGCACCCGATGAAACGCCTTTGGTTCAGGCAGCTGTTGCTCTCAGCGAAGCTTCATGTCTTGGCTGGATAATGATTTTAGTCTCGGTCAACACTTTATTTCATGCTTTGCATTGTCAGCTCTTGGACACTGTGTAATGACCTGTGAATTTTAACCGTTTTATATCGTAATTAACTAAAAAATTTTGAAATTTTAAATAATAAAATTTTTAAAATAAAAACTTGATATTTGGATTGCCACTATATTTAGTGATTGGTAAAATTTTGTTGGAAGATATTAAGTTATTTTATTTGTGTAATTTAAATTTATAAATTTAATCGGTTTATTGGGTGAAGTTTAAAAAATTTCGAAAACTGAATATTTTTATATATTAAAAATGTAATTCATTTCCTAAGAAAGAGTAGTAATTCGTTTTGGCAAATTCGGACTCATAGCTCCGTTTATCTTATTTTCTGCAGTTTAGCAGCATTTTCGGCAGCAGAAATTCTTGTTTTTATAACTCGATCGTATCGCTGATATATGTGTATCATTCTGTTCGCCTCGTCTTGTTGATCTCCGTAGTTAAGGGTGTAAATTGGTCGGACCGGACCGGACGGAGGTGTGTTCAGTTCCTATCCTAAATAAAATCGGACCGGACACGGACCAGACGAGATTTATATTCATACAATTTTTGTTGTCCTAGCTCGTGTCTTAAATGAAATCGGACGGACATGTACATACATTATTCGGACACGGACTTGAACAGACACGGACGGATAATGCTATTTACATCAAATTTTATATTGTTTAATAGAATTTCCATCAGCAATATTATTTTTATCAATGTGTATTGAAGTATAAGCATTTTATGAATCTTTACTCAATTAACCGACCAAATAGTTGTCGTATATATTTTGAGAAACACAGAGGGTATACTGAATTATAAGAAATTCGCACGAATTCGAATGAACACGGACCGGACGAGATTTTTTCTCGTATAATTTTTGTTGTCCTAGCTCGTGTCCTAATTTAAAATCGAACGAACTCGGACGGACATATTTCGGCCACGGACACGAACGGGCATCGGACACTCGTACAAAATTAACAGCCCTATCCGTAGTATATTTATTTTTGTATTTTGAGATTCGATATATGATGGAAACGATAATAATGATCCATTGTAATGGTACCAAAATTTGTGACTTTTCACTTTCTTGCCTTTTCAAATTTGAACATGCTGTCCAAACAGTAATAAATATTGCTCTGATTATTATTTTCACCTGAATCAAAGGGGGGCTTGACTGTTGAAATTGCATTTATTTTATATAAATATTCATCCAGGCTTTGCATTGCCTCACTGTTCAGTTCAAAGGTGAAAAATAGGTACGTTTTTCTTTCATTCTTATCCTTCCTATGGCTTTGCCTCCCCTCTCTATCTTTTTTTTGCTGAGTGTTCTTTCCTCCTACCCAAGCATTACCAGTTTTACTTCCACCGTCTTCCGATCCATCGCCATCTCACAATTGCTGCCACCCCTCTGACCCAAGATCCGCCGTGAAAACCATCCCAAACCCGAGTAAAACCCCTCCTCCCCGAGGCCCGACCTTAACCCGCTTCAGATCAAAACCCAAACAACTATCGTGCTCCCCTTTTCAAAACCAGAAGCACCCGCACTCCAGAGCCAAAACCCGAAGCCACCCCATGCGTCACCCTCCATGACACCAAAGCTACACCCGTGCCTTCCCTCTAGCTCAAAGAGAATGCACCTCAAACCCCTCCGCTGACCACTTCCCTTTAGCTGAGCAGTCTTTCTCATGTGCAGCAACATATACATATACGGCATACGAAAAAATTTGTGCAGGCTATTTTCTTCGATGCATATCGGTCCTAATAAGAATTGGTAGATCAATGCACTGTTTGTGTTTTAGGATATGCTGCTGTACAATTTTTTTTTGTTTGCGTGATTCATATTTGTGTAGCTTTGGGTTAGTATTGTCCATATACCTATTGTTATCAGAATTATAGATTGCTCTGAAAAGGCTTGCCTCTTTACATAAATATATATATTTGTTTAATATAACTTTTCGTATCTTACATGCATATACATATATATATATATATATATATATATATATATATTTGGCAAGCATAGATATCTATATTGCTTAATACATACTTACGTGTTTGCCTAAGTAGCCAGAATTGAGACTATATACATACATATATATTACATATAGAACAGTAGTATTTTGCTTATATTATATATATTATGTATATTTCTTTTGTTTTGTTTAAAATATATATTGTATATATGTGTGTGTGTGTCGACTGAGGTGGGAATCTATCCTTAAATCTAAGCTTGTCTCTTTAATGCATGCAACATCTATAACCATTGACAAAAGTAAAACATATGTATGTGTGTATTTTACTCCAATGTTGAAAATGTGTGTGTGTGTGTGTGTATATATATATATATACTTGTGTGTGTGTATTTGTTTGTTTCCATCAAATTTATCATGTTAAAATCCGTTTCATGCTTGTCGCAGCGAATTGATTTGTCGTACCTGATTCATGCCAGTGCCCGTTCCATCATTCTTTTCCGTAGTTGTTTTCCATCGTTCTCTAGCCACGAAAGGTGAGCAATCACTCACGATTAATATTCTTATGCTCATTAAATTGATTTTATAGGAAATGGCAATTTAAATGTACTGTTAAAACTGAATTGCTAGCTATTACCTGTTAAATATGATAATTTTATTTTTTCACCCTTGAAAATTGGCACTGTTATATGTTAATTTTTTTTGCCAATAATTGTTATGTTATGCTATGTTATTTATTGTTCTCACCCTGCAAGTTCTCTTAATTTAGAGATCACTATGGGTTGAAATGATACATACCCGAATGGACTTTAGAATAGGAGAACTTCGTTATGGATTGAAATGATAAACCTAAACGATTTTCAGCTATTATTGAAATTTTGGGATTGCGGATTTAATAATATAAACCCGTAAATTTAAACTATTACGGACTGAAATAACCAATATCCATATCACGTTACCATAGGACAAAAAATTATATACGGACACCGTTGGTCTATTTTTGAAAATAATTCCAAATATTTGAAAGTAAATATGTGAGATTGATTTTTGAATGCAATAAGTAGTCTATTTTATTTTATTTTATTTTAAAAAAAATTTATAACCTTAAATGTTGATTTTGGAATATAAATGTATGAGTTTAATTAAAAGGGTAATTTGTAAAGTTTACTTGTATTTTTATTTTCTAAAATATATAGAATAAGATTTTAAGTCGACAAATAAAAAGTTTGATTTATTTTTAAATTATATAAAAGTAGTTTTTATTTAATATATAATATTATTAAAATGTTCATTTAGTTTATATTAAATAGATTTTCTATAACTTTAATAAATAAAAAGGTTGGAAAGGTACATTAGAATTTGACTGGTAACTTAAACTGGTTATTAATTTAATTTAAATAAAGATTCATTCAGAACTTAATGTTTTGGAAATGATTTATAACTTGTTTCAATAAAAGGGTGATTAAATGAATACCTTAAAATATAAATTGAATCAAGTATGAATATTCGTTTTGACTTAAATTTGTATTTGAGAATTTGTTTAAATATTTATAAAGTAATTTTATAAATGACCACGGTGTGAAATAAGCGTTTGGTTGTTAAAGAGACCGGGATCGGATATTGTCATGCTCTCTACCAATACCGAAAACCACTTTAACAACTGTGTACGTGGTGGAGATTCTAGGATGAAGTAGGATGGTTTGGCGAACGATTCTATATAGTATTTACATAGCCCTGGCTCCTGTGAGTCAACTTGATGTGGCTAAGACAGGAGCCATGTCGGGCCAAGTGAGGTCATTCCTCCGATCAGGCATATTTCTTCGAAACCATATCTATTGCTTTTGTGATTTGATTTTGGTGTGCACACCTTTGACTTGGGAGTGTGTACACCTTTGACTTGGGAGTGTGTCTCTAGGTGGGCGGTAGTAGCTGCTATGCGTTACCACCAGTCCAGATACGCAAACAGTAAATCTACCCTGGCATTGCCTCCCGTGCCTTGTCACATGCCTTATCGCGCCTTCTACGAGTTTGTTTTGTACCATACCTATGGAGCGCCCTCTAGTAGCCCTCCAGTTTACGGAGGAATTGCGGTACTGTATAGACTATGAGAATATATAAAATATGTTCAAGGGGATATGGCTAACTCCTTAATGCTATTTTGATATTTTTACTTTACCGTAGACATTATATATGTAGTGTACTGTACTATGTATGCAGATAGTTTATCGGACCCTTAGAGGATGGAATCCCAACATCCCTTTAAGTTATATTGCATTTACTTGACATTTCACTTGAACTTGATTTATCTGCATAAGAATGTTAATCCTAATTCGAGTGTTTTGTTTTGGTTTATGCTTGAGTCAGCTTGAGTGTCAATGTTTAAGATTTATCCTTTGGAGCTGGAGTTCGTTGGAAGATCTAGCTTATCTATTTCAGCTATCAGTTTATTTCCCTTATTTCCAGTTGTATGTTTAGACATGTCATCTGCTTTTCCTAGAAACTTCTATGTATTGCTATTTCTGATGTATTCTGTTTCAGACTATGTTATTCCTGTAGTAGATTCATGAACTACTATTTGTTTTATTCCGCGGCTTTGTTGTAAACTCTGTGTCTGTGATTCTGTGGTTAGTTCATTTACTGTGTATGCTAAGTTATGCCAAATAAATATATTAATAATCTGTTATTTGGAGCAATTCAAGCCTGACATCGTCGATTTGAATGGTTCGAAATGGCAGGTCGTTACACACTGAGTCCGATAGTTAAGCTCTCGTTGGAAATCAAATGATGGGTCTCGGAATTATAAGCCTAATGTTTTTTCCTATTGAGTATTTGTGATTTATACTTTGTTGAAATCATGATGTAACACATGCACCTCAAAGTTCACCGTATATGATTAATGTGAGGTGGATTTTGGAAAGAATAGCATCATATCGTGTTTATATTTGGCTTGTTTGTTCCGTTTTCATCACGAAGTAGATCCTGAGCTTTACTCGAAAGTAGTATTCCAAAAAATTTTGGAAGCATCGCTTTATTAAGACAACTTGTCTAAAATATTTTGGAAACAATTTGGAATCTAACCTCGTTTAAAGAATTTTGAAAATAACTTGACATCTAACCTCGTCTAGAGGATTTTGAAATCTAACTTCATCTAGAGGGTTTTGAAAATAATTTGAAATGAGTGCACAGAGGCATACTCCAATACTATGCTCCAATCGTCTAGACTTGGTCTTTACATAGACATCAGTTTTGAAACCTACTAGTGGTGGTATAATGCCTATACTTTGCACGCTATTATAAGGACATGCCTCACTATACAACACCATGCATGGTACTTTTAACCATGTCTCGCTCTTTGCATGACACGATTTGGTCATGACTCGCTCTATTGGATAACACTTTGGTCTTGGTTCACTAGGTGCATTCGGCACGGTCGACTTCCCATGACTCACTGTTTTCACGACACTATCGGTCGTGGCTCACTATTATTAGGGGTCTACCCAACCCATGTTTTTGTTGACCATGACTTACTATATTGGGAATCTACCTAATCTCCTAATCTTCTTGAGAATCTACCCAACCTCCTAATCTTCTTGGGAATCTACCCAATGCATGTACTACTTGACCATTACTTACTAGATTGGAAATCTATCCAATTTTCTAATCTTTTTGGGAATCTACCCAACTTTTTAATCTTCTAGGGAATCGACCCAATGCATGGTACTTCTTGGCCATGGCTTGCTACATTAGGAATCCACCCAATTTTCTAATCTTCTTGGGAATGTGCCTAACTTTCTATTTTTCTTGGAAATCTACCCAATGCATGGTATTGGCCTTATCTTAGTGGCTTACATATTATTGGTCTTATATTAGTGATCATACATGATGTTATATTTTAGCATATATCTATATGGTATCGACGTTCCTATGTGGTCCCAATAGCATATTATATGGGACACGCCCATTGTTCTTTTTCTATAGAGGCGCGGCGCAAATTAGATAAGGAATCCATGATGGTCAAGAAGGAGATAATGAAGATCATCTACAGGTGTATCTACAGTGAGGTCCAAATAGGTTTATAATATATAGAGTAGGTTATTTATCCCTTATGCTCGATATAGAATACGGTGAGATCTACATGAGTTCCTTCAATCAGGATACAGCTCTGGGTCTATGGTATGCTATGGTACTGACTATATTTATTTTGAATCCTCAACAGGAATCATTTGATCACAATGAGATATATATAGGTGTCAGATATCTAAAGTAGGTCATATATCACTTATGCTCGATATGGGGTATTGTAAGACGTGCATGAGTTCGATCACATTGGATGCGGTTCGGGATCTATGGCACAATTAGGTACCGACTCTATTTATTTTGGGCACTATATAGGGATCATTAAATCACGGTTAATGTCCACTTCGAATTTCACTCATCAGCAATGATGAGTATCGATTCACACATACTATTCGTCGTATACTATCATGGTTGCACGTCCTATATTATTAGGTTGAGAATGTTAGTGTATTATAGGATATGCTTATGTTATTGTATTTACAATCTCTTTGCATGTATATACCAAATCATCGTATCGTGATATACTATTACATATCAGTTGTCACGTTAAATTAATTGTGTTGGCCCGTTGATTATAGAAGAAGAACAGGTTATGGAATGACTTCTTATCATTTAGATGAGTTTACTTTACTTGTTTTTGGACAGTCTGGACTATCCTTTAAGCCATGCTTGTGGAGAGGGTTGGTTGTAATATACTATTCTCATGTTCATTTGTATATATCTTTAATAAACAATATTTTGGGATAGTTGCCCACACATCAGGTTTATATCTGACACGTGTTTTTTTTGCTTGTTTATGTCATGAAAACTCTCAGGCACTCGACTGAGTAGTTTGAGAGTTAGGTGTTTTGGGATACACTTCAGATTGGAGTAGTTAGACCTTGTGAGGTGAAGGCAATATTAGGATATTTTTATTTGATATTTTAGTACATTATTGCTGCTATTTGTATATGAGACTTATTTAATCAGATATTTTATTCTGAATCTCTATATCAATATTAATCATCAGTTATTTCCACCAGTGTAGTCTCTTATGTATATATTTCTATTCTGTTCATGAATATCTGGTTTATTATATATTGTCATTTCATTGTGAGATTTTACCGATGTCTTGGTTCAGCACTTTATTCTAATTTTACCTCGACGATATGTCATTTGTTGTATTCAAAAGTCAAGTGGTGATATATGGCACTGATTTTTTGGTATTACGAAGTGCAGGTTGCTTCATTTGGTGTTAGAGTGTAGCCTCAACACTCGAACCAAGTATTCTCTCATATAGCCCAATGCTCCTAATAGTCGTTATGGCTATACGAGATTGCCCGTAACATTTTTACAAATGTGTCTACACACATTCATCCAAGCAATACGGCACTTCTGCTTATAATACATGAGTTGTTTCAAATAATATATAACACTTCAAAAATAGGTATACTCATATCCGCTCGTGCACGTATAGGCATACATGTATTTAAATAAGTAATTCAATTACTACTACGTTAAATGCTACTTTTATTTACTAAATATTTTCAGTAAAAGTAAAATATCTTTTTATATTATTTTATAAAATCTGATTTTATTAAATATTATACTAGCTTATAAATCCGTTTGCAAATATGTTATAAAATCTTATAACCATTTTATAAAACATCTTCTTCATATTATTTTATAAAATCTTTGCTCTATAAAATCACTTCTATACTATTTTATATAATGACTAACTTTATAAAGATATAAAATTTATCCTATTTTATAAAATTATTTATCTTGTAAAATCTCACTTTACACTATTTTAAATAATGTTTATAATAATTAAGCTTCAATAGGCCACTAGTCACTTTAATAATAAGCGTAGAGCACTTAATACACTCAATTAGCTTACTTTGCTAAAAACTGTCCAATTTTTTTTACTTAATTATCACTAACTAAATCAAAAATCACCCATAATCGTCTAATTAAACCCAAAATTCATTTTAATGCTTACTAACTTTTTCCAAAGTAGTAATTAAATCTTAAATCAATAATGATTTGATATAATCATGTTTATAACATGAATAAAAGTCTAAACAATAACATAACAATCTCTAAATCAATGCATATTATTTCATAATCATAAATAAACGGTTCTATGAAGTATAACAAGTAAATTAGGAAGGAGAATCATCCCATTCACCTTCCTTTTTCTTTAATCAAGCACTAATCACTAAAACACAAATCTTAACTCTCTTGAAATCTTGGATGAAGCTCTAAACTTTGAATTAAGCTAATTCCTCGATGGTTTATGTAAGAAATAGGTATAGAGGAATTGTAGTGATTTTATTAGGATTTACTGGAATTTATATACGCTTGGATCAAGAGATCTAGGGTTAGGGGATTAAGGAATAATTAGGAAAAGTTCATTAATTGCGAGATTGGTAGGAATCAATCCCCACCTCCCAAAACTCAACATCTCTTAGATATCGGCGATGTGGAAAGAAACCCAAGGGATTGAGCTGTCTGTAGGTCTCTAGAGATAGAAACCAGAATGCAGATAGAACCTCAATGCCAAGCTTGGAGAGAATCAGCCGTAATCAAAGTACAAGGTGCTTAGAATCAAGCATTCAAATTACAAGTTCCTAAAGATAGGAGCTGCAATACATCATGGACTGAGGGCAACTAGAGAGCTTCCCAGAGCATCCGATCTCATGTCAGGTGTCCGAAGTAACTGGCCCCGTGGACTGGGGGCACACAACATACTAACACTTGAATGAAAATCACTTCATTGTTCCGTTACGTCGAACAGAGAATTTTGGCAACCACACCAGAGTTAGGTTAAGTAGTAGCTAAATAACTGCAAGTTACATTATTTACACTTTTACATACACAAAAAAGCGATAAATAAACATATCAACAATACAACTGTGTATAATATGGAAATTGCGAGACAAGCAATTGTATTATGTACACATATAGTAGTATATAAACATGCACAGTACATAGAATATAGAAAAGTACACAGAAGAGATTACATTGGAAATACTAATCTTTTTCATTCCTTGTATCATTTTATGTACAATATCAAACAACGGAGGCCGCACCCACATAATACCGGCCTATTTCGGACATTAAAAAGCTAAAGTACATAAATACTTAATGCTGCAACAAAAGGAAATGGATGCCAAGCACAGACTCTGTACTTGTACATACTCCGACACCGCAAAAACACACAAAAAGACAATGAGCACCCCGCTTCACCAGTGCTCGAGCTCATCTCGACTTCTTTCCGCCTTTCCCTCCACCTTTGATGTCCCTACTTAGGTGAATCGGGAGCTTCTTTCTGATATCCTTGTCAGTCTTTCCTCCTTCGAAGGAATGGAGCCCTTTGACCCTTCAGCACCCGGACTCTCCCCTTTCGACACCTTCAACGTGATGGTAGTGGGAGTCCTGCGCTTTCACCACTCGTTTTCATTCTTCATCTACACTTCTTCTTTTCTTCCTACGATCTCTTTACTATGGTATCTTGTTTGACGATCCTAATTCATGGGTAATCACCATCTCTTCATCCACAATCGTTGATACATCATCCAGGTTTTGTACCGCCTCTATCTGCTAGGAGTCAGGCCCAGGCCCAAAGCTAGAGACGGGAACTATGCCAGAAGCCACTGTAGAAATGGCGGTGGAAGTAGTGAAAATAGCAATAGGTCCTAAACCCTTAGTAGCAAGAGGAGGAGGCGGGAGAGTTGACATACCTATAAGTTGGGAAAGAAAGGTGTATAATTTATAAAAGGATTTTAGAGTAAATCGAAGTGTTTGGAGCACCAAAGGGACGAGTGAAATACCTGAGCCGGGGTTTAGTCATGAACTTTAATCGAAGGCCTCACCACCGACGTCCAAGAAGTTTATGTCCTCAGGGCTGAGGTAAGAAGCATTCAGTTCAACTTCGAATCGCGTATCCTTAGCCTCCTCTGACCTAATCAATATTTCCTTCAATACCATGGCAAGATTCTAGGGATAGTTATTACCAAGCCATTTTAAGCTACCCTTATTCATAATGCAGCTAGTATAAAGATGAAGCACACTACGTCCATTTGGTTTATCGCATCGTCATACTCTGATCGTGTCTCCGTAAGATCTGACTTAGTGCTTAGATGCTCGATCTCCTCAGCTAGTTTCCTGGATGCAGCCTATTCCTTCTCCTTCACCAACCGCGTATTCTCCTTACAAAGACGAGTGAGCTTAGTGGCCTTTTCTGCAATGATAGCAGCATGACAAATGATAGTTTGGTTTCAAGATTTAATGGTGTTTTCTGCATCGGCGAGTTGTTCTTTCAATATCCAAATTCAATATATGCATCTTTGAGTTGATCCTTTATCATGATAATGGCTCATCATGAGCTTGGTTTGCCTTAGTTAACAATTGTCGCTATCAGCCTTTGCTTTTAGGTACGTCCCTCTCAGCCTTCAACTGGACTATCTCATCATTATAGTATTTGATCGCGTTATCATGGTCTTCCCTTTCGGCCTCAAACAAGAGGATATCCTAATAGTTAATGCGATTTAAATCCAAAATGGTCTTCACTAAATGCTACATATTACACATGGCTTCCAAATCCTTATGGAATGTCTCTAAATTGCTAAGTGGCCATGTTAATGGGCTTTATTTTCTTATCGAACTTAACTCCCTTCAAGAATAGATTTGGAAAGGTAGATTGAAGCATGAGTGGATCTGACAAAAGTATGAACTTCTCGACTCATCTAGAAGAAGTAGGGGCCATTACAAAGGTTGTTGCATGACAAGATGGAACTTTTTTTATTTCAGCAGTCCAAGCATCAGTACGAGGAGGACTAATTGATAATAAAGGCCCGCGTCAATCTTGAAAGGCTCTCTGGCGCCTGTATATAGCGCTGGGGGCACTATTCACGTCATCTCATTTTCTCTTCTCTTCCCTCTCGCACTCTCGCTCTAGTGGCGAGCCTTATCCTACTTTCTTTTCCTTCTCTCCTCATTTTTTCCATGAGAAGGGTGGTAAGTCGGATCAGAAGTTTTACTTTCACAGGAGCTGGTTATGATCATCGTTACTTTCTT
Organism: Allium cepa; assembly: GCA_030765085.1. Taxonomy (NCBI): domain Eukaryota; kingdom Viridiplantae; phylum Streptophyta; class Magnoliopsida; order Asparagales; family Amaryllidaceae; genus Allium; species Allium cepa. The sequence continues at coordinate 390,127,350 of CM060943.1, read as the reverse complement.
GCCTCGGGATAACTACAATAAGACATATGATAGGTTATGAAATTGGAAAATCACTTGGAATGGCAATAACTAAGGAATAAGGATATACTTCTAGATAACTAGAAGTGGTTGAAGCCGTCTGGATGCGGACGAAGAAGAACTCGTTCTTGAAGACTGAACGATTGTTGTGAAGGGGCTTTATTAACTTACATCCCCTCTAGGCTTTAATAATTATAAAGGGCAGGTAGTCCTGTTCCTCTTGAAGTGCAGGAGATATGTGAGTTCATTGAACCTTAGGGGTCGCCTAAGCCTGATCATGAATAAGATGTACAGGGAACTCAAGAGCGCATAATAGTTGGGATGAATTTGAAAAGGCACCAATCCTAAATCTTGAAGCACCACGAACAAGAACCGATTGAATGATGGCACGACACCACTCAAGAACATGTTCGGTTAAAGATAGTAAAGCCTTCAGGAGGATTATGTGAAAATTCTGCTCGAGTTGGTAGACGAACGTCACTGTCGGGGATGTCGTGATGTACACATATAATTCCAAGAATTTTAGTTGTCAGGATTGAGGGTGCTTTCTTTGAAAGGCCAGTTAGAATTCTTGGTTTAAGAGGTAACGGTCAAGTACAGATCCTACCAAAACTAGCGGGCCATATAAATTTGAAGTCTTCGGTTGACTTGGCCCCACTATGGTTAGTGAAACTGGGGTGGTTGATGACTCAACTTTGAAGGCGCAGACGCTCCATTAACAGACTTGCAGCATGTCGACTGGTGCGTCATTCCAGATAATAAGACTCGATGATCATGGTCAAGTATGCTTTTATCTCTAATAAGTATTCTTGTGTACTTAATGCTTGAAATCCAAAGGAAGTTGACTTATGCAGATCGATTGGGATCCAAGTGTTGAACGGGGCAGGTACGGTTTGTTATCTATATGGAATGAGTCCAAGGTCCCAAACACTACGAATGGATCATCTTATGTCGGCAGCTCGCTCGTATTGGAAAAATAATCTATATCATCCTTTTAAATTACTTTTTTGTACTTACCCATTATTGATCACAGATCCATAGTCTAGAGCGATGTGGAAAGTTCTTGCTTTTCAAGAACATTGGATATGCAGAAACGTAAGGCAATGGAGTCATCCGACACGTCCAAATCTAAAGCGAACTGCCATACCGGAATCTATTAGATGATCTAGCTTTAGTCAATTCCATGAAAAAGAAATGGATGAAAATAGGAATCATAATCTGTCTCTCAAGTCATACGCATTCAACATAAGATCAATTCATACCGAGTTAAAGTCTTGTGTAAATTTCGGAGCGAAGATTACATCATCAGTACTTGGAGCTCAAATCAAAATCAAAATGTATAGCTAGTAGGACGTCAACCAAATGAAAACAACGTCTCGAGACGGAATCCAACAATTAACTAAAACTCATAAAATACTAATTCTGGACTTATCTCGCTCCAGAGCAAACTTCGTTTACAATGAAAGCATATTCTATGGGGGCAAATGATAACTGGGTTTTTATCCAAGCAGAAATCAATAGGAGCTAAATGTTTGTACAAAGACAAAACGACCCAAAACTTGACAAAGATACTCAAACAGACAAGAGGAAAGACATTAGAAAGTATAGACTCATAAGCTAACTCGTCTTGCGTCAACTCTCTTGACTCGGTACCAAGTCTAAATGTCATATCATAGCATATTCATACTTTTGCCAAGTAATCCTAGTCTTCCTATGCATATTGATGAAGTTTTATACAATTCTAGTTAAGATATCGTAAGGAATGAAGATGTTACAGTCCAAACTGCAGGATGATTCAAGTCATGGAAGAATGATAATCAAAACTCATCGATAACCTACCAAATTACATGGAGGGCATCTAGGAAAAGCAAGGAGCTCAGAACAATTTTTTTTAGCTTGGTCCAAGATTAGGCTCGGCTCTGAGTCAAGGGCTTGACTCGGTAACTCTAAAACTTAAATCGGGTCTACACTATATTCACCAGGCAACTACTCTAAGCAATTCTAAGACTTAGAATCAATCTACATCTGTAGTTGTGACTAATTCTTTCCCAATTAACTTATAATTTCATTCAAACAAGATCAAACCAACAATTAAAGCTATAGAGTAGAGCAGGCTTAGTTAGCAGCCCAAAAACTATAGAAATCTTTGTGTCTCGTTTACGTTTCTATTACATTTGCTCTATTCTAACAGAGTTGGTGCTTTCACATCATAATCTAGGTTGTTATTGATAGCGTTAGGGGTATGCCCTAGGGGCAATTACTAGTTTGTTACATATATCTAACTCATTGACCAATCTTGTTTGAAATAAAGGTATTTTCTTTCTATTATATACATGATATAATGTGGTTATATTAATTGATCAATTTAACTAAAATTATATTTAATAGTAAATCCACATATGGTATGTTTTGTGGTAGTAGTTTGATGTGCACGTAAATGTGCATATTTTTACCACCATATTTATTCTTTTAAATTAAATAAATGATCATATTGGGTATTTTAACTTGTTTAAACCAAAATTTATACTATTTGAATTTGTCACATATTCATCTTCATCCAGGGGAAAACTGGGCATTTTTGTGCATATATTAATTTGAGAAAATTTAATTGGAAATATTTATATTATTTTGTAGGAAATTAAACTAAATTACAAATGGTTTCATGAAGGAATATGCATGCACAAAGAATATAAAGGAACGAAGATGGAAATAATTCAAAGTGAAGAACATGGAGGACCCCACCTACCCACTACCTTAATGTACAAGTTAAAGGCTAATGCACATACTTCTGGAATTAATGGCTTCATGTACACTTAAATAATGATTAGTAGAAGCTAATGATTACTTGGCCTCCACACTTTCTCAAGGGTAGTTTGGTCATTCCCCAAATTATGGATTAGGGTTTCATGCATGTATAAATAACCCCTTATGTTTCATGTAACATCCATCTCTTCTCTTAGTCTCTCTTAGGCCTCCTCTCTTCCTCTTCCTCTTCATTAGTTTAGATCAAATAAAAGAAAGCTCTCTTTCTCTTTTCATGGCTACTTAGCCATTTTTATTTTCATGTAATTTTCCTTTTTTTTATGTTATTAATATACGCTCTTTCCTTTTACATGCCTCTTTTTTATGTTGTAGTGTAGATCTCTTTTCTTTTATGCAAGTTAATTAGCTTATCTTTTCATTTTGCTTTCTTTTTCCTCTTCATTTTGCTTTCATGTTGTTAGCTACATTTGTTAATAAAATGACAAATATGAGAAGCTAAACCCCTTCAATTTAGAGGTAATGAAGCTCTCTAATTAATGTAGTTTCAACATTTTGTTAATTCATGCACTCTTTTTATGCTTAATGATGATGATAGAAGTGGTTTTATTTGTTGTTTTTGCTTTGAATTTGATAGTCTATATTGTTGACACCAAATAGGCTATGCTTAAACAATCACTAACACAAATGCCTCTTCATCAATATATGATTATGGCATAAGAAAGTGATTTGAAATTAAAATTTGATGGTCTATGTTTCTAATCAATAGTTAATAGGCCATACTTAAAATAGATTTCATTCTCATTTTCTTTATCAATTTTCATGAAAGTTAGTAAGTGTTTTAAGGGGTGTGTTATAGTTTGATGGCTTATGTTGGCTAATCAATAGCTCAAATATGTCATACTTATAATAAACACATCAATTAAAACACTAATGACCATAAAAGAGAGATCATGATTTCATGTGTTGAACTACATGATCTAGAGAATGGATTTATTCTCTAAATTGTCATTTAACTCTCATATTTGCATTTCTTTTCTTTTTGTTAGTTAGTTCAATTTCTCATTTTCTATCTTAAACACACTCTCGACTTTGGTATAATTTGATTGAGTAGAATTTTAAAATCATCAATTCCTTGCGGATCGACCCGTATTCGCCGCGTGCTACATTCGTACACCGTGCGCTTGCGGTTATTTTTAATTTAAATTCGTTCGACGGTTTTCTAAACCGATAGAATTTCCGTCGACGAACAAGTTTTTGGCGCCGCTGCTGGGGAATTGTTTTGATTTCAATTTTCTATTCTTCGAATTATTTGTGTTTGATTTTTGTGTGTGTTGTGTTAAAAAAAAAATGTGTGTTTGTTTGATTTTGTGTGCGTTTTTTTGTGTTCTTATTTGTTTTGCATTTTCATTTTCCTTTCCTTTTTTTTTTTAAAAAACACCATTTCAAAAACAATTTTTTTATATATTTGCATTTGCTTTTACATTCACATTTTACACTTGCATTTGCCTTTACATTTTACATATACAATTTCAAAACTGTGCACATCAGCCTGCACACAAACCCCCTCTCTGTCTTCATATTACTGCACACTTCTTCAACTGCTGCTGTTGCCATTCACCACTCCCCTCTACAAACACCACCATTTACTTCATACCTTCTGCTAACACTCCCATTTTCAACTGTCATGCAATCCATCAACAACACTTCCCCCCACCCATTATCCACTGCTACAAACAACATCACCATCTCCATTTCAACAAATCAACCACAATCATCCTTCCTTCCTCTGTTCAAACATCACAGAGCCTTCACTATTCATCTGTTCCACTACCACCCTCCACTTTCATCAAAACAAACTGCCCTTCCAAACCCCCTCTAACTCATCATCCACACTACAAATCTTCACTGACTACCTCACTGCTACCCTTCAAACATATCCACAGCCTTCATATTGCTACAACCTGATAGTTCAATCAACATACATTCACCTCAACCCACTGACATCACACCTACATCGATCACATTCCAGTGCACTTCATATCATTACATCTCAGAACCACATTACCTCAACAATCACCCAAATTTAAGACAGCAACCAATATCAACGGAGCAAACAACAGCAGCCACCCCCGAACCACCATCACCTCACAGTTATCCACTGCTATTCAATTCTTCCTTCAACCACTTTTGTCGTTACAACAATCACCATTCATACTTCCATACAAGCCTGCATTCACCTATTTCACAACATTTTCCAATTGCCTCATCACATCAACAAACTCATACATCACCACTTCACTCCACTACTTCACCAGTGCAACCTACCTCATACCAATCAAAACATTACGTTACATACTACTTCATAACAGCCATACTCCCCTTCATCACAGCAAGACATCTTCCTACCATACTCCCCATCCAAACTTCATTGCCATACCCACATACAAACCTGTCCATACATACTTACCTTAATTCCTTCCACTAACACATACAACTTCTGCTCAAGCTTATGATTACAACCAAAACACTCCTCTGTCATCTTCTTTCTCAGCCTGAACATCCACTCGACAACAACCAAAACCCAAAAAAAAGGGAAAAAAGGGAAAAAAACTCCATTTCAATTTCATTGCGTGAACATTCCACTTCAATTCCATTACCTGAAGGACGCCGCGAACCCAACCCAATCGCCTACATTCAGCTTCACTCTACCTTAACAATCGCTGGGAAACACTTGAAATCGAGAACCAGAACCTCGACCACCGCAACCCTTAATCCCCGCGAACCCCAAACCTCACTATCATCTTCCCCTAAATACCCGAAACGCCTGAAGTCGAACCCAAATCGAACCAACAGAAATCACCTCCAGCTTGACTCGCGTTCGTTGATTAGCGGTTGCTAATTTGGGATTTTACGAAGCAATTTGTAGAAATGGCTAATATGCAAATTGGGAATTTGGAATCGCAGTTTTGGTTTGTGGGCACGGTGATGTTTACATTTGAAAAAATAAATAAGGGGAGACGTTTGTGTTGCCGGTAATAGATGTTTTGGGAGAATCATTTTTTTAACTAGGCTTTGGCCTGTTGGGTTTGTGCTTGCTAGTGTGTATTGAGTATCTTGTGTGAGCTTTTAGTTTTATTTGTTTCCTTTGTTTTTTTTTTGGTTAAGTTTCTTTGTGTTAATCTTGCGTGTGTAATTTTTCTTTAAAAATACCAAAAAAAGACAAACAAATAAGTTTTCATTTGTTTTGTGTTAGTTTCAATTCTAGTTTTTCATTGTTTTAGTCTCTTATTTGATATTTTTTAAAAAAAAAAACAAGTTTCTTTTGTTTTGTTTGGCTTCTTTTGATTTGATTCATTTTGATTCTCCTTTGTTTTAGTTACTTCTTTGGTATTTTAAAATAAAAAACAAAAAAAAACTTGTATATATCTTGTTTTAATTTCAGGTTGTAGAAGCAGAGACTTAAAAGAAAGCCGCTTGCCAAAAATAGTTGCTTCGTTCTACTTGCCTAAAAATAAATTGCTACTTTCATCTCTACTTTTATTTGAATTGCATTATTGATTGCGTGCATTTGAAAAAAAAATTCAAAAACAAAAACAAAAACAAAAATTCATCCTTAGTTGCATTGTTAATACACATTTAATTTCTACTGTGCATTTCATCTTAGAGTTGGATTAATAAAAAAAGTTAGACATCAATAACACTTAATTGTATATTGACAATTTGTCTTCTTTGAACAATTTGCTTTCTTGGTGTCTAGGCTACGGCAGAGTAATAACCATTTATAAATATTACGGTGATTCGTAAATATTATAGTGGTTGTTCCTCTGAAGGTACTTAAACCTTCGGTTGCGTTGCTACGGTGATTCGTGGTGCACCAATAAATCCTGTCCGTTACCTGGCTGAGAACTATCTTGTTTATCTAAAAAAATTTGTGATTATACAATTTTGGGTTAACTTAGGATAAATAATTATAATTGACCCTTACATTCATTTAGTTGCATTAGTTCATGCATATTTAAAAAAAACAATAAAAAAAATCAAAAATCCAAAACTAAAAAAAAATTGTAAATATTCCTTTTATTTTTCTTTGAAAAATTTAAATCCTTTTAATTTGAAATTTCAAAAACCCAAAAAAAAAAAATTAGAAAAACAAAAATCCAAAAAAATATATAAAACCTTTTTTTTTTAAAAAAGCCAAAAAAATTTTGAAAATCCAAAAACAAAACAAAAATCAATTTCTCGTTTTGAAAAATAAATTCTACTTGTAAATATTTTTCTTTACAAAAAAAAACCAAAAAAAAATCTTGAAAATGTCCGAGTTTTCTTTTTCTTACTCACTTGAATTTAACTGTGAAAATCAATATAATCCGTATGAGTTCACTCCAAATCCGTATGGATATTTTAACAACTTTTGTGTAAATAATTCAAATTTCGAACAACAAACTTTTCAAAATGATGACCAACCTTCGACTCTTGAAAATAGCATTGAAATGATTTCATCTTTACTCGAACTTTCTACACGACAAAATCAAGAGATAAATAATTTATGTAATTCTTATTTGTGTAATAACTCGAGTCAAGGATTTCAAAATTTGAATTCAATTCAAAATTCAAACGATTACGATTATAACCCATGCCAATTTAATTTCGAACTCCAAAATGAATTTCAAACTCAACATGAAAATGGGAATAACTTTTAAAACGAATTTGGCAAGGGGAATAATCTTAACCATGTTACGAGTGAAAATTTTTGTTCTCAACAAATCGAAATCGAAAATTCTCAATTTAATAACTATAAATTGGATTTTATTGAACAAATGAATGAAATTTACGATGATCACACGGATTTGTTGTTTGAAACTTATATGAAACAACGTGAACAACAAAATCAAATCTCAACGTATGATGAGTCAAGTGATAATCCACCTTTTACCCAAATCGACGATTTTCAAATAACAACTTTTGAATTTGATAATGACGATCTTAATCAAGTTGTTGAAAATACGGTAAGTAAGTTGGATTTCAATTCTTTTGACGGTATGAAACTCGATTTAAACTTTGATCTTCTTTTTTATGAAAATTTGAATACGACAACTTTGAATATTGAACTCGGTTTACACGATGAAGTTGTTGAAAATCCAATAAAGGAAGTCGAATTTAACGAATAAGAGTTTTATGGACTTTTTGAAAATGAGTTGTTGAATTCTGAAGGGGAAAATTCCGATCACCATTTTGATTTTGAAATCGATATTTTGAAAGAAATTGAATTTCAATCAATCTTATATCTACCCCAAAAATCATCGAAAATAAAACAACTCATAAGATTTTTAATAAAACAACATTCGTTTTTCCAAATCCACATTGGACTTTAAAATCTTTTATGGTTTGTTCTTTCGAGCTTAGGCTGTGTCTCGTGTACTTGACGAGACAAATGAATCGGTCTTTGGAAGACCGTTTCATTTACTTTTTGGCAATATACTTTCTGATGTCGTGTAAATACATTTCATTTTCATGTAAATAATAATAAACGTTCCTTCCACTTGGGTTGACTGTGGGGACACAGTCAAAGTGAAGTGTGGGGGAGACTCATCTTCTTCTTGATTTTTCAGGATTAATTTTTCGTTTTTCTTCCAAAAACTCAAAAAAAAATCCAAAAACAAAAGAAGAATTTTTCTTTTTTTTAGCGTTTTTGATTTATTTTTAAAAAACACTGTAGGATAAATATATGGTTTTGGTTTATTAAATTGAAATTATTGAATATTTATTTGTCTTAACAAAAATAAAAATGAAGTTGTATTATAAATAACAATGGTTTAACTAGTATATAGGAAGATTCATACGTGTTAATTATGAAATACATCCTAATTGAAAATCTTTGTTTTAAAAGTGGTGAATTTAAAGTAAAGGATATAACATTTTTTTGGCTTCTAAGTTAAATGGTGCTAAGATGATTTTGCAAAACTCTCTCTCTCTTAAAAAAATAAAAAAATTAATAACATCCAAAGTAGTCACTCTCATTTAAAAGTCCTCACGGTTATGCATGGGTGAATTACTTGGAATCTTTGATTATGTGCTTTCATACTCATTTAAAAGTCCTCACGGTTATGCATGTATGGAGCACATTTAAAAAAATAGACTTAATAAAAACCACCTACGGTCGATAGGTGTGTGCACTCGCGATGTTCTGTACTCCCCTCACATAAGCCCGAAAGGCAGTGCATGGGTGGTATATCTGGCCTCAGTTTACCTGAGCTAGGTGTGTAATTTTTCTTGCAAATAATGAGAGAGCAAGGAATTGAAATCCTAGCACTATTTTTATTTAGTTGATTTGATTTGTTATTGAAAAGAAATGAAAATACCACTTTGATAAACTTTGATAATCAACTAAGAATCCTTTTCATAATTACACTTTGTTATCAACCGAAATAACGAGTTAAACTATAGTATATTTATGATAGCTTCGTCTTTATTGGAAACTTTGACGAGTAAATGACTTAAATTTCAAGATAATGACCGAAACCTATGTTAAACTTATTTGTATTGATTTAAATGTAAGTCCTTCGTTAGTAAATATTTTCAAAAAATTTGCATTCATCACTTTGTAAATAAATCTTGCATTTTGTAGATATTTTCATCCTGCATTTGGATTTTGTGGGTAGTATCCACTGAAAACCCTCACGAGACAACACTCGTCCTACTGGGGACACCCAGAGGTTTAACGGCTTGTTGCATACGCTCAATGCAATCGTGCTCCCTACGAAAATGGATTTATCTTAGTTTTTCTTCATTCGAGGACGAATAAAAAGATAAGTGTGGGGGTATTTGATGTGCACGTAAATGTGCATATTTTTACCACCATATTTATTCTTTTTAAATTAAATAAATGATCATATTGGGTATTTTAACTTGTTTAAACCAAAATTCATATTATTTGAAGTTGTCACATATTCATCTTCATCTAGGGGCAAAATGGTCATTTTTGTGCATATATTAATTTGAGAAAACTTAATTGGAAATTTTTATATTATTTTGTAGGAAATTAAACTAAATTACAAATGGTTTCATGAAGGAATATGCATGCACAAAGAATATAAAGGAATGAAGATGGAAATAATTCAAAGTGAAGATCATGGAGGACCCCACCTACCCACTACCTTAATGTACAAGTTAAAGGCTAATGCACATGCTTATGGAATTAATGGCTTCATGTACACTTAAATAATGATTAGTAGAAGCTAATGATTACTTGGCCTCCACACTTTCTCAAGGGTAGTTTGATCATTCCCCAAATTATGGATTAGGGTTTCATGCATGTATAAATAACCCCTTATGTTTCATGTAACATCCATCTCTTCTCTTAGTCTCTCTTAGGCCTCCTCTCTTCCTCTTCCTCTTCATTAGTTTAGATCAAATAAAAGAAAGCTCTCTTTCTCTTTTCATGGCCACTTAGCCATTTTTATTTTCCTGTAATTTTCCTTTTTTTAATGTTATTAATACATGCTCTTTCCTTTTACATCCTCTTTTTTATGTTGTAGTGTAGATCTCTTTTCTTTTATGCAAGTTAATTAGCTTATCTTTTCATTTTTCTCTCTTTTTCCTTTTCATTTTGCTTTCATGTTGTTAACTACATTTGTCAATAAAATGACAAATATGAGAAGCTAAACCCCTTCAATTTAGGGGTAATGAAGCTCTCTAATTAATGTAGTTTCAACATTTTGTTAATTCATGCTCTCTTTTTGTGCTTAATGATGATGATAGAAGTGGTTTTATTTGTTGTTTTTGCTTTGAATTTGATAGTCTATATTGTTGACACCAAATAGGCTATGCTTAAACAATCACTAACACAAATGCCTCTTCATCAATATATGATTATGGCATAAGAAAGTGATTTGAAATTAAAATTTGATGGTCTATGTTTCTAATCAATAGTTAATAGGCCATACTTAAAATAGATTTCATTCTCATTTTCTTTATCAATTTTCATGAAAGTTAGTAAGTGTTTTAAGGGGTGTGTTATAGTTTGATGACTTATGTTGGCTAATCAATAGCTCAAATATGCCATACTTATAGTGAACATATCAATTAAAACACTAATGACCATAAAAGAGAGATCATGATTTCATGTGTTGAACTACATGATCTAGAGAGTGGATTTATTCTCTAAATTGTCATTTAACTCTCATATTTGCATTTTTTTTCTTTTTGTTAGTTATTTAATTTTCTCATTTTCTAGCTTAAACACACTCTCAACTTTGGTATAATTTGATTGAGTAGAATTTTAAAATCATCAATTCCCTGCGGATCGACCCGTATTCGCCGCGTGCTACATTCGTACACCGTGCGCTTGCGGTTATTTTTAATTTAAATTCGTTCGACGGTTTTCTAAATCGATAGAATTTCCGTCGACGAACATAGTTACAAAGTGTTATAACCATGAGTAATTTATCACAATGAAACAAATATACCATTTTAAACATTCCTAGTCAAGATGCATCGAGGATGGATACCGATGTATCCGTTAAGACTAGAGTACGTAACGCTTTCCAAATGTTGGGCAGTGTATTACTCATAACTTTGAAGGCACCAAAGGGTTACTTACTGATAGTTATTGGATAACTATAGAATGACTCACCAGATAGTTTTCTGTTGGTTAATATAACTAAGGTCAAGCAAAGAATATCGATGTGACTAATTTACACAGCTCTCTCGATTTGAGAATACTGTTGATCTTCAATGTGGACGCTCCGTTTTGATTATAGTTAAATCGTTGCACGACATCTATCGAACGACTATAGTTGGATCGAGCGGAAGCATTGGAAGTGGAACACTATTCAAGAAAGGATTTGTCTCCTTAGTTATATGAGGTCAGTATCACAGTCAACTGAAGTCAACTCAAATTCAAAGTCTTTGGTCAGAGCATTTAGGTTAATAATAATTGTTATTATTGAACCAAAATTTTTATGTTTAAACTATAAAGTTGAATGTGGATGATATTGGAATCTTGACCAATACCAAATTCCATAAATCCAAAGTGATATAATATCGACAAAGAAAATTGGTGTAAATAATTGTCACCATCAGGTACCGCTTATAATAAGTAAAATTTGATTTTATCGAAAAGACCTATAAGCGATGATTCAGCCAAACTGTTATACCACCTGCTAAGTGATGTGTGAACATTAATATTTGAATTGTTCAATATTAATCGTTATGAATTCACGCCTCCGAGACGCACAACCGAATTTGTGATTTCTTCAAAAACCACACAATTTAATTAGTTTGTAAAATGTTGCAAACTGTTTAAATTAATTAATATTTATGGAATATTAATTATTGTTAATCTATTTGATGTTTTGAATGTTGTTGGCAATTATTTTAGTGCATATATAAAAATTATATTTGCATATATCGATATACGATATCAGTATAATTTTAAACATGTTTTGAATAATAAAATAATTACATAAATTTTTTTCTTTTATTTGGAAAAGTTGCATATTTGGAATGTGCTTGGATCATCCATATAATGGCAAGAGGAGGAAATCAATTAATGTGATTAATTAAAATTTAAAAAGAGGAAATAAAGGAGGAAGTTCTAATTGGAGAATGGGAAAAGGTTCCTTTAATTCTGTTAAAAACAAAACCTCTTCATTTTTGAAAGACATAGAACAGAACGTGAATTTTACTTTTTACTATTTTCTTTCTCTTCTCTATCATTCATCCATGGCTGAAACTTTACGAAAAAACTTCAAAACAAATTCGAACCAACATCAAACTAAATTAAAAAGGTGGTTCATTCTTCTCTTGCAAAGTGGGATGGTGTCGTTGAAATCCGGGGAGAAGCCACAAATTTAGGTGACGAAGGGCAAGGTTTATAAGACCTAGAGAGTAATCAATCAGATCTAGATATTCTTCTATCATTCAAGATGTTTCTACACGCTTCATCATAAGGTAATTATATATGCATATAATTCGATATTTACATCTTTATTGTATTATTATTTTGATATACCTTTGCTTATCATCTCCTTTTAATGTATGTTTATGATATATCGACATGTCTTGAATCTCATATTACTTCTGATAAATTATCATCATTCTCTGTGTTATTTGGATCTGTAATTCGTTATCATAAATTTACACATGCCAACCTTGTTTAATTTTTTTGTTTTATTGTAGATAGTTATGAAATTAAAAAATGAATTTAAGTGAGATTTATGTACACGATGAGATAATCTTTACTTATTCAAATGCTAATGGATTATATATATAAAGTTATTTACCATTCCTTGAATTTGATTTTGATGACATATGTTAAATTTTTGTAAATTGTTGCAATCCTTGTTAAAACAAAAGTGGATACCTTGATTTAGTATTAATGAATGGACTTTAGTGCAAATTTCAATTATTTGTTGTTTTCTATATTTAAATTTTTGTGTAAAGTTTGATGTATTGTTTCATTGCTATATTAAAATTTTAATGAAAATTTTTAACTTTAAAACCAAAAACCTTTTGTACAAATATATAAACATTCACATATACCATATGCTACATTATTTGCAAATGTATGTTTTCTGATCCAAATTATTAAATTTTAATTATCTGTTATATGTAATATAAATGTTTTGTTAAATCAAATTTGTACAAAGATTATGAGCAATAATGTAACCTTTTTTTTGTTAAACATTTTCTCAACTGGAATTTTTTCTATAATGTTAATTTAGGATTTCACGACAAATAGATTTTCACTTTATATGTATGTATGTACCCATAATTATTATGAGTGTATGCATCCATAATTATTATGAATGTATGCATATCTTTACTACTAATAAAGAGAATTCATTGAATAGATTTACTCGGTGTCTTTTTGAAATTCCAAATATACCCTTTTACATCTCATAGTGAAATAGTATTCAAATATGGGATAAAGCCTCTTAATTTCCAAGTAAATTGTCAGTCCCCTTAGAGAACTACAATTCTGAGTGTACCATATTGTCTGTAATTTAGGTAGGAGTTCATCGGTCGAAGTTTTGCCGGATTCCGAGTTAGTATGCAGAAGTTATTGCAGTCTGAACAAAAAAATAGCGGCTTCTGCACTAGGCTGAGTCCAAGTATGGTTGTTCATAAGGGATCTTGTATGAATCTCCATAAAAGAGTTTTTGGAAGACTGTCATTGGATGACATATTTATGTTTTGAACTTAAGTTTTGTAAACTAAAACCAGATTAGTTTTATAAATACAGAAACTCATAAAACATTTATGAATACCTATTTTTTTGCACTGGGAAACAATAGTTGTTTCAAGACATACCAACTTCTTTATGAAGAAATTTCTTTGAGGAATTACTGGTGGTAAAATGGAATTGGATACGATCCATAGATAATACTGATTACATGAGATGAAATGAAATTAACTAACCTAAAACGAACACAACGCATTAACACAACGCACTAGAGTGTCTAATAAGTATTTTCGCACATTGAAGAGAAACTATGAGTTTTTTAATAATGTCGAAAATATATAATACTAGATCGTTTAATTAAGCCATTGTGAGTGTTGACTCTATATGGTACGATGCGCAAATCCGAAACAATTCCAAATACGCTGTCAAAATATAGATTTTGGTGGACGTTGCTGAAGGGATATGATCCATCGACCATGATTGTAACTTTATGAGTAAGACTAATGAAGTTGGAATTAAATGAGCAATGTTGAAAAGTTAATATTGCAAATTTCAGTGGTTGAAATTAGCACAGTAGATCCGACATTCAGCATATTCATGTCAGTTCGGATTTACTCATAAAATTATCGCTTGATAAGTCCTATTGTTTTGGTACATATGTATCAAAACAAAAAAAATTAAATAATGATTAAGAGTAAGCTATTTATGCATATTAACCAAAAATGTCTTAAAGTCGGTGTGAGCGATATTGAGTTTGTGAACCTTTGATATGATCCATGAAATGATACGAAAGTATCATTTTCTAAGCATCAAGATTGAATAAGTACTTTGATAGAAATATCAAAAAGTTTGTTTTTCAATCAAAGTGCAGAGGGAGCATATGTTCTAAAGAAAGAACGTTAAAAGGTATATTGATATCTCTAAACTTCAAGTAAACAACATGTTGTTGATTTTAACGATGTACTTGTGTCAAAATCAGCCTTAGTTATTTTAACACTTAACATTGGATTAATAAATGAGGTCTTTTCTAGTAAGTATAAAAGATGTCGGGAATATCCCAAATGATATGGAAGGACACCTTATTAAAATGTTTAGTATGAATTATGTAAGATTGATTCCTTTGCATTGGCAATAGGAATTATCATACATCTTATGATGTATACGATATCATGATTTGTTTATGTATTTGATACATGAAGCAAGTATCATTTCTAAATTGATATCACTAAATGGTTGTTTGAAGTGTTCTCATGTATTTATGAATTACTATAGAATTATTCATAGAAACGATAAATTCCTTATAAAGGAATGTTCAGACTCAATCTTTCACAAGTACAAAATGGGTATAGTATGTCAATAACAAATCTTTAAGTGGGAAATGTTCAAAATGATAGACCGTTCATATTTAATGAAAAAAATGTAGGTACATCGCCTTGAATAACGTTGTAAGAAAAGAATTTAAAAATATAAGTGCACTAATTTATAACTAAGATGATTCCAAATGTTGAGAATCTCATGACACAGTTACTTTAATATAAGTGCATTTGTAGTTCATTTTCGAGCTATATTGCTTATATATTCTTGCTAATAATACAAAAGGTATATATCTCGGATTACATATTGTACTTTTACACTTTTTTTAATGGGATGCCTCATCATTGAGATGAGATATATATTTGTGATATCATATATATTGTGATTTTTTCTGATCAAACCGTGCAAAGGGGACTCTGGCAAAATTTTCCAAAATTTAAGGCGTTAGAAACTTTTTAGTAAAATTGGAAAAAATTTGACAATTAAAAATTTGATTTTAAGACATAATTTGAAATGATATTTGTTAATTTTTGGAATTGTATTAGCTAATGACTATGAATGAATATGAATACTTAGAAAAGTTTTTTTTAAGAAGTTGCAACTAATTGGTTTTGGAAGAGTTAAACACTTCAAAGAATTTGGTAATCTATTTTAACTAATTTGTTTTAAAAAATTAATGAGTCGTAGCATCTTTCTTACTTGGTAATTTCGGAGACGAAATTATTTTAAGGGAGAAGAATGTAACGACTCAGTTTTTCAGTCATCTAAATTTAGAATTTTTAATTGATTTAAAATATTTTAAATTAAGTTTTATAAGTAAAATGAGTTAAATAATTGAATTTTGTATTTAATAAGAACAAAAATGATGTCTAGAGCTATTTAAATTCTATTTGAATTAGAACGAAATTTGTGACGCCCCACCTCTATACCCACGCTAGCCAAGAACATTACGGTGAATGCTGTCGACTAGCACGGAGAATAAGGCTGTTGAGGAGCGACCATCCGTGTAATTTCTTTGCGCGAGCACCGATATGTCAGATAATATAACATGCATTCTATTTCAAGAGGAAATCCAACATACCGACACAAACTCAAAGCTACTACACGGTGGCTATATAAATCCTTCGGAAAACAAATATAGAAATAAGCATAACACAAATCAGTCACAGACAATTCATATCACAAAGGCGGAAATAGATATGAATATTACACTAGGAAGTGTACATCAGAGTAGTGGTCTAAAAAGATCCACAATATCACAAAAGAATAGTTACATGAACTACACAAAAGAATAAGTATACATTATGGAGTCTATATCTCAAATGTATACAACAAAAACTACTAATCTAAGTAGTTAACCAAAAGTCAGAGAAATCAATCCCAAGAGAGAAGTCAAGCAGAAGCACCTGTAACATCTCGGTCTGACCCGAGTATTATTTAATAAGAAAATAATAAACGGATCAGTCTAACTATAAATATCAGATGAAACGATATAGAATAAGAGATATGACTAAACACATAATAATCACAATTCCAAGCTATGATATATATATATATATATAAGTTATTGAAAATCAATGAGAGATTAATCAATATCACCAAATCTACACAAGAATCAAAGAAATGCCATACTCCTTATTTCGTTCATCAAACCACAAATATTGACGATTATATCAATGTCAATCACAAAAGTCAATGACACACAAATTCCAGAATTCAATATGCGAAATCCAGAAATCACAAAAGTCAATGACACACAAATTCACCAATGCACAAATATTGATAAAACTTATCAATGGAAATCACAAAAATTGGTGAAATACAAATTCTAGAAATCATCTCAAGAAATCCAGAAATCACAAAGGGGGGGAGTCCTATCACAAACGGGAGCATAAAGCTCACCAACACATGTATCACAAACGGAATGCTAATTCCATGGTCGCTAACCATCACAAATTGAGCCGAAGCTCCACAAACGGCCCGAAGACCATGGGTTGCTACCCCATCACAAATTGAGTCGAAACTCCACAAAACGGGGTTTAGTCTCCCTCGCAGACAAAGAGACATCGCACATTGCTAGTCTAAATCACAAAGATGATCGTCATGATCAACGAGAAGTGTCAATTACACTAAGCTAGTAAATATATGAGTTTAGCTTCATGTCCCATAACCACTTGCTTAACTTAAATATTTACGAACAAACTGTAAATCTCCACTAGAAAATTGTCACAAGAGGTTCAATCGAACAAGTCCAAGAATTAACCGACAAAGTAAACGCAAGCGTTTCATACCACTTGTTTTACTAAGCCGTTTAATTAGATTTCTCATACGAGTGAGGTAAAGGTTTGTATATACTAATAGATTGGAAAACGGTTTTATAAACGAATTTGGTATTAAAATAGTATTGAAATCGTTTGAGGAAAGAGTTTTGATATTTACTACTAGTATAGAAAACCTTTATATTTTTAAAGTGACAAATCACGAAGAAGATTGTAAGAACAATCAATCATAAAAATTCACATACGAAGACGTGAATAAAATCCAAAGAAATCGATAAAGGATCCATCGAAATGGATATTCAAAAATCCCTAAAAAGAGTCATCAAAGTCATAATAGATGATAACAACAAATAGGATTATGACAAATCGATTTAAATTGGAATTTCAATCCAAAAAGGCAAATTGGACTCAAACAGCAGGTTCAGTCGACTGAACAGAGTTTTCAGTCGACTGACCCTGTGCATGGAAATTTTCCAGGTTCAAGAAACTTTCTGTTTCCAGTTTCAGTCGACTGAACAGAGTTTTCAGTCGACTGAATCATGCCTGGAAACTTTCAGGTTCCAGGTTCAGTCGACTGAACAGAGTTTTCAGTCGACTGAATCATGCCTGGGCTGTTTTTCAGCCTTATTCAAATGAAGAGCAAACTCTTCCAAAATGCAACCGGACGAACATTGGCTCTAAGGGTTTATGCCAATCGGCAACCCGACCCCATATGCTCCTCGATGCATCACCAAAAGCATGATCAAACATCCATAAAAGGATTTCACACAAATTTGACTTAAAAACCCAAAAATTGGAGTATTCACAAAACCAATGCGAATCAAGAGCAAATGCACATGAAGAAGTGTTAGGAATTCATACCCAACAACCAAAAATAATTATAGTCATAGATGTGAGATAAAAATCTCACCTTTTCTCAAAATCAAACAAGAAGAAGCTTGAAAGCAAATGGAGAATCAACCTCTCTTCAACACAACCCAAATGAGCTTGAATCTATGCTCAAAAACAAGAACATTCCCAAAATTAGGTTTAGGAACTTCTGAAATTGGTAAGAGAACAAGTTGGAGAAGAAGAAGAGAAGCTTACCAATGGGTTCTTCTTGAGTTTGGAGCTAGGAATTTGATTTGCAAGAGAAACTAGGGTTTTGGAGTTTTAATTTCCAATCTCTCCCACCATTAATTCTAAGAAGACTGAAATGAGAAGAGAATGAGGGTGAGTGGGGAAGAGTGGCTCAGATTTGAGCATAAGTTAACCTAGGGCTGAGCCCAAACCAAACCCAAAGTGAAAAGTAGCAATCAACTTTCTCCAAACATATCGAAGCTTATACTCAAAAAGGTCGCAAACGGCATTTTAAACTCAGTGGGAGTGGTCCCGAGTCCTAATTCGACCGTATGCGAAAAGTAGCTTTTCGAACTAAAATCCGACTAACGATAAAATATTTAAATAAAATATTTAAGTATAAAATCGATAAATATGCAGGTTGTTACAGACTCCTCTCCTTAAAGAAATTGCGTCCTCGTAATATTTAAGAAGAAGATATATATATAGTAACAACCATAAAAGCATATTCAACACAAAAGAAGTTTGAAATAAGAAGTTCACCTCAAAGAGCACGAGAAAGTAAGTCCGGATGTGTACGCTCGATGTACTCTCTAGATTCCCAAGAACAATCCTTAGGATTTGAAGACCATTGAACTTTAACAAGCGGAACATCTTTATTTCGAAGTCGTTTGACTTCCGAAGCAATGGTACGAATAGGATGTTGCTCATAAGTTAAATTAGGCGAAACTTCAATCTCTTCCACAACACCGGGCTCAAGAACAGAATCGGAATCTCGAAGACATTTTCGAAGTTGAGAAACGTGAAACACGTCATGCATAGCAGAAAACTGAGTCGGTAATAAAAGGCGATAAGCCATGGAACCAATACGTTCGGTGATAGGAAATGGCCCAATATATCGAGGCGCTAGTTTTCCCGATCGACTGAAACGTACAACACCTTTCATAGGTGAAACACGAATGAACACAAGATCTCCCACAGAAAATTCTAATTTCCTTCTCCGGTTATCGGCATAGGATTTTTGTCTACTCTGGGCTTCTTTCATCCTATGTCGAATAAGTTCAATTTTCTCTGTGGAATCACGAATAAAATCTGGACCTAAAACCAGCTTCTCACCGGCCTCAAGCCAACAAGAAGGAGATCGTCATGGCCTTCCATAGAGTGCCTCAAAAGGTGCCATACTAATATTAGATTGGAAGCTATTATTATAAGAAAATTCAACAAGAGAAATATGATCTTCCCAACTTCCACCGAAATCAAGCACACAAGCACGAAGAAGATCTTCAAGAGTTTGATTAACACGCTCGGTTTGTCCATCGGTCTGGGGGTGATAAGCGGTGCTAAAATTAAGCTTCATTCCTAAATCTTTTTGAAGACTCTTCCAAAATCCACTAGTAAACAATGGATCACGATCACTAATTATAGAAGTAGGAACTCCATGTAATTTAACAATCTCTTTGATAAAGAGTTTGGCCAAAAGAGGAACGGTTCGGTTAGACCGAATGGGAATAAAATGGGCGGATTTAGTAAGTCTATCAACGATCACCCATAAGCTATCATGACCCGAACGAGAACGGGGAAGGCCATCTATAAAATCCATGGAAATTTGATCCCACTTCCAAACTGGAATTTCTAAAGGTTGCAATAACCCACCGGGCCTTTGATGTTCGGCCTTAACGGGTTGGCAAGTCATGCAACACTTAACAAAGTTAGCAATATCGAGTTTCATTCCCTCCGTATAATAAAGTCGCTTCATATCCGCGTACATTTTACTACTACTGGGATGAATGGTAAATTTAGAACGATGAGAATCTTCTAAAATATCTTTACGAAGATCACCAATATTTGGCACGACAAGTCTACCAAATTTCCGAATGCCGCCACGAGAATCGATATCAAAGTCTTTCAAACCTTCAATATCAATTTTATCCTTAATATTTTGGTCAAGAAGAGCCAATTCGGGATCTAGCCTTTGAGCTTCAAGAATGCGGTCTAAAAGAGAAGGATGAGCCTCAAGGCTATATAACACAAGTGATGAACATAAATCGGAGATACAGTCTCGAATCTCACAAGAGGATAAAATCTCGAGATCGTTCCATTCGGATATCATCATAGAAACAACAGCTTGTTGTTTACGGCTAAGAGCATCGGCGACACGATTACCCTTACCGGGCGTATAAAGAATATCAAGATCATAAGGAGCAAGGAACTCGAGCCAACGTTGTTGACGCAAATTAAGTTCCTTTTGAGAAAATAAATATTTCAAAGACTTATGATCTGTGTAAAGAACAAATTTCTCTCCTAAGAGATAATGACGCCAAATCCGAAGAGCAAAGACAATAGCCGCGAGCTCTAAATCATGAGTGGCATATCTAGTCTCAGCAGGCTTCAATTGCCTAGAAGCATAAGCAATAACACGTTCTCTTTGCATAAGAACGGCACCCAAACCAATGCGACTAGCATCAGTATAAACAACGAAATCTTGATTCCCCTCGGGAATAACAAGAATAGGAGCATCAGAAAGAAGTTCTTTTAATTTCTGAAAAGAAGCTTCACATTTGTCCGACCGAATGTATTTAACACCTTTCTTCGTTAAGCTAGTGAGAGGCACGACAATCTTAGAAAAGTCTTTGATAAAACGACGGTAATAGCCCGCCAAGCCGAGAAAACTACGAATCTCTGTCACACTCTCCGGTCTCTTCCAATCTTGAATCGCTTCAATCTTTGAAGGATCCACGGAAATTCCGGATTCGGAAATAATATGACCGAGAAACTTCACACGAGATTGCCAAAAGTGGCATTTAGAAAATTTTGCCTTTAATTGATTACTCCTAAGAGTTTCCAACACAATCCGAAGATGTTTTTCATGCTCCTCCTCGGTTTTAGAATACACAAGAATATCATCAATAAAGATGAGAACAAACCGGTCGAGAAAAGTCTTTGAAAACTCTATTCATAAGGTCAACGAAATAAGCCGGAGCATTCGTTAGACCAAATGGCATAACAAGCCATTCATAAGATCCACAACGAGTACGGAACGATGTCAAAGGAATGCTATCCTCTGCAATACGAAGCTGATGAAAACCGGTAGCCAGGTCCAATTGTGAAAAGACTCTAGCACCACTAAGTTGGTCAAATAAATCATCAATCCGAGCTAAAGGATATTTATTTTTGATAGTAAAATCATTAAGCTTGCGGTAGTCAACGCAAAGCCTAAGTGTACCATCGGATTTCTTCACAAAAATAGCTGAAGCTCCCCAAGGCGAAGAACTAGAGCGAATAAATTGCTTCGTCTCCAATTCGGATAATTGCTTACGCATCTCCTCGTTTTCTTTATTGGACATACGATACGGAGGACGAGTGATAGGTTGAGCTCCAGGAATAAGATTAATTCTGAACTCAATTGCTCGCTTAGGTGGTAATCCTAAAACGGGCTCGAATATGTCGGAAAATTCACAAATGACGTGAATAAGAGAAATAATATCACCCTCATCATCATCATCATCATCACGAGGATTTAAAGAATATAAAGATGCAACCAAAGCAGAATCTGAATCTTTAAGAATAACAGAAACCTGATTAACAGATTGAGGATGTCGAAGATGAATAGTCCGCTCAGGACATAGGATATGAGCTTCATAACGGTTAAGCCAATCCATTCCCAAAATCATTCCAAAGCCTAAATAACGCATGACATGCAAATCGGCTCGGAAAGAAAAATCACACAAAATAATCTCGACATCTTTACACAATAAACTGATTGTTGCGGATCCACCAACCGGATTCGCAATTCTCAAAGAAGTCATCAAACACAAAATATCCAAAGAAAAGGTATCAACAAGTTCTTTTCATATAAAAGAATGGGACGCACCCGTATCAAAAAGAACTCGAATAGGATGATCACGAAATAAAATAATTCCATCTAGAATAGAATGAGAAATACCTTGGCCACGAGATGTGTTGCCCGGGGCTTGAGCAACATTAAGCTTTCCCTCCTTCATGCCCTGAAGCTTGGGGCATGAAGATATAACATGACCGGGAACTTTGCAGTAGCGACAAGAAAGAGACTTTGGGCACTTGTTCGCATAATGGTCCTTCGAACCACAATTATAGCATTCCCCACGACCAAAGGAAGAAGTCTTTGCCACGGAGGTTGCTTGCTTCCCTTTCTTATTGGGATAAGGGCCTTTGAATTTGTTTGGCCTCTTCTTGTTGTTGAAGTCTGGTTTGGAACCCGCCACTTCAACATCATTCTCCTTATCCGCCTCTTCAAGACGAAGAGCGATATCAACGAGTTGGTCGAAAGAAACTTCTAATTTTAGAAGTAATGGCTTCTTGAGACTTTTGTTTAAGCCATAGACGAACCTCTGGTTCTTCTTTAAAGGGGTGTTGATGTATTCAACCCCATATTTGGAAAGCGACTCGAAAGAGGCGATGTAATCAGTCACGGAGGACTCACCTTGAACAAGGTCTATAAATCGTCGAGCCAATGTCACTTTCTCAGCTTCTGGTACGAATTTTAACTCGAAGCGTTCTCGGAATTTCTCCCAAGTGAGATCCGCTTCATTAATCTCAGAAATAAGAAGCTCGTACCAGTCCAATGCTCTTTCACAGAGCATACTAGAGGCCACCTGAACTCGGTGAAGGTCAACAAGATTCATGCGAGAAAAGATTCGATCGCATGACCTTAGCCAAGCCTGCACTTCAATAACAGTTTCGGAACCTCTGAATGGATCCCCACCCAAATTAGTGTAATCGCTGCACAAGCATGCAAATCCCAACTTTGGGTGAGTAGGTTCCGGGTTAGCTCCAGCTGCTTGAGCATTCGTCACTAAATCAAGAAGCTATTGAGCAGTCATAAAAACTCCATCCTGGGGCTGAGTGCTAGATGGCACGGCTCTGGGGCGACCAGGTCTAGACATTTCTCTTCCTTTAGAAAGAAAGAAGAGGAAGAAAAAGATTATTCACCAAATTGAATATCAAGCAATCTTGATAGACAAAACAAGGAATCATAAAAGAAAATAGGATAGAACGGTACGTAGACCCGAATAAAATCCTAAAGCACGACTCCTAAGAAGAACTTAGGACGATGATCCTTGTTATAATATTCCATATTGTTCCGAAGTTTCGCTCTGATACCAAGCTGTGACACCCCACCTCTATACCCACGCTAGCCAAGAACATTACGGTGAATGCTGTCGACTAGCACGGAGAATAAGGCTGTTGAGGAGCGACCATCCGTGTAATTTCTTTGTGCGAGCACCGATATGTCAGATAATATAACATGCATTCTATTTCAAGAGGAAATCCGACATACCGACACAAACTCAAAGCTACCACACGGTGGCTATATAAATCCTTCGGAAAACAAATATAGAAATAAGCATAACACAAATCAGTCACAGACAATTCATATCACAAAGGCGGAAATAGATATGAATATTACATTAGGAAGTGTACATCAGAGTAGTGGTCTAAAAAGATCCACAATATCACAAAAGAATAGTTACATGAACTACACAAAAGAATAAGTATACATTATGGAGTCTATATCTCAAATGTATACAACAAAAACTACTAATCTAAGTAGTTATCAAAAGTCAGAGAAATCAATCCCAAGAGAGAAGTCAAGCAGAAGCACCTGTAACATCTTGGTCTGACCCGAGTATTAATTAATAAGAAAATAATAAACGGATCAGTCTAACTATAAATATCAGATGAAACGATATAGAATAAGAGATATGACTAAACACATAATAATCACAATTCCAAGCTGTGATATATATACATAAGTTATTGAAAATCAACGAGAGATTAATCAATATCACCAAATCTACACAAGAATCAAAGAAACGCCATACTCCTTATTTCGTTCATCAAACCACAAATATTGACGATTATATCAATGTCAATCACAAAAGTCAATGACACACAAATTCCAGAATTCAATATGCGAAATCCAGAAATCACAAAAGTCAATGACACACAAATTCACCAATGCACAAATATTGATAAAACTTATCAATGGAAATCACGAAAATTGGTGAAACACAAATTATAGAAATCATCTCAAGAAATCCAGAAATCACAAAGGGGGGAGGCCTATCACAAACGGGAGCATAAAGCTCACCAACACGTGTATCACAAACGGAACGCTAATTCCATGGTCGCTAACCATCACAAATTGAGCCGAAGCTCCACAAACGGTCCGAAGACCATGGGTTGCTACCCCATCACAAATTGAATTGAAACTCCACAAAACGGGGTTTAGTCTCCCTCGCAGACAAAGAGACATCGCACATTGCTAGTCTAAATCACAAAGATGATCGTCATGATCAACGAGAAGTGTCAATTACACTAAGCTAGTAAATATATGAGTTTAGCTTCATGTCCCATAACCACTTGCTTAACTTAAATATTTACGAACAAACTGTAAATCTCCACTAGAAAATTGTCACAAGAGGTTCAATCGAACAAGTCCAAGAATTAACCGACAAAGTAAACGCAAGCGTTTCATACCACTTGTTTTACTAAGCCGTTTAATTAGATTTCTCATACGAGTGAGGTAAAGGTTTGTATATACTAATAGATTGGAAAACGGTTTTATAAACGAATTTGGTATTAAAATATTATTGAAATCGTTTGAGGAAAGAGTTTTGATATTTACTACTAGTATAGAAAACCTTTATATTTTTAAAGTGACAAATCACGAAGAAGATTGTAAGAACAATCAATCACAAAAATTCACATACGAAGACGTGAATAAAATCCAAAGAAATCGATAAAGGATCCATCGAAATGGATATTCAAAAATCCCTAAAAAGAGTCATCAAAGTCATAATAGATGATAACAACAAATAGGATTATCACGAATCGATTTAAATTGGAGTTTCAATCCAAAAAGGCAAATTGGACTCAAACAGAAGGTTCAGTCGACTGAACAGAGTTTTCAGTCGACTGACCCTGTGCTTGGAAATTTTCCAGGTTTAGAAAACTTTCTGTTTCCAGTTTCAGTCGACTGAACAGAGTTTTCAGTCGACTGAATCATGCCTGGAAACTTTCGAGTTCCAGGTTCAGTCGACTGAACAGAGTTTTCAATCGACTGAATCATGCCTGGGTTGTTTTTCAGCCTTATTCAAATGAAGAGCAAACTCTTCCAAAATGCAACCGGACAAACATTGGCTCCAAGGGTTTATGCCAATCGGCAACCCGGCCCTATATGCTCCTCGATGCATCACCAAAAGCATGATCAAACATCCATAAAAGGATTTCACGCAAATTTGACTTAAAAACCCAAAAATTGGAGTATTCACAAAACCAATCCAAATCAAGAGCAAATGCACATGAAGAAGTGTTAGGAATTCATACCCAACAGCCAAAAATAATTATAGTCATAGATGTGAGATAAAAATCTCACCTTTTCTCAAAATCGAACAAGAAGAAGCTTGAAAGCAAATGGAGAATCAACCTCTCTTCAACACAACCCAAATGAGCTTGAATCTATGCTCAAAAACAAGAACATTCCCAAAATTAGGTTTAGGAACTTCTGAAATTGGTAAGAGAACATGTTGGAGAAGAAGAAGAGAAGCTTACCAATGGGTTCTTCTTGAGTTTTGAGCTAGGAATTTGATTTGCAAGAGAAACTAGGGTTTTGGAGTTTTAATTTACAATCTCTCCCACCATTAATGCTAAGAAGACTGAAATGAGAAGAGAATGAGGGTGAGTGGGGAAGAGTGGCTCAGATTTGAGCATAAGTTAACCTAGGGCTGAGCCCAAACCAAACTCAAAGTGAAAAGTAGCAAAAATCAACTTTCTCCAAACATATCGAAGCTTATACTCAAAAAGGTCGCAAACGGCATTTTAAACACAATGGGAGTGGTCCCGAGTCCTAATTCGACCGTATGCAAAAAGTAGCTTTTCGGACTAAAATCCGACTAACGATAAAATATTTAAATAAAATATTTAAATATAAAATCGATAAATATGCGGGTTGTTACAAAATTAGTAACTTTTCAAAATTAAAATTAAAAGTTAGTTTATAGAAATTGAAAATTTTATATTCGATAAGTAGAAAATAGCCATTTGAGACACTGTCTCAGAATTGGACGAAAACAGTTTCATTGGATCTGTAATTGTATATTATTATAGGATTCCAAATTTTGTATCGATTAGACTTATGGTTTGGTTGTGCGAATTAGAAACGCATAGAAATTTATTAAGGAAATTTAATTAAAATAATTCGATTTGAAACTCTATCTTTTGAATACTTTTGAATCAGCTTCCAATATGTGTTCCATTGCGTTCGGAATAGGGTATAACATATAAAATGCCAAGCGGTATGTTTCGTTTGGAGTTCGGAATTATTTCGGGTGAATACTATTTTGTATTTGATATATAAGGACCCTAACTACAATTTGCAATCCCGAAACCCTAATTTGCTAGAGTCCAGCTGCCACATCCTTTCAATGGTCGAAAAACACTTACCTTTTCCTCTCAATCCCTCCAAATCCATTCAAAATTATACTTTGGCTTCAATGGGAAAGTTGTAGAGCTCGACGAGCTTTACACATCCAATGGTTGGTTTACGCTATCGTTGACAAATGGTGGAGGATTTTAGATTCTTTCTCAGGAAGTTTTAAGGAATTTTGCACAGTGTAGAGGAGATCGCAGAGGGGCGGAGCACAACCATAGGTGCGGTGGTGGTAGGCACACGCGTCGGCGAAGTCCGATGGTGTTCTCGACGAATGATGGTGGGGCAGCGATCGATTGAAGACGTGCATGTTGGGTTCGTTATTTATTGGAGTTGCGTAAGTACGAAGAAGGGTTAGAGGAGATTGACTATGTTAATGAAGGTGATTAGTTTGTTAACGATGTTAACTAATTTATTGTTTAAAATCACGTAACTTATAAAATTCATATCTTCTTCATACGAGGTCCGATTAAAACAAAACGAGTTGCATTGCACTCGTTACTGAAAAAATTATGCAAAGTAATTAGATTGGATTGATTTGGAGCTCGCAATAAATTTGGATAAAATTAAACACTGGTTTAATTTTACTCCAAATAAAATGCTACAACGAGGACTACAAACAAAATGAGTAAAACTCACTCTCTCTAACCTGCTTGTATTTTTATATGGGTAGGGATAAATTTATTATATGATGGTTGTTGATTGTTTGGATGTTATACTATATTGTTATTAGTTGGATATATTCCTGCCCAATGGAGTAGATGAGACCCTATATGTTCCCATGTATGAGCGGATGACCCTCGATATGTGCATCTGCCTCGAAGCAGACATTATACGTATTTTTCTCAGATGTGTATTTGTTGCAGGTTACAAATTGGAGGGATCCAATAGGATTCCTCACCTTCGTTTATTTTTATTTACACATTTTTTTTATATATGTTGTACCATGTGATGTTTGATGTGGTGGATGCCTTGTTTGCTATTATTGATGTGAATCCCCTTATTTAGTACTTTTGTAGCATTGGGCTATATTTTTGGAAATTTAAAATATTGAAATGACGATTTCAATTTAAAAAGGATTTCAAAGTGATTTTGAAAATATAAATGTTTTAATAATTTTTGAATTATTAAAGAAAAGACTTCATTTTAAATGAATAAAAAGCTATAACTTTTATGTTATAAAAATTTTGACTTTGTGAAATATACTTATATATGATTTTTGAAATATGAAGTTAACTATTTTGTGAAATAAGTTAAATTGAGAATTTTGAACTTATTATAAATGGTTTATATATAAGATTTATAAAATTGATATTTTATAAATAAAAGTAATGGAATTATAAATGATTTTTATAAGTGCTAAAATGAAAGTTTATAAAGGAATGCTATTAATAAAGAGATTTAATGAAATGGATTTTTATAAATAGTGTTTTATACATATTAGAAATGGATTTATAATCAAATCTGTAAATGGATTTGAAACTAAAATTTAGAAATGAATTTATAATGGACTTTAAAAATAATAAGATTAGAAAAGAATGAATTTGTAAATAAAGAATTTATAAGTAAATAAACTTATAATTGGATTTTGACATATAAATGAGACACAAATGGAAACTGTTAATAAAGAAATTTTGTATATGGCAGTTTTTATAAAGTATAAATGTGAAATTAATTTTATTTGATATGCTAAATATGGATTTTTATAAAAGAAAATATATTCACATTATTGAAGAGAATAATTCTTTAAATGAATGTTTTGGGAAGTGATATTATAAAATGGAATTTAAATGGTTTGAAAATAAAATAAATTATGAATTTATTTATTATTAAAATAAGTATATGGAAATGTTTTCCAAATATTGTAATGGCTTTGGAATTATTCTTTTTAAAGATAATTTGAAGTAAAAGATTTGGAAAAGTGATTTAATTAATGAAAGATTAATAAATCAGGCTTAATGGATATTTAAGAGCTAAATTATATTTTTGGCCATTTTTGTTTCTCGATTTGATGTGGAAACTATTTAGTCGTACGCTTAGTACCTAACCATCTGTATAGGCTTGATTATCGTTTGGTGTAAAGGATACTGATTCGAGTAATGCAGAGTGATTACTCTAAACTACCGAGCTTTTTTCTTAGCCGAAGGATAGCAAGTTCAAAGTTGGAAACATGATAAGTCCACGAGACTTGGTTTCTGTATGAGGTTGAGTAAAACTTTTGCATTGTTGGTGCAAAGAGACCGGGTTCGATTTATCCAAAAACCACTTCGGACCAACCTATATGCGGTGATTTTGCAGGTTTGTTAGTGATATTGATATTTAGGATTCATAGTGAAGGACTGCTTGTTGATCATTCGAGGTTAGAATCCCAATATAAATATTGTAGCAGTAGTATCTTTGTTATGAAATATTCAATGCAAGGACTATCCGCTATAATCTTAGGGAATTCCCAATAGGATGTGGTAGTAAATGTTATCCCGCCTTTTGGCAAGGCCGCGATACCAAAAGATTAATCGGGAAACCAAAGATAACTCACCTCAAAGATTGATTGTTCATTGCATCACCATGGATATCGATGAGTTTTGTCCAAGCCCAGGTCAGGCTACAATTGATAGTTCACAACAAGTAAAGCCATAAAAGCCAGCAGTTCAAATTTCAAGTCAATCCGAGTTCGTATATTCGAGTTATGATCGATGCAAATCGAAGGAAGTGGCCTCATTTTCGTATCCATCAGTAAGCCTTGGTTCATGACGATCTGGTTCGTATCCATCATCACACCTCGGTTCGAATCCATGGACTTCGCATCGACACCTTCGTATCCATCGGCAGGAGCTACGTTCGAATCGACCAAGTTACCCCAAGTTCGAATACATCAGTGTTGCCAATGTTCGAATCCATCGCCTCCGCATCGATCAGAATGGCAGAGACCTCACACCTATCTGGTTCGTATCCATCAAATTGAATTCCTTCAAATCCATGATATTACTCCACTTCGAATCCGTTCGAAACAGACATTTCGTATCGATCAACTGAAGCGAGACACGATCGATACGAACGAAGCCTTGCTCGAATCCAGGAACGATCAATGTCTTCGAATCCACTAAGTCAAAGTAGCAAAAATTATGGAGTCGACCCAGTCAACTCGAAGTGAATAGTGGATCGACACGAAAAGCGCGTGCCACGTCAAACTGCTCACGCGCATTGCCATCGAGTCGAAGCAATCGATTCGAACAGAATCGATTCGAACCACATTACCTTCCGAATACTTCAATCTCATATCGACGATATCTCCTAAACCACAAGCCCAAATGCTATGAAATTTTCACAAGAGCTTACTTACATGTTGAAGAATGTCCACACCAAATTTCATCTCGATTGGATGATTTCTTGATTGATTCGAATGGAGTTCGAATCGATCCCAAAGTGGGCCCAAATTTCCTGAGTCCGGGCATGTGGGCCTCCTCACGTGCCAGAAGTGGTCTCCCTAAATTTTGGTGAAATATCAGCCTCCCACACCTATAAATAGAGCCCAAGGTCATTCAGAAAGGGGGATCGGAATTCTGAAGCGCCAAGACTCTACCGGATTCAATTCTACACCGTATCATCACTGTTGCATTCAAGTTTCATAGCTATAATCCATTGTAACTTGTTGTAACCAACTGTAATCATCAAGAAAAGAACAATAAAGTCACCAACTTCAAAGTGGACGTAGGCACGATCGCCGAACCACTATAAATCCTATGTTGTTTATTATTCTTACTGTGAATTTGCTGAGTGATTTTCATATATATTTCTCTACATATCTGATATTTGAGATCTGTGATTGTGAACGGGTGCTTTCAACGACTATTGGGTGTTTGTGACCATTTTTGGTACAAACAGTAAAGTACCTTCAGTTTGTCCTATTCCTGTACAACTTGTATGGATGAATATCGACATTGCATTTCTAAGATTACGTACATTAGTTTTTACAAACATATATCTATGGTGGCAGAGAAGACAACTTCTCTTAGCTTAACACGCTCCTTGAGACGTACGAGCTCAAAGGTTGTATTTTTGTGGAAGACAATTAGTAACTAATGGAAATGAAAATATGGCATTCAAAGATGACGTGATATGTGAAAGGTATTCGATACCTCTTTTGGCCTCACACCCTAGGAAATGACTAAAATATGGTAGAAGTAGTAAGACTAAGTGGGTCGCTTCCATTAGGAGATGCCATTATCCTTCTAGATTTATTCTACACATGTCTAAGTGTGTGGTGGATGTATGACCCAGGTACCCGTTAAAGGTCGGTAACGACCGGAGTGATGACATATTCCGTACTATCTAGGAAGGGGTCAGTTTGTCTTGTGTTGGTTTAGGTGCTGAGTATCTCGACCCTAGGTACATTCCTCTAGAGGTGTATCGAGTTCGGAAAGGTTGTCCCTTACCTTGTCATTTGTATGGAATCCAATATCCATTACATGCCTTCCATTTTGTTTGTAAACCTATTGTGCTGGAATTAATAATGTAACAATTTCAGCTATGATTGATGATTATATGTGCAATAGACACTATTATATTATAAGATAAATTAATATGAAATGTTTTGGTTATCGTAAGGGAAAAATCCATGCGTCTCTATGTCTGAACGTGGTCTTACGAAATATCTTTTGTTTTAGGAAAGAAAGTTTGGTTATCTTAAGACTTTAAAATTCAGTTGAGACGTGTTTTTCTCATGCTGGTTTACCAGATTGAACCGGGCGTTCTTCCCTTTCAATGCCCGGGTCAGACCGAGTATATTTACAGGTTCAGATTTGGTGCTATTGAGGCTTCAACAGACGAGCTGGAGATCTTCATGTCGTTATACACGTATATGTTTATTGTGCGTTGTATTGTTGTTGTAAATTATCAACATTTGTAAGGGTAGGTTGTTCTAACTATCAAAGCTAATAATTATTTTTTCATGCACTCTGATTGATGTATGTATATTATAATTTCTCTTTTGTAAAGATTATTCATCTATATTATATGTTATTCCATCGCAATGTGAGATTCCGTATTGTTATAGTTCTGTTTCTATTTTCTTATTCTCTTCTCTTCTTCTCTCTTCTTTCTTTCATCTCACCCTCTCTCTTCTTTTTCATGACTTTCCGTCAATCTGTGCTTTTTGGGTCAGACATGTGTGGTTTATTGTGGATTCAAATGTTATGGATACCCGAGTCGTCACAGCGTGGTAACAGAGCTTTGAGTTTAGCGATAAACAAAGGCTTTGATGGGTACTCATTATAGATATGTTTAGTAATACCAAAGAATGAGTCTGAATGTGTGTGTGTTTATGAGCGCGTATTTGTTAGTAACATAAAAATATTTTATATTATGCTGATTGAGTTATTGAGTGGTTTATGGGTTCTGATCGTTGCTTCTAGCTAACGTTATCGATAGGGATCTCTAAACACTTGAACGTGGAGATTGGACATAATATTGTTTTCGAAATTGGGTAAATGAAATAATTTTACGTTGGTTATATTTTATATATAAAGAATAGTTTTTCAGAAAATATTATAGTTAGATAATTGGTTGGTTGTTAGCGAATGGTAATATTTGATTATTATCATTTGTTATTTGTTGTGTTTAAATAATAAATGTTGTTATTATTATAAATCTAAACAACGATAAACAAAATTTAAATGGTCTTATATAAGGTAAAAGTGAATAAGAGAAATTATATAAGTATAAAATTTATAAATGTGATTTATAAATAATGAAAGGATTTAAAAAGAAATAATAAAAAACACTTAATTCACTACTGGGAAATAATTCAGATGATGACGGTCGCATTATCAGTATTCATTTGTGAGTTTCTAAGTGATAAATTTGCTACCTTTGTAATTTACCAATGAAGTTTTTGTTGAATATGCGATTATATGATTTTTGTTCGATGATAATAAACACATATATATATATATTCATTTAAATGTATTTGTTAATGTACTATTTTATTTTTCGCATAATTAAATAAATATTTGCTGAATAAAATAAATGACACGGAATTTAAATTCAAAAGGATATTTCATTCAAACAAATATTTATTACAATTTTGAATAGTACGAAATTTGAGCTCTCACTATATATATATACAAATTTCAAATACATTACAGCTTCAATCACATCACAATTTTTCATTTACAAATATCCACACTACATATCGCTCATTCACTCGTATTATCTTTAACTCCATTCCAGATTGAATCCAACATCTGAGCAATCTGCAAAAATATATACAGACGCAGTAAAATTGAAAATAAAATATTTTTTGCGGTGTAAAATAAAATGATTTTTGAAAATAGTATTTGCCTCAGTTATTTGGGTTGTTCGTCATCATTTAAATTTGAATTCATCATACACGAACAGCTTGTGACATGCATAGTGTATCACTGTACATGCCACAAGGCCGTGCACACCGATATACACTTGATAAAATTACAGGGACATGTGAGCACAAGGTAAAACCCAAATCAAAAGCCGGGTTCAACTCAAGTGAAGGTCACAATATTAGCACAACGTCAAACCCGAGCTATTAGCTGAATTCAACACAGTGCAAATTCAAATGAAGAGAACAAGACTGCATCAAGTAGTCAAGTGAAGAAAAAGTCAGTGATGCATCAGTGAATCACACAACAATTCAAATGATCATGTGACAGCAATGCAAACTACATGACTCGAATGAACAGTGGGCATAAACTAAACTGTATACATATGCAAATACATATGTATACATATAGACAGTGTACAATGCAACCAAGATCAGACTACAAAGAGATAAGGTTGTGTACACTTCGACCTGAAATTATGAGCTATGTGAAAGCTATGTGTCAGAGCAGAGAAGCCAAAGCCACAACATCAAAGACCAGACCGAAAAGATCTGGTTCAATACCAAAGTAAAACAAAACATATGCACTAGTGAAATATCGAAGACCAGACAACACAACATACAGTGACAATGTGGTTGCAGTGAAGACTACAAGTACAAAGCATGCACCAGTTCAATGTGGAATGCAACCAGAACCCAAAGTACATAAAACAATGGTGAACCATGAAATGAAACAAGACCAGGCAACAGTGAATGGCAACAACAATTAATGCACAGTGAAGACAGACTAATCCAAATAACAATGAAGTCAACAATGAACCAGTGTGACAACAATGGTGCAACATCCTCAACAATGAAGTTTTCAGTGCATATTCATACAACCAAATTTCAACACCAGACTCGAGTACATCAAACCAGAGACAACAATGAATGAACATCACATAAACCAAGATTCCAAGGTACAATATGAACTAGCTACAAACAACATAATGTGCAGATATACTTATATAACTAGTTGTAATAATCAAGTCATTGTTCAAACCAGAAAATACTACAAAGCCTTTAATAGTTATAACAAAATCAAGTTGAAGCCGTGAATGAAAAAGTCAGTGCCAAAGTCAAAGATTATCACTGTCAACAAGCACAAAGAGAAATTCACGGAACCAAAATCAAGTGCCAGAGGATCGAAGCCGTAATGACCAAAGAAATCGAACAGTTAAAAATCAACACCGTGGTGGCCAAGCAAGTCGAAATCAAAGCCGTGATAATAAAGCAACGAAAATATAGGGATTTAAAAGGTTAAAAAATCATCAGCATTTAAGCAAAATCAAGCGGCCGAGAAATATCATCAGACGAATTCGTACGAAATATACGAATGAAAATTAAGGAATTCGATTCCTATTTAACCCATTCATAATCGGCTGCTAAAAATCATTCGAGTTCAAGCAACAAAGAATAATCATTCAACTCAAATCAAAGTCGAGTATAGTATAAATCGAAAAAGGAACGAACTTACCAATTCATGAAACATTCGAACTCGACTTGGTTGAAGCTGCCATGAACATATAATCGATCGAAGAAAAGAATCGAAGCATCAGCAATAATTTTGACAAAGCGGAGACTTCATCCAGAAGCCCTAATTTCAGAGCAAAGAAGAAACGAACAAGCAAGACAAAGCAACCATTTTTAACTCAAAGATCAAGGCCGAAGAAATAAACAAAAGGGGGAAATATTTTTACATAAGCTTATTTTTACTTTGGGCCGGATAAAATAGATTTGGGCTTGCTTTAATATTTTAAAATTAGGGCTTTTGTTTTACAATTGTTTTTAAAGTTGTATTTTTCTCTTTTAAACTTTTGTAGTTTCTAGTCGTGTGACTAGGAGACGAACTACGGTGGTGTAGTTCGAGAATTCGCAACTCAGTGGCTGAGTTGTGGCAGAGTTTTGAGCATAGAGTTAAGGTTAGTCAATAGCGGGTGTCGCGAGTTTACGTGTGTAAGCATCTGACTGCTTAATTTCTAGTAGAAACCTTGGGGGCAGTACGTAGGTAGGGTTTTGCCGAAGCTGGGTAAATCTGTGTGTTCTATTTTCTGCTTTTAATATTCTGCTATTATCTGTGCTGCTATAACTCTGCCATATCTGTGTTGCGATTATTTAATATAAACTTCCGCATAATTTTTATAACTAATAGTATCACCCTGGTCATCCCCCTTATAGGGTGAAATAGATCCTACAAGTGATATCAAAGCCAGGAACAAAACCCATTTTTGTTTTTAAAAAAAAGTTTGATTTTTCAAAGACCAATTTTTTTACAAATTTGAATTTTTAAAATGGCTTCTTTTACCGTGGGTCGGTCCAATATTATTCCTCCTGTTTTTGATGGAACAAATTTTCTGAATTAGAAATTAAAAATGGGATTTCATTTAAAATTTGTTAGTATTAAATGTTGGAATATTATTGAAAATGGGTGTGAAAGAATAGATAAGAAAAATACTTTGATTTTTTCAAAATCGTCTGCCACTAACAGTCATGGACCTATAAAAACAAATAGGTCACAAAATTCTTTTCTCGTGTAGGTGTAGTGGCGGGCTAAGGAACTACAATAGTGTTACTTGTATTCTGGCTGTTCGAAGCACATAATGGGCGACAAAGCAAAGATTCCTTAGCCTAGTAAAAAGGCGGCAGAATCACAATGGGCAACAACGACAAATTATCGTAAAGGTAAAAATGGTAACAGTTTATTTTTGAACGATTATTAAATGTGATAATCTGCACCATAAATTGAATTTAATTCAGCCAGTTATTGATATAGAAATGAATGCTAATTTTGATTTTGACTTATTCTTATTTGATATATTCTAATGTGACTTGTTCTTATTTTTGAAACTAATTGAAACTTAATTTTTGACCACTCTAGATACATGTGGATATATTTGACTTGACAGTATATTTTGTGTTTGCTTGTATACACGGCTTAAAATTCAAATTCAAGAGAAATTCTTTTAAAAACCGTTAAAAATGATTTTAAGATATTTTGGTGTACACTTCACGGTCTGGTCTATCAAATCCAACTAATGATAATTTCGAGTGAAAGAAAAATTCAGATGCAGATTTCATTGGTAATCTAGTTGATAGAAAAATTACTAGTGAAACATGATTTATGTTGAGACATTCAATAGCTGCATCATTTTCAAAAAAAATGTCTGCATGTTTTTTATTTCAAATAATTTTCAAATAGCAGACATTTTTCTCATAAAACCCCTTCAGAGAATAGTTGACCTTGTTTTCAGATTAGTCAATTAGAAAAATTGATTTTATAATTATTTTTGGATTTGATTTTAAATGACTACATTGACTAGTCTGACTGTCTAATGATTATCGAAAAGGTAAATAGTGATTGAAAAAGTAATGAGTGTTGATATTAATCATATATTATAACTTGCGACGGTCTGTTTAGTAAATTTCTTTAGAAATTTGAACAAGAGTTATAAAAACTTTTTGTCGGTAAAACATTCCATGACCATCTCTATTTCTATCATATTTCTATCGACCATCACTCATCAAAATTCAATATGGTTTGTCAATATGTGGTATTTTAAACACGAATCATTTGTTTTTCATTTTATTATTATTTTTTGCAATAAAAACATCCAAAGTATCCACTCTCATTTAAAAGTCCTCACGGTTATGCATGGGTGAATTACTTGGAATTTTTTATGTGCTTCTATGCTCATTTAAAAGTCCTCACGGTTATGCATGTATGGAACACATATTAATTGATTAATTAAATAGACAAGTTGATTCTAATCTCATTTAAAAGTCCTCGCGGTTACGCATGGTTAGAAGATACTTGAATTCATTTTTTATAAAAAAAATTGGAATACTACTAATGTTATTTAAAAGTCCTAACGGTTATGCATGTTTAGTAGATATTCAAATTCCTGATATAAATATACCACAGATAGACACAACTATATGGTTTTATATGATGACATCATCCCTATCATTCTAAAGTGGAATATGCGCTAAACAAAGTATTTATGATTTTTGTTTGATTTTTTATTCAAATTTAATATTTATATTCGATTGAGTTTTAATGTTGTATTAATGTCTATCACTTTATCTCTATTTTTCTAACACTATTACTCTTTTGCTGATAACAAAAGGGGAAGAGAAAAGTTAAGATTTTAGAAAATAAAGGTCAAATATTTTCTATTTGCATCTAAGCTCATTTGAATATTTATTTTCATGCATATATGAAGGGGGAGCTTTGTGTAGAGAGGAAGCATTCAAATAGGGGGAGCAAAAGTTAAGATTCTAAAAAATAAAGGTCAAATATTTTCTATTTGCATCTAGGCTCATTTGAGTATTTATTTTCATGCATATATGAAGGGGGAGCTTTGTGTAGAGAGGAAGCATTCAAATAGGGGGAGCAAATTGAATGATCAAATACATTTAACAAATTCAAAATCTTAAATATATGTTTGTTATCATCAAAAGGGGGAGATTGTTGAATATGCGATTATATGATTTTTGTTTGATGATAATAAACACATATGTATATGTATATATTTATTTAAATGTATTTTTTAATGTACTATTTTATTTTTCACTTCGTTAAATAAATATTTGCTGAATAAAATAAATGACACGGAATTTAAATTCAAACGGATATTTCATTCAAACAAATATTTATTACAATTTTGAATAGTACAAAATTTAGCTCTCACTATATATATACAAATTTCAATTACATTACAATTTCAATCACATCACAAATTTTCATTTACAAATGTCCACACTACATATCGCTCATTCACTCGTATTTATCTTCAACTCCATTCCAGATTGAATCCAGCATCTGAGAAATCTGCAAAAATATACACTGACACAGTAAAATTGAAAATAATTTTTTTTTTGCCGTGTAAAATAAAATGATTTTTGAAAATAGTATTTTCCTCAGTTATTTAGGTTGTTCTTCATCATTTAAATTTGAATTCATAATATACGAACAGCTTGTGACATGCACAGTGTATCACAGTATATGCCACAAGGCCGTGCACACCGATATACACTTGATAAAATCACTGGGACAGGTGAGCACAAGGTAAAACCCAAATCAAAAGCCGGGTTCAACTCGAGTGAAGGTCACAATATTAGCACAACGTCAAACCCGAGCTATTAGCTGGATTCGACATAGGTGCAAATTTAAATGAAGAGAACAAGACTGCATCAAGTAATCAAGTGAAGAAAAAGTCAGTGATGCATCAGTGAATCACACAACAATTCAAATGATCATGTGACAGCAATGCAGACTACATGAATCGAATGAACAGTGGAGAGAAACTAAACTGTATACATACGCAAATACATACGTATACATATAGACAGTGCACAATGCAACCTAGATCAGACTACAAAGAGACGAGGCGGTGTACACTTTGACCTGAAATTATGAGCTATGTGAAACCTATGTGTCAGAGTAGCGAAGCCAAAGTCACTACATCAAAGATCAGACCCAAAAGATCTAGTTCAATACCAAAGTAAAACAAAACATATGCACCAGTGAAATGTCGAAGATCAGACAACACAACATACAGTGACAATGTGGTTGCAGCGAAGACTACAAGTACAAAGCATGCACCAGTTCAATGTGGAATGCAGCCAGAACCCAAAGTACATAAAACAGTGGTGAACCATGAAATGTAACCAGACTTGGCAACAGTAAATGGCAACAACAATTAATGCACAGTGAAGGCAGACTAATCCAAATAACAATGAAGTCAACAATGAACCAGTGTGACAATAGTGGTGCAGCATCCTCAACAATGAAGTTTTTCAGTGCATATTCATACAACCAAATTTTAACACCAGAATCGAGTACATCAAACCAGAGACAACAATGAATGAACATCACATGAACCAAGACTACAAGGTACAATATGAACTAGCTACAAACAACATGATGTGCAGATATACTTATATAACTAGTTGCAGTAATCAAGTCATGGTTCAAACCAGAAAATACTACAAAGCCTTTAATAGTTATAACAAAATCAAGTCGAAGCCGTGAATGAACAAGTCAGTGCCAAAGTCAAAGATTATCACTGTCAACAAGCACAAAGAGAAATTCACGGAAACAAAATCAAGTGCCAGAGAATCGAAGCCGTAATGACCAAAGAAATCGAACAGTTAAAAATCAACAATGTGGTGGCCAAGCAAGTCGAAATCAAAGCCGTGATAATAAAGCAACGAAAATATAAGAATTGAAAAGGTTAGAAAAATCATCTACATTCAAGCAAAATCAAGTGGCCGAGAAATATCATCAGACGAATTCGTATGAAATATACGAATGAAAATTAAGGAATTCGATCCCTATTTAACCCATTCATCATCGGCTGCAAAAAATCATTCGAGTTCAAGCAACAAATAATAATCATTCAACTCGAATCAAAGTCGAGTATGGTATAAATCGAAAAAGGAACAAACTTACCAATTCACGAAACATTCGAACTCGACTTGATTGAAGCTGCCATGAACATATAATCGATCAAAGAAAAGAATGGAAGCATCAACAATCAATTTGACCAAGGGGAGACTTCATCCAGAAGTCCTAATTTAAGAGCAAAGAAGAAACGAACAAGCAAGACAAAGCAACCATTTTTAACTCAAAGAACAAGGCCAAAGAAATAAGCAAAAGGTGGAAATATTTTTACATAAGCTTATTTTTACTTTGGGCCGGATAAAATAGATTTGGGCTTGATTTAATATTTTAAAATTAGGGCTTTTGTTTTATAATTGTTTTTAAAGTTGTATTTTT
Organism: Allium cepa; assembly: GCA_030765085.1. Classification (NCBI taxonomy): domain Eukaryota; kingdom Viridiplantae; phylum Streptophyta; class Magnoliopsida; order Asparagales; family Amaryllidaceae; genus Allium; species Allium cepa. The sequence continues at coordinate 390,087,087 of CM060943.1, read as the reverse complement.
CTCTTTTAAACTTTTGTAGTTTCTAGTCGTGTGACTAGGAGACGAACTACGGTGGTGTAGTTCGAGAATTCGCAACTCAGTGGCTGAGTTGTGGCAGAGTTTTGAGCATAGAGTTAAGGTTAGTCAATAGCGGGTGTCGCGAGTTTACGTGTGTAAGCATCTGACTGCTTAATTTCTAGTAGAAACCTTGGGGGCAGTACGTAGGTAGGGTTTTGCCGAAGCTGGGTAAATCTATGTGTTCTATTTTCTGCTTTTAATATTCTGCTATTATCTGTGCTTCTATAACTCTGCCATATCTGTGTTGCGATTATTTAATATAAACTTCCGCATACTTTTTATAATTAATAGTATCACACTATTCATCCCCCTTTTAGGGTGAAATCGATCCTACAAGTGGTATCAGAGCTAGGAACAAAACCCATTTTTTGTTTTAAAAAAAAGTTTGATTTTTCAAAGACCAATTTTTTTTACAAATTTGAATTTTTAAAATGGCTTCTTTTACCGTAGGTCGGTCCAATATTATTCCTTCTGTTTTTGATGGAACAATTTTCTAAATTGGAAATTAAAAATGGGATTTTATTTAAAATCTGTTAATGTAAATGTTGGAATATTATTAAAAATGGTGTGATAAAATAGATAAGAAAAACATTTTGATTTTTTCAAAATCGTTTGCCACTAACAATCATGGACCTATAAAATCAAATAGGTCACAAAATTCTTTTCTCGTGTAGGTGTAGTGGCGGGCTAAGGAACTACAATAGTGTTACTTGGATTCTGGCTGTTCGAAGCACACAATGGGCGACAAAGCAAAGAATCCTTAGCCTAGTACAAAGGCGGCAGAATCACAATGGGCAACAACGACAAATTATCGTAAAGGTAAAAAAGGCAATGGTTTATTTTTGAACGATCATTAAATGTGATAATCTGCATGATAAATTGAATTTAATTCAGCCAGTTATTGATATAGAAATGAATGTTAATTTTGATTCTGACTTATTCTTATTTGATATATTCTAATTTGACTTGTTCTTATTTTTGAAACTAATTGAAACTTGATTTTTGACAACTCTAGATACATGTGGATATATTTGACTTGACAGTATATTTTGTGTTTGCTTGTATACACGGCTAAAAATTCAAATTCAAGAGAAATTCTTTTAAAAACTGTTAAAAATGGTTTTAAGATATTTTGGTGCACACTTCATGGTCTGGTCTATCAAATCGAACTAATGATAATTTCGAGTGAAAGGAAAATTCAGATGCAGATTTCACGGGTAATCTTGTTGATAGAAAAATTACTAGTAAAACGTGATTTATGTTGAGACATTCAATAGCTGCATCATTTTCAAAAAAAAATGTCTGCATGTTTTTTATTTCAAATAATTTTCAAATAGCAGACATTTTTCTCATAAAACCCCTTTAGAGAATGGTTGACCTTGTTTTCAGATTAGTCATTTTTAGAAAAATTGATTTAGTAATTATTTTTGGATTTGATTTTAAATGACTACGTTGACTAATCTGACTCTCTAATGATTATCGAAAAGATAAATAATGATTGAAAAAGTGATGAGTGTTGATATTAATCATATATTAGAACTTGCGATGGTATATTTAGTAAATTTCTTTAGAAATTTGAACAAGAGTTATAAAAACTTTTTGTCGGTAAAAATTCCATGATCATCTCTATTTCTATCATATTTCTATCGACCATCACTCATCAAAATTCAATATGGTTTGTCAATATGTGGTATTTTAAACATGAATCATTTATTTTTCATTTTATTATTTTTTTTGCCATAAAACATCCAAAGTATTCACTCTCACTTAAAAGTCCTCACGGTTATGCATGGGTGAATTACTTGGAATTTTTGTGTGCTTCCATGCCCATTTAAAAGTCCTCACGGTTATGCATGTATGGAACACATATTAATTGATTAATTAAGTAGACAAGTTGATTCTAATCTCATTTAAAAGTCTCACGGTTATGCATGGTTAGAAGATACTTGAATTCATTTTTTATAATAAAAAATTGGAATACTTCTAATCTCATTTAAAAGTCCTAACGGTTATGCATGATTAGTAGATATTCAAATTCTTGATATAAATATACCACAAATAGACACAACTATTTGGTTTTATATGATGACATCATTCCTATCATTCTAAAGTGGAATATGCGCTAAATAAAGTATTTATGATCTTTGTTTGATTTTTTTATTCAAATTTAATATTTATATTCGATTGAGTTTTAATGTTGTGCTAATGTCTGTCACTTTATCTCTATTTTTCTAACACTATTACTCTTTTGCTGATAACAAAAGGGGGAGAGAAAAGTTAAGATTTTAGAAAATAAAGGTCAAATATTTTCTATTTGCATCTAAGCTCATTTGAATATTTATTTTCATGCATATATGAAGGGGGAGCTTTGTGTAGAGAGGAAGCATTCAAATAGGGGGAGCAAAAGTTAAGATTTTGGAAAATAAAGGTCAAATATTTTATATTTGCATCTAGGCTCATTTGAATATTTATTTTCATGCATATATGAAGGGGGAGCTTTATGTAGAGAGGAAGCATTCAGATAGGGGAGTAAATTGAATGATCAAATACATTTAACAAATTCAAAATCTTAAATATATGTTTTTTATCATCAAAAGGGGGAGATTGTTGAATATGCGATTATATGATTTTTGTTTGATGGTAATAAACACACACACACACGTATATATATGTATGTATTCATTTAAATGTATTTGTTAATGTACTATTTTATTTTCACATAGTTAAATAAATATTTGCTGAATAAAATAAATGACACGGAATTTAAATTCTAACGGATATTTCATTCAAACAAATATTTATTATAATTTTGAATAGTAAAAATTTGAGCTTTCACTATATATATATAAATTTCAATTACATTACAATTTCAATCACATCACAATTTTTCATTTACAAATGTCCTCACTACATATCGCTCATTCACTCGTATTTATGTTTAACTCCATTCCAGGATGAATCCAGCATTTGAGCAATCTGCAAAAATATATACTGACGTAGTAAAATTGAAAATAAAATATATTTTGTAGTGTAAAATAAAATGATTTGCCTCAGTTATTTGAGTTGTTTGTCATCATTTAAATTTGAATTCATCATACACGAACAGCTTGTGACATGCATAGTGTATCACTGTACATGCCACAAGGCCGTGCACACCGATATACAATTGATAAAATTACAGGGACATGTGAGCACAAGGTCAAACCCAAATCAAAAGCCGAGTTCAACTCAAGTGATGGTCACAATATTGGCACAAGGTCAAACCCAAGCTATTAGCTGGATTCAAGACTGGTGCAAATTCAAATGAAGAGAACAAGACTGCATCAAGTAGTCAAGTGAAGCAAAAGTCAGTGGTGCATCAGTGAATCATACAACAATTCAAATGATCATGTGACAGTAATGCAGACTACATGACTCAAATGAACAGTGGACAGAAACTCAACTGTATACATATGCAAATACATATGTATACATATAGACAGTGCACAATGCAACCTAGATCAGACTACAAAGAGACGGGGCTGTGTACACTTCGACCTGAAATTATGAGCAATGTAAAACCTATGTGTCAGAGCAGAGAAGCCGAAGTCACAACATCAAAGACCAGACCGAAAAGATCTGGTTCAATACCAAAGTAAAACAAAACATCTGCATCAGTTAAATGTCGAAGACCAGACAACACAACATACAGTGACAATGTGGTTGCAGTGAAGACTACAAGTACAAAGCATGCACCAGTTGAATGTGGAATGCAACCAGAACCCAAAGTACATAAAACAGTGGTAAACCATGAAATGAAACAAGACCAGGCAACAGTGAATGGCAACAACAATTAATGCACAGTGGAGACAGACTAATCCAAATAACAATGAATTCAACAATGAACCAGTGTGACAACAGTGGTACAGCATCCTCAACAATGAAGTTTTTCAGTGCACATTCATATAACCAAATTTCAGCACCAGACTCGAGTACATCAAACTAGAGACAACAATGAATGAACATTACATGAACCAAGACTACAAGGTACAATATGAACTAGCTACAAACAACATGATGTGCAGATATACTTATATAACTAGTTGCAGTAATCAAGTCATGGTTCAAACTAGAAAATACTACAAAGCCTTTACTAGCTATAAAAAAATCAAGTCGAAGCCGTGAATGAACAAGTCAATGCCGAAGTCAAAGATTATCACTGTCAACAAGCACAAAGAGTGTAACGACCCGTTAAATTTATGATATTTAATAAAATGAATTAATATAATTTCTAATTTGGTTAAGAATAAATGTAGAAATTTGGTAGTGGTTGCAATTTAGTGTAACTATAAAATTTATGATAATAGATGTGGATAGTGTAAATTTTCACAACTTGATTTAAAGTAATTTTGAAGAAACAAATAAATGTTGAATTTGTGAATGTTAGTATAAATATTAACTTAAATGGTGTTCATTAATACAAAGATGTAATTAGTGTAGATAGTAATAATTTATGCCTATAGTGAAAGGAAAAGAAAACTAATAGAAACATAAAATTTATTTTATGTAAACAAAAGTATAGTTTTGAACAAACTTATGAAAATTGATAGAAACAGTGTTTGTAATCAGTTTGGTTATTTTATATTTGAAAGATAGAGATGTGTAAATACGTTAATGAATTTAAAATGGGAAGGAATGGTAGAATGAAAAGAATATATATAATAATAAGCATTTGATTCAATTAAGGGAATTAAATTATAATAAATGGTCATTTAATAAATTCAACGTTTGTGAGAAATCATAATAGTTGTGTAAAATGTGTACAAACTTGGATTTGGAAGTTTATTGGATTTATAACGGTTTTGTTATTAAGTGTATGAGTTTAAAAGTTATTCCCTTTTGTAAAGTAATAGAAGAATGCATAAAGATATAAACAGGGCTTAATAGAATTGACACTTAATGAATTGAATAAATTACCCATTTATGTAGATATGTATAGTGGACTATAAATGACCTAAGCAATATAAAATGGAATAATCATTGAGATTTGTACTATGAAAATAAATAGTAACATTTATTTGCAAGGAATAAAAGCCTATTTAGGTGACTAGAATTTGGAGTAATGACTATTGTATGTTACCTACCCTTGTTTCTTGTTAATTTAGATTTTGGGAATCAAATTCAATTTATCCGCCAATTTACCGCAGTTAAAGTGAAATGAATTGGTGATTGAGAAATGTTAAATACAAATAAGATGTAAACCAAAGAAAATCCCATTTGTAATAAATTATGTAGAATAAAGTAAAGAAACTAGGAAATGAAAATGTGAAAATGTGGATGCAGTGAGATCTTAAGTGATAATAACCTTGTTAGGCAAGTGATAACGGAATTTTGTATATATGTAATATTTACTGGTGTGTCAAGTAATAAACACATAGATGCAAGAAAAGGAAAGTTGGTAGCAATCTATATATGTTATTTATCTTACTTAGTATATTAAATAAGGTTTGGAATTCAAATTTTAATTAAAGGAGTTGGTAGCACGTTAGTAGGAAATAATTGTAAGGGTGGGATAACAACTACTATAAACTACCTAATTTAAATGAGTCAATGAACTTATTTGAAATAACGTTCATCTAAATATGAGTAATTAAAATGGCGGGGTCAACAATAAACGTTACTTTAGAATTAATTTATATTTTAACGGAAGTGTGAAAGTAAAGCAATAGAAGCGTAAACTTATCAAGGTAGAATTTAGTAGTGTAATGAAAAAATGTTAAGAATGTTATAGTATAATGATTGATTGGAAATCAAAATTTACTTGTTTGAATGTAACTTTAGGGAAATTGGATTTAATTAAAATAAAAAGGAAGAAAAAAAAATTGGATGAAATTTAATGTTGGAATATTATGTAAATATAAACTTAGATAAAATTTAAGGATATCTACGTAATAGAGTGTAAAACCAATGTTAATTTCATCTATTTAATACTAATAGGTTAATAATAGAATGAAGAGTAAATTTAATGTTAAGTTAATATGAATTAAGGTAATATTGGGGAATAATGTGAATTTTCTTCATAATATGATAAGTTGTAGAATACAACGTAAACTTAAGTATAACCTTTGGATTGAAAACATTGTTAAGGGTTACCTGTTAAATTTGGATGGAATTGGCAATAAATGTTACACTTATGGGTAAGGAAATAAAAATGTCCAGAATTTGAGTATATTAAGAAATGGGGATTGAAATTGAAATCTTGCAACGAATCTAACAATACGTTGCACAAGTGTTAAATTAAGGTAACATTTGGAAAATATGATAATGATTTTCAAATTGAACAAGTTGTGGAATTAATAAGGATGGAAGAAAAAAAAAATCAAGATTTACTTTATTTATTGGAATGAAAAATTTATAATTTGATTTATTGCGAATAATTGAAATTTAATTTGGTAATTGGCGAAATGATTAATGATTGAATTAACATAGAACTTGTTGTAAGTTATTAAAATTGTTTAAGAAATCAAAGGAGAGAAATTTTATAAAATTTTAAATTTTGTAATTGGATTGGCTAAAGTGGGAAAGTGGAATTAATCAACGTTGTTACTTTTATCTCCTTCCCTATTAGATCCTTATGTGATTGCATCCACATTTATTGTTGATTATTCCTACATATTGTCACCAATTAATCGTACTTGATGTATGTTTAGCAATTTTGTCACACAGTTAAAGTATGAATATATATATATGATGTATTCAAATTTTTCTGTATCTAGCACTAAATTAATTTAGAATCAAACTAACGAAACGTGTCATTTATTTTTGTCCCTCCATATTCATTTTCTTTCTAATTAATAAATACCTCTTTTTAATACCTGCTACTTTAAAAAAAAAAAGGACTGTTCGTATTTGCTATATTTCAATACCAAGTGTTCATATTCACTTTATTTCTAATTAATAGCAGCCTCTCCTTTCAAATCTATTTGTCCCTAAACCTAACTCTAACCTTATAAATAACCTACTTCTTATTCTTCTATTACATTTTGTTTCTCCTAACTCTAACCCTAGCCTCCATGCTATTCTTCTTCTTCTTCTTCTTCTTCTTCTTCTTTTTTCTTGTTTTTCTCAAAGCTCCTTATTATCTCTCATTTTAATTTTTTTTTTCTTTCTCTTCAAATATTCTTCTTCTTCTTCTTCAAATTTACTTCTATTTCAAACTTTCTTCTTTTCAAATCTAGATCTTCTCTTCCGTTTTCAGTTCTTATTTTAATCATTTTTTTTCAATTCTTCTTTTTCAAATCTTCTTTTTCTTTCAAACCTTTTAAAATACATACATTCATATAATAAGGAGGAAAATTAAAGTAAATCGAAATAAAAGAAAAATTACGGAACAAAGTTAGCAATCAAGAAGAAGCATATGCGTTTTTCACGAGGGAAGGTGGATGTGGCACGGTACTTTATTTTTGTTTTGTTTATTTTTAATTTTTTTTTTATTTCAATTGCAAATCGTTTAATTGTGATAACTTTCTCATACGACCTCGAATTCAAACGAAATTTCTTTTGTTAGGATCGTAATTTAATTCCGGACTTGATGACGCTGGTTTGGACGAATTCCGAGACGGGCGAATTTTTGGGTTTAAATCGAATTTAAATTCGATTTAAATTCAAAAGGTGAGTGTTTAACCCACTTACAACTACTAGAAGCTTTTATGTTTGTTAAATAAATTTTAGAAATGAATGGAAATTTATTTATGAGCTTTTGGCATGTTATTTCATTCATATCGGTAGAATTGCATTTTATTGAATTTAACTGTTAATTTAATTGATTTATTGCGTGTTAATTGGCTGTTAGAAATTATTGTTTGCATATGAACTGCTCGTTAACAGTTATGTCAAATTATCACTGAATATAAATTGTTAGATTAATAGTTGATAAATATAATTTGAAATAAAACTGCCAATTATTACCTGTTGTATATTACCAAACATATATTGTTATTGATTGATATTGCTTGATGTTTGCGATTGGATGATGGATGTGTTATTGAATGGATGTTTTATTTGATATTATTAAACTGCAAGTTAGTATGCATTCTTCATTTCATTCGGGATTGCGGTTTGAAATGATATACAACCGTAGTTTTATTTTTTTAAATTGCGGATTGAAATGATAAATATCCGTATCACTTGACCATAGGATAGAAAACTATATACAGGCACCGCGGTCTATATATAACTATTTTTATGTGATTTCTAAGGTTTGGGTGGAATATGGTTTATGATAATCTTAAATTTTATATGGTATAAATATTATTCTTCCATATATATGCATATGAAGTTGAAATTTTTGAAATTAAAAGGTGTATAAATCTCTTTATTAAAAATGGAAGAAAATTAAGAAAATGGAGTTTGATGATTTATATCCTATGTTTAAATATTAAGTTGGAAATTTTAAAGATATGATATTTATAATTGGATTTTTCCCAAAATATTTTGAAATGAATATTCTAGTAAAATTTGAATTTGGAAATATATATATATTTTACTAGAAATTGAAGTCTTATTAATTATGGATTCTATGTGAATATTCAAGGCTAATTAATAGAACATTTGATTTGAAAGAATAAAATCCAACTTTAGTTGAAATATTTATACTCAAAATGGATATACGTATATATATGAATTTATTGAAATGGCTTTGGAACTTGAAGCGATATTAAATTTTGGTTTTAACTTTAAATAAAGAAATGTATTGTAAAGCCACGAGAAATATTTCTTTTCAAAGCAACATTTAAGTTAAACCACTTATTTTATATACGGTTGAATATTCAAACCATTTAGTTTTGAAAGTAATGGTTTTAAAAACTATGGATTTCGAAGTATTATGTTGAAAGTTAATATTCAAATATTTAGTTACAAGGGATTATAAATTTTAAAAGTGGCATAATTTTTGGAAAAGATTTATATTTGGGAAATGATATCATTGATTTGGGTTTTATAAAAATAATATCAAAATGAATCTTTTTGGGTTTTAAAGAAGAAATGATATCGTAATATTATGGTTTTGAAATGGATTATATTCTGGTTTTAAAGTATAAACTATTTTTAAATGACCGCGGTGTTATAATAACGATGGGTTGGCAAAGAGACCGAGATCGGATATGGACATACTCTCTGTCGATACCGAAAACCACTTTGACTAACCGTGTACGCGGTGGAGATTCCAGAATGAAGTAGGTGGTGGCGACGTTTCCTGTAAGGTAAATACGTGGACCCAACTCCCGTGAGTTGGCATAAGGTGGCTAAAACAGGAGCGATTCTCAGGCCAATGAGGTCATTCCTCTGATCGGACGCTCCTCTTCGATATTATACTTTGACTTGGATTGATTTAGTGGCCACTTCTATATTTTGATTTTGGGGAGTTAGTCCGAGGTGGGCGGTAACTGCGGCTACGCGTTTCCACCAACCTGGATAGCAATTGGTATATCTACCCTGGCATTGCCTAGTTGTGCCGTGTCACCTACCATACCGAGCCTTTACTACGAGTTTCTATTTGTGTCGTACCTATGGAGTATCCTCTGGTAGCCTCCCGATCAGGAGGTATTACGGTACTGTATAGACTATTGGCATTATTTGTGTTAAGGGCTATATGGGTAACTCCTTAACGCTATTTAAAAGTAAGTTTATTTTATAAATAGACACTATTATAATAGCGCAATATACTACATAGTAAATAGTTTAACGGATCCTTAGGAGATGTAAATCCCGAACATCTCTTGAGTTACTGTACTCATATTTATTTCTGTTTATTTAACTCACATAAGATATTCTAGTCTGACTCGGGTGTTTTTGTCTTTTCAAATTCGCTCGGGTCAGTCCGAGCGTTTCAGGATTTGAAGATTTAGCTTTGGAGGACGAAGACGAAGATTTGTATTATTATTATTTATAGTATTGCACCACACTCATACTGTTCCGCTGCATTGATTGTATTGGTATGTGTAACTCTGATATTTATTGTGTAAAGAATAACAAGTGTTTGTAAACCATTTATGAACTGTATATTTATTATTATATTTTATCCTTCCGCTGTGAGATTCTGTTTTGTTTTTATTTCTTCTCTGTTTTTCTTATTTACCCCATAACAATCCGCCCTTGCGTATGCTTTGAATTGACACGTGTGTCGGTTTAAAGTGTGCGAAAAGGCGGGATGTTACAGTTGGTATCAGAGCTTTGGTTTAGCGATAAACCTTGGCTTTGTGGGGTTTGACTCTTTGTTAGTAGGGTAGAAATATCCTATGGGAGTCGCTGAGAGTATATATATGAGAGAGCGTATTTGTTAGTTTTATAAAAAGATTTTGAAATTGTGTTAATCTGTTCCACTTTGTATTTATAAATTCTGGTTGATGCATGGGACGCTATGTCATCAATAGGGATTTCTAAACACTTAATTAGGACAGACCGACATAATATTTGTTTTAATATAGGTGAATGAAATAATTTTGCCTATTATATTTTCTATATATAAAAATATTTTTATAAAGATATATATATATATATTTGGTTGCTATAGATTGGGTGTTAGGTAATAAAATATTTATAATAATTGAAGCTAAGCTGAAATTATAATAAATCAAATTGGAGATTTTAGAACTTAAGTCCGGGATTTTTTCCAAATCTGCTTTCAAAGAATTTGTGAAATTTATTGATTTGGTTTATAAGAAATTTATTATATAAATATTTCGTATAATTTGGAAGAATTGTTTTAAAGAAGATTTTGGGAAAAAAAAATTAAATTCTGTACTTTCCTCTCTGTCGCTGGAAAATAAATTCGGTGATGACGGCCGCATCATCGACTTTCATTTCGAGTTTCGAAGGGGAAAGGCCACTGTAGGAAATTTTACTACAGATTTATTTTGAACTTTTCTAAAAAATTTCTTTTATTGCTCTAACTATAATTAGAGATATTGAGTTGTAAGAACTTATTTATCTATTATTTTGAAATAAATTGAAATTTAACTCGGTATTTAATTCTAAATTTTTCCGTTAATTAATTGTTTAAAATTTGTTAGTGAAATAAAAGTTAAGTAATAAATGAATTGAAACCTCTAATTGAAATAAGAGAATAATTGCAAAGCTATAAAGAGGAATTTGCATACATATGAGACAAAGAGTAATATGGATAAACATTAAATTTAATTAAAAGAATGGAGATTAAACTTGTATAAGTTCAATTGCAATTTCCTTAACATAAATAACTTACCCAAATATAAAAGTTGAAGTGTTAAATGAGAAACTGGAATTGAATATTTTACAAGTAGGAATTTAGAAAAATGAAGTATTCAATAAATTACTGTTATAATAAGAATTTAATGGTATAGACTTAGGTTATCATTGAAATTTTACTGAAAAAGGGTTAAGAATTATTAATAGATGATATGAACCTAAGTATATAAAATGAAATTCAAAATAAGAATTGATTGTATGATTATTGACTTAAGTATGTTTTAATCTTCCCTATTCTAATATAATGGAAAGTAGGAAGAATTTAAATGACCGTAATCCATAGTTAATAGATAAATAAAAACTTCCACTTATAAGAATGAATGTTAGCAGATTAAGAATTTAAGGGAAACCTTACAAGTAAAGAGTAAAGAAAGGAAGATATTCAAAATATTTGTTGTTATTAATGAGAATTATTTTATAAACTTAAGTAATAAAAAGGAAATACAAATATAATAAATTTGGTGATAATTGGAAAATAAAACTTGTAAGAACAAAGAAATCCCTCATAAATGAAGGGAAGAAAATCAAACCACTGAAGTATGAAATAAATGTAAATAAAATATTTTGGTGTTGGTTTGGATTGTTTGGTTGATGTATGTTGGTTGGGTAAGAAATTTTGGAGTTATGGGATGAACAAATAATCTATCTTTGTTCCATCTAAGACTGTTGAGTAACGGATGCAATTGATAGTTATTCTTCATTCCGTACAATTTCAGAATTTGAACCCGAACAACAAATTGATTGTTTGATTGAATGGTTGTCTGTTGGTGGCATGTGCTGTTTGTTAAAATTTATGGTTGTTGCATTTGATTGGATATGAATGATTGAATCTACCCAAACATTTCACTGTAATATAAATATTTAACTTTTAGACTATATAAGTGAATACAGGTGATGGAAGCAACTGCTACTGCTTTTGGTTCCAAAATAAAAAAAAACGTATAGTGTCCGACAAATAGGTACGTTTCCGGATTACGTATATAGCGCTATTTTATATATTTTCCCGTGTTGGGATATTTTATTTTGGATATATATGTAATATATTGTATATTTGGATATTATATTTTCTCCAGAGTCCCTCCGTACAAAGGAGACTTTGCCAAAATTTTCAGGAAATTTTGGACTTAGAATTTTGTGAAAGTATTTTTCCAACTTTAATAATTCAAGTATTAAAGGATATAATGATTATAAAACAAGTATATTTCATTAAAGGAAATTAATCCAGTAAAATATTGTTTATAAGTTAATATTTGAAATAAGATGCACTGTAAATCTTTCTCCTCCCTTCTTTTTCCTTTTCGGGGACGAAAAGTTTTGAGTGGGGGAGATTGTAACGACCCGTTAAATTTATGATATTTAATAAAATAAATTAATATAATTTCTAATTTGGTTAAGAATAAATGTAGAAATTTGGTAGTGGTTGCAATTTAGTGTAACTATAAAATTTTATGATAATAGATGTGGATAATGTAAATTTTCGCAACTTGATTTAAAGTAATTTTGAAGAAACAAATAAATGTTGAATTTGTGAATGTTAGTATAAATATTAACTTAAATGGTGTTCATTAATACAAAGATGTAATTAGTGTAGATAGTAATAATTTATGCCTATAGTGAAAGGAAAAGAAAACTAATAGAAACATAAAATTTATTTTATGTAAACAAAAGTATAGTTTTGAACAAACTTATGAAAATTGATAGAAACAGTGTTTGTAATCAGTTTGGTTATTTTATATTTGAAAGATAGAGATGTGTAAATACGTTAATGAATTTAAAATGGGAAGGAATGGTAGAATGAAAAAAATATATATAATAATAAGCATTTGATTCAATTAAGGGAATTAAATTATAATAAATGGTCATTTAATAAATTCAACGTTTGTGAGAAATCATAATAGTTGTGTAAAATGTGTACAAACTTGGATTTGGAAGTTTATTGGATTTATAACGGTTTTGTTATTAAGTGTATGAGTTTAAAAGTTATTCCCTTTTGTAAAGTAATAGAAGAATGCATAAAGATATAAACAGGGCTTAATAGAATTGACACTTAATGAATTGAATAAATTACCCATTTATGTAGATATGTATAGTGGACTATAAATGACCTAAGCAATATAAAATGGAATAATCATTGAGATTTGTACTATGAAAATAAATAGTAACATTTATTTGCAAGGAATAAAAGCCTATTTAGGTGACTAGAATTTGGAGTAATGACTATTGTATGTTACCTACCCTTGTTTCTTGTTAATTTAGATTTTGGGAAACAAATTCAATTTATCCGCCAATTTACCGCAGTTAAAGTGAAATGAATTGGTGATTGAGAAATGTTAAATACAAATAAGATGTAAACCAAAGAAAATCCCATTTGTAATAAATTATGTAGAATAAAGTAAAGAAACTAGGAAATGAAAATGTGAAAATGTGGATGCAGTGAGATCTTAAGTGATAATAACCTTGTTAGGCAAGTGATAACGGAATTTTGTGTATATGTAATATTTACTGGTGTGTCAAGTAATAAACACATAGATGCAAGAAAAGGAAAGTTGGTAGCAATCTATATATGTTATTTATCTTACTTAGTATATTAAATAAGGTTTGGAATTCAAATTTTAATTAAAGGAGTTGGTAGCACGTTAGTAGGAAATAATTATAAGGGTGGGATAACAACTACTATAAACTACCTAATTTAAATGAGTCAATGAACTTATTTGAAATAACGTTCATCTAAATATGAGTAATTAAAATGGCGGGGTCAAGAATAAACGTTACTTTAGAATTAATTTATATTTTAACGGAAGTGTGAAAGTAAAGCAATAGAAGCGTAAACTTATCAAGGTAGAATTTAGTAGTGTAATGAAAAAATGTTAAGAATGTTATAGTATAATGATTGATTGGAAATCAAAATTTACTTGTTTGAATGTAACTTTAGGGAAATTGGATTTAATTAAAATAAAAAGGAAGAAAAAAAAATTGGATGAAATTTAATGTTGGAATATTATGTAAATATAAACTTAGATAAAATTTAAGGATATCTACGTAATAGAGTGTAAAACCAATGTTAATTTCATCTATTTAATACTAATAGGTTAATAATAGAATGAAGAGTAAATTTAATGTTAAGTTAATATGAATTAAGGTAATATTGGGGAATAATGTGAATTTTCTTCATAATATGATAAGTTGTAGAATACAACGTAAACTTAAGTATAACCTTTGGATTGAAAACATTGTTAAGGGTTACCTGTTAAATTTGGATGGAATTGGCAATAAATGTTACACTTATGGGTAAGGAAATAAAAATGTCCAGAATTTGAGTATATTAAGAAATGGGGATTGAAATTGAAATCTTGCAACGAATCTAATAATACGTTACAAAAGTGTTAAATTAAGGTAACATTTGGAAAATATGATAATGATTTTCAAATTGAACAAGTTGTGGAATTAATAAGGATGGAAGAAAAAAAAATCAAGATTTATTTTATTTATTGGAATGAAAAATTTATAATTTGATTTATTGCGAATAATTGAAATTTAATTTGGTAATTGGCGAAATGATTAATGATTGAATTAACATAGAACTTGTTGTTAGTTATTAAAATTGTTTAAGAAATCAACGGAGAGAAATTTTATAAAATTTTAAATTTTGTAATTGGATTGGCTAAAGTGGGAAAGTGGAATTAATCAACGTTGTTACTTTTATCTCCTTCCCTATTAGATCCTTATGTGATTGCATCCACATTTATTGTTGATTATTCCTATATATTGTCACCAATTAATCGTACTTGATGTATGTTTAGCAATTTTGTCACACAGTTAAAGTATGAATATATATATATGATGTATTCAAATTTTTCTGTATCTAGCACTTAATTAATTTAGAATCAAACTAACGAAACGTGTCATTTATTTTTGTCCCTCCATATTCATTTTCTTTCTAATTAATAAATACCTCTTTTTAATACCTGCTACTTTAAAAAAAAAAGGACTGTTCATATTTGCTATATTTCAATACCAAGTGTTCATATTCACTTTATTTCTAATTAATAGCAGCCTCTCCTTTCAAATCTATTTGTCCCTAAACCTAACTCTAACCTTATAAATAACCTACTTCTTATTCTTCTATTACATTTTGTTTCTCCTAACTCTAACCCTAGCCTCCATGCTATTCTTCTTCTTCTTCTTCTTCTTCTTCTTCTTTTTTCTTGTTTTTCTCAAAGCTCCTTATTATCTCTCATTTTAATTTTTTTTTTCCTTTTTCTTCAAATATTCTTCTTCTTCTTCTTCAAATTTACTTCTATTTCAAACTTTCTTCTTTTCAAATCTAGATCTTCTCTTCCGTTTTCAGTTCTTATTTTAATCATTTTTTTTCAATTCTTCTTTTTCAAATCTTCTTTTTCTTTCAAACCTTTTAAAATACATACATTCATATAATAAGGAGGAAAATTAAAGTAAATCGAAATAAAAGAAAAATTACGGAACAAAGTTAGCAATCAAGAGAAAGCATATGCGTTTTTCACGAGGGAAGGTGGATGCGGCACGGTACTTTATTTTTGTTTTGTTTATTTTTAATTTTTTTTTTATTTCAATTGCAAATCGTTTAATTGTGATAACTTTCTCATACGACCTCGGATTCAAACGAAATTTCTTTTGTTAGGATCGTAATTTAATTCCGGACTTGATGACGCTGGTTTGGACGAATTCCGAGATGGGCGAATTTTTGGGTTTAAATCGAATTTAAATTCGATTTACATTCAAAAGGTGAGTGTTTAACCCACTCACAACTACTAGAAGCTTTTATGTTTGTTAAATAAATTTTAGAAACGAATAGAAATTTATTTATGAGCTTTTGGCATGTTATTTCATTCATATCGGTAGAATTGCATTTTATTGAATTTAACTGTTAATTTAATTGATTTATTGCGTGTTAATTGGCTGTTAGAAATTATTGTTTGCATATGAACTGCTAGTTAACAGTTATGTCAAATTATCACTGAATATAAATTGTTAGATTAATAGTTGATAAATATAATTTGAAATAAAACTGCCAATTATTACATGTTGTATATTACCAAATATATATTGTTATTGATTGATATTGCTTGATGTTTGCGATTGGATGATGGATGTGTTATTGAATGGATGTTTTATTTGATATCATTAAACTGCAAGTTAGTATGCATTCTTCATTTCATTCGGGATTGCGGTTTGAAATGATATACAACCGCAGTTTTATTTTTTTAAATTGCGGATTGAAATGATAAATATCTGTATCACTTGACCATAGGATAGAAAACTATATACAGGCACCGCGGTCTATATATAACTATTTTTATGTGATTTCTAAGGTTTGGATGGAATACGGTTTATGATAATCTTAAATTTTATATGGTATAAATATTATTCTTCCATATATATGCATATGAAGTTGAAATTTTTGAAATTAAAAGGTGTATAAATCTCTTTATTAAAAATGGAAGAAAATTAAGAAAATGGAGTTTGATGATTTATATCCTATGTTTAAATATTAAGTTGGAAATTTTAAAGATATGATATTTATAATTGGATTTTTCCCAAAATATTTTGAAATGAATATTCTAGTAAAATTTGAATTTGGAAATATATATATATATTACTAGAAATTGAAGTCTTATTAATTATGGATTCTATGTGAATATTCAAGGCTAATTAATAGAACATTTGATTTGAAAGAATAAAATCCAACTTTAGTTGAAATATTTATACTCAAAATGGATATACGTATATATATGAATTTATTGAAATGGCTTTGGAACTTGAAGCGATATTAAATTTTGGTTTTAACTTTAAATAAAGAAATGTATTGTAAAGCCACGAGAAATATTTCTTTTCAAAGCAACATTTAAGTTAAACCACTTATTTTATATACGGTTGAATATCCAAACCATTTAGTTTTGAAAGTAATGGTTTTAAAAACTATGGATTTCGAAGTATTATGTTGAAAGTTAATATTCAAATATTTAGTTACAAGGGATTATAAATTTTAAAAGAGGCATAATTTTTGGAAAAGATTTATATTTGGGAAATGATATCATTGATTTGGGTTTTATAAAAATAATATCAAAATGAATCTTTTTGGGTTTTAAAGAAGAAATGATATCGTAATATTATGGTTTTGAAATGGATTATATTCTGGTTTTAAAGTATAAACTATTTTTAAATGACCGCGGTGTTATAATAACGATGGGTTGGCAAAGAGACCGGGATCGGATATGGACATACTCTCTGTCGATACCGAAAACCACTTTGACTAACCGTGTACGCGGTGGAGATTCCAGAATGATGTAGGTGGTGGCGACGTTTCCTGTAAGGTAAATACGTGGACCCAACTCCCGTGAGTTGGCATAAGGTGGCTAAAACAGGAGCGATTCTCAGGCCAATGAGGTCATTCCTCTGATCGGACGCTCCTCTTCGATATTATACTTTGACTTGGATTGATTCAGTGGCCACTTCTATATTTTGATTTTGGGGAGTTAGTCCGAGGTGGGCGGTAACTGCGGCTACGCGTTTCCACCAGCCTGGATAGCAATTGGTATATCTACTCTGGCATTGCCTAGTTGTGCCGTGTCACCTACCATACCGAGCCTTTACTACTAGTTTCTATTTGTGTCGTACCTATGGAGTATCCTCTGGTAGCCTCCCGATCAGGAGGTATTACGGTACTGTATAGACCATTGGCATTATTTGTGTTAAGGGCTATATGGGTAACCCCTTAACGCTATTTAAAAGTAAGTTTATTTTATAAATAGACACTATTATAATAGCGCAATATACTACATAGTAAATAGTTTAACGGATCCTTAGGAGATGTAAATCCCGAACATCTCTTGAGTTACTGTACTCATATTTATTTCTGTTTATTTAACTCACATAAGATATTCTAGTCTGACTCGGGTGTTTTTGTCTTTTCAAATTCGCTCGGGTCAGTCCGAGCGTTTCAGGATTTGAAGATTTAGCTTTGGAGGACGAAGACGAAGATTTGTATTATTATTATTTATAGTATTGCACCACACTCATACTGCTCCGCTACATTGATTGTATTGGTATGTGTAACTCTGATATTTATTGTGTAAAGAATAACAAGTGTTTGTAAACCATTTATGAACTGTATATTTATTATTATATTTTATCCTTCCGCTGTGAGATTCTATTTTGTTTTTATTTCTTCTCTGTTTTTCTTATTTACCCCATAACAATCCGCCCTTGCGTATGCTTTGAATTGACACGTGTGTCGGTTTAAAGTGTGCGAAAAGGCGGGATGTTACAAAGAGAAATTCACGGGACCAAAATCAAGTGCCAGAGAATCGAAGCCGTAATGACCAACGAAGTCGAACAATTAAAAATCAACACCGTGGTGGCCAAGCAAGTCGAAATCAAAGCCGTGAGAATAAAGCAATTAAAATATAGGAATTGAAAAGGTCAGAAAAATCATCAGCATTCAAGCAAAATCAAGTGGCCGAGAAATATCATCAGACGAATTCGTATGAAATATACTAACGAAAATTAAAGAATTCGATTCCTATTTAACCCATTCATCATCGGCTGCAAAAAATCATTCGAGTTCAAACAACAAAGAATAATCATTCAATTCGAATCAAAGTCAAGTATAGTATAAATCGAAAAAGGAACGAACTTACCAATTCACGCAACATTCGAACTCAACATGGTTGAAGCTGCCGTAAACATATAATTGATCGAAGAAAAGAATCGAAGCATCAGCAATCAATTTGACAAAGCAGCGACTTCATCCAGAAGCCCTAATTTCAGAGCAAAGAAGAAACGAACGAGCAAGACAAAGCAGCCATTTTTAACTCAAAGAACAAGGCCGAAGAAATAGACAAAAGGGGGAAATATTTTTACATAAGCTTATTTTTACTTTGGGCCGGATAAAATAGATTTGGGCTTACTTTAATATTTTAAAATTAGGCTTTTGTTTTATAATTGTTTTTAAAGTTGTATTTTTCTCTTTTAAACATTTGTAATTTCTAGTTGTGTGACTAGGGACGAACTACAGTGGTGTAGTTCGAGAATTCGCAACTCAGTGGCTGAGTTGTGGCAGAGTTTTAAGCATAGATTTAAGGTTAGTCGATAGTGGGTGTCGCGATTTTACACGTGTAAGCGTCCGACTTCTTAATTTCTAGTAGAAACCTTGGGGACAGCACGTAGGCAGGGTTTTGCCGAAACTGGGTAAATCTATGTGTTCTATTTTCTACTTTTAGTATTCTGCTATTATCTGTGCTGCTATAATTCTGCCATATCTGTGTTGCGATTATTTAATATAAACTTCCGCGTAATTTTTATAATTAATAGTATCACCCTATTCACCCATCCTCTAAGGTGAAATCTATCCTACAATTTTGTTTTGGATAAAACAAGTTTTATGTTAAAATTTAAAGTATGATTTGATAAATATGAGAAAATAAGGTTATGAACTTATAAATTTGAAATTAAGACATGGAATTGAAATTTTAACTTAAGAAAAGTTAAATAAATTGAGTTAGTAAAATGAATTATGTGAATTGAAGTTTAACTTAAGAAAAGTTAAATAAATCTGATTGAATTTGAAATGAATTGGATAGATATTTGAACTGAATCAAATAAAAATGAATATACACTTAAGTGGTAAAATGATAATATAACTATAAATTGAAATTGTAGCATGTGAATGAAGTAAACTTAAGTAAATAAGTCATATAAATTATAAAATTTGAGAAATAATAAGTTGAAACAAAATTTAAATTTGTTGAATATGAATGTTAAGAAATGAAATCTGAATTGTAAGTTGAAATTTAAGTTAAATGAAATAAAATGAATTGTGTAAAGGGAATTTAACTTAAGTAATGTCAAATGAAGTTGATTTTGATATCAAAATGAATTAATTGAGTGAATCAATGAAATGAAGCAATAGAATGAATATGAATTTGAGTTATAAAATTGAATATGATTTTGAATGTTGTTTGAAAAATTGAATATAACTTAAGTTGTGATTTGATAATAAACATAAAATTTTTAAAATGAACGTAAGTAAAGAATGAATGTACATGTAAATGAACACGAATTAGATAAAAGTGGATAGCAAATTTGAATGTGAATGTAAATGAATATGATTATAATTGAATGCAAGTCCATTAGTTTTAATAGGAATGAAAATTAATGTGAATAGAATGGTTGTTACCCAATCGAATAATTAATGAAATAAATATTAATAAATGTATGTTAACAAATTGGAAGTTATAGAATTGGATATAAATTAGTTGAATGTAAACTAATTGGATGAAAACTAAATGGTAAATGAATGAATTTAATGGATGTTATTTGTTTGTTGATTTCTTATATTGCATGTGTTTCATTTGCATATGATTATTGTATATTAGCTATGTTGTATATTGATATTATTTTCTATATACATGTTTCTCGTATGGTTTGTTGAGTGTTTAGTAGGTGCGGATGGTGTATGCTTCGCATTTAGAGCTCATTTTCAAGCTATATTACTTATATATGCTTGCTAATAATACATAAGGTACATATCTCGGATTACATATCGTACTTTTACACTTTTTTTCCTATGAAATGCCTCATCATTGAGATGTGATGTATATTTATGATATTATCTATATTGTGATCTTTTTCGATCGAACCACGCAAAGGAGAATCTGATGAAATTTTCTAAAAATTTAAGGCGTTATAATTTTTTTCAGGAAAATAGAAAAATTTTGATTGCTAAAAATTTGATTTTGAGTTATAATTTGAAATGACATTAGTTGATTTTTGGAATTTTATTAGCTAATGACTATGAATGAATTTGAATACTTAGAAAAGTTTTTATAAGAAGTTGCAACCAATTGATTTTGGAAAAGTTCACTTAAAAGAATTTGGTAATCTGTTTTAACTAATATGTTTTGAAAAGTTAATGGAGTTGTAGCATCTTTCTTACTTAGTAATTTTGGGGATGAAATTATTTTAATAGGGGAAGAATGTTACGACCCAATTTTCAGTCATCTAAATTTAGAATATTTGATTGATTTTAAATATTTTAAAGCAAGTTTTATAAGTAAATTCGGTTAAATAATTGAATTTGGAATTTAATAAGAATAAAAATGATGTCTAAAAGTATTTAAATTCTATTTGAATTAAAATGAAGTTAGTAAGCTTCTAAAATTGAATTAGAAGTTAATTTATAGAAATTAGAAATTTTATATTTAATTAGACGAGTAGAAAATAGCTATTCGGGGCACTGTCTCAGAATTGAACGAAACCAGTTTCATTGGATTCGTAATAGTATATTATTACAAGATTCCAAATTTTATGTCGATTGGACTTAAGATTTGGTCGTGCGAATTAAAAATGCCTAGAAATTTATTAAGCAAATTTAATTAAAATAGTTCGATTTGAAACTCTGTGATAACCCGGATTTTTGAACATCTGTTAAATTGATAATTAACTAATTTTAAACCATTGAGATACTAATTTCATTTGATTAAATAAATGAAATTTTGATAAATTAAGATATCTGGATATATAAACGAATTTAAAATTTTAACAAAATTTGAATTATAAATATCTAAAAAAATATGAAGATTGAATACATATAGATAAGCAGATTTTGAATAGAGAAATTTTTATTTTTTTAAAACAAATTTAAGATATATTTGCCTAAAAGTGTATATTTATATTTATGAGTTGATTTTTAATTTTGAATTAGAATTGGAATTCAGGTTTAAATTGAAAATTTAAAAGATAAATACTTTAAATTAATTTGGATTCCAAATAGGATTTGTCTTATATTATTTTCCTTGAAGAAAACTTTCTTTATATAAATTAAAAAAGTGATTGTTAAATGATAAAATAAATACAAAAGCTTTATAAACATTTAAAATAAATATATTTCCTATTATAATGTACATATGTATACTGTAAATAATTAGCTATAGTTTAAATCCAATATTAATTTTCAAAGCTATTAAAGGTAAAATCTATATTTCTACAACAACAAGGATAATATATATTTAAGGAATTAAGCTCAAGTTTAAAATAGAATTTAGTAAGATTTATAGTTTCTTTAATTTTATGTATAAGATGTATATATATAAAGTATTAAACATATAAAGCATAACATATAAATTTAACATACAAATATAAACACAAAAGTAACTTAGAGATTTTTATAAAAACAAATAAAGGTTTAAAAATATGTGTAAACACATAGCTCTTGTGACTAGACATTTGTAAAACAAATAATCCATATACTAACACTTGTAACTTATTTGTGCCATGCAATTTACAAATGGCATGGGTTCTTCTTAAATTGGAAACAATGCTATTATGTAAAAATAAAAAAAAATAAAAAAAAAGAAAGAAAGAAGAAACTAGTTTCATATCTTCTTTTCAAATCTTAAAAAAAAGAAACCAAATCAAAGCAGTCAAGTTCAACTACAACCATAAAACCAGGAAGCAATTCAAATTTCCAGTTAAAGGGCAAAAGTTCTCAGCTATTCTCTGTTTTTCAATAACTGTGAGTAAACATCTAATTTACATAGTTAACATGTTTATCTCTGATGCACATGAAATCTTCTTAAGACGGCATTGTGGAGTTGTTGCATGGATGGATATGTTTTAGTAGTTGAATCACAGTATAGATATATGAATGTCAGTTCAGAAACAAAATTCCTGCCTCTGTTTTAAATCAGAAAGTTTAAAATGGTTGAATACTGCAATGCATGTGTTAAATCTGTAAAGTAAGGTTATAAATTTTGTTTTGCATGGATGATTTTTAACCGATTTTAGTTGAAATAATACACACACACACACACACACACACACACACACACACATATATATATATATATTTGTAGACATGGCTATGTGTAAGTTTGCTGGTCACTGTAGTATTTCCAGGATCTTGAATAACAATAAAATTCATATCTACCTATACAAATAAATTTAAGATGTGATCTTTAAATAGAAAATGATTGTAACGTTATAAATTCAATTTTAAAAATAGTTTCAAATAAATATTTGGGATATGTATTTCGAAAATTGAAATTTTGCAGGTCTGATTCAAAAATAGGTGCAAATTCCATAGTCAGGAATTCTTGATTTAATCCTATAATCTGATTTCCATTTTTAAATGATGAATTTAGGAGGAACGATCATGATTTTTAGATAGATAATTGTTGAGATATCTTTATATGTTCAAATTTGGGTTAACTGTCGATTGTAATCGATCGAGGTCGTACCGTGTCTTGGAGTTCAAGGTAGAGGTGGCTTATGGGATGAGGAAGGTGGGAAAAATACTCAGAAAAATTCTAGAATTCTGTGATGGTTGAACAAGGGTGAACTAGGGTTTTGTATTGGGTAGAGGAAGTGGCTGTTCATGAGGCTTTTGAGACATCGTCAGAGCGTCAGACCGTGTATTACAGATTTTCAGGTAAGGACGTTCTGGAGCTCAGGAGGCGAGCTAGATGGCAGGAACGTATGGAGCATATACCGCCATTTATATTGTAGTTGTCTTGGACATGTTGTTTTAAAACTGTCTAGTGTTGTGAAATGGATTGTAACTCGATGTATAAAATATAAATGAAATCAACTGATATAGTTTTTTCTTTGTATAACTATTATTTATGTGTTATCATATTTTATCCGCTGCGAATGTGAGATTATGAGTTTGAGTATTTTTTTTTGTTCTTCTTCTTTCCCTTTCTTCTTTTCACTAACTATCTGAAAATTTCGGGATCGAAATTACCGGGTCGTTACAAACTCTATGTTCTGAATACTTTTAAATTAGCTTCCAATATGTGTTCCATTGCTTTCGGAATAGGGGTATAACAGATAAAACGACAGGCGGTATGCTTCGTTTGGAGTTCGGAATTATTTTGGGTGAATAGTGTTTTGTATTGCTATATAAGGACCCTAGCTACCATTTGCAATCCCGAAACCCTAATTTGCTAGAGTCCAGTCGCCACATCCTCTCAATGGTCGAAAAACACTTACCTTTTCCTCTCAATCTCTCCAAATCCATTCACAATTATACATCGGCTTCAACGGGAAAGTTATAAAGCTTGACGAGCTCTACACATCCACTGGTTGGTTTGCTCTATCGTCGATAGATGGAGGAGGATTTTAGCCGTGTTCTTAGGCGGTTTGGAGGCATTTTGCGCAGTGTGGAGGAGATCGCAGAGGGGCGGAGCATGACCATTGGTGCGGTGGTGGTAGGTGCATATGTGGGTGAAGTCCGATGGGGTTCTCGACGAACGATAGCGGAGTGGTGATCGATTAAGAAGACACCGTGTTAGGTTCGTTGTTTACTAGAGTTACGTGAGTAGGAAGAAGGGTTAGGGGGATTAATTATGTTAATTAAGGCGATTAGTTCATTAATGAAGTTAATTGATTAATTATTTAAAATCGTGTAACTTATAAAATTCATTACTTCTTCATACGAGGTCCGATTGGAACGAAACGAGTTTTGTTGCACTCGTTACTGAAAATATTACGCATAGCAATTAGATTGGATCGATTTGGAGCTCGCATGAATTTTGGATAAAATTAAATACTCGTTTAATTTTATTCCGAATAAAACGCTACAACGATGACTGCAAGCAAAGTGAGTAAAACTCACTCCTCTCTGGCCCGTTTATATTTTATATAAGTGGGAATAAATTTATTTTATGATGGTTTTTGATTTTTTTGGATGTTATACTATATTGTTAGGTGTTGGATATATTCCTACTTATTGGAGCAAATGACCTATACGTTCGCATGTATGAGTGGATGGCCATTTGTTACAAGTTACAGGTTGAAGGAATCCAACTGGATTCCTCACCATTGTTGGTTTTTATTTACAAATACCGTTATATACGTTGTACAATGTGATGTTTGATGTGATTGATGTCATGTTTGCTACTATTGATGTGAATCCTCTTATTTAGTACTTTTGTAGCATTGTGCCATATTTTGAAAATTTAAAATATTAAAATGATGATTTCAATTTAAAAAGGATTTCAAAGTGCTTTTAAAAAAATATGTGTTTTAATAATTTTTGAATTGTTAAAGAAATGAATTTATTTTAAATGAATAAAATGTTATAAAATTATGGCTTTGTGGAATATACTTAAATATGAGTTTTGAAATATGAAGTTAACTATTTTGTAGAATAAGTTAAATCGAGAATTTTGAATTTATTATAAATGGTTTATATATAAGATTTATAAAATGATGTATTATAAATAAAAGTAATGGAATTATAAACGAGTTTTATAAGTGTTAAAATGAAAGTTTATAAAGGAATGTGATTAATAAAGGGATTTAATGAAATGGATTTTTATAAACAATGTTTTATAAATATTGGAAATGGAACTATAATCAAATATGTAAATAGATTTGCAATTGAAATTAAAAAATGAATTTATAATGGACTTTATAAATAATAAGATTAGAAAAGAATGAATTTGTAAATAAAGATATTTATAAGTAAATAAACTTATAATTGGATTTTGACATATAAATGAGATACAAATGCTAATTGTTAATAAAGAATTTTGTATACGGAAGTTTTTATAAAGTATAAATGTCAAATCAATTTAATTTGAGAAGTTAAATATGGATTTTGTAGTAGCATTTTATGAATTATAGTATCACTTTCTGAATTGTAGTAACATCTTCATAAAATTGTAGTATCATACTATGAAAAATTGTAACTATTTTTTAGATAATACATATATTGTATCTCACAAATGTTATTTTGTTAACAATCCCAGTGTCAAGTTCTGGTCCTCACCCTGTTGAACCTATCACATTCCCAATCCGATTATCCTATGGATAAGTTGCATTCAGTTTCTAAGCGAATTGCACACAACACTGATTCTTTTCAGAACTATATTCCATCCGAGCTAAATTATCACAATGGTACAGTATCATCTCCAAGTAAACTTGCAAATTCATCCATTTCTTCCCAAAGAATGACCATAAGAACCAGGCCCGTAGATATACCCTTTGAATTCAAATCTGCCTCACCTGTACTGGTGGGCTTAACTTAGTTTCACTGCCATTTATGGTCTTCCCTCTCAATCTCAAAGAAACGCTCTATGGGGTCATATCAAAGAAATCAATCCTTTGTTGAAGGGCTTTTATCTGGTGATTTTAATTGTGTTTTATATGATTTGGATAGAGTTAGCCCTAGAAACAACTCTATAAATGCAGATGAGGAGTTTTTCAATACTGTTATGGAGACTGGTCTATAGAAATGTACTCTATGGATAATAAATTTACTTAGATAGGTGGTAAAGACTTTACTACTCATAGTAAAATTTACAAAATTTTTACAAATGTGGAACTTCTAGCCAAATTTCCTGACTCGATGGCTAACATATTGAATCACTCTTCGAGCGATCATTGTCCTACTCTTATAAATTTATTATGTAATGAATCTGCAGTTAAGAAAGTATCGTTCAAATATTGCAATTTCTGGATTAATTCCAATGGGTATGTTGATGTTGTTTCGTGTGCCTGGTGAAGCAGTCAACAGGGTAGCCCCCTCTTCATGTTCCTGCAAAAACTTTAAAACGTGAAATTAGCATAAAAGGAATGGAATAAAGGGCGATCTTCATTTAAAGCACAACTTGAAGTAATGAGAGAAAATAACAATGCTCCGTACTTCAAATTATTAGAAGATCCCTCAGCAACAGTAATCAATGAATACAAAGAAAGCTTATTTAAGCTGGAAAATATTATGTATAATCATGCAATAGACAATAATCAAAATTCAAAAATTCGATGGCTCAAGGATTGGGGACCAATGTTCCAAATTTTTCTACGCTAGCATGGCAAACACAAGAAGCAGAAATACCATAAGATCTCTGATCAGTTCTGAAGGTAGAATTATCATAGATATTGAATCTCTTGAACTTTTTGCACTCAATTATTTTATGCATTTATTTATATAACAATGATTGTGTTCAATCAACTTTTCCTAACAGAATCTGTAAAAAAAATCCTAGCAGAACATGCTAGAAGTAAGATTGACGAAGATGTTGCTTATGATGAAATTCAAAAGGCAACATTTCCGATTGACAATCACAGTAGCCATGGTCCTGACAGAATTGGAGAAAATTTTTATAAACACCATTTGGAGTTAATCAAAGACTCGCTATTTAAGGGATATCTGCGACTGGAATATTTATAAAAGAGATCAATCATACTTTTCATCACTCTTGTCCCAAAAAGACGATGCTCAAGCCATATCGGACTATTGTCCTATTTTGTTTTTTTTGAAATGGTACTTTATATACAATAAATCATTGGGACAACATATCCCATGTCAATAAACATTCGAAAGCAAGTTTCGAACTTGTGACCTCTTGCACCAAAACCGAATCAATTAACTACTTGACAATGGTGCTTGTCACTATCGTCCTATTTCATGTTGCAATGTTATATACAAAATTTTATCAAATATATTATGCAATAGAATCAAAGCGTACTTGAATGATATGATACCTGCAAACCAGAGTGCTTACCTTCCAGAAGATTGATTAGTGAAAACTTTTTACTTGAATGGTCAGAACTGTTAGAGAACCACATATTATCACAAAACCAATTGGTTTTGTGAAGGGAGGTCTCTTAGTATTTATGCAGAATTCATATTATAAATTGTCCGATGTGGGACTAATCTCAACACGCCTCCACACATGTAGGCGTATCATCAGTCAAACACGTGGACATTCATTGAGGGTGATATGTGACACAATTAAATCCTGCTCTGATATCATGTTAGAGAACCATGTATTATCACAAAACCAATTGGTGATGTGAAGGGAGGTCTCTTAGTATTTATGCATGATTTATATTGTAAATTCTCCGATGTGGGAATAATTTCAACAAGAACTTTTAATAGGAATGGATCAAACAATATGTGGCTAAAAGTTGATTTGCAGAAAGATTACGACACTATAAGCAGAGAGTTCATTATCATATTAAGCTCAAAATGGCTGGACAGAGTGGTATGCTTCTACCTATCGGTGGTAGGCTTGAACTTATCAAATTTGTTATCCTACCTAAAGTTTCTTTTTGGATGCAAATTTGTCAAATGCCAAATGTAGTAATGAATCGAATTGACTGTCTCTGTTCTATTTTTTTATAGCAAGGTAAGCAACATCAAATAAATTTGGATACTATTTGTCTGCCTAAATCTGAGGGTGGGTTTGGAATTAGAAGCTTAAACGACATGGGCAAACCAGTAGCCATTAAGCTAGTTTGGAATTTTTTTGGATAAGAATAGTTTATGGCCGGTCTGAATGCACAACAGATACTGCATAAACAAGAAATTTTGGGTTATTAAAGAAGATAGTAACGCATCATATACTTGGAACCTAATTCTAAAGCCAGAAACATTTGTAATGTTGCACTAGAAAAAAGAATTGCAAATGGAAATGATATGGATTTCTAGTTTAACCCATGGTTTCATGGTCAACATCTTGGTACGTTCATGAGTTAGAAATACTCACTAATTCTGATAGCTTGAACAAAAATGTGTATGCATACTTAATAAGGATCTGAATGGCAACTTAACCATTTAAATGTTCCCACTAATATATGCTCATAAAATAAGGAGATAAACATCCATTCAAACATCAGTAGAGATTTTTAGTGGTGGAATTACGACCATAATGGACAATTTAGCATTAAGTCTATCTGAGAACTGGTTAGAAGTAATAAAAATCACATTGGATTGATGTCATCATGTATGGAACTTGTGTGTGTTTTTAAAATGTCCACTTGCATATATCTATTTGTCATGAATAAGAAAAAAACAATGGATAGAGTAGGTACATGGACTACCATTTCATCCATCACGTGTGTTCTATGCAAACAAGAAGATGAAACTAGGGATCATCTTCTATTTGAATGCGACTACTCAAAATCTGTATAGAATTTCTTCAAACAAAGACTCAATTTTCAAGATATACAGGTAGTTAACGTCAAAGTGATTTTAGATTATAATATATGCAGGAAAACAAACAATAACTTCGTCAATGATATCGTCGATGTGGAATCACTACAGTTACTTGGCATGTTTGGCAAGAACGTAATCCTAGAAAGTTTCAAAACCAACAAGTTTTGCCCGAAAACAGATTCATACTTGGATTGCAAAATTGTAAGCTAATAATCAAAAAATAAAAGTTTATAATGAGGCATGTAGTAAAAGAGAAATTATCTGTTCAAATTTGAGCCCGTCTAATGTTGAGGTTCCAATCTCTGATTTTCTGGAAAGTAGCTAGGAATACTGGCGTATAATGATGAATCTCTGGCCAGACCATCTTCTAGTTGTCTGATTTAGTTCAGCCTGGAAGTTTGCTGAACAGTGCTGATTAGAACTCCGTCCTGTCAAGAGGAAGATATTTGGATTTTTGTGAGCTGCTTAATCTACCTTGCTTTATTTGGGAGTGTGAATTTGAGTGTTTGCTTATGAGAGTTTCTTTGTCACATCTCTATTCTCTTGGCACGTGCATTCTGGGTCTTCTCTATTCTTTGCTTTTTTGAAACCGACAAGAAAACCCAAAAAAATGGTACGGTTTTCAGTCCAAAATCATTCAAAACATTGGATCAAATTCACTAAATTAGGCGGTTGGAGGTGGGAGGAGGGGGAGGGCGCTGACGTTGTTGTCGCATAATTTTTTGTCCCTTTTTTTGGCCCTAATAGCATTTTTGCTCTTTTTTTAGTTAGTTTCTTTTCTTCTTTGTTTTTATCTTTTCCTTTGGTTACTTGATTTTTGATGTAAGTGTGTGTCACGTACTTTGGGTTGGAAGCATCTAACTTTCTATATCTTTTTTTAGTTAATAAGGTACCCATTTAGAAAAAAAATAGATGTGTGTATCAATAATATTGTGCATTATCACATTTTGTTTTTCAAAATAAATATAGTTATGTTTCTGTTCGCAATGCTCTTTTATAGTAGTATTTTATGAATTACAGTATTAATTTTTGAATTATTAGCTTTTCTAAATCGTAGTAGGAGTTTATAAACAATTGTAGCATCTTTGTAAATTTGTGTTGTAATAATACTATATAGTATATATTTTTTAATAAATATAATTATGTGTAATTCTGATCATAATATCATTTTATAGTAGCATTTTACGAGTTGTAGTAGGAGATTATGAATTTTACTTTTTAATATGGTAGAAGTTATAAAATATTGTAGCATCTTTTTAGAAATATGTATTAATGATATTGTACAATATCACTTTTGGTTATAAAAAACTATAAAGTTCTTCTAGAATATGTAGTAATGCTACCGTATACTATCATTTTTGTTTTTTTTAATAAGTTACATTATGTATACTTATATTCGTAATGTTGTTTTATAGTAGCATTTTATAAATTGTAGTAGAAGTTTCTAAATCAGGTCATGCATCCATTAGCTTTTACATTCATACGTATCCGATTAGGCTGTGCATTCGAGTAGCTTTTGCATTCGATGGTTAGCTCGGTTAACCAATGTATCTTAGTTATAGATTGGTTTCCATACATACCCGAGCACGTAGTACATCTGGTTTACTTTTGCATCCATATGTACCCGATTAGGTTATGCATCAAGTTAGCATTTTCATCCATATGTACCCGATTAAGTTGTGCATCATAATACCTTGGAATTTTTCTGAGTTGAATAATAAAATATAATTAAAATTTAAGAATGGATTTAAAAGAAAAATATTCAAAAAGTTCCAAATTTGGCTATGCGACTTACACCATTGTGTCTGAAGTAATTTTCTGGACGATTTTCATATATAACTTGTCGAAATCCGAGTTATTATGAGAGAATTATGAGTATTAGAATTTTAAATAGATTTAAACTAAAAATAAGAAGAAAAAAGGTCAGGTTCACCATGGACGATCGATCTAGACCTAGGGAAGGTCGACCCAATCATGTGTAAATCGTAGGGTTTTGGTTCTATGTCGATTCATTTGCAGGGTTCAGATTTTGTGCATATGGATCAAGTAATGGATGTAGGGTTCAGATCTATTCTGGTGTTGATATGATGGCTGGCATTAGTAAGTTTCCTTTACAAATTAACAATTAACCCTAGGCTTAAACTTTAATTTTTATATATAGTGAAGCATTGCCAAAATCTAAAATCAAATCCTAATCTCTCCGAATCCTCTTTCCTAAATTAAATCCAAATCTCAATCTTAAACAAACCTAGAGCAAAATTTAAAAGGAGATCAAGCAGTTAGAGAATAGGCTAAATAGAGCTAGGGGAAATACACTAGTTTGATGCCAAATATGAAGCATGGGATCAAGGTGAGTGGGCATAAGTTAATTAAATAGTTAATACAATTAGTTTTAAATTTATTTAGGTTGATTAGTTTGTTAAACACCAAAATTGAATTGTTAACCACAAAATGGAAATTAGTAAATTGTACATCCTTCAGTTTAATTGCAATTTATGGTTAAAAACGCAGAACTCTGATTTAGATCTTAAATTGATTTGAAATTGAAGATTTAAAAATATGAATTAGGAAAAAAATAGGGAATTGGGCTAATTAGGATTGCTAAAGACATTGGAAACTAATTGAATTAAATTAAACTAACTGACGTAATCAGTTGCACGCGAAAAAAGAAGTTTATAATCCTAATTTTTCAACACGGACGGTTGACCATGGGATCACCTAGGTCAACCGTAGTCGGTCGACCTATGGTGGTCCCAGGTCGATCTGCAGTGTTTTGAATTGGGCATTTTTGGTTTTTGAGCCTTATGCCCAGTTAATGTATGAAAATATGTTATTTATAAATTGAAATGCATTGTCTTGTGGCCATGATATATATGCGCGAGAATAGGGAAGCAGGTTACCTATTAGAATAGTTGGGGTGAATTTATTTTTCCTTGTCATGTCGATAAAGAGTGATTCAGAAGCTCCGTAAATAATGCAACAAGGAGGAAGCTGACCGTTAAGTGGATGTCGAGGCTGGGCATGGGTAGTTCTTGAGAGATGTAGGCAATTATATTTTGCATTAGACTTAGGAGTGTTATGATCGGGTGGATGCAGCATTGTTCGAGACACTTCTTGAGAGTTCGGTCCTAACAAGAAATTCAAGTGGCGCACGTTATTCTTATGCAAACGTGGCATAGGTGGACACTGGTATAGGATGGTAAGTGGCTACAGGAACAGAATGAGACTAGGTTTGGGCCTAGTACTTCGAGGAATGCATGCATGGTGACTTCAAAATGGTACGTAAGAGGCACTTTGCCGCTACGATTGAGAGGCGGGCACGGGTGCATGCATGAGTCACTATGCGAGTGTGTATTTCATGCTCTTCCTCTCTAGGAATAGTGTGAGAACGACGTGGATCTCGATTTGGTCGATCGTTTATGTGAGGTTCATTTTGTAGATGGACCCATTGTGTTGGACAAGTATCCTTAAGTATGTAACCTTGGGAATCCACGATAGAATACATGTACTCTAGATCACTTGGAGTAGATTCAGAATTAATTGCACTTAATCAACTTATTAGCCTTGTTCTCATTCACCAGACTTTTGTCTAACCCATTCCATTTATCCTTTTTCCCCACCTTAGGTGGACAAGGCAACATGTGACTGGCCCATTCTTGCTTTCTGGCAGTTGTGCTTTGCTTAGAGTTTAGTTTTCCATTCCTATCATTTATCATATATGACCTATCATTATAGTTATCGCTATATTTTGTATTCCGAGGTATATTTTTATGATATATTCTGATTTTAGTTTATGTACCGATATTTTTTGAGACTACGATATGATATGGTGCCTTTGCGATTGTTATTATTTTTCTAAGATTATATATATATTCTATATTGTATCTGCTATGATTACGTTGTAATTAGATAGTTTATTTCTCATTGTGTTATCTTAGTCTCTATGATGTTGGCTTTATTTCAACCTGATGATCCACATTTTTAAGTGTGACATTTTTTGGGCATGTCGAGAGGTGTGGGTTATCACAGCTAGTATCAATGCATAGGATCAATATTCCTAGGGTTAGGATCGTATGTGACACATATGGATATATGTATATATATGATTCTTGATAAAATTGGATTCCCAAAGTATACATACAAGTACTTCCAAAAAAAATTTCAAGAATTTATCAAAATTCTTCATATTTGTGCCTATGCTTATATTAATTCTTGTCTATATTATCTCTTATATTTTAACTTTGTTTGAGCTATCTATAGAAGTAGCTAATTAAATTTTACTATTCATAAATAGAGATGGTTGATCCCGCTTGTTTGGTTCCGTCGGTACTTATAAGCTAAGGGATAGGTTGAGCATCCAATTAGGGAGCCCACGTATGCAGCAACGGGTGAGGTTCCCGCCCGCCCACCTATATTTCTTAATTTAGAAAAGTTTTGCAAGGACTTTTCTAGCTTGGGAGGAAAGCCGTATTTGGGTACAAAGTCTTATATGGATTCTAGGGCATTGATCTGCATTCGCGAGGGATATTCAGACTCATGGGATTAGCAGTCGGAGTTAGGAGGCAGCTTGCTACCTGGCAACTACAGGGTGAGGCTTTAAGTTGGTGGGTGGTTCTAGAGGTAGAGATCGATGGTGGTGATATGACTTAGGAAGAGTTGCTAAGGAGATTTGAGATAAAAAATTTGTCATAGGCTGAGGAAGGGGTCATGTTGGAGAGGTTTAACAATCTCAAGCAGAGTGATATGCCTGTTAAGGAATTTGTTAATCAATTTAATGAGCTTACAAGGTTTAGCATCGAGTTGATAAGCACACAACACAAGGAAGCGCTTCAGTTTACTAAAGGCTTGAATCAGTCACTACAGGAACAAGCAGTGAGTCATATTCCGACAGGAGCTGCATTTGAGAGACTTGTTAAGATGGCTTTGCTTACTTCTGTTGGTAAGAAAGAGGTGAGGGAAGAGGCTCCATAGGTTGTGGTGAAGGGATTTCAGAAGGGCAAGAAGAAGGGAGCATTTGGTCAAAAGGGGAAGATTCAAAAGAAGGATTTGAAGTTCCATAAGTATGGCAAGCCAGTGCATTTTATCAAGGATTATCTATTAGATCTTTCTAGAGTGAAGTGCTTCAACCGTGATCAGTTCAGGCATTTCAAGCGAGCTTGTCTAGCACCACACAGAGCTTCTTCTCAGGCTTTGACTTAGGTGATCCAGACTTATGCTCTTGAGATCGTCTCTACTTTTAGTGTGCAGCCAGCGCCAGATAAAGGGAAGAAGATAGTGGTAGAAGGTATGTTATCTCTTGTTGGTCTTTCTATTCGTACTTTGTTTGATACGGTGGCTTCTCATTTTCTAATCTCTAGTATACTTGTTGATGACTTGCAACTAGACACTTGTATGGTGACCCTATAGTTGTGTCAAAATCACATAGGAGGATCGGTCTATTTGTCTATGATATGTCGAGGTTTGAGGTTGATGATTTTGGGGGTCGAGTTTGATGTTGATGATTTTGGGAGTCGATTTTGAGGTTGATGATTTTGGAGGTCAAGTTTGAGTGTGATGCCTATGTATTGGGATTCTCTATATTTGGGTTGATCTTAGGCATGGATTGGATGTCTATGTATGGAGCTATATTGGATTATGATAAGAAGGTTGCTAGTTTGGGCACTTATAATGTGTGTAGCTTAGAGTTTTCTATGATCTGAGGGGATTAGCTATATTGAGCTATCTTTACTCTCCATACCTACCACATGACGAGCTTGGTTTATAACTGGTAGTTAAAGACTTTTCGGATGTGTTTGCTAAGGTTATCAGTCTCCTGATCCAAAGAGAGATCAAATTTAGGATCTATCTTGTTGAGAATGCTGGACTGGTTGCCTCACCTTTGGGGCATATGGCTTCAAAGGAAAAATGCGAGTGGAATAGGCTAGTGAATGAGTTGCTGGAGAAGGGCTTTAATGGAAGGAGCATTTATGAGTGGGGAGCACTAGTCGTGTTCGCTACCAAGGGGATGGTTCTCTTAGACTCTGCGTCGACTATAAGGAGCTGAATAAATTAACGAAGGAGAATCACTATCTTTTGCCCTATATAGATGATCTTTTCAATCAGTTGGTCAAAGCTAGAGTTTTTTCCCAACTTGGTTTAACCATAGGTTTCCATTGGTTGAGGGTAGTTGACGACGGTATTCAGAAGACGACATTCAGGACTCCTGATGGGTTGTATGAGTGGTTAGTCATACCCTTCGGACTAACCAATGTACCTACCTACTTTGTTGACTTAATGAGCCGAGTATTTAGGAGGTTGCTGATTAAGTTTCTGGTGGTGTTTGTCTATGATATCTTGGTGTATTCAAAGAGTATAGAGGAGCATGCTTTGCATTTAGAGGAGGTGCTTTGGATGCTCATTGCACATAAGCTTAAAGCTAAGTTTTTAAGTGCCACTTTTGGGGAGAGTAGGTTCGCTTTTATGGGCACATTGTTTTAAAGAGTGGTTTAGCAGTGCATTCGAGTAAGGTGGCGGTAGTTTAGGATTTGTAGTTTCGAAGAATGCCATGGAGGTGCAGAATTTTCTTGGTCTCGCGGGCTATTATAGGAAGTTCATTAAGGACTTCATAAGGATTTTTTCTCCATTGACCTACCTTACCAAGAGGAATCTTGCCTTTTTATGGGATGCTAGGTGTGAGGAGGCTTTCATAGTTGAAGGAGGCATTGACTAGTGCGTTAGTGTTACCATAGGACTATGCCCTTTGTAGTTTATACTGATGCTTGTGGTACGAGGTTAGATGCAGTCTTAATACAGAAGGTAAGGTAGTGTGTTATGCAAGTAGGCAGTTGAAGATCATGAGAGGAACTACTCAACACCTGATCTTGATTTGGCAGCTATAGTTTTTGCACTCAATTCATGGAGGCATCATCTTATAGGAGAGAGGTTTGAGCTTTCCACTGATCACAAGTCCTTGAATTATTTATTCTCTCAAAAAGACTTGAAAGAGACAGCAGAGATGGATGAAGTTCTTCGAATCTTATGACTTTGAGATTTCTTATACCCTGGGCAGGGGCAATGTAGTACCGGATGCTTTGAGTGGACATAGAGCAGTCCTCTATTCTTGGACTGGAGACAATTGGAGTATATTTCTACTTTTGACTTCAGACCGTCATCGGATATCACCCTTAGATTACTATCAGCTTTGGATGTTCAACCGACTTTGATGGAGCAGATTGAGTCTAGGCGGAGAGAGGATGTTAAACTACCTGATATTTTGGATAGGATGGGTAAAGGAGAGTCATCAGTCATCTGAGGTGTTATGCCATGGACTCAAGAGGATGGTTGTGGAGGCATGATAGGATTTGTGCTCCCCGTTGTGCATATTTGATAGACGCTGTACTAGCTCACCGGCCTAGGATGTTTATTCATCTTGGTAAAGATAAGATGTATCGCGACATAAGGAGAGTTTTCTTTTGGCCTGGGATGAAAAGGCAAGTAGCAGAGTATGTAGCTAAGTGTATGACTTTCCAGATGGTGAAGGCGGAGTAGAAGAAGCCTAGAGGGTTATTGCAACCATTGGATATTCCTCAATGGAAATGGGATGGAATTTCTATAGATTTTGTTAATGGATTACCGAAATGTAGAAAAGGGAATGAGAGCATTTGGGTAGTCATAGATAGGTTGACCAAATGTGCCCATTTTATATCAGTGAGGAGCACAAGGACGACAACATCACATGGCATCTTTATATCCAAAAGAGGTTGTTAGGCTACATGGAGTTCCTACCAGTATAGTTAGCGACCAAGACACGTTTTTCACTAGTGAGTGATATAGGAGTCTACTGGAGGCTTTAGAGACTGAGCTAAGCTTGAGTACAAAATACCATCCACAGACCGACGACCAGATAGAGAGAGTAAGTCAGGTTTTGGAGGATTTTCTATAAATATGTTTTATTGACTTTAGAGGCTCTTGGGAGGATCATTTGTCATTGGTTGAGTTTACCTGCAGTAATAATTATCAGGCTAGCATTAGGATGGCATTGTTTGAGGCTTATATGGCAGACCATGCAGATCACCATCGTGTTGGTGGGATATAATGGATAGGATCATTCTTGAATCAAATATGGTTAAGGAGATGTCAGAAAAGGTGTATTTAATTTGAAGGAGGATGAACATTACTCAAGATAAGCAGAAGTCTTATATAGATAGGAGGCATTCATAGTTAGAGTTTGTAGTAGGGGACGTGGTATTTGTGAAGGTTTCACCCTCAAGGCATTAATGGGATTTGGGAGTTCGGGGAAGTTAGCACCGAGCTTTGTTGGAAATTTCTCGATTGTGGCTAGGATTGGGAAGTTGGCTTATAGGGTTGAGTTTTTAGACAAGCTAGATAGGATGCATGATGTTTTCCATGTTTCACACTTGTGAAAATTCTTGCATGATTATGCTATTGCAATTGAACCTAGTCAGTTGGATGAGGTTGAGGTTGAGCATAAGTCACTCATTCCCCATTCACCTACCTGTATCTTATAGCATGGCACAAAGTTTCACACTGTGTAGTATTGGCTTTGTATTTACCAAACAAAAAAAAGAATACACCAGCTATACTTTAATTTTCTTTGATAATAGTCAACCTTACCTTGTGGTATTATTTTTTGGTTCAATTATACGATACAGTAGCATTTTGTGTTCGCTAAATTTATATCTTCTCACATAATGATATCATGCTGTATCATTTTTATCTATTTGTACTTTTCCCAGTAATTGACTACTGGTGTGTAAGTTGAGATGACCACCGATGTTATTAGGTTCTGGAAGATGTATGCGACGTGGCAGGTGGCGAGAAGATGCACAATTTTGTCTTTTGGGGTTACGTTTTGAGGAGGCGGCTGTTAGGAAGGTGGCGACTATGGAAAGCAATGGCTATAAGTAGTGGCAGGGGCGAGCAAAGGTGTAAGGCAATGCAGGAAGTGTGGCGTCGTAGGTGCGGTGGCATGGGATACATCGGTGTAGAGTGCGATGGCATGAGAAACCACGATTTGGCGTTCACGAAAAAATTGTCCTTGTAGCTAAATTTTGCAGCTACATCCTAGGAACCAAATAAGTATGAAAGTTTGTTCTCTAGACTAAATTTCCCTAAAAAATTCTCTTTCATTACATCCAGCTCCTCAAATTCAAATACATTCTATGTACATAACCTTTACATAACCAGGAGATACAAGTGAAACACTGAGAAGAACAGAACACTCCATGAAGTAATAGTACGAGGTATATCTAAGGACCTTTTCCCTTTAATTTTAGTCGAGTATCAAAACTTTTCACTCTCAATCTGACAACTCTATTTAGTGAAATGTAACGACCCGTTAAATTCAATGATATTAAATGAATCAATTTGATATGTTTTCTAATCTAATTTAAATTGAAATAGAAGTCTTAGGATTTTTAATGGAGTAAATGTAGGGGTTAGCTAGCAACTGTAATTAAAAGTAAATAATTTAAAATGTTTATATGACATAGATTGAAATAACGAAAATTGTGTTTGAGGTTATAAGTCATAATTAGTTGATTAAAATGGTATTAATAAAATAATAACTAAATTTAATTGCAATATATAAACATCAGAAAAATTTAATTGGTGGCTTTAATTTGTTAAAGTTCATAAGTTTTGTAATTTAGTTTAGTAGAACTTTAAATTATAAATGAAGATTGAAATAAACGATAAATTTAATTATGTCAATGGTGACTCAAGACCTAGGTTATAGGAATTGGAACATAATCCAATTTGAATTAAGTAAAAGAAGGATTTGGTTAATATGTAAGTTATTGTTCAAGGTATTGAATAAAAACTTGGAATCCAATCATAATTTAATGATAATAACGTTAGTATTAGAGAATAAATATATTTCAATGCAGTACCCGAATGAACGGAATAAAATGAATATATATTGAATGGAAATGAAATGTAAATTAATTTTAGAAATGAATAGAAATTTATTTATGAGTATTTGGCATGTTTATTTCACTCATATTTGTTGAAATGCATTTATTAAATTTAACTGTTAATTTAATTCATTTATTGCGTATAAATTTACAGTTAAAATTTAT
This sequence comes from Allium cepa, assembly GCA_030765085.1. Taxonomy (NCBI): domain Eukaryota; kingdom Viridiplantae; phylum Streptophyta; class Magnoliopsida; order Asparagales; family Amaryllidaceae; genus Allium; species Allium cepa. Next base: position 390,047,703 of record CM060943.1, on the reverse strand, counting down.
TTGTTTGTATATGAACTGCTAGTTAACAGTTATATAATTTATTTCTGAATATAGACTGTAGATTAATAGCTGTTAAATTTAATTTGAATAAAATTGCCAGTATTACCTGTTATGTAGTACCAAAAATAATATTGTTATTGATTGATATTGATTGATGATTGCGATTTGGATGATGGATGATGTTGATGAATGGATGTTTATTGGATATCATTAAATTGCAAATTATCATGCATATTTCATTTCATTCGGGATTGTGGTTTGAAATGATATATAACCGCACATTTTTATATCTTTTAAATTGCGGATTGAAATGATAAATATCCGTATCACTTGACCATAGGATAGAAAATTATATACAGGCACCGCGGTCTATATATAACTATTTTAATGTGATTTCTATGGTTTGGATGGAATACGGTTTATAATAATCTTAAATTTTATATTGTATAAATATTTTCTTCCATATATATATACATTTGAAGTTGAAAATTTTGAAATTAAAAGGCGTATAAAATCTTTATTAAAAATGGAAGAAAATTAAGAAAATGGAGTTTAATAATTTATATCATATGTTTAAATGTTAAGTTTGGAAATTTTAAGATATGATATTTATAATTGGATTTTTCCCAAAATAAATTGAAATGAATATTCTAGTATAATTTGAATTGGGAAAATATATATATTTTATTACTAGAAATTGAAGTCTTATTATTTATGGATTTTATATGAGTATTCAAGACTAATTAATAGAACAATTGATTTGTTGAAAGCATAAAATCCGACTTTAGTTTGAAATATTGATACTCAAAATGGATATACGTATATACAAAAAAATTGAAGTGGTTTTGGAACTTGAGAGAGATAATATAAATTTTGGTTTAGACTTTAATAAAGAAATGTATTTGTAAAGCCATGAGAACTATTTTCTTTACAAAGTAACATTTAGGTTAAACCATTTAATTCATACACCGTTGAATGTCCAAACCATTCAAGTTTTTAGAAGTTATGGTTTTAAATTATGATTTTCAAAATATTATGCTTTGAAATATTTGATTTTTAGACGTTATGAAGTTAAAGCATTATGATTTTGGAAAAGAATTATATTTGGGATAAGTGATAAAATATGGTTTTGGGTTTTGAAATGATATCGTATTCATGGTTATGAAATGGAATGTTTATTCTGATTTTTAAAGTATAACCTAGTTTTAAATGACCGCGGTGTTATAATAACGATGGGTTGGCAAAGAGACCGGGATCAGATATGGACATACTCTCTGTCGATACCGAAAACCACTTTGACTAACCGTGTACGCGGTGGAGATTCCAGAATGAAGTAGGTGGTGGCGACGTTTCCTGTAAGGTAAATACGTGGACCCGACTCCCGTGAGTTGGCATAAGGTGGCTAAAACAGGAGCGATTCTCAGGCCAATGAGGTCATTCCTCTGATCGGACCCTCCTCTTCGATATTATACTTTGATTTTGGATTGATTCAGTGGCCACTTCTATATTTTGATTTTGGGGAGTTAGTCCGAGGTGGGCGGTAACTGCGGCTACGCGTTTCCACCAGCCTGGATAGCAATTGGTATATCTACCCTGGCATTGCCTAGTTGTGCCGTGTCACCTACCATACCGAGCCTTTACTACGAGTTTCTATTTGTGTCATACCTATGGAGTATCCTCTGGTAGCTTCCCGATCAGGAGGTATTACGGTACTGTATAAACTATTGGCATTATTTGTGTTAAGGGCTATATGGGTAACCCCTTAACGCTATTAAAAAGTAAGTTTATTTTATAAATAGACACTATTATAATAGCGCAATATACTACATAGTAAATAGTTTAACGGATCCTTAGGAGATGTAAATCCCGAACATCTCTTGAGTTACTGTACTCATATTTATTTCTGTTAATTTAACTCACATAAGATCTTTTAGTCTGACTCGAGTGTTTTTGTCTTTTCAAATTCGCTCGGGTCAGTCCGAGCGTTTCAGGATCAAAGACTTTAGCTTTGAAGGACGAAGACGAAGGAGTCGTATTATTATTATCTATAGTATTGCACCACACTCATACTGTTCCGCTGGATTGATTGTATTGGTATGTGTAACTCTGATATTTATTGTATAAAGCAAATCAAGTGTTTGTAAACTGTTTTGAACTTTATATTTATTATTATATTTTATCCTTCCGCTGTGAGATTCTGTTTTGTTTTTATTTCTTCTCTGTTTTTCTTATTTACCCCATAACAATCCGCCCTTGCGTATGCTTTGAATTGGCACGTGTGTCGGTTTAAAGTGTGCGAAAAGGCGGGATGTTACAGTTGGTATCAGAGCTTTGGTTTAGCGATAATCCTTGGCTTTGTGGGGTTTGACTCTTTGTTAATAGGGTAGTAATACCCTATGGGAGTCACTGAGCGTATATATATGAGAGAGCGTACTTGTTAGTGTTATAAAAAGATTTTGATATTGTGTTAATCTGTTCCGCTTTGTATTTATAAATTCTAGTTGATGCATGGGACGCTATGTCATCAATAGGGATTTCTAAACACTTAATAGGACAGACCGACATAATATTTGTTTTTAATATAGGTGAATGAAATAATTTTGCCTATTATATTTTCTATATATATAAAAAAAAAATTTTATAAAGATATATTTTGGTTGCTATAGTTGGGTGTTAGGTAATAAAAATATTTGTAATGAATTAAAGCTAAGTTGAATTTTAATAAATCAAATTGGAGATTTTAGAACTTAAGTCCGGGATTTTTGAAATCTTCTTTCAAAGGATTTATGAAATATAATGATTTGGTTTATAAATATTTTCTTATATAAATATTTAGTATAATTCGAAAGAATTGGTTTAAAGAGGATTTTGAAGAAAATAAGTTTGTACTTTCCTCTCCGTCGCTGGAAAATAATTTCGGTGATGACGGCCGCATCATCGACTTTCATTTTCGAGTTTCGAAGGGAAAGGCCACTGTAGTAAATTCTACTGCAGATTTATGTTGGAAATATCTGAATTTGTTTGTTTTAAATATAATTGAGATATAAAGTTGTAGGAAACTAATTATCTATTATTTCAAAATAAATTGAAATCTGACCCATAATTTAATTCTAAAATTTTCCATTAATTAATTTTTAAATTTTAGTGGAATAAAAAAAAAAGTAAGTAATAAATGGATTGAAAACCTCTAATAAGTAAGAGAATTAATGCTAAGTATAAAGGAAGTTAAAAATTTAAATTATAAATAATGGTAAAGATTTATTGGAAAATCAATGAATTAAAAGAATTGAGATTAAACTTGTATAAGTTCTTTTGCTTTTTCTTTAACATAAATAACTTACCAAGTATAAAAAGTTGAAATGTAAATTAAGAGTGGAATAGAATATTATGCAAGTAGAATTTTTGGAAATAATGAAGTATTCAATAAATTACTGTTATAAATAAGAATTTAATGGTATAAACTTAAGTTATAATTGAAATTCTACTAAAAATAAAGTTAAGTATTATTAATAGGTGATATGAACTTAAGTATATAAAGTGAAATTCTAAACAAAAATTGATTGTAGGATTATTAACTTAAGTATGTTTTAATTTACACTATTCTAATATAATGGAAAGTAGGAAAAATATAAATGACTGCAATCCATAGTTAACGAATGAGTAAAATCTTTCACTTATAGGAATGCAAGTTATAAGGTTAATAAATTAAGTGTAAGTAGAGGGTTACTGTAATTAAATATAATGGAAACTTCAACATTAAATAAATAAATGAGATTAAAGGTAAGTCGAAATTGTAATTTATAAAACAAATATATATTAATTAAAGGAATGGAGAAGAAACTTGTAAATTTTCACGTACATTCTTAAAACATACATAACTTACCATATAATAAAAGTTGCAATGTTATTAAGAAAATGAAAGGGAAATCTTACAAGTGAAGCTTGAGGTAATTAAGGTATTCAATAAATTTGCTGTTATTAATGAAAATTAATTGTATAAACTTAAGTTAAATTGGAAATTTTACTGTATAAGAAAGGGTAAGTAGTATAAATAGATGATAGAAACTTTAGTAAATAAATTGGAATACAAATATAATGAATTTTGTAATAAATGGAAAATGAAAATTGTAAGAAATAGAGAAATCCCTCCATTAATGAAAGAAAGAAAATCAAACCATTGAAGCATGAGATAAATGTATAATAAATAAATTTGGGTGTTGGTTTGAATTGTGTTGTTTGATTTATGTTGTTGGGTAAGAAATTTGAATTGGTTAAATGAATAAGTATCTATCTTTGTTCCATCTAAGACTGTTGAGTAAAGGATGCACTTGATAGTTAATTTCATTTCATACAAATTTCAAGTTTGAACCCAAACAACTATTTGTTTGATGGATTAAATGGTTGCTTCGTTTGTGTATGTATGTTGTTTGTAAGGTTGATGGTTGTTGAATAGTTTGGTTGATTAATGATTGAATCCACTTGAATAGTTCACTTTAAAATAAATATTTAACCTTTTAGATTATATAAGTGAATACAGGTGATGGAAGCAACTGCTACTGCTTTTGGTTCCAAAATAATAAGCGTATATTGCCCGACAAGTAGGTACGTTTTCGGATTACGTTTAATGCGCTATTTTTCCGTGTTGGGATATAATATTTTGATAATATATGTAATATATTTGTATATTTTGATATTATATTTTCTCCAGAGTCTCTCCGTACAAAGGAGACTCTGCCAAAATTTTCCGTAAATTTTGGACTTAGAATTTTGTTGAATATTTTCCAAACTTTAATGATTTAAGTATAAAAGGTTGTAACAATTATAAACGGGTATATTTCATTAAAGGAAATTAATCCAGTAAATTATTGTTTATAAGTTAATATTTGAAATAAGATGTACTGTTTATTCTTCCTTCTCCCTTCTTTTTCCTTTTCAGGGACGAAAAGTTTTGAGTGGGGGAGAGTGTAACGACCCGTTAAATTCAATGATATTAAATGAATCAATTTGATATGTTTTCTAATCTAATTTAAATTGAAATAGAAGTCTTAGGATTTTTAATGGAGTAAATGTAGGGGTTAGCTAGTAACTGTAATTAAAAGTAAATAATTTAAAATGTTTATATGACATAGATTGAAATAACGAAAATTGTGTTTGAGGTTATAAGTCATAATTAGTTGATTAAAATGGTATTAATAAAATAATAACTGAATTTAATTGCAATATATAAACATCAAAAAAATTTAATTGGTGGATTTAATTTGTTAAAGTTCATAAGTTTTGTAATTTAGTTTAGTAGAACTTTAAATTATAAATGAAGATTGAAATAAACGATAAATTTAATTATGTCAATGGTGACTCAAGACCTAGGTTATAGGAATTGGAACATAATCCAATTTGAATTAAGTAGAAGAAGGATTTGGTTAATATGTAAGTTATTGTTCAAGGTATTGAATAAAAACTTGGAATCCAATCATAATTTAATGATAATAACGTTAGTATTAGAGAATAAATATATTTCAATGCAGTACCCGAATGAACGGAATAAAATGAATATATATTGAATGGAAATGAAATGTAAATTGGCACATTTGGTTGAAAGTTAATTTTAAGAAACATATAAATGTTGAATTTGTGAATATTAATATAAATATTAACTTGAATGGGATTCATTAATACAAAGATGTAATAAGTGTAGATAGTAAAAATTTAATGGCTGTAGTGGATAAAAAAATCTAGTAGTAACATAAAATTTATTTATATGGAAAAAGAGTATAGATTTGAACAAATTTATGAAAATTTGATAAGAACAGTGGTTGTAATCAGTTTGGTTATTTAATGTTTGAAGATAGAGACTTGTAAATCCGTTAATGAATTTATAATGGGAAGGAATGTTAAGAATGTAAAAATTATAAGCATTTGATTCAATTAAGGGAATTAAATTTTAAATAAATGGTCATTTAATAAATTCAACGTTCTGTGAGAAATCATAATAGTTGTGTAAAATGTGTACAAACTTCGATTTGGAAATTTATTGGATTTATAACGGTTTTGGTATTACATTTATGAGTTTAAAAGTTATTCCATTTTGTAAAGTAATAAAAGCTTATTTAGGTGACTAGAATTTAGCGTAACGACTATTGTGTGTTACCTATTCTTGTTGCTTGTTAATTTAAATTTTGGGAATCAAATTCAATTTATCCGCCAATTTACCGCAGTTAAAGTGAAATAAATTGGTGAATGAGTAATGTTAAATACAAATAAGATGTAACCAAGAAAATCCCATTTATAATAATTTATGTAGAATAAAGTAAAGAGACCAGAAAATGAAAATGTGAAAATGTGGATGCAATAAGATCTTAAGTAATAATAACTTTGTTAGGTAAGTGATAACGGATTTTTTTTATAACCAAATAAAGATCCAAATTTATTTGGAAATTTATTGCAATCAATTGAATTTATTACAATTAAATGGATTTAATATTTAATAGTTATGTAATTATTATTTGGAAGAAATTGGAGTTATTTGTAATAAGTATGAACCTAATGTTAATTTTCTTATAGGATTGACAATCGATATGGAATGAAAAGAAGAAAATTTGGGTCAGTAAAATTTGTAATTTATGCATAATAAAATGGATTCTAACGTTAAATACTACGTTATTGAGATTTAAATTAGACTTAAAGAATAATGATGTGAATCAGGAACTAATGTTTATGGCATCTTTATTTTAAGTGGAAGTTGAGAATATAAAGATTAAAAATCTAAAGTATGGGTTTTAAGAATATAATTTATAAAATTCTTAAATATAAGAAAGTGTAGAAATTAATACTGCAATTAATATACTGTCAACTTTTAATTCACAGCTAAGCCTGTTAAATCTTTTCAATTGATTACGAATCATATAAGAAATAAAATTTGGCCAATTTAGAATTTAATATAAATTTGGATTTTTATAATTTATTTAATTTATTTAATGAATATTAAAAATAGCCATTTTGGCCACGGACTCGGATTTCGACGAAACCAGTTTCGTCGGATCCGTATCGGTGAATTATTTTAAGGTTTCAAGTTTCTTATCGATCGGACTTGTCGTTTGATCGTACGGGCGTGAAACGCCTTGAAATCAATTTTAATAAAATCAATTTGAAATCAATTTGGAAATTTTGTTTTCAGCATAACTTCTTCATACGATCAAATATGGACGTGAAACTTTTTCCATCGCGTTCAGAATATTTTAAATTACCTATTTGGATATATAGACTTACGAAATTTCGTTCCGGGGTCAGAACGGGCTTTTTGGGCCTTAGTTTGTTTCATACGTTCATCTATCTAGTCTATCTACTCTAACCCAACCCTACCTATAAATATACAGTTATAAACCCTAGCTCCATTCTATTGTCTATTTGCTGTACGTTCATCTTCTTCAAGCTTCTCTTCTTCTTCAATAGGGGCTAACCCTAGATCCAGTCAGTTCAAAAAAAAAATTTAAAAAAAAAAAAAAAAAATTTCGGATCTGCAGCAGCTTCTGGTCGCGCTTCGGGTTTCAGGGGAGAAAACCCTAGTGCAACTTCGAGTCAGGAAGAAAATGACTCTGGTCGATCCGGGTCGTTTTGGCGAAAACTCCAAGCAAGCACTGGGGAATTGAGGCGGCGCACCGAAGTCGAACCCGAAGTCGACCCAGGACCAGAATTTTCCATTTTTCAAATTTTCATAACTTTTGCATACGAGCTCGGATTCACGCGCGGTTTGTTTTGCTGGGATCGTATCGGAATTTCTGACGTTTTGGCACGAGTTTGGATGAATTTGGAGACTGTCAAATTTTTGGGTTTAAATTGAATTTGAATTCAATTTAAATTCAAAAGGTGAGTGTTTTAACCCACTCACAACTACTAGAAGCTTTTATGTTTGTTAAATTAATTTTAGAAATGAATAGAAATTTATTTATGAGTATTTGGCATGTTTATTTCACTCATATTTGTTGAAATGCATTTATTAAATTTAACTGTTAATTTAATTCATTTATTGCGTATAAATTTACAGTTAAAATTTATTTGTTTGTATATGAACTGCTAGTTAACAGTTATATAATTTATTTCTAAATATAGACTGTAGATTAATAGCTGTTAAATTTAATTTGAATAAAATTGCCAGTATTACCTGTTATGTAGTACCAAAAATAATATTGTTATTGATTGATATTGATTGATGATTGCGATTTGGATGATGGATGATGTTGATGAATGGATGTTTATTGGATATCATTAAATTGCAAATTATCATGCATATTTCATTTCATTCGGGATTGTGGTTTGAAATGATATATAACCGCACATTTTTATATCTTTTAAATTGCGGATTGAAATGATAAATATCCGTATCACTTGACCATAGGATAGAAAATTATATACATGCACCGCGGTCTATATATAACTATTTTAATGTGATTTCTATGGTTTGGATGGAATACGGTTTATAATAATCTTAAATTTTATATTGTATAAATATTTTCTTTCATATATATATACATATGAAGTTGAAAATTTTGAAATTAAAAGGTGTATAAAATCTTTATTAAAAATGGAAGAAAATTAAGAAAATGGAGTTTAATAATTTATATCATATGTTTAAATGTTATGTTTGGAAATTTTAAGATATGATATTTATAATTGGATTTTTTCCAAAATAAATTGAAATGAATATTCTAGTATAATTTGAATTGGGAAAATATATATATTTTATTACTAGAAATTGAAGTCTTATTATTTATGGATTTTATATGAATATTCAAGACTAATTAATAGAACAATTGATTTGTTGAAAGCATAAAATCCGACTTTAGTTTGAAATATTGATACTCAAAATGGATATACGTATATATAAATAAATTGAAGTGGTTTTGGAACTTGAGAGAGATAATATAAATTTTGGTTTAGACTTTAATAAAGAAATGTATTTGTAAAGCCATGAGAACTATTTTCTTTACAAAGTAACATTTAAGTTAAACCATTTAATTCATACACCGTTGAATGTCCAAACCATTCAAGTTTTTAGAAGTTATGGTTTTAAATTATGATTTTCAAAATATTATGCTTTGAAATATTTGATTTTCAGACGTTATGAAGTTAAAGCATTATGATTTTGGAAAAGAATTATATTTGGGATAAGTGATAAAATATGGTTTTGGGTTTTGAAATGATATCGTATTCATGGTTATGAAATGGAATGTTTATTCTGATTTTTAAAGTATAACCTATTTTTAAATGACCGCGGTGTTATAATAACGATGGGTTGGCAAAGAGACCGGGATCGGATATGGACATACTCTCTGTCGATACCGAAAACCACTTTGACTAACCGTGTACGCGGTGGAGATTCCAGAATGAAGTAGGTGGTGGCGACGTTTCCTGTAAGGTAAATACGTGGACCCGACTCCCATGAGTTGGCATAAGGTGGCTAAAACAGGAGCGATTCTCAGGCCAATGAGGTCATTCCTCTGATCGGACCCTCCTCTTCGATATTATACTTTGATTTTGGATTGATTCAGTGGCCACTTCTATATTTTGATTTTGGGGAGTTAGTCCGAGGTGGGCGGTAACTGCGGCTACGCGTTTCCACCAGCCTGGATAGCAATTGGTATATCTACCCTGGCATTGCCTAGTTGTGCCGTGTCACCTACCATACCGAGCCTTTACTACGAGTTTCTATTTGTGTCGTACCTATGGAGTATCCTCTGGTAGCTTCCCGATCAGGAGGTATTACGGTACTGTATAGACTATTGGAATTATTTGTGTTAAGGGCTATATGGGTAACGCCTTAACGCTATTAAAAAGTAAGTTTATTTTATAAATAGACACTATTATAATAGCGCAATATACTACATAGTAAATAGTTTAACGGATCCTTAGGAGATGTAAATCCCGAACATCTCTTGAGTTACTGTACTCATATTTATTTCTGTTAATTTAACTCACATAAGATCTTTTAGTCTGACTCGAGTGTTTTTGTCTTTTCAAATTCGCTCGGGTCAGTCCGAGCGTTTCAGGATCGAAGACTTCAGCTTTGAAGGACGAAGACGAAGGAGTCGTATTATTATTATCTATAGTATTGCACCACACTCATACTGTTCCGCTGCATTGATTGTATTGGTATGTGTAACTCTGATATTTATTGCATAAAGCAAATCAAGTGTTTGTAAACTTTTTTGAACTGTATATTTATTATTATATTTTATCCTTCCGCTGTGAGATTCTGTTTTGTTTTTATTTCTTCTCTGTTTTTCTTATTTACCCCATAACAATCCGCCCTTGCGTATGCTTTGAATTGGCACGTGTGTCGGTTTAAAGTGTGCGAAAAGGCGGGATGTTACATGAAAACTCTAACAGGACAGGGCAGTCAATGCCCAAGCAAGTTCACAATTTCTTCTCCAACGTATTTGTCCCACAAACTGCGATGTAATTAATCAAAAGATGTGTAAGTATAGGTGTAGAGGTGGCGGCAACATTGACACCAGGCGACGACGATTGAAGGAGAGATTTTTGGATGAATTGGGTAATTTAAGGAATATGATGACTTTGGATGAATTTGAAGAGAACGTTTTATGAATCTAGAAAGGTAATATAATTATTAATGGAATTTAACAACTTTAAAAAGACATATTGAAAATCAATGGAGCGAATCTACACTATTAATAATGAGTATTACGGCACGCGCTTCGTGTGTGAATTATTTTTCATATAAATTGTATACGTATAAATTAGTCAAAAAAATGATTTTATTTTTATTTTTAAGCAATATTAAGATTTGTATATTTGTAAAGGAAGTTTAATTTTAGATCCTATTTTTAGAAGCATTTTGAATTTGTAAAACGTGTTTAATTGTTAGATCTTACTTTTTAGGGGTGTTTGAATTTGTAAAAGAAGTTTATTGTGAGATTCTATTTTTAAGTAATTAAGATTTGATAACATATAGAGGGGCGTTTTTAATAGTTCACATTGGTATCAAAAAAGTGTGATGCCAAAGCTATTACAACTATTATTAAAGATAATAATACGTGTGGATGTGTTATATATATGTATATACACACACACACACATATACATACATACATACATATATGTATGTATGTATGTATATGAGCGTTTAATGGCACCCCCTCACCACACGACCCGAATTAAATAATACGACTAGAAGGAAGAGAGAGAAAACCATACCAATAATTCGGGTTGTGTGGTGGAAATTAGAGGGTATAGGGATGCTGCACTGTTTGGGGGTGTCATCAGATGCTCATCATATGTGTGTGTGTGCGCGTGTATGTACGTATGTATGTCTCTGTGTGTGTGTATCAATGCTGATACAGGTACATCGCATTTTTAACTTAAATATTAAATTATGCTCATCCTTACAGCAACTTTCGATATATTAAACCCAAATTTCATTTATGATACTGGTTTTTATCAGTTTTGATGTATATGTACATATATATCTATGTATGTACGTATGTATATCATTTTGATGCACACATATATATGTATACAGTAGTTCTGGTTTAGATGTAAAATTATGTCCAGCTATAAAATAAATTATGGTACACTAAATCAAAATTTTGTTTATTATATTGATGAATATGTGTGTATAAATACGTATATGCAGACATATAAGTTCTGATATATGCATGTGTATTGTAGTTTTGATTTGAATGTAAAATTATATTCAGCTTCAAAATGACTTATATATTAAAATAATTTTTCATTTATGATGTAGATGTTTATCAACCTATGTGCATGTCTACACATACAATATCATATCTAAGACATAAAAAAATTATTTGAATATAAAACTACGTTCATGCTTAAAAGTGTTATATGATAACGATGGTCGGTCCAATGAATTGGGTTGCTCGAGGAGAGTACCTGATTTGTTACCCTTTTGGACCAAAAAACAATTCACATAAGATCATCAAATTGGTTTTTTTTTTCTACAAACAATTCGCTTCTTCAAAAATATAGGTTCAATGTTAACTTCTTCCATATGGTCTTTAGCTTCATTCATCATATCTTCTGATCCAAATTATCTAAATGTTTTAAAAAAAAATGCTACAAGTCTTCTAACTTCAAAAATTGCATTCTCAATATCCATTTGACGCATTTTTCCAACTCGATTAGTATTATCCAAAAGTGGACCAAATAAATAAACTTTATAATTTTTGCTTGAAGTAAATTAGAAATTGAACTAACAAATGATTTTTCCAAGCATCTTTCTTTTGTTTAATCTTTCTACTTTAAGCAATGGAGTTTTGGCTTGGAAACCAAATCCGATTTTTATCTTCATTCTTCGTCATAATTACTACACTTCAGAGAATGACATAGCTTTACTTTTGAAAAGAAAACATTACTATTTTTTTCTGGTTAGAGCAAACTTTTAATCATGAAGTTGCAAATAATCTGTAACAGACCCACAAATCCGTGCCCCTTAAGTCAACACTATTTTACAACAATCAACACAAGTCGTACAGAAATACGGACCATTTGGGTTAAAGAAGAAGAGGTAGAAGAAGAAAATAGAAAACAACAACAGAATCTAACCATCGCAGCGGAATAAAATATAATAAATAATAAATAATCTTTATTCAAATCAAATATATCGGTTTATATATTACATCATCAGAGTACATCAATCACAGCTCAACATCAATATCATACAATGGATACACAACAACTCAAAATACACAACAACTCAAACAGCGGAATATATAAATATAAAACAAGTACGAATGTACGTATCGTCATCCAGCTCGTCTCCTGAGCTCCACAACATCATATCCTATATCCTATAATACTCGGTCTGACCCGAGCATTACAGTTAAATAACACCCGAGTCAGTCTGGATTACCAGCGTGAGAAAATCACACTCATTATATTATTAAAGTTTCAAAAATCCTTTGAAAATGAAAGCATCTCGTAAGACCACGCTACAAATAAACATGTCGGGTTTTACCTTGCGATATCTAAAACAATTTTTATAGAAATCCTCTGATATTATAATAGGGTCTATATACAAATACTTATAAAATAGCCGAAATTGTTACATCTATTAAATTCCAGCTACTAGCCACAAAGTGGGTAATACAAACAAAACTCGTACAAGGCTCGCATGGAGAATGGATTTCCAACAATGACTAGGCACTGGGGTACCACCTATCACAGTACGGGGCCTAGATCACCGTACCAAGGAGTACGCCCACTCCCCTGCAACACAAGGCCGGGACTACCCCTTACTGGATAATCCCGAGTGAGATCACCCCACGGTTGGGATCGGCAACCGCCCACTAAGCCGAAATAAAAAGGGACATCTAGACTGGAATGACCTCACCCTGCTTGGGTGCTACCCACCTAGCCTTGCTGCATAACCATTGATTTTCAGTCATTCCCATTTGATGAGGCTTGAGGCTAAGCGTTACCTTTTTAGAACATATTCTTTAGAATGCCCATCGTCCACCTGACGATGTTTCGCAAGCATTCATCCATACAAGTCCGTCCCGGGTTCGAACGGAACCGAAGGCACTATTCCTACTACATCCATTTTGGAAATATCCTTAGGATTAGTAGCGACTTTCCCTTGCACTTCACTGCTCCATCTTCGAATCCAAAATCGTTTTCATGAAAACGTATAAACCGGATCGAAGTGGTTTTCGAGAAATAAATCTCGATCCCGGTGTCTTCGAAACGATCAACGCATTTGGCCAATATTGATAGTTGGTGATTTAACTATCAATTAATATTCACAAACAACCATCCAACAATAAATAATTTTCCAAATTATTTATTTTTATCAAAATATCTTTAAAAAATATATTTTCACTTTCAAATCCGTTTGAAAACAGTTTTCAAACTATCTTCCTTTCTCAGAATAAATTCCAAGTATTTCTATTTCCACTGGAATCATCAAGCACAAAACTAGATTTTCTAAATTAATTTAAAACACTTTACTTTTAAAAATATACTTTAAAACATTCAAGTTAAAATTTCTTTAATAATTTGTTATAAATACATACTATATGAATATTTGAAAATAAGGTTACTTAATGAAATATAAAACTAGATTTCTACTTTTAAAAACAAAAATACTAAGTTACTTCTTAATAATTATTGCAAGAATAGATTAAAGAGAATACTTACTTTAGACTTTAAATATTAGAAATAATAAATTTTACAAAACTTGCTTTCTTTAAAAAAACAACTTTAAACATTTAATTTATATTTACAAATTTACTTTTAAAAACACGTGTACTTGGCCATCCAGAGAAAATTCCAACTTCAAGCACTTAAATCAATTTTCCCCAAATTGATTTCCAATTTATTTTATTTGAAATAATTTCTTTTACTTATCAGTTCATTTCCAAATTCAGTAGTTATGGACTTAATTATATTTTTTTTTCTTTTTTCCGATTTCTTCTTTACTCTTTTTCAAATCTTAAATTCTAAATGAATGTTTGCTCTATTTAATTAATAATACGACATTTTAAAATTCATTAACCTTTTGTTTATTTCAAATTTTCCTTTCCATTCTCAGGGTTCATTATTAGAAAGTTTAAAGTCACTTTATTTCTTTTCCAAGTTATTCTTAAATTTATTCTATAATTATTTTACTTGCAATTTCACTTCTTGTATTTTCATTTCCAAAATCAAATTTATGTTTTTGGTAATTCATTATACCCAGTTATATCAACCAAGTCATAGCATTCAATACTTCCACATAATTCATCATAGAATATCAAATAACCAGAACAGAGAATATTAAATAATTTAAATAAAAGTTGAGGGGTTCGGTTGGATCCCTCCAACCTGTTTTCCCTGCATCCACAGATGTTAGCACAACATAATATACCAATTCCAAAATATCATACTATATCACATCAATCAATTCAACCATCCAACAATTATTTAAATTATCAATTTAATTTTAAATTAAAATGAGGCTGAGTGAGATTAACTCACCTTTGATTTAATTGTGTTCAATTCTTCCCACTCTCGATTCTTTTCCATACTTTTGACCTTGAATAAATAATTCACATGTAATTAATATTCGAAATAAACTCGAACAATTCAATCCACCATTATAAATTTTTATTAATATTTGAATTAATCGAAATATAAATTTCCATTTGTTAATTTAATTTAATAGTTAACAATTTGGTTTTAAATATAAAATTTGGTTATAAATATATTTTCTTTTAAATAAATATTTGAACTAATTGAAACATCACTAGCCATTAAATAACTTAATTAACTAAATTTTTTTATATAACTCCACAGTATTTCTAAACCCTTTTCATTTCCAAATTCTTATAAAATAATTTATACATATGTATATGTAAAAACTGTTACCCTTGAAACCATATACCAAGATATCCTAATACACTTTTTTTCTTCTTCTGAGCAAGCAACCCAATATTTATTTTTAAATAAAATGATACCTTATTGCGCCACCAGATCGCCAACCCAATCCCTCATCCTTCTTCAAAATCGCGACAATACCAAAGCCATGCACGACTTCCACCTCTAGTCACTTCGCAACCCTAGCTTATGATTCCAAATCGCGCGTCTCAAAGAATGGTCGAGCTTCCCCTTCGTGCGAACGTGACTCGCCGCAGTTCGACCTTATACAAGCCGCCGTGTCGAACTCAAGATGGAATCCGCGAGCTACTTGCTATCAAAAGGATACGCGCTATCGGATCTGGAAGAGGGTTTCGAACATCCCTTTTCTTATTGATGCGAGTTCGATTTGAAAGCTCGGCCCCCTCCCTTTTTCGAATGAGAAGGAGGAAAGGGAAATGACCCGGTCGCGATTTCCTTTCTGATGTCGTCCATTTTTATATTTTTTTTCTCTGAGACTTTGTTGTTTTCGGCCATTGTTTTCTCTGTTTTTTTTAAAACAAGAAGAAGGGGCTTCGTTGAAAAGAAACGAGGGTTAGATTCATGTTAGAAGGACAAAGGCGTATACGAGAAGATAAAGGAAAAAGTTGGCGCACAAGAGAAGACTTGACTATGCTGATTAAATTAGATTAGATTTTCTATGCATTTACGGATTGTACGACCAAATGGTAACTCCGAACACCGCAAAAATTGAAATCCGGTAATCATATGATATTACGTATCTAATGGAACTGTGTACGTCGAACTCCGAGACTGCACCTCGGAAGGCTATTTTAAAATTCAATTTAAACGATGAAATTTCAAAAATGAATAAATCACTATTAAATTTAATTTTAAAACTTCTATTATCTTCAATATTATCAATATAAATTTTATAAGTCTTCTAATTATTTTTAATCGGTTTAAAATTCTAGATTCAATAATTTTCCTAACTTCAAATTATTTAATTCAATAATTAGATTATCAAATAAATTGTGATATTCGTAATTCAAGTTAAAATTGCTCTATTGAATACTTAAAATCAATTAAATATTCCGATTTTAAATGCTCGAAAATTCCGGGTCGTCACATTCCTCCCTCTTAAAAGAATTTCGTCCCCGAAATTACTAGT
This sequence comes from Allium cepa, assembly GCA_030765085.1. Classification (NCBI taxonomy): domain Eukaryota; kingdom Viridiplantae; phylum Streptophyta; class Magnoliopsida; order Asparagales; family Amaryllidaceae; genus Allium; species Allium cepa. The sequence goes on along the minus strand of CM060943.1, from coordinate 390,031,160 downwards.
TAGGAAGAATGATCCAAAACCCGTTTCCTTTTCCCAAAACCGAACAGTTTCCAACAATTCAACATCTTACTAACTATCTTTATAAAAGACTCATTATTATTCTTATTAACTTCCCAAACCCTCTCAATAGTTTCAAACAATACTACTTGATTAACCATTCAAGTTTCAATTTAAAATCAAATTTTGAATTATCAAAATTTGATCAAAACTTTTCTAACTCCCTAAATTTCCGAATTTTTTTGCCAGCGTCTCCTTTGCGCGGTTAGCTCAGTACAACTACAAAATGGCTCTACGGCCTCCCAAATCCAAAAAGAAAAAAAAAGCCAAGTGGCTCGATCCAAATCCCAATCAAATTTCATACCCAAATTTAAACACATACCTTTTTGGTCGGCCAATTCAAACTTATCTTCCGAAATCAAAATCAATTCTCTTTTCCCTTTATATTACCTGCATTTCCTGCTTAGCACTAAAATCCAATCACAATATTCCCAAAACATCATATCAACTTTATTACAAAATGTCAATATTTATTCATTCAATTATTAACTCAGATTATATTTGTAGTATCAATTTCCAATCAAGAATTCACCATTCCCTTCTTAAGTTAGTATAAGCATTTATGCGTTTCTTATATTTATTTTCATCTCCCACTTTAGTTTATATCTATTTCTATTCACATTGATTCTTTCATTTCCATACGGATTCAATTTGTCTTTAACACTGAATATTTAAATTTTAATTTCCATTTATAAGTAATTCATGTCATTATTTTAGTTAGTTTCATTTACTACTTTATTTCAATTTCCAGTTTGAAATTGTTTTTCATTAACAAAATTTTCCAAAATTTTCAAAAATTTTCTAACTCCCAAAATTTTTGGCAGAGTCCCCTTTGTACGGAGGAGCTTTTGCAATTTGTCAAAAGATACAAATATATATACATCGACCCACACTGTCGGAAAAACCAAAAACAGTTCATATTTTCTATTTTTATTGTGTATGCGTACCTTATTTAGCATTTTTAAGCAAGCGGCTTATTATTTTTAGCAAATAGCACAACCAAATCCAGCCACACGGCTCCCAGGTACCTGTTCTTACTCAACTTAAACATGTAAGTGCCAAATATATGCAGTTTAACTATATTTCACTTAGTTGCAATGGTTAAAACATATGAATTCTAAAGAAATGCACATCAAACATATTCCGTAAGCAATTTATACAATTTTCATACTAATCCAACTGTTTCAATTTATTTACAAACCATTTTCATTCAACTTGAATTGTTTTCACTCCATTCGTATACAACTTCATCAATTTGAATGGTTTAAAACTCAATCGCTTACTTTTCAATTTATTTTTACTCCTATCAATTCATAGAATTTTAATTACCTCCATTTACATCAAATGACAATTTATTTTATTCAATTTGACAAGATCTATGTGAATAAATAAGTACTTAGGTTTTATAACCAATTTAAATTTATTTCAACTCAATTTATACTTAATTATATTCAATTTTTAAATTTATTCACAATCCATATATTCTCATTTTCATTACATTTCAGATTTGAATCAGTCCACTTGCATTTCATTTTATTATCCAACTAGTTTCATTATTCAAACAAGTTCCATTCAAAATCATTTGATCTAGCTTGACTCATTCTGTTTGAATTTCATTCATAATCCATTCATTTACATTTCATTCCATATTTGCTTATTCCAAACTATTTATTTAGCTCGAAGACAATCCAAGCTATTGCATTCCATAACCGTTTCTCAACTTATTTAAACCACACTTCATTTGATTCTTATTTATTCCATCCATTTATTTTCACTTGATTTAAATTCAAACCAATATCATTTAACTTAGTTTAAGTTGAATTAAATTCAATTGTCTTCCATTTGTTTAGCTTTAAGTTAATTTACTTCAATTTATTTAAATTATATACTTAAGCTCATTTTCATTTTACAAGTGGATTTTTCTCTTTTCTATTCAACTTAGCTCTATCACAATCAAATCTCATTCCAATCTACAATTTCTTTTGATTAATTTTTATAAAATTTAATTTTCAGATTCAACTCGTTTAATTTATTACAAGGCCATATCCAATTTACTTCCAATTATTTGGATTTTATTTGCAATTCAAACCATTACTATTTCAATCCAATTCCATTTTTATTCGATACTTTTCCAATTATATTTAATTTGTTAACACTTCAAGTCAACTTTCAATTAATAACTCAAATTCTGAATTCACTATCCATTTTCAATTTACCATTCACCTTTATGAACTCACAATTCAATTTCATTCTCAATTCATTTCATTAATTGCAAGGCCACTTTCAATTATATTTTACTCACTAAAGATTTCAAGTCGAATTTGATTTATACCTTGAGTTTTATCTTCAAACTTTATTATTATCTAACAATTCAGCTTTTATTTAACATTTCATTAACCAATTTATTAACAAATTAGTTCTCCCCTATTTAGTTCAATACTTGATTTTAAATCTCAAAACAAACATCATTTCATTTAATTTTCCTAAGTTTTATTTATTTTATAATTTAAGTTTTGATTTTCATTTTATTTTTCAATTTATCAAAATATATTTATTTTGGGTTTTTTTTCTTTTTTTATCCCACTTTTCAAATTTTATAAGTCACCACTTATCGTTACACAATTTCATTCATTATAGGCTTGAATATATTCTTCTTTTATTTTTAATTCAAGTTCTACACTTATTTATAATCCAAGCATATTTTATTCCATGCATTATAATTCTTTTACTCGTTATTCTTATTATTTATTTCAATTCCAATACTTATCCAATTTATTTTCCATTTGTTCAGGTAAGAATTTAATTCCATTCATTAATTCAATTGAATTCTTATTCCAATTCAATCTTATTTTAACTCAATTTTATTTAACTCAATTCGATTCCAACTTAATTCAAATACAACTGGATATTATCTTCAACCTATTCAATTAATTTCAATCCAGTTAAATTTTTATTTCCCAATCCAAGTTAATTTCATTTTTAACTGTTCACTTTAAATTTAAATTCCGACATTCAAAGCTTATATGATCTCAATTTATAAGCTTATAACCTATCTTATCAGGATTTTTAAACACCCGGCTTTTGGTTTCACATCATTTTTGAAATCTCCAACATTTCAAAATCACACTTCTCAAAAATTTTAAACCAATCCTGGTTTTTATTTCCAACAAATTTCCTTTGGAATTTCAAAAATAAACAGGTTTTCTTGAACAAATCAATCTGGCAGCAATTCATCACTTAGAAACTCGAAAATGAACATCGATGATGCTGCAGTCATCACCGAAGTTATTTTCCAGTGACTGAAGTGAATTCAATGCTATATCACTTCTAAAATCCATTTTAAAACAAATTTCCTTTCAGAAATACCCCAAAAACAACAATGCTATTATTTATCTTCAAAATACTTCCAAAATCTCCGGGTTTAAAGTTTCAAATTCTGTTTTAATTCAAATTTTAAGTATAATGCATTTGTAAAGTTTATGCTTATACAAATTCCCATGTAATTATATTTCAATTTATAATTTACGTTTATAATTCATATTTATTGTAACGACCCAGGATTTTTATTAATTAAAATTTGAATATTTAATTAATTTTAAATATTAATAAGTGAATTTATAAGTCGAATAAATTTTAATTTGAATTATTGGATTTAATTGGATAATTAAATCGATAATTTAATATGTGAAATTATGTAAATAATTGAAAATTGAGATAAATATGATTGAAAATGATTTGTAAAATTTTATTTTATCATATTGAAGTTAGAATGATATTTTAGAACTTTTAAAATCGAATTTAAAGTTAATTTGTGAAAATTGAATATTTAATATTTAAATCGACTAATGAAAATAGTCAATTTTTGAACAGTCTCAGAATTGAACGAAACTAGTTCCATTGGATCCGTAATAGTTAGTTATTACCGGATTTCAATTTTCGTGTCAATTGGAGCTATCGTTTGATCGTGGCAGCTCGAAACGCATCGAATTGTTTTTAATTTAAATTTGGCGAGTTAAAATAGCCATTTTTCAAAAAGTCTCGGATTTCGACGAAACCAGTTTCATCGAATCCATAATGTGATATTATTGTAAGGTTTCAAATTTCAAGTCGATTGGATTTACCGTTTGTCCGATACAAATTAAAACGCCTAGAAATCGATTTAAATCGGTTTAATTTAAATTGAGCGTTTATAGCCATAACTCGCACAGATGTCCGAATTAGCTTCCGAAACCTATTCCATTGTGTCCGGAATGCGGGGTAAACCCTAGGAACGTCAGTTTCGGCGCGTAAATCGGAGTTCGGAATTTCCGGATGAATAGTGTTCGATTTTTTCTCTATAAATAGCACCCTACCCCTTCATAAATAAAAAAATAATAATAATTAGGTCATGAAACCCTAGCCGCCAGTTCAAATTGAATGGCCGAAAATGATCTTCCTTCTTCCCTTCTTATCTCTCAATCCGTAGACAATTATGCAAATTCTTCAACTACAATGTTGAAGAGGAGAGTGAGAGCTTCATATCCAACGGCTATGATTGGATATGGTTGCATAGATCATCGGGAAATTGAGCATGAAGTCAGCGCACACGGCCTCGTTTTGCGTGCAGATGAGGGGACCGAGTTGCATGGCCTTGGGGCCGAGTATGGAGGGGATGGAGGCGAGGACAACGGCGCATCTTGATCGAGTTCTCGTCGAGTGTAGAGAGAGCAAATTGAAAACCTAATTTGGGCTTGTTGGGTTCATATGCGTGTTTTGTATCTGGAGATGTTGCGTGATGAGGGAGATGGAAGGATGGGGACGGTCATGATGCAGTGAAGTTGGATCTAAGGGCTGTGGATGGTTAGGTTTAAAATAATTATAAATTTTGTTGTAAATTCATAGTTTAAAATTCGTACAATCTTGTAAAACCCATAACCTTTTCATACGAGGTCGAAAACGCGCGAAACCAGTTGTGTTGGAATCATATCGTCGAGCACTACACGATGGAGTTGGATTGGAGTCGTTTGGAGTTAGTGAGAATTTTGGGTAAAATTAAACGTGCGTTTAATTTTATTCGAAATAAATCGCTAAAACGAAATTGAAATCAAGGTGAGAACTTCTCACTCAATCGAATCGGTTTCGATTTTATTTTAAATAGTTAGATTTAAAATATTTGAATGCATGTTTGAATGATGATTGATATCTATTGATTGTTAAAATAGACATTATACGCCGTTAGTAAGCAGATGTTATTTAGTAAAAACGTATACCGCGAATATTTCATAAACAGTGAAATTGGTATTATATATAATAGCAATATATATATATATATATATATTGGCATATGTATATATTGGAGCTGTTGATTTCCCGCATTTTTTGTTTAGCGGATGAGACCCTATTGCGCCGTCTATTAAGCGGATAATATTTTAAATCCCATATACCGCGATAATTTCGTACTGGAGCGAAATTGGTATTGTGCTAATGTTTGTGGATGCAGGAAACAGGTTGGACGGATCCAACTGGATTCCTCAACAGTATTTATTTGATTTCAGATATTTTGATATTTGATGGATTTTCATATCGATATATGATATCGTTGTTGTCGTGATTAACTATTTGGTGTGTAGCATCATTGAACCAAATTTTGAGATTTTAAAATGTTTCTAAAGTGATTTTTGAAAATATATTATATGTTTGGAAATTGATTCATTATTAAATAAATAAACGTTATAATTTTTAAAGTTATAAAAATCATGATTTTAAGAAATACGGTTAAAGATTGATTTTTGAAAATATGGGTTATTAACTTTATAAAAAAGAGTTTAATCAGAATTTTCTGAATTTATTATTGAAAGTTTAAAAATAGGATTTATAAAATTTAATTATTTTATAAATCAAAAGGATGAAATTATAAAGGAGATTAAAGACGTTTTAAAAGAATAATATAAATTGAATTATATTAAGAGATTTATAAATGGATATTTATAAATTGAAATATTGACATATAAAACGAGTTTTTATAAGTGTTAGAATGAATTGTGAATGAATTTCAGAAATGAATGAAACTTATAGAATTATAAACAGTGAAGTTGTAAATGGAATTTTATAAACAGTAGATTTATAAAATTTATAAAGTTATTGAAAGAATGGATTTTTGATAAATAAACAAATCTTATGAGTTATAAGATTTATAAATTGGGAAGTTCAAAAGAAATTTTTTGCAAACAAATAAATTATAAGTATTTAACTTATAATGTGAACCTTTGGTATATAATTGAGTTATAAATCGAATAGGTTAATAAAGGAATTTATAAAAGGAAGTGGTTATAAAATAAATAGAAATGGAGTTTATAAACGTTGTTTTATAAATCCGCAAACGACTTATTTTGATAAGTAAATTGTTATAATTTATTTATGGAGTTATATTCACGTTTTTAGATAGTGAATAATCCTTTAAATAAAACGAATAGAAATGATGAAATTGATTAACGTAGTATATTCACGTTTTTGAATAGTGAATAATATGTTAAAGAAATTGTTTTGAATGTGATATTTTAAACAGAATTAAAACGATCTAACGATGTTTTTAATGCATTGAGATTCGAAACCATAGATTTCAACATTCATTGTTGAAATAGACGTTTTCGAGAAATAAAAGGAAATAGTGGACTATAACACTGTTGTTATAGTAAATGATTTCCGAAAGGAAATGTTTTGTATAGTATTGGGATTTATATATCTATTTTAAATTTTGAATCCCTATACTAGTGATTTTGGGTTGTCGTAACGATGTTTTACGTAACATTCGTTTTGGCCCAAATAAATATGTTTAAGAGAATGATTTCCTTAAAGAATGAAATATATACTTAATTTCGATTTAAGTATATTTAATATTTTCCAAGTGTTGGAAATAAATAAAATTCGTGAATTACTTATTTAATAAGTATGGAAATGTTTTCCAATATAAAGTGAATATTTTGAGAATTTATCTTTTTGAAGATAAATTGAAAAGGAATAGTGAAATGAATAATTGAAATCGAATATTCATAGGTATTTTGGATTATAAATTCACTAAGGAATTTATAAAAGAAAGTGGGATTGGTTTAGAAAAATAAATATTGATTTATTTTTGAAGTATTGAAAATTTTATATCTTGTAAAGATATTTTGGAAAATAAATAATTTGGAAAATTATTTGGAAACTGGTGATGTGTGCATATCCATTGATAGTTCAATAACCGACTATCAATATTACCTTTGAATGGGTATTTGATGGATTTGTTTGAATTTGAATGTCACACTTATTTTTTTGAATAAGCGCTCACTATTCGGGTTAACCGGGAAAGGACCATGGGGTCGTATAACCCATTCCGAATATGTGATACGTCGTTGTGAATTGCATTGAAGATCGGTGTTGAAGACCCGGTATTTGCGAAAGCGATAGGATGACCTGTCGATTTACTCTGCACCGAGTAGCTACGGTATTGAGTTCTCCATATGTGATGGTGAATCCGATCAGGATTGTGAATATCCGGATTGCAAGGACTTCTTTGTAAGTGCCTTCGGTTTTGTTCAAGCCCGGAACAGACTTGTATGGATTGTATGTCTGACATTACAAATTGAGATATAAAGCCGATTTCATTCAAATATATTTCTGTTGGTGGCGGAGAATTTATTCTTTTAGCTTAACACCCTTCTCTGAGACGTACGAGCTCAGAGGTTATGTTGTTGAATGTTATCAGCGATATATTCCCAATTTGGTAATGTGACATGCTGAGTGTTGCTGTAAATGATCAGTGTTGATTATTTGTGATAGGATCGTTTATTTGATCGTCTATCTTTGTGATCATTTCTATGATCATTTGTTGACCCAAAGCATGGCTTTTGTATAAAGTATGTTTTTGTGGATGTGACTTCGTCGAGCCTCACACCTCGGGAATGGTCAAAACAGGAAAGATGCGGCATGGTTATGAGGGGTAGCGCCCTTTAGGATATGTGCATTTCCTTCTGGAAAACGGTGGTATCATGGTATGGAGCCCAGATACTTACTCATGTTGAAAACACTTTGTTATGATTTTGTGAATTGATTAGAGAGCTCTCGGATAAAGGTCCCAAAGGACCGGGGGATGGCATATTCGGTCAGTTGTTACTCAGTTAGGGGTAACCCGGCCTTGTGTTGGTAGAGATCCGGTTTGGTTCTCGAGGATGTCCATCCAGAGGCATTCTCATGTGGCAATGGGAAGTTCCTTGGCCTGATCATTCGTTGGAAATCCAAAGAAACAATACGTGACTTGTACGGTTTTAGTTGTATAACCTGCTATGGAATGTGGCGGTAACCTGCTATTGAACATAGTTAGCTATAGTAGGCATAGTTCGAAATGTCTATGCTGGCTAAGATTTATATTCTACTTTCGAAATGAATTTTCCCTACACTATGCACTAATAATAATATCAAATGTTCTTTTTAATGCGTATCAAGCATCTTTGACTATCATAAGGAGAAATCTCCTCCGATTCTGCGTTTGCATGTGTGTGTGTGCGGGAGGCCTTATGGTAGTCTCATTTTTAAAAGCATTGCGAATTGACTTTAAAAATATTCCTCTATTTTGATTTTAAAGATAAATAAACTGTTTTGAGTTCTCACACCAGTCACATGACTGACTTGGAGTTTATTGTTTCCTTCCTAAACTCTGGGTGCCCACCAATTTCCATACGGGCAGTCAAGAGTTAAGGTTTATATCAGGATATTCTGGAGTTGCTGGAGGCAAGTTGGATGGCATGGCGTAATTACTTGTATATAGTATTTCTTTTCCGCTGCACTGTTTGTTGTTGTACACTCTGATGATGATATGATGTAATGAAATGTAATGTATAAAATGTAATAACTGATATAGTTCTTTGTTTAAAGATTATTCATTTATTATTATATGTTGTTCCGCTGCGAATTGTGAGATTCTGTTGTTGTTCTGTTGTTTTCTATTCTCTGTTTTCTTTTCCCTCTATTCTCTTTCCTCTCTATTTTCTACCTTCTTATCTCTTCTTTTTCTTTTTCTTTTTCTTAAAACCATAACATTTCGGGTTTTTGGCCTTCGATTTCTCGACAGTCGATAAAGTGAGTGTCGATGTTGAATTTTCGAAAGTCGAAAATTTCCGGGGCGTTACATTTGGTATCAGAATCTATGGTTAAGCGACAACCATGGTTCTGTTGGGTATTACTCATTAGAGATAGAGTCAGTTGTGCTCTAGAATGAGTAGAGTGTAATAATAGCTAAGAGAGCATATTTGTTAGTGAATATAAATTGTTTTGTATTGTGTTGACTTATCGGTTGATTGTTTATAGATTTCGGTCGATGTAGTCTTGCTAACTATCATAGAAAGGGGTTTCTAAACTCTTAAACAAGATAAACCGACACGATATTGTTTTAAAATTGGGTAATGAAATAATTTTACCTTGAGTATATTTTTTAAATATAAAGGAATAATTTTTCAAAATTATTAAAGTGTATATAAGTTGATTGTTTAGATGTTTGAATAATCTAAATTAAAGAATAATTGTATAAGTAAAAAAAAAAATTATAAGAATTGAATTATAATTAAAGTGATTTACAATTGTGAAATAAACTTATATATATATAAGAAGTGAAACTATATGAATATATATTTATGAATACGAGTTGAAATAAAAATGAATTTAAAGTTAAATGGAATATAACTTAAGTGATATTGAATGAAGTTGATATTAGTATCAAAGTAAATTAATAAAGTGAAGTGATAAATGTGAACTTGAGTTAAGTAAATGAAATTCAACTTTGTAATTGAATTGAATTAATGGATTAAATGTTGATCAATTGAATGAAAATAATTGATATGAAATAATGAATATAAGTGTTAATTCATTAAAAATCTAATGTTATTAGAAAGTTGAATAATTGAATGAAAATCAATTTAATTAAACCAATTGGAAGTGATGGTGTTAAACCAAATTGAATGAATATAAGCAAAGGAATTTGGTTGTAATTAATATACATTGGTTGTTATATGGTTGTTAGTTGATTGATTGTATATAATTCATTAAGTATAAATGGAATTGAATTTGATTTGGAAGTGAACCAACTTGAATATGAATTAGTGAATATAAACTAATTGAAAATGAATGTTAGTAAAAATATCCACTGTTAATGAATCAAATTTGATTAAATTGAAAACCATTTCATTGAATATTAATGAGAATATGAATGAATATTTGTTGGTTATGGATTATAGTTGGTTGATGTTTGCATTTGTAGTTTTGTTTGCATTTGCTATGTTGACATATATAGTTATTATGTTGGTATATGTTGTATATCGATACTATTGCCTATATGCATGTTCTCATGTTGTTTGTTGAGTGTTTAGGAGGTGCGGATCGCGTTTGCTTCGCATTTGGAGCTCGCTTTCTCGCTATATTAGCCGTATATGCTCGCTAATAAAATATAAGGTACATATCTCGGATTACATATCGTACTTTTATACTTTTTCCCTTCGGGATGCCTCATTACTTGATGAGATGTATATTTGTGATATATATACTGTCATTTTTTTTCGGATCGAGCCGCGCAAAGGAGACTATGGCGAATTTTTCCGAAAATTTAAGGCGTTAGAAAAATTTGAGAAAATTTGGAAAAAATTTGGAAAACTTAAATTTTGATTTGAAGTTGAAAGTTAAACTATAGTAGTTGTTTTGAAAAGATAACTAAGTATGATTTGAAAACTTAGTAAAGATTTGTAAGAAGTTTAACTATGAATTTTGGGAAAATTAATAGCTTCTGTAATTTTTCTTACTTGTAATTTCGAGGACGAAATTCTTTTAAGGGGGGAAGATTGTAACGACCCAGGATTTTTATTAATTAAAATTTGAATATTTAATTAATTTAAATATTAATAAGTGAATTTATAAGTCGAATAAATTTTAATTTAAATTATTGGATTTAATTGGATAATTAAATCGATAATTTAATATGTGAAATTATGTAAATAATTGAAAATTGAGATAAATATGATTGAAAATGATTTGTAAAATTTTATTTTATCATATTGAAGTTAGAATGATATTTTAGAACTTTTAAAATCGAATTTAAAATTAATTTGTGAAAATTGAATATTTTAATATTTAAATCGACTAGTGAAAATAGTCAATTTTTGAACAGTCTCAGAATTGAATGAAACCAGTTCCATTGGATCCGTAATAGTTAGTTATTACCGGATTTCAATTTTCGTGTCAATCGGAGCTATCGTTTGATCGTGGCAGCTCGAAACGCATCGAATTGTTTTTAATTTAAATTTGGCGAGTTAAAATAGCCATTTTTCAAAAAATCTCGGATTTCGACGAAACCAGTTTCATCGGATCCGTAATGTGATATTATTGTAAGGTTTCAAATTTCAAGTCGATTGGATTTACCGTTTGTCCGATACAAATTAAAACGCCTAGAAATCGATTTAAACCGGTTTAATTTAAATTGAGCCTTTATAGCCATAACTCGCACAGATGTCCGGATTAGCTTCCGAAACCTGTTCCACTGTGTCCAGAACGCGGGATAAACCCTAGGAACATCAGTTTTGGCGCGTAAATCGGAGTCCGGAATTTCCGGATGAATAGTGTTCGATTTTTTCTCTATAAATAGCACTCTACCCCTTCATAAATAAAAAAATAAAAATAATAATTAGGTCATGAAACCCTAGCCGCCAGTTCAAATTGAATGGCCGAAAATGATCTTCCTTCTTCCCTTCTTATCTCTCAATCCGTAGAAATTATGCAAATTCTTCAACTACAATGTTGAAGAGGAGAGTGAGAGCTTCATATCCAACGGCTATGATTGGATATGGTTGCATAGATCATCGGCAAATTGAGCATGAAGTCAGCGTGCACGGCCTCGTTTTGCGTGCAGATGAGGGGACCGAGTTGCATGGCGTTGGGGCTGAGTATGGAGGGGATGGAGGCGAGGACAACGGCGCATCTTGATCGAGTTCTCGTCGAGTGTAGAGAGAGCAAATTGAAAACCTAATTTGGGCTTGTTGGGTTCATATGCGTGTTTTGTATCTGGAGATGTTGCGTGATGAGGGAGATGGAAGGATGGGGACGGTCATGATGCAGTGAAGTTGGATCTAAGGGCTGTGGATGGTTAGGTGTAAAATAATTATAAATTTTGTTGTAAATTCATAGTTTAAAATTCGTACAATCTTGTAAAACCCATAACTTTTTCATACGAGGTCGAAAACGCGCGAAACCAGTTGCGTTGGAATCGTATCGTCGAGCACTACGCGATAGAGTTGGATTGGAGTCGTTTGGAGTTAGTGAGAATTTTGGGTAAAATTAAACGCGCGTTTAATTTTATTCAAAATAAATCGCTAAAACGAAATTGAAATCAAGGTGAGAACTTCTCACTCAATCGAATCGGTTTCGATTTTATTTTAAATAGTTAGATTTAAAATATTTGAATGCATGTTTGAATGATGATTGATATCTATTGATTGTTAAAATAGACATTATACGCCGTTAGTAAGCGGATGTTATTTAGTAAAAACACATACCGCGAATATTTCATAAACAGTGAAATTGGTATTATATATAATAGCAATATATATATATTGGCATATGTATATATTGGAGTTGTTGATTTCCCGCATTTTTTGTTTAGCGGATGAGACCCTATTGCGCCGTCTATTAAGCGAATAATATTTTAAATCCCATATACCGCGATAATTTTGTACTGGAGCGAAATTGGTATTGTGCTAATGTTTGTGGATGCAGGAAACAGGTTGGAGGGATCCAACTGGATTCCTCAACAGTATTTATTTGATTTCAGATATTTTGATATTTGATGGATTTTCATATCGATATATGATATCGTTGTTGTCGTGATTGACTATTTGGTGTGTAGCATCATTGAACCAAATTTTGAGATTTTAAAATGTTTCTAAAGTGATTTTTGAAAATATATTATATGTTTGGAAATTGATTCATTTTAAATAAATAAACGTTATAATTTTTAAAGTTATAAAAATCATGATTTTAAGAAATACGGTTAAAGATTGATTTTTGAAAATATGGGTTATTAACTTTATAAAAAAGAGTTTAATCGGAATTTTCTGAATTTATTATTGAAAGTTTAAAAATAGGATTTATAAAATTTAATTATTTTATAAATCAAAAGGATGAAATTATAAAGGAGATTAAAGACGTTTTAAAAGAATAATATAAATTGAATTATATTAAGAGATTTATAAATGGATATTTATAAATTGAAATATTGACATATAAAACGAGTTTTTATAAGTGTTAGAATGAATTGTGAATGAATTTCAGAAATGAATGAAACTTATAGAATTATAAACAGTGAAGTTGTAAATGGAATTTTATAAACAGTAGATTTATAAAATTTATAAAGTTATTGAAAGAATGGATTTTTGATAAATAAACAAATCTTATGAGTTATAAGATTTATAAATTGGGAAGTTCAAAAGAACGTTTTTGCAAACAAATAAATTATAAGTATTTAACTTACAATGTGAACCTTTGGTATATAATTGAGTTATAAATCGAATAGGTTAATAAAGGAATTTATAAAAGGAAGTGGTTATAAAATAAATAGAAATGGAGTTTATAAACGTTGTTTTATAAATCCGCAAACGACTTATTTTGATAAGTAAATTGTTATAATTTATTTATGGAGTTATATTCACGTTTTTAGATAGTGAATAATCCTTTAAATAAAACGAATAGAAATGATGAAATTGATTAACGTAGTATATTCACGTTTTTGAATAGTGAATAATATGTTAAAGAAATTGTTTTGAATGTGATATTTTAAACAGAATTAAAACGATCTAACGATGTTTTAAATGCATTGAGATTCGAAACCATAGATTTCAACATTCATTGTTGAAATAGACGTTTTCGAGAAATAAAAGGAAATAGTGGACTATAACACTGTTGTTATAGTAAATGATTTCCGAAAGGAAATGTTTTGTATAGTATTGGGATTTATATATCTATTTTAAATTTCGAATCCCTATACTAGTGATTTTGGGTTGTCGTAACGATGTTTTACGTAACATTCGTTTTGGCCCAAATAAATATGTTTAAGAGAATGATTTCCTTAAAGAATGAAATATATACTTAATTTCGATTTAAGTATATTTAATATTTTCCAAGTGTTGGAAATAAATAAAATTCGTGAATTACTTATTTAATAAGTATGGAAATGTTTTCCAATATAAAGTGAATATTTTGAGAATTTATCTTTTTGAAGATAAATTGAAAAGGAATATTGAAATGAATAATTGAAATCGAATATTCATAGATATTTTGGATTATAAATTCACTAAGGAATTTATAAAAGAAAGTGGGATTGGTTTAGAAAAATAAATATTGATTTATTTTTTAAGTATTGAAAATTTTATATCTTGTAAAGATATTTTGGAAAATAAATAATTTGGAAAATTATTTGGAAACTGGTAATGTGTGCATATCCATTGATAGTTCAATAACCGACTATCAATATTCCCTTTGAATGGGTATTTGATGTGATTTGTTTGAATTTGAATGTCACACTTATTTTTTTGAATAAGCGCTCACTATTCGGGTTAACCGGGAAAGGATCATGGGGTCGTATAACCCATTCCGAATATGTGATACGTCGTTGTGAATTGCATTGAAGATCGGTGTTGAAGACCCGGTATTTGCGAAAGCGATAGGATGACCTGTCGATTGACTCTGCACCGAGTAGCTACGGTATTGAGTTCTCTATATGTGATGGTGAATCCGATCAGGATTGTGAATATCCGGATTGCAAGGACTTCTTTGTAAGTGCCTTCGGTTTTGTTCAAGCCCGGAACAGACTTGTATGGATTGTATGTCTGACATTACAAATTGAGATATAAAGCCGATTTCATTCAAATATATTTCTGTTGGTGGCGGAGAATTTATTCTTTTAGCTTAACACCCTTCTCTGAGACGTACGAGCTCAGAGGTTATGTAGTTGAATGTTATCAGCGATATATTCCCAATTTGGTAATGTGACATGCTGAGTGTTGCTGTAAATGATCATTGTGTTGATTATTTGTGATAGGATCGTTTATTTGATCGTCTATCTTTGTGATCATTTCTATGATCATTTGTTGACCCAAAGCATGGCTTTTGTATAAAGTATGTTTTTATGGACGTGACTTCGTCGAGCCTCACACCTCGGGAATGGCCAAAACAGGAAAGATGCGGCAAGGTTATGAGGGGTAGCGCCCTTTAGGATATGTGCATTTCCTTCTGGAAAAGGGTGGTATCATGGTATGGAGCCCAGATACTTACTCATGTTGAAAACACTTTGTTATGATTGTGTGAATTGATTAGAGAGCTCTCGGATAAAGGTCCCAAAGGACCGGGGGATGGCATATTCGGTCAGTTGTTACTCAGTTAGGGGTAACCCGGCCTTGTGTTGGTAGAGATCCGGTTTGGTTCTCGGGGATGTCCATCCAGAGGCATTCTCATGTGGCAATGGGAAGTTCCTTGGCCTGATCATTCGTTGGAAATCCAAAGAAATAATACGTGACTTGTACGGTTTTAGTTGTATAACCTGCTATGGAATGTGGCAGTAACCTGCTATTGAACATGGTTAGCTATAGTAGGCATAGTTCGAAATGTCTATGCTGGCTAAGATTTATATTATACTTTCGAAATGAATTTTCCCTACACTATGCACTAATAATAATATCAAATGTTCTTTTTAATGCGTATCAAGCATCTTTGACTATCATAAGGAGAAATCTCCTCCGATTCTGCGTTTGCATGTGTGTGTGTGCGGGAGGCCTTATGGTAGTCTCATTTTTAAAAGCATTGCGAATTGACTTTAAAAATATTCCTCTATTTTGATTTTAAAGATAAATAAACTATTTTGAGTTCTCACACCAGTCACATGACTGACTTGGAGTTTATTGTTTCCTTCCTAAACTATGGGTGCCCACCAATTTCCACACGGGCAGTCAAGAGTTAAGGTTTATCAGGATATTCTAGATATTCTGGAGTTGCTGGAGGCAAGCTGGATGGCATGGCGTAATTACTTGTATATAGTATTTCTTTTCCGCTGCACTGTTTGTTGTTGTAAACTCTGATGATGATATGATGTAATGAGATGTAATGTATAAAATGTAATAACTGATATAGTTCTTTGTTTAAAGATTATTCATTCATTACTATATGTTGTTCCGCTGCGAATTGTGAGATTCTGTTGTTGTTCTGTTGTTTTCTATTCTCTGTTTTCTTTTCCCTCTATTCTCTTTACTCTCTATTTTCTACCTTCTTATCTCTTCTTTTTCGTTTTCTTTTTCTTAAAACCATAACATTTCGGGTTTTTGGCCTTCGATTTCTCGACAGTCGATAAAGTGAGTGTCGATGTTGAATTTTCGAAAGTCGAAAATTTCCGGGGCGTTACATTTATGAACTACATCTTATAATGAATTTATTTCCTTCAAACTTTGGTTATATTTTCAATTTCTAGTTAAATTTTTATACAACAATGATAATACTTTAATATTAATCTTCTTAACATCCAAGCAACCATATATTAGCTGAAATAATTTACAAAAACTTTTCTTTATATCAAAATTTGTTTTTGGGTAAAATTATTTCATTCACCCACATTTAAAACAATATCGTGTCAATTGTTCTATTCAAGTGTTTAGAAACCCTTTCAATACAGTTGCGCAGACTGTGTCGACGAAGGTTCATATGCCACTCAATAAATCAATCAACACAACATTAAAACAATTTATACTCACTAGCAAATACGCGCACATATCTATTAATACGCTCAAACTCATTTTAGAGTACTATAGACTCTATTTTAATGTGTAATTCCCACAGAGCCAAGGTTATCACCAACTTATGCTCTGATACCACTATAACAGACCCGCAAATCCGTACCCCTTGAGTCAACACTATTCTACAACAATCAACTCAAGTTGTACAGAAATACTGACCATTTGGGTTAAAGAAGAAGAGGTAGAAGAAGAAAATAGAAAACAACAACAGAATCTAACCATTGCAGCGGAATAAAATATAATAGATAATAAATAATCTTTATTCAAATCAAGTATATCGGCTTATATATTACATCATCAGAGTACATCAATCACAGCTCAACATCAATATCATACAATGGATACACAACAACTCAAAATACACAACAACTCAAACAACGGAATATATAAATATAAAACAAGTACGAATGTACGTATCGTCATCCAGCTTGTCTCCTGAGCTCCACAACATCATATCCTGTATCCTATAATACTTGGTCTGACCCAAGCATCGGTTAAATAACACCCCAGTCAGTCTGGATTACCAGCGTGAGAAAATCACACTCATTATATTATTACAAAAATTCTTTAAAACGAAAGCATCTCGTAAGACCACGCTACAAATAAACATGTCGGGTTTTTACCTTACGATAGCTAAAACAATTTTTATAGAAATCCTCTGATATTATAACAGGGTCTATATACAAATACTTATAAAATAGCAGAAATTGTTACATCTATTAAATTCCATCTACTAGCCACAAAGTGGGTAATACAAACAAAACTCGTACAAGGCTCGTAGGGAGAATGGATTTCCAACAATGACTAGGCACTGGGGTACCACCTATCACAGTACGGGGCCTAGATCACCGTACCAAGGAGTACGCCCACTCCCCTGCAACACAAGGCCGGGACTACCCCTTACTGGATAATCTCGAATGAGATCACCCCGCGGTTGGGATCAACAACCGCCCACTAAGCCGAAATTAAAAGGGACATCTAGACTGGAATGACCTCACCCTGCTTGGGTGCTACCCACCTAGACTTGCTGCATAACACTTGAATTTCAGTCATTTCCATTTGATGAGGCTTGAGGCTAAGCGTTACCTTTTTAGAACATATTCCTTAGAATGCCCATCGTCCACCTAACGATGTTTCGCAAGCATTCGTCCATACAAGTCCGTCCCGGGTTCGAACGGAACCAAAGGCACTATTCCTACTACATCCATTTTGGAAATATCCTCAGGATTAGTAGCGACTAGCCCTTGCACTTCACTGCTCCATCTTCGAATCCAAAACCGTTTTCACGAAAACGTACAAATCGGATCGAAGTGGTTTTCGAGAAATAAATCTCGATCGCGGTCTCTTCGAAACGATCAACGCATTTGGCCAATATTGATAGTTGGTGATTTAACTATCAATTAATATTCACAAACAACCATCCAACAATAAATAATTTTCCAAATTATTTATTTTTCTCAAAATATCTTTACAAGATATATTTTCACTTTCAAACCCGTTTGAAAACAGTTTTCAAACTATCTTCCTTTCTCAGAATAAATTCCAAGTATTTCTATTTCCACTGGAATCACCAAGCACAAAACTAGATTTTCTAAATTAATTTAAAACACTTTACTTTTAAAAATATACTTTAAAACATTCAAGTTAAAATTTCTTTAATAATTTGTTACAAATACATACTATATGAATATTTGAAAATAAGGTTACTTAATGAAATATAAAACTAGATTTCTACTTTTTAAAAACAAAAATACTAAGTTACTTCTTAATAATTATTGCTAGAATAGATTAAAGAGAATACTTACTTTAGACTTTAAATATTAGAAATAATAAATTTTACAAAACTTGCTTTCTTCAAAAAAAACAACTTTAAACATTTAATTTATATTTACAAATTTACTTTTAAAAAAACGTGTACTTGGCCATCCAGAGAAAATTCCAACTTCAAGCACTTAAATCAATTTTCCCCAAATTGATTTCCAATTTATTTTATTTGAAATAATTTCTTTTACTTATCAGTTCATTTCCAAATTCAGTAGTTATGGACTTAATTATATATTATTTTTTTTTATTATTTTTTTTTTCGATTTCTTCTTTACTCTTTCAATAATTCAAATCTTAAATTCTAAATGAATGTTTGCTCTATTTAATTAATAACACAGCATTTTAAAATTCATTAACCTTCTGTTTATTTCAAATTTTCCTTTCCATTCTCAGGGTTCATTATTAGAAATTTTAAAGTCACTTTATTTCTTTTCCAAGTTATTCTTAAATTTATTCTATAATTATTTTACTTGCAATTTCACTTCTTTTATTTTCATTTCCAAAATCAAATTTATATTTTTGGTAATTCATTATACCCAATTATATCAACCAAGTCATAGCATTCAATACTTCCACATAATTCATCATAGAATATCAAATAACTAGAACAGAGAATATTAAATAATTTAAATAAAAGTTGAGGGGTCCGGTTGGATCCCTCCAACCTGTTTTCCCTGCATCCACAGATGTTAGCACAACATAATATACCAATTCTAAAATATCATACTATATCACATCAATCAATTCAACCATCCAACAATGATTTAAATTATCAATTTAATTTTAAATTAAAATGCGGCTGAGTGAGATTAATTCACCTTTGATTTAATTATGTTCAATTCTTCCCACTCTCGGTTCTTTTCCATACTTTTGACCTTGAATAAATAATTCTCATGTAATTAATATTCGAAATAAACTCGAACAATTCAATCCACCATTATAAAATTTTATTAGTATTTGAACTAATCGAAATATAAATTTCCATTTGTTAATTTAATTTAATAGTTAACAATTTGTTTTTAACTATAAAATTTGGTTATAAATATATTTTCTTTTAAATAAATATTTGAACTAATTGAAACATCACTTGCCATTAAATAATTTAATTAACTAATTTTTTTATATAACTCCACATTATTTCTAAACTCTTTTCATTTCCAAATTCTTATAAAATAATTTATACATATGTATATGTAAAAACTGTTTCCCTTGAAACCATATACCAAGATACCCTAATACACTTTTTTTTTCTTCTGAGCAAGCAACCCAATATTTATTTTTAAATAAAATGATACCTTATTGCACCACTAGATCGCCAACCCAATCCCTCATCCTTCTTCAAAATCGCGATAATACCAAAGCCGTGCACGACTTCCACCTCCAGTCACTTCGCAACCCTAGCTTATGATTCCAAATCGCACGTCTCAAAAAATGTTCGAGCTTCCCCTTCGTGCGAACGTGACTCGCCGCAGTTCGACCTCATACAAGCCGCCGTGTCGAACTCGAGATGGAATCCGCGAGCTACTTGCTATCAAAAGGATACACGCTATAGGATCTGGTAGAGGGTTTCGAACATCCCTTTTCTTATTGATGCGAGTTCGATTTGAAAGCTCGCCCCTCCTTTTTCGAACGAGTAGGAGGAAAGGGAAATGACCTGGTCGCGATTTCCTTTCTGATGTCGCCCATTTTTATATATTTTTTTTCTCTCTGAGACTTTGTTGTTTTCGGCCATTGTTTTCTCTTTTTTTTTTAAAAACAAGAAGAAGGGGCTTCGTTGAAAAGAAACGAGGGTTAGATTCATGTAGCGACCCGACTTTCCACTCCCGGAAAATCGCATCACTAGTGAAGAAAGAAAGGGATAGAAGAAGAAAAGAAAGAGAAAGAAGAAACAGAACAACATTTGAGAACTCACAGCGGAACGAATAAAATATAATAATTAACATAAAATATTACATATTATCTCATTACATCAGAGTACACAACTATACAACACATATTAGACAGTTATAAACATCTGTCTAATTCATACAACTCAAGTATACTAGATACAAACACAACATACACAGCGGAAACATAATATATCTACACGTCGAAGCCTCCTGCTCCATATCTCCTCCAAAATTCGTCAAGCTAACCTGAACCACTTGACTACTCATACATAATATGAGTACCCAAGAGTTTAATAAAATAGAAAATAAACACTCGGGTCAGACAGGGGTCTGGTGTGAGTAAACGTGTTAAAATTGCTTAACTTTAGAAAACCTTTGAAAAGAAAAGGTATCGCGTAAGACTTCCCACACATAAACATGGAAAAGTTTTTACCTTACGCTAACCAAAACATTTGATAGGAAATCCAGTGATATTAAAATAGTGTCTAGGGTTTCAAGTAAATATGAAATAGCCGAAATTGTTACATGATTAAATTCCAGCTACTAGCCACAAATGTGGGTAATACAAACAAAACCGTAGGGTCTCGTAGGGAAAATGGGTTTCCATCAATGGAAGGGCTACTGGGGTACCGCCCGTCACAGTACGTGGCCTAGATCACCATACCGAGGAGCCACCCTAACTCCCCTGCAACACAAGGCCAGGACCATTCCTTACTGAACAGTCCCGAACAAGACAACCCCGGCGGTTGTCCGGAATTCAACCGCCCCACACAGCCGAATAAAAAGGGACTTCTAGACAGGAGTAAATCTTGCTCTCCCGTGGGAGCTACCCACGAAGCCTTGCTGCACCTCCCCTGTTTTAGCCATTCCCGGTTGATGAGGCTTGAGGCTGCGATTACCTTTATAGAATACAATCTCTTAGAATGCTCATCGTCCGCCTGACGATGTGCTGAAAGCATTCAATCCATACAAGTTCGTTCCGGGTTCGAACGAAACCGAAGGCACTATCTCGTTGCACTCATATTGGAATCACCCTCAGAGTCAACGATCATAGCCCTTGCACTCTAATTCACCATCTCGAATCTATAAGCACTATTCCGTCAAACTCATTACGGAATCACCCACAGAGTTATACTGACGTATAGCCCTTACACCTCGAGTCTTCACTTGCTCCACTTGGTTTAACGACCTAACGTTTAATTGGAATTGATGTGGTTTTCGGATTTCAAATATGGAAACCCGATCCCGGTCTCATCGAAACCAAACGCCATTTTAATGTCCAAGTTGTACTTAAGGGATTTAAACAGTTAACTTATTCCAGATGATATAAACAGATAGATGAATAATATTATCACAATAGATAATTCATATCAACATTCATCTCACAAAGCAGCATATCACAAATATTATAGTCATCCAAATCATCCAGTATCAACCAAACACCCAATATCAATCATCCAAAATCATTCAACATCCAATATCAATCACTCAATATCAACCATTCAATATTAATCAATCACCCATAGCAGAATTGATTAACTCTTAATTAATTTAATTAATCTCTAATTAAATTGATTACTATTCTTTAATCACTTGGATTATTGATTTATTACAATCAACTTCATTGATCATCTTCTAATGATCTTCCTAATTAGTCTTCCTTGATTAATTATCTTTTAATTACATTCAAGTAATTATCCCTAATCATATTCAGTAATTAACCTTTAATTACTATCATTAATTACAATAATTAATGATCCTTCATTAATTAATTAACTATAAATAATTACATTAATCGTTAATTAATTACAATTAATTAATCATATTTAAATTAATTACTTTTATTAATCAACCTTATTTATTACATAATCCTTATTAATTAATTAACTTTTTAATTAATTAAATAATTAACTTATAATTAATCATCTCTTTAATCAGTAATTAACAACTTGTAATTACTTATTTTAATTAATTAGCTTCTTAATTAAGTACATTAATCCTTTGATTAATTAATCTTAATTAATTAATCTCTAATTACTTCATTAAGTAATTATTATCCAATTAAAATTAACAATTAATCCTTAATTAATTACTTATTAATTAATTACATTTTAATTAATTACACTTAATATTAAATTAATCACATTCATTAATTAATTACATTAATTAATTATCTAAAATAATTTAAGTAATTAACTCTTAATTACTTCATTAATGACTCTTAATTAATCTCTTAATTAAGTGATTAACAAATGATTAATTCCATTATTAAATAATTCTTAATTAATTAATTAATTAATTATTCCATAATTAATTAACTTTAAAACAATTATATTAATTAATTCCTTAATTAATAATATTAAGTGATTACCCATTAATGACTTCATCTTTAATTACCTCCATAAGTAAAACCTCTAATTACTTTCATAAGTAATTATCATTTTAATTACATTCAAAAATTAACCATTAATTACTTTATTAAGTAATTACACTTAATTATCCATAATTAAGTGATTATTTAAAATTAAATAAATAATTAACTAATTATTAAAAATTAATTAACAATTAATTAATTAACTTCTAATATAACTTCCTTTATTAATTAAGAAAACATTAATCTCAATTAATCCTTTTACTTATTAACAATTCACATTAAATAAGTATTCTCAAGTTAATTATCCAAATAATTTAACCTTATTTATTTTCATAAATAAATTATTTGGATTTAAATCAAATTTGAACAACTTAACAATAAACTATTCAATTTGGTTTCAAAATCATATCAATAATCTTATTTGAAAATAAACATTTAGAATTTATCTTTAAAAGTTTAAAATACTTTAATTATCTAATTTTAAACTTATTCATTTTCAAAATAATTTGAAACTTGTTATTAAAATTACTTAACACTTACTGGAACTTTGATTTAATAATTAAATTCAAACACTCTTCTTAATTTAGAATTCAAACTTTAATTAAGAAAAATTACTTCAAAGAAATCATCTCGATTGTTTTAAAATTTGAAAGTAAATTCAATTTACATTTTAAAGTTTGATTAACTAAATTTTCAAAACAAACAAGTTTAACTTTGCAAATACTTTTCTTATAAAGATCAACTAGATATACATATTTTAAAACAAGTTTAACTTGTAAACTTAACCTATGCATAAAAACTAAACTTCAGGTTGGAACAGAAGTTCTCCCAGACGAACCTGAGTAAAACACTAAAAATACTCGAGTGAATCACCAAGGTACCCCGTGCTTGCCTCGAGCAAACCCCAACACCAACAACTCCGAGTCGAACGCGAGAATAACACGAGAACACTCCGAGTAACTCCTTCTTCCCCAAAGCAAAACTCCTCTGTACCCAAACCCAAACTTCCCAGAATATAAAACGTACACGTGCACGTTGCACGGCGAACCAAACGTCGCCGATCCTCCCTCCGGCCATCTCCAAGTCGCCCATGACCACCACGTGCCATCCCTCAACCCAGAATCAAAAACAGGTACGCGAATCAAAATTCGAGCATCTGCTCGAAACTCAGAAACAATCTAGCTCACCAAATTCCCCCAAACGCCGCTCATCTCAACTCTGATGGACCTCGCCGACCCTTCCATCGTGATGCCACATCCCATATCGTCGTTCTCCCCAAATGCGATTGAACTCGGTTCATCATTCACGTCACAAAACCTTCGGCTACCCAGTCAACCAAAAACCGATACTAAACCCTACTTCCTTCAATTCCCAATAATTCACTCAATTGAAAAATTATTTGGCATTTTTCCTATAATCTATGATACTCAAGCATGCTTCAACCAAAGAATCAAATCAAATCAATGTGTGGATCGACGACAATCACCAAAAATTCCCAAACAATCAAACTAAAAATTCTCATGATTTATCAAACTAAAAATCATGAAATAGGTATCAAAAATCATGATTTTTACTCGTTAATTCATTCTTGTAATCCACATCAAAAATTAAGATTTTTGATTTTCCTTGTGTACAGTATTTTCTTACTGTAATTCTTATTTTTAAATTTATTTGTGGAATAAAAATTTCACAAACTATTTTTAAAATCATCTTCAACTTTTACATATAATCTTTCATTCAATCATCAAGGACAACTATTGATGTTTAGTGGGATATTCAAATTTTTAATAAAATTTTGGTCTGAAAGCAAAGATAACAGAGTTGTTTGATTATACAGGCTACTTGCTCATATAAACACATCTATATATATTCAACAACATAAATACTGAAGATCTCATGAAATCACTAAACTTAAATCACAGAGCATCACATGCATGGTGGTTAAATTCCAAAACAATCTGTTTTTAAAATAATTTACTCACCTTATAAAATTTGCAGAGCAGGCTTTGATGCCCAGGTCTTGAAATATTAAATCTGGAAAAACACTTTTGCTTTTGATTTGCTTATGAAATCCTACTGCATGCTGTTGTAAATGTCTTCTATTTGATGCTTTAAAGTGATTGAAAGTGCAGATCTCATTTGCATGCTTAAGTTGCAGTTGTACTTCATGCAGGTTGAAGATTTGCTGAGTTGATCTTGAACTTTGAAATGCATGTTGTTGAAGTTGCAAAATTTCAATTTTGCAGTTTCGAAAAAAATGCAGATTTACTTCAGTTTGTTTTTTTCATTTTGATTTGCAGATTTGTTTGTTGAGGAGAATAGATTTTAATTCTCAGGTTTTGATATTTTCAGATTTTTTTTTCATTAATTTCTGGTTTTAGTTAAGAAAGAACAAAGGAAAAGAGTTTTGAGAAAACCAATTTCTTCTTAAAATTTTTATTAAAAATTAACATAAGTATTTTTCCACTTGTTATAAAACTTGGACAAATGTCATTAGCTTGCTTAATTTACTTACATGTGTTTTGAAAGGTGATAATATGTTTATATTTGTACTTTTAAGTCTTATTAATAAATTTTACTTAGTTTAAAATGTAAATATAAGTTATTAATTAAATTTGCTTTATAAATAAATATAAGTTTGCTTTTAAAAGAAATATTCTAACATTAATAAAAATGCAAATAATTCTTATATATGTATTTAAAATCTAAAACAATTATATCCAATTTAATTTAAACACTTTAAAAAGAAAACAAAACAAAGTTTATTTAAATCATTTTTAAACTATCATATTTTAAATACTTTAAGAGAAAGACAAAACAAAACTTTGTTTAAAACCCTTTTAAACTATCCTATTAAAAATAAATAACAATCTTATATTTTGAAAATAAATGAATTAGTCTTTAATTTAACTTTTGAAAAATATTAATTCCTAAGCAGAGCTTTAAATTAAAATTTCATATGTATTCAATTTATCAATGGATTTAAATTCAATTTCCAGAATAGTATCAAATTATAACATATACATACATATACATTACAATTTGAAAATTCAACTTTCATTTTTAAACAAAAGGTATTCCATTCACAATATATATCAAATGTATATATTATAAATAGAATTAAAATTTTATTAGCTTTTGAAAACAATTCTTATCAAATTTTGCCACATTAAAAATTCAATAACCTTTACAAGATTAAATTTACCAATTAAATTATTAATTATATAAAAAAAAATTATCAAACCCATTTAAATTATTTATACAGATTATTAAATCGGTATTGCCCAAAATTCCGGGTCGTTACAATTCATGTTAGAAGGACAAAGGCGTATACGAGAAGATAAGGGAAAACGTTGGCGTATAAGAGAAGGCTTGACTATTTTGATTAAATTAAATTAGATTTTCTATGCATTTACGGATTGTACGACCAAACGGTAACTCCGAACACCGCGAAAATTGAAATCTGGTAATAATATGATATTACGGATCCAGTGGAACTGTTTACGTCGAACTCTGAGACTGCGCCTCGGAAGGCTATTTTTAAATTCAATTTAAACGATGAAATTTCAAAACTGAATAAATCACTATTAAATTTAATTTTAAAACTTCTATTATCTTCAATATTATCAATATAAATTTTATAAGTCTTCTAATTATTTTTAATTGGTTTAAAATTCTAGATTCAATAATTTTCCCAACTTCAAATTATTTAATTCAACAATTAGATTATCAAATTAGTTGTGATATTCGTAATTCAAGTTAAAATTGCTCTATTGAATACTTAAAATCAATTAAATATTCCGATTTTAAATGCTCGAAAATTCCGGGTCGTCACATAATCATACACTAAAAACATTACCATTGTTTTCATTAGTATGTTCGTGTGTCATTTTGTTTGTAATGTTCTTCATAGAATAAATATAAAAAGCAAGATTGTACGTTTCAATCCAAAGATAGGGCAAGGACTACCATTTTTTTCTATAGCGAAGAATAATCCCAATTTCTAATTGGTAATAAAAGCATAGAACCTTACAGCCTAAAAAAGCATATTTTTTTGCACAACATTATCAAGGTTTTCTAACATGTTTTTGGGAACAAAGGTCAATAATAAATACTGTTGCGACCCAAAATGTTATTTTGAAATATAATAGCAAACAAACTGCCTAAATTGAATCATAACAAAAAGCAGGTAAAATTTCACATAGATAAATCAGTAACTTGCTTTTCATCAAATTGAAGGATTATGGATTGGTTGATTAGTAGGCCTTCTGAACAACATTTCCATAACAATTTTGGATTTTCTCGCAAAGAATGGTTTTTTTACATGTCCACCATAAGAAACATAAAAGTTCTGCTACCCCAATGGTCAATAAAAATATAACAGTTGTTTCGAGACCAGTTTAGAAGTATTTAACCCTTGAGTAGTCCATTTCAAAAAAATTCAAACCTTCAAGTCCATTCCTACCAAATGATGAATTGTCGATTAGTTATAACGTCAAAATATACCAATTCTTTGTGTAATTTATAATTATTATTTTTAGTTTTTATACGCAGAGATAAATGGTAGATCCATATTCAATTTTTAATATAACATAATTGATGCTCTTATAATCTGTACTACAAAAATTATTAAGTAATAATCTTAAAGCTTTGTACATGGACGTGTGGTGTCTCGTGAGGGTTTTCAGCAGATACTACCCACAAAATCCAAATGCAGCATGTGACGATTCTAATGTACTACATGAATGCAAAATTTTAAATAAATGGAGACTCGATTTACTTCAGAATAATTGCAACAAAATAATGTATACCAGTTTTAGTCAACTTCTAGAAATTTTTGGTTCCTCACTAATCACAAATTTCAATATAACTCAAGTTTTCATACATTAGATTCTAGTTTGGCCAGTTGTTTTGGTCGATAACACAGTACAGCCAGGAAATAAATTCTTTATTGTTAATCATAGTTTTTTTCAAAATGGTAATTTTCATTTCCATTTGTATAACAAGCCAAATCAATAAAGTCAAGATGTGATTGGGTTTCAATAGCTTAGTCTCTCTTTATTAAAAATATTTTTTTATATGTACACCTAACTTTTGGACCAAGGTATACCACCCATGCACTGACTCGCGGGCTTACGTGAGAATTGGGACAGAGCTTGGCGGATTGTGCAAACGGGTGATTATTTATTTAATTTCTTTATACACCTAACTCCGAATGTTGTGGCCAGATATACCATCCTTGCACTGTCTAGCGGGCTTACGTGAAAAGAGTACAGAGCGTGGTGAGTGCACACACTTTCATAAGTGTGCACACTTATTGACTCTACGTGTTTCTTATTAGTTTTTTTTTTGAAATATAAAGAGAGTTATGCAAATCAACTTAGCACCACTTAACTTCAATGATTTGAAATGTCAACGCATGTACTTTTAATCTGCCACTTTTTAAAACAAAGACTACAGTTTAGAAAGGATTTCATAACCATCACCTCGAATCCCCCTGTATACTAACCTTACTATTATCGCTTGTAATTCAACTTTTCATTATATTTTAGAATTGAAATTAGTGATTAGCAAAAAATTTCATCAATTGACTTCAACTATTTACTTACTTTGTCTTAATTAATTAAAAGTAAATCAAAGTCTTGAAAATAATGGAAAATGATATGAAGCTTGAAAAAAATGGAAAAGAAATTTGAAAACAAACAATGAGATGATTTTTTTTGAAGTGAAATAATATGAAATATGAAAATATGAAAACAAATAATGTGAAATATGAACAAACAGTATGAGATGTGTCCCCCCACACTAGAATGAGATAGCGTCCCAACTGTCAAACATAATGCAAATGCAAAATAAAAGGGAAAAAATAACTAAAAACAATAATAAAAAATACAACCAGATATGTACAAGATAGTGAGTGGCTCATGCCGAATAGCTAGTTTCGTGGAGATCCACGAACTCGTCGTCCTTGTGTTTTTCAAACTCTAGAAATGGCTTCGAGCATTGTCCATTGACCTTTGTAATGGAACCGTCCCTAGCATTTTCGATTTCAACTGCACCATAAGGGTACAATGTTTTCAAAATATATGGACCTATCCATCGAGATCTCAATTTGCCCGGAAATAGATGAAGTCTGGAATTTTATAAGAGCACTTTCTGCCTACTTTGAACGTCTTACGAAGTATGGATTTATCATGATAAAATTTAGTTTTCTGTCTATAAATCTTTGCATTTTCATACGCTTCATTTGTTAGTTCTTCTAATTCTGACAAATGTAATTTATGATGCGATCCGGCTTTTTCTATGTCAAAATTAAGGTATTTGATTGCCCAAAGTGCACGGTGCTCGAGCTCAACTGGTAAATGGCATGCTTTTCCAAAGACTAATCGGTATGGTGACATTCCTAGATTGGTTTTATAAGCTGTGCGAAATGCCCAAAAGGCATCTATCAATTTAGATGACCAATCTTTTCTGTCGGAGTTAACTGTGTTTTCAAGAATTTGTTTAATTTGTCTATTGGAAATCTCGACTTGACCGTTAGTCTATGGATGATATGGAGTAGGTAGTTTATGAGTGATAGAGTATTTCTTAAGAAGAGATTCAAAAGCATGATTACAAAAATGAGAACCATTATCACTTATAATAACTCGAGGTGTGCCAAAACGAGAAAATATGTTTTCTTTCAAAAATTTGACAACTACTTTATTGTCATTTGTTCTGGTGGGAATGGCCTCAACCCATTTAGACACGTAATGTACTGCAAGTGGGATGCAGAGATTTCCAAAAGAATTAGTGAAATCGATTCCCAAACATCAAAAATTTCGATGACAAGGATTGGGTTTAGAAGCATCATGTTACATTTGGAAATACGACCTGTTTGTTGACATCTAGCGCACTTGGAGCAAGATTCGTGGGCATCACGAAAAAGAGAAGGCCAATATAAACCACAGTGTACACCTTTGCAGCAGTTTTCTTTGCTCCAAAATGTCCTCCATATGCTTGATTATGTGAAAAAGAGAGGATGCTATGGAATTCATGTTCATGAACACATCTACATATGATTTGATCGGTGCAATATTTGAAGAGATAAGGATCGTCCCAGTAAAAGTTTCGAACATTGGAGAGAAATTTTTGTTTATCTTGTTTTGACCAATGGGAAGGTGTTTCAGTCGTGACAAGATAATTTACAATGTCCGTGTACCATGGTGCACTGGAGAGGGAAAGAATTTGTTCATCGGGAAAATGATCATCGATTTGAGAGTTCTCGATGTTTTCATGCATAATACGAGAAAGATGATCAGCTACGACATTTTCGGAACCCTTTTTATCCCGTGTTTCTTGGTCAAAACCTTGAAGAAAGAGAATCCAATGGATTAAGCGGGTTTTGGTATCCTTTTCATGTGTTAATACCGTAAGCGGCGTGATCGGTGTAGACTATGACCTTAGAACCTACAAGATATGATCTAAACTTATCAAGGGCAAAGATAACTGCTAAAAACTCTTTTTCTGTGGTTGAGTAAGTCAATTGAGCTTCGCTAGGAGTTTTTCTAGCATAATAGATGACTCGAGGAAGTTTATCGATTCGTTGACCTAAGATGGCTCCAATGGCATAATCAGAAGTGTCACACATTAATTCGAAAGGCAAAGTCCAATTTGGAGGTTGGATGATAGGTGCAGTGGTCAAGATCGATTTAAGGGTTTCAAAAGACGTTTTACATTCATTGGAAAATTCAAATTTAACGTCTTTAGCCAGAATATTCGAAAGAGGTTTCGAAATTTTTGAAAAATCTTTATTGAACCTCCTATAAAATCCTGCATGGCCGAGAAATGTGCAAATGTTCTTGACGGACCTTGGAGGAGGAAGGTCAATAATAAGATTAACTTTAGATTTGTCTACTTCTAGGCCACTTTTAGAGAAAACATGACCTAAGACTATTCCTCGCTTAACCATAAAATGACATTTTTCCAAATTAAGCACAAGAGATTTCTCCTTACATCACTTTAAGACACGTTCTAAACGAAGGAGGCATTGATCAAAAGATGACCTATAGATTGAAAAATCGTCCATGAATATTTATAAGAAATCCTCCACCATTGTGATAACCCGAATTTTGAATAGCTGTTAGTTGGATAATTAACTGATTTTAAACTATTGGGATACTAATTTTATTTGAATTAAAGAAATAAATTTGATAATAAATGATGTCAGGATGTATATAAGTGGATTTGAGTTGTAATAAATGCTGGATTATAAATATCTGAAATTTATAACTCTTGCAGTAAATTAATAAAAATATATAAATAGATACATGCAAACTTTATGATATTAAAATTTTAAGTGTATATATATAAGTATATAATTGTGTGTGTGTATATGTTTTGTGAATAGAAAGTGTTTATTTATTTTTCAATGTACTGAATTTTCAAAGGATATTTAAAGTTAAAATCCTATATTTCAAAACACTAAAAATAAATATTTGATAGTTCAAAGGTACGATAGTTTAAAATAAGATTTAACAAATGTCCAATACACTTTCTTTTATACTTGAACTTAATGTAATTTGTATATATTAAAAAAACAAAAGAGTTTAAAAACATAAACATATATTAACAAAACATAACGAATTAATATAATAAAGGGGTTTTAACATTTGTGGCTGAACGGCCATGCATAATTACAAGTGGCATACTTCATTTCTTTTAAATTAAATTTTAGATAATATGTTTTAGAAGGCCAGGTTGTTTTCTGTTCAAAAGCATTCTTCTTCATTTTTTTTTTCAAAACAAAATCTGAATACAAACCTGAGAAGGAAAATTTAGATCCAATGACAACTCATCTTCTTTGAAACCCGAACCAAAATTAAGCAATAAAAAAACAAATCAGAAGATAATAAGAGAATAACAATAAACTTCATCAAGCTTTTAACTGAGTAGAGTAAGAAAAAACTCAAATTCAAGTGCAACTCATAGTTCAGAACAAAGAGTAAGCCTCAGATTCAAACTCGTCTTCTTTGAAACCCAAACCAAAATTAAGCAATAAAAAAAACAAATCAGAAGATAATAAGAGAATAACAATAAACTTCATCAAGCTTTTAACTGAGTAGAGCAAGAAAAAAAAATTCAAATTCACGTGCAACTCATAGTTCAGATCAAAGAGCAAGTCTCAGATTCAAACTCAACCTACTCAAGATCAACTTTAGTTTCAATCAAACTCAGATTTTAGATTCCAAGATATATTATTTCCTCTGTTCAATATTTTTGAAGGTGAGTAAGCTAATCAAGGATTATAATTTAAATTAATTAGAGGTTAATTAATGTAAGTAATTACTTAAATAATAATTACTAATTAAAGGATTATGTTGTTAAGGGTTAAATAATTCAATTAACAATTAAAGGTTAACTGATCAAGGATAATTAGCTAATGAGATAATTACTTAATGAAGGTAATTTTGGATAATTAATTTTGATAGATAATTAAGGGATGATTGATTAATGGTTATAATCAATTAATGTTAAGTAAGCAGGATTTAAATTAATTATAAATGGTTTGGTTAATTCATCTTGCTTATAGATGATTAAGATATATTGAATACCTTAGATTACTTGATTTCTTGATATGTGATTTGGGATACTTTGTGATATGAGATATTTTGGTTGCACTGTGATATTATGAACTATCTATCTGAGATGAATTGTTGTGTGATTATGAAATCCTGAATAAATGGTATTGTTTAAACTTAAATAATTTGGCTTAAAGATGACATTGGATTCGAAGAGATCGGGGTCGGGTATCAGTAATACCTGAAACCACTTCGATTAATAAACTAATACTTTATAATTGGATATGTGAGATTAGACAGGCTGGAATGGAATGATTTATGTAACATAGATATTTAACCTGAAACTGTTGTGTGAGATAAATGTTTGACTATAAGAACTCGTACAGGGTACGAGTTACCCTGATAGTTATAGCTTGGTATTTCATATTATATGGGTTTACTCACACTGGTTTCCAGCCTGACCCGGGTGTTACTATGATGTAATGCTCGGGTCAGATCGAGTATTACAGATTTTCAGGTAAGATAATTCTAAAGCTCAGGAGGCGAGCTGGATGGCAGGAACGTATGGAGAGTATTCCATTGTGTATATTATTATTATTTATCTGGGACAAGTTATTTTAACTGTCCAGTGATTTTGTAAATATTGTAATTCTGATGTATTAAAATGTATTGACTGATACAGTTTTCTTTGTATAACTATTATTTTATTTGCCATTATATTTTATCCGCTGTGATTGTGAGATGTTGGTATTTTATGTTCTTCTTTTCTTCTATCTCTTCTCTTCTTTTCCTAACTATCTGGAATTTTTGAGATCGAAAATTCCGGGTCGTTACAGTTGGCATCAGAGCGAGGTTAAGCGAGAACCTTGGCTCTGGTAGGTGTACTCATTAAGGATAGGGTCAATAATACCCTAGAATGAGTTGAGTGCGTGTGTGTGTGTGTATATATATATATATGAGAGCGTACATGTTATTTTTTGATGTAAAGATTTTAAATGATTTCATATAAGAATATATATATATATATATATATATATATATATATATAAGGCAAAATTTCTTGCTAATAAAGGTTAAGGTAATTGGTTGTTAAATTATTGGAATTAAATTAAGAGGTAATAGAAACACAACCAAATTGAAATTAAATCAAGGTAAGTTTGAAATGGATTCAAACTGAAATTTAATCTTGAATTTGGGGAAAAGTTTCAGAATAAGTTAATAATGAATTGCTTTCCAGATATGATAATCTTGGTTATTATCATAAATGATTGTTGTGTTTAATAACAAGAGGTGTATAAACGAGTAAGCAAAATGAAATATTTAGATAAGTATGACTTGTAAATTGAAGTTGGTTTTAAATTGTAAAGTTTTAAATCTGGGTCTAGAATTTGAAAATGGTTTCAAAGTGATAAGGAAATAATAAATAATATTATTTAATGTATTTAAATAAAAGGATCCTATTCCAAACAAGGCTTGTTTGAAAATTTAAAGAATTTGTTTTGAGTTAAAAACCAAAGGTGGTTTAAAATTTAAAGTATGGCCTGGTGGGCTAAGAAATAAAATATGTATATATGTGGATATACATAATATCAAAGATGATTTGAAATAAACTCTATGGTTGAGTTTTGGATTTTTCTTGGAATGGGATGTGATGGGAAAACCAAAGTGATAAGTTTTTAAGTGGAAAGATTATTAATGTGAAGTTTAAAATTTGAAATGGGAATTCAAATTTGGTAAGGTTGGTTGGATTAAGTAAATTGAATTTAACTTTGGGAAAGTTAAATAAGTTAACAAGCAAACTGAATTGGAAATTTCAAGATAAAATTGGGATTTAACTTGGAAAGTTAAATGGTTGATTTATAATGGAAGTTATGAGTGATCTCAAAATGGGTTTGAGATCTGTAAATTGAAACTGGATATTGATAATTGGTGTTGGATAAATTTGGATGTTTATTTATCCTGATATCATTCCATTGTTACAAATAATTTATGAAATGTGAATTGATTTGTTTAAAGAAATGAAGAAATGGATTGTGGTAATATATCCATTATAGAGATAAATAAAATTTAACTTAAATTTAAAATTAAGGATATGGAATTCCTTTGAACTTAAGATTTGAATGTTAAGAAATGAATTTGTAAACTAAAATTTGAAACTCTTAGTTGAACCTTGTAATGAGTTAAGTGAAGATAATTTAAAATGGAATTTTGAATTTGGACTCAGAATTAAATTGTTTAAAAACTTCAAATAAAAGATAATTTGGTCTAAGAGGTTAAACCGACATGTGAAATTTAACTCGAATTTATATAATTCGAGATGATTTAAAGTGAGATTGATTTTGAAATTAGTTCAAATTGAAATTTGATTTAAAATAATTTGGATTTGTGATTTAAGTTGAATAGTTTTAAAGTCAAATGGAATTTGATTTGAATTTGGAAAGAATTAAAGGATAATTCAACTTGAATTGGGATTAAATTCAAATTGGAGTTGTAATAAATTGAAAATTTAAATTGGCTCAATCTGAAATTTATTTGAATTAATTGGAATTATGATGGAAGATGGATAAGTTCAAAAATTCAAATGGAAATTTGAATTGGATAATTTGAAATGAAATTAAAGTTGAATGAGTTCTAATTCAAATAGAAAGGTTATTAGAATTTGGGAAGAGAATGGAAGTTAACTTAATTTGAATTGAAATTGAAAGTTAATTGAAAATTGGCAATTGATTGAAATTGGGTTCAATCCAAATTGGAATTGAATCAATTTAAATAGAAATGGAATTTTAAATTGAACTGAAATTGAGTCAATTCAAGAGGAAGTGGAAATTTAAATGGAATTGATGGGAAATGGAAGTTAGATATTGAACAGTTTGACTCTGGACTATTTCAAAATGAATTGTTTTAAATAAATCTATTTTTCTAAACTATTTACTATACAACTTTTCTTTTTAAACCTAAAACTATCTTATATTTGTTTTACAACTATTTTTGGAACTATTTAACAATTTTTCAACTGTTTATAAACTAATTACTGTTTTTCAACTACTTTATAACTAATTTCTATTTTACAACTATTTTGCAATTATTTAAAATTTCTATAATTATTTAACTATTTATAACTATTTATCATTACTTAACTATTTTACAGATATTTTACAAACTAATAATTATTTTTCAAATACTTATCCATTTAAAAAAAAATTTCAAGCTATTTTCTAAATTTAAACTGGACAGAGTTTGAACTGTTTATTTTTTAAACATCCATTTGAAATAAGAATTGAGGTGATAATCCAAATGAGGATTTAAGCAACTGTGAATAGGTGAATAGAAATTAAATTGAATGTGAATAGAAAAGAAGGTTGATTTGGCTAATAATCAATAAAGATAATCGTAGGATGTACGTATATTATTCTATTCGCATAGTGATTTGATCCGGATTCGAGCACATAATTTCGAGATTGTTATATCGATCCGAGTCAGAATTTTTCACTCGATTTTCGGCGGTGAACCTGGATATGGATTGTTGATTAGTTCTGGATATTCTCTATCATAGTTATGGCTATGCAAGGAGAATGACGGTTTCTGATCAAGAAACTATATTTGTG
The DNA here is from genome assembly GCA_030765085.1 of Allium cepa. Classification (NCBI taxonomy): domain Eukaryota; kingdom Viridiplantae; phylum Streptophyta; class Magnoliopsida; order Asparagales; family Amaryllidaceae; genus Allium; species Allium cepa. The sequence continues at coordinate 389,995,022 of CM060943.1, read as the reverse complement.
TCTGCACAAGGAAGTCGAGTGGACAATACTAGTTCGGAAGTGAAATTGTGTGATCAAATGAGCGATCAGATTGGTATAGCATACGGATGATATGTGTACATCGTACAGATTTGAATGAAATGGATATTGGATATTTGTGGATAAGAAATCTGAAATGGTTTTTGAAATGAAAGGTATATTTTATGAAATATATGATGAAGTAAAATGGAAATTAGATATTTCTATAATAGAAAATTACTTTATGGAAGTAAGTGATATGATAAGTGATTTTGTAAAGAGTAACCAAATTTGAACATTTGATTTGGCATAAACAAAATTATATATCTTTGTTATACAAGATAAATCTCCCCTTGTTGAATCTATAGCCAGAAGGAAATGGTTTTTGAAAATATTTGAAGTATAAAAAGGGTTTTATACAAGTTTGAAATGATCCTAAGATTTTTCAAGGTTCTATATATATATATATATCTATATATATATATAAAGGATCTTGTGAGAATGATTTTGAAAAACATTTTGGGAAACTTTGGATTTGGAAAGGCTTTTGATTTTTGGGTAAAGTCAATATTGGATTTTGAAAAGCCTAGTTTAAGAATTATCGATTTTGGGATAATTGCTTTTGAGAAAAAGAGATTTATATGGAATTCATACTTGGTGTATGATTTGGAAGATACTATATGTGTATAGTATAAAGTGTTTTGAAAATGGCTCCGGGGAAAAAGCGCTCCCTTGAAATGAACTTCTCAGGAGTGCCATAGGTTGCTACTGCCTTGAACCCTAAGGGGGGTTCTAAAGTTGATCCTGTGAGGAGTCTGGACAAAACTAGTTCATGAGGATTTTGTGCAGTGTGTAGTGGAAATCTAGGGCGCTGATGCCTACAGAGGCATTTGAGTTACGCTGTGACGATAGTTTAACTCGATGTCACTGCGATCTACTGCAGACCATAGCGAAAGTCGTGTGTGCCGCTGAGAGCCAACAGTCTACATTTGATTTTATATCGGTAAACTGTGACCTATGGTAACATAGAGAAAGTCATGTGTGCCGCTGAGAGACAACTGTCTGCGTTTGATTTTACATCGGTAGACTGCGACCTATGTGGGAGTGGAGAAGGTTCATTCTTTTGGCAGTGAAATTCGAGGGCGCTGAGGCCTACAGTTACATGGACTTTTGCTGTGATGGAAACGTAACCCTGGATGTAACTGCGATCTGTTGTGGGTTCCATGGCATAATCTAGGGGCGTGGAGTGCCTACAGTTACATGGACTTTTGCTGTGATGGCAACGTAACCCAGGATGTAACTGCGACCATGGATGGGGGTGATGATTTCCAGAGCATTCTCACCAAAGATATTCTCTCTATTTTCAAAAGTGATTTCTATATTTCCAATAAATAATTTTCCAAGTATTTTCACCGGGTGTTGAAAATGTGTTTACCAAGTACTTGTAGATTTTCAGTCCTACGCCTGATCAACGTATGACCGAATTTCTGTGAGAACAAGGATGGACCTGTTGAGACATCGAGCTATAAAAGTATTTTTTTATATAAAAACTATTTTGGCAATATTATATAGATTTTAAAAAGTGTTTGAAAAATGATCAAAGAATATTTTGACTGGTTTTAAAATATTTAATAAATTCTGGCTTCGTTTCTTTTCGAGGACGAAAAGATTCAAAGAGGGGATGAATGTGATAACCGGGATTTTGAATAGCTGTTAATTGGATAATTAACTGATTTTAAACTATTTGGATACTAATTTTATTTGAATTAAACAAATAAATTCGATGATAAATAATGTCTGTATGTATATTAATGGATTTGAGTTGTAATAATTGATGGATTATAAATATGGGAAATTTATAACTCTTGTAGTAAATTAATAAAAATATATAAATAGATACATGCAAACTTTATGATATTAAAATTTTAAGTGTATACATATATAAGTATGTAAGTGTGTGTGTATGTGAATAGAAAGTGTTTATTTATTATTCATTGTATTGAATTTTCAAAGGATATTTAAAGTTAAAATCCTATATTTCAAAACAATAAAAATAAATATTTGATAGTTCAAAGGTATGATAGTTTAAAATAAGATTTAACAAATGTCCAATACACTTTCTTTTATACTTAAACTTAATGTAATTTGTATATATTAAAAAAAGAGTTTAAAAACATAAACATATATTAACAAAACATAAGGAATTAATATAATAAAGGAGTTTTAACATTTGTGGCTCAAGGGCCATGCATAATTACAAGTGGCATACTTCATTTCTTTTAAATTAAATTTTAGATAACATGTTTTATGTGACGCCCCACCTCTATACCCACGCAAGCCAAGGACACTACGAGGTAATGCCGTCAACTAGCACGGAGAATAAGGCTGGATAATAGCGGCCATCCGTAGTTAGGCCTTACACTAGTATTGGTTATTTCGATAGGAGTGGTATATATTTTTATTTTTCATCACTTATTTATTTACTCCCATCGACATACCCAATTCCAGTATAAAACGAACTACGACGGTTCATAATAGTTTAGGACAATAAATATAATAATAACACAGATAATATAAATGCGGAACACAGATAAAGCAAAAAGTCTCATATATATAATAACTGATGTCAGTTATAATACATGTGATACAGTACATATGATACAACTACAATTGTCGACTCTGGAAGTTACATATACAAGTACATTAACGTATATAATATACGTGAATACATATCTTCCTATACTATGACATGACTGCCCCAAAAAGTATGAAAAGACTTCATAGCTCTAGCAGCAACCCAAAGCAAGATATCTACAACCTGTAATAACTCGGTCTGACCCGAGTATTAAATTCAAAAGAAAATAATACACGGGCCAGTCTAATTCAAACTCAGTTATTAGTGCATAAAAGCAATAATAATTAAGTAACAAATAAAGGACAGTCACAATAAATCTCGTCTATCCGATCCTTAAACAAAGAAATCGGATCACGATAAATATAACACGTAGTAGTGTTAAACAACAAATTAGCAAATCCAAATTATCAACGAAGATAAATTAAAAAGATTATCAATGAAGATAACTTAGAAAACGACAGATTTGCCTAAATGACAATTAACGACAAATTCTAATTATTAAATACATTATTAGAAACTCATAATCTATTATCAAATTGATAATTAGACAACAACAAAATCATTAAATTAAACCAATCAAAATACAATTCAAAACATATTTAATTGAATAAACTAAACAGTTCAAACAATTGAAATATCAATTAAAAACTTCAAATCTGATAGGGCTGTAGTGCACGCTTGCATGTACTGCCTCGCCACTACGGTGATGAACGTCAGTTCGAGTAGGGCTGCAACACACGCACGCGTGTACTGCCTCGCCACTACAACATATGGAATACGCAAAAGATCAATAAATCAAAAGCAATTAGAATATCAATAAAAGCAATACCATGTGGCTGCAGTACACGCTTGCGTGCATTGCCTTGCCACTACAGTGATGATGTACCCAAAAGATCAACGAACCAAAATCAATGAAGAATCAAATATTGATGCAACGCAAACCGACAAGGGCAAACCACATAAATGAATACAAGGGCAAACTGCAACAAAACTTCAGCCACCACAAGGTCACAAGCTACAGAGCTCGAGAACATCCACGTGTGAAGACCAACGGCACACAACTAAAACATGCAGTAATGCCAAATGAGACCAGACACACATGAACATGAAGACCACAAGTGTACAACCCTTCCAAACTAGTCCAGGTAGCACAAAGAATGGTCAGAAACAACTACAAGTAGATGCAAACTAACCAGATAACTCAATCAATGCCGATGCCATTGAACAGCAGGCCAAAGTCAACACGGAAGTTCTCAAATTCAACATTGCAGTAAGCATCAGTGCACAAGGGCAATGACACATACATATACATGAACCAGCAGAAGCAATTGAAATGCAACACTACAACATTAATCCAATGAACACTTGATTCATCACTGAGACATGAATGCATGGAGTAAAGGCATAAGTCGACAATTAAGACATCAAAATATGCTTCAGAGAGCAGGGCAACAACAATGATGAACCAACATCAAAATATACTTAAGACGAGTTCAAATAACATTGGTGCAGCAGTCAAGTTGAATTCTCATCTAAAATATTTTCGCAAATCAAGTTTACAGATTTCAATCCAAAATCAGAAATCACCCAAGTATTAAAACAAATCATAGGGCCGAGATAATAAAGTGATGAAGTCAATGATCATATACGAACACATATGTATGAGTTCAATTCCTATATAAACAGGAACATCATCAGCAACTACAAATAATCAAACATCGGATCAAAAGTACTCGACAAATTCAAGAAATTCCAGACGAACAAAAACCAAACAGTGAGTTTCAAAATTATGGTCGAAGGCCGAATAGAGTCAAATCAAATGCCAAAGAATTCAAAGCAGCAAACAGTGAAGACTGTAGCTCATGGCTACAGCAACAAGTACACAAGGTAAGGCATTTGACAGTAATAACAATGTCAAGAATATCAAGCCAGAAAGTCATAAGATAAAAATCAAAATAAGGCCGGAGTTAGTTCCAACCCAAATCAGCAAGTAAAATCGATTAAGGACGAAAGTACAACCAGTGATGGTGAACAATATGGCCAAGGTCGAACAAAACAACATCGTCGAATTCAAAGCAAAAGTCAACAAATTAAACGAACTCGATAGTGTCAGAGAAGTTATCAACATTCGAACTAAATCGAATGACCAAAACACAGTATAGAACTAGATGTGAGTGAAAGAAATTCACTCACCTTATCGATGAATTGGAGACGAACTCAAACGAGCAGCCGCACGCACACATCTCAAGAGATGATCGACCACTCGAGCAAGGAAATCGAGTTGAATCAAGCATCAGTAATCGGCCTCATAGATTTACCAAAAACCCTAGTTTCTGAAGATTGATTGAGCGCAGCCGCCATTTTTTATTTTCTTACATTTGTTATGCTTGGGTTTGCCAATGAAAGGGTAAAGGGGGAACGGTGTAAATAATTATCACGGCACAAAAGAAACGTGGGCCAAATAAATTTTAAAGCCTGTATGATTCTTAAAATTTTTTGAAAAGAATTTCATCCGATTAAAACTCCCGATAGCAATAAACCAACAGATTAATCCTTTAATGACGATAACAAATTAACAGCAAAACCCCGGGTTGTTATAGACTCCCCTCCTTATAAAAATTGCGTCCCCGCAATTTTCATAATAAAAGTCGTCAATAACGATTATTTTTCTAACATAAACTGGTTAAGCTAGCAAATAAAGGACAAGAACACAAACCCCAAAGAAATCTTTTAAATTTCATAAGAGAAATTCACAAATTCTCAACAAAATCTAATTATCAGTAGATAATCAGAAAACAACAAAACTGGACAGCAATATTCAATTATCAATTAGATAATTAGAATATCGAAATCACAAAACAACAATACCTAATTATCGATACGATAATTAGAAAACAACAAAATCTAATTATCAACAAAGATAATTAGAAAACATAAATCACAAATCGCCAAACCGTAAACATCTAGTTATCAATCAGATAATTAGAAAACACGAACTTTATAATCAACAAACTCTAACTATGAACAGAAATAGATAGAAAACAGAAATTCCATATAATCAACATAATTTAGAATCAATTAGGATTAGAAAATCCTATAATCAGCAAAAATTTGCAATTATCAAAAACGATAATCAAATCTTAAATCAACAAATATTCAATTATCAAAAACGATAATCAAACCTCAAATCAACAAATATTCAATTATCAAAAACAATAATCAAAGCTCAAATCAACAAATATTCAATTATCAAAAACGATAATCAAACCTCAAATCAACAAATATTCAATTATCAAAAACGATAATCAAACCACAAATCAACAAATATTCAATTATCAAAAACGACAATCAAACCTCAAATCAAACCTCAAATCAACAAATATTCAATTATCAAAAACGATAATCAAACCTCAAATCAACAAATATTCAAATATCAAAAACGATAATCAAACCTCAAATCAAAAAATATTCAATTATCAAAAACGATAATCAAACCTCAAATCGACAAATATTCATATCAAAAACGATAATCAAACCTCAAATCGACAAATATTCAATTATCAAAAACGATAATCAAACCTCAAATCGACAAATATTCAATTATCAAAAACGATAATCAAACCTCAAATCGACAAATATTCAATTATCAAAAACGATAATCAAATCTCAAATCCACAAATATTCAATTATCAAAAACGATAATCAAATCTCAAAACAACAAATATTCAATTATCAAAAACGGTAATCAAAACTCAAATCAACAAATATTCAATTATCAAAAACAATAATCAAACCTCAAATCAACAAATATTCAATTATAAAAAACGATAGTCAAATCTCAAATCAACAAATATTCAATTATCAAAAACGATAATCAAATCTCAAATCAAAAAATATTCAATTATCAAAAACGATAATCAAATCTCAAATCAACAAATATTCAATTATCAAAAACGATAATCAAATCTCAAATCAACAAATATCTAATTATCACAAGCGATAATCAAATCTCAAATCAACAAATATTCAATTATCAAAAACGATCATCAGAATCAACAAATATCTAATTATCAAAAATGATAATTAGAATCAACAAATATCCGATTATCAAAAACGATAATCAGAACTCATATCAACAAATATTTTTATTACCTGCAGATAATTGGAAACAACAAATATCTATAATCAATTAAGATAACTAGAAAATCAACAGAAAAGGTTGGATGGATCCCATCAGATGGCGAGTTTTATCTACGCCGCATGTGCATCAACAAATGGCCGAAGCCTACCAAGTACTATCAACATAATTTTGGCGCCCAACAAATGACCCGGAGGTCCAACAAATAACCCGAAGGTCTAGTACTGGTATTGGCCCGAAGGTCCAACATATGACCCGAAAGTCCAACATATGACCCGAAGGTCCAACATAGTGGCTCGAAAGCACACGAAAATCATCAAAATCATCAAAACATCAAATATTTCAATTAATGAGTCCGGAATTAACCAAAATAGTAAACGTACATCTCCCATAACCACGAGTTTTACTAAATCGTTTAATTTTCTTCATCGTTTCCTTGAAAGTGCAAAATTGTGTATTTTAAATAAATAACATTTTACGTCCTCAAACGGACAAGTCCGGAATTAAGCGAATCAGTTAAGAAAGGGGTCATAGTCTTCGATTTTGCTGAAACGTTTAAATCGCTTCCACATTCTTTTGAAAGCGCAAACTGCAAAACTTCTGAAAAAAATTTCATTTATAAAATTACAATTTACATTCTCAAACGGACAAGTCCAGAATTAAGCGAATCAGTAGAAGAAAGGGGTCATAGTCCTCGATTTTTCTGAAATGTTTAAATCGCTTCCTCATTCTTTTGAAAGCGTAAACTGTAAAAATTTTGAAAACAGTTTTTTTTAAACACGTGATTAAAACAGCAACATCAGTAGCAACTTCGACAAGGAAATTGCATTTCTCAAAATACCATAAAAATGGACAACAAAATCATCATTGCGGGATAACCGCTTGAAAATCCATTATAAAATTTGACGGTTACTGGAGTCAAAGCGACAGAAATTTTAAACGTCAAAATCTCAGCAGTGTATAATACTAGTGAATTTTCATTCATTAAAATGTCATACTCTTTATTTTTATTCACCTAACCAAAAATATTGGCAATTATATAAATGCCAATCTCAAAAGTTAATGAAACACAAATTCACCAATACACAAATATTGATAAAACTTATCAGTAAAACCACAAAAATCGGTGAAACACAAATTCTAGAAATCGTAAATAGAAATCTAGAAATCACAAAAGTTAATGAAACACAAATTCACCAATGCACAAATATTGATAACATATATCAACGTAAATCACGAAAATTGGTGAAATACAAATTCTAGAAATCATCAATGGAAATCCAGAAATCACAAAAAAAAAGGGAGGCCTATCACAAAACAGGAGCATGAAAGCTCACCAACACGTGTATCACAAAACGGGACGCTATCCCATGGTAGCTAACCATTAATTTTGAGCCAAAGCTCTACAAAACAGCCCGAAGACCATGGGTCGCTACCCCACCAAATTTGAGCCGAAGCTCCATAGAAACGAGGTTTAGTCTCCCTCGCAGACAAAGAGAAATAGCACATTTGCTAGTCTAAATCACAAAAATGATCATCATCGATCATCAAGAAGTGTCAACTACACTAAACTAGTAAATATACGAGTTTAGCGTCATGTCCCATAACCACTAGCTTAACTTAAATATTTACGAACAAATTATAAATCTCCACTCGAAAATTGTCACAAGAGATTCAATCGAACAAGTCCAAGAATTAACCAGCGAAGTAAACGCAAGCGTTTCATACCACTTGTTTTACTAAGTCGTTTAATTAGATTTCTCATACGAGTGAGATAAAGATTTGTATATGCTAGTAGATTGGAAAACGGTTTAAGAAACGAGCTTTGTAATAAAATAGTGTTGAAATCGTTTTAATGGAAGAGTTTTGATATTTACTACTAGTATAGAAAATCTTTATATTTTTAAAGTGACAAATCACAAAAATGATTGTAGAAACAATCAATCACAAAAACTCACATGCGAAGACGTGAATTAATTCCAAAGAAATCGATATCAAACCCATAGAAAATGGATATTACCAAAAATCCCAAAGAAAATGTCATCAAAGTCAATAATAGATGATAACAACAAAAGGAAATCAACACGAATCGATAAAAAATGGAATTCTCAAACAAAATAGGCAAGCAGGCAAAACTCAGTTTTCACTTTTATTTTTAAATAAAGATATTTAAAAATTCCATCGTAATTTCAAAACTTTAGTTTTGACTCAAAGCACAATAAAACATCGACAAATAGTTGTAACACATGTTCCATCCAGGTTATGCTTTATATTATGTCCATAAGCCCCTCGCTCTGATACCAAGCTGTGATGCCCCACCTCTATACCCACGCTAGCCAAGGACACTACGAGGTAATGTCGTCAACTAGCACGGAGAATAAGGCTGGATAGGAGCAGCCATCCGTAGTTCGGCCTTACACTAGTATTGGTTATTTCGATAGGAGTTATATTTTTATTTTTCATCTCTTATTTATTTACTCCCATCGACATACCCAATTCCAGTATAAAACGAACTATGATGGTTCATAATAGTTTAGGACAATAAATAATAACAACACAGATAATATAAATGCGGAACACAGATAAAAAAAAAGTCTCATATATATAATAACTAATGTCAGTTACAATACATGTGATACTATACATATGATACAACTACAACTGTCGACTCTGGAAGTTACATATACAAGTACATTAACATATATAATATACATGAATACATATCTTCCTATACTATGACACGACTACTCCAAAAAGTATGAAAAGACTTCATAGCTCTAGCAGCAACCCAAAGCAAGATATCTACAACCTATAATAACTCAGTTTGACCCTAGTATTAAATTCAAAAGAAAATAATACACGGGTCAGTCTAATTCAAACTCAGTTATTAGTGCACAGAAGCAATAATAATTAAGTAGCACATAGACGACAGTCACAATAAATCTCGTCTATCCGATCCTTAAATAAAGAAATCGGATAACGATAAATATAACACGTAACAGTGTTAAACAACAAATTGGCAAATCCAAATTATCAACGAAGGTAAACTAAAAAGATTATCAATGAAGATAACTTAGAAAACAACAGATTTGCCTAAACGGCAATTAACGACAAATTCTAATTATCAAATAAATTATTAGAAACTCATAATCTAATTATCAAATTGATAATTAGACAACAACAAAATCATCAAATTAAACCAATCAAAATACAATTCAAAATATATTGAATTGAATAAACGAAACAGTTCAAACAATTGAAATATAAATTAAAAACTTCAAATCTGATAGGGCTGTAGTGCACGCTTGCATGCACGCCTCGCCACTACGGTGATGAACGTCAATTCGAGTAGGGCTGCAGTACACGCACGCGTGTACTGCCTCGCCACTACAGCATATGGAATACGCAAAAGATCAATAAATTAAAAGCAATTAGAATATCAATAAAAGCAATACTGTGTGGCTGCAGTACACGCTTGCGTGCACTGCCTTGCCACTACAGTGATGATGTACCCAAAAGATCAACGAACCAAAATCAATGAAGAATCAAATATTGATGCAACGCAAACCGACAAGGGCAAACTGCATAAATGAATACAAGGGCAAACTGCAACAAAACTGCAGCCACCATAAGGTCACAAGCTACAGAGCTCGAGAACATCCATGCGTGAAGACCAATGGCAAACAACTAAAACATGCAGTAATGCCAAATGAGACCAGACACACATGAACATGAATACCACAAGTGTACAACCTTTCCAAACTAGTCCAGGTAGCACAAAGAATGGTCAGAAACAACTACAAGCAGATGCAAACTAACCAGATAACTCAATCAATGCCGATGCCATTAAGCAGCAGGCCAAAGTCAACACAGAAATTCTGAAATTCAACATGGCAGTAAGCATCAGTGCACAAGGGCAATGACACATACATATACATGAACCAGTAGAAGCAATTGAAATTCAACACTACAACATTGATCCAATGAACACTTGATTCATCACTGAGACATGAATGCATGGAGTAAAGGCATCAGTCGACATTGAAGACATCTAAATATGCTTCAGAGAGCAGGGCAACAACAATGATGAAACAACATCAAAATATACTTAAGACGAGTTCAAATGTCATTGGTGCAACAGTCAAGTTGAATTCTCATCTAAAATATTTTCACAAATCAAGTTTACAGATTTCAATCCAAAATCAGAAATCACCCCAAGTATTAAAACAAATCATAGGGCCGAGATAATAAAGTGATGAAGTCAATGATCATATACGAACGCATATGTATGAGTCAATTCCCATATAAACAGAAACATCATCCGCAACTACAAATAATCAAACAGCGGATCAAAAGGACTCGACGAATTCAAGAAATTCCAGACGAACAAAAACCAAACGGTGAGTTTCAAAATTATGGTCGAAGGCCAAATAGAGTCAAATCGAATGCCAAAAATTCAAAGCAGAAAACAGTGAAGACTGTAGCTTATGGATACAACAGCAAGTACACAAGGTAAGGCATTTGACAGTAATAACAATGTCAAGAATATCAAGCCAGAAAGGCATAAAACAAAAATCAAAATAAGGCCGGAGGTAGTTCCAACCAAAATCAGCAAGTAAAATCGATCAAGGACGAAAGTACAACCAGTGACGGTGAACAATATGGCCAAGATCGAACAAAACAACATCGTCGAATTCAAAGCAAAAGTCAACAAATTATACGAACTCGATAGTGTCAGAGAAGTCATCAACATTCGAACTAAATCGAATGACCAAAACACAGTATAGAACTAGATGTGAGTGAAAGAAATTCACTCACCTTATCGACGAATTGGAAACGAACTCAAACGAGCAGCCGCACGCATGCATCTCAAGAGATGATCGACCACTCGAGCAAGGAAATCGAGTTGAAACAAGCATCAGTAATCGACCTCAGAGATTTACCAAAAACCCTAGTTTCTGAAGATCGATTGAGAGCAGCCGCCATTTTTTTATTTTCTTTTGTTTGTTATGCTAGGGTTTGCCATGAAAGGGTAAATGGGGGAACGGTGTAAATAATTATCACGGCATAAAAGAAACGTAGGCCAAATAAATTTTAAAGCCCGTATAATTCTTAACAATTTTTGAAAAGAATTTCAACCTGATTAAAACTCTCGATAGCAATAAACCAACAGATTAATCGTTTAATGACGATAACAAATTAACAGCAAAACCCCGGGTTGTTACATTTTAGAAAGCCAGGCTGTTTTCTGTTCAAAAGCATTCTTCTTCATTTTTTTTTCAAAACAAAATCTGAATACATACCTAAGAAGGAAAATTTAGATCCAATAACAACTCATCTTCTTTTGAAACCCAAACCAAAATTAAGCAATAAAAACAAGAAAAACAAATCAGAAGATAATAGGAGAATAACAATAAACTTCATCAATCTTTCAACTGAGTAGAGCAAGAAAAAAAAATCAAATTCAAGTGCAACTCATAATTCAGATCAAAGAGCAAGCCTCAGATTCAGACTCAACCTAATCAAGATCAACTTCAGTTTCAATCAAACTCAGATTTCAGATTCCAAGATATATTGTGTCCTCTGTTCAATATTTTTGAAGGTGAGTAAGCTAATCTTGGTTCCTCTGTGTTTCCTTTAATGCCTATGAGAAAATTTTCCTTTTTCTTTAATTAACCGATGCATGCATGAACTATCAGTAGAATTTTTTTTGAATGTGATTAGTCTGGGTATGTAAGTGAATTTCTGTAAATATGTATGTATATTTATCATCATAATCTAACAGTGAGTGAATACAAAACTTTTGCTCACTGCACATATATATACATCATTAAAATGGTCTGAATACATATATTTTGTCAAGCATGAGTGTATGGGTTGGCACTCGTGTTGTCTTCATAAATTTCAGCCATGATTGAGTACTGGAAGTTACAGTATCAAGTTTTTGTCTTTGTTCTTGATCAAACCCGTCCTCGAGAAATTTCAAAAGTCAAAAAAACCAAAAACTATTAAGCTTTAACCTATGATTTCAAAACAAATATCGTTTGTTCTAGAAGGTAGTTTTTATAAAAGTCATTTTGTTACTAATTGTAGTGTATAGTGGAAGGAAGAACCATTTTACGGCAGGAACCTCAACTGTGACTAAGGATTTAACGGAAGGGTTTAAGTTTGGGTCATCTGACATTGTTTGTGGGTTAGAATCAAAAATTTTGGGTCTGGTTTTGTGATTTTTAGCATTGAGTTTTAGTAGGAACGCCGTGTTGAACAAAAATTGGGGATTGGGAAATTTACGGCATGGTGATCGATTTGGTGGCCTGCCACTTGGCGAGAAGTAGAGATGGGTGTCAACAAGCTTGAGAAAAAAAGATGGTGATTTGTAGATGGGTAAAGAGACTGGGCGAGAGGAAAGTAGGGTTTGGGTAAGTTTGTAGGTAGGTTTGATTCAGGGCAAATGGTGGTGTCACGGTGGTGAAAGGCGACTGCGGTATAGGAAATTAAGGGAGACAGGGTCATGGTGAGTCTTCTGGTGGCTTTTGGGGAGCTCAGGGGATCAATGAGGGGGAATGATATGGAGGTAGGAGTTCGTAACATTTCTGATCGTGATCTTGAACTCAAAAATTCGATTTTGGGTCTTAAAGGAATTTTTGGTGTGGCTATAGTGTTTGCCTAGGTCGGAGACGTTTAGGGGAAAATTTGGGGATGTTCGGCGAAGAATCGACGCCGTGTGCACGTGCACGTCGTGGTGCACGGTTGGTTTCAGATGGGAAAGTGAAGTTGTGGGAATTAGGAACTGGAAGTAAAGAAAGGGAGGGAAGAAGAAGTTCGGGACAAAATAGTTGGGCCGGAAGTTTTTTTTAGTCAATCAAAAATAAAAGCAGGGATTGAAATTTAAATGAATTTGATTTAAAAAAAAACTTTTCTTAAATAAGTTTTCTTTTCTATATATAAATGTAATCTTTAAGTCATTTTAAGACTAAATTTGTAAATATAATTAAGTGTTTGATAAATGTTTTAAAATCTTGTGATTAATAAAGGAAATGATTTACCTTAAAAGTAATTAAGGTTTTGATAATTAATATGGTAATTAAGGAGTAAATAATTTATTTAAATTAATTAATGATTAATAATTAATTAATAAGTAATTAAGGATTATAAGTAAAATTAATTAGAGGATAATTGATGTAAGTAATTACTTAAATAATAATTACTAATTAAAGGATTATGTTGTTAAGGGTTAAATAATTCAATTAACAATTAAAGGTTAACTGATTAAGGATAATTAACCAATGGGATAATTACTTAATGAAGGTAATTTTGGATAATTAATTTTGATTCATAATTAATGGATGATTGATTAATGGTTATAATCAATTAATGTTAAGTAAGCAGGATTTAAAGGGAATTAAATTAATTATAAATGGTTCAGTTAATTCATCTTGCTTATAGATAATTAAGATATATTGAATACCTTAGATTACTTGATATCTTGATATGTGATTTGGAATGCTTTGTAATATGAGATAGTTTGGTTGAACTGTGATATTATGAACTATCTATCTGAGATGAATTGTTGTGTGATTATGAAATCCTGAATAAATGGTATTGTTTAAACCTAAATAATTTGGCTTAAAGATGACATTGGATTCGAAGAGACTGGGGTTGGGTGTCAGTAAAACCCGAAACCACTTCGATTAATAAACAAATACTTTATAATTGGATATGTGAGATTAGATAGGATGGAATGGAATGATTTGAGTAACATAGATATTTAAAATGAAACTGTTGTGTGAGATAAATGTTTGACTATAAGAACTCGTACAGGGTACGAGTTACCCTGAAATTCACATAAGTTATAGCTTGGTATTTCATATTATATGGGTTTACTCACGCTGGTTTCCCTCCTGAACCGGGTGTTACTATGATGTAATGCTTGTGAGGACCGCCCATGACCCCCGCACCAAAACAAGAGAATAGTGCGCTGAAAGGTGTGCCAGGAAGCCATGGACGATAGTCAGGATAAATTAAAACAGCGGAACCTCTATCGTACAACTCACAGCGCATGGATAAAATACAATAGAGAACTATAATATAGTGAAGCTCCATAGAACAGACCATCATCATATAAGCATCATAATAGCTTTGTACAAACATATGAATCATCCGTAGATCAAAGCCTCACTACATATCACTCAAACCAAATACAGCAGCGGAACACCTAGTACATAATATGAAATAATATGCAAAAGCCTCCTACTCGTCTTCATCATCATCAGCGTAGATCTCCAAGAACAACACCTGTCACCTACTACATAGTCTGCCCATCCCAACATGGATGAACAGCCCAAGGTAATAAGAGGAGACATAAAACCTTGAGTCAGACAAAGTCTTAGTGAGCAGTAAATCAACTATCAAACATACCAAAAGAGCATATGGGATAAAAGGAATAGGAACCAAACCATCCCACTCCACCTCTTTCTACAGTGATAGCCCCCAGACACACACTAAAGAGAAACAAGCATAACATAGCAGACAATTAAGGTAAAGCAATAATCACTCGAGTCAAGGACGATGTTTCCAAATACAAACCCCCAAGGCCTAAACCAAGATCAGATAAGCACCCAGAAAATACCGCTCTTGAGACTGAATGATGATACAACCAAACATCCAAACATCCATGACTCTGGCTATCACTGTTATCATTGCCTTGATTTCACCGTTAATTGAATGACCACCTGTCAAGGGCTAATGGTAACCCCGATTCTAGACATAGCTCCGCACGTCATCGTGACCCGTGCCTAGGACTTACCTACTCTGCCCAGAGTACTCAACTACCTACCTGTAGTCTTTTGGGTGTCCCGACTACCTACCTGTAGTCGTTATGGGCGCCCCATGTACTCTTGCTTTTGAGCATGCTAGAACCTTCAACAACGATGAGATCCAAGCCTCCTAGTCATCCTTCTCGACGACTATTCTCATACTAACTCAAGCTACCTCTCGAGCAATCCATTATCAACCAACTCGAACCATCCCTCGAGTTATCAATATGCTTGGAATGATCCCTGCCTGGATTACGCCAAGTCTACATCACATCATACTTCGCTTTATCACACCATAGCAAAGTCTCATTCAACAACATGGTTTGCCCCATCGCATCGTGGCAAAGTTCCATCTCAACATCATCCAATCCATACATATGAGCTTCAACATCCACTACATATGTCTTAAGCAGCTTTCACCATTCAAGAGCCTTCTTCCGTAGCTTTTGAATCGTCTTTGACCATACTTGTCCAAATCTATCAACTAGATAACTCATTCACAACAATCAAACAAGGCAAACATTAATCCAAACAAATAAGTAGTCAATCAAGATCTAAATAGGCATTTATAACTAAAATGGAAATTTCGTAAATAAATGAGCACAGATCTAACATACATGAATCATGGGTTTTTGGCACAGATCTAACAAATATAAATCATGGGTTTTGCCTCTACAATTAGATAAATGAACTTGCAAAGGTAAACATCTTCATAAGTAATGGATCTACACTTGGATCTAAGGAAGAATGCATAAAATCACTATCTACAACACTCCAACAAACCATCAATCCAATACACTCCTTTGGGTCCGCGTGAGAGATAACTACCACTCACCGAATCACTCAAACACTTCAAAAACTAATCACTTCAGATCTGGACAGCGAAGATCCAAGCTTGATTCGTCGAAATCCCGCTTGAAACGATGAAATCTCGCTTCAACGGATGAAGATCTTCAACTTTGGTCCTTGAATCTTCGATCTCGATCTTCGATCTTGGATGGATGTTAGAACTAGATTGGAATGGAGAAAAGAAGATGAAGAAATGTTGTGGTCGAGTTCCCAAAATGGCAGTGCTTCGTCGCTTCAAAAACCGGTGCCAAAAAGTGAGCCAAAGCCCTCTATTTATAGGCAGATCACCCCCTTAGGTCACCTGGCCCTTAACTCGCGTGCTCGGTTTTAAGTCGTTGCCGACCTAAAGATCCCCGACCTAACTTAAGTCGGTGCCGACCTATTTCTATGCCGACCTAAAACCATGCCGCCCCTAACGACTTATGACCTAAGACACACATGACTCAACCGACCTTACGTCCTTCGACTCATCAGGTCCTACGACTTAACTCGTTCGGATCCTTAAGTCGCTTGCGACATAGCGACCTAACTCGTAAGTCGTTCACACATCCTTAGCGACCTAGTAACCCACGCGACTTAACACTAAGTCGCTCAACCGACTTAACACGAAGTCTCCCACGCAACTTATCTACATACGCGGTTTAACACACACGACTCAAGCACGAGCCGACCTAACCAAAACAACAACCCTAACTCTAAGTCGCTCATGCGACTTAACTCAAATCGACCCAACACTCTTAGGTCGCTCCAAAATGCCTCCGACCTAACAACCATACGACCTAACCCCCTTAGGTCGTTAACTCTACTAACTCGCCAGCACGCTATCCTCACTAGCCCGCTAACTTGTTAGCTCGTCCCATCCCCTAAGTCGCTAACTCCTTAAGTCGGCCATACCCTTAACTCGCCAACTTCTTAACTCGGCAACCATCCTATAGGTCGGTCACGACTCATCCCATGAGTCGTTCGCGACTCAATCCCCTAACACGCTAACTCGTCCAAACCCATAGGTCGCTCTACTCGACCTAACTCTCACACGACCTAAGCTCAAGTTGCCTACACGAGTTAACCTCCCATACGACTTAGGCTAGGGATAAGACAAACAACACTAACGACCTGTAAATTTTACGATTTATCGACACGTAAAATACGGGTCGTTACATTCTCTCCCCCTTAGGAATTTCGCCCCCGAAATTCCAAACAAACAACAGCAATCAAAGCTATTCTGCATGCCTACCATCCATAACAATCAACAAACCATGCATCCAATTCTAGCCTAGCATGCAAATTCTAAGATTAGAACAAAGTACAAATTCATGAGATGTCACGACACCTTAGGGCCATACCTCGAAGAGTTCAGGATGTGCTGCCTTCATCCTCTCTTCCTCCTCCCACGTACAGTCGTTAACATCATCACTCCATTGTACCTTGAGCAACGTAATCGTCTTCCTCCTAAGCTGTTTCGTGTTAGCTTCAACAACACGAAGCGGCCTACGGGGTCTTCTAACAACTGGATCAACCTCTAAATCTTCATAGCTATCAGTAGGAACCACAGTACTTGGGTCGTGCACATACTTCCGTAGATAAGATACATGAAAAACATTGTGCACTCCCGCCATCTTTTCCGGTAACTCCAATCTATAAGCGAGCTTTCCAATTCGCTCGATAATCGAGAATGGTCCAACAAATCTCGGAGTCAATTTCCCTTTCTTCCCGAATCTGATAACACTCTTCAATGGAGAAATCTTCACAAAAACCATATCACCTACGTCGAACTCCAAATCCTTACGACGATTATCGGCATAACTTTTCTGACGATCTTGGGCCGCCTTCATTCGTTGCCGAATGATCTCTATACAATTCGAAGTCTGTCGAATCATCTCTGGCCCAAGTATCAGCTTTTCTCCAGTTTCTAACCAACATGTCGGAGAGTTACACGGTCTTCCATACAATGCCTCATATGGTGCCATACCAATACTTGACTGATAACTGTTATTATACGCAAATTCCACCAAATGAAGGTGATCTTCCCATGATCCTCCGAAGTCCAAAACACATGCTCTGAGAAGATCTTCCAAAACTCGGTTGACTCTCTCGGTCTGACCATCTGTTTGGGGATGATAAGTTGTACTCAAACACAACTTAGTTCCCAAAACTTCCTGGAAGCTCTTCCAAAATCCACTAGTGAACAATGGGTCTCGATCGCTCACTATACTCTTCGGAATACCATGGAGTCGAACTATCCACTTAACATAAAGCTCAGCCAACTTCGATGCAGTCCTAGTCGATCGAACAGGAATGAATCTTGCACTCTTAGTCAAACGATCTATGACGACCCAAATCCCTTCATTCCCTGCCCTAGTTCTAGGTAGACCATCGATAAAATCCATCAACACTTGCTCCCACTTTCATGTAGGAAACTCTAATGGCTAAAGTAACCCACTGGGCTTCTTCTGCTCAGCTTTCACCAACTGGCAGTTCATACACTTGGAAATAAAATTTCCAACATCCTTCTTCATGCCTTCCCAGTAGTAAGTTCTCTTCATATCCCGATACATCTTATTTCCACCTGGATGAATTGTCAACTTCGAGTGATGACTTTCCCTCAGAACTTCATCTCTCAATCTATCTATATCGGGAACAACTAATCGTCCTTGCTTCCGAAGCCAACCCTCTCGATCGACCTCGAATCCTTTATCCTTCTCTGTGTCTAATCCAGATTCCAAATCACAGATAATCTTGACAAGCTTATCATCTCTCTTTTGGCTCTCGCCAATCCTTTCCACAAGAGTAGGTCTTATTGATAAGTTTGCCAAAATTTCAGGTTCCAATTCACATCCAGGCCTGAAGTCAAATCCAGCCAAATACTCGAGACTCTTCCATTCTAAAAACATGGCTCCAAACCTGCATGTCTTTAACTTAACGCATCTGCCACTGCGTTACCTTTTCCCGGAGTATAGGCTATACCAAAATCATATGATGCTAAGAACTCTAGCCACCGTTGCTGTCGAAGATTCAAATCCTTTTGGGAGAACAGATACTTCAACGACTTATGATCTGTAAACAACTCGAAGTGAACTCCCAATAGATAATGTCTCCACATCTTCAAAGCAAACACAATCGCCGCTAACTCCAAATCATGAGTTGGATAATTCCTTTCATGCGGCTTCAGTTGTCGACTAGCATACACAACAACTTTATCCTTCTGCATTAGCACTGCTCCAAGTCCAGTACCACATGCATCGGTGTAAACCACCATCTCATCATTCCCACTTGGAATAGTCAAAACTGGAGCACTTGTCAGCCGCTCTTTCAGGATTACGAAAGCTTGCTCACACTTATCATCCCATCTGAACACTTGGTTCTTTTTCATCAATCCTGTTAACGGTGCAGCTATCTTGGAAAAATCTTTGATAAACCGACGATAATATCCTGCTAATCCAAGAAAACTTCTCACATCGGATGTATTCTTAGGTCTAACCCAATCCTGGATTGCTGCCACCTTAGCGGAATCAACCGCGATTCCATTTCCAGAAATAACATGACCTAAGAACCTCACTTCACTCTTCCAGAAGTGACACTTCGAAAACTTAGCCTTCAGCTGATGTTTCCGCAGGATTTCCAAGACAATCCTCAAGTGTGTCCCGTGTTCTTCTTCAGTTCTGGAGTAAACCAAAATATCATCCACGAACACAAGCACAAACTTATTCAACCGATCTCTGAACACTCTATTCATAAGATCCACAAAATATGCTGGTGCATTGGTCAATCCAAACGGCATTACCAGCCACTCATAAAACCCGGATGGTGTCCTAAAAGCAGTCTTTGGCACACTATCCTTAGCCACTCTCAATTGGTGAAATCCCGTTGCCAAATCCATCTGAGAAAACACCTTAGCCTCGTGAAGCTGATCAAACAAGTCATCTATTCTCGGCAATGGATACTTGTTCTTCTTAGTCACCTTATTCAGTTCACGATAATCGACACACAACCTCAACGATCCATCCGCTTTGGTTGCGAACACAACTGGTGCACCCCATTCGGACACACTACGCCGAATGAATCCTTTCTGCAAAAGGTCATCAACTTGCACCTTCAACTCTAGCTGCTCCCTAGGCGCCATCCGCCTAAGAGGCATCACAACAGGTCTGGCTCCCTCAACTAGATCGATACGAAACTCGATCTCCCTATGCGGCGGTATCCCTTTGACTTCGTCAAAGACATCCTCAAATCCATTCACAATAGGCACCGATGACAGTCCATCCCGTGGAAAAACCAGCGAATACATGAAGCTCATGAAGACACCCTCCTCATGCTTACATCGTATCACAACCTTTCGCCCTTCCACATTCCCGACTGTCACCTCAAGCCTCTCACAATCAATCCTTGCCGCATACTTCCTAAGCCAGTCCATACCCAAAATAATTCCGAACCCCACAAAGTTCAGAACAAAACAATCACAAACAAACGAGCAATCATGACTCGACACAACTAGGCCACGGCATAACATACACAAACAAGACGAACCCCCAACTGGATTAGTCACAACCAATGGCCTATCAACCATATCCGGTTTCAAACCTAACCGGCCTACCAAATCATCACAGACAAAAGAATGTGACGCTCCAGTATCAAACAACACTCTAACTGGAACACCACAAATAGAAAGAGTACCTTGAACCACCACACTCTTCCCCTTCTCTTCAGCAGTATGAGCTTTCGAAGACGATGGAACAGCCCCCAAAGCATAAGCTTTCACAATCTGCCTGTCTTTCCTAGGTTCTGGGCAATCCTTCTTGATATGTCCCAGCTTATCACAGTTGTAACACTTTCCCGGTACCTTGGGATTCTTACAATCTCTAGAGAAATGGCCCTTCTGCTGGCAGTTATAGCAGGTCACTTCGCCCTTTGGCTTCTTCTGGCCATCCTTACCCCTCTGCTGCTGCTGCTGCTTCCTCTTCCTGTTCCCATTCTGCTGTGGTTTAGATCCTTCCTTGGTTACAGCAACAACAGATACTTCCTTAGGAAACAAACTCTCGTGCCTGAGAGCTTTCTCCACAAGCTTCTCAAACGGATCGTCCAAATGATCCACCAACTGCCTTCCAAGATAAGCGTCTAATCCGGTCACAAACTTCTCGTTCTTCTGGTAGGGAGAATCAATATACGATCTGGCATACTTGGACAAAGCCTCAAACTCAGACACATACTCAAGAACCGATCTCCCACCTTGCTTGAGCTCCACAAACCTCTTAAACAAAACAGATTTCTGGGCCGTAGAGATGAACTTAGCCTCAAATCTGACTTGGAATTGCTCCCAAGTAATCTCTTCTTCTGGAGTATCGATGGTGATAGAATTCCACCAATCATGAGCTCTTCCCTGAAGCTGTCTCGATGCAAGCTTCCTCTTAGTTGCATCCTCAATCCCTAAGTCACCAAAGATCCTTCGACATGCATCTATCCATCTTTGCACTTCAATAGTCGATTCCGTTCCCAAGAAAACCTTTCCTCCAAGAGAAGTATAATCCTTGCAAAGCTTAGCAAAATCCACCGGTCTTGGAGCTTGGACTTGAACTCCCACATCCATTGATGATCCTGAAGCCGGTATCCTCCTCATGATCGAAGTCATCATTGCTTCGAACATAGTTCCATAATCAACAGCTCCTTCAGTAGCACAGCCTTCCCTTGCAGCTGGTCTCCCTCTTCGACTCATTTTTAGTTTCTACGAAAAGAAATGATTAGAACACCTTTGAGAAACAACTGCAAAAGGAGTTCAAATTCATCTAAACTACTATATTATATATAGTAATCATCCATCAAAATACAATTACGTCTCTCATACGTAGTTACGTCAGCAAGCGTTGGCTAAAATCGATTAACCAAAGCTCTGATACCAAATGTGAGGACCGCCCATGACCCCCGCACCAAAACAAGAGAATAGTGCGCTGAAAGGTGTGCCAGGAAGCCATGGACGATAGTCAGGATAAATTAAAACAGCGGAACCTCTATCGTACAACTCACAGCGCATGGATAAAATACAATAGAGAACTATAATATAGTGAAGCTCCATAGAACAGAACATCATCATATAAGCATCATAATAGCTTTGTACAAACATATGAATCATCCGTAGATCAAAGCCTCACTACATATCACTCAAACCAAATACAGCAGCGGAACACCTAGTACATAATATGAAATAATATGCAAAAGCCTCCTACTCATCTTCATCATCATCAGCGTAGATCTCCAAGAACAGCACCTGTCACCTGCTACCTAGTCTGCCCATCCCAACATGGATGAACAGCCCAAGGTAATAAGAGGAGACATAAAACCTTGAGTCAGACAAAGTCTTAGTGAGCAGTAAATCAACTATCAAACATACCAAAAGAGCATATGGGATAAAAGGAATAGGAACCAAACCATCCCACTCCACCTCTTTCTACAGTGATAGCCCCCAGACACACACTAAAGAGAAACAAGCATAACATAGCAGACAATTAAGGTAAAGCAATAATCACTCGAGTCAAGGACGATGTTTTCCAAATACAAACCCCCAAGGCCTAAACCAAGATCAGATAAGCACCCAGAAAATACCGCTCTTGAGACTGAATGATGATACAACCAAACATCCAAACATCCATGTTTGCGTAAAAAATGGCCGCAAACACCCAAAGTCGTGAAAGCACCAGTGTATGAATATAATTCAGCGATATTCAAACACAAATTACAGATCTCAGCAAATAACCCAAATATGTTTGCACAAAAGATGAACAAACAACTCCAAGTCGTATGAATTAGTTGATTTTATGTTGTTCGTATTGATTTAGGTGGTGTATGCAAATACGTAAAAAGTAGGGGCTAAACTGTAAAAGACACACAGATTTATAGTGGTTCGGCCAAAGTGTGCCTACGTCCACTTTATATGTTATTCTCCTTTTCCGATCCGATTACAAGTACAAAGCTTGTAGTACAAGTGTATGAAAGTTGTTTGAAAGTTCCTTCCAGGTTTGAGCTCTCAAACTTGTCCCCCATTGTTGTACCCCTGCCCCTCTATTTATAGAGTGAGGTAGGGGGCAGGGGGCTTGGAAGTATATAGCTGCTAGCGGGCCTGGGCTGAAGCAATCTGGTCCAGCATCATCTGGTTCGGCATGGCTTTCATTCGGCTATGCTTGGATAAGTTGGGGTTTGGTTCGGCCAAGGTGGTCCGATGGTGGTGTTGAAGTTGGTCCGGTAGTCTTCTGGATCGGTCGTAGTGGAAGGTTGGTTCGGTGATCACCTTGGTCCGGTGATTGGTTGGTGATAGTTTGGACCGGCTTCGGAGTCGTTTGGTTCGGTAGGACTATGGGGGAGGCCGGTCCGGTAGTGCTTGGGATGCCGAATGAGCTTGGTTTAGGGAGTGCCGAATGAACCAAGGGGAGGCCGGATATGATATGCCGAATGAAGCATGCCTTTGCTCTGCCGAATGAACTTGAGATTTTAGTGGAATTCCGGACTTATGCATGCTTGCTTGTTTATATCTCTGTACTTCCTGGTTTGTTCGTGGTGGAAACGCGTACAACATTGATATTCCAGCTTTGTCCAAAAAATGGGATAACACTTTGCCCCCCAAAATATGCCTTGCGGTAGGAAGGCGTGTTTTGTATAGTCCCGAATCCAATATCCAAAGTCAATAGCCATATTGCCAGAGTAGATCATCCTTGACTGCTCCGAGTTGATATCCAGTTCCAAATCCAATAACCAAAGCTTGAGCCAATTCCATGTCCATCCGAACTCGACAACAGAGTCCCAAACCATCCTTATCCAATAGCCAACAACCGAATCCAGGACCTCTTTGGGTCGCGGTCCAAATTTATAACCTCTCCGGGCTCTTGCCAAGCGCAATCCACACCTGACGGTCGTGATCCAGGCACAATCCACACCTGACGGTCGTGATCCAGCGTCCCTGGACGCTGAGCCATGCGTAATCCATACTTGACGATCTTGGTCCAGTGTCCCTGGACGTTGAGCCAACCTCTCCGGGTTCTTGCCAAGCGTAATCCATGCTTGACGATCTTGGTTCAGTGTCCCTGGACTTTGAGCTAACCTCTCCGGGTTCTTGCCATGCCTAATCCACACATGACGACCTTGGTCCAGTGTCCCTGGATGTTGTACAATGCCATGGCTTAAGTCCTAAGCCGAATCCTGGTCTCTCCGGACCCTTGCCGAGCATAGTCCATACTCGACGACCTGAAAATAACGATTGATAATATAGGGCCTAAGTCCTAGGCCGAATCCTGGTCACTCCGGACCCTTGCCGAGCATAGTCCATACTCGACGACCTGAATGAGTCAATTTACCACGTTCGGGCAAAGCGACTCACCCCTTGCCAGGCATAATCCATACCCGACGACCGTTTATCAAAAGTCAGATAAAAATCCAATTAAAATCCAACTCAAAATCCAAGTCCAAAATCCAAATCGAGAATCCAAATCCAAAATCCAAATCCAGAATCCAAATCCAAAATCCAAATCCAGAATCCAAATCCAAAATCCAAATCCAAAACCATAAAAACAGAAATCCAAACTAACATCCAAAACCGAAAACAATTGTCCAAAGGAAAATCCAAATCAAAAAGCAAGAAAAACCAGGAGCTCAATCCAAGCTCCAAAACCGAAAACCAAAAAGAAAAGCAGTGTCCAATCCAAAAGCGAAAGATAAATTTCACAAACCATAGCATCGCAGTTTATTATCATTCAGAGCATGCCTAGGGGCTATCTCCGTCCCCGTACATGTGTAAATGACTTGGTTGCTTGCCAATAGTTTGCTACTTATTTCATATTAACCTGGTCAAGGGACGATCAACCGACCATCATTCCTGGGCCTCCCACCATCGTAGCTTGAGGTAGGCGGCGGTTGCTCCTGCCTCGCCGTTGCATTCCGAGGTCCAACATATTGCGGCAGTTGTCCACTTCTTACATGTTCCTCAATTATGTCCTTTAAGTGCCTGCAGCTGTTGGTGTCGTGTCCATCCAAATCATGGAAGAGGCAGTGCCTTCCTGATGTCCTTTCCCGTTCTGTTGGTTCTCTCCTAGCCGGCCTCCGGTAGTGAAGGCGATTTCGAGTATCCAGGTATATCCGTTCCAGTGTTTCGTTCAATCCTGTGTATGTGGAAAACTTTGGATCCTTCCATTGCTTCCTAGCATTTCCAGAATCATCGTCCAACTTCCTTTTTCCTTTGTTTTTATCCGAACCATTGCTGGATGGTCCTCCCCCTTCAACTGCATTAACCTTTTTCAATTTTAAATCCGTACTCGCATCTTCTTGTCGAAGGAACCTTTCTGCCTCATGAAAGAATTCGTCGAGATTCCGTGGGGGATCTCGTATCAGAGATACCTTGAAATCCGAGTTCTCCCTGACTCCTGATACTGCTGCCATTAAAACCATCGATGGATCGGGCCGATCCACCGAAGCAACTGCGGCACTGAATCGAGTTAGAAAAGCTCTAAGCGATTCATCCATCCTTTGCCTTACCGATGTCAATGTCATCACGTTCTTCGGTCTCTTGACATGAACCCGAAACTGTCCCAGAAACCTTTCCACCAATTCCCTCCAAGTCCCGATAGATCCTTCTTCCAGCTGCCTGAACCACATCGCAGCTAAGTCCGTCAAGTACAAAGGGAAGCATCGGGCCATCACCTCCTCTGATGCCCCCAGCACCTCCATGTGTCTAGTGTATCTCATCAAGTGATCCGTAGGGTCTTCCTTGCCATTGTATACCTCCACGCTAGGTAGCTTGAACTTAGGTGGGTTCTGAGCCATCCTTATTTCCCGAGTGAACGGACTCCTGTTTACTCCTTCCAAGTCTCCGTTGGTCAAACCACCTCGCACAGTCTTCCTGATTATATCTACCAATCCACCGTTATCTGTCGGGGGTTGCCCCCGAGGGAACTCCGGTACATACTCTTCGTGTGGCTCGTTAGCAGCAACGTTGGTTCTAGCCTGTTGAACTCCTTCCAAAGGTTCTCCTGTGTTGAATCCTGTGGGCCTGCCCCCAAGCCCTTGTTGATTGCCGCCTGGCTCCGTATCCTGTCCTTCATTGGGTTCCATAACCCTAGCTTCCTGTCCTGCATCCACAGCCGTTGTAGCTGTTCCTAGGTTCTGCATCCCTGCAACTCTCATTTGCTCCAAGAAAGTTTGCATCATTTCCTGTTGACTTTTCAGCAACCTCTCTTGCAGTGAATTTGTTATGGCTACCATTTCATCCCTTGTTATGTAGATCGAAGCCGGTCCTTCCTCACCTCCGGAGGATGCTTGTTGACTTCCTCCTTGTTGGCTTCTCTCAGCCCTTAGCCTTCTACTGCTTTGCCTAGTCATTGTCTTCCAAATCTAAACCTCTATCCGATGTAGCGGGAGCTGGTTCCTTCTCAGTGAAAGCACCAAAATGTTTGCGTAAAAAATGGCCGCAAACACCCAAAGTCGTGAAAGCACCAGTGTATGAATATAATTCAGCGATATTCAAACACAAATTACAGATCTCAGCAAATAACCCAAATATGTTTGCACAAAAGATGAACAAACAACTCCAAGTCGTATGAATTAGTTGATTTTATGTTGTTCGTATTGATTTAGGTGGTGTATGCAAATACGTAAAAAGTAGGGGCTAAACTGTAAAAGACACACAGATTTATAGTGGTTCGGCCAAAGTGTGCCTACGTCCACTTTATATGTTATTCTCCTTTTCCGATCCGATTACAAGTACAAAGCTTGTAGTACAAGTGTATGAAAGTTGTTTGAAAGTTCCTTCCAGGTTTGAGCTCTCAAACTTGTCCCCCATTGTTGTACCCCTGCCCCTCTATTTATAGAGTGAGGTAGGGGGCAGGGGGCTTGGAAGTATATAGCTGCTAGCGGGCCTGGGCTGAAGCAATCTGGTCCAGCATCATCTGGTTCGGCATGGCTTTCATTCGGCTATGCTTGGATAAGTTGGGGTTTGGTTCGGCCAAGGTGGTCCGATGGTGGTGTTGAAGTTGGTCCGGTAGTCTTCTGGATCGGTCGTAGTGGAAGGTTGGTTCGGTGATCACCTTGGTCCGGTGATTGGTTGGTGATAGTTTGGACCGGCTTCGGAGTCGTTTGGTTCGGTAGGACTATGGGGGAGGCCGGTCCGGTAGTGCTTGGGATGCCGAATGAGCTTGGTTTAGGGAGTGCCGAATGAACCAAGGGGAGGCCGGATATGATATGCCGAATGAAGCATGCCTTTGCTCTGCCGAATGAACTTGAGATTTTAGTGGAATTCCGGACTTATGCATGCTTGCTTGTTTATATCTCTGTACTTCCTGGTTTGTTCGTGGTGGAAACGCGTACAACATTGATATTCCAGCTTTGTCCAAAAAATGGGATAACAATCCATGACTCTGGCTATCACTGTTATCATTGCCTTGATTTCACCGTTAATTGAATGACCACCTGTCAAGGGCTAATGGTAACCCCGATTCTAGACATAGCTCCGCACGTCATCGTGACCCGTGCCTAGGACTTACCTACTCTGCCCAGAGTACTCAACTACCTACCTGTAGTCTTTTGGGTGTCCCGACTACCTACCTGTAGTCGTTATGGGCGCCCCATGTACTCTTGCTTTTGAGCATGCTAGAACCTTCAACAACGATGAGATCCAAGCCTCCTAGTCATCCTCCTCGACGACTATTCTCATACTAACTCAAGCTACCTCTCGAGCAATCCATTATCAACCAACTCGAACCATCCCTCGAGTTATCAATATGCTTGGAATGATCCCTTCCTGGATTACGCCAAGTCTACATCACATCATACTTCGCTTTATCACACCATAGCAAAGTCTCAATTCAACAACATGGTTTGCCCCATCGCATCGTGGCAAAGTTCCATCTCAACATCATCCAATCCATACATATGAGCTTCAACATCCACTACATATGTCTTAAGCAGCTTTCACCATTCAAGAGCCTTCTTCCGTAGCTTTTGAATCGTCTTTGACCACACTTGTCCAAATCTATCAACTAGATAACTCATTCACAACAATTAAACAAGGCAAACATTAATCCAAACAAATAAGTAGTCAATCAAGATCTAAATAGGCATTTATAACTAGAATGGAAATTTCGTAAATAAATGAGCATAGATCTAACATACATGAACCATGGGTTTTTGGCATAGATCTAACAAATATAAATCATGGGTTTTGCCTCTACAATTAGATAAATGAACTTGCAAAGGTAAACATCTTCATAAGTAATGGATCTACACTTGGATCTAAGGAAGAATGCATAAAATCACTATCTACAACACTCCAACAAACCATCAATCCAATACACTCCTTTGGGTCCGCGTGAGAGATAACTACCACTCACCGAATCACTCAAACACTTCAAAAACTAATCACTTCAGATCTGGACAGCGAAGATCCAAGCTTGATTCGTCGAAATCCCGCTTGAAACGATGAAATCTCGCTTCAACGGATGAAGATCTTCAACTTTGGTCCTTGAATCTTCGATCTCGATCTTCGATCTTGGATGGATGTTAGAACTAGATTGGAATGGAGAAAAGAAGATGAAGAAATGTTGTGGTCGAGTTCCCAAAATGGCAGTGCTTCGTCGCTTCAAAAACCGGTGCCAAAAAGTGAGCCAAAGCCCTCTATTTATAGGCAGATCACCCCCTTAGGTCACCTGGCCCTTAACTCGCGTGCTCGGTTTTAAGTCGTTGCCGACCTAAAGATCCCCGACCTAACTTAAGTCGGTGCCGACCTATTTCTATGCCGACCTAAAACCATGCCGCCTCTAACGACTTACGACCTAAGACACACATGACTCAACCGACCTTACGTCCTTCGACTCATCAGGTCCTACGACTTAACTCGTTCGGATCCTTAAGTCGCTTGCGACATAGCGACCTAACTCGTAAGTCGTTCACACATCCTTAGCGACCTAGTAACCCACGCGACTTAACACTAAGTCGCTCAACCGACTTAACACGAAGTCTCCCACGCAACTTATCTACATACGCGGTTTAACACACACGACTCAAGCACGAGCCGACCTAACCAAAACAACAACCCTAACTCTAAGTCGCTCATGCGACTTAACTCAAATCGACCCAACACTCTTAGGTCGCTCCAAAATGCCTCCGACCTAACAACCATACGACCTAACCCCCTTAGGTCGTTAACTCTACTAACTCGCCAGCACGCTATCCTCACTAGCCCGCTAACTTGTTAGCTCGTCCCATCCCCTAAGTCGCTAACTCCTTAAGTCGGCCATACCCTTAACTCGCCAACTTCTTAACTCGGCAACCATCCTATAGGTCGGTCATGACTCATCCCATGAGTCGTTCGCGACTCAATCCCCTAACACGCTAACTCGTCCAAACCCATAGGTCGCTCTACTCGACCTAACTCTCACACGACCTAAGCTCAAGTTGCCTACACGAGTTAACCTCCCATACGACTTAGGCTAGGGATAAGACAAACAACACTAACGACCTGTAAATTTTACGATTTATTGACACGTAAAATACGGGTCTTTACAATGCTCGGGTCAGACCGAGTATTACAAATTTTCAGGTAAGATCATTCTGAAGCTCATGAGGCGAGCTGGATGGTCGGAACGTATGGAGAGTATTCCGTTATGTATATTATTATTATTTATCTGGGACAAGTTATTTTAACTGTCCAGTGATTGTGTAAATGTTGTAATTCTGATGTATTAAAATTTATTGACTGATACAGTTTTCTTTGTATAACTATTATTTTGTTTGCTATTATATTTTATCTGCTGCGATTGTGAGATGTTGGTATTTTCTGTTCTTCTTTTCTTTTATCTCTTCTCTTCTTTTTCTAGCTATCTGGAATTTTCGAGATCGAAAATTCCGGGTTGCTACAACCATATCAGTAAATATACTCAACATACATCTCTGAAAGGTTATGGGAGCATTACAAAGACCGAAGGGCATGCGATGATAAGCGAAAGTTCCGATGGGGCATGTGAACGTCGTTTTGTGTTGGTCCTCTAGTGCAATGGGAATTTGATTATAGCTGAAGTAACCATCAAGAAAACAATAATATTCATGACCGGCTAAGCGTTTAAGCATTTGATCAGTGAAAGGGAGGGGAAAATGATCTTTCTTGTAGCTGCATTGAGTTTTCGATAGTTGATGCAAACATGCCATTTTGTTTTGACTTTTGTCGAAACAAGTTCGTTATTCCCATTTGTGGTCACAGTAATTTCAGACTTCTTGGGTACAACTTGTACTGGACTTACCCATGTACTGTCAGAGATATGATAGATAATGTTAATGTCTAAACATTTGATAATTATTTCCTTTACCACTTCTCTCATATTCGGGTTTAATCGCCTTTGAGCTTCACGAGTGGGTTTAGCCTCGTCGACTTAATGTATTCGATGTTCGATGATTGACGGGCTAATTCCCTTAATGTCGGCGATTACCCATCCTAATGCCTCTTTATTTTCCTTTAAAATTTTCAAAAGTTATTCTTCTTGGTCCTTAATGAGATCGGAGGCCAAGATTATAGGGAATTTTTTCAAAGTATCTAAGTATGCATACTTAAGATAGTTTGGAAGAGGTTTGAGATCTAATTTAGGGCATTCTTCTTTTGAGGCTTCAATAGACATCAAATGATTGA
Organism: Allium cepa; assembly: GCA_030765085.1. Classification (NCBI taxonomy): domain Eukaryota; kingdom Viridiplantae; phylum Streptophyta; class Magnoliopsida; order Asparagales; family Amaryllidaceae; genus Allium; species Allium cepa. Next base: position 389,963,943 of record CM060943.1, on the reverse strand, counting down.
ATTCTAGTGAGTTATGAAAAGAGTAGAGCATATCATTTAATTCAAAAAGGTATTCATCTTCGTTGAAGTTGGAATGATCTAGGCACATGTTAAGCGATTTGGTAATATCACTAAAGTCATTTTCTACAATTGTTTGGATCATGTCAACTTCTTCTGTTTCAAGATCTCTTGGTTGTTTGTTAAGATTGAAGATATTTAGTTCGATGGTTAGGTGCCCAAAGGAAAGTCAGAGTTGACCATTCCTACAATTTATGATAGCATTTGATGTTGCTAAAAATGGATGACCTAATATCAAAGGAATCTGGGAGCTAGGATTTGAGACAGGTGCTGTCTCTAAAACTATGAAATCAACGGGGAAATAAAATTGCTCGATTCTTCAACGTTCCCAATGGTTTTTTAACAGATCGATTGTCTAGTGTAATTGTGATGTTTGTAGGCTTTAATTCCCCTAGTCCAAGTTGACAGTACACAGTATAAGGCAAAAGATTCACACTCGCTCCAAGATCGAGTAAGGCATGACTAATGTGAGTGTTACCAATTTTACAGCCGATTGTAGGACAACAGGGGTCCTTATACTTGATTGGGGAGGGATTTGAAAGAACAGAACTCGCGTTTGCAGTTAGGAATGCAGTTTTAGGAATTTTAGTGGCACGTTTTTGAGTACATGGCTCTTTCAAACATTTGGCATATTGAGGTATTTGCTCGATGGTATCAAGAAGTGGAATATTGATTCGAACTTTTTTGAAGATTTCAAGAATTTGGTCAAAATTAGCGGGCTTCTTATTTTTGTTGAGTCTATGAGGAAATGGAGCTATGGGTTTATAGACTCGTTCGGTAGTTTTTTCAATCGAAGAAGAAGGTGTTATATTAGAGGGTGAAGATAAGGAAGATGGAATGCTGGGGTTGCCAACATCAGAAAGTGAAGAGTGGTCGGAATTGCCAACCTTGGATGAAGAATTAGAGCTGTTTGGATTGACAACAGTGGGTGTCGACTGAGTTTTAGAATTTTGAACATGGGAAAACTTAAGAATGACGTCGGGGTTGCAGACGTGGTTGTCTACCTTCTTTCCAGACCTTAATGTGATGACAATATTAACTGGATTTACATTTTTGTCCTCACATAGATTTACACCTCGAGAGTTATACTTTGGTTTCACTTCGGTTTGACTAGACAATTTACCTTTCTCATTGATTTTCATGAGATCCTTCATCATCATCAATATTTGTTCATTTTGTTTGGTGATTTGCTCAATTCTTGCATCTTGGTTAGTGATTTGTTCATCTTGTTTAGAGAGTTGTTTTTCTAATCGAGCAATTTCTTGTGAAGGCTGAGAAGGTTGGGTTGATGGATTGAAACTAGGATGCCTGTATGGTTGATTCAAAGGTTTTGTTTGAGGAGTTGGTTGAGAATTTTGAGCATTAGAGGTTGGGGCTCGATAATTCAGAATTGGTATCATCAGATACATATGTGATGGATTAGTCGCACTGTTAGGATTTGACTATGAAAAATTAGGATGATTCTTTCAGTTAGGGTTGTATGCGGATGAATAAGGACTATTTTGAGCTATAGCATTAATTTAGTCTTGTGTGTAGTAATGGGGTAGTCCTTCTCCTTCTTGAGGAGTTTGGGGATCTATAGGAAGATGCGATGGGTCAATGGCATGTACTCCTCTGTTTGGAGTACGAATTGGAACACGAATTGTTTCCCATTGCATATCCTTTTTCGAATACTCTTTTAGAAATTCCCAAGCTTCCTCCTCTGTTTTTGCCATGAATTCTCCTCCGCACATTGATTCGAGTTGGGATCTTGTTTGATAGTTAAGCCCTTCATAAACGATTTGGCACAAAATGTGTTTTGGGATTGCATGATGTGGACAACTATATAACAATTGATTGAACCTTTTAAAATATTTGGAAAAAGTTTCTCCTTCATTCTGAGAGAATTGATTGATTTCAGTTCGAATTTTAAGAGTTTTGTGGAAAGGAAAAACCTTTTTCAAAAATATAATAACGAAATTGTCTCAACTTTTAATTGAATTTTTAGGAAGAGAATTAAGCCATATTTTCGCACTTTCTAGAAGCGCGAATGGAATAAGCTTTAGCTTGATGGATTCACTAGAAAGTTGTTGCATTTTAGTTGTAGAAGCATATAACTCAAATTCACTAAGAAATTCATATGATTTTAAGACCCAGTGAATTTTGGTACCCCTTGGATAAAAGAACGTTTTAGCTCAAAATTATTTCCTTCGACAGGTGGAAATGAAATAACCGAAGGTTGAACGGTCCTAGTTGAATAGCATCGGTCTCTAAGGGATAATGGTCGATTCTCATGAAATTCATTATTTCCAACATGTGATTTAGGTGACGATTTTGGTGAACTGTGATGTGAACTGTGTTGTGAACCGTGATTTCTCATATTTGTTTGCTTTGAAATTTCTGTTGATTTGTTTAATGAGATATTTTGGCTTTCTAAATGGTAAATTATTTCTTGTCCAAACGCACATAAACAAATCATGGTGTAATAGCCAAAAGTAAATTTAAACATTTTTCAGTTGGACACCTGTAGAGTAGAAAATTACTTACAGAGGGGTATGGCAGTCCGTCCAGAGTACAACCGAGTAGCGCTAGCGAATGGTTTGGAGATTAATTTCACCGACTTGGTCTACTCCTTACGCCTTAAAACCAGGACAAAACGTGAATATGTTACCTGTTGTGAAAAGCAAAATAAAGCACAGCGTAATATGCCAAGGGCACGTAATACGTAATATTGGAATGATACTGAAATGAGATGAAATGATACTAGAACTAGAGGTTACCTAAATGCAGCACGTGGCATGAATGCAGAACTAAAATAGAGGAATATGAATATATGCGCATGAACATATGCATATGAGAAAACGTGAAAAAGTGGATATGCAAATTAATGTGTATGTTTTAGAACAAAGACTAACTAAAATGAAACTAAAACAACAACTAAGTGGCTATGTATAAATAATGCAAGCATAAACAGAAACAAAATAAAACAAAATGCAACTACGTGAATATGTTGAATGCGAAACGAACAGGTAAATGAATATGCAATTGACGTGTGAATGAAACCAAAACAGCAATGTGAATGTGAAAAGGAAAGGAAAAAAAAACTAGTAACGACAGTAGACGCAAAAAAATCAGAGGAGAAGCTCACGTATATGTGACAACTAGTACCGTGTATGCTTTAATGAGAATATATGTGACGGCATACACATGAACGTGAGAAACTAAATTAAATGCAAAACTTGAAAATGCAACTGACAGCAAAATGTAACTGACATGCAACTGACATAAATGTAACGCGAAACTTGAAAATGCTTTAAAACTAACGTAAGCTAGTATGTGAAAAAGAAATGAAATGCAACTGACATGCAAAATGTAACTTTGGTGAAAAGAATTAAAAAACGAATTTTTTTTTGTGAAATCTAATGCAAAAAAATAAATTAACACGAATAGACTCAAAAAAATCGAAAAATCAAAAATTTCAAAATAGCAATTCCCCGACAATGGCACCAAAAACTAGTTGCGACTGTTCTGTTGATTAGAAAAGCACAAATTTTAATAAATTCTACAAGCATACAGGTGTGTAGTATGCAGGTCCAACATAGGGAATTGTATTTTAAAACAATTGAAATCCATATTTAAATCTTAGGCGTGTTAAACGAATTCAAAGGTGAATTTGAACAGAAAAGGGAAAATAATAATATACTCCGAATTGATTCTGAATCTAATCGAAATTGCAACCAAAATATAAATTGTAAAAATTAGAACAGAAATTAAAATTGCGGAAAAAGAAATGACAGAGTAAACAACTGAAAATAGAGAAGAACTAAATTTATTAATTAACTGAAATGAGTATCGGAAAGAAATAAGAATAAAAATAAACTGCTAAAACTAGTTAACAGTTCTATCCACTCTGTCTGAACATAAAAACATTGTTGAAGATAAAAATAAACTGGGAGAAAAAGTGATGGGGTAAGAGATGATTTTGTTCTCTATATATAAGCTTTAGCTCTGAAAATCAAGCTCTCCTGCTCAAAAGTGAAAGGATCCACATATGCTAGTTGCTGCTTAAAAATATGCACTGACTCATTCATAATGGACCGTGTGGCTAATGCTTGAGCGATATTCACGTAACCATGCTTCTTTGATAATAATATATGGTGAGCTTTGAATGCAATGTGTACATTCATGAAATGGGTCCCTGTTACTTGATAAAGTGACCATGCTCCTTTGATTTTTTTCTTCTTTTCTTTAACATAACCATGCTAGTAACCATGGTTCCTTGATTAGAACGTGACTGAGTTGATATTCACGTTTTGAGAATAATATGCGAATGTGACCGTGCTTCTGTTTTGATTTATTCGATGCTCAAAATATTGCACTGTTTTCTGCTTGTCATTTGAACCAATGGACGGCGTAACCGATTAATTTCAACGTTGCATTTTGGAATCTATAATCTGCAAAACCACAACAAAATACCTGTATAATACCGCTTTATTGAAACAAAAATATATGAAACAAACGGTTTAAAATGCAGAAAAGTACGTTCATCATTTATCGAACCAAGTAAACTATAATATTCTTCTAAATTATTTCTAAGAAACGCATAACAATATTCAAAAATAGAGATAAATTACCATAGAATTAAAAATCATTTGATATTCAATCTTTCGATTTTTCGACTCATCAATTCCATTATTTCATCTAAAACCAAGAACATTTGTGTACAAATGAAAAGGACGGTCCCAATTAAAAGGACTAAACATAAAATAACGAGTCATGTTCTATTGTTATCAATTTTAGAATGGAAGATTCAACATATTTACATTATTCAGAGTGAAACACAATGTCGAATTTAAACTAAATATGTGAAAGGAGGTTAAGTGATTTTAGTAAGAGATAAAAACATAAAGAAACGATTGATTTTAATTAAGTTTCTTTTTTCAGTTACATAAAGAGACTTTTCAAATTTTTAGGTTACAGGTAAGAGATGCACGTAGCATTAATTGAAGCTAATTTAACATTGATATTCTTTGTTGAAGACAGAACAAGGATTGGTACTCTAGAGATTAAACATTAATAGAATATTTTTTTGCCCTAATGGAAAAACTAATTTCAGTTTAAGTAGATTATCTTTTATTTGTAGGATTAAGAGAAATGTACATAAAAGGACAAAGTTTTTATGTATATAGAACCATAAATAACAAAAACAAATAAAAATATAGTTATTTGAAGTAGGTGAGAAATAACGTTATGAGAGAGAAGGGAAAAATAATCGAATTGGAAAGAAAGAGTTATAACTCACTTTAATTTATATCTATTAACTACATCCAGTAAGTGTTGGTAAAACGAATGGATTTTATAGTCTCTTTTTAATGTTAGAAATTTTCTCTTCTCTCCTTAGTTCTCTAGCGGTATTTTCTTTTAAAATATCTTTATCAGCTGTGATTTTTAAATTAGTCAAACTTTTTATTAATTCTTGCCAACCATCAACTCGGTTGTTTCCAGTTATTTTAGATTATTTCCATGCATTTAAACTTATTAAACGTAGCCAATTTGTATTTTATTTAAGAAATAACAGAAGTTAGGACAATTAGAATATCGTACACCTGACAGTACATGAAATTTTTGAGAAACCTGAGAAACGAAAAAGCATACAAAATTAACCCGAGCTTTCATATAATATATAGATGTACTCATTATTGATTTAACTCATTTTTTCTCCTATACATTTTCCTAGTACTACAATATTTAATTTCTCATCTTTTAAAAAAATCTCTATTTTTTAGACTACATTTACGTGATGAATTGAAACGCTTTTGAAGGAAGTTCAAAAGGCTTTGTATTTTAGCATCAGGGTCCACTAACTCAAATGGTTAGAGGTATAATGCATTAGATAAAGATTCTAAAGATCATGGGCTCAAGCCCCCAAGACATCATAATGAGCGGTTTGCTTAAATAAAGTATCACTCCTATTATAAAAAAAGGCTTTGTATTTTAACACATATATCTATTACATAATGTTTTGAATTTCGTGTTTTGAATTCTAAAAATTTATTTTTCATGAACTACCATCTCATTTTACTTTATGCGCGATAAATTTATACAGATTTACTAAAACTAAATTTTTGGAATTGTTGTTTTGATAAAAATGTATTTCATTGCTAATTTATCTTAGTTGTTTTTCAATTTTATAATTTGTAAGTACTATTTTTTAGTATTTTCTTTGAAAACTTTATTTTCCATACTTTGTCATTTATGTCAAATTAAAATTTTTCACTTTACATATCAATTTACATGGTAAAAAAGGCTTTTAGTTGTAATGTTTGAATTTAATCTTAAAGATATTTTAATTTTAAATGATTTTTCTACCAAAATAATTTCAAAATTTTTAATTTTCCTATAAAATTACACCCATCAACGGTAAATTCTACTTGATTTGATGGGATGAAAATCCAACTTATTGCAAATTTAATAAAAATGTAATTCATACCGATTTTCCAATAATTAAAGACTAATTAAAAAGCTTAAAAATTCAGATTTCATATAATCCATTTCTACAAAATACTTTTAAACTTTATATATATATATATATACTTAATGATTGGTTCTTTTAAGACTAACCTACAATTTTATAATTTATAGTTGTAAAAATTTTCTTATTTCCAAGTTAGTTTCAAATCTTGTGTTCTAGTATTCCAAATTTTACTTCTTAAGATTGATTTCTTTTTTTCCTTTATTTATCATACTCAAATATAAAGTTATTACAATTTACTATAGGTTTTCTTTTTCTTTTTCTTTTTTAAAACTATTCCTCCTCTTCGCCTAAATATTAACTCATACTTTACTTCGATCATATATTTTATTATGTTCTTCATTTCCAATATACACAATCTTTAGACTATTTAATCAATAAAAACTTACATTTACACATCAATGAACTGTGTACTTCAAAATATATGATTATTGTTTTGATTTTAAAATAGTTTCTACCTTTATTTCAGTTTGGAAAATTTCAACTTTTAGGTAACCATATATCCATTCAAACATATTACAAACCCACAATTTTCAGAGAAGAGAAAAAATAAACGATAGGTGAGCCAAATTAGTGTTAATTTCTGTAACGACCCGCCTTTTTGGACAGTTTAAACCGACGATCAAATACACATGCCGATTCCAAACCATTCAAAAGGGCAGATGGTTATTGGGGTAAATAAGAAAAGAAAAGAAAGAGAAATAAAGAAAAAGGAACAACACAGAATCTCGCAGCGGAACGATAAAATATAATAGTCAAATAAACAGTTTATGAAGCTGTTTACTATACTTTGATAATTATTTATACAACATTTATCAGAGTTATACATATACAACAGAATAATTAAAATAATGCAGCAGATAGCATGATGCAAGGGTAATAATAATAATAGTATACCAAATCTTCGTTTTCATCCTCTAGAATAAATCTTCAAAAATCTGAAAAACTCAAGACTGACCCGAGCGTAATGAAAAGACAAAACACTCGAGTCAGGACTAAAATATCCTTATGAAAGTTAAATCAATCGTAAATAAATATGAGTGTAACGGCGTCAGAGATGTTTACGGGGTTTGACATCTCATATCCAGTGTCAACGTGCGTGCAATAACTCAAGAGATGTTACGGGATTTTCCATCTCTTAAGGATCCGTTAAACTATCTATTATGTAGTAATGTACGTTAAGTAGATAATGCTTATCAGTAGTATAAAGTACCAAAATAGCATTAAGGCGTTACCATAATCCCCCTTAACACATTTTTATAATGCCATAGTCTATACAGCACCGTAAGCCCCACCGTAAACTGGTGGTTATCAGAGGGTACCCCATAGGTATAACACAAAACATAACGTAGTGGTCGCGAATAGGATAATCAGTATGACAAGGTACATGAGGCGATACTAACTAGGATACTAGTAGTTGCGTGATCCAGACTGATGTTGAGCATAGCCAGCAGCTACCCCAACACCGCGAAACAACACTCCCAAATCAAGGGGTGCACCCAAATCGAATCACAAGTGTAATAGATATGGTATCGAAGAAGTGTGTCCGCTAGAGATGGCGAACCTCAATGGCCCGGCACGGCTCCTGTTTTAGTGATGTCAGGGGTCATCCAATAATCGTTCTCTTTCTTCAGTCAACGCGTTCACCAAACCATCCACTTCATTCTGGATCAACACTCCGCGTATAATAGTTATTAAAGAGGTTTTCGGTATCGACAGAGAGTATGTCCATATCCGATCCCGGTCTCTTTAATAACTACGTATTATTACACCGATGGCTCTTTTACATTTCAAATTGATTCATAATTGGTATCAAAATATCATATTCGCTTCAAAAATCAAATCCATTTCAAATATCTTCATAGCTATTCAAAATGTAAGATTCCATTTCAAAAATCATTTTTCTGTCTCAATATCTCATTTCGATTTCAAAATCATTTCGAATTTCAATTTAGGTTGCAATTTCATTTAACCCAATTCGTATTTAAATTCAAGATTTAAATATAAATATTTCACCTTATTGACCAACTTAGAATTTTAGAAAATAGTTTTAAGTAGTTTAAAAGTAGTTTTAAATAATTAAAATAGTTAAAAATACTTAAAATCTTATAATGGATTTGAAATAGATAAATTAGTTTAAAATAATTTAAATTGGGTTAAGTAGATTTAAAATAGATTAAAATAGTTTAAAATTCAAAAATGGTTTATATAACAGAGTAATTTGGAAAACAAAATAAAACAGCTTCAAAACCAATCCATTTCAATTATAACTTCCCAATTCAAAACAATTTCAATTTCCCTTCTACCGATTCAATTTTGATTCAATCAACTTCAACTTTGACTTAAAATTTATTCAATTTTATATTCACTTTCGATTAATTCAATTTCAATTTATATCGATTTGGAGCTTGATTTTTCAAAATATCCATTTATAATACTTAACAAAATTATCCATCAATATTCAAGTTTAAATCCAATTTCAATATGATTCAATTTCAAGCTCAATTTCAAAGTATCATTTTTATATCGCTTTTACTTAGTAATACTCGAAGCTCGAAATAATGTTCAATCTTTAAAACAAATAAATTTTAGAAATTCAATCGTATCTCAATTTTTAATTTCAAAGTCTCAACTTAAATTATTTAACAATTTCTTTTAACCAAAATTTATTTCAACATTCCAAACTCAATTTTTCGATAAATTCGATTTCTATAAATTGATTTCTATTTATAACTTTTAAATCAAATCATTTAAACAAATTTCAAATTGATGATTTTAAAAATTATTAATTTAGCCAATTCGGTGTCCGTATATAATTTTCTATCCTATGGCCAAGTAATTATTTATTTCAATTAAATGTCAGGGATGAATATATATCACTTAAATCAAATCATAGTTTCATATGTATGCATAACAGGATATATATAAGCAAATAAACATCCAAACATTTTAATATCAACCAATAACATCCATCGAAATACATCATCCAATAAACAATACAATTCATGGCAATTTCATAGTTATCAATGTCAGGTAATTTAATCGCAATTCAATTTTTTTATTTCAATTTAACTGTCAATTTAATTTTCAACGGTTAATTCAAATGACAATCTATATGACAATTAAATTTTATCAAACAATGACAAATAAAATTCATAACACTTCATAATGTCAAATTTAACTAGCATAAAGATATTTAGTATGTTGTGAGCGTTATAAAACACTCACCTTGATTTTACGATTTTAAATCAAATCAAACGACGTTCGATTTAACCCAAAATTTTAATGAGCTCCAAGCACTCCCGGATCTGCACTGCAGCGTAGCTCTCGTCTCCGCGATTCCGGCGCTTCTTGTTTCGTCAGATTCCGACATTATTCGGCCCAACCCAACTACAAAGCTCCTTCTCCCTTCCTTTGCCAATGCCTGCACACGAAACAGAGAAGAACCCATCCATGCGCGTGCACTTTCGATAGTGACACGGAGCACGGCTCACCAAATTCACTTTCCGACGATGCCAACGAAAATCTCACGACAAACTCCACCTGCCTAGGTCCTAAAATCGCCGCCCAGACCTCCATAGACAAACGCGACCGTGACCTCCTCACCGTACGCACGCGACCAGGTCGCACTCCCCCAGACGTGGCCGCACCTTCCCAAACTCGGCTCCTAGGTGTCTCTTCCATCCCCAAACGCAAATACGAACTCCGTTTGACGAATCGATTGTTGAATGGATAAAGATCTCAAACCCTAGCTATCCTTGCTCACGTTCTTCCTCTCTGCCATTTCCCAAATCAGTGCCGCACCCTCCAACGACCATACCAAATCGAAGAGAAGGAAGAAACTAGATTTTCAAAATTTGTTTCGCGATTTTTACTCGAGTATAAATAGACTTATGATTTTTCAAAGTTTTCATTTTTTTTTCCTCTCTATTCTTTCTTTTCTTCCATTACGTGTGGAATAAAGGAGAGGGAGACGTGAATGAAAAGCTACAGGGACAAGGCAGAATTTACAGCTGAAAAGAAGGGTTGACCGGTCAAAATATATATTAAATTTCAAAACGTCTTGATTCGCGTAGCTTAAAATCTCGAACCCCGTTCAAGGCATGCTTCTAAGCGTTTATAACGTTATACCCGTATTCTGAACACAATGGGACATGTTTCAAGGCCTAATTCGATCATCTGTGCGAGTTACGGCAATAAACGATCGATTTAAAATTAAACCGGTTAATTAAATTTGTGTGCGTTTTAGCTTGCCCCGGACAAACGGTAAATCCGATTGACACGAAATTTGAAATCTTACAATAATATCACGTTACAGATCCGATGAAACTGGTTTCGTCGAAATCCGAGACTGTTTGAAAAATGGCTATTTTAACTCGTCAATTAAATATTAAAATATTCAATTTTCACAAATTTACTTTTAATTCGATTTTAACAGTTCTATAACCTCATTCTAACTTTAATATGATAAAATAAAATTTTACAAATCATTTTTAATCATATTAAACCTGTTATTCAATTATCCAATAATTTCCAATTTTAAAATCTTATTAACTCTATTATAATCTCAATATAACTTACATTCACTTTGGAAACCAATTTGAATCATATTAAATCAAATTTCAATTATTCACTCTATTTTCATATATTGAATTTCAATATCAAATTAATCATATCAAATTCGGAATTTAATTATTCAAACATTTGTAATATTAAATTTAAACAAATTTGATTATTCTTGAATCATTATCTTTTGAAATATTCAAACGAACTTATAAAATTTAACAAATTCAAATTATAGAACAACCATTTTCATTAAAACAGCTATTCAATTTCCGCTATTCAATTATTCAATAAATTCCAAATATTAAATTTAAACAATTTAATTGTTCAATATTTGAAGGATTTCAATATTGGATTTTTAAATAAAATTTCATTATCAGTCGATTTACTATATTATATCAAATGAATTCCACATTATTATTTAACTACTGTTAGAGATAATGCACTCAACTAATATATAAACTTTCATTTCAATTGCAATTGGTTCACAAATTCAATTCAACTAACTAAATGAATAGGTAACTTAAATAATTATCACCGTTAACTTTTAATTACTTATAAGTTTATTATTTACAAAGAAGTGTCACAATTACCTATATAATACAAATTCACTCCATTACCGTTGACTTCATATTATTTCAATTGATTTGGGATTTCATTCAATTCATAATAATTAACTTAGGTAAAATTTGTTGCATTTCATTCTAGTTATTATTACCATACATAAATTACAATTTTTTTATTCTTCCAACATTAAACCATGAAATCTTATTAAATTTACATTTTTAATTATCAAAATTTTACAGGTCGTTACACTCTCCCCCACTCAAAACTTTTCGTCCTCGAAAAGGAAAAAGAAGGGAAAAGAAACTAAGCAAAGAATTCAACATTTGATATATTTTATTCAAAATTATCCACTTATAAAACAATGAAATTCCATTTATAAAGTCATAACTAAGCTTCCACTAACTTACTCCGAACGGCTTTCTAACTTTAAAGTTAGTTATCAAAACAAATTATATAAAAAAAAAAAACTTGAAATTTTTTCTAACACCCGAATTTACGGAAAATTTCGGCAGAGTCTCTTTTGCGCGGCTCGATCGGAAAAAAATGACAGTATATATATATCACAAATATACATCTCATCAAGTGATGAGGCATCCCGCAGGAAAAAAGTGTAAAAGTACGGTATGTAATTCGAGATATGTACCTTATATATTATTAGCAAGCATATACGGCTAATATAGCGCGAAAGCGAGCTCCAAATGCGAAGCAAGCGCAGTCCGCACCTACTAAACACTCAACAAACCACGAGAAACATGCATATATGAAAATAATATCAATATACACAATATAGAAACATAACAACTACATGTGCCACATAGCAAATGCAACAAAACAGCAAATGCGACCACCAAATCAATTATCATCCAACTATCATCCAACAAATCCATAACCAATCAATATAAATTCTCTTCTCATTAATATTTATTGACTTGGTTTTCAATTTTAATCACAGTTGATTCATTAACGTTGGATTTTACTAACATTCGTTCTCATTTTAATTAGTTAACGTTCACTAATTTATATTTACATTAGTTCACTTCCAATTTAAATCAAATTAAATTCTATTTAAATTCATTTAACTTCCAATTTGATTTCAATGATTTATAGCTTTCAATTTCATTAACACTTAATGAATTATATACAATCAACTAACAGTCATATAACAACCAAATCATATAATTTTAAATATTTTATATTTAGCATCATAAATTTCCAATATTAACTTTAATTAAGTCCGTAAGCCGTACATATATCATCCGTGAGCAATATCAATCTAATCGCTTATTCGATCACACAATTTCACTTTCAAACTAGTATCGTTCACACGACTCTCTAGTGCAGACTCAGATTTGGTTCCTTGATTGGAAACTGTTACTCTCCTTGCATAGCCATATACTATGATAGAGAATTCCAGAATCAAATTAAAAATCCATATCTAGGGTTCACCGTCGAAAATCGAGTGAAAAATCCTAACTTGGATCGATATAAATCATCTCAAAATTTTGTGCTCGAATTTGGATCAAATCGTTATGCGAATATAAAATATACGTACAAAAATAGATTTCTATCCAATTTATCTATACTAAATTATTTTGTTGACTTCTATTTTTTCACTTAATTACTCACAATCCATTATTCAATTATTATATTCATTTCTTTACATAGCATATTCTTTAACATTATCTTTTCTTAAACATCATATCAAAGAATTTGCTTACTGAAGTTCATTTTAAACATTCTATATAATTTAATTAAACTCAATTTCTTTTCCCAATTGATTCTTAGCTATACCAAATTCTTTTGTTTACATTTACTTCATATTCATAGTTTCAGTTAATACAAATTTATTTGTGGAACATTTTATTAATCATCACTCTAGTTTATAGTCATTCCATAAAAGTCTAACTTCTCATAAATGACTTTTCTTAGTTTATAGTTATCTTAAAGGTTACAATCCCTTTGCAATTTATATTTATTTTCTATAACCAATTTACAAGATATAATACGATTCATTTATCTTCTTTCTTAAGTTCACTTACTTGTTCCATTTATCCATTCATGATTTCATGTTATATTTAAGTATATAACATTTTTATCACAACCAAAATTTTCATTCATATACATTTAATTCCCTTTGAGTTTTCCTTACTTGTATATTTCAATTACTTTCAGATTCTGTTTATCTATACAATATCTCATTACATATCCAAAACATCATTTTTAACTTTTAACATTTGGTAAGTCTTGTTATATGTTATCAGAATCTAATTTTGGTATTATACAAATCTATAGAATTTCATTTTACTTAATTAGAATGGTCACAAATTTTATTTGTTAAAATCCTCTATGCCTTTCAACTTTAAAGGTACACCACAACTCTAAAGTTTTCCCAAAACATAAGCTTAGATATCTTAATCCTCTTATTTTATAAATTCTGATTATTCACATTTCATTCAAATAATTTGAAAATTACTAATTAACATAACTTAGAAATTTAAATGCCCGGTTCTTTTCAAATCGTTTGAAATAAATATATTCACTTATATCTTTAATATATCAAATCATAACTTTGGAGTTTAAACCAAAACCCATTTACCTAAAATAATTTCGAAGAAAAGCAAAGCTTCTTAGAAGTCTCCCCCACTTTGAGACTCGAAAATGAACATCGATGATGCTGCGCAGTCATCACCGAAATTATTTTCCAGCGACATAAGAGAGGAGTACTAAATTCATTCCTTCTTTTAAAAATCCTTTCAAAATATTTCCATAAACAATTTCCAACTAATATTACTATATATTTCTTCAAAACTTTGAGAACCATTTTTCAAAATCTCTGGGTCTTAAATCCAATATTTTCCAATTTAAATCTATTTTAATTCATAAGTCACCTTTATAAAATATTCTTATAGGATTTTTTCTCCAAACAATCCACAAGTGTTTTATCATTGTTCATTTTGTAATTCACCTTATTTATTAAATTACAATATCCAATTAATGATAATAACCAATATATCATTTCTAACAACCAAATAAGCTAGATAAGTCACAATAGTTTCTGAAAATAAATTCTTTATATACAAAATATAATTAGGGCAAAATTATTTCATTCACCCAATCTCAAAACAATACTATGTCGAATTGTTCTGTTTAAGTGTTTAGAGATCCCTATCAATGACGTTAATTACTCGTATTGACCAGAATCCATAAGCCACTCAACAAATCAACCGACACAACATAAAACATTTTATATCACTAACAAATACGCTCTCTCATATGTATATACTCAGCGACTCGTCATAGGGTATTACTACCCTATTTATAAAGAGTCAGACCCCACAAAGCTAAGGTTATGGATAAACCAAAGCTCTGATACCAATTGTAACGACCCGCCTTTTTGGACAGTTTAAACAGACGATCAAATACACATGCCGATTCCAAACCATTCAAAAGGGCAGATGGTTATTGGGGTAAATAAGAAAAGAAAAGAAAGAGAAATAAAGAAAAAGGAACAACACAGAATCTCGCAGCGGAACGATAAAATATAATAGTCAAATAAACAGTTTATGAAGCTGTTTACTATACTTTGATAATTATTTATACAACATTTATCAGAGTTATACATATACAACAGAATAATTAAAATAATGCAGCAGATAGCATGATGCAAGGGTAATAATAATAATAGTATACCAAATCTTCGTTTTCATCCTCTAGAATAAATCTTCAAAAATCTGAAAAACTCAAGACTGACCCGAGCGTAATGAAAAGACAAAACACTCGAGTCAGGACTAAAATATCCTTATGAAAGTTAAATCAATCGTAAATAAATATGAGTGTAACGGCGTCAGAGATGTTTACGGGGTTTGACATCTCATATCCAGTGTCAACGTGCGTGCAATAACTCAAGAGATGTTACGGGATTTTCCATCTCTTAAGGATCCGTTAAACTATCTATTATGTAGTAATGTACGTTAAGTAGATAATGCTTATCAGTAGTATAAAGTACCAAAATAGCATTAAGGCGTTACCATAATCCCCCTTAACACATTTTTATAATGCCATAGTCTATACAGCACCGTAAGCCCCACCGTAAACTGGTGGTTATCAGAGGGTACCCCATAGGTATAACACAAAACATAACGTAGTGGTCGCGAATAGGATAATCAGTATGACAAGGTACATGATGCGATACCAACTAGGATACTAGTAGTTGCGTGATCCGGACTGATGTTGAGCATAGCCAACAGCTACCCCAACACCGCGAAACAACACTCCCAAATCAAGGGGTGCACCCAAATCGAATCATAAATGTAATAGATATGGTATCGAAGAAGTGTGTCCGCTAGAGATGGCGAACCTCAATGGCTCGGCGCTGCTCCTGTTTTAGTCATGTCAGGGGTCATCTAATAATCGTTCTCTTTCTTTAGTCAACGCGTTCACCAAACCATCCACTTCATTCTGGATCAACACTCCGCGTATAATAGTTATTAAAGTGGTTTTCGGTATCGACAGAGAGTATGTCCATATCCGATCCCGGTCTCTTTAATAACTACGTATTATTACACCGATGGCTCTTTTACATTTCAAATCGATTCATAATTGGTATCAAAATATCATATTCGCTTCAAAAATTAAATCCATTTCAAATATCAACAATGCTATTCAAAATGTAAGATTCCGTTTCAAAAATCATTTTTCCGTCTTAATATCTCATTTCGATTTCAAAATCATTTCGAATTTCAATTTAGGTTGCAATTTCATTTAACCCAATTCGTATTTAAATTCAAGATTTAAATATAAACATTTCACCTTATTGACCATCTTAGTATTTTAGAAAATAGTTTTAAGTAGTTTAAAAGTAGTTTTAAATAATTAAAATAGTTAAAAATACTTAAAATCTTATAATGGATTTGAAATAGATAAATTAGTTTAAAATAATTTAAATTGGGTTAAGTAGATTTAAAATAGATTAAAATAGTTTAAATATTCAAAAATGGTTTATATAACAGAGTAATTTGGAAAACAAAATAAAACAGCTTCAAAACCAATCCATTTCAATTATAACTTCCCAATTCAAAACAATTTCAATTTCCCTTCTACTGATTCAATTTCGATTTCGATTCAATCAACGTCAACTTTGACTTCAAATTTATTCAATTTTATATTCACTTTCAATTAATTCAGTTTCAATTTATATTGATTTGGAGCTTGATTTTTCAAAATATCCATTTATAACACTTAACAAAATTATCCATCAATATTCAAGTTTAAATCTAATTTCAATATGATTCAATTTCAAGCTCAATTTCAAAATATCATTTTTATATCGCTTTTACTTAGTAATACTCGAAGCTCGAAATAATGTTCAATCTTTAAAACAAATAAATTTTAGAAATTCAATCATATCTCAATTTTTAATTTCAAAGTCTCAACTTAAATTATTTAATAATTTCTTTTAACCAAAATTTATTTCAACATTCCAAACTCAATTTTTCGATAAATTCGATTTCTATAAATTGATTGCTATTATAACTTTTAAATCAAAACATTTAAACAAATTTCAAATCGAAAATTTTAAAAATTATTAATTTAGCCAATTCGGTGTCCGTATATAATTTTCTATCCTATGGCCAAGTAATTATTTATTTCAATTAAATGTCAGGGATGAATATATATCACTTAAATCAAATCACAGTTTCATATGTATGCATAACAGGATATATATAAGCAAATAACCATCCAAACATTTAAATATCAACCAATAACGTCCATCGAAATACATCATCTAATAAACAATACAATTCATGGCAATTTCATAGTTATCAATGTTAGGTAATTTAATCGCAATTCAGTTTTTTTATTTCAATTTAACTGTCAATTTAATTTTCAACGGTTAATTCAAATGACAATCTATATGACAATTAAATTTTATCAAACAACGACAAATAAAATTCATAATACTTCATAATGTCAAATTTAATTAGCATAAAGATATTTAGTACGTTGTGAGCGTTATAAAACACTCACCTTGATTTTACGATTTTAAATCAAATCGAACGACGTTCGATTTAACCCAAAATTTTAATGAGCTTCAAGCACTCCCAGATCTGCACTGCAGCGTAGCTCTCGTCTCCGCAATTCCGGCGCTTCTTGTTTCGTCAGATTCTAACATTATTTGGCCCAGTCCAACTACAAAGCTCCTTCTCCCTTCCTTTGCCAATGCCTGCACACGAAACAGAGAAGAACCCATCCATGCGCGTGCACTTTCGATAGTGACACGGAGCACGGCTCACCAAATTCACTTTTCGACGATGCCAACGAAAATCTCACGACAAACTCCACCTGCCCAGGTCTTAAAATCGCCGTCCAGACCTCCATAGACAAACGCGACCGTGACCTCCTCACCGTACGCACGCGACCAGGTCGCACTCCCCCAGACGTGGCCGCACGTTCCCAAACTCGGCTCCTAGGTGTCTCTTCCATCCCCAAACGCAAATACGAACTCCGTTTGACGAATCGATTGTTGAATGGATAAAAATATCAAACCCTGGCTATCCTTGCTCACGTTCTTCCTCTCATTGTCTGATGAGTTTTTCCAGTTTTAGCTATTAATGTGAGGTGTTCGACTCGAATGTTCTCATTCCTTGGATAAACTGTGTCTCAATATGCTGTAGAGCCTTCTAAAACTTCTTTGGACACTATTCAATTCCTTTTCGAGACTTGGATGAGATCTTGCTTTTATCATGGCCCTTTCTCCATTGATACATTTGGCTTTATATGATCATCATTTTGTTTTATTTACTCTTTTCCTGCTTTTTAGTTTTTTTAAAGATTTTTTAGGAGGGTTTTTTTTCTATTTTATTTGTACGGGTAAATGGGGAAGAGTAATCTACCAAGCCTGTTGATAACTTTCTTTTTAAGTGGAGAAAAATTCATATGAGTGATCTTCTTTCAAAGAGGATCGCGTATTTTCTCAAACAAATGTACACTTTAACTACTAAAATAAGAAATGTTTAATTAGTGTTATATTTATGTTATTTACCTCCTAAATTGATGTACACGTTGGTATTTATGCGTGCATCAATTGGCTACAAATAGATGTACACCTGCACTAATCGAATAAAGAAATGCTAAATCAATGCTATATTTATGTTGTTTAACAACTAAATTGTTGTACATGTGTTAAAATTTCAATGCTCCGGGTGATTGTTGTTTTCACAATATTTAAGTTATAGGACTCACAACCAAAGACTTCATTTTGGCGATTAACTACCAATAAAATTCTAATGGGTTCCTTGTTAAAAAATTGAGCGTAAGAGGTAAAAGATAGCATATGTGCTACTTCCTAAAAATTCTTATGTAAGGTTTATCTTTATCTTGCTTGACATTCAAATTAGTAAAATGGAGGACGATCATCTTGAAAGATCAGTGGTGCCATATTGTGTTCCAGTGAAACAAATTGATCAAAATTTGTGCTATTGCTATGTTGTAATTCTAAAAAAAAATTACTTCAAAGTGCAGTATTATATTCCACCAACGTTGAACACTATTTTGTTGGAGTTACATGATATATTTAGTTTTTTTCTACAAGTTTCTATGCTTTCATATTGATATGTAATGTTGTTTCAGTGAGCCTTTTGTTGCAATGTCGTGTTAAAGGAAGTTGACAGTGAAAATTGATTGCTATTTTAGCGGGCCTTCTTATACTAGGAAGTTTCAGCAAAATGAAGAATCATTTATAGACAATCACTTTTTGAAGTATCCACTTTGTTTGGATGTTCTAATTATACATATTGATTTTTATTGTGCAAATTCAAATTTGTTCACATGATTTGTAACACCCGTGTGTGTAGCACGAATTTGCACTAGTTTGATATATTTACCACTTTGAGCAAGGGAACCACAAGAGATGCAATGGCAACTTATCATCTGTTGGACAAGCTTGTATTATACGACCACTGCCATAAATAGGATTCCAGCAAGACCAAACTTTTCATCCAGGATACTCAAACTACTCAAAGCATAGTAGTTATTAGCTAAGAAGTTGACCTAAAATAAACGCCATTACAATTAGAATCATATTACAAAGTATAAGGAAACAAGAGAAAAAGAGAGAAGATATTTCATTCATTACAGATCTAAACATACAATATAATGAAGCTCTATTTATTGCTTGTCATGAAGAATGAAGATTACAATAATGCTCATGTAACATTTAACGTGTTCACCCTTAGTATGTATATAATATACATATAACCCCCTCTCAAAAATACATCTTCAGCATCTTGGATGCTTAAATGGTAACTTGTAGCTGTTACTTTTGGAAGAGTATATGCTGATTGTTCCCCTCATTATTATATATATACACATATGGTCGACACACACATATATATATTATTTGTTGTCTCATTAAAAACTCTATTACAAAGAAAAATATTAAGAATGAAAAGAGTGTAACGTGTAAAATCGCTGATAGCATGATTCCTTCTAGGAAGTTTGATACTTCCAGATTAAATTAGTGCGTAACTAAAACCTTCGTAATAGAAACCTAATGAGAAAAATTCTAGAAAAGAAAAAACTATCACAAAAGGATATGACATATTTTAATACCTTATTGCATCAAATGAAGTTTGATACTTCTGAATCGATATAATGTCTCGTTAAAAACTTGTTAAGAAAAAATCAATAGGAAAAATATTAGTGAATGAAAAAGAGTACATTATAACAAAATTTATATTATAACATACTTCTAAATGCTACACATGAATGAATATTTTCTATTTGAAGTAAAATTCATGCTTTAGTAATTGAAATCAACAACGGATCTTCTGGATCCATTATATATATATAACATTGTTTAGAGATGCATTAAGAAAAACTGAAATCAAAAGATAATAGTTTGCTTCTCCCTGTGCTTATCATTTATGAATAGTCGTCTCATTGAACATCTTTTTAGGGAAAAACCCAATAAGTAACAAACTGACATGAAGAAAAAGAGTATAGCGTCGCGATTGATATATAATGAAAATTCTTTTAGCCATCTCATGCGCGTATATTGAAAATTCTTTTAACCATCACACGTGTGTTTGCTTGCTTCAAGCATGTTTTCCTATCGAAAAATATTTAGTTCCTCAATCAAACAATTCGTTATTTTTATCATTCTTAAATACATACATACATATATACATATAGAGGAGCACTTCATGGCAAGATTATTTGGAAGCATTCCAATTTCAACCACAAGTTTCTATTTAAATAATTGGATGAGTGGAGAGAGAGTTACTGGAAAGGGAGAGAAATGAAAACATGGGATGGATATCAGAGGACTGTAAGGATGCTGCACTATTTGGAGGTGCTGTTGAACGCTCTCCATACAGACATATATATACATACACACACACATATACATATACATATGTGTGTGTATATGTACATGTATATATGTATGTACGTATATGTATGTGTGTGTCTTTGATACAATCGCTTTTACAAGATTGTTTCTTCTAAATATGATTTGCATTTACGCACTTCTAATGCTACTTATATGAAAAACGCTTCATGTCCCTTCATTTCGATGCTTCAAATCAATTTTGCATATTACAACTACCTCTTCGATGATTATCAAAGTTCATTATAACAATACTCAAAAGCAGTAAGTAATCTACCCATCATGAAGTATATCAAGCTTTCATTATAACAATACCTAAAAGAGGGTTGCAATATACGCTCCTTGTTCTTTCCATCCTTTAAAACCAACAAAGTTATTATATCCTTCGGGAATTTGTATACTTTCATCATGAAGTATAATTGAAAGGGAGATCGGATTTGAAAACTAAGACTAGTGCATGAAATCAAGTGGTTTCGAAACGATGATTCAACATTGCTTGTACCTATTTATCTTAGTACTTACAACCCTAAAATATCGGTTACATTCCCAAAATAAATTACAGTATCATCCACGCACAAGTCAAATTGAAAAAAAAAATCACAATAAGAGAACAAGAAGAATTAGTAGTGAAAGGAAGAAGCGTTCATGAATGGTAATCGACGGACGAAGGAATTCCGAGTGAAAAGAGAAGCGACATTGACCAGTGAAGCGTAGCCGTTCGAATAAAGGGTTGAATTCTTCCCCCTCCCTCTATGGGCCTCTTTGCAATATAGGTGATGCAGCGCACCTTGTTATGCGACCTAACGACTTATGTCTTAAGTTGCGCCCGAGTTATGCCAACCAGCAACATAGCATGTAATGCTTTAGGTCGCTAACCCCAAGTCGCTCAGGACATACGAGCGAGCTACGACCTAGCGAGGAATGCGAGTTAAGTCACAAGTTCGAGAGCAACGACCTAACAAGTTTATACCACATTTCCTTAAGTCGTTTAAAGGTTAGGTCGTTCCAACATCTTATGTCTCTCAGGTCTTAGGTCGCTCTAGATGTTAAGGAGCAAGTCGCATGAAGCTGATTTTCTATAGGTCGTGTGAAATGGTTAGGTCGCACAAGATGTTATGTCGCTCATTCTTATCTCGCTAAGTCGCCAGAAGCTTAGGTCGCTTATGCCGTAACTTCTTGAGTCGCATACGTTGCTGTTTTTATGTCGCAAGTGTTATAGCATTTGTTATGTCGCTTGATTGTAAGTCATAACTCGTGATGTTGTATATGTTGTTATGTTGTTGTGTTGTAACTTGTGTTGTATTTTCTTTATGTTGTATTGTTAACTCGTGTGTCTTATTTCGTAAGCCGTGAGGTGTTTAGGTCTTAGGTCGGCAAGCTGTTAGGTCGTTAACGACCTATGTTAACTTCTGTTAGGTCGCGTCTGCTAGGTCGTGTACCTGTGTGTTGTAAACCTATAAATAGGCGAGTTGAGTCATTTGTAAAGTTAGTTGATTTGAATAAAATTTTGAGTGCTATGTGCCTCTTTTAAAATTGAAAGTTGAGTGTTATCTCCTTTCTCCATTTTTGGTTACTCGAGTGCACTCGAATCAACGAATTTGAAGCCGATTCATGGAATCTCATGCGCGAGATCAACGTAGAAGTATCATAGATCTTTTACCATGGTATCGTGCGCGATCAACGTGTTGGAGATAGCTAGATCCGGTATCTCTTGAGATCAACGGATATGGGCACTTGGGTATTTTCAATCCGTCAATTCAACTTTTCACCGTTTCATCCATTTTTGGTATTTCCGCTGCGTCAATTTGTATCAGAGCTAGACTTAGCCAATCATAGCTAAGCCGAGCCTATTGGGAGCCAAGTTGAAGTGTTGGAGTTTGAGCCGAGCATAGAAGTGGATCAAGGCCGAGAGTCGAAGCATTACGGCCGAGCCAAACAAGTGCAGGCCGAGAGAAGTCAAGTTCAGATTCGATTTAAAGTTGTGCTAGTTGAAGTGTGTGTATTGAATTTGTTGAAGATTCGACAATGCCTCCGAGACGTGCTAATCGATTTTAGAATGTTGAAGATGTGTATCGAAGACAAGAAGCCGAGCAAATGGAACAACGTATCAATGAAAAGTTCGATGAAGGAATTGGGAAGTTGGATAAATTGATGAATGACATGAATCAAAATCAAAGGAGAAGGTCACCAATCTCGAACAATGGAGGAAATAGGGTTTCGCCATCGGTTTCGGAAGCGAGGAGGGTGTCATCACAATCTTGTCGAGAAAGAAGAGAATCATCAGTTTCAATGAGAAGAGAACACCGTGAGTACAGAAATGAAGAGTGAAGAACTCCACGGGGGTTCGAGAATGAATCATATTGTGATATTGAAAGACGGGGTAGAAGGACTATACATGATCGTGGAGATGTAGATGGACGTGATAGATATCGAAGTACATTTGATTATGATGAAGATGGTGATAGAGGTAGTGTTCATTATCGAGATCAAGACCAAGTACGAAATCAATATCGGGATGTAGAAGATGATTGTCGATGGGAGTCGGGGATGAAAACAGAGATTCCAGAATTCAAAGGAGGAATGATAGCTGAAGAATTTTTGGATTGGTTATCAAATGTTGAAGAATTTTTTGACTTCAAAGA
The DNA here is from genome assembly GCA_030765085.1 of Allium cepa. Lineage (NCBI taxonomy): Eukaryota > Viridiplantae > Streptophyta > Magnoliopsida > Asparagales > Amaryllidaceae > Allium > Allium cepa. Next base: position 389,940,215 of record CM060943.1, on the reverse strand, counting down.
AGTACCTGAGCATCGTAGAGTTAAGTTGGTTGCTACACGATTGAGGGGAAGAGCTATGGCATGGTGGGAACAAACTAAACTTACACGGGAAAGGATGGGAAAGTCGAAGATTGTTTCATGGGAGAAGATGAAGAAGTTGATGAAAGCTACTTTCTTACCTTATAATTATCAGTCTCTTATGTATCAACGCTTACAGAATTTGAGACAGGGAACAAAGTCAGTAAATGATTATGTGGATGAGTTTTATCAACTCATTGCCAGAAATGATATCATGGAGACAGAAGAACAATTGACAGCTAGATTTGTTGGAGGATTGAGAATGCAAATTCAGGATATGGTGAATATGTTTGATCCAAGATCTGTTGCTGAAGCATACCAGAAGGCTCTAGCTTGGGAGAAGCAAGGTAGAAGAGGAGGTGGTGTGTTTACAAGTTCGAACAATCAAGTGAAAGGGGCTAGTAGCAATACAAATGTTTCCAAGGCTGTTGGAAAACCAGTTGTCAATGAAGTTGCTAAGACCAAGGTCAATAACAATTTCAAGTGTTATAACTGTCAGGAGTTTGGTCATAAGAGAAATGAATGTCCGAAGCCTAAAAAGCGAGTGATGGTTGCTGAGGTTGAGGATGAAGATGCAGAAATAGAATGTTCCTATTCACCACAAGTTGAGGAGGAAGAAGAATTATTGTCAGGAGATGAGGGTTGTAATTTGATGATGAGGAGGTCGTGTTTGACACCAAAGAAAGAGGATGATTCAAGTTGGCTAAGGAGTAATATTTTTCAGTCAACGTGCCCTATTCTAGGAAAGGTTTGTAAGTTCGTCATCGATGCAGGAAGTTGTGATAACATCATTTCTACAGAAGCTGTAAAGAAGTTAGCGTTGAAGACAGAAAAGCATCCCAAACCTTACAAATTAGCATGGTTGAGGAAAGGTGGGGAAGTGAAGGTTGGTCGAAGAGCTTATGTAACTTTTTCCATCGGAACGAAGTATAAGGATGAGATTTGGTGTGATGTGGTAGATATGGATGTATGTCATTTGTTGTTGGGGAGACCATGGCAATATGATAGAGCCGTACAACACGATGGGAGGACTAACTGATATAGTTTCATGTTCAATGGCACTAAAATCACTTTAGTTCCTAAAAAGAGGCAACAAAGTGAAGGCAAGTTAGAGGAGAATGAAGAACTAAAGACTCTATTATCTTTGAAGGAATTTATCAAGGAAGTGGAGGATGAACCTGAAGTATTTCTGTTAATTGGACGTGAAAGTAGTGAAGCGGTTGAAATTCCTGAAGAAGTTAAGCCAGTGTTGAAGGAATTTGAAGATGTATTTCCTGAAGAATTACCGAAAGAGTTACCACCGTTGAGATACATACAACACCAGATTGATCTTGTTCCGGGTGCAGTGTAATCGCATAGACCACACTATAGAATGAGTCCAAAGGAGCACGAGGAGCTGAGAAGGCAGGTGGAGGAGTTACTTGAACAAGGGCGTGTACAAGAAAGTTTAAGTCCTTGTGCAGTACCAGCGTTGTTAGTGCCGAAGAAGGATGGAACTTGGAGAATGTGTACAGATAGTCGAGCACTAAACAAGATTACAGTTAGGCACAGGTTTTCGATGCCTAGATTGGACGATTTGTTGGACCAGTTGTGTGGAGCTGCTATCTTTTCAAAGATTGATCTGAAGAGTGGGTATCATCAGATTCGAATTCGACCAGGGGGTGAATGGAAGACAACTTTCAAGACACGGGAAGGGTTGTATGAATGGCTGGTCTTGCCATTTGGTCTTTCGAATGCACCTAGTACTTTTATGCGAGTGATGAATAAGATCTTTCGACCATTTATTGGAAGGTTCGTGGTGGTATACTTTGATGATATATTGATATACAGTGGAAGCACATAAGAACATTTACAACATTTGCGGGAAGTGTTGATGATACTTCTCCATGAGCAATTTTACACGGCAACAAAGAAGTGCGTGTTCATGACTCGAAGTGTTTTATTTCTGGGATATGTTGTATCTGAAGGAGGAATACAGGTGGATCAGAATAAAGTTGAAGCAATCAAGGAATGGCCACAACCCAGGACAATAACAGAAGTTAGAAGTTTTCATGGTTTAGCATCATTCTATCGAAGGTTTATTCCACATTTCAGTAGCTTGATGGCACCTGTTACTGATTGTATGAAGGGAAAGCAGTTTTCGTGGATGGAAGAGGCTGGATCTGCTTTTGAAAAGATCAAGGAACTTTTAACGACAGCACCAATTCTAGTATTGCCAGATTTTCAGTTGTTATTTGAGTTACATACATATGCATCTAAAGTTGGAATTGGAGGAGTGTTGAGTCAGATGGGACGTCCAATTGCTTACTTCAGTGAGAAGCTTTCTGGAGCAAAGATGAGATACAATATTTATATTTTGCCTATAAATACAATAGGCAAGGCTTTAGAAAAGGGATCTTCATTCTACTTCCCTTCTTTTTCCTTATTAGGCTACTCTACCGTTATTGTTTGAAAAACTCTGGATTGTAACTGCAATTGATTCTCATATCAACAAAAAGAAAATTTCTAGAGTGGACATAGGCCGGAGTTTGCCGAACCACTATAAATTCTTTGTTATTACTACTTTATTTTTAATTTTTACTGTTCTTCATATTTATACTCTCTGATACACTCTATCTATTATCTGTGATTGTTAATTGGTGCTTTCATTTACGTTTGGCTGTTAGTGACCAATTATGGTGCAAACATTTTGGTGCTTACACTGAGAAAGCTAGCACAGGGGGATTCAGAAGCTTGTATTTTGGATTTAAAAGCTTAGGAACTTGGATTCTAGAGACTATGGAAAAGCAATCAATAAGGAGACAAAGAACCAAAAGGAGTCAGCAAGAGGGAAGTCGGAGGGCTTCCTCTGGAGCTAATCAAACCTCAATTTACATCACTAGGGATGAGATGCCGGTCATGATGAATTCCATCCAAGAGCAGTTGATGAAAAGGCAAGAGGACATGATGCAGACACTACTCAAACAATTTGGAAAAGCGGGAACTACAGGAGTTCAAATCCATGGAGCTGGATTAAAAGGACTCAACTAGCAAACAGATGGAGTGGTTCAGCAAAGGGTAGCCCCTAATCAGCAAACAACTGTCAATCGGGATGGACCCAGACTCGGAGGCACACCACCGGGTAATACTGGAATCCATGGAGGGATACCAGATGACGCTACGCAACCTGGCGCTAACAGGAATACAGGAGTGTGTGACGAGGAGTATGTACCAGAATTCCCCCAAGGACTTAGAGGGAAGTTAGGAAATATGGATGGGGCAACCCTTGGTAGGTAACACTAGATTAGCTGACATTATCAGGAGAACTATTCATGGAGGTCTGACAAACAAGGATTTGGAGGGATTAAACAAAAGTCCGTTTACCCGTAACATCAGGATAGCTAGAAATCCACCCGATTTCAAGCTGCCCACTCTGAAAGTATATAATTATAAGATGGATCCCACTGACCACTTGATGAGGTACAAAATACATATGGAAGTGCTGGGGGCATCAGGAGGTTATGGCTCAGTGGTTCCCCTTATACTTGACTGATATAGCTGTTATGTGGTACAGACAGCTGGAAGACGGATCTATTGGAACATGGACAGAACTGGTGGATAGTTTCTTGAAGCAGTTTCGAATTCACATAAAAAGGCCAAAGAATGTGATGACACTGACGTCAGTTATGCAGAGGGTGGATGAATCTCTTAGGACTTTCTTAACTCGGTTTAATGCAGTAGTTACTTCAGTGGATCGGCCGGATCCATTAATGGTTCTGATGGTGGTAGTGTCAGGAGTCAGGGATGATTTGGATATCAAAGTATCATTGATACGAGATCCACCAATGGATCTTGGGGAATTCTTTCATGAAGCTAAGAGATTTCATCGATAATAGGATGCATGTTTAGATATGAGGTCAAAGGAAATAAACGTGGTTAAGGATAGAGAACCGTCTGATGAAATGTTGGGTAAACATAAGGATAAAGCGAAGAGGAAGCATTCGGGAGAACCAAAATTCTACATTTACACAGGACTGAATGAGACTTTGGAATGATTATACTTGGACACTCGGATTTCCTTCCTTATCGAAGGCCGAGAAGGAGGGAACCCTCAGAATGTGAAAGGGCATCGGGAAGGCACCGTCTCTTTCATGACCTAGATGGGCATGACACTAACAGTTGCACGCATCTAAAGGATATAATCGAGAAGCATGTAAGGAATGATCAGTTGTGGCAATATGTCGAAACTCAGAATGCGGCGGTCAAACAGGAGAAGCCACCACCCACATTGAATGACGATGGCGCGAGGCCCAGAAATGGTGGTCGGTTGGTCATCAACTAATCGTGATGGTTTAGAATAAGCAACAAAATTTGGAAAAATGGCTAAATCACTTACTCATGTACGGGGACGGAGATAACCCTTAGGCATGCTCTTAGATGATGATAGACCGTGACGCTCTGGTTTGTGAAATCTGTTATTTTATTTTTAGCTTGGACACTTGCTTTTTCTAATTTGGTTTTGAAGTTCGGTTTGAACTCCCGGTTTTGTTGATTTTATAGATTGGATTTTGGTTTGGATGCTCGATTTTTGATTTGAATTTGGACTTTTGATATGGATTTTTGGTTTTCTGGTTTGGATCTAGATTTTAGATTGGATTTTGATTGAATTTTTGTCTGGTTTTTGGCTAAAAGGTCATCGAGTATGGACTATGCTTGGTAGGGGTCCGAAGAGACCAGGATTCAGCCCATTTGGCCTAGGAGTTAGGCCCCATATTATCTATCAGTTACTATTTCAAGTCGTCGAGTATGGGTTATGCTCAGTAAGGGTCTGAAGCGACCGGGATTTAGCTTAGGACTTTATCTATGGCATTACTCAGCGTTCGGGGACACTGGACCAAGAACACTAAGGCATTGCTAAATACAGACCATCGAGTATGGATTATGCTTGGCAAGAACCTGGAGAGGTTATAAATTTGGATATTGGCTATGAACAGATTGGATTTGGTTTTGAACCCGAAGCTATCCCGGATTTGGATATTTACCTGGAGAGGTCATGGATTTGGTTATTGGTTGTTGGATATGGACGGATTCGGGTTCGGATGGATATGGAATTGAATAAGGATTTGGTTACTGGATAGGGATCAGATATCGATTCGGAGCAGTCATGGGTTTGGATAAGGATATAACAATGGTTACAACACTTGGATAAAGTGGCTTGGCAATGAATGGGGTCATGGTTCGGATGATACGGCTACGGATGGAATTGCTTGACAATGAATGGAACAAGGATTTCAGATATCGGATTTGAGGCTATTCAAAACACACCTTCCAATAGCAAGGCATGTTTTAGGGGGCATATGTTAACCCGCCTTTTGACAAGGCTATGGACAAGCGAATTTAACTAAAATCAATAGTGTTACCCAACTACAAGACGATAGTTGCAGAAGATATGATTGGACTCGAATGAGTATCGAGTTAGGAAAGGATTAGAGGTATGAAGCCTAGTATGGCTCGATCAAGGGTGGAAAGTCACGAGTGGCTCGACCTGAGTGGGTCGGTAGACGTGGCTCGACGGTGATCTGGATCGTCATTTCTGGGTCGACGTGTTGAAGTGGTTCGACGTGGTGGCATGGATCGGTCTTGATGGTGTGGATCGGCAAGCTGGTGTGGATCCGCATGCTTGAGAGGTATTAGAGTAGGGAGTGGCTCAGTGGTGGAGTATGGATATGGTTCGATCAAGGTGGGTCGGCATAAGTTGGTCGGTATGTGTAGGTCGACTATACTTAGTCAGGGAGGATGAGACAAAGTGGTTCGGTATAAGTGGTTCTGGCATCAAGGGGATTGGAGCATATGGATCGGCCATACATGGTTCGGCCGTAGTGGGTCGGTCGACATTGAAAAGGACTTCGGGTCAGCAATCATCTAGCTCCGGGACGGCATGCAAGTGACTTCGGATCGGCATAAGGTTAGGGTAGTAATAATCATAGGGATCGACATGTTGGAGCTGCTTCGAGTCACCGAGCACTTTACTTCGAGTCATGATTAGGGTCACTTCGGGTCAGTACCCTAGCTACTTCGAGTTGGCTTATTAAGAACTTGGGTTCGATCGTGATGAAGGGTGTTGGCACGACTATGGTCTTAGTGGGCCCGTATCACTTAGGAATCCCGGTAACCAAGATTTTGCCTATAAATACAACATGCAAGGCTTCAGAAAAGGGATCTTCATTCTGTTTCCCTTCTTCTTCCTCAATAAGGCTACTGTACCATTATTATTTCAAAAACCATGGATTCTAATCGTAAATGATTCTCATACCAATAAAAAGGAAATTTCTAGAGTGGACGTAGGCCGAAGTCAGCCGAACCACTATAAATCCTCTGTTATTACTGCTCTCTTTTTAATTTTTACTGTTCTTCGTATTTATACTCTCTATATACACTCTATCTATTATGTATGACTGTTAGTTGGTGCTTTCATTTACGTTTGGGTGTTAGTGACCAATTTTGGTGCAAACAATAATCATAAAAGCATTTCGCGTCATGATTAATTCATAAAAAAACTTGGGTGCTTCTAAGACCAAAATCTGGTTAACGAATTACAAATATAAATAGAACAAAACTTCATATTAAGAAATTTAAGATTTTATTTAAAATTTATCTAGAGCGGGCCTTTGTCAATTTAGACTTTATAGGACTAATAAGATCTAAAATGATAAAAAAAATTAAAATTCACCTAATAAACTCTGCTGGTCCAGTTCCAACAATGGTGTCAGTACCAGTCATTAGAGCATTCCATTTAATACACATACATACATATATAGGCACATATAAATATTCATACATACATACACATGTGTCTATATATACACATATATATTAAAGGTATATATATGCATATATGTGTGTGTATATGTGTGTGTATATGTATATGTGTATATATTTGTATATATGTATATATGTAATTGTGTGTATATGCATGTAATAATGGATAAACTTGTAATGAAAATGGAATATAACCCTACTCGACCAAAAGAAGAGAAGAGATTTTAGGAATCTCAAAACTGAACTAAGGGTTCAAATAGGAAATTTTAATTTTGTCTGTTTAAGAGATTCTATTCCATGAATGATAAAAATGATGTGCCGATTCAAAAAAGAATCAACATTTTACAAAGGCCGTTTAGAGACAAAGACATCTCTTTAGAAAGTATATGCACATGATTGGAATCGCTTAATATAACTCAGTCTATGCATAATATTTTTTTGAGGAAGCTCTAACAATCCTCCGCTACTTCTCTTGCCAGAAAAAGTGAAATAGACCCGAGATTAGGAGAAACAAGGAGAGAGTTAAAGCCATTGGATAATCTTGAACATTTATAGGTAGACCTTGAGACCCTACATAGTCCTCTAGATAGGAAAAAAAATCTCAATGTAGAAGCTAAAACGGAACTAATAGACTTCCTCAAGAGATCGATAGATGTTTTTTCTTGGGCACACTCCAACATGGTAGGAATAGATCTTACCATTATCCAACACACACTCAACATCGACCCTAATGCTCATCCAGTATGACAAAAGAGAAGGACCATGGATCAAGATGGGTACGATGCTCTGCATAAAGAATTAAAGAAGTTGAAAGCAAATAGGTTCATCAGAGAAGTATGCTACCTAAAGTTCCTATTCTCGTGAAGAAGACCAATGGGAAATGGAGAACTTGCGTAGAATATACCGATCTCAACAAGGCCTGCCTAAAGGGTAGTTTTCCTTTTCCTAGGATCGATCAATTAGTGGAAATGAATTTCTCTTGTACATAAATGCTTACTAAGGTTATAATCTGATAGTCATGTTTGAACCAGATGCAGAGTATACCAGTTATGTAATATATAAAGGCTTATACTACCATAAAGCCATGCCGTTCAGCCTCAATAATACTAAAGCAACCTACCAGTGGTTAGTTGACATGATGTTCTGGGGATAGATTAGAAAATCATCATAGTATATGTGGAAGATATGCTAGTCAATTCAAAAGCAGCATCAAGTCTTTGTACAAGACTTAAAGGAAACGTTTGCAATCTTGAGGTAGTATAATATTAAGTTGAATCCCCTAAATTTCTCCTTTTCTATCCAGTCAAGGAAGTCTTGGGATAAATAGTGAGCGCTCGCATGATCGAAGCAAACCTGGAACAAATCTAAGCCATAAGGAATACGTAGGTCTAAGAGAGACCAAAAGAGATCACGTGCATAAATGGTAAAGTGGCCTCTCTAAGTAAGTTCATTTCCAAAGCAATAGATAAGCACATATCGTTCTTCAACCAAGTTGTAACGAACCAGATTTTCGATCTATGAAAATCGATATTAATACGTCTACTATATTACATGTCGAACATTCAAGTGCCGAAAACATCGATCTATTAGGGTGAATAAAGAAAGCAGAAGATAGAAGGAAACTAAGCAACACAAAATCACACAATGTAGCGAATAATATATATTACAACAATGATCTTTATAAAGTAGAAATATCTTTATTCATATATACAACATCAGAGTACACTAATTTATCCAAAACTTTTGGATAGTTATAGAAACCTATCCTTACATTGACCAATCGTACGAACTCTATAGTACAATGGAAGTAAAATACATTAATACGTCTTAGCCATTCAGCTCTTCTCCAGCTTCGAAGTATCATGCTAAACCTAGTAAAACATGCTCGGTCTGACCCGAGCATTACATGGAATAACGCCCAGGTCAGTCTGGTTAACCAGCGTGAGTAAAACTCGAAAACAAATAACAACCAACTGATTTCTACATTTGACAGCTTTTCGAAACAAAGGGTATTTCGTAAGACTACATCGTACATAAACATTGATGAGTTTTTACCTCACTATAACTAAAACGTTTTATATCAAGACCTATTGGTATTATCATAGTATCTAGGCTTAAATCAAATAGTGGAAATGGCCGAAATGCTTGCATCTGCCATTTCAACACTAAGCTCTATAATCAAAACCGTATGGCACGTATTGGAGATTGGATCCCAACAATGGCAAGATAAGGGACTACCTTTCGATGATACACCTCTAGTAATGCGCTGATGCTAACACAGAGTCAACTGCCCCTTTAACATGGCAGATCGGATTACCTCACCCCCTTGACACCAAGGCCTTATACTACCACGCTGTTTGCACATAAATCAACTTTGAAAGGGAGTTCTAAAGGGCCACTCCTAATTGTAGAAAACCACATAGCTCTGCTCCATGCCCCATTTTTGCCATTCCTCTCAGTTATGAGGCTTAAGGCTATGCTTTACCTTCTTTCTCTTAGTAGATCTTCACAGAACGCTAACATAGCTCTCCAGGCGTCAACGCAATGCCAGAATTCATCCATACAAGTTCGTTCTAGGTCTGAATGAAACCAAAGGAATTAAATCTACCACATCCATTTTGGAATCACCCTTAAGATTAGTAGCAGTAGCCTTTGTACTTCAAAGAGCACCATCTTCAATCATCATCAAAATGTCTTCCACTCGAATGTACGCGTTGGTTCGGAGTGGTTTTCAGATATAGATTCGATCCTGGTCTCTCCATACCAATAACCAATAATTTTGATTGACTCATTCCCGATTCTTTTGGAAGTAAGTGTTCGACTCCTCACTGTGGAACTTGAATTTACATCCATACTTTCTAAGTCAAACTAAGTCAAATTTGTTAATCGGTTATTTAACTTTCAAATAACGACAAAATCTAGATATATGATTATCCAAAGCAATCACTAAGCCTCAAAACCATTTTCATTCATTAAATTTCTTTTCCTAAAATTTATCAACATTCGTATACTTTTCTCCTTTACATACGTATATTCACAGAATAGTGTAAGATTTCCCTTACCAAATCTCTTAAAATGGATTGAACTGCATTATTTAATTTGGAGAAAAGGATAACTCTAAGCACTATTCCTTTGGTGTTAAGTTTAGGATAGATATCACATACCACCATTTTTAAAAGGTCAGCCTCGAGAAGCACAAACTTCAAATTCCCATTTTATTTATCTTAAATAAGCCCTTTTATAAAATTTCTTTACCAAAGAAATCATCTTTGCTTTAACCCAAAACCATTGACAAACATTTATCAACTTCCATACTCATTTATGAACTCTTTATATTTATTCAAACCCGGTTATATAACTTCTTTATAAACTTTCAAACCTTGTGTAGAACTTCCCTTTATAGACATTTAAATCCATTTATAAAATTAAACATACAAAACGGTTTCTAAAACTCCTTTTATGAATAACCAAAATCATTTATAAAACTTCTCAAACCAACTGTCAATTCGTTCTCCAAATATCTTATTCAAAATAGAATAATTTTGAAGACCATTTCAAAAGAAAATGAAATATTTACTTTACAAAACCAAATGGAGGCTCAATGACTACTATAGATCATTAAATTTGGGTTTAACTTACAAGTATTAATCATATATACTGCCAAACATAAAAAATGTAAGTGATTCACACATTGACATATAATCAATCATCAGTAGATGTCCAGATTATAAATAAAGGTAAATCCATAATTGGGTGAAAATTGTATATATAGAAGTATATCTATATGCTTAAGTTATCATGGTCCGCTTATTAAAATTAACTTTCTTGTGTCCATCACGTTACCAATATTCGACACTTGTGCTAAAAACAAGTCATTTACATCCTACAAAATATGTCAATGTTTTATAATCACTACTTTAATTCATTTGGCTACTTAATGGTCTGGACGAGAGATCCTTTGATTTAAAATCAATTAAATTGAAAAGAAGATTAATTTAAAAGATAACCGATTAAGTTTAAAAATAGCTTTGAAAATATTGAAATATTTTTAATTAGCTCGAATCCTAATAATAACTAATTAAGTCAAGTTTAATTCATAATTAAACTTTAATTAACTTAATGGACTTGGTTAAGTCCAAACTAACTTCCTAATGTATCTTTTTTAAGGTTAAATCAATTCATTATTAGCTAAAACCTGATTAATTAATATTAATTAAATGATCGCTTAATTTAATAATAATTTATTAACTAATTAATTTAATTTAATGGTAACTAATCATTAAATTACTTCTTAACTTCATTAATCACTAATTATTACTTTATAAATCAATAATTAGTCATTAACCTTTCTTAAGTGTTATTAAATTGTTAATTACTTAATTACTAATTAGGTACTAATTACATTTAAATAAATAAAATTTTATATCATCCAAACTTAAATCTTTTAACATTACTAATAATGTTTGAAAACTTTTGCAAAATCATTTCTAAAGAAATCGTTTTAAAACGAAAATCGAATTTTGTTGGACCGGGTCCATAGCGACGATCACTATGAGCGCAGTTTGCTTAAACATGCTTTAAGAAAAAACACTTGCTTATTATTTCATATTTCATGTTAAGAAACATAACTTTTAAAGTTTTTTAGACTTAGAAACAAAGATAGAAACTCTGAAACAATTTTCAAACTTCAAAACAAGAAAATATAGATTTTGATTTCAAATCGGATCTTACGCCCGTCGCAAAACATAAAGTTGTTAATTTTTTTTCAATTCAATGCACTTTGGTTCTTAGATCACAACCATACATCCATACCACCATAATTTTAACATCACAATATATAAGCATAAGTTTATTTGCTTACTAACTCAACAACATCACGTTCAAATCTCTAGAATCAAGTTACACCACAAAAAACTAACTTTTTCTAATTTTCTTGAACTATAGAATCCATGGAATTTTTAGAGAAGAAGGTTTAGAAAAAAAAATGAAGTTGGCATGTAAATGTAAATGTGTGTGGCAGGGTGTGTATTTATAGATGAAAGAAAGTAGGACCATTAGCATTTTAACATTAGTTTTAAAATATCCTAACATGTCATTATTTTGACAAGTCACATTACCACCTTCCTCCCCCTCATATGTCACGTCTCCTCCTCTCTAGTCATACTCTCTATGTCATGGTGGATAATTATGATAATGCTAAGATATGACAAGAGATAATGATATTTACTTACAAATATTATATAAGTTATTATTTTTAAAACCATGAATTGTCACATCACTTCCTAAACATAATAATACAAAATAATATACTATTAGGTCGTTATAATTATTTTGTTAATTAAATTTTATATATGTGTATATATAGTGTACAAAGACGAATAATGTTCTCGATGACTTTCCGATGTCGAAAGGTCGAAATTTCGGAAATTGTTCTTCGGTCATATTTTCCATTTTTCTACGAACTATCTAGTTTGGTAAATAAATTTTAAAAACTCTTTTACCATTATTATTAAATAATTAAAATAGGTTTATTTGTTAATAAAACCAATTTATTATTTATTTAAATATTACTAGAATTTCCAAAGAAATATATAAAACTTATAATATCAACTGTCAGTGTCATAAATATATTTTATTTTTCAAAAATAAAGTAAATTATTTTATTTCATAATTTTGTTTTGAAAGCATATATTAGTGTATGTATCCAAAGCCATGCATATTCTTATTTAAAAGCTGTTTTATCGATAAAATGATTTCCGATTGTTTTATCAATATTTTACCTAGGAAGATATTTAATAATTATCAATATTTTACCTTGGTAATTAATTCACAATATTTTTCCAAACAAAAATAATTATTATAATTTATCACTTAAAACATGATTATTTCTTACTTTTAAACCCATATTTAAATATTTTTAAAATAAATATAATTAATCCAAGCGATATATTTGTGGCTCATTACATCTTCCTCCCTTAAAAGAATTTCGTCCTCAAAATTTACCAAAGTCCTATACCAAACACCTACCATTATTCATTTGAAAATTCTTTTTTCTAACGAATAATGTTCTATCCTCCCAACATATAAAAATATTTCACAAAATCTTCACTTAGGTTCAATCATTTAAGTTTGCAAAATTATTTTAAAATATTCTTGTGTAATATTCTTCTACATCCTAAGAGTATATAAAACATTTGATTTTAAAATCTAATTTGCTTCTAACTATTCAGATGTTAAAATCCAAAATATTGTTTAATAAAACCAAGTTTATTAGATCCTCTTATTAAATTAATTTGAATTCAATTTTCATTTATTAATCTACCTTCTAGTCAAAATACCCTATGATGGATCACCCCTTAACCTACTGAGTTTGACATAACCTAAAGCCATGAACCTTATTGGTCTTAGTCTTTGTCTATCCACAAGTCCAAGAGAGGTAAACTAGGATGAAAATTAATATCAACTAAGAACAATAGAAGAAATGATACATAAATAGAATATCATTCAAACAACATACAATCCTTGATACACGCCAAGTGACTCCATCATAGATGGGAAATGCACTTCAAAAGATAATATACAATATAAGATAATAAACATGGAATAACTTAGGATACTATTCCAAATACTAGTCCTTATCTTCCTAGGGTGAAACTGATCCTTCCATAACTCCCTTTCCTCTTGCTACCGCTGAAGCAGATGGTTCTGTGAGGATAACAAAACGTTTAGGCTGCTCCTCTATTTTGAGCATTGGAAAGTCCTTGACAACGTGGCTCTTTAAGTGGCAGCAACAACATTTTCTTTGTGTGATCTTTTTTCCAAGCTTTTGCTTCTTAAAAGCCTTCATATTTTTTCATACCAACCTTACATTCTTTAACAAAGTGATCCATTTCTCCCATATATGAAACAACCATATTTAGGAGCTTTTTCTTTGAACTTGCACTTCTTATCTTCGGTTGGTGTGGTAATAGGTGGCTGTGGTGCAAAATCTTCAAACCGTAGGGCACTAGTTATCTTTCATTTGAATGATCCGTGGATATAATTCATCATGTCATTACATAGTTTGTCACACCATCCCAACAAATTCTTAACGTCCATGGTTGATTCCAAACCCAAAAACTTCCTTTGACTTAAAATCTTATAATTACGGCATAATGAAGCAAAGTCCATTGGGGTTTGGTCTTCCTTACCCATATATCCCTTAGTTCTGTAAACTCTAGCATTCATGATTCCTGGATTACCTGAATTCATATCAAACATCTGATTTCAAACTCTTACTCACTATGTAGTAAGTTTAAAGAAAGGTTTTAAAAGCAACTAAAGATAAATACATGTCATTCAAAACATTTCCAAGGGTATACCTATTATACATAACTTCTCAAACACCTTACATATTAAAATTTCATAATAAAGAAACTTATTCCCATCTGCTATTATCCTCCAGTTTCCATGAACATATTCCCTTAATTATCTCTCTCCAGGTGGTCGGTTTCTTCTTAATAATCCCTCCGACTTGCAGTTCTCTTTGAATCTTGGGGCAATCTTTCTTGATGTGTCCAAGTTATTGGCAAAAGAAGAAATGTTCTCCCAAACTATGGGAACTACTGGTCCATTCTTGATGTGTCCAAGATAAAGAAGCAATATTTCTCCCAAACATAGAGCCGGCTCCCTTTTTAACATGAAAGACCGGATTGCCTTACACCCTTGACACCAAAGCCTTATAATACCACGGTGTTTGCATGCAAACCAACTCTAAAAGGGACATCTAGAATGGGATGACTGCTCCTAATGGTAGCTAACAACATAGCCCTGCTACATGCCCCGTTTTTTTCCATTCCTCCTGGGTGGAAGGCATGAGGCTACACTTTACCTTCTTTCTCTTAGCAGACCATCTTAGAACGCTAACTCTAACCTTCAGACATCAATGCAATGCCAGCATTCATTCATGCAAGTTCGTTTTGACCGTGAATGAAACCAAATGCACTAACTCTACTACATCCATTTTTGAATCACCCTCTGAATTAGTAGCAGTAGCCCTTGCACTTCAAAGAGCACCAACTTCAACTATTCTCAAAATGTCTTCTACTCGAACGTACATGTTGGTTAGGAGTGGTTTTCGGATATAGATCCAATCCTAGTCTCTCTGTACCAATAATTGATAATTTATAGTTGCCTTATTCCTGGGTCTTTTGGAAGTAATTATTCGAGTCCTAGCCATGGAACTCGAATTTACGTTCATACTTCCTAAATCAAATTAGGTCAAATTTTATAGTCGGTTATTTAACTTTCAAATAACAATAACAAAATCTAGATATTTAATTATCCAAAGTAATCACTAAGCCTCAAAACAATTTTCATTTATTAAATATCTTGTTTCAAACATTTATCAACATTCATCTACTCACAAGTATATTCATAAAACGTTGTAAGATTTCCCATTTCCAAATCTCTTAAAAAGGATTGAACTATGTTATTTAAATTGGAGACAATGATAACTCTAAGCACCACTCCTTCGGTGTTAAGTGTGGAATGAATATCCCATACCACCATTTTCAAAGGGTCGGCCTCGAGAAACCCAAACCTCAAATTCCCGTTTTATTTACCTTAAATAAATCCTTTTATAAATTTTCTTTATCTATGAAATCCTTTTTGCTTTAACCAAAACCTATTTACAAACATTTATCATCCTCCATACTCATTTATGAACCCTTTATAATTATTCAAACCTAGTCATATAACTTCTTTATAAATTTTCAAACCTTGTATAAAACTTCTCTTTATAGACATTCCATTTATAAAATCTTTGTATAAACATACAAAACCATTTCTAGAACTCCTTTCATGAATACCCAAAATCATTTATAAAACTTCTCAAACCAACTGTCAAATCATTCTTCAAATATCTTATTCAAAATAGAATAACTTTGGAGACCATTTCAAAAGAAAATGAAATATTTACTTTACAAAACCAAACGGAAGCTCAATAATTACAATGGATCTTTAAATTATGGTTTAACTTATCTAAGTTATATCATAGATACTACGAAACATCAGATATGTAAGTGATTCACACATAACATACAATCAATCATAGGTAGATGTCCTAGTTATAAATATAGGTAAATCCATAATCAAGTGAAAAATGTACATATAGAAGTATATATATGCGGAAGTTATCATGACCCATTTATTGAAATCAACTTCATTGTGTCTATCACGTTACCAATATTCGGCACTTGTGCTAAGCACAAATCATTTACTTCCCATAAACAATGACAGTATTTTATAATCGCTAATTTAATACATTTTGCTACTTAAAGGTCCATACGAGAGATACTTTGATTTAAAATCAATTAACTTGAAAAGAAGATTGATTTAAAATATAACCGATTAACTTTTAAATTAGTTTTGAAAAGATTAAAATATTTTTAATTAGCTTAAGCCCTAATAATATCTTAATTAACTCAAGTTTAATTCATAATTAACTTTAATTAACTTAACAGACTTGGTTAAGCCCTAATGAACTTCCTAATGTATTTTAGTTAAGGTTAAATCACTCATTGTTAGCTTAACCCTAATTAGTTAAAAATTAATTAAATAATAACTTAATTAAATAATAATTATTTAATTAATTAACTTAATTGAATAGTAACTAAACACTAAATTACTTCTTAATTTCATTAATCACTAATTAAAACTTTATGAATAAATAATTAGTCATTAACCTTTCTTAAGTGTTATTTAACCCTTAATTACTTATTAGGTACTAATACTTTAGAAAAATAAATTATAAAATTGTCCAAACTTAACTCTTTTAACGCTATTAATCAAGTTCCAAAAATTTTGCAAAATCATTTCAGAAGAAATCGTTTTAAAATGAAAATCAACAATTTTGTCGAACTGCGCCCATATGGACTATCACTATGAGCGCAGTTCGTGTAAACATACTTTAAACTGAAAACACTTGCTTATTCTTTCCTATTTCATGTTTAGAAACATAACTTTTAAATTTTTTAAAACTTAGAAATAAAGATAGCAACTTTGAAACAATTTTCAAACTTTGAGATAAGATAACATAGTTTTCAATTTTAAATCGGATCTCACGTTTATCACAGCACACAAAGTTGTTAACTTTGTTTCAACTAAACATAGTTTGGTTCATAGATCATAACCATATATGACGACCTAGAATTTTGGATATTTGAAATTGGAATATTTAATTGATTTTAAATATTTAAAAGCTAATTATTAACTTGAATTTCAAATATCACTACTTATGGGATAATTAAATTATTGGATTAAACAATTGAAAATTGGGTAAAATATGAAATCGGGATTTTTAAGCTCGTTAAAAATAATTTGAAGGCTTATAAAATTTATATCAACAATACTGAAGATAATTGAAGTTCTAAAATTTAATTTGAAAGTGTTTTGTTCAGTTTTGAAAATATATCGTTTAAATTGATATTTAAAAATAGCCTTTCGAGACACAGCCTCGAAATTCAACGAAAGCAGTTTCATTAGATCCATAGTAATGTATAATTATCAGATTTCAAATTTTGTAATGTTTGGAGTTATCGTGTGATCGTACGGTAAATAAACGCGTTGAAATTTATATCGAGAATTTAATATTATAACTGGGTCCAAAAAGCTATCTTCTCCATACGATCAAATTAGGACTTAGAACTTTTTCCGATGCGTTCGGAATAGGGTATAACATTATAAATGCCTAGCGACACGCCTCGATAGGAGGTAAAGATTTGAGTTGCGTAATTCAAGACGATTTAAGTTCAAATCTTTGATTGACCAGTCAATGAACTTCACATTAGCCGTTATTCTCAAAAACTCAAATCACTAGACCTAGCCAACTTCTACACGCAACGGATCTTGTCTTTCTTTTTTTATGTCCACACACAATTGAAAGTATCAATTCAAAGTGAAAGAAGTATAATAATTTGGAAAAATATATAACCCATATGCCTGCAACGATATCACTGGCCCTTCTTCAATTTCCTTTTTGTTCCCAGTTGAAGAAAAAATCCATGGCCGTGATTCCAGAGTGAAAAAAAAGAAAATCAAGCTTGCGATGGGAATGTCGAAATCGGAATCACGATGAGTCGCGATGCTTGGGCCGAACCAAGCATGGCGTCATCTCGGGGTTGCTCAACCTTTTTTGGAGATGAACGTTTTCCGCTGGGGCATGGAAAGTCGAGCTCGGTGAGGGCGTTTTTGCGAGTCGAATTCGTATTCATGGTTGTGGTTCATAGCTGGTCCGGTGGTCGTGACTTTTGAGAGATGGTGGGACGGACTGGTGCTCGCGGGTCGGTGGTTCGCGATGGTTTGGGGTTCCATGCGCGACGCTATTTTGGGGATGATGGCCGGCCGCTAGGAACGTGGTGCATGTAGCAGATTTCGATTTCAGTGGGAGGCTATGTGGGTGCTCGGTTGGAATATTACGGTTCAGTGGCGGTTTCATTGAGCGGCGATGGTGCTCGACGACAATAAGGTAACGATTCCCTTTTTGTTCTAAATTTAAATTGAATAAATAAATGTTTCTATACACAGAAAAAAGGGAAGTTTTTACACTACATTAATCATTATTTTTGTTATATACAGAAGAAAGAAAAAGAAATTTATTTAAATTATAAACAGTAAGGTCAAGTTTTATAAACATATATGCATATAAGGTTTAACAGGAAAAAAATATACACAGGGATAAAATTATGAATTTTTTTTAGGGATTTTAAAATGTTTGAGGAATTTATAAAAGTTAGATTTTTGAAATCTATAATTTTCTTTTATTAGTGTATATGTAGTTTCAAAAGGGAAATTAATAGTTTAATTAAATTATTAGTCAATTAAAATTATTAAATGGTAACTAATTATTAAATTAATTCAAATGTTAATGAAGTGTATAATGTTTATTTAATGTCTGAAATCGTGAAGAAAACAAGCTGGTTTTGTAACGACCCGAAAATTTTCGATCCCGAAAATGCCAGATAGTTATAAAAAAGAAGAAAGAGATAGAGAAGAAGAAGAAAAAACACCACAAAGATTCTCATATTCGCCGTGGATGAAAATATAATATCAAATAATAACAATTTACAAAAGAATTCTGTATCTGTCAATTACATTTATAGTACATCAGAGTTACACATATATACAGACATTGGATATACCCAATCGTCCTGTCTTAGATATACAACAATATAATTGTAACGATCCCGATTTTTAAGCTAAATTTAAATTGGTAATTAATTTAATTTTTTAGTTTAATTGTAAATTAATGGTGTGTTAATTTGAATTTTTCTAAATTTTATAAGGATATGTGTTTGGTTGTGTTTATATATATATAAATAATAATTTGAAAATTTGAGATTTGAATTTGAGATTCAAATGTTAATATATTGAAATTTAACTGGACTTAAAGAAAATTTTATATTTGAAACAAAAATATAATAAGTATGATTACTTAAGTTTAAAATGAAAGTGTTAAAATAAGTATTTGTTAATAAGTTTAATATCTTAAGTTTAAAAAAATATAAATGTATTGAAAATAAAAATTGTATTTATTAACTTATAAATATTTATTAGTAACAAACCATTTTACTTTAATTTGTATAAGTATAAATAATACATAAGAAAAAAATAGATAAACATGTTTTATAAATTAAAATTATGCAAGGTTTAAAACACAATTTGTAAATTAATTTTTAGCAAAGGATTTAAGCATAAAATGTTTATAATTCAACAAATGTTAAAAATAATAAGACAAGTGTAAACCAATCAAACAAGTGGCTATTTATTTAATAAAAAATATATATATGAATTAAAACAAGAGTATATACTTATGCTTCTTTCTCATTTTATTAAAAGTTTACAAAAAAAAATCACAAACCTGTAAAGTAAAAATCAAAAAGAAACCTGGAAATTGAATCTCAAAAACCAGAAAAATAGTATATGCATTCTTCTTCAACTCAGTCAGCTGCATACATTCAAGTCTGAAATCATCTGCATGCATTCTTCATCTAAGTTTCAATTTTCAAATCAAAGTTTCATCAGCAATTACAGTTTCAAGTTCAAAACTGCTTCCAAAAAGCACTACTCTGTCTTTCAATCATATAGATGAGTAACTTCATTTTCAAAAGCTTAAGTATTTTTATAACTGATTGCTTGATTTATGTCTGATATGTGTATATATATGGGAGAGATTTCTTTATGATTGAATGCATGTTTGTCAAAGACCTATAGAACACCTCTGTTTAAAATTCATGCTCGGGATTAATTCAAAAAAAATCACTTCTGCTTGATCCATTGATTATTAGGACTTTGTATCTTAACAAGTTATGTTTGTTTGATTATAAAGTAAAATTTTAAACTTTAATTTAAGTCAAATAAATTAGAGTCTGTTCTAAAAATCTTAAGAACAGTTAAGGTTTAAAATAAGTGATAATTTCAAACATCTTAAAATATCAATTCAGGTTTATAACTTGAATTCTTATCTGAAATTAGGATTTTTAAAACTAAGTTCACATTTTTTTAGTTATGTTTTGGAAGTGCAATTCTGGTTTGCACTATTTTGGAAATTTTGGGAAAATCTGTGGATTTAGTGGATCAGGAAGGTTGTAGTTCTTCATGGAGGTGGAGAAGTGACTAGTGAGGCCGGGAAAAATACAGTGGTGATGGTCAGATGATTGTGGTGGAGGTGGCAAACATCTTAAATTCGTAAACCTAATTTTTGCAAGGCTTAAATTTTCAATTCGTTCGTCACCTATGATTGATCGAGTGCAGCAAGTTTCTAGATGATGGAAGCTGGGTTGTAGACGAGGTCATGGCCAGAGTTGCACAAATTTTGGTGGCCGGAGGGTCATGGACGGCGTGTTGACAGGTTTTAGGGTGAGTTTCTGTCTCGAGTTCCCGGTTTTGCTGGGGGACTCGATTTTGATTTGAGTTGCTGTGGTGGATTTGGGTGATTGTGACCATACCTGGAGATGGTCGGCGATGTGTGAAGGCTGTCGAAGGTGGATGGAGTTGGCCAGAGCCACGGTGCATGTGCACCGTGCATTTGATTTTCCGATGATTTTTTTGGGTTTGGGTAGGAAATTGTTCTCGGGATTTACTCGAGTTATTCGAGCATTTATTCGAAGTAAAATAGGTTGTGACTCGAAGCAATTTTGGGTTTGCTCGAGTATTGGTCCGGTGACAGTTTTCTGATGACTTGACTGTAAATTTAATTTAAAAGCAAATTTAAAATGAAATTAAAGTTATAATGATAGATTTAAACAAGTTTAAATATAATATGAAGTATAATTTCAAAATGACTTTGAATCTTTAAAGTTTTAAAATATTTGAAAAGGGTTTCAGTTTTTTTTTAAACTTGACAGTTTTTCTAGATTTTAAATTTTAATTTAAATCTGTAACATAATTTAAACTGGGTTTAAATTTAGAAGTTAAGTTCAGTTTTCAAATATACTTTTAAATCTTAAAGTTTTAAAATGAAATTTGGGTTTTAAATTAAAGTTTTAAATCAAGATTTTAAAACCAAGTTTAAAATCAAAGTTTAAATCAAAATTAAAATATAGATTCAAGTCTCTTTGAATCCAAATCTGGAAATTTAAATTAGTTTTAAATCTGAATGTGTTTTAAAAAAGTTTAAATTAAATAGCTTTTAAAAGTACTTGTTTTCAAACAAATATTTAATTTTTTTAACTCCTATGATAAGCGACTCAGCGACCCAAGGCAATGGCGAGGCAACTGGAATGAGACTCTGCATCACAACTTAGCGACTTAGAGACCGAAGCGACCTACGAGTTTACAAGATAAGGACCTAACGACCTAACACATGGAGCGGCTCGTAAGCGACTTAAGGCATAAACAAGTTAACAATTATGGACCTCACGACCTAAAGGTTGAACGACCCAATGACTTTAGTCCTCAGCGACCTAAGAGCTCCGGCGACTTAAAAGGTAGAACACTGCCAAGCGACCTAACAGGTAACGACTTAAGGAAAACAGCGACCTAAAAGATTAGATGGTCCAGCGGCCTAACAGCTTAAAGGCTAGGCGACTCAATGGTCCAACGACTCACGACTTATTGAGTTAACGATATAAGGAGTGAAGTGGCTCAACAACCTAGCCTAGGTCGCTACATTGGATATCTCAACGTTGTTGGGTCGCTAACTACTCCCATAAGTCACCACCGACCTACGACTTACCCTAGGTCGTTCACGACCTAGTACTTGGTGATAAAATCGTGTCGCTTTCCTCTAGGTCGTTACGATCTACCAGCTAATTCAAATGACCAAGTGCGAACCAGTTAAGTCGTAGCTCGTATTCCCTTAACTCGGTAGCGACCTATGACCCACCTTAGGTCGTGCATGACTTATACCTCGCCCAGGAAATTTCCTATAAATACTTCCCTTACTCCAATACAAAGGGGGGACTTTTGGCTCATTCTGGAAGCGCCAATACTCTGTCATTTTCTCAACTCGAACAGCACTTCAAGCACTTCAAACACCAAGGGCGTTACGACAAACTTCAAGAGAAAAATCTACATCATACGACATGGATTTGAAAGATTATTCTACAACGAAGTTTGAACTACTAGTCTAAATTGTGTTGTAATTGAAGAAAGTTTTATAAATTGTATTTGAGTCAGCAATAAAGAGATTGAAAGTGGACGTAGGCTTGACTTTTAAGCGGAACCACTATAAAAACTGTGTCTTTTATTGCTTTTCTGAGATTTTCCTGCTTATTTCTGATTCCTGTATCGACGGATGGTGCTTTCACACTTTCACAACTCGCACCGGGGTGTTAGCTTTTGATTTTTACGTTAACATTTTTGGTGCTTTCAATGAGAATTGAACTCATGATACTGTCATCATAGCTTCGCAGAAATCTGTGGAAAGGATCTCTCTAAAAACCAAAAGTTTGTCAGAAATAATGGCTCCTGGAAGAAAGCGCAAGTCTGTTAGATCCGACGATGTTCGCGAGACTACTGCCACTTCTCCTCCTTTAAGTCAAACAACTCCAACTGTTGGAGTAACGCGAGCAGAATTGGATGATGCGGTTTCTGGGCTATATTAGCAGATGGAAGCCCAAAACAAGCTGATGTTCGAAAGGTTGAATGCTTTGCTTGGGGCTAACCGTCAACAAGTGAATAACGAACCAAACTTTGCTGATAATGTTCATGATGTTGAAGAAAGAGATGTTCCTCAAAGGGCAGCTGGCCCAGTCAAAGACACACCTCCCCAAGTTGGAGGATCGGGACAACGGCCAACTTTCCATGAGCGCTTGTCAAGGAAAACTTATGAAAAGATGGCCGATGCCTGTCCTGCTGAGCCCCTTAATGATGAGGAATATTTCTCAGGGATGGTCTGACAAATCATGAAGGAAAGTATGCAAAGAGTGGAAGACGAAAAAGAATAGGGGTTCGTTCCGAGCAAGACTCCATTCACTGAAAGGATTTTGAAAGCAGAATTTCCTAGGAAGTTTGTTCCTCCTACCATACCGGCTTATAAGGGGACAAGTGACCGTAATGAATTTCTATACAAGTATGATTGGCACATGACTCGTGCTAGAGCGTCTGATGAGATCAAATGCCGATATTTTCCGGTATACCTGGAAGGAGTTGCTCTACTCTGGTTCACAAAGCTGCCGGTCCGGTCGATAGACCAATTTTCTGATTTGACTCGAAAGTTTAAGGAATAGTTCAGATTGTACGCTTCGAAGGCGAAAGATATAATGTCGTTATCCAGCTTGGAGCAGAATCCTGGAGAATCCATAAGATCATTCTTGAATCGCTTCAATATAGCTTTGGATGAAGTAGACAACGCATAGCCGAGAATGATTCTAATGTACCTGATTAGGGCTATTGATAAGGCAAGTGAGTTCGAGAAGTGGTTGAAAATGAAAGAACCGAATTCGCTTGACAAGTTTTATAAGAAAGCCGATGAATTCATGCGCTTGGAAAGCCTCCAAGCACCGGCTAAGGTGGTATCGACAGGGGCTGGAAATAGTAATGCTGTTCCGAATAGAAAGGAATCTGGCAATTAGAAGAGGGGAAATGATGGTCAGAAGAAGCAAGGAGATGCAAAGAAAAGTCGTCCCTTCAACTTCACCCCTCTGACTGATACCCCGGAAAACATCTACTTTGCAAACAAAGACACAGTCGAATTCCCCGCACCAGCTAAGCAAAAGGGTTAATAAGAAAGCCGAGAAGAATGGAAGGTTTTGCCGGTTTCACAACTAACCCGGGCATGATACCAACGAGTGCCGTCACTTGAAGAGTTGATTGAGGAACTATTGAAAGAAAACAAGCTCCAGCAATATGTAAGGAGGAACAAGAATGGCCCAACTTCGCTAACTCAAGGACAACAGGCTCCTTTTCATCGTCCTAGCTCAAGTGGAAAGGCAGTAGATCATGATTCAGAGAGGCCCGTTATTAATGTGATTACAGGAGGACCTCACCCAGCTGGCAGAAGCTGGGGTGAGATGGAACGGTACGCTCGTGCATTGAAATATACCCCAACAGAGGAGAGTGTTTTTGTGTTGAAAGATGCTGCACCTCTGAAGCAGTATAAAACTTTTAATGATGACATTATCTTCAGAGTCAGGGATTCTATGGGTGTTGAAGCCCCTACCATAGGTCCCTTGGTTATTTCTGCTGGCATTGGGCCAGCTACTGTAAGAAGAGTACTTGTTGATTGTGGTGCTTCTTGCAATATTCTTTTCAAGAAGACTTTTGATCAGATGAAGATCCCAATGGCTGATGTTCAAGCTTCATCGCAAAAGATCGTTGGGTTTACTGGGGAACCCAGGCGGTCGATTGGGACTATTGACCTGTTCGTGGAACTTGGAGAGGGGCAGAAGAAGGTCGTTCGAAGGCAGACTTTTGTAATTGTTCATGAATTTTCTGCTTACAACACCTTCCTAGGCCGTCCAACTCTTGCAACCTTTAAAGCAATCCTCTCCCCGTGGTGTCTTACCATGAAATTCCCCACAGATAATGGAATTGTTGTTGTTAAAGGGGATCAGAATGCGGGGCGGGAATGTTATCTGATAGAACTGCGTGAAAGCAAGAAAGAGAGAGATGGGAAAGGATGCGGCAGCCCCAGTCCGCATCAAAGAATCAAGCTTATAGCAATTATAGGGCGGACCCTGTACTGGCGAATGTAGCGAAGCACGAAGAAAAATGGATCCCAGAAAAGCCAGTGTAGGGGAGAATCGAGTGGTGCCAGTGGAAGTAACGGTACCAGTAACTGTTAACCCAAAAGACCCAAACAAGGTGCTGAATGTGGGTTCACAACTTAGTACGGCAGTTTAGAATATTTTGATATCATTCCTGAAAGCAAATCTGGATGTATTCGCTTGGACCCATGCTGATATGTGTGGAATATCACCTGAAGTTGCAGTACATACTTTGAATATTGATCCGAAGTTTACACCTGTGAAGCAGAAAAGGAGAACCCAGGGTCCCGAAAGATCAGCAACATTGAAAGAAGAGGTGGATCGGCTCATGGAGAATGACTTTATCAGAGAATCAACTTATCCGAATTGGGTTTCAAATCAGGTACTGGTTAGGAAAGCTAACGGAAAGTGGAGAGTATGCATCGACTTTTCAAATTTAAACAAAGCCTGCCCCAATGACTGCTTTCCGCTACCCCGGATTGACCAGTTGGTTGACGGAACAGCGGGACATGAATTGTTATCTTTTATGGATGCTTACTCCGGATATAACCGGATTATGATGCATGAGCTAGATCAAGAGGACACGAGCTTTATTACCGATGTCGGTCTTTACTGCTACAGAGTCATGCCCTTCGGACTGAAGAATGCAGGGGCAACCTGCCAAAGGCTTGTTAATGCGATGTTCAAGCCACAGATTGGAAAGACCATGGAAGTTTATGTTGACGGTATGTTGGTTAAATCAAAGAAAGCAGTAGACCATATGGACCACTTAGCGGAAATGTTCGCCATCCTACGAAAGTATGGATTGAAGCTTAATCCTTTGAAGTGTTCATTTGGGGTGGAGTTTTCATTGTGAGCGCTAGGGGCATTGAGGCTAATCCTGCTCAAATCACCGCCTTAAGAGAAGTCAAAGCTCCTAGAACGAAGAAGGAACTGCAAAGTCTCAATGGAAAAGTCGCTGCTTTAAGCCGATTCATTTCCAAAGCTACTGATAAATGCATTCCATTCTTTGATGCTCCGAAGAAAGGAAGGAAAAACTTTGACTGGACTCCAGAATGCCAAAAAGCTTTCGATGAGTTAATTCGTCATATGGAAACTCCTCCGATACTTTCTAAGCCCGACGATGGTGAAGATCTCTTTGTATACTTGGCGATCTCAGCTCATGCTCTTAGTGCGGCACTGGTACGAGAAGACGCCAAAATTCAACACCCAGTCTACTATATTAGCAAAAGGTTTACTGGGGCAGAAATGAATTATTCAAAGTTGGAGAAGCTTGCCTATTGTATATTGATCGCATCAAGAAAATTGAGGCCATATTTTCAAGCTCATCCAATCAAAGTCCTCACTGATCAACCTCTGAAGCAAGTCCTCTTTCGCCCTGAGACTTCGGGTTGCCTTTTGAAGTGGAATATTGAACTCAGTCAATATGACATCACTTATCATCCCCGAAGAGCAATCAATGGACAAGTTTTGGCAGATTTCATCGCAGAATGTACAGTCAACGGTGTTAGTGGGGAAGTAATGACCGATAATTCCCCAATTCGATGGAAATTGTATGTTGATGGCGCAAGAAACGATTACTGTTCCAGGGCTGGGGTTGTGCTTGAAACCCCTGAAGGGCGGTCATTGTGTTATGCTTTAATATTGGAATTCCCTTCGACAAACAATGAAGCAGAGTATGAAGCTCTTATTGCCGGTTTGAAAATTGTTAAAGAATTGAATGTCAAAATGTTGCAGATCTTCAGTGATTCACAGCTTATTGTGTGTCAAGTTAAGAAAGAGTTTCAAACTAAAGGAGGAAATCTGCCCGCTTACTTGTCAAGAGCCTGGGAGCCTCTCGATGACCTTCACCATTATACGATAAATCATATACCTCGGGAAGAAAACATGAAGGCAGATTCCCTCGCAAAGTTTGCAAGCACTGGTAAAGATCAATTATTGGGATTAGTTCCAGTGGAAGTCCTGTCAACTCCAAGCATTGATGGGATGGATATTGACTGGATCATGACTATATCACATGAGCGAGAATCATGGATGACTCCGATATTGAAATATCCGCGCGACGGTTCTCTACCAGAAAACTTAAAAGAACGGCAGAAGTTGTTAAGAAAAGCCTCCAGATACATAATTCAAGATGGCCGATTGTATAGGCGGGGATTCTCAATGCCATTACTCCAATGTGTGACCAAGGAAGAAGCTGAGACAATTCTAACAGAGGTACACGGAGGAGAGTGTGGAGATCATTCAGGTGGTCAAACTCTAGCAAAGATGGCCAGATATTAATCGTGATGCTGCAAGTTATGCCCGAAAATGTGACCGATGCCAGAGATTTGCAAAAATCCCAACCTTCTACTGAGATAACACAGATGGTCAGTCCGTGGCCATTTGCTATTTGGGGAATAGATCTCATCGGGCCTTTGCCAACTGCCAAATCCGAAATCAGATATGCTATTGTTGCCGTTGATTATTTTACTAAATGGGCTGAATCTGAACCATTAGCTACTATTACCTCTAAGAAGATGATAAACTTTGTAACTAAGAATATCATTTGCACGTATGGTGTGCCTCAAAAGATAATCACAGACAATGGAAACCAATTTGAAAGTGAAGAGTTCCAAGATTTTTGCACGAAATTCAAGATCCAGAAAAGTTTCTCAGCAGTGGCTCATCCGCAGGCAAACGGGCAAGTGGAAGCAGTAAACAAAATTATCAAATCGACCATCAAAAAACAGCTGGAAAAAGCGAAAGGCGGTTGGGTCGATAAGCTTCCACTAGCACTATGGGCATATAGTACTATACATAAAACTGCGACGGGGCACACTCCATTTTCATTGGCATATGGATCAGAGGCAATGATTCCGGTAGAAATAGAGGCCCCTTCACATAGAAGAATCCATTTCAATCAAGCCGAAAATGAAAAGCTGCAACTTGAAGCCCTTGACTTCCTTGATGAAAAAAGAGAAGAGGCTGAGCTCAGAATTGCGGCTCATCAGCAAAGAATAGCAAGGCACTTCAATTCCAAAGTTCGCCAATGCAGCTTTGAAGTTGGGGATCTAATCTTAAATAGAATTATGACACCTACAGGCGTGTTTGGGCCAAACTGGGAAGGGCCGTATGTCATAGGCCAAAAACTTCTTGATGGCACATTCAAACTCATAACTTTCGAAGGAGACCCAATTCCAAGAGCTTGGAACAACAATCATTTGCGCCCATATTTTACTTAAAGGCTTTAATGAAATATTGTAAAAGAATGATGAATGTATGATTCTTGTATTGAAAGCCATTGTAAAGCCAGTGCAAGTGAATAATAAGAACTATAAAGTGGATGTAGGCCCAGTTCTTGGCCGAACCACTATAAATCTTGTGTTCTTTACTATTATAAACTGCTTTGTTTTATTTCGATATATAAAATACGTCAATTGTATTACTAAAATGTCGATTTAATAATGCAGGCCATCAAAACAAAGCTTACCCATCACAAGACCAAGCAATCCCTGAAATCACCTAACAAGCAAACGCTAAGCCGTTCAAAGTTTCCATACTCAAATCCTACGAAAGAAGTGCTTCAAGCAAAAAGTTAGTGATTCTGCTGGAAGTGGGCCATTGCTAATTAATTGTGGTTGTTTGTACAAACGAGCATCCAGTTAAATAGCCTGTCTCTGCCCCCACCAACTCGCTTAACTATGAAGTATACTTCTTTGGATAAAGGAAATTGTTGGTAATTAAAAGAGAAGTGTGTTTGGAAAAGATAACGGGGATCGCCGATATGAATCAATGGCAAAGAGACATGGGCGAGCAAGCATCAAACAGCCAAAGACCTCTTCGGAGGTGCAAGCCTTCTTCGAAGGCACAACTCTTCGGAGGATAAAGACCTCAATCGGGGCATGCCAGAAAACGAAAGTTCTCTTTCTCAACAAAAAAAAGATTGGTATGGAATGACCGGGAGCACCTTCCCAACTGGAAAGCAAGGCGCTTGTTCACTAGCTGAGACAGTTTGCGCAGACAAGCATCCAAGTAACTTGCGTCCGCCCTGTGAATCCATGCGATGATCGGAGGCACCTTCCCAAGTGGAAGGCAAGGCGCTTGTTCGCTAGCTGAGACAGTCTGCGCAAATAAACGTCCAAGTAACTCGCGTCCGCCCCGTGAATCCAGCAAACCATGAGGAAGAAACTTCTAGGCATACTCGGAGGCACGCATTCCACCGAGATTTGAAATAAAACTTCACAAGTGCTGGAATGTGAAAAGCCCTCTTCGGAGGCCCATTTCACCATAGTTGAAATGCTAAAAGACCTCTAACGGGCCTCGCCAGAAAAAGAGAGTTCTTTCTCGATAGAAAGTTGCGGACTGATTGGTGGCACAGAACACTCATGTCCGCCCCGTGAATCCATCCAACTAAGAGAAGGAAACTCCAAACTTCCATGCAAAAGCCCTACTCAGAGGCATACATTTCACCGTGATCTGAAATAAAACTTCACACGAGTCGAAATGTGAAAAGCCCTCTTCGGAGGCCCGCTTCCCAGCGAACTGGGAAAAGATAAAAGCCTCTGCCAAGAGGTAGAAACAAAAAGACCTCTTCCCAAAGGCACAATCAAACAAAAAGACCTCTTCCCAGAGGCGCAACCAAACAAAAAGACCTCTTCCCAGAGGCGTAATCAAACAAAAACCCTCTTCGGAGGCTCAAGCAGGTTGAAGCCCTTTTTCGGAAGGCCCACTGTATTATAAAGTAAAATTCACTTGCCAAAGCAAAAGTGACTTTTTCCAAAAGTGAAGTGTAAAAACTTCGCAACAAAAAAAAAAGAAAAGAAGAGAAGACTCCTCCAATATGGGGTGCATTCTACTAAATTAGAAAAATATTTCCTTGGAACGGAAATATTATCCTATAAAGTACAAATGCAAACCTCCTTCAAATGGAAGAGTTGTTCTCTAAAGGAAGAGTACAAGTCTTCTCAAAACAGAAGAGTTGTTCTCCGAAACTTTTCCCATGTGAAAGAAATTGCAATAAACCATGGTATGGGGGCAATACAATATAGTCATCGTAAAAATAAAAACAATTCTCAAGCAACATACCATAGGTTTACCGCAACTTCACACAAAGAGGATAAAGAAACTTGCATGAAAACGGAAAATAAATGCGTTCTCAAATACAGGAAGAAATTTGTATAAGTAAAAGAACCATTTTATTCCATACTATGAGAATTTTGTACATGTGCAGGTTTCAAAGTAAAATAAGGCGGGGACTGGTACCCGCACAATCTCCAGTCAACACAAGCTTATATACAAGCAAAAAGCAAAGAGCGAGATAAAAAGCACAGGACCAAAGCCATCATTTCTTCTTCCCTCCACCTTTTGAGCCTGCACCTGGCCGGATCACCAACTTCTTGCGCCGTCTTGAAAGAGTAGGGGAAGAAGGAGAAAGGGGAACAATTGGACTTGCTTCTGCTTTTTCCTCGCCGGCTGAAAAAGACCTCTTCCCAGAGGCGCAATCAAACAAAAAACCCTCTTCGGAGGCTCAAGTAGGTTGAAGCCCTTTTTGGGAAGGCCCACTGTATTATGAAGCAAAATTCACTTGCCAAAGAAAAAGTGACTTTTTCCAAAAGTGAAGTGTAAAAACTTCGCAACAAAAAAAAAGAGAAGACTCCTCCAATATGGGGTGCATTCTACTAAATTAGAAAAATATTTTCTTGGAACAGAAATATTATCCTATAAAGTACAAATGCAAACCTCCTTCAAATGGAAGAGTTGTTCTCTAAAGGAAGAGTACAAGTCTTCTCGAAACATAAGAGTTGTTCTCCGAAACTTTGCCAATGTGAAAGAAATTGCAATAAACCATGGTATGGGGGCAATACAATATAGTCATCGCAAAAATAAAAACAATGCTCAAGCAACATACCATAGGTTTACCGCAACTTCACATAAAGAAGATAAAGAAACTTGCATGAAAACGGAAATAAAATGCGTTCTCAAATACAGACAGAAATTTGTATAAGTAAAAGAACCATTTTATTCCATACTATGAGAATTTTATACATGTGCAGGTTTCAAAGTAAAAGAAGGCGGGAACTGGTACCCGCACAATCTCCAGTCAACACAAGCTTATATACAAGCAAAAAGCAAAGAGCGAGATAAAAAGCATAGGACCAGAGCCATCATTTCTTCTTCCCTTCACCTTTTGAGCCTGCACCTGGCTGGATGACCAACTTCTTGCGCCGGCTTGAAAGAGCAGGGGAAGAAGGAGAAAGGGGAACAATTGGACTTGCTTATGCTTTTTCCTCGCCGGCTGAAGCTTCCTTCTTCTTTGAGACTCCACTTCTCCCCATTTTCTTAGAAGAAGACCTGCTTCCTGGAGTAAAATGTGTGGCTAACGGCGTACTGTCAGAACCAGTTAGTTCCGGAGTCTTTTTTCCCTCTTCAGTTTCTTCTCCCCTATGTTCTTGTGAAGCAATGGGATCTTCCAAGTCTTGAAGAGCTTCTATTTGCTCTTCTTGTGATCCCGGTTGAGAGGCAGAAGGAGGAGTGACCTGAAGAGACGGGGGAGGAATAACTGGAGGAGGGGAAGTCTGAACAATGCTCGGTACTTTCTCTACAGAAGAAAAGAAGTTAAAGTCAGTATCTCTTGAAAAGAGAGGAGTTAGTGGCGTGTCGAGATTTAAAAAATAATCAAGAAGTTCATCAAACTCATGTGAAGCGAACGAACAGTCCACTTGAGCAAGATCAGCAGTAAGGTTACCTGGCGAAGCAGGCTTTACTATATCAACTTCAAAGCCCCGCGCGTCACCACTCTCTTGACTATCATCTCCATTGTGAGCAGTGACACCTTCAGTGATGGCATTAGTAGGAGGCGGAGAATGGGAACCGGAACCACTGATGTCGATATCGGCTGAAATCGAAGGTTGAACTGGGTCGGTTAAAGTTGCCTTTCCTACATGTTCTCCTTCGGCCATTCCGGCTCTCTCTTCGGCCAGTTGCTTCTTTCCTCTGGCAAGAGCGGCGTGGGCATCGTCATCAAGATAATTTGCCTCTAAATCCGCCTCACTATAGCCAGCACTGCCAAACATGTCAAGTATGGCCTCTCACACTTCGGCCAGAGTTATTTCATATTTAGGGCCTAGAAAGGAGAGACTACCACGCCCCAGGACGCTATGCAAGTAGAAGTCAAACAATGTTGAGCTGATATTGGCCTTCGTTGCTTCGTGAGACTCTTCAGCTGCAATTTTACCAGCAACAGCCTCATCACGCTCTCTTTCAGCTTTAGAGAGTTGAAGTTTTAGCATTTCGATCTCCACGTCCTTGGAGTTAGTCTTCTTTCACAACTCTGCCATGTCAGCAATATGGACCTCATTAATTCTTTTTTGCACATCAAGCCTATCTTCGGCATCTCTTTGAGCGGCATGAGCATCTCGCACCTGTTGTTGAAGCACTTGCTCCCTTTGCGAATAGGAAGTGGAGGAAGTGGCAAGCTCTTCTTTGAGTTTTTCAACTTCCGCTTCGAGCTTTTCATTATAAGTAGCAATGCTTCTCATCTCCGCATCATGTTGCTCCAGAATCTTCTGCCATTCAGATTTGTCATTTTCCATTGTTAACATGGCTTCAAGATTCGTGCGATTTACCCTCTGGAGCTCATCGACAAGTTTTTGCCAACCTGACATTCTTTCAATATCAAGTTTGACAACATCAAGGTTGCGCAGCATAGCCTGCTTATCGATCGGGACCAGGTCAAGATCAAAGCGCACTCCTTTCAGGCACCAGTTCGGGAATCGGCTCTGAAGAGTAGCTGGGCCTGGACCAACTCGATATTGGGGTCTTCCAATGATTGTTTGAATATCAGTACGTGCCAGGGTAGGAGATTGAGGCAGTACAGGAGCAGCAGGTTGTTCGAAAATCTCGGATGCTGGTCTTTCGCCATGTTTGGCTCTTTTACTCACATCTTCGGGAATCTGACTTTTCCCCTTGTCATCACGGGACTTCCGTTTATGAGAATCATCTTCCCTCTGGGAAGAATCGTGTCGCTCGTCCCATCTTTCATGACGTTCT
This sequence comes from Allium cepa, assembly GCA_030765085.1. Classification (NCBI taxonomy): domain Eukaryota; kingdom Viridiplantae; phylum Streptophyta; class Magnoliopsida; order Asparagales; family Amaryllidaceae; genus Allium; species Allium cepa. The sequence continues at coordinate 389,907,141 of CM060943.1, read as the reverse complement.
TCATAGGCACGCCTTTTACGAGCTTTTCGTGCGGCTCTTTCTTCGTCAGTATCCCTATAAGAAGATAGATATCTCTTGGGATCAAAAGAGCCGCGTCTCCCGTAGCTCTAAAAGTCGTCGTAATAAGAGCGTCGCCCCATTGAAAGACCTGAAAATGGAAAAGAGGCAAAGCTTGAGAATCTTTGAAGTAAAGTGCATGTAAGTGCATAAGAATGCTAAAAATCCTAAGTGTGCGAAACGTGCAAACTACGCGCGTCGGACTACGAACCACTCCTAGGTTGCGGGTAAATGATGGGTTTTGTGGCTAACGTCAACTCTTGAGCTGACGAAGTCTGTTGTAAAGTGGATGTTGCTTCAACTGTTGAAGAGGTAGCTCTGGCAGAAACAGGGTCGTCTTTAAAGAGCTCATGTGAAGTGATCATCAGATCGCTCAACCCTTCAAAAATGTCATCCCCACTCTGCTTGGCAGGACTCGCTCTCTTAGTTTCCTCATCACCGGATTTCCCTGAATGATGAAAAGGCTCTTCCTCTTCGATGATCGGGGCAAGTGTAAGCTTGTCAGATGGCTCCGCAATATCAGTAGAAGTAGAGCACTTCACCAGTAAAGCTTCAGAAGTGGGTTCCTTCGGTATAGGTTCCTCAGCAGAAATGGGGGCATCTGGCGATTTGGCTGGAGAATCGGGAACTTCGTGAGGTTGAGTGGAGCGAGAAGTGTGCAAAAGCTCATATTGGTGCAGAAGTTTATCTCTCAGCAAAAACTTAATACTTCTTTCTTCAGCCGGCAAGGCACTTAGTCTATCAAAGGTCGTCTTGTGAATGGGGTTTCTAGAGGGAGGAGGAAGTGCTGTAAAAGAAAAAAATGAAGTTAGCACTTAGCAATTCGAATCTTTGAAAGCTGAAACGAAGAAACAGAGATGAGCAATCTCACTTCCTTTTCTCCAGATGGCATAAAACCCTAGGGGACAGCGGACAAAGAAGAATTGATTCAGAAAGCCGTGAGCGCTTTCGGAAAGATCAATAATAAGTTTGCGATTTCTGGCACTTCTCACAAATATAAAGGAGGGGTGGTCTTTATTCTTTGCAAATGTGCAGAAGTAGCAAATTTCTTCGAAGCTCGGGAGGCGATTAAGTGTCTTCCCGAATAAAACACACAATCCCATCAGGATGGTGTATCCATTGGGATGTAGTTGGAAGGGTGAGATGGTTAGCTGGAGAAGGAGTTGATGGAGAAACTCATTGAAAGGGGGAATGGCACCACAAAGGCACATCTGACGGTTGACGGCAACAAAACCAAGAGGCGGCCTGTCGGCAGTATCATTTGGGCCAGGAAGTCTAGCATCTGCTTCGGCAATCCCAAATTGAATACGTAGTTGATTGAATGTCCGCTGACTCAAAGTAGTTGGAATTCTCTCAGGAGGATCAACCAATGGTTCAGCTATCGGGAAGACTCCTTCAGGTTGCTCGATTATTTCTTCTTGAGAAGACATCCTACACAAGGAACTGGACATTCAAATATGAAGGTGCACGTTTCCTAAATGTGTGAAGTGTTGTGTAAAACTAACAAAGTGACAAGAAAGTATAACTGGAATTTAAAATTAATAAACATATGACAAGTGTAAAATTTCAGGACTTATCGCCTTAATTCCAAATGCAGGTGCAGTATTGATGCAAAAAAATCGACTTTAGTTGATTAACATTGCTTTACTACTTCACTTGAATTTGTTGGTTCACAGCATTTCATATAATTTCTTTATGTTGATTATGTTTTATCGACTAATCTGTCGTTCGATGTGGGCAATCAGTGGCAGTATATTCGTCCCATTTTCTGCAAATGTTGTTTTTAACAGGTCATTAGCATTAAGTTGATTTAATCTGTTAAGAAAGCATAGCGAGGTCATGCAAGATATCTTGGTAGTTCAAAATTCAAGTTGGAAGTTCAATCAAATCCTATCAAAATTTTGAGGCTTTCAAGTTATGTTCAAAGTTCTTAAGTCGCAATCCGAGTCAAGAAGTCCAAAGTTCAGAAGCTTCGAAATCAAGGCGGTGAAAATTCGCTCAATTCCTAGGTCGCTCGTGACCTGGAAAGTAGGATGAGATTGGTATAAGTCGCCTACAACTCAGCAGTGTAAATTTACTTAAGTCGCCAACACGACCTAAGTGTTAAGTCGCCTACACGACCTAAGTGTTAAGTCGCCCGCACGACCTAAAGATTAAGCCGCAGAGAGTAGGTCGCAGGAGTTTTCAGGTTGGCCAAATATGTAAGGTTTTAAAGGTCCGTAAGTCGCTCGGATTTATTAGGTCATTCCTGAAGTGATGTAGCGATCCCAAGATACCTCCCGTTAAAACCGCTATGCCTTACTCTCCAATTGCACTTTGCCGCGTGTCCTCCAACCGCTGCATCGTTTGAAGCATCATCATTTCCTCTGAATCTCCAGTGATCCAATAACCCCTCAACCTGTTAAGAACTTTCTGGCTCCCTTCAAACTCGCAAACCAGCTAACTTGGGGTCCTATAATCCATCATCTCCTCCTCGAGTCATTGAAAATCACCCGAAAATCGAATCAAATCACCTCAATTCCATCAGAAATCAGTCACGACATGGTTTACGAAGAAACATATGTGATATCCCGAAAATTTTAGCAATATCAATTTAATAATCTGTATTTAAAATTAAATTGATTTGATAATATTTTAATAAAAATTTACTTGATTTAATAATCCAATTAAATAAATGTGTAGTTGATGAATTTTATCTTTAAAAGCTAATAATTGTTTTCCTATTTATAATGTATATATATATATTTATATATATATATATATATATATTGTGAATAGATAAGTTTTGAATTGAAGTTAAATAAACAAATAAAATCTTGTTTTTTTTAATTCTAATATTCATTTGATAATTTGAAGATTTTTATTTTATTTAATAAATAACTAATTGGTTTAAAATACTTAAGGTAATTGTTTTAAATTGTATAATTGTATTTTAAACATAGTTTAAAATTTTAATAAGATAAATAAAAGTTTATTTTATTTGTTTTAAATATAGCTTAATAATTATAATTTGGAATTATATGAAAATTTAAGATAATCTTTATATATTAATTCTTTTAATCAAGATAAATAAAATATGTAATTTATGATTTCTTTTATAAATAATTTAAAGTTAATAAATATGTTATTTTCTAGTAATAATAAATGTATAAATGTAGATATGTTTTAAAAGACAAAATTATTATTGTCAAATTAAATATGTTAGTATAAATTAGTTTTAAAATTGGATTTTAAATGTATAAATAGCATTTGAATTTGAATTCATTTTGAAATTCAAATGAATAAACATATATGAATAACCATATTTAAATTTTGTAAGTGAGCATTCATGTTTTATAAGTTGTTTTATTTCATTAAAAAGAAATACATATACATTTATTTATGAAACTACTATATATGTATTTAATAAAGGAAAGAGGATTTTTATTTATCTTTAAATTAAAAGTTATAAGTAACATATGCATAGAACAAGTGTTAATATTCTAGGTGATTAATAAGACAAGTGTAAACAAATTATTTTCTTATTTTGACAAGTGTCTTTCATTTTGATTTCTTTTAATTTTTTTTAAATAAATCATTTATACCTATATAAAACATGTTTCCTTCATTTCTATCCTTTCTAATTTTCATTTCTCAAGAAAAAAAATCTCAGCTGAAAGAAAAAAATTAAATCATGTTCAAAAATCTGGTTTTTCCCAAATGCAATGCAACCTGCAATTTCATTCAAAAAGAAATTTAAGCCTCTACATTTCAACCTGGAAAATCAAAAAACTTGCATGTTTAATCCTGCAATCCACATCCTACAATTTGTTTTCAAAAATCAAGCCTGCACCTGAAATTCATTTCAAAAGCACAATCACCAACCTGTAAATTCCATAAGCATGCAAACTCTCCCTCAAAACTAAAATCAGTTCCAAATGCAAAAGCATCTGCCTACAATCCTCCGTGTAATCTTTTTCAAGTGCAAAGCAAAGCATATGTTACCTGCATGCAAGTTTAATTCAATAAGCAACTCAGTTTTTTTAAAAGCATAGGGGAAAAAGCTTTCAAAACAGTTTTCCGAAAGCTCTGTTCCATCTCTACTAACAAGTGAGTAACTCTTTTTGAAATTTAAATATAAATGGTTGCTTAAATAGGTATGTTTGTGTATGCTATTTGGATTGCATGTTGATTTGTTTGTCTGTGCATATGATTTTGAATATATTGCTGAATATATGCATATAAATGTTTGAATGTTTGTGACTGTGCTTCCTCTGATCCTTGTTTCAGGTCCTGTTTCTAAAAAAAAAAGAATCCTCTTGCTTTAGTTAAAATATCTTGTTAAGGTTTAGATTTTGTAATAATTATGTTACTTAGACCATAGTTTAGTTTAGGAAACTTATTAAGTAAAATCAAATTGAGGAATGTCTCTGGAAAATTGTAAAGCTTCAATGTATGATTAATAAACATGAAAACACAGACATTATAAATTTGAAATGCAGTATTGTGAACTGAAAACTTAAACAAAATAATGATTTTTAAAACAAAAAACATATTGTTTAATTAGAAGTTGAGACTGCAGATTCTTATTTGAACTGATAGTGGGTTTGAGTAAATTTATGGTGATCAAGTTGATCAGAAGGTTTGGGTTTCTTGGTGGAGGTAGTGTAGTGATCAGGGAGTGTGGTAAAAATGCCTGGAAGAGGAACAGATCTCGGTGGAGGAGATGGGAAGTTGATGAAGATTGTAAACCTAGTTTTTAGGTACTGCAGTAATTTCATTTGTATGGGATTTTCAGGCGACCGAGTGTCTTGATTTCTGGGGTAGTGGTGGTTTGGGAATTGGAGAAGGGTTGGACGGAGTTACAAGATCGCCGGTGATCGGAGAAGAGAGCGTGTGGTGTTTTACAGGTTTGGGTTTGGATGGAGATACCTGTCAGTATGCTTCAGTTTGGGATTGGGGGAAAACTCAAATTTGATCTCTGGATGTTGTGGAGTTTTGGATGATCGTTGATGATCTTTGGGGAAGTGTCGACTTGATTGCTGACTGGGTGGTGGCCGGAGGTGGCTACAGCCACCGTGCATATGCACGGTGAAGAAGGAGTATCAGGGAGGATTTGGGAATTTGCAGTAGTATTTTACTCGAGTTATACTCGAGTGAAATCGAATTTTGCTCGAAGTAGCAGATGGTTTTACTCGAAGCAAACAAAAGGGGAATTCGGGTTTGTTTTCTGAAATTACAGGTTTTTGAAACCCGTAATTTTAATTTTAAAGATTGTTTTAAAATCTAAATGCAGGATTTTGATAACAGAATTTAAATCAAATTTAAGGTATGAATTTCAAATGAGAATTGAATCCGGGTTTGAAATTTAAATTTAAACTTTGAAACAAAAATGTTTGAACAACTTCAAAGAGTTTAAATATTTTAATTTAGAATAAAGCTTTAAATTTAAGTAGAGATTCAAACATGAGTTTAAATCTGAAATCAAATTCCAATTTGAAACAATGGTTTGAAAATAAAGGGAGTTTTAAGGCAATTTAAATGTTTAAACAAATTTGGATGTTGAAAGATATTTAAATATGATTTGTATTTGAAATGAATTTGGGATTTAAATTTCTTATAACTTCTTTTATAATATAAGAAAATCTTTAGTATAAAGTTTTAAAGGATTTTAAAATGTTTTTAAAACTTTGCTTAAGTTAAGTTTGATTTCTTTTTAAATTTAAATTTAAAAATGTAATTTGAAAACAATTTTAAGTTAAATTAATTTAAATTACTTTGATAATGATAAAGTAATCATGAATAAGAAATGTTTTATTTTAAAGTAAATTTAAGATTTAATGATTTTTGTTTCATTAAATTATTAAGATAATTTAAATAATTTAATTAATTAATTTGTTTAATTAATTAGAGATTTGAAATTAATTAATTTAGGATAATTAAAATTGTAATTAATTTAAGTTAATTACTTAAGAAAGGTAATTGAGAATTTGTTAATAAGTTAATGAAGGTCATTAACTTGTGATTATTCATTAATTAATTAATGTAATTAATTTTGATAATTAATTGGATTAGTTAATTTAGATAATCAATTATGAAACTTAATTAAGTATGATTACTTCATGGAAATAATCAAAGATATTAATTACTCTTTGTAATTAGTTTATTAATTGGATTAATTTAAATTAATTAATTAAGTTTAATTAATTTAGAGTAATCATTTGATTGATAAGTAATCAATGAAGTATAATTACTTAAAGAAGTAATTAAGATAAATAAATTACTGGAGGTAATTAAATAAAGTAGTGAAGAGTTTTGGAATTAATTACTTTGTGTAATCAATATGAAAGGTAATTTCTTAGTGAAGTAATTAATAATTAATTACTTAGTGTAATTAATTTAAGCATTGATTAAGTCTTTTGAAATAATTAAGTGATGTAATTAATTAAAGGTAATTAATTACAAATAAGATTAACCAAGGATGATTAATAAATAAAATTTATTATTAAATATAATTAATTTAGGAGTGATTAAGAAAGTAATTAAGGGTAGTTAATTACTGAATATGATTAACCAAAAGTGATTAATAATTGTGGTTTAATTAAGGTTAATTACTTAATGTAATTAATTTAAATAAGTAATTAATTTAAAATTAAATAAGGATCATTAATTAATATAATGAATGATGTAATTAAGGATTAATTAATTAAGATTAATTAATTAATGATAAGTGATTAAGGAAGTAATTAATTGATGTAATTAATTAAGGACTAATGTAATTAATTATAATTAATTGATTAATGAAGTAATTAAAGATTAATTACTGATTTTGGTTAAGGATAATTAATTTGTAAAATTAATTAAAGATAATTACTTGAATGTAATTAAAGGATAATTAATCAATAGTGATTAATTAAGGTGATTAATTTGAGGATAAATATTTGATTTATTGGAAATCAATTAAGGGTTAAGTAAGCAAGTTTTAAATGGTGAAGTAATTAATTTAATTCATTTTAAATTAATTAAAGAATAAGTAATTAATTTAATTCACTTTAAATTAATTAGAGATAGAAGTAATTAATTTAGTTCATTTTAAATTAATTATAGATGGTGTGATTATAGATCTTTGCTTATGAATGGATGATATGGTTTGCCCTGAATGGTTTGAATCTCAGACATGAGATAAATAGTGTTGTGTGTTATGGATGCATTGTGATGATGATATGAGTTATCTATGGATGATGATAATGTAGATTATCAAGTTATGATGATAATATAGATTACTTGCTTATGATAATTTTGTTGATTATCTATTATGATGATGTGAAGTATCTATCTGTGTGTATATAGATAGTTTAAATTGAATTGTTTTAAACTTAAAACAACTTGGACCTAAAAGACACGCTTTGGATTTCGATGAGACCGGGATCGGGTTTCCATATTTGGATATCCGAAAACCACATCGATTCCAATTAACGTTAGGTCGTGAATCTAAGTGGAGCAAGTGAAGACTCGAGGTGTAAGGGTTATACGTCAGTATAACTCTGTGGGTGATTCCGTAAAGAGTTTGACGGAATAGTGCTTATAGATTCGAGATGGTGAATCAGAGTGCAAGGGCTATGGTCATTGACTCTAAGGGTGATTCCAATAATGAGTGCAACGAGACAGTGCCTTCGGCTTCATTCGAACCCGGAACGAACTTGTATGGATTGAATGCTTTCAGCACATCGTCAGGCGGACGATGAGCATTCTAAGTGATGTATCCTATAAAGGTAATCGTAACCTCAAGCCTCATCAACCGGGAATGGCTAAAACAGGGGAGGTGCAGCAAGACTTCGTGGGTAGCTCCCACTGGCGAGCAAGATTGATCCCTATCTAGAGGTCCCTTTATATTCGGCTGTGTGGGCGGTTGGTTCGCGACAACTGCCGGGGTTGTCTTGTTCGGAACTGTTCAGTAAGGAGCAGGTCCGGCCTTGTGTTGCATGGGATTGGGAGTAATCCTCGGTACGGTGATCTAGGCCACGTACTGTGACGGGCGGTACCCTAGTAGCCCATCCATTGTATGGAATCCAAAATCCAATAAGTGCCAACGGTTTTGATTGTATTACCCACTTTTGTGGCTAGTAGCTGGAATTTAATGAATGTAACAATTTCGGCTATTTCATATTTACTTGAAAACCCTAGACACTATTATAATATCTGTAATATCCCGGAATTTTGGACAACTTAAATTTAATAATCTGAGTTTAAATTCAAATTGAATTAATGAATTTTGTTAATAAATCTGATTGGATTTAATAATCTTCTTTATTTAAGTATTTAATTTGTAAATTTATTTTTAATAAACTGATAAATTATTTTCTATTTAATAATGTATATGCATTTATATATATATTTTAAATAAATAAGTTGTTAAATTAGTTTTAATGTTTTGAAATTAGGAATTGTGATTTATTTTTAATTTAAGCTTTTCAAAAATATTTAATAAAATACTATATGATTTTTAATATATGAGATAAATGTTTTAATTGGTTTAAAATTCATTTTAAATTAAGTTTGAGTATTGAAATATTATACAAAAATATTTGTGTTATTCTCTTTAAATTATTAATTGATAATTTTGATTTGTAAATTTAATATGAAATATAAAATACAATTTTAAATATGAACATGCATTCATTAAGTTAATTTTCTTTAACCTTAATTAAATAACAAAATATTTACAAGAGACATATGTAAGCTTAATTTACATGCGTATGTAATTTAAGATTTGAGTTAAACATGTGTTAAAAATTTATGTAAGAAAATTAACATGTGTCCATCCTTTTTACATGCGTCAAAATATTTTTTTATCAAATATTGTTATCTATACTTGCATATATTCATTCTTTAGCTCTTTCTCGTTTTTTCTAAAGGAAATCTGAAATTTTGTTCATCTCTTCGAATGCATTTCTCAAATCTGTAAAACAACATGCATTCAAACTCCTCTTTTTCAAAGTACAAATTTGCATTTCTCAAAATAAAACCTGCATTACAATCAAGCCTGTAGCTCCTTAAAATGAAAAATTCAAGTTTGCATACATCTGCAACCTGCATATGTGTAAACTGAGGCATGCATTCATCTTTCAAAACTCTGGAAATAGAACAAGCCTGCATTTTTGTTTCCTGCAATCTACAACTTGGAGGAATTTGCTATCTGCATGTTCTTGCTAAAACAAAGGCCTGCATGAATCTACAAACTGGAAGCATGTATTCAAAAGCAACCTGCATTTCAACTGGAAATTTGCATCTTCATTCAAGCTACTGCATGTTAAATCTGGGGTCTGCATCATTATTACAGGTGAGTAACTTAACCTTTAAAAAATTAAGTAGGTAAAAGTTGTTCATGCTTTTATTTAGAAATGACTAACATTTGAATTTGCTGTGTATATGTTTATATGAGATACATTCTGTCCCATCTATGTTCTGGCTATTACCATGAATGTTCTAGCTGATAGTAATCCCTTTTATTTTGATTTGTTTGTTGTTGTGTTTTAGTCTATGAATGAAACTTGCTTATTTGTAAATAAAGTAAGCATTAAAAATTATACAAGTTAAAATAAAACTCTGTTTTACCTGAAAGTAATATAACAGAAAAAAAATTATATTAAGTGAAAATTCATAAGAATTCATGTTTAAGGTATATTAATTAAAACAACAAGTGAATTCTTGAATTTTAAATCAAACATTATAATTTATGGTGTTGTGAAACAAGTGCAGTAATGAATTTACTGTATCCTACAATTTGATTAAGTACATTTGATTTTTGCATTGGATATGATTGAATTGGCTGATAGAGATAGAGTAGCTATCAATGATTATAGGAAAAATTCTAAATTGGATTATAATTAAATTTTTGAGATGAGATTTGGGAATATCTGTATGAACCCTAGTTTTTACTGAGAATAAAAAAAAAAATTAGTACTGCTGCTTCATCTATGATTCGAGTTCAAAGATCCTTTGAGTATAGATAGAGGATGTGTAGATGGAGTTATTGCCGGAGTTAGAAGTGTGACGGTGGTCGGAGGATATGGGTTGAAGCGTTGACAGGCTAGGCATTGAAAAGGGAGGGGGGGTGCTGTTTCAGGTTTTGTTTAAAAACTTGAATTCAAATTCAAGTTGTATTATGGGATTTTGAAGGTTGAAGGTGAATGAGGGGATTTTGGTAGATGGAGGATGGCCTGAGTTGATGGCCAGAGATGGCCGGAGTTGGGATGTGGGTGAACAGGAGTGTTGTGCATGTTGGTGATGATGGTGGTGCAGTTTTAGTTGCAGGGTTTCTGTACTCGGAATGGACTCGGGTAAGTGGAAGGGGGACTCGAAGCAATGTATCGTGTGACTCGAAGTAAATGCAGGAGAGACTCGAGTGAGTGAAGTTGAGTTGCAGGTTTTAAAACAAACCAGGAAAACTGTTTTTTCCAGGTTTTAAAAAAAAAATAAAGTGAAAAGAAAATTGCAAACAAAATCTGGAAACAAGTTTAAATCTAGAATTTGAATTTGAATTCAATTAAGTTTTAAATTTTAGATTTTTGAGTTAAATTTGAAATGTTTTTAAACCCAAGTTTGGTTATAAACTTAAAAACAGAAACTGTCTTTCTGTTTAAAAATTTAAAAGTAAGTTTAAAAATTGAAAGAGGAAGTTCAATCTGAAAATATTTAAGCCTGAAACTTAGATATGAAATCAGTAATTTTAATCTGAGATTTGAAATCATTTTGAATTCAAATTTAGGATGTTAAACTAAAGAGAAAACTGTTTTCTGTTTTTATGTTTTATATTAAAAGCAAATTTTAAAATGAAATTGAAATTTAAACAGTTTAAATCTGGAAAACAGAGATGTGGAACCTAAGTTTGAATTTAAAAACAAGAATTTAAATTTAGACTTTAAACTTTTAAAAGAATAAAGAAACATTGGTTTGTATTTAATACTGTAAGTTTTAAATTATGAAATAAAGTTTAAAATAAGTTTAAATTCAGTTTGAAACCTGAGATTGACCTTTATGGCAGTTTTAAAATTAAATAAGTTTTTAAGTTTAAATTTGTTTTGACTACTTTAGGAAGTTTAAATAATTTGAATTTGGAATGAAGATGGAAGTGTAAATAAAGTTTTAAATTGTTAAGTTTGAACTTGGAATGAAAATTTGAAATGTAGATTATGTTTCAGTTTGAAATTTTGAAAAAGGAATTTTAAATTGAATTTTGTTTGAAATAAGGTGCTTGAAATATTTTGTACAAAGAAGAATGTTTCTTAATTTTGAATTTAAGGAAATTGGTTTCATTTAAATTATTAATTTAATTTAAATGGATTATTAGTTATTTAATTAATTAATATTGTGGATGTTTAATTAAGTAATTAATATTATTTTTAAGATTAATTAATTAAGATGTGAGATTATTTAATTAAGGTTAATTAATCTATAATTAAGGATGATTAATTAAATTTTAATTTATGATTAAGAGTTATTTAATCAAGTGATTAATGATTAATTAATTTTTTAATTAACACTTAATTAATTAATAATTAGAGATTAATTAAATGATAATTAAAGAGTAATTAATTGATAATTAATAATGATTAATTGAAGTTAATTCTTAATTAAGTAATTTAAGGAATGTTAATGAAGGTCATTCACTTAAGATTATTTAACAATTAATTAATGTGATTAATTTTAATAATTAATTAGATTAATTAATTAATAATAATCAATTGTTTAATTACTTAATGAAAGTAATTAATGAATTAATTACTTGGTGTGATTAATTTTATTAATGTAATTAGTTTAGATTAATTAAGTTTAATTAATTTAAACATTTATGGATTATTGATAATTACTTATGTAATTAATAAATTTGTAATTACTTAAGGAAGTAATTAATTAATAATTACTGAATGTAATTTAGGATATTTATTGAAGAAGTAATTTGGATTTAAATTACTTTGAAAATTTATCAAGTGATTAATGAGGATAATTAATTAAGAGTAATTAATTTATGAGATGAGTAATTAAAGTAGTTAATTACTGAATGGTTATTAGTCATGGGTGATTAATATATATGTTGTTTAAATTGAAGATTAATTACTTATGTAATTAATTTATATTAGGAGATTGATTAAATATAATCATTAATTAATTAATTAATGATGTAATTTGGAATTGATTAATTAAGGTATGATTAATATTAAATGCCAATTACTTATTGTAATTAGAGATAATTAATCAATAATGATTAAGTGAAATGGATAATGAGATGATGATTTATAAAATTGATTTGTAATCAATTGAAGATTAAGATAAGCAGGATTTTGATGATGAAGTAATTAATTTAATTTACTTTAAATTAATAAGAGATTAAGTAATTAATTTAATTCATTTTAAATTAATTATAGAAGGTGTGATCATTAGATCATTGCTTATGTTTGATGAATGGTATTGGTTGCTTGGTATTGTTTGTAATCTCAGTTATGAGATGAGTAATGTTGTGATATGGATGCATTGGTTGCTTTTGGATGATCATATGGATTATCTGATTATGATATGAATTATCTGTTGATAATGATAAGGTTGATTATCTATTGTGATGTGAATTTTCTATCTGTGTATATTTACCTAATGAATTGAATTGTTTTAAACTTAAAACAACTTGGACCTTAAAAGACACGCTTTGGATTTCGATGAGACCGGGATCGGTTTCCATATTTGGATATCCGAAAACCACATTGATTCCAAATAACGTTAGGTCGTTAACCCAAGTGGAGCGAGTGAAGACTCGAGGTGTAAGGGCTATACGTCAGTATAACTCCGTGGGTGATTCCGTAATGAGTTTGACGGAATAGTACTTATAGATTCGAGATGATGATTTAGAGTGCAAGGATTATTGTCGTTAACTCTGAGGTGATTCCAATATGAGTGTAACGAGATAATGCCTTCGGTTTCGTTCGAACCCGGAACGAACTTGTATGGATTGAATGCTTTCAGAACATCGTCACGCGGACGATGAGCATTCTAAGTGATATGTCCTATAAAGGTAATCGTAGCCTCAAGCCTCATCAACCGGGAATGGCTAAAACAGGGGAGGCGCAGCAAAGCTTCGTGGGTAGCACCCACTTGAGAGCAGGATTTATCCCTGTCTAGAGGTCCCTTTATATTTTCGGCTTAGTGGTGCGGTTGCTGATCACAACTGCGGGGTTGTCTTGTTTGGAACTGTTCAGTAAGGAATGGGTCCGGCTTTGTGTTGCAGGATATGAAGGGAGTAATCCTCGGTACGGTGATCTAGGCCACGTACTATGACGGGCGGTACCCCAGTAGCCCAGCCATTAATGGAATCCAAAATCCAATAAGTGCCAACGGTTTTGATTGTATCACCCACTTTTGTGGCTAGTAGCTGGAATTTAATGAATGTAACAATTTCGGCTATTTCTTATTTACTTGAAAAACCTAGACACTATTATAATATCATCGGATTTCCTATCAAATGTTTTTGTTAGCGTAAGGTAAAAACTTTTCCATGTTTATGTGTGGGAAGTCTTACGTGAAACCTTTTCTTTTCAAAGGTTTTTTCAAAGTTAAGCAACTTTAACCTGTTACTCACACCAGACCCATGTCTGACCCGGAGTTGTTTCTGTTTTTTTCTATAACTCTTGGGTACTCAAATTTTTTACGAGTAGCCAAGGGAATTCAGGTTAGGATTCAGGATAGCTTTGACGTATTGTAGAGGAGCAAATGGAGCAGGAGGCTTCTGCGTATAGTTAAACAGATTTCCGCTGTGTTGGTATCTCTGAGTGTTTCTGTATTGTGATTGAGTTGTAATAACTAGACAGGTGTTTATAACTGTCTAGTATGTGTTGTATTGTCTGTGTACTCTGATATTTGTTGTATACTATGTAATACTTATGTTATTAATAAAATTTATTCGTTCCGCTGTTGAGATTCTTGTGTTGTTTCTTCTTTCTCTTCTTTCTTTTCTCTTTTCTATCCCTTTCTTTCTTAAGGATGATGCGATTTTCCGGGAGTGGAAAGTCGGGTCGTCACAGTTGGTATCAGAGCATTAGGTTGAGTGAATACCTAGTCTCTGTAGTGGTGTCTATCTTGAGAGAGCGTATTTGTATTTATATATATATATATATATATATATATATATATATGTAATTGGTTCTACCTATTTGTTGGATTACCTGTTCAGGTTTTTCCAATATAAGTTATAAAGGTAGATGAGGTAGAAGTGTGTGTAACACGACTACCATTGGTTGGAGTTTGATGGATGAGGTTGGAAGTGTATTTATCGAGACTGTAGACCTAATACCGTCTCGAGTAAGTTTTTCTTGGTTTAAGACTTCATCGATCTCTGAAGGTAACCTGTAAAGGTTCGGAGTTCATCTTTGAAGTCTAGAGTTGAGTTTGGATTTGTCGTTTAGGCAGAAGCCAGTGAGTGATGATATCTTGATATCTCAGGAAGTTGTAACTGCGTGATGAGATGCAGTGACTATGGATATTTCCGAAGATGTTTCTTTGGAACAAGAGTAAGAAGTGAGTCTGCTCGGTGATATGGCTGAGTTCAGCAGAGTATTCTGAGTTGGTAAGGAGTCTTCGGGCTGAGTAGTTTCTCTGAAGTGGAGTTCAGAAGCGGCAGAGTGAAGTCATTTCTCTCGAGAGCTGGCTAAGCTAGCATAAGCTGTTCTGTTTGGTAGAGAGAGCGGTTTTCTTTGGACACAGGCTGAGTTGATCGCAAAAGTGACTTGCGATAGTGTGTTCTTTGAGTTGTTGGAGATTGTCCGGATTTCTTTCTGGAAGTCAGAGTTTGTCTGCATCTGGAGATCGAGTTTTCTTTCCAGAAAAGGAACTGGTGGTTCAGTTAGTAGATGGATGGTTCCTTGAGATAGAAGTTGGTGAAGCAACTCAGGTTTGGGAGAAACATCTGATTTTTCTTTATGAATACGTGGAACCATATTTCTGTGCTGGGTTGTCTAGCCTGTGCTTGTGCTCTTCTTCAGCATTTTCTTCCGTTTCGGATCAGAGTTGTGCAGCGGAAGCAGTTTGGGGGTGTTTCTGTTTTCTTTGCCGGGGAAGAAGTTATTCTGTCTTCTGTTGTTGAGAAGCAGGGTGTATGTTCTTGGTTTTTGATTGATCTTGAGGAGATCATTGGATTGTTTTGATCCAGTCTGTTTCTAATGGAATCAGCAAGAGTTAAGCTGATCAGGATGGATGTTGGTAGCCCAGGATCGTCCGAAGAGTTTTTATGGATAAGAGACGGAGAATTTGGATTCTAGAATCGGAGATTTGATTTGGTTAAATTTTTCTCTGATCCAAGGAGCTATAAGTTTGGGAAGCTAGCTCCGAAGTGTTTTGGTTTCTTCTGTGTTTTGGGTTTGATGAGTGTTTGGTTTTCTAGAGTTGAATTGCCAGTTTGGAATAACTGGGATTCAGGATGTTTCATGTATCTCTGAGGAGTACGTGTTTGATATTTCTGGTTGTAGAACCAGCAGTTTAGGGTGGATTAGTTATTGAGTCAGACTAGTTTGTAGTCTGATATTCTGTATAGAATTGTTGTTAGGAGCTCTATAGCTTAGTAGTATTGATTGATTGTATTCTATAGAGCGAGTATCCTGATATATATATATATATATACCGGGGAAACTCGTGAAGTTTTATCCAAAATTCTTTTGGATAATTAGATTTGTTCTGATTGTGTGAATTGGTTGTTATGGATTGTTGGCATATGATTAACATATGCTGTGTTTTAAAATGAAATCTGTAAATGGATTATTAAAATACCTTGTTTTAAATTTCGGGGACGAAATTCTTTTAAGGGGGAAGGATTGTAATATCCCGGAATTTTGGACAACTTAAATTTAATAATCTGAGTTTAAATTCAAATTGAATTAATGAATTTTGTTAATAAATCTGATTGGATTTAATAATCTTCTTTATTTAAGTATTTAATTTGTAAATTTATTTTTAATAAACTGATAAATTATTTTCTATTTAATAATGTATATGCATTTATATATATATTTTAAATAAATAAGTTGTTAAATTAGTTTTAATGTTTTGAAATTAGGAATTGTGATTTATTTTTAATTTAAGCTTTTCAAAAATATTTAATAAAATACTATATGATTTTTAATATATGAGATAAATGTTTTAATTGGTTTAAAATTCATTTTAAATTAAGTTTGAGTATTGAAATATTATACAAAAATATTTGTGTTATTCTCTTTAAATTATTAATTGATAATTTTGATTTGTAAATTTAATATGAAATATAAAATACAATTTTAAATATGAACATGCATTCATTAAGTTAATTTTCTTTAACCTTAATTAAATAACAAAATATTTACAAGAGACATATGTAAGCTTAATTTACATGCGTATGTAATTTAAGATTTGAGTTAAACATGTGTTAAAAATTTATGTAAGAAAATTAACATGTGTCCATCCTTTTTACATGCGTCAAAATATTTTTTTTATCAAATATTGTTATCTATACTTGCATATATTCATTCTTTAGCTCTTTCTCGTTTTTTCTAAAGGAAATCTGAAATTTTGTTCATCTCTTCGAATGCATTTCTCAAATCTGTAAAACAACATGCATTCAAACTCCTCTTTTTCAAAGTACAAATTTGCATTTCTCAAAATAAAACCTGCATTACAATCAAGCCTGTAGCTCCTTAAAATGAAAAATTCAAGTTTGCATACATCTGCAACCTGCATATGTGTAAACTGAGGCATGCATTCATCTTTCAAAACTCTGGAAATAGAACAAGCCTGCATTTTTGTTTCCTGCAATCTACAACTTGGAGGAATTTGCTATCTGCATGTTCTTGCTAAAACAAAGGCCTGCATGAATCTTCAAACTGGAAGCATGTATTCAAAAGCAACCTGCATTTCAACTGGAAATTTGCATCTTCATTCAAGCTACTGCATGTTAAATCTGGGGTCTGCATCATTATTACAGGTGAGTAACTTAACCTTTAAAAAATTAAGTAGGTAAAAGTTGTTCATGCTTTTATTTAGAAATGACTAACATTTGAATTTGCTGTGTATATGTTTATATGAGATACATTCTGTCCCATCTATGTTCTGGCTATTACCATGAATGTTCTAGCTGATAGTAATCCCTTTTATTTTGATTTGTTTGTTGTTGTGTTTTAGTCTATGAATGAAACTTGCTTATTTGTAAATAAAGTAAGCATTAAAAATTATACAAGTTAAAATAAAACTCTGTTTTACCTGAAAGTAATATAACAGAAAAAAATTTATATTAAGTGAAAATTCATAAGAATTCATGTTTAAGGTATATTAATTAAAACAACAAGTGAATTCTTGAATTTTAAATCAAACATTATAATTTATGGTGTTGTGAAAGAAGTGCAGTAATGAATTTACTGTATCCTACAATTTGATTAAGTACATTTGATTTTGCATTGGATATGATTGAATTGGCTCATGGAGATAGAGTAGCTATCAATGATTATAGGAAAAATTCTAAATTGGATTATAATTAAATTTTTGAGATGAGATTTGGGAATATATGTATGAACCCTTGTTTTTACTGGGAATAAAAAAAATAGTACTGCTGCTTCATCTATGATTCGAGTTCAAAGATCCTTTGAGTATAGATAGAGGATGTGTAGATGGAGTTATTGCTGGAGTTGGAAGTGTGACGGTGGTCGGAGGAGATGGGTTGAAGCGTTGACAGGCTAGGCATTGAAAAGGGGGGGGGTGCTGTTTCAGGTTTTGTTTAAAAACTTGAATTCAAATTCAAGTTGTATTATGGGATTTTGAAGGTTGAAGGTGAATGAGGGGATTTTGGTAGATGGAGGATGGCCTGAGTTGATGGCCAGAGATGGCCGGAGTTGGGATGTGGGTGCACAGGAGTGTTGTGCATGTTGGTGATGATGGTGGTGCAGTTTTAGTTGTAGGGTTTCTGTACTCGGAATGGACTCGGGTAAGTGGAAGGGGGACTCGAAGCAGTGTATCGTGTGACTCGAAGTAAATGCAGGAGAGACTCGAGTGAGTGAAGTTGAGTTGCAGGTTTTAAAACAAATCAGGAAAACTATTTTTTCCAGGTTTTTTTAAAAAATAAAGTGAAAAGAAAATTGCAAACAAAATCTGTAAACAAGTTTAAATATAGAATTTGAATTTGAATTCAATTAAGTTTTAAATTTTAGATTTTTGAGTTAAATTTGAAATGTTTTTAAACCCAAGTTTGGTTATAAACTTAAAAACAGAAACTGTTTTTCTGTTTAAAAATTTAGAAGTAAGTTTAAAAATTGAAAGAGGAAGTTCAATCTGAAAATATTTAAGCCTGAAACTTAGATATGAAAACAGTAATTTAAATCTGAGATTTGAAATCATTTTGAATTCAAATTTAGGATGTTAAACTAAAGAGAAAACTGTTTTCTGTTTTTATGTTTTATATTAAAAGCAAATTTTAAAATGAAATTGAAATTTAAAGCAGTTTAAATCTGGAAAACAGAGATATGGAACCTAAGTTTGAATTTAAAAACAGGAATTTAAATTTAGACTTTAAACTTTTAAAAGAATAAAGAAACATTGGTTTGTATTTAATACTGTAAGTTTTAAATTATGAAATAAAGTTTAAAATAAGTTTAAATTCAGTTTGAAACCTGAGATTGACCTTTATGGCAGTTTTAAAATTAAATAAGTTTTTAAGTTTAAATTTTTTTTGACTACTTTAGGAAGTTTAAATAATTTGAATTTGGAATGAAGATGGAAGTGTAAATAAAGTTTTAAATTGTTAAGTTTGAACTTGGAATGAAAATTTGAAATGTAGATTATGTTTCAGTTTGAAATTTTGAAAAAGGAATTTTAAATTGAATTTTGTTTGAAATAAGGTGTTTGAAATATTTTGTACAAGGAAGAATGTTTCTTAATTTTGAATATAAGGAAATTGGTTTCATTTAAATTATTAAATTAACTTAAATGGAATATTAGTTATTTAATTAATTAATATTATGGATGTTTAATTAAGTAATTAATATTATTTTTAAGATTAATTAATTAAGATGTGAGATTAATTAATTAAGGTTAATTAATCTATAATTAAGGATGATTAATTAAATTTTAATTTATGATTAAGATTTATTTAATCAAGTGATTAATGATTAATTAAGTTTTTAATTAACACTTAATTAATTAATAATTAGATGTTAATTAAATGATAATTAAAGACTAATTAATTGATAATTAATAATGATTAATTGAAGTTAATTCTTAATTAAGTAATTTAAGGAATGTTAATGAAGGTCATTAACTTAAGATTATTTAACAATTAATTAATGTGATTAATTTTAATAATTAATTAGATTAATTAATTAATAATAATCAATTGTTTAATTACTTAATGAAAGTAATTAATGAATTAATTACTTGGTGTAATTAATTTTATTAATGTAATTAGTTTAGATTAATTAAGTTTAATTAATTTAAACATTTGTGGATTATTGATAATTACTTATGTAATTAATAAATTTGTAATTACTTAAGGAAGTAATTAATTAATAATTACTGAATGTAATTAAGGATATTTATTGTAGAAGTAATTTGGATTTAAATTACTTTGAAAATTTATCAAGTGATTAATGAGGATAATTAATTAAGAGTAATTAATTTATGAGATGAGTAATTAAAGTAGTTAATTACTGAATGGTTATTAGTCATGGGTGATTAATATATATGTTGTTTAAATTGAAGATTAATTACTTGTGTAATTAATTTATATTGGGAGATTGATTAAATGTAATCATTAATTAATTAATTAATGATGTAATTTGGAATTGATTAATTAAGGTATGATTAATATTAAATGCTAATTACTTATTGTAATTAGAGATAATTAATCAATAATGATTAAGTGAAATGGATAATGAGATGATGATTTATAAAATTGATTTGTAATCAATTAAAGATTAAGATAAGCAGGATTTTGATGATGAAGTAATTAATTTAATTTATTTTAAATTAATTAGAGATTAAGTAATTAATTTAATTCATTTTAAATTAATTATAGAAGGTGTGATCATTAGATCATTGCTTATGTTTGAAGAATGGTATTGGTTGCTTGGTATGGTTTGTAATCTCAGTTATGAGATGAGTAATGTTGTGATATGGATGCATTGGTTGCTTTTGGATGATCATATGGATTATCTGATTATGATATGAATTATCTGTTGATAATGATAAGGTTGATTATCTATTGTGATGTGAATTTTCTATCTGTGTATATTTAGATAATGAATTGAATTGTTTTAAACTTAAAACAACTTGGACCTTAAAAGACACGCTTTGGATTTCGATGAGACCGAGATCGGGTTTCCATATTTGGATATCCGAAAACCACATCGATTCCAAATAACGTTAGGTCGTTAACCCAAGTGGAGCGAGTGAAGACTCGAGGTGTAAGGGCTATACGTCAGTATAACTCATTGGGTGATTCCGTAATGAGTTTGACGGAATAGTACTTATAGATTCGAGATGATGATTTAGAGTGCAAGGATTATTGTCGTTAACTCTGAGGGTGATCCCAATATGAGTGTAACGAGATAATGCCTTCGGTTTCGTTCGAACCCGGAACGAACTTGTATGGATTGAATGCTTTCAGAACATCGTAAGGCGGACGATGAGCATTCTAAGTGATATGTCCTATAAAGGTAATCGTAGCCTCAAGCCTCAACAACCAGGAATGCTAAAACAGGGGAGGTGCAGCAAAGCTTCGTCGGTAGCACCCACTTGAGAGCAAGATTTATCCCTGTCTAGAGGTCCCTTTATATTTTCGGCTTAGTGGTGCGGTTGCTGATCACAAATGCGGGGTTGTCTTGTTTGGAACTGTTCAGTAAGGAATGGGTCCGGCTTTGTGTTGCAGGGGATGAAGGGAGTAATCCTCGGTACGGTGATCTAGGCCACGTACTGTGACGGGCGGTACCCCAGTAGCCCAGCCATTGATGGAATCCAAAATCCAATAAGTGCCAACGGTTTTGATTGTATCACCCACTTTTGTGGCTAGTAGCTGGAATTTAATGAATGTAACAATTTCAGCTATTTCTTATTTACTTGAAAACCCTAGACACTATTATAATATCATCGGATTTCCTATCAAATGTTTTGGTTAGCGTAATGTAAAAACTTTTCCATGTTTATGTGTGGGAAGTCTTACGTGAAACCTTTTCTTTTCAAAGGTTTTTTCAAAGTAAAGCAACTTTAACCTGTTACTCACACCAGACCCATGTCTGACCCAGAGTTATTTCTATTTTGTTCTATAACTCTTGGGTACTCAAATTTTTTACGAGTAGCCAAGGGAATTCAGGTTAGGATTCAGGATAGCTTTGACGTATTGTGGAGGAGCAAATGGAGCAGGAGGCTTCTGCGTATAGTTAAATAGATTTCCGCTGTGTTAGTATCTCTGAGTGTTTCTGTGTTGTGATTGAGTTGTAATAACTAGACAGGTGTTTATAACTGTCTATATGTGTTGTATTGTCTGTGTACTCTGATATTTGTTGTATACTATGTAATACTTATGTTATTAATAAAATTTATTCGTTCCGCTGTTGAGATTCTTGTGTTGTTTCTTCTTTCTCTTCTTTCTTTTCTCTTTTCTATCCCTTTCTTTCTTAAGGATGATGCGATTTTCCGGGAGTGGAAAGTCGGGTCGTCACAATATCATCGGATTTCCTATCAAATGTTTTTGGTTAGCGTAAGGTAAAAACTTTTCCGTGTTTATGTGTGGGAAGTCTTACGTGATACCTTTCTTTCAAAGGTTTTTCAAAAGTTAAGCAACTTTAACCTGTTACTCACACCAGACCCATGTCTGACCCGAAGTTTATTTTTGTTTTCCATAAACTCTTGGGTACTCAAATTTTTACGAGTAGCCATGGGATTCAAGTTAGGATTTGGGTTAGCTCTGACGAATTGTGGAGGAGCAATGGAGCAGGAGGCTTCTGCGTTGTAGTTATATAGTATTCCGCTGTGTGTTCTGTGATTTTTCTCTGAGATTGTATTATGTTGTAAATACTAGACATGTGTTTATAACTGTCTAGTATGTGTTGTATTATCTATGTACTCTGATTGTGGTTGTAAACTATGTAAATATTTTATGTTATTAATATAATTTATTCGTTCCGCTGTTTAGATTCTGATGTGTTGTTTTCTTCTTCTTCTCTTCTTTCTATTCTCTATCCCTTTCTTTCTTATTAGCGATGCAATTTCCTGGAGATAGGAAGTCGGGTCGTCACAACATAAGATGGAACCAGAGTTTAAAAACGGGAATCTAGAACTCGTGATTTAGTTATGATCGCGAAGTAAGTAGAGAACGGAATCACTTACGTAATATAGTAGTTGGAATGGATTGACAGCTTGATTGGAAAGGATTTTCCTTAGGAAGCTCGAAAGATCATTAATGGAGGAGGAAGTTATTAAGACAGTTCAGTTAAGGGGAATGAGCGAGTCAATGTTTTAAATAGGGTAAAAAGAAGAAGACGAATGGCTATACGAATTATCTCTTGGGTCGCTCACGACCTAACGAAACTAGATTGAAGCACACGACCTACGACCTAGGCGTATACTTCGAGGGGCAAATGTTAACTCCTATGATAAGCGACTCAGCGACCCAAGGCAATGGCGAGGCAACTGGAATGAGACTCTGCATCACAACTTAGCGACTTAGAGACCGAAGCGACCTACGAGTTAACAAGATAAGGACCTAACGAACTAACACATGAAGCGGCTCGTAAGCGACTTAAAGCATAAACAGGTTAACAATTATGGACCTCGCGACCTAAAGGTTGAACGACCTAATGACTTTAGTCCTCAGCGACCTAAGAGCTCCGGCGACTTAAAAGGTAGAACACTGCCAAGCGACCTAACAGGTAACGACTTAAGGAAAACAGCGACCTAAAAGATTAGATGGTCCAACGGCCTAACAGCTTAAAGGCTAGGCGACTCAACGGTCCAACGACTCACGACTTACTGAGTTAACGATATAAGGAGTGAAGTGGCTCAACAACCTAGCCTAGGTCGCTATATTGGATATCTCAACGTTGTTGGGTGGCTAACTACTCCCATAAGTCACCACCGACCTACGACTTACCCTAGGTCGTTCACGACCTAGTACTTGGTGATAAAATCGTGCCGCTTTCCTCTAGGTCGTTACGATCTACCAGCTAATTCAAATGACCAAGTGCGAACCAGTTAAGTCGTAGCTCGTATTCCCTAACTCGCTAGCGACCTATGACCCACCTTAGGTCGTGCACGACTTATACCTCGCCCAGGAAATTTCCTATAAATACAGCCCTTACTCCAATACAAAGGGGGGGGGGGAATTTTGGCTCATTCTCGAAGCGCCAATACTCTGTCATTTTCTCAACTCGAACAGCACTTCAAGCACTTCAAACACCAAGGGCATTACGACAAACTTCAAGAGAAAAATCTACATCATTCGACATGGATTTGAAAGATTATTCTACATCGAAGTTTGAACTACTAGTCTAAAGTGTGTTGTAATTGAAGAAAGTTGTATAAATTGTATTTGAGTCAGCAATAAAGAGATTGAAAGTGGACGTAGGCTTGACTATAAGCCGAACCACTATAAAAACTGTGTCTTTCATTGCTTTTCTGGATTTTCCTGCTTATTTCTGATTGCCGTATCGACGGGTGGTGCTTTCACACTTACACAACTTGCACCGGGGTGTTAGCGTTTGATTTTTACGTTAACAAACTTGATTTTGATAAAATTCTTTTATAAAGGTTTTCTTAATTTTGAGTGAAGTGTTAAATAAATTGTTTTAACTTGAATTTGCAAAATAAAATGTAATGGATTTTAAAGCTTAAATTTTAAATAAAAATTTAAGTAAATCAGTTAGAACTTTTCTTATATAGGGTTATAAGTGGATATTTAAATTTGGTAAATGTTTAAATGTGTAATCATTTTGAATCTTAAATTCAAAATGGAATTTTAATTTTAATTTAAAGTGTAATGTTTAAAATACACTTAAATGTTAATGAAATCATTAATAAAGAAATTAATTATCTTAGAGATAATTAAGGTAATAAAATGATTTAATTAATAACGTAATTAAAGAATGATTTATTTAATTTATAAATAAATAAATTAGATTAATTTATAATTAGAAATGATTAATAATGAATTAATCTAAGATAATTTCTTAAGAAAGTAATTAAAGAAATGTCATTGTTAATGAAGATAATTAACTAAGGAGTATTAAGTAATTAAATTAATGTGATTAATTTTGATAATTAATTAGATTAATTAATTTAGATAATCAATTATACATTTTTGAATGTAATTACTAAATAAAAGTAAATAAGGGATTAATTACTTATTGTAATTAATTTTGGTAATATAATTAATTTAATTTAATTAATTAATTTAGTTTAATTAATTTAAGAAAATCATTTGATAATTGGATAAGTGTAATTACTTAGTGTAATTAATAGAGATAATCACTTAGGGAAGTAATAAATGAAAATTACTGGGAGGTAATTAGTGAATATGATTTATAAATGAAGTAATAATTTGGGTAATTACTTTTTTTATTAATCAAGGGTGATTAATAACTGTGTTTAATTAAAGATTAATTACTTAATGTAATGAATTTGAATAAAAGTAATTTAATTTAAATATAATTAAAGATCATTAATTAATACAATTAATGATGTAATTTATATTGGACTAATTAAGGAATAATTAATAATAAAGGTGATTAAGGGATGATTACTGATTAAGGATTAATTAATTATTGTAATTAATTAAGAATAATTAATTAAATGGTTTGTAATTTATTAAAATTAAATAATCAAGATTAGTGACCAATCTGATTTGAATTAATCAGATAATTAATTGATATTACTTATGGATGTTTGGATTGGATGATTTAACTGTTTGATATCCTTGATATATGATGCTTTGTGTTATGAATTATCCTTATTTGTGTTGTGATCTGTGATGTAATTTATTTATCTGTGCTGTAATTTATTATCTACGATGAACTTATATTATTCATCCATGATCTGTAAATAAAGATAAGCGTTATAGATTATACTGCTTATTGATATTTCTGTATTTGAATCTGTAATGGTTGATGTTGTCGCACTATTGTGTGTAAACCCCTGGACCACACTATACACACACAAATATGGATTTCACGAGGAAATCAGTTAAGTCACAGATATTTGAATTAATATTTTGAAATAGTTTTAAAGTTTGAAGTTTGAATCCAAATTGTTTTGAAATCTATGAACAAACCTTTGTGAAAATTAGTTAAGCTTTGTTTTGAAATTGAGGATTTTTAAATGGTGTATCTTTTATATATAAAAGATTTGAGACGGGCATTGTTTTGAAAGTTATTAATGAATCTTTGGGAATTGTTTTGAAAGCTATGAAATGACTCTTTGATTTAAAGACCGGATGAGTTAATCCAATTTGAAATGGAATTGTTTCGAAAAGCTATGAATGAATCTTTGTTTAAAAGATTGGTGAACCTTGTTTTAAATTGAAAGGGGTCTTAAAAGTGAATCTTTTGTTTGAAAGATTGAAGTGTGAAACTGTTTAAACCATTGAAGGGTTTTTGAAATCAATCTTTTGTTTAAAAGATTGAAAATGGTGATTTGTTTAAACCATTTGAAAGAAAGGTTTTGGGTAATAAGTAGTGACTTAACTGAGATCCCATTATCCATATGTTTTTTAATATTGCGCTTATTATTCGGTTTAGCCGGGAGAGGAACTTGTGTCATATAACCCATTCCGAATAATGATACGATGTTATGGATAGCATTTGAAGACCGGTAGTGAAGACCGGGCATTTGCGAGAACGATAGGACGACCTATCGATTGTCTCTGCACCGAGTAGCTACGGTATAGAGATTCCCTAAGTGATGGGAAGTCCGATCGGGATTGTGGATTCCCGGATTTGCAAGGGCTTCTTCGGAAGTGCCTTCGGTTCTGTTCGAACCCGGAATAGACTTGTATGGATTGTATGTCTAACATTACAAACTGAGATATAAAGCTGATTTCTTTCAAATACATATCTGTTGGTGGCGGAGAATTTATTCTCTTAGCTTAACACCCTTCTCTGAGACATACGAACTCAGAGGTTATGTAGTTGAAGGTTATTATTGATATACTCCCAATTTGGTAGTATGACATGCTGAGTGCTGCTGATCATTTGTTGATCAAAGCATGGCTTTGTGAAAAAGCATAACTTTGTGGGCGAGACTTCGTCGAACCTCACAACCCGGTTATGGTCAAAACAGGAATCATGGCGGCAAGGTTATTTGAGGGTAGCTCCCTCTGAGGGTATGTCCATTTCCTTCTGGATTATAAGTGGTATCATGGTATGGAGCCCAGATACTTACTTTGTGGTTAATGCAAACTTATTGCTTTGTGGTTGTCGGTTGGGAAGCGCTTCGGATAAAGGTTGGTAACGACCGGGAGGTGTCATACTCGTGTTAGTAGTTATCTAGTTACAGAGGTAACCCGACCTTATGTAGCAGAGATCCGGTTAGGGTCCGGGGACGTCCCTCCAGAGGCGTTCCATTTTTTTATATGGAAAGTTCCTTTGCCTGACCATTTGTTGGAAATCCAATCATCCAATACGAACCCTGTATGGTTTTAGTTGTGTAACCTTTCATATCATTATAGTGGCGCCACACTATTTGGATGGTAGCAGTAGTAGGCATAGTACGAAATGTTTATGCTGGCTAAGATTAATATTATACTTTCGAAATGTTTTCCACTATGCACTTATAGTAATAATATCAAAGGATTTCGCGTATCAAGCATTTTTGACTATCATAAAAAGAAATCTCCTCCAAGTCTGCGTTTGCATTGTGTGTGTGGTGGGAGGTCTTATGGTAGTTTCATTTTCTTAAAAGCATCGCGGATTTCAAATTTTAAATTCTTTTTTTTGTTTTTAAAGATAAAAATTGTTTTCGTTTGCTCACACTAGTCCCACGACTGACCTGGAGTTTATTGTTCCTTTCCTAAACTCTGGGTGCCCACAATTTTCCACACGGGCAGTCTAGAGTTGGGTTTTTCAGATAGTCAGATAGTAGATATCGATTTGATGCCCTTTAGCATTCTCTTTGGAATTCTTTGGAGTCTTCGGATTCACGGACTGGACTTGCTTAGCTTGGTGCAACGTGATGGTGGTTCAAGCTAGTGGTTTGGAGTTTTAGCTTTGGAGCATTGGATTGGAGTTATCTCTTGGCTATTTGTTTTCCGCTGCTATATCATATTGTTATTCCGCTGTAGCATTGTTATCTTGTATCTCTGATATTGATTCATATTGTATCATTGTTGTATCGAATGTTGTATACCAATGATATTCATTTCTTTTCTTCTGCTGTGTTGTTATACTTAATGTGTTATGGGCTCCAGCGAACCAGATTCGACGTTTGGATCTACAACATTGAATACGTGTGTTGTATTCGGTGCTGATTTTCGAAGGTCGAGTCAGGATCGTTTCATTTGGTATCAGAGCTGAAGGTTGAAACTTTAGCTCAGGAGTATAACACATTAAGTAACTCATTAGAGATAGGGTGAAGTATACCCTAGAATGAGCACTCATTAGAGATAGGGTGAAGTATACCCTAGAATGAGTAATCCCTGAGATATCCGTTCGAATGCCTCAGTGAATTCTCTTACTATCCACTGGTAGCGAGTATGAGTGCAAGAAGAGGACGAGATAGGGGACAGGGGAGTACCACTACAAATGTTCAGTACCCTGCAATAGAGGAAACAATCTTTTCACTATCAATCTCCTTTGATCATCGTCTATTTTCAATTCTTTGATGATTCCTGGCAGCTCCAGGAAGAAGCTTTGATTTTGCGTGGGACATAAACTCTAGATGGGTCAGAATTGTTTGTTTGGATGAATTGTTTGCTTTGGTTGCTATGGTTGATAAGTATAGTTTGGTTGTTTAAACTAAGATTTTTGGATTGTATCCATATATCTGCCTATTCTTTGGGGTCTCGATATATTCTACGAGGGGTTAGTTATCCTTAAACTAATCAATACCCCTGTGTATACTCGTAGATCAGGTGACCCGAGTATCTTGATTCGTTCTTGTATCCATTAGTGATATTCTGATTTGGTAAGCCAAATGCAGAATATATACCCAGTTTGATTTGGAAAACCGTTTCCCTATCTTTCATCTACTCTTTGTTGTCTTCCTACTTTCAAATTTCGAGGACGAAATTTTTTTAAGGGGGGAATCTGTAACGATCCCGATTTTTTAAGCTAAATTTAAATTGGTAATTAATTTAAATTTTGAATTTAATTGTAAATTAATGGTGAGTTAATTTGAATTTTTCTAAATTTTACAAGGATATGTGTTTGGTTTGTGTTTATATATATAAATAATAATTTGAAAATTTGAGATTTGAATTTGAGATTCAAATGTTAATATATTGAAATTTAATTGGACTTAAAGAAAATTTTATATTTGAAACAAAAATATAATAAGTATGATTACTTAAGTTTAAAATGAAAGTTTTAAAATAAATATTTGTTAATAAGTTTAATATCTTAAGTTTAAAAAAAATGTATTGAAAATAAAAATTGTATTTACTAACTTATAAATATTTATTAGTAATGTATAATTTCAAACCATTTTACTTTAATTTGCATAAGTATAAATAATACACAAGAAAAATAAATAGATAAACATGTTTTATAAATTAAAATTATGCAAGGTTTAAAACCCAATTTGTAAATTAATTTTTAGCAAAGGATTTAAGCATAAAATGTTTATAATTCAACAAGTGTTAAAAATAATAAGATAATTGTAAACCTATCAAACAAGTGGAAATTTATTTAATAAAAAAAATATATGAATTAAAACAAGAGTATATAATTATGCTTCTTTCTCATTTTATTAAAAGTTTACAAAAAAATCACAAACCTGTAAAGTAAAAATCAAAAAGAAACCTAGAAATTGAATCTCAAAAACCAGAAAAATAGCATATGCATTCTTCTTCAACTCAATCGGCTGCATACATTCAAGTCTGAAATCATCTACATGCATTCTTCATCTAAGTTTCAAGTTTCAAATCAAAGTTTCATCAGCAATTACAGTTTCAATTTCAAAACTGCTTCCAAAAAGCACGACTCTGTCTTTCAATCATATAGGTGAGTAACTTCATTTTCAAAAGCTTAAGTATTTTTATAACTGATTGCTTGATTTATATCTGATATGTGTGTATATATATGGGAGAGATTTCTGTATGATTGAATGCATGTTTGTTAATGACCTGTAGAACACCTCTGTTTGAACTTCAAGCTAAAGATTAATTCAAAAAAAATCATTTTTGCTTGATCCATTGATAGTTAGGACTTAGTATCTTAACAAGTTATGTTTGTTTGATTATAAAGTAAATTTTTAAACTTGAAGTTAAGTTAAATAAATTAGCTGTTCTAAAAATCTTAAGAACAGTTAAGGTTTAAAATAAGTGATAATTTCAAACATCTTAAAATATCAATTCAGGTTTATAACTTGAATTCTTATCTGAAATTAGGATTTTTAAAACTAAGTTCACATTTTTTTAGTTAAGTTTTGGAAGTGCAATTCTGGTTTGCACTATTTTGGGAATTTTGGGAAAATCTATGGATCTAGTGGATTTGGAAGGTTGTAGTTCTTCATGGAGGTGGAGAAGTGACTAGGGAGGCCAAGAAAAATACGGTGGTGATGGCCAGATGATTGTGGTGGAGGTGGCGAACATCTTAATTTCGTAAACCTAATTTTTGCAAGGCTTAAGATTTCAATTCGTTCGTTACCTATGATTGATCGAGTGCAGTGAGTTTCTGGATGATGGAAGCTGGGTTGTAGACGAGATCGTGGTCGGAGTTGCACAAATTCTGGTGTTCGGAGGGTCGTGGACAGCGCGTTGACAAGTTTTTGGGTGATTTTCTGTCTCGAGTTCCAGGTTTTGCTGGAGGACTCGATTTCGATTAGAGTTGTTGCGGTGGATTTGGGTGATTGTGATCATACCTGGAGATGGTTGGCGATGTGTGTAGGATGTCGAAGGTGGCTGGAGTTAGCCAGAGCCACGGTGCATGTGCACTGTGCATTTGATTTTTTGATAATTTTTTTGGGTTTGGGTAGGAAACTGTTCTCGGGATTTACTCGAGTTATTCGAGTGTTCACTCGAAGTAAAATAGGTTGTGACTCGAAGCAATTTTGGGTTTGCTCGAGTATTGGTCTGGTGATAGATTTTTGATGACCTGACTGTAAATTTGAATTTAAAAGCAACTTTAAACTGAAATTAAAGGTGTGATGGTAGATTTAAACAAA
The DNA here is from genome assembly GCA_030765085.1 of Allium cepa. Lineage (NCBI taxonomy): Eukaryota > Viridiplantae > Streptophyta > Magnoliopsida > Asparagales > Amaryllidaceae > Allium > Allium cepa. Next base: position 389,876,739 of record CM060943.1, on the reverse strand, counting down.
TTTAAATCTAGTGTGAAGTATAATTTCAAAATGACTTTGAATATTTGAAGTTTTAAAATATTTGAAAAGGGTTTCAATTTTTTTTTAAACCTGACAATTTTTCTAGATTTTAAATTTTAACTTAAAATTTGTAACATAATTTAAACTTGGTTTAAATTTAAAAGTTAAGTTCATTTTCAAATAAACTTTTAAATCTTAAAGTTTTAAAATGAAATTTGGGTTTTAAATTAAAGTTTTAAATCAAGATTTTAAAACAAAGTTTAAAATCAAAGTTTAAATCAAAATTAAAATATGGATTCAAGTCTCTTTGAATCCAAATTTGGAAATTTAAATTAGTTTTAAATCTTAATATGTTTTAAACAAGTTTAAATTAAATAGCTTTTAAAAGTATATTTGTTTTCAAACAAATGTTTAACTTGATTTTGATAAAATTCTTTTATAAAGGTTTTCTTAATTTTGAGTGAAGAGTTAAAGTTGGGTTTTTCAGATAGTTAGATAGTAGATATCGATTTGATACCCTTCAGCATTCTCTTTGGAATTCTTTGGAGTCTTCAGATTCACGGACCGGACTTGCTTAGCTTGGTGCAACGTGATGGTGGCTCAAGCCAGTGGTTTGGAGTTTTAGCTTTGGAGGATTGGATTGGAGTTATCTCTTGGCTATTTGTTTTCTGCTGCTATATCATATTGTTATTCTGCTATAGCATTGTTATCTTGTATCTATGATATTGATTCATATTGTATCATTGTTGTATCGAATGTTGCATACCAATGATATTCATTTCTTTTCTTCCGTTGTGTTGTTATACTTAATGTGTTATAGGCTCCGACGAACCAGATTCGACGTTTGGATCCGCGACATCGAATACGTGTGTTGTATTCGGTGCCGATTTTCGAAGGTCGAGTCAGGGTCGTTTCAATAATACAGCGGAAACACTCCATACGTTCTTGCCATCCAGTTCGCCTCCTGAGCTCCAGAACGTCCTTACCTGAAAATCTGTAATACTCGGTTTGATCTGAGCATTACATCAACGTAACACCCGGGTCAGGCTGGAAACCAGCGTGAGTAACCCATCTAAAAAGCAATTCAAATTATACAAATTATATAAAACCCGGGGTAACTCGTATCAATTTACAAATTCCCAATTTGTTATAGGCATCACTTATTTCACACATTAATTTTCGAAATTCCGAAATTTAGATTAAATAGTCCAATTCAATTAAATCATTTCATTCCGGCCTATTGATTTCACATATCAATCTATAAAAATTCGAAGTCGTTTCGGGTATTTACTAATACCCGACTCCGGTCTCTTCGAACCCAATGTCATCTAAACCTAAGTTATTCAATTAAATACAATTAAATTTTAATTAACTGATAACACTTTTACACAACAATTCATAATTGATAGATAATCACATTATCACCATCCATCTAACATATCATATCACAAACATTTCTTATCAGAGATATCAACAATTTTAAGGCATTCAATATAATCCAATCATTTATAAGCAAGGTTAATTAACCACACAGTTAATTTAAATCAAATAAATTACCTAACCATACTTGATTAATATTAATTACAGGCCTTAGTTATTACTTTAATTAATAAAATTAATTTATCATCCCTTTTTATCCAACTTAAGTAATTATCCTCAATTACTTAATTATCCCTTAAATTATTATATTAATTATTCTTTGATTTATTATTTACATTAACAAATTAAACCTTAAATATTTAAGTTAAGTAATTATCATGAATTAATTACAATAAGTAATTCAACTTTAAATAAATTAATCATCTTGAATTATCTTAATTAACTTATCACATTAATAAATCAGTCCTTAAAATTGATTACACAAATTTATCAAACTTTAATTAATTATCATAATAAATTGATTAATTACTCCTTAAATTGATTAGATTAACTATTTAACCATCCTCAAATAATTAATCCTTGATTTAATTCCATTAATTAAATCACTTTTGAAACATTTAAAAATTAACCTATTATATAATTATTTTAAACAAACAATCTCTAACATTTTAAAACTTTGAAAGCTTGTCTTAGGATTCACTTTGCATTGAAACTTGTTTATTTCCAGATATTTTAGATCTTTGGTCATCTAACTTAAACCTGATAACACTTACCCTCCATGTTACAAAACTATTATAACAACAACCCAAGACCAATCCATAAATACTTCGAACATCACCCCGGTCTAATACACAACCAATCCCGAACCAATCTTTTAATTAATCCATTATTATTAAAAAAAATCGTTTTTAAGAAAAATTAGTATTAAAACTTGAATTTTGTTTTAACTTAAAAACTTTTTAATCTCTATCATTTACTGAGACAAACATGTTTTGTTTTTGAATTAAGTCCCGAGCCTCCACCCTTTTTTTTAATCTACATACATTAATTAATTTAATTAAAATAGGGTAGACAAACCTCACCTTGTCGTCGAACATCGCCGCTGCACTACCCAACCAACATCGTCGGCCTTCCACTAACGAACCCCCAACTGCTTCGCGTTTGCCCTTCTCCCTTAAATCGCTTCTCCTCCAAAATCAATGCGAAACCCTAGTACGTGACTCAGCTTGCCTCGTTCAACAATGGCCACCACCACGTCGTTCAAAATTGCCACTGCCTGTTCGAAAACCCTTGTACGAGAGCACCTTCGATTGCCGACGAACCTCGTGAGCCACCCTAGCTTCCTGACGACGACGACATGTTGTGGATGCCTCAACGCGTGCGAGCGCCTGCTCCCCTATTTGCGAAGCTCGCCGCGACCCTGCTCGATTCGTGCTCCATGCCATCGCGATTTTCGAATTACGACCATTAACTTTTTGAATTCGATTTTTTTTGAATGAATGAATCTGAAAACAAAAGAAAAGGTAGAGGGAAAAACGGGCGTAAAATAAATGGATAGGGAGAGAAGTTGTCGCCATTTCCTTTGCGGTTTCCTTTGTTGATAGAATGAAGGAAATCATTATTATTATTATTTTCTATTGTAAAACGAAGGAAGATGCCTTGCGTGTAAAAGTTGTCTTGCGTGTTGGGATAAACTTGCTACAGTGATAGGAAATAGTTGTGAAGGGAAATGAAGGCAACTGTTAAAACAGTTTGACCAGTCCTACAATATATATTTATAAATTTCAAATTTAAATTCAAATGCAACATAAAATTTCAAATTCCTATCGAGGCGTGCCGCTAGGAATTTATAGTGTTATACCCCTATTTCGAACGCAATGGAAAAGGTTTCGTTTCCTAATTCGATCGTATGGAAAAGATAGCTTTTTGGACCTTATTATTATACTAAATTTTCGGTATGATTTCAGCGCGTTTATATATCGTACGCTCACACAACAACTCCAAACATTACGAAATTGAAATCCAATAATAATACAATATTATAGATCTAATGGAACTGGTTTCGTCGAATTCCGAGACTGTGCCTCGGAAGGCTATTTTTAAATATTGATTTAAACGATAAAATTTCAAAACTTAACAAAGCACTTCCAAATTCAATTTTAACACTTTTACTATCTTTAGTATTATCAATATAAATTTTACAAGCCTTCAAATTATTTTTGAGAGGCTTAAAACTCCAGATTCAACATTTGACCCAATTTCCAATAATTAATTCCAATAATTTAATTGCTAAATAATAATAATATTTGAATTCAAGTTAAACATTAACTTTCAAATATTTAAAATCAACTGAACATTCCAATTTCAAATGCTCAAAAATCCCGGGTCACATTCCTCCCGTCTTAAAAGAATTTTGTCCCCAAAATTACTAGTTAAGAAGAATGATCCAATACCCATTACTATTTTCCAAAACCAATCAATTCCAAACAATTCACAAAACAATCTTTTTATTAGAGACACACTAATCCTTTTTCTAGCTTTCCAAACTTATCCATAAGTCCCAATAATATTATTTACTTAACAATTCAAATTTGAATTTAAAACCAAATTTTGGATTATTAAAATTTTCTTAAAATTTTTCTAACTCCCTAATTTTTCGAAAAATTTTGCCAGCGTCTCCTTTCCGCGGCTAGCTCGGTACAACTACAAAATGCCACTACGGGCTCCCAAATTCCAAAAGAAATAAAAAGCCAAGTGGCTAGATCAAAAACCCAATCAAATTTCATACAGAAATTTAAACACATACCTTCTTGTCGAGCAATTCAAAATTTATCTTCTAAAGTCAAAACTAATTTTCCTTTCCCTTTATAATACCTACATATCCTACTTAGCAATAATATTCAATCATAGCTTTAAAATCATTTTATGCATTTCCTTGCAGAAGTTTTCATATCCACTTCTATTCAAATTAGTTTTCTCATTTCCATATGAATTCAATTTATCTTCAATTCTGAATATTGAATTTTACCCTCCATTTATAACTGATTCACGTCATTATTTTAATTTAGTTCATCCACTAATTTGTTTCAATTTCAAATTTGAAATCGTTTTGTCGCTAACAAAATTTTCCTAAAAATTTTCGTAAAATTTCGGCAGAGTCTCCTTTGTACGGAGGAGCTTTTGCAAGTTGACAAGAGATATAAATATATATACATCGACCCACACGGCCGGAAAAACAAAACAATTCATATTTCCTATTTTTATTGCGTAGGCGTACCTTTATTTAGCATTTAAAGCAAACGGCTTATTAGTTTAGCAATTAACGCGTCCAAATCTAGCCAAACGGCTTCCCGGTACCTGTACTTACTCAATTTAAACATATAAGCACTATATATATGAAGTTTATAACATTTCTCTTACTTAAAAAACTACAACACATCAACTCTAAAAGAAATGCATTTTAAATAACTTCCACGAGCAATTTATATGATTTCAAAAGTAATTCAATTGCTTTCAACCAATTCATATACCGTTTCGTTCAATTTTATTAGTTTACAACTCAATTGCTTACATTCAATTTATTTTAGCCCAACAGCTCATATTCACTTCGAATGATTCAAAAATCAATTTTATTTGCTTCTATTAATTCACAATTTTTTTTTACCTTCGTTTACGTCAAACGACAACTATTTTTATGCAAATTCGGCGATATTCGCTTAATAGAGTATCCATTTTAGTTTATAACTACTTCGAATTAATTTCAACTCATTCTGTATTTAATTCCATTTCATTTCTAATTTATTCACCAACCATACATTTGCATTTCATTTCATCTCCGCATTGGTTTCATTTTAAAAATATTTCATTGAGTTTGACAACATTCGATGCTTATACTAATGTCCATTTTCCAAATAAATTTAGCCCAAACTTTTATTTAACGGTCTTCCATTTTTAATCAAAACCTAGCTTTTATTGACTTAAGTAATTTTACTTCAAATTAATACACCTCATAACTTAAGTTCATTCTGATAACCCAATTCCAATTAAAACTTTGATTTAATTTTTTTTATTCAATCAGACTTCATCCATTTATTATTTAATTCAATTAACCCATTTATTCACCCCATTTTAAATTTTTAATTCACCTACTTAATTCATTTTAGAATTTATTTTATTAATACAAAGACATTCTCAATTTATTTCTACTCACCTGGGTTTTGTTTGCAACTCAAACCATTTCTATTATAATTCAAATCCACTTTATTTTTACAACATCTCCACTTATTTTAATTCATTATCAAATTCAAGTCAAATTCTACTTATAATTCGAGTTCATTTCCAAACTCCATTATTAACTCCCAACTCAACTTCTATTTAACCAATTTAAATTTTATTAACATATTCACTTAACTAATTTATTTGGCTAACTAGCTTATTTCCAGTTTTTATATCAATATTCAAATTTATTTCAAAAATCACTTCATTAAATTTTCCTGAGTTCAAATTTTGTTTTTCATAACTCCAGTTTGGATTTTCTTTCATTTTCCAAAACTCTAACATTTTTATTTCAAAATTTTAGAAATACTTTTAAATTTACGCAATACTATTAAAATTGCTTTTTATAAAAATACTTCTTATAACTCGATGTCTCAATAAGTCCATCCTTGTTCTCACAGAAATTCGATCATACGTTGATCAGGCTCGGGACTAAAAATCTGTAAGTACTTGGTAAACCCATTTTCAACACCCAGTGAAAATACTTGGGAAAATAATTTTATTAAAAATATAGAAAACATTTTTTGAAAATAGAGGAAATACCTTTGGTGAGAATGCTCTGGAAATCACCACCCCCATCCACGGTCGCAGTTACATCCTGGGTTACGTTGCCATCGCAGCAAAAGTCCATGTAAATGTAGGCACTCTACGCCCCTCGATTACGCTATGGAACCCACAACAGATCGCAATTACATTCCAGGGTTACGTTGCCATCGCAGCAAAAGTCCATGTAACTGTAGGCATCAGCGCCCTCGATTTTCGCAGTCAAAATGAAACTTCTCCACTCCTACATAGGTCGCTGTCTAGCGATGTAAAATCAAATGCAGACTGTTGGCTCTCAGGGGCACACATGACTTTCGCTATGTTACCATAGGTCGCAGTCTACCGATATAAAATCAAACGTAGACTGTTGCCTCTCAACGGCACACACGACTTTTGTATGTTCTGCAGTAGATCGCAGTGACATCGAGTTACACTGTCGTCACAGCATAACCCAAATGCCTCTGTAGGCATCAGCGCCCTCGACTTTCGCTACACACTATTCATAATTCTCAGGAACAAGTTTTGTCCGAACACCTCACAGGATCAACTTTAGAACCCCCCTTAGGGTTCAAGGCAGTACCAACCTACGACACTCCAGAGAAGTTCATTTCAGGGGAGCGACTTTTTCCCCAGAGCCATTTTCACAACACTTTAAACTATACACATATGGTATCTTCCAAATCATACACTTAGTATGAATCTCGAATAAATCTACTTTCTCAAAATCGATTATCCCAAAATCGATAATTTTCAAACTAAGCGTTCCAAATCTAATATTGATTTTACCCAAAAATCAAAAGCCTTTCCAAATCCAAAGGTTCCCAAAACCTTTTTTCCAAAATCCTCATAAGATCCTTTATATATATATAATTAATTTTTTTTAAAATATTTTGGATCAATTCAAACTTGTATAAAACTCCTTTTATACTCCAAACACTTTCAAAATCCTTTTCTTCCGGCAATATATTCAATAAGTGGAGATTTATCTTATATAACAAAGATATATAACTTTTTTTAATTCAAAATCAAATATTCAAATTTGATTACTCTTCCTTTTATCTTATAAAGTTGTTTCCATCTTACTTATCATCATAAAAATATCCAACTTTCACTTTTATCCATTGTATATTTCACAAAATATACTTTCATTTTAAAAGAAATCATTTGACATTTTTTTATTCACAAATTTTCAATATCAATTTCATTTAAACCCGTACCATGTACACATATAATCCGTAGGCTATACCAATCTGATCGCTTACTCGATCACACAATTTCACTTCCGAATTAGTATCGTCCATCCGACTTCCTAGTGCGGACATAGATCTGGTTTCTTGATGAGAAATCGCCATTCTCCTTGCATAGACATAACTATGATAGAGAATATCCAGAATCAATCAACAATCCATATCCATGTTCGCTGTCGAAAATCGAGTGAAAAATCCCAACTCGGATCGATATAACTATCTCGAAATTCTTTGCTCGAATCTGGATCAAATCATTATGCCAATAGAATAATATATGTATAACCTACATATTTATTTTCGTTGATTATTAACTAAATCAATTTCTCTTTCTATTCACATTTCCTTTGATTTCTACCCACATAACCAATTGCCTTAATCCCCATTTGGATTATCACTTCAGTTCTAACCTCAGTTGGGTATTTAATCAATAACAGTTTGAACTCCGACCAATTTATCTTTGGAAAATAGCTTGAAAATTTTAAAAAAATAGATAAGTAGTTGAAAAATAATTATTAGTCTGCAAAATAGCTGTAAAATAGTTAACTAATTGTAAAATAGTTGGAAAATAGTTAAATAGTTTTAGAAATTTTAAATAATTGCAAAATAGTTGTAAAATAGTAATTAATTTGTAATATAGTTGAAAAATAGTAATTAGTTTAGAAAACAGTTGAATTTTTTTTAAATAGTTCCAAAAATAATAATTTTCCATAAAAAGAAAGGCTGTATACACTAAATAGCTTGGAAAAATAAGTTTATATTCAAATAATTTATATTGAAAATAGTCCAGAGTCAAAACTATTCGCTTCCCCATCAATTTAATTTAAGTTTCCACTTCCATTTAAATTGACTTAATTCCAATTTGAATAACTTCAATTTCTATTGAAATTGATTTAACCCCAATTCAAGTTGAATCAATCTTGATTTCTTTCCAAATTCAAATCAAATTCCATTTGATTTTAACCCTACTCAACTTTAATTACAATTCCAAGTTATTCTAATCAATTTGGACTAATACCAATTGAACCCACTTCAATTTCGAATCAGATTCAATTCAATCCAACTCAAATTTTCCATTTGAATTTTTTAAACTTATCCATCTTCAATCACAAATCCAATTAATTTAAATCAGATTCAATTTGAACGAATTTAATTCAAATTTCAAATTTAAACCATCCCGAATTATATAATTTCGACTTAAATTATTAAATGTTGATTTAATCCTTTAAATCAAATCAACTTATCTCTTTAAACCATTTAATTCTGAATCCATTTCAAACTTATCTTCATTTAATTTTAAATTTGTTGTATTTCTATTACCACTTAATTCTCATTATTAAATTTTCAAATAATATAACAACCAATTATCTTAATATTTATTAGAAAGAAATATTGCTTATATATCAAAATATATTCTTATATAAAATCATTTAAAACCTTTATATAAGAAAATAACAAGTACGCGCTCATATATATATACTCAACTCATTCTAAGGTATCATTGACCCTATCCTTAATGAGTAATCCCAACAGAGCCAAGGTTCTCGCTTAACCTTCATCTCTGATACCAACTGTAACGGCCCGAAAATTTTTGATCTCGAAAATTCCAGATTGTTAGAAAAAAGAAGAAAGTGATAGAAGAAGAAGAAGAAAAAACACCACAAAGATTCTCACATTCGCAGTGCATGAAAATATAATATCAAATAATAACAGTTTACAAAAGAATTCTGTATTTGTCAATCACATTTATATTACATCAGATTTACACATATATACAGACACTGGATATACCCAATCGTCCCGTCTCAGATATACAACAATATAATACAGTGGAAACACTCCATACGTTCTTGCCATCCTGTAACGACCCGTAAATCCGTACCCCTTGAGTCAACACTATTCTACCTAAATCAACTCAAGTTGCACAGAAATACGAACCATTTAGGTTTAAGAAGAAGAGGTAGAAGAAGAGAAAACAAAATCAACATCAGAATCTAACCATCGCAGCGGAATAAAATATAATAGAGAATAAATAATCTTTACTCAAAATCAAATATATCAGTTTACATATATTACCTCATCAGAAAACATCAGTCACAGCTCACATCAATAACATACAATGGGTACACAACAACTCAACAGCGGAATAATATATATATACAAGTACGACTATACGTATCATCAATCCAGCTCGTCTCCTGAGCTCCACAGCATCATATCCTGTATCCTATAATACTCGGTCTGACCCGAGCATTATAGTTAAATAACACCCGAGTCAGTCTGGAACACCAGCGTGAGAAAATCACACCCAATTTATTATTAAAGTTTCAAAAATCCTTTGAAAACAAAAGCATCTCGTAAGACCACGCCACAAATAAACATGTCGGGTTTTTACCTTACGATAGCTAAAACAATTTTTATAGAAATCCTTTGATATTATAATAGGGCTATATACAAATACTTATAAAATAGCCGAAATTGTTACATGATTAAATTCCAGCTACTAGCCACAGAGTGGGTAATACAAACAAAACTCGTACAAGGCTCGTAGGGAGAATGGATTTCCAACGATGACTAGGCACTGGGGTACCACCTATCACAGTACGGGGCCTAGATCACCGTACCGAGGATTACTCCCTTCATCCCCTGCAACACAAGGCCGGAACCATTCCTTACTGAACAGTCCCGAACAAGATAAACCCCGTGGTTGGCGCGACCAACCACCCACTAAGCCGAAAGATATATAAGGGACATCTAGACAGGGGAATTATCTTGTCCTGCTTGGGCATGACCCACCTAAGCTTGCTGCACATCCCCTGATTTTCAGTCATTCCCATTTGATGAGGCTTGAGGCTAAGCGTTACCTTTTAGAACGTTTCACTTAGAATGCCCATCGTCCACCTGACGATGTTTCGCAAGCATTCCTCCATACAAGTCCGTCCCGGGTTCGAACGGAACCGAAGGCACTATTCCTACTACATCCATTTTGGAAATATCCTCAGGATTAGTAGCGACTAGCCCTTGCACTTCACTGCTTCATCTTCGACTCCGAACACGTTTTTCGCACGAAACGTACAAATCGGATCGACGTGGTTTTCGAGAAATTAATCTCGATCCCGGTCTCTTCGAAACGATCAACGCAGTTGGCCAATATTGATAGTCGGTTATTTAACTATCAATTAATATTCACAAACAACCATCCAACAGTAAATAATTTCCCAAGTTATTTATTAACCTCAAAATATCTTCCCAAGATATATTTTCTATTTTCAATCCTTTGAAAACAGTTTCAAAACCATTCTTCTTTCCAATATAAACTTTCCCCAAATATTTTCTATCTCCCCTAAAATCACCAAATACAAAACTAGATTTAAAAATAATTTAAAACACTTTACTTAAAAATATATACTTTTAAGACATTTAAATTAAACTACTTTAATAATTTGTAAAAATACATCTTATATGAATATTTGAAATTAAAGTTACTTTATAAAATATAAAACTAGATTTTCACCTTTGAAACAAAATATTAAGTCACTTTTTAAAATAATTACTACTATAATAGATTTGAGAAAATACTTACTTTAGAATTTAAATACTAGGAATAATAAATTTTCCAAAACATACCTTTTAAAAACAATTTTAAAACTATCAACTTATATTTAAAATTTACTTGAAAGCATACTTAGTGATCCAGGAAGAATTCCAGCTTTAAACATTTAAATCAATTTTCCAAATTGATTTTCAATTTATTCCATTTGAAATAAGTTTCTTAAATTACTCAATTCATTTCAAATTTCATTTAATTATGCACTTAATTATTATTGTTATTCTTTTCCATTTGATTTTAAATCTTTTAACTGAAATATACAAATTTCAGCTTTTCCCAACTTCTTCTTTATTAATATTATTTTTTTCAAAAATTTAAATCTTACATTTTAAATAAAAGTTTTATTCTTTAATTAATATCGTTGAAGATTGTAATTCAATAACTTCCTGTTTATTCAAATTTCCTTTCTATACGTCCCAATTTATTTATTAGAAATTTAAAGTCACATTATTTCTTCTTCAATTCATTCTTAAATTTATTCAAACTTTCTATAATTATTTCGCTTACAAATTTACTTCCGTTTAATTTCTTTTCAACAATCCAATTCATATATTCTGGTAATTCATTATAACCGAATATCCAATCAAACCACAACATCCAATATTCCAAGGTAACTCGTCATAGGATATCAAATAATCACAACAGAGAATATTGAATAATTTAAATATATATGAGGGGTCCAGTTGGATCCCTCCAACCTGTTTTCCCTGCATCCAAAGATGTTAGCACAACATAATACACTAATTCCAAAATATCATACTATACCACATTAATCAATTCAACCATACAATCAATTATTAAATTTAATCATTTAAATTTAAATTTAAACTGAGTGAGATTAACTCACCTTATTCCGTTTGCATTCCATTTCCTTTACAACTTGTTCTTCACGATCATTAACCTTGAATAATAATTTATATGATTTATTAATATTTGAACTTATTGAAAATAAATCCCATTTATAAATTTGATTTAAATTGATTTCTTTTAACTAATTTATTTATTTTTTTCCTTCCTTAAAACTACTTATTCCAAAAATAACCTGTTCATATTAAATTCAAATAATATAAATTTCCTTCCCAAACCTATATATATGTATTAATTAAAGTAAAATAAACAGAACTATTTTAAAATTTCCTTTACCGTCAAGCTTTCGGATAAAAGAAATATTAACCAACTAATTAAAGATTTAACCTTGAGTAATGTTGAATTAAAATGTTCTAAAAATTAACCGCCTTACAAAAACAGAATTTAAACTATATAAATTAATGATTCCTATTTAATTTGTAACTGTTAAACTAAATATTCTTCTATTAAAATAAAAATCAATTTCATTTACATACTATCCTTACGGCGATAATTGCCTCTGACTCCATCTTTCAGAGACCACGGCAACAAGGCAGAAGCTCAAAGTTATCGAGAGACGGAGATCTCTAGGCCTTTAAAAACTGAAGCATCGATCTCCTAGAGTTGTACGGCCCAGGCATATTGGCGCATCAAAGTCGCGATGAACATCTTCAGATCCAACGACGAAAAGACTTTCCACTAGAACGCGGCAGCAAGTCCACGCAAACCATCAACTCAGAACGAAACTCCCATGGCTCCAACTCGTCACGGCAGAGATGTTCAGTACTCAAATCGACAGCGTCCATCCTCTAGATCTTGTCGAGGTAGAGCAGTTGACGAAGGAAATGGTCTCGACTTCGAGTTTGAACGGGGATGAAGAAAGATCGGCTCGATTCCCAGGATTCATTTATAACACGACTTTTTTTTTTCTTCGGTCGATTTAAAGAAAAAGGGAAAGAGGGATGCTCGAACAAACATGAGGAGAAATCGGGGTTTCGTTGCTGGAGAGGAAGACACGGTTTTGATTTAAGGAAAAGGAAGAATGTCTCGCTCGAACACGAGAGCAACATTTTATTCGGCCATTATCTTGGATTCGAAACGAAAAAGGAAAGGGAGGCTTCGTTTGTTTCCTGAACGAAGAAAAATATCTTCCCCTTTTTAATTATTGAACGAAGAAGCGTATTGGAGAAGGAACAGCAAAGCTCAAATGTTAAGAAATCTGGACCGGTCAACAATATAGTATAAATTATATTTGAATTCTCGATATAAATTTCACACGTTTACATATCGTACGCTCACAACAACTCCGATCACTACGAAATTTGAAACCCGATAATAACTCAATATTACGGATCCAATGGAACTGATTTCGTCGAATTCCGAGACTGTGCCTCGGAAGGCTATTTTTAAATTCAATTTAAACGATGAAGTTTCAAAACTGAACAAACTACTGTTAATTTCAAATTTTACAACTTCTATTGTTTTTCCATGCTATCAATATAAATTTTACAAGGCTTCAAATTATTTTTAACAGACTTAAAACTCTGGATTCAACAATCTACTCAACTTCTAATTATTAAATTCTATTATTAAAGTATCAAATAAATAACGATATTTGTAATTCAAGTTAAAATTATTATATTGAATATTTAAAATCGATTTAATATTTTGATTTAAATTGCTTAAAAATTTCGGGTCGTCACATTCCTCCCCCCTTAAAATAATTTCGTCCCCGAAATTACTAGTTAGGAAGAATGGTTCGATACCCGTTACTTTTCCTCAAAACCAAACAATTCAATATCCAACCAACTATCTTCTATAAAAGACTATTATTATTCTTATTAACTTTCCAATCCTTTCCCTAGTTTGCAAACCATCATATTCGCTCAATTATTCAAGTTTTATTCTTAAAACCAGTTTTGAATTATCAAAATTTCTCAAAATTTTTCTAACTCTCTAATTTTCCGAAAAATTTCGCCAACGTCTCCTTTGCGCGGCTAGCTCGATACAACTACAAAATGGCTCTACGGCCTCCCAAATCCAAAAAGAAAACAAAAAGCCAAGTGGCTCAATCCAAATCCAAATCCCAATCAAATTCTATACCAAATTTAAATACATACCTTTTGTCGAGCATTTCAATTTTTATCTTTTCATATCAAACCCAATTTTCTTTTTCCCTTTATAATACCTGCATACCTGCTTAGCACCCATATCCAAACACAACATCCCAAAATATTTTATCGACTTTCTCACAAAATGTCATTATTTATTCATTCAAATATCAACTAGGAATATATTTGCAATATCAATTACCAATAGAGGATTCACCATTCCTTTCTTAAATTTAGTATAAGAAATTTCTATGCTTCTTATATTCCTTTTCACCTCACCACTTAAGTTTATACCTATTCCTATTTAATTTAGTTTTCACATTCCATATGAATTTTATTTACTTTCAACTTTGAACATTTAAATTTTATCTTCCATTTATAACTAGTTTATGTCAATATTTTAATTAGCTTTATTTGCTAATTTATTTCAATATCCAGTTTGAAACTGTTTTATCGTTAATAAAATTTGTCCAAAATTTTCAAAAATTTTCTAACTCCCAAAATTTCTGAAAATTTTTGACAGAGTCCTCTTTATACGGAGGAGCTTTTGCAATTTGACAAAAGAGATAAATATATATACATCGACCCACACGGTCGGAAAAATCAAAAACAGTTCACATTTCCTATTTTAATTGCGTAGGCGTACCTTATTTAGCATACTAAGCAAGCGGCTTATTATTTTTAGCAAATAGCACAACCAAATCCAGCCACACGACTTCCAGGTACCTGTACTTACTCAATTTAAACATGTAAGTGCCAAATATATGCAGTTTAACTATATTTCACTTATTTATAATAGTTAAAACATACGAATTCTAAAAGAATCTCATACCAAACATTGTTTCGTAAGCAATTTATATAGTTTCCATGCCAATTCAACTGTTTAATTCATTTATAACCATTTTCATTGCATTTCAGATTTGAATCCATTTACTTGCATATCATTTTATTAACCAAGCTAGTTTATTCAAAACCATTAACAACTTAGGTTCATCTTCATTTCCAATTAAATTTCCTTTTATTTTAATCCATTCACAAACATTTATTTAGCTCAACACATTCCATTAAATTTCATTTATAATCCATTTATTTACATTTCATTCCATGTTAGTTTATTCCAAATTATTTTATTTAGCTCGAAGACAATCCGAGCTATTTCATTCAATATCCATTTCTCAACTTATTTAAACCACATTTCATTTGATACTTATTTATTCCATCATTTATTTATTCGATATAATTAGTTCATCCACATTCACTTAAACCATTCTAACAAACTTGAAACGTTATATTTTCCTTATTGTCTCAAGTTATTTCAATTCCTTAATACTTTAAATGGTTTACAATTATTTATTTAAGCATTTTCACTCCATTAAATATCATCGGCATCACACCGAATTTTATTTCAATTAAAATTTATTCTTACTTGATTTAAATCCAATTCACTATTATTAAACTGAATTTTAAGTTGAATGCAATTCAACTCATTTCCATTTTTTTTTATTTTTTTTTAGCTTAAGTTTATTCACTCCAATTTTATACTTTAGCCCAATTTATTTTCCAGTAAATCTCCCTTTTTTTTCTTTCTATTCTTAAGCTCATTTCCTTTTTACAATTAAATTTCTCTTTTCAATTCAATTTGATTCTATCTCAATCCAATCTCATTTCAAACTTATTTGATTAGTTATTATAAAATTTAACTTTTCAGATTTAACCCATTCAATTTATTCCCTGGCTATTTCCAAGTTATTTCCACTGATTTGTATTTTATTTGTAATTCATACCATTACTATTTTAAATCCAGATCCATTTTTTTATTACGATACATTCCCCAATATTTTTTTTTAATTTGTTAACACTTCAAGTTAAATTTCAATTAATAACTCAAGTTCTAATTTTACCATTCACATTTTAATTTACCATCCAATTTATTAACTTACATTGCAATTTGGTTCACAAATCAATTAATTAATTGCAAGGCCACTTTCCATTATATTTTCTTCATCGACAATGTAAGTCGAATTTAATTATAACTTGAATTTTATTTTCGAACCTCATCATAAACTCACAATTCAATTCCATTAACTAATTTATTATCCAATTAGTTCTCCCCTTATTCATAATCCAACACTTGAAATTTTATTCAAAATATCACTCCATTTAATTTTCTTGAGTTCAATATTTATTTTATACTTCAAGTTTGGATCCTCATTTCATTTTTCAATTTATCAAAATATTGATTTTGGGCATTGTATTCCATTTTCAATTTAATAAGTCACAACTTATTATTTTATACAATTCCATTCATCATAAGCTGGAATATATTCATCTTTTATTTTTCACTCAAACCTTCTATTTATTTATAGCCCAAGCATATTTTATTTCCATGGATCTTTAATTCTTTAATAAGTTATTCTGGTTTATTTATTTCAATCCAATCCTTATCCAACTTATTTCCCATTTATTCAGGTAAGAATTTAATTTCATTAATTAATTCAATAATTCAATTGAATTTTTATTCCAATTCAATTCTATTTTAACTCTGATTTATTCAACTCAATTCGATTTCAACTTAATTTGAATATAACTGGATATTATTTTCATCTTATTCAATTTATTTCAATCCAATCAAATTTTTATTTCCAATCTCCAAGTTAATTTTCATTTTCAACCTTTCTCTTTAAATTTAAATTCCAACATCCAAAGCTTATATTTTCCTGATTTAAAAATCATCTTAAAATCTCCAACATCTCAAAATCACACTTCTCAAAAATTAAACCCAATCCTAGCTTTTATTTTCAACAAATTTCATTTTGAAATTTTCAAAACAACCAGCTTCTCCTGAACAATACAATTTGGCAGCAATCCATCACTTCGAAATTCGAAAATGAATACTGATGATGCGGCCGTCATCATCAGAATTATTTTCCAATAATCCAAGTGATTTCAATGCTATATCATTTTCAAAATCCATTTAAAACTAATTTCTTTTCGGAAGTATCTCCAAAACAATTTGTGTTATTAATCATCTTCAAATACTTTGACAAACACTTCCAAATTTCCGTGATTTAAATTTCCAAATCCTGCTTTAAATCAATTTTACTAAAAATTTATTTGCATAGCTTATGCTCATACAAATTCTTATTTGTTTATATTTTAATTTACAATGCACATTTACAATTCATATTCATAAATTACATCTTATAATGAATTTATTCCTTCAAACTTTGGTTATATTTCCAATTTCTAAATAAATTTTTATTTAATAATGATAATACTTTAATATTATCTTTTCTAACATCCAAGCAACCATATATTAGCTAAATAGCTTACAAAAATTTTCTTTATATCGAAAATATATTTTTGGGTAAAATTATTTCATTTACCCATATTTAAAACAATACCGTGTCAATTGTTCTATTCAAGTGTTTAGAAACCCCTTCGATACAGTTGCGCAGACTGTGTCGACGAAGGTTCATATGCCACTCAATAAATCAATCAACACAATATTAAAACAATTTATATTCACTAACAAATACGCGCTCATATCTATTAATACGCTCAAACTCATTTTAGAGTACTATAGACTCTAGTTTAAATGAGTAATTCCCACCAGAGCCAAGGTTATCTCCAACCTATGCTTTGATACCAAGTGTAACGACCCGCAAATCCGTACCCCTTGAGTCAACACTATTCTACCTAAATCAACTCAAGTTGCACAGAAATACGAACCATTTAGGTTTTTAAGAAGAAGAGGTAGAAGAAGAGAAAACAAAATCAACATCAGAATCTAACCATCGCAGCGGAATAAAATATAATAGAGAATAAATAATCTTTACTCAAAATCAAATATATCAGTTTACATATATTACCTCATCAGAGAACATCATTCACAGCTCACATCAATAACATACAATGGGTGCACAACAACTCAACAGCGGAATAATATATATATACAAGTACGACTATACGTATCGTCAATCCAGCTCGTCTCCTGAGCTCCACAGCATCATATCCTGTA
This sequence comes from Allium cepa, assembly GCA_030765085.1. Classification (NCBI taxonomy): domain Eukaryota; kingdom Viridiplantae; phylum Streptophyta; class Magnoliopsida; order Asparagales; family Amaryllidaceae; genus Allium; species Allium cepa. The sequence goes on along the minus strand of CM060943.1, from coordinate 389,858,709 downwards.
TCCTATAATACTCGGTCTGACCCGAGCATTATAGTTAAATAACACCCGAGTCAGTCTGGAACACCAGCGTGAGAAAATCACACCCAATTTATTATTAAAGTTTCAAAAATCCTTTGAAAACAAAAGCATCTCGTAAGACCACGCCACAAATAAACATGTCGGGTTTTTACCTTACGATAGCTAAAACAATTTTTATAGAAATCCTTTGATATTATAATAGGGCTATATACAAATACTTATAAAATAGCCGAAATTGTTACATGATTAAATTCCAGCTACTAGCCACAGAGTGGGTAATACAAACAAAACTCGTACAAGGCTCGTAGGGAGAATGGATTTCCAACGATGACTAGGCACTGGGGTACCACCTGTCACAGTACGGGGCCTAGATCACCGTACCGAGGATTACTCCCTTCATCCCCTGCAACACAAGGCCGGAACCATTCCTTACTGAACAGTCCCGAACAAGATAAACCCCGTGGTTGGCGCGACCAACCACCCACTAAGCCGAAAGATATATAAGGGACATCTAGACAGGGGAATTATCTTGTCCTGCTTGGGCATGACCCACCTAACCTTGCTGCATATCCCCTGATTTTCAGTCATTCCCATTTGATGAGGCTTGAGGCTAAGCGTTACCTTTTAGAACGTTTCACTTAGAATGCCCATCGTCCACCTGACGATGTTTCGCAAGCATTCCTCCATACAAGTCCGTCCCGGGTTCGAACGGAACCGAAGGCACTATTCCTACTACATCCATTTTGGAAATATCCTCAGGATTAGTAGCGACTAGCCCTTGCACTTCACTGCTTCATCTTCGACTCCGAACACGTTTTTCGCACGAAACGTACAAATCGGATCGAAGTGGTTTTCAAGAAATTAATCTCGATCCCGGTCTCTTCGAAACGATCAACGCAGTTGGCCAATATTGATAGTCGGTTATTTAACTATCAATTAATATTCACAAACAACCATCCAACAGTAAATAATTTCCCAAATTATTTATTAACCTCAAAATATCTTCCCAAGATATATTTTCTATTTTCAATCCTTTGAAAACAGTTTCAAAACCATTCTTCTTTCCAATATGAACTTTCCCCAAATATTTTCTATCTCCCCTGAAATCACCAAATACAAAACTAGATTTAAAAATAATTTAAAACACTTTACTTAAAAATATATACTTTTAAGACATTTAAATTAAACTACTTTAATAATTTGTAAAAATGCATCTTATATGAATATTTGAAATTAAAGTTACTTTATAAAATATAAAACTAGATTTTCACCTTTGAAACAAAATATTAAGTCACTTTTTAAAATAATTACTACTATAATAGATTTGAGAAAATACTAACTTTAGAATTTAAATACTAGGAATAATAAATTTTCCAAAACATACCTTTTAAAAACAATTTTAAAACTATCAACTTATATTTAAAATTTACTTGAAAGCATACTTAGTGATCCAGGAAGAATTCCAGCTTTAAACATTTAATTCAATTTTCCAAATTGATTTTCAATTTATTCCATTTGAAATAAGTTTCTTAAATTACTCAATTCATTTCAAATTTCATTTAATTATGCACTTAATTATTATTGTTATTCTTTTCCATTTGATTTTAAATCTTTTAACCGAAATATACAAATTTCAGCTTTTCCCAACTTCTTCTTTATTAATATTATTTTTTTCAAAAATTTAAATCTTACATTTTAAATAAAAGTTTTATTCTTTAATTAATATCGTTGAAGATTGTAATTCAATAACTTCCTGTTTATTCAAATTTCCTTTCTATACGTCCCAATTTATTTATTAGAAATTTAAAGTCACATTATTTCTTCTTCAATTCATTCTTAAATTTATTCAAACTTTCTATAATTATTTCGCTTACAAATTTACTTCCGTTTAATTTCTTTTCAACAATCCAATTCATATATTCTGGTAATTCATTATAACCGAATATCCAATCAAACCACAACATCCAATATTCCAAGGTAACTCATCATAGGATATCAAATAATCACAACAGAGAATATTGAATAATTTAAATATATGTGAGGGGTCCAGTTGGATCCCTCCAACCTGTTTTCCCTGCATCCAAAGATGTTAGCACAACATAATACACTAATTCCAAAATATCATACTATATCACATCAATCAATTCAACCATACAATCAATTATTAAATTTAATCATTTAAATTTAAATTTAAACTGAGTGAGATTAACTCACCTTATTCCGTTTGCATTCCATTTCCTTTACAACTTGTTATTCACGATCATTAACCTTGAATAATAATTTATATGATTTATTAATATTTGAACTTATTGAAAATAAATCCCATTTATAAATTTGATTTAAATTGATTTCTTTTAACTAATTTATTTATTTTTTTCCTTCCTTAAAACTACTTATTCCAAAAATAACCTGTTCATATTAAATTCAAATAATATAAATTTCCTTCCCAAACCAATATATATGTATTAATTAAAGTAAAATAAACAGAACTATTTTAAAATTTCCTTTACCGTCAAGCTTTCGGATAAAAGAAATATTAACCAACTAATTAAAGATTTAACCTTGAGTAATGTTGAATTAAAATGTTCTAAAAATTAACCGCCTTACAAAAACAGAATTTAAACTATATAAATTAATGATTCCTATTTAATTTGTAACTGTTAAACTAAATATTCTTCTATTAAAATAAAAATCAATTTCATTTACCTACTATCCTTACGGCGATAACTGCCTCTGACTCCATCTTTCAGAGACCACAGCAACAAGGCAGAAGCTCAAAGTTATCGAGAGACGGAGATCTCTAGGCCTTTAAAAACTGAAGCATCGATCTCCTAGAGTTGTACGGCCCAGGCATATTGGCGTATCAAAGTCGCGATGAACATCTTCAGATCCAACGACGAAAAGACTTTCCACTAGAACGCGGCAGCAAGTCCACGCAAACCATCAACTCAGAACGAAACTCCCACGACTCCAACTCGTCACGGCAACGATGTTCAGTACTCAAATCGACAGCGTCCATCCTCTAGATCTTGTCGAGGTAGAGCAGTTGACGAAGGAAATGGTCTCGACTTCGAGTTTGAACGGGGATGAAGAAAGATCGGCTCGATTCCCAGGATTCATTTATAACACGACTTTTGTTTTTTTTTTCGGTCGATTTAAAGAAAAAGGGAAAGAGGGATGCTCGAACAAACATAAGGAGAAATCGGGGTTTCGTTGCTGGAGAGGAAGACACGGTTTTGATTTAAGGAAAAGGAAGAATGTCTCGCTCGAACACGAGAGCAACATTTTATTCGGCCATTATCTTGGATTCGAAACGAAAAAGGAAAGGGAGGCTTCGTTTGTTTCCTGAATGAAGAAAAATATCTTCCCCTTTTTAATTATTGAACGAAGAAGCGTATTGGAGAAGGAACAGCAAAGCTCAAATGTTAAGAAATCTGGACCGGTCAACAATATAGTATAAATTATATTTGAATTCTCGATATAAATTTCACACGTTTACATATCATACGCTCACAACAACTCCGATCACTACGAAATTTGAAACCCGATAATAACTCAATATTACGGATCCAATGGAACTGATTTCGTCGAATTCCGAGACTGTGCCTCGGAAGGCTATTTTTAAATTCAATTTAAACGATGAAGTTTCAAAACTGAACAAACTACTGTTAATTTCAAATTTTACAACTTCTATTGTTTTTCCATGCTATCAATATAAATTTTACAAGGCTTCAAATTATTTTTAACAGACTTAAAACTCTGGATTCAACAATCTACTCAACTTCTAATTATTAAATTCTATTATTAAAGTATCAAATAAATAACGATATTTGTAATTCAAGTTAAAATTATTATATTGAATATTTAAAATCGATTTAATATTTCGATTTAAATTGCTTAAAAATTTCGGGTCGTCACACATCCAGTTCGCCTCCTGAGCTCCAGAACTTCCTTACCTGAAAATCTGTAATACTCGGTCTGACCCGAGCATTACATCAAAGTAACACCCGGGTCAGGCTGGAAACCAGCGTGAGTAACCCATCTAACAAACAATTCAAAGCATACAACTTATATAAACCCTGGGGTAACTCGTATCAATTTACTAATTCTTAATTTGTTATAGGCATCACTTATTTCACACATCAATTTTCCAAGTTTCAAAATTTAGATTAAATAGTCCAATTCACTTAAATCAATTCATTCCTGCCTATTGATTTCACATATCAATCTATAAAAATTCGAAGTGGTTTCGGGTATTTACTAATACCCGACTCTGGTCTCTTCGAACCCAATGTCATCTAAACCCAAGTTATTTAGTTAAATACAATTAAATTTTAGTTATCGGATAACACTTTTACACAGCAATTCATAATTGATAGATAATCACATTATCACTGTCCATCCAACATATCATACCACAAGTATTTCTTATCAGAGATATCAACCAATTTAAGGCATTCAATATAATCCAATCATTTATAAGCAAGGTTAATTAACCACACAATTAATTTAAATCAAATAAATTACCTAACCATACTTGCTAAATGTTAATTACAGGCCTTAGTTATTACTTTAATTAATAAAATTAATTTATCATCCCTTCTTATCCAACTTAATTAATTATCCTCAATTACTTAATTATCCCTTAAATTATTATATTAATTATTCTTTGATTTATTATTTACATTAACAAATTAACCCTTAAATTTCTTAAGTTAAGTAATTATCATGAATTAATTACATTAAGTAATTCAACTTTAAATAAATTAATCATCTTGAATTACCTTAATTAACTTATCACATTAATAAATCAATCCTTAAAATTGATTACACAAATTTATCAACCTTTAATTAATTATCTTAACAAATTGATTAATTACTCCTTAAACCGATTAGATTAACTATTTAACCATCCTCAAATAATTAATCCTTGATTTAATTCCATTAATTAAATCACTTTTGAAACATTTAAAAATTAACCTATTATATAATTATTTTAAACAAACAATCTCTAACATTTTAAAACTTTGAAAGCTTGTCTTAGGATTCACTTTGCATTGAAACTTGTTTATTTCCATATATTTTAGATCTGTGGTCATCTAACTTAAACCTGATAACACTTACTCCCCATGTTAGAAAACTATTATAACAACAAACCGAGACCAATCCATAGATACTTCGAACAATACCCCCGTCTATTACACAAACAATCCCGAACCAATCTTTGAATTAGTCCATTATTAATAAAAGAAATCGTTTTTAAAAAAAATTTGTATTAAAACTTGAATTTTGTTTTAACTTAAAAACTTGTTAGTCTCTATCATTTACTGAGACAAATAGGTTTTGTTTTCGAATTAAGTCCTGAGCCACCACCCCTTTTTTTATCTGCATATAAATTAATTGAATTAAAATAATATAGGGTAGATAAACCTCACCTCGTCGTCGAACATCGTCGCTGCACTACCCAACCAACATCGCCGGCCTTCCACTGATGAACTCCCAACTGCTTCGCGTTTGCCCTTCTCCATTAAATCGCTTCTCCTCCAAAATCAATGCGTAACCCTAGTACATGACTCAGCTTGCCTTGTTCAATAATGGCCACCACCACGTTGATCAAAATTGCCACTTCCTATTTGAAAACACTAGTACGAGAGCCCCTTAATTTGCAACGTACCTCACGAGCCACCCTAGCTTCCGGACGACGACGACATGCCGTGGATGCCTCAGCGCGTGCGAGCGCCTGCTCCCCTATTCGCGAAGCTCACCGCGACCCTACTTGATTCGAGCTCCATGCCGTCGCGATTTTCGAATTACGGCCATTAACTTTTTGAATTCGATTTTTTTGAATGAATGAATCTGAAAACAAAAGAAAAGGTAGAGGGAAGAACGGGCGTAAAATAAATGGATAAGGAGAGAAGTTGTCACCATTTCCTTTGCGGTTTCCTTTGTTGATAGAATAAAGGAAATCTTTATTATTATTATTTTCTATTGTAAAACGAAGGAAGATGCCTTGCGTGTAAAAGTTGGCTTGCGTGTTGGGATAAACTTGCTACAGTGATAGGAAAAAGTTGTGAAGGGAAAGGAAGGCAGCTGTTAAAACAGTTTGACCAGTCCAACAATGTATATTTATAATTTCAAATTTAAATTCAAATGCAACTTAAAATTTCAAACTCCTATCGAGGTGTGCCACTAGGTGTTTATAATGTTATACCCCTATTTTGAACGCAATGGAAAGGTTTCGTGTCCTTATTCGATCGTATGGAGAAGATAGGTTTTTGGACCTTATTATTTACTGAATTTTCGATATGATTTCAGCGCGTTTATATATCGTACGCTCACACAACAACTCCAAATATTACGAAAATTGAAATCTGATAAGAATACAATATTACGGATCCAATGGAATGGGTTTCGTCGAATTCCGAGATTGTGCCTCGGAAGGCTATTTTTAAATATCGATTTAAATGATAAAATTTCAAAACTTAACAAAACACTTCCAAATTCAATTTTAACACTTTTACTATCTTTAGTATTATAAATATAAATTTTACAAGCCTTCAAATTATTTTTAACACGCTTAAAACTCCAGATTCAACATTTGACCCAATTTTCAGTAATTAATTCCAATAATTTAATTGCTAAATAATAATAATAATCGAATTCAAGTTAAAAATTAAGTTTCAAATATTTAAAATTAACTAAATATTCCAATTTCAAATGCTCAAAAATCCTGGGTCGTTACAGGTTTGGATCAGGTAAAATTAAAGGTGAGTTGATCTCACTAAAACTGGATTATCGGTTAATTTAAATAGTTAAGTTTAAACTATTAGATTGGTTTCTTGAATTGATAATTGTTATCAGTCTGGATTGATATTATATATATTAGTGTGAGTATATATATATATATTGGAGTGATTGATATTCCGTATTATATAGCGGATGAGACCTATGTGCCCCGCATAATAGCGAATGACCCTTCATAACGCGATGTTCCCCTTGAAGTGGGATTTTGTATTTTATTTGTTTACTAACATCTGTGGATGCAGGGAATAAACAAATTGGAGGGATCCAATAGAATTCCTCAAAATATTGAAATTTGTTTTTCATATTCTATGATATGATTTATTTCGATAATCTGTGATAGATTATATTGGTAAATGAAATTATTGCACGCTATGTTTGGCTAAATATATTTTGGTATTTTAAGATATCGAAATAATAAAAAAATGGATTTCGAAGGAAACTAAAAAGAGAATTTTTAAGTAAAGTAATTTTAGCGAATTTGGATAAATTTTAAAGAACGAAATTGGAAAGAAATAAAAGTTTGATTTTAAAATCCTATCGAATCAATTTCAAGTATGGGAAAAGATATTTTCGAACAAATAGGAATAATGAATTTTTGAGGACTTAAGTTACATTGTTTAAAACAAATTAAAGAAATTGTTTTAAAATTCAAGATTTAAAATAGTTTGGGAGAAATAAGGGAGAATTTTGAAATGAAGTATGAAATTTATATTTCAGATTTAAATAAGATTTTAAATCATAAGTCAGGAGTAAAGTCTAAAATTCATGGGTTTTGAAATAAAATTGAGTAAGTAGAGGAATTTATTTTAAAATGGAGTTAATTTTGGAAATCGATTTGAAAATTGATTAAGTGTTTGGAACTGTGATTAAAGGAGAATGAGACAGTGGAAGTTATAAACTGGGTTTATAAATAAAGTGAAATAAATACTAATGGATATTTAGGACTTCGAATTCATAGCGGGAATTTATGAGTAAAGGGTAATTTGTTTAAAAATAAATAATGGCTTTATTTTTAAAAGAGTGGGAAATAAATTTACGGGATTGGGACGTAAATTAAATTAGGATATATCGAGAACGATTTATAAATAATTAGATGGGTTATGTTGGAAGGAAAGATGTATTTCCTGGAAAACTAAGTATATTTTTCAAAAGAGATTTCTAAGTATAACTTGAAGGTTTTAAAATTGTTTTTAAAGAATGTTTTTAGAGAAAACTATTATTTTAAATTGTTTAGAATTTTAAAGTGAATATTTATTCAAATTAAGTAGTAATTATTTTAAAGGTTAAATTAGTATTATGATTTAAAAGATAATTATTTAATATTTATACTTTATATAATAATTTTATTTTAAAAATAGTTGTAGCTAAAGTTTTACTTGGAAATTTTTTATATAGAATTTCATAACTATCATCTTAAATAAACCGTTTTAAGTTGTTTTATTTCAAACGTTTTAAGTGTATATTTTTTGGGTTAAGTGATTTAAGTTATTAAAAATCAAATTTTAATCTTGGAGTTTTCAGTGGAAATAAAATAATTGGTTGAATTGATTGTTTATTTGATAGTTAAATAACCGACTATCAAAATTTGGACCCAAATATAACTTTGGAAATATCTAGAGGAAACACGGGAATTATACGGTATAGTTACCGTTCGAGGTGTTATACTGTACGTATAAACTCGTTCGTTCTTCTAGGACGTTTATAAGGAAATCCGTCCACTAACGGGTAGGAGGTAATCTCCGATCTTATTCTCGTCTGTGTATTTCCTAAAGAACCGAGGTTGAGTTTACCGAGAAATAGCGAACGTTGTTTCGAAGAGACCGGGATTGGATTTGTGATCCGAAAACCTCTTCGATCCAACGAGTAAATTTTCGAAAGGAAGACAAGAGTTTGGAGTCAAAGATGGAGCAGTGAAGTGCAACGACTAATCACTACTAATCCTGAGGGTGGTTCCAAAATGGATGTAGTCGGAGTAGTGCCTTCGGTTCCGTTCGGACTGGGAACAGACTTATATGGATGAATGCTTTCAGAACATTGTCATTGGAGGACAATGAGCATTCTAAGTGAATATTTCTAAAAAGGTAACGTTTAGCCCCGAGCCTCATCAACCGCGAATGTGACGCCCCACCTCTATACCCACGCTAGCCAAGAACACTACGGTGTAGTGCTGTCAACTAGCACGGAGAATAAGGCTGTTGAGGAGCGGCCATCAATAGTTGGCCTTACACTAGTATTGGTTATCTCGATAGGAGTGATATATATATTCTTTCATTTTTCATCTCTGGTTTATTTTCTCCCATCGAAATACCCCAATTCCAGTATAAAACGAACTACGATGGTTCATAATAGTTTAGAACATTAAATATAAAATAATAACACAGATAAATATAATGCGGAACATAGATAAAACAGAAATTCTCATATATACAACAACTGATGTCAGTTACAATACATTTGACACGGTACATATGATACAACAACAACTGTCGACTCAGGAAGTTACATATACAAGTACATTAACGTATATAATATACATGAATACATATCTTCCTATACAATCATACAGACTACTACAAATAACGACGACTACTCCAAATAATATGAAAGAACTTCATAGCTCTAGCAGCAACCCAAAGCAGAATATCTACAACCTGAAATACTCGGTCTGACCCGAGTATTAGATTCAAAAGAAAATAATACTCGGGTCAGTCTAATTCAAACTCAGTTATTAGTGCACAGAAGCAATAATGATTAAATAACGAATAGACGACAGTAATTAAACCAAATCAGGATGCAATTCAGAATATAGAATTGAAATGAACAAAACAGTTCAAACCATTGAAATATCAATTAAAATATTAATTCAAGTAGGGCTGCAGTACACGCACGCATGCACTGCCTCGCCACTACGGAATATGGAATACGCAAAAAGATCCATAAGTCAAAACAAAAAGATTATCATACACGCCATACCGTGTGGCTGCAGTTCACGCTTGCGTGCACTGCCTTGCCACTACAGTGATGATGTACACAAACGGGCACAAGGTCAAACCCAAGCATTTAAGATGGATTCAACTCAAGTGTAATTCGAAAACAAACAAAATGTAAAGGTCAAGTCAGAGACTCAACACATATATGAATGTACTGCCTTTCAAACACAATCCAACAGGGGTAAGCTGCGAACAAATGCAACTGCATCGATGTGTACATATGTATATACATCTGTATACATATAAGTAGCAACCAAGAAACAATTGCATAATGAAACCGCGGTTGAAACAAGCAAATAACCACAAAAGACTAAACAGTCAAGCAACGACAATGCAGGTGCCGAACTCAACTGGACAACACAAGTATATCAATGGTTTGATGTCCAGAGGCAATGCAAACCTAACATAGCAGTATGGACAGTGAAATAAAGACTGCATGAAAATAACTCAAGCCTAGTAACATGTTACTGCAACTACACATGAGATTCAAATTGAAGTCAAAATGAAATTCAAGTCTAATACCAAAAACTATAACACAGACATACATGTCTGCATACTCAAGTGCAGTCTCACATGAAAGAAGTCAACTTATATGAACAATGCATGCTACATGAAGCTACACATAAAACTTATAATGCAACTGATCAGAGATGGAAGCTAGGAGCATGTGCCCCAAAGGCAATGGTACAACGTGGAATGAGATCCATGTGCCCAAAAGGTCAGAGGCAAATGCAAACTACAGGTCTAACTCGAGTACAAATGGAGATGCAAACAAACTGCACCCAAGAGCAACGATCAGTTCAAGTGACAATGCCAATTTGAACAAGTGTACATGCATCAGAATGTACATGACATGAAGACAACAAGTACCACAGTAAAATGAAGTGGAAGGCTGTCTCAAGCAACAGCAACATACAGGTTCGAAGAGGGCAAAGAAATGCCAAAGTTGAACGAAATCACTTCGTCAAAATCAAGTCAAAGCCGAAGCCAATACTGTCACAAGCCGAAGTCAACAGAATGTACAAAGTCAACTGCAGTGCGAATCAGTAAACACTACAGGATGAGGCTGGACATTTCATATATACAAATGACCACAAAGACTTCAAAGTGATATATATATATATATATATATATATATGCAACACAACAGCAGGTCGAAAATGCTCAGGAGGGAGTTCAAAATAACTAGAGTCAAAACAACACACAATACGGTGAGCTCGAGCACAAGAAAACTCACATCCCGAGTGAACAACGTAATGCACAAATCAAAACCCGAGCTTATAGAGGGCTCAGTGCCAAAGCCGATCAATTCAAACAAGAAAAATGGAACAAAGTAGAGACTGTCATCAAAATTAGTTCACAATAAGCTACTGTGAACTGAAGTGAAGGCATGAACCCAAATCAGACACATTACAACAGATTACAGTGGACAATTGAAGCATCTGTGTAAATGTATGTAGAAAGTTCAAGCTACAAATCAATACAACGTATAGACATTCATATCTATGTCAATTGAAACAGTAGCAGCATAAGCAACTGGCACAGCACGTTCAAAAACAGAGGAGATTCCAAGTCATCTAGGAATCGCAACCCTTAATCTATGTCGTTTTAAATAAGAGACAGTTTTGAACAAGTGATAAGAGCAAATTAAATCACTAGCCGAGATAAACAATCACCAAAAATATACGAAATTCGAGCAAAGTCTCAGTCAAGAAGAACAAAACCAATAAAACACGAATCGAACCACGACAGAAAAAAAATCATCAACATCGAAACAAAGTCGAACGACCAAAGCACGATACTGCGAAAGAACTAGATGTGAGTGGTAGAGCACTCACCTTGTTGAAGAGCACGTAATGGAGCAACCAAGTACAACTGAAGAAGAGTTGAAGCCGTAGCTTCACGAGATGAACGATCGACAAAGGCGAGCGGCGAGAATCATCCTCTGATCGATCCACAGCAAGCGGCAACCATGAATGTCACAAAGCCCTAATTTTTATAGAGGGACGAAGAAGATAAACGAAGCCGCCATTATTTACTTCGGTTGTTTTATTGTTTTAGGGCTTGCGAAGTCCAAAATGAACAAAGAGGAGGGGATGGGTATAAATTTTATCTCGGCAAAATAACGTGGGCCAATATTATTTCGAAGCCCGCTTAACCCTTAACAATAATTAAAAGAATTTAAACCCGATCAAATCCCAATAACAATCAGCTATCGCCATTAATCATTTAATGAAGATAATTAATTGATGCACAATCCCGGGTTGTTACAGACTTCCCTCCTTATAAAAATTGCGTCCCCGCAATTTTCCTAATTAAGGTCGTCACAAAAATCATTTTTCTAACATAAACTGGTTAAGCTAGAAAAATAAGGTCAATAATCCAAACGCCAACGAAATCTTTTAATTTGATAAAAGAAATTCACAAATCCCCAACCAAATCCAATTATCAAGCAGATAATCAGCAAACAAAAAAAAAAAAAAACTGAATAAAGGCAATTTTCAGCAATATTCAATTATCAAAAACAATAATCAATTCTCAAATCAACAAATATCGATTATCAAAAACGATAATTAAATCTCAAATCAGCAAATATTTAATTATCAAAGGCGATAATTAAATCTCAAATCAGCAAATATTTAATTATCAAAGGCGATAATTAAATCTCAAATCAGCAAATATTCGATTATCAAAAACGATAATCAAATCAACAAGTATTTGATTATAAAAATCGAAAATCAATCTTAAATCACAAATATTTAATTATCACAATTGATAATCAAATCTCAAATCGCAAATGTTTAATTATCACAAACGATAATTAAACCACAAATATCTAATTATCACAAACGATAATTAGAAACAATAAATATCTGATTATCAAAAACTATAATCAGAAATCATAAATATTTAATTATCACAATTGATAATCAAATCTCAAATCGCAAATGTTTAATTATCACAAACGATAATTAAATCTCAATTATCTGATTATCATAAGCGATAATCAGAAATCACAAATTTTCAATTAACGAGTCCGAAATTAACCGAAATAGCAAACGCACATGACCCATAACCACGAGTTTTACTAAATCGTTTAATTCACTTCATCGTTTCCTTGAAAGTGCAAAATTGTGTATTTTAAATAAATAACATTTTACGTTCTCAAACGGACAAGTCCGGAATTAAGCGAATCAGTAAAAGAAAGGGGTCATAGTCCTCGATTTTTCTGAAACGTTTAATTCGCTTCCTCATTCTTTTGAAAGCGCAAATCGTAAAAATTTTGAAAACAATTTTGATTTATATTTTGAAATATTTTGAAGAATAACAAATTTTTAAAACACGTGATTAAAATAGCAATGTCAGTAGCAACTTCGACGTACGTCAAAATTTCATCGAAATAATTGGCATCATAATATAATACCAATGAATTTTCGTTCATCAAAAGTGTCACAAGAATCTTCTTAAAGATAGAAAGGGATATCATACCCTAAACTTGTATTCATAACAAGTCAATAACACACGAATTCACCAATGCACAAGAATTGATAAAACTTATCAATAGAAATCACGAAAGTTGGTGAAGCACAAATTCTAGAAATCTACACAAGAAATCCAGAAATCACAAGATAAGAGTATGAGAACTCGAACGGAGTATGAAAACTCAAACGGAGTATAAAAACTCGAACGGAGTATAAAAACTCAAACGGAGTATAAAAACTCGAACGGAGTATGACATAGAATAAAAGATATGGCATAACATAAAATATCCATAATGACATACTACTATAAGTATGTAAATAACGATCAATAGGAGATCAACCGATGAGGGGTATGGCATAAATATGAAATATCCATACTGACATACGACTATAAGTATGCAAATAATGATCAACAGGAGATCAACCGATAAGAGATAATCAATATCACAAGAATCTTCTCAAAGATCCAAAGAGGTATCATACCCCAAATTTGTACTCATGACAAATTAATAACATATGAATTCACCAATGCACAAGAATAGGTGAAGCATAAAATTTCCAGAAATCAACATAAGGAATCTAGAAATCACAGAAAAAGGGAAAGAGGCCTACCACATGACGGTCCGAAGACCATGGGGAGCTACCCCGCATGTGTGAATGGAATCACACAGATTGAGGTCAAGACTAACCAAAAAGCAGAAAGGTATGTGTGAATGGAACCACACAAGTGGTGTCTAGTCTGACCATCAGAACGATCATCATGATCAACGAGGGGTGTCAATTACACTAAGCATGTGTGAATGGAATCACACAGATTGAGGTCAAGACTAACCAAAAAGCAGAAAGGTATGTGTGAATGGAATCACACAAGTGGTGTCTAGTCTGACCATCAGAACGATCATCATGATCAACGAGGGGTGTCAATTACACTAAGCATGTGTGAATGGAATCACACAGATTGAGGTCAAGACTAACCAAAAAGCAGAAAGGTATGTGTGAATGGAATCACACAAGTGGTGTCTAGTCTAACCTCGCAATGAAAGAGACATCGCGCAATTGCTAGTCTAATTCATAAAGCGATCATCAAGATCAACGAGAAGTGTCAATTACACTAAGCTAGTGAATATAAAAGTTTAGCTTCATGTCCCATAACCACTAGCTTAACTTAAATATTTACGAACAAACTGTAAATCTTCACTAATAAAATTGTCACAGGAGGTTCAATCGAACAAGTCCAAGAATTAACCGACGAAGTGAACGCAAGCGTTTCATACCACTTGTTTTACTAAGTCGTTTAATTAGATTTCTCATCCGAGTGAGGTAAAGGTTTGTATATACTAATAGATTGGAAAACGGTTTTAGAAAAAGAGTTTGATATTGAAAATAGAGTTAAAAACATTTTGATAAAAGAGTTTTGATATTTACTACTGGTATTGAAACATTTATATTTTTAAAGTGACAAATCACAAAAATGATTGTAGGAACAATCAATCACAAAAATTCACATGTAAATATGTGAATAGAGTCCAAAGAAATCGATACTGTATCCATCAAAAGGAATGTTCACAAAAGTTCCCGAAGAAATGGTCATCAAAGTTGCTAATAAATGATAGCAATAAATCGGGAAATTAACAAGAATCGATTAAATTTGGAAACCAAATCAATTCACTAAAATTCACCTTCGAAGACGTGAATAAAATCCAAAGAATTCGATTCTAAATCTATCAAAGTAGGAATATCCAAAAATTCCAGAAATAGAAGTTATCAAAGTCAACAAAGGAGATATCATCTAATCGGAAAAGAAGAATCGATTAACAAATGGGATAACGAAGCAAAACGAGCATAAATGCATAAATGACTTCAACAAAAATAAAAATCAAGTCGAAGTCGAAGTCAACAAGTAATGGCCATAATAGAGTACAAAACGATTCAACATCATCAACAAAGGATTCAACGGCAAACAAAGTCAGAGTTTTGGAAATCAAGAAATTAGAAATTTCTCAAAAACAAAGTGATCAAAGTCGAATGGAAATCAAGCCGAGGAAAACATAAATATCAAGTTCGGAATTGTTGAGATTCGAACAAAATCAATCATCGGCTAAATCAAATCAAAGCCGAAAACACAAGAATCAAAAATCAAATGCATACGAATAAGCGTTAGGAATTCATACCTAACGATCAAAGATAATCATTTGCAAATATGAGAGATAAAACGTCGACAAATACTTGTAACACATGTACTATCTAAGTTATGTTTTATATTTGTTCTAAACTCCAAGCTCTGATACCAAGCTGTGACGCCCCACCTCTATACCCACGCTAGCCAAGAACACTACGGTGTAGTGCTGTCAACTAGCACGGAGAATAAGGCTGTTGAGGAGCGGCCATCAATAGTTGGCCTTACACTAGTATTGGTTATCTCGATAGGAGTGATATATATATTCTTTCATTTTTCATCTCTGGTTTATTTTCTCCCATCGAAATACCCCAATTCCAGTATAAAACGAACTACGATGGTTCATAATAGTTTAGAACATTAAATATAAAATAATAACACAGATAAATATAAATGCGGAACACAGATAAAACAGAAATTCTCATATATACAATAACTGATGTCAGTTACAATACATTTGACACGGTACATATGATACAACAACAACTGTCGACTCAGGAAGTTACATATACAAGTACATTAACGTATATAATATACATGAATACATATCTTCCTATACAATCATACAGACTACTACAAATAACGACGACTACTCCAAATAATATGAAAGAACTTCATAGCTCTAGCAGCAACCCAAAGCAGAATATCTACAACCTGAAATACTCGGTCTGACCCGAGCATTAGATTCAAAAGAAAATAATACTCGGGTCAGTCTAATTCAAACTCAGTTATTAGTGAACAGAAGCAATAATGATTAAATAACGAATAGACGACAGTAATTAAACCAAATCAGGATGCAATTCAGAATATAGAATTGAAATGAACAAAACAGTTCAAACCATTGAAATATCAATTAAAATATTAATTCAAGTAGGGCTGCAGTACACGCATGCGTGCACTGCCTCGCCACTACGGAATATGGAATACGCAAAAAGATCCATAAGTCAAAACAAAAAGATTATCATACACGCCATACCGTGTGGCTGCAGTTCACGCTTGCGTGCACTGCCTTGCCACTACAGTGATGATGTACACAAACGGGCACAAGGTCAAACCCAAGCGTTTAAGATGGATTCGACTCAAGTGTAATTCGAAAACAAACAAAATGTAAAGGTCAAGTCAGAGACTCAACACATATATGAATGTACTGCCTTTCAAACACAATCCAACAGGGGTAAGCTGCGAACAAATGCAACTGCATCGATGTATACATATGTATATACATCTGTATACATATAAGTAGCAACCAAGAAACAATTGCATAATGAAACCGCGGTTGAAACAAGCAAATAACCACAAAAGACTAAACAGTCAAGCAACGACAATGCAGGTGCCGAACTCAACTGGACAACACAAGTATATCAATGGTTTGATGTCCAGAGGCAATGCAAACCTAACATAGCAGTATGGACAGTGAAATAAAGACTGCATGAAAATAACTCAAGCCTAGTAACATGTTACTGCAACTACACATGAGATTCAAATTGAAGTCAAAATGAAATTCAAGTCTAATACCAAAAACTATAACACAGACATACATGTCTGCATACTCAAGTGCAGTCTCACATGAAAGAAGTCAACTTATATGAACAATGCATGCTACATGAAGCTACACATAAAACTTATAATGCAACTGATCAGAGATGGAAGCTAGGAGCATGTGCCCCAAAGGCAATGGTACAACGTGGAATGAGATCCATGTGCCCAAAAGGTCAGAGGCAAATGCAAACTACAGGTCTAACTCGAGTACAAATGGAGATGCAAACAAACTGCACCCAAGAGCAACGATCAGTTCAAGTGACAATGCCAATTTGAACAAGTGTACATGCATCAGAATGTACATGACATGAAGACAACAAGTACCACAGTAAAATGAAGTGGAAGGCTGTCTCAAGCAACAGCAACATACAGGTTCGAAGAGGGCAAAGAAATGCCAAAGTTGAATGAAATCACTTCGTCAAAATCAAGTCAAAGCCGAAGCCAATACTGTCACAAGCCGAAGTCAACAGAATGTACAAAGTCAACTGCAGTGCGAATCAGTAAACACTACAGGATGAGGCTGGACATTTCATATATACAAATGACCACAAAGACTTCAAAGTGATATATATATATATATATATATATATATATGCAACACAACAGCAGGTCGAAAATGCTCAGGAGGGAGTACAAAATAACTAGAGTCGAAACAACACACAATACGGTGAGCTCGAGCACAAGAAAACTCACATCCCGAGTGAACAACGTAATGCACAAATCAAAACCCGAGCTTATAGAGGGCTCAGTGCCAAAGCCGATCAATTCAAACAAGAAAAATGGAACAAAGTAGAGACTGTCATCAAAATTAGTTCACAATAAGCTACTGTGAACTGAAGTGAAGGCATGAACCCAAATCAGACACATTACAACAGATTACAGTGGACAATTGAAGCATCTGTGTAAATGTATGTAGCAAGTTCAAGCTACAAATCAATACAACGTATAGACATTCATATCTATGTCAATTGAAACAGTAGCAGCATAAGCAACTGGCACAGCACGTTCAAAAACAGAGGAGATTCCAAGTCATCTAGGAATCGCAACCCTTAATCTATGTCGTTTTAAATAAGAGACAGTTTTGAACAAGTGATAAGAGCAAATTAAATCACTAGCCGAGATAAACAATCACCAAAAATATACGAAATTCGAGCAAAGTCTCAGTCAAGAAGAACAAAACCAATAAAACACGAATCGAACCGCGACAGAAAAAAAATCATCAACATCGAAACAAAGTCGAACGACCAAAGCACGATACTGCGAAAGAACTAGATGTGAGTGGTAGAGCACTCACCTTGTTGAAGAGCACGTAATGGAGCAACCAAGTACAACTGAAGAAGAGTCGAAGCCGTAGCTTCACGAGATGAACGATCGACAAAGGCGAGCGGCGAGAATCATCCTCTGATCGATCCACAGCAAGCGGCAACCATGAATGTCACAAAGCCCTAATTTTTACAGAGGGACGAAGAAGATAAACGAAGCCGCCATTATTTACTTCGGTTGTTTTATTGTTTTAGGGCTTGCGAAGGCCAAAATGAACAAAGAGGAGGGGATGGGTATAAATTTTATCTCGGCAAAATAACGTGGGCCAATATTATTTCGAAGCCCGCTTAACCCTTAACAATAATTAAAAGAATTTAAACCCGATCAAATCCCAATAACAATCAGCTATCGCCATTAATCATTTAATGAAGATAATTAATTGATGCACAATCCCGGGTTGTTACAGCGAATGACTGAAAATCAGGGATATGCAACAAGGCTAAGTGGGTAGCACCCAATTAAGGTAAGGTCATCCCTATCTAGATCTCCCTTTTTATTCGGCTGTGTGGGGCGGTTGCTGATCCCAACCGTGGGGTGATCTTATTCGGGCTATCCAGTAAAGGGTAGTCCAGTCTTGTGTTGTAGAGGACCGGAAGGATGCTGATCTAGACCAGGTACCATGACAGGTGGTACCCCAGTGCCTAGTTATTAGTTGGAAATCCATTTTACCTACGTTCCTTTTATGGTTTTGATTGTAGGGCTTTAGTATGCTGGAATTTAATGAATGTAACAATTTCGTCTATTTGAATAAGTATTTGTACTTAGACACTATTATAATAACAGAGGATTTTGATAAGAAATGTTTTGGTTATCGTAAGGTAAAAACCCGACATGTATATTTGTGGCGTGGTCTTACGAGATACCTATGATTTTCAAAGGATTTTGAAATTTTAATAATTCAATTGAATGTGTTTTCTCACGTTGGTTTTCTAGACTGACTCGGGTGTTATTGCGCTATAAAGCTCGGGTCAAACCGAGTATTATAGGATATAGGAAAGGATGCTATGGAGCTCAGGAAACGAGCTGCATAACGATGATGTATATCACATATCTGACTTATATTCCGCTGTGTAGTGTAAGCTGTATAGTCGGTTTTTTATGGGGACAAGTTAGTAAAACTGTCCAGAATTTGGCTATTGATTGTGTTGTACTCTGACGATGTAATGTATAAAAAGATATAGTTCTTTTCGTATAAAGATCAGTTATTATCTGTTATATTGTTCCTCTGCGATTATGAGATTCTGATGTTATTTTCTATTTCTTCTTCTACCACTTTCTTATTTAACCCTAATGGTTCGTATTTCCGTCCAACTTGAGTTGAAATGATGGAGAAGATTCTCGACTCAAAGGGGTACGGATTTGCGGGCGGTTACAGTGGTATCAGAGCTGAAGGTTAAGCGAGAACCTTGGCTCTGGTGGGGATTACTCATTAGAGATAGGGAGAGTAATGCCCTAAAATGAGTTTGAGTGTATTAATAGTTATGAGCGCGTATTTGTTAGTGAATATGAATTTTTTTTATTGATTGGTTTGTTGATTGGCTTATGGATTCTGGCCAATACGAGTAATTAACGTTATTGATAGGGATCTCTAAACACTTGAATAGAACAACTCGACATGGTGTTGCTTTAAAATGGGGTAAATGGAATAATTTTGCCCAAAATTATTTTTGTATATAAAAGAAATAATTTTCATAAATTATTATAAGTATATATGGTTGCTTGGTTATTAGGAAGTGATAATATTAAATTATTATCAATGTTGTGTGGGAATTTAATAAGAAATTAAAGTAATAACCAAAGGTTAAGGGAATAAATTCATATAATAGAATGGAATTCATAAATGTGAATTATAAAGGTGATTTATAATTGAAATGGTATAAAATCCCAAAGTAATATTTGAATACAAGGGATTTGGAATCTGAAAATTTGGGAATTAGTTTCTTTTGAGTTTGAACACAATTTTCAAAGGCTTTGGAGGAATTATAGTAATATTATTCAAAAATATTTTTGAATTGAATATGAAATCTGGTGAGATTTGGAATTAAAAATATTTTTGAAAAGAATAAAAGCACAAAACTCACTTCGGTTGTTGGAAAATAACTTCGGTGATGAATACAGCATCATCGATGTTCATTTTCGAGTTTCCAAGGGAGAAATTGCTGCCTGGATGTTTTGAATTGGGATTTGTTTATGAAAATTGGGTTTGATTTTGAGATAAATTGATTTGGATATATATGTTTTCAAAGTTGATTTTGAATGTTTTAGTAATGGCTTAAAATCTGAAATCTTATTTAAAAATGTTTGTGAAGTAAAATGGGTTTAATAACTTATAAAATTTAAAATTTGTTAGAATCAAATTTAACTTGGAAAGGGTTACGTGAAGGAAAGTGTGACAATAAAATACAGGAGTAAGTAAACCAATTAAATGAAGTGAATTAAAGAGATTAGTAAATGGAATGTAAATAAGCCGGGAAACTTATAGAAGTTAAAAATTTGAATTAAATTGGAGTGTAACTGAATCAAGTAAAATAAAAGTGAATTTGAGAAAAAAATCTAAGTGGGCTTGATGAATGGTCATTGGAGTAAAATTTATTAAGTTTAAATAAATTTTTAAATTGAACAAACTAATCTAAATTGTAAGTAAATGGAACTGAAACTGAATATTGAAATTCAATTCAAATTTGTATTAAGCAAAGTGAAGTGAAGTATTGGTTCGAAGTGGCTTAAAAATAATAAAGGTTTGGGAATAAAAGTGTTTGAGATATGAATAAATTAGTAAGTGGAACTAATTAAAGAAATGGTAAAATTAATATGGCTTTGGGATTAGGTGAATAAAATTCAATATTTAAAAATGGAAGGTAAATTGAATTCAAAATGGAATTGGTACTTAAGTTAAATGAAAAGGATATAAAGGCTTAAGAGGTGAAGTGAAAATTAATAAGGAGGTTGTATAAAATATTTATATTGAACTTAAGAAGAAATGGTGAAATTCTTAAGTAAAATTTGATATTGGGAAAATATTCTAAGTTAATATTTGAATGAAGGTTTAATAAAGGCATGTGAAATGATAAGTGTGGATAAGTGGATAGAAATCAAAATATATGGGAATAAAAAGAAAATTTATTTAGCTAATAATCAATTGAGATAAATACGTAGGATGTATGTATATTACTTTATTCGCGTAGTGGTTTGATCCAGATTCGAGCATAGAATTTCGAGATATTTACATTGATCCGAGTTGGGATTTTTCACTCGATTTTCGACGGTGAACCCTGGATATGGATTTTTGATTGATTCCGAAAATTCTCTATCAAAGTATATGGCTATGCAAGGAGAATGACAATTTCGGGTCAAGAAACCATATCTGAGTTCACACTAGGAAATTAGGTGGACAATACTACTTCGGAAGTGAAATTTGTGTGATCGAGTGAGCGACAGGATTTGATATTGCATACGGACATCGTACAGGCTTAAGTAAAGCAAATATGGGAATTTCTAAAAGAAGTGAATAAAATGATTTTGCATTCTGTGATTGGAAATTATTGCTAAGTGAGGTACACGTAACTAAAAAGCAAACAAAAAATTGGTGTTTGTGATTTCAAAAGATAAAATTGAATTGCCCGACAAAAGGTATGTATTTAAATTGTCGTATGAAATTTGATGGGTTTCTGATTTAGCCACTTGGCATTTTGTTTTCTTTTGAAATTTGGGGCCCCGTAGAGGCATTTTGTAGTTGTACCGATCTAGCCGTGCAAAGAAGACGCTGGTGAAATTTTTTGAAAATTTAGGGAGTTAGAAAAATTTTGAAGAAAATTTTGGTAATGTAAAATTTGATTTTAAATTGTAATTTAAAATGGCCGAGGAAGTAATATTGTTTGGAACTTATGGATAAATTTGGAAAGTTAGTAGAATTGATAGCATGTCTTTAATAAAAAGATTATTTTGGGAAGTTGTTAATAAGTTATGGTTCATTCTTCTTAACTAGTAATTTCAGGGACGAAATTCTTTTAAAGGGGGAGGAAGGTGACGATCCAGAATTTTGGATATTTGAAATTGGAATATTTAATTGATTTATAATATTTAAAAGGTAGTTATTAACTTAAATTTCAAATATCACTACTTATTGGATAATTAAATAAGTGGATTAACCAACTGAAAATTGGATAAAATATGAAATCTAGAGCTATTAGCTTGCTAAAACTAATTTTAAGGCTTATAAAATTTATATTAATAATACTGAAGGTAATTGAAGTTTTAAAATTTAATTTGAAAGTGGTTTGTTCAGTTTTGAAAATATATCGTCTAAATTGATATTCAAATATAGCCTTCCGAGATACATTCTTGGAATTCAACGAAACCAGTTCCATTGGATCCATAATACTATATTTTTATCGGATTTCAAATTTCGTAATTTTTGGAGTTGTCGTGTGATCGTACGGTAGATAAACGCGTTGAAATTTATATCGAGAATTTAATATTATAACTGGGTCCAAAAAGCTATCTTCTCCATACGATCGATTTAGGGCTCGGAACCTTTTCCAGTGCGTTCGGAATAGGGGTATAATATTATAAAATGCCTAGCGGCATGCCTCGATAGGAGGTAAAGAATTTGAGTTGCGTAATTCAAGACGATTTAAATTTAAATATAATCTACATTTGTTTAACCAGTCAATGAACTTCACATCAGCCATTATTCTCAAAAAGCTCAAATCACTGTAGCTAGCCAACTTCTACATGCAACGGATCTTGTCTTCCTTTTTCTTTATATCCACGTGCAATCAAACATATCAATTCAAAATGAAAGAAATATAATAATTTGGAAAATATATATACAACTCATATGCCTGCAAGGATATCACTGACCCTTCCTTAATTTCCTTTTTCTTCCCAGTTGAAGAAAAAAAATCCATGGCTGTGATTTCAAAGCAAAAAAAAAAGAAAATCAAGCTCGCGATGGGAATCTCAAAATCGAAATTACGATGAGCCGCGATGCTTGGCCCGAACCAAGCACGGCGTCATCTCTGGGTTTCTCAACCTTTTTTGGGAATGAACGATTTCTGCTGGGGAGTGGAAAATCGAGCTTGGTGAGGGTGCTTTGGCGAGTCGAGTTTGTAGGTTGTGGTTCATAGCAGGTATAGGGGTCGCGACTTTCGAGAGATGGTGGGACGGACTGGTGCTCGCGGGTGGGTGGTTCACGATGGTTTGGGGATGCATGCGCGACACTGTTTTGGGGATGATAGTCGGCCGCTAGAACGTGGTGCATGCGATAGATTTTGATTTCTGTAGGAGGCTATGTGGGTGCTCGATTGGAATGGGTTCGGTGGCGGTTTCATCGAGCGGCGATGGTGCTCGACGACAGTAAGGTAACGATTCCCTTTTTGTTTTAAATTTAAATTGAATAAATCAATGCCTCTATACATAGAAAAAAGGAGAAGTTTTTACCATACAGTAATCATTGTTTTTGTTATATACAGAAGAAATAAAAAGAAATTTATTAAAATTATAAACAGTAAGGTCAAGTTTTATAAAAATATATGTATATAAGGTTTAACAGGAAAAAATTATACATAGGGATAAGATTTTGAATTTTTTTTAGGGATTTTAAATTTTTTGAGGAATTTATAAAAGTTAGATTTTTGAAATTTATAATTTATATTTATTAGTGTATATGTAATTTCGAAAGGGAAATTAATAGTTTAATTAAATTATTAGTCAATTAAAATTATTAAATGGTAATTGATTATTAAATCAATTCAAATGTTAATAAAGCATATAATGTTTATTTAAGGTTTGAAATCGCGAAGAATCGTGAAGAAAACAAGCTAGTTTGGTTTGGGTCGCGTAAAATCAAAGGTGAGTTGATCTTACTCAAATTGGATTATCATTTAATTTAAATAGTTAACTTTAAATTATTGGATTAGTTGCTTGAATTGATAATTGTTATCAGTCTGGATTGACATTATATATAGTTGTGTGTGTGTGTGTATATTGGAGTGATTGATATTCCCGCATTATATAGCGGATGGGACCCTATGCGCCATGCATAATAGTGGATTACCCTTTATACTACGATACCCCCCTCGAAGTAGGATTTGGTATTTTTTTTTGTTGACTGAAATCTA
The DNA here is from genome assembly GCA_030765085.1 of Allium cepa. Taxonomy (NCBI): domain Eukaryota; kingdom Viridiplantae; phylum Streptophyta; class Magnoliopsida; order Asparagales; family Amaryllidaceae; genus Allium; species Allium cepa. The sequence goes on along the minus strand of CM060943.1, from coordinate 389,834,255 downwards.
TGGATGCAGAGAAAAAACAGGTTGGAGGGATCCAACTGGATTCCTCAAAATATTGAAATTTGTTTTTCATATTCTGTGATATGATTTATTTTGATAATCTATGATAGAATATATTGGGAATTGAAATTGTTGCATGTTATGTTTGGCTGAATATATTTTGGTATTTTAAGATAACGAAATAATAAAGAATGGATTTTGAAGGAAATTAAAAAGAGAATTTATAAGTAAAGTAATTTTAGCGAATTTGGATAAATTTTAAAGAACGTAATTGGAAAGAAATAAAAGTTTGAATCGAAAATCCTATCAAATCAATTTTGAGTATGGGAAAAGATATTTTCGAATAAATGGGAATAATGAATTTTTAAGGACTTAAGTTATATTGTTTAATTTTTTTAAAGAAATTGTTTTAAAATTCAAGATTTGAAATGGTTTGCAAGGAATAAGGGAGAATTTTGAAATGAAGTATGAAATTGATATTTCAGATTTAAATAAGATTTTAAATCATAAATTAGGAGTAAAATCTGAAATTCATGGGTTTTAAAAGAAAATAGAGCAAATAAAGGAATTTATTTTAAAATGGAGTTAATTTTGGAAATCGATTTGAAAATTGATTAAGTGTTTGAAACTGTGATTAAAGAAGAATGAGACTATGGAATTTATAAATTGGGTTTATAAATAAAGTGAAATAAATACTAGCGAATATTTGGGACTTTAAGTTCACAGTGGGAATTTATGAGTAAAGGGTAATTCGTTTAAAAATAAATAGTGGTTTTATTTTTAAAAGGGTGGAAAAGAAATTGACGGGATTGGAACGTAAATTAAATTGGCATAAATCGAGAAGGATTTATAAATGACTAGACGGGTTATGTAGGAGGGGAAGACGTATTTCGCGGAAAACTAAGTTTATATTTCAAAAGAAGATTTCTATGCATAAGTTAAAGGTTTTAAAATTGTTTTTAAAGAATGTTTTTAGAGAAAAATATTATTTTAAATTGTTTAGAATTTTAAAGTAAATATTTATTCAAATTAATTATAGTAGTAATTATTTTAAGGGTTAAATTAGTATTATGATTTAAAAGATAATTATTTAATATTTTTACTTTATACAATATTTTTATTTTAAAAATAGATGTGGCTAAAGTTTTACTTGGGAAAATTTTTATATAGAATTTCATAACTATTATCTTAAATAAAGGGTTTTAAGTAGTTTTATTTCAAATGTTTTAAGTGTATTTTTTTGGGTTAAGCGATTTAAATTATTAAAAATCAAATTTTAATAAGACTTGGAGTTTTCAGGGGAAATAAAATATTTGGTTGAATTGATTGTTTATTTGATAGTTAAATAATCGACTATCAAAATCTGGATCCAAATATAACTTTGGAAATATCTAGAGGAAACACGGGAATTATATGGTACAGTTACCGTTCGTGGTGCTATACTGTACGAATAAACTCATTCGTTCTTCTAGGACGTTTATAAGGAAATCCGTCCATTAACAGGTAGGAGGTGATCTTCGATCTTATTCTCGTCTGTGTATTTCCTAAAAAACCGGGGTTAAACGGGAAATAGCGAACGTTGTTTCGAAGCGACCGGGATCAGATTTGTGATTCGAAAACCACTTCGATCCAACGAGTACATTTTCAAAAGGAAGACAAGAGTTTGGAGTGGAAGATGGAGTAGTGAAGTGCAAGGACTAATCACTGCTAATCATGAGGTTAATTCCAAAATGAATGTAGTAGTAGTGCCTTCGGTTCCGTTCGGACCGGGAATGGACTTTTATGGAGGAATGCTTTCAGAATATTGTCATTAGAAGACAATGAGCATTCTATGTGAATATTTCTAAAAAGGTAACGCTTAGCCTCGAGCCTCATCAACCAAGAATGACTAAAAATCAAAGGATATGTAGCAAGGCTAAATGGGTATCACCCAATTAGGGTAAGGTCATCCCTGTCTAGAAGTCCCTTTTTATTCGAATGTGTGGGGTGGTTGCTGATCCCAACCGCGGGGTGATCTTATTCGAGCTATCCAGTATGGGGTAGTCCAGTTTTCTATTGTAGAGGATTGGGAGAGGTCCTATGTATGCTAACCTAGACCAAGTACCGTGACAGATTGTAGCCCAGTGCCTAGTCAGTAGTTGGAAATCCATTTTCCCTACGTGCCATTTACTGTATTGATTGTAGAGCCTAGTATGCTGGAATTTAATGAATGTAACAATTATAGCTATTTGAACAAGTATTTGTACTTAGACACTATTATAATAACAGAGGATTTTGACAAGAAATGTTTTAGATATCGTAAGGTAATGACCGGACATGTTTATTTGTGGCGTGGTCTTACGAGATACCTTTGATTTTCAAAGGATTTTGAAACTTTAATAATTCAATTGAGTGTGCTTTCTCATGCTGGTTTTCCAGACTGAATCAGGTGTTATTTCAGTATAATGTTTGAGTCAGACCAAGTATTATATGATACAGGATAGGGTGCTATGAAGCTCAGTAAACGAGCTAGATGACGGAGACGTATATAACGTATCTGACTTATATTACGCTGTGCATTGTAAGCTGTATAGTCGGTCTGTTGTGGGGAAAAGTTATTAAAACTGTCCAGAATTTGGCTATTGATTGTGTTGTACTCTGATGATGTAATGTATAAACAGATATAGTTCTTTTTGTATAAATATTAGTTATTTTCTATTATATATTGTTCCGCTGCGATTGTGAGATTCTGATGTTGTTTTCTATTTCTTCTTCTACCTCTTTCTTCATTAACCCTAATGGTTCCTATTTCCGTCCAACTTGAGTTGAACTGATGGAGAAGATTGTCGACTCAAAGGGGTATGGATTTGCAGCTGTTACACCATACATCCATACTACCATACTTTTAACCGCACAATGAAACACAAATATAAACATAAGGTTATTGTTTACTAACTCGACAACATCACATTCAAATCTCAAATTCAACCCCAAACGCAAACATCCATCAGATCAACATCGACCATCATAATGACCATTAAATTTTCACACCGTATTATTAGCACAATAACATACCATAGTAAAGTCAAAAACTTTTCCATAATAAAGTAGTTTACCCACCTTTATGCTAACTAACTTCGCCTGAACTTTGACTATAACTCTGTAATGCCTCTATGCTCGACTCCAGCTTAAAATTTTGAAACTTTGGAGGGGCTAAAACCTTAGAGTGGGTTCAACTATGGGCGATTTGGCTTGACTAGGGCTTTAGGGGGGTAGTGGTGGCCTTGATTTTTGGAAGAGAGGATGTTGAAATGTAAGTATAAGAAGTACAGAAGGTATGGAAGCAAGTTATAACACAAAAAGCTAACTTTTCCTAGTTTTTTCAAAATATGGAAGTCATTGAATTTTTAGAGAAGAAAATTTAGAAAAAATGAAGTTAGAATGTAAACGAAAATGTGTGTATGAGGATGTGTATTTATAGATGAAAGAAAGTAGGAAAATTAACATTTTAACCTTAGTTTTAAGATATCCTAACATGTCATTATTTTGACAAGTCACATCACCACCTTCCTCCCCGTCATATGTCATGTCCTCCTCTCTCTAGTCACATCATCTAGGCCAATATGGATAAGGATGTTAGTGCTAAGATATGACAAGAGATAATGATATTTACTTATATATGTATATAAGTTATTATTTTTAAAACCATAACTTGTCACATAAATTTCTAAACATAATTGACATAAGATAATATACTATTGGTGCATTATTATTATTTGGTTAATTAACTCTTATATATGTGTGTATATAGCTCACAAAGTTGAATAATGTTCATGACAACTTTTCGATGTCGAAAGGTCGAAATTTCGGATAACATTCTTAAGTCACATTTTCCGTTTTTCTACAAACTATCTATTTTGGTAAATAAAATTTAAAAACTCTTTTACCATTATTAAATAATTAAAATAGGTTAATTTGTTAAATAAAACCCATTAGTTATTTATTTAACTTAAATTTTATTAAACCGATGATATCATCTACCGATGACATAAATACATTTTTTTTTCCAAAAATAAAATAAATTATTTTATTTAATTATTATTTTGAAAACATATATTGGTGTGTGTATCCAGAGCCGTGCATGATTCTTATTGTTTAAAAGTAGTTTTATCGATAAAATGATTTTGGTTGTTTATCAATATTTTACATAGGACGATATTCAATTATTATCAATATTTTACCTAAGTAATCTATTCACAATAGTTTTCCCGACCAAAATAACTATTATTATTCCTCAATTAATACATGATTATTTCTTACTTTTAAATCCATATTTAAATATTTTTAAATAAATATAATTTATCCAAGTGATAAATTAGTGGGTCGTTGCACAAGTAAAGACGTGGTGAAGTTTCGAGTGGACCGAGGAATGTAAAATCACATTCTAAAATCTAAAGGACCGTCTGGTCAGCACCCTTATACTATCAAATCAAGTGATAGGCGAGGACTTGTATATATACTCTGCTATAATTGATAAAGCTGTTAGTGCTCAAGTGGTTCAATAGGATGAAGGGACCTAAAGGCCCATTAGTTCACATAGAAGCATCTGTCAGGAGTATAACTCAACTATTCATTCTTAGAAAGGCTAGTTTACAACTTGCTTCTTATGGAAAGAAAGCCATAACATGACTTCCAAGCACATCCAACCAAAGTACTCATGGACAAACTGCTAAGGCAAATACTTCGAAAACCAAAAACATTAAGTCATTTGCTAAGATGGATGATGAAGCTAAGTCAGTATGACATCTCCCACTATTTGAGAAAAGCAATCGAAGTGCAAGCACCTGTAGATTTCATCATGGAATGTACACTACTAGCTGAACCCCAACTTGAAGAAGAAACACCCACTCCGTAGTTCTGGCAATTATTTGTGGATGGATCATCAAACGAACATGGGGAATGGATTGATACATGCTGATTAATCCAAATAAGCATGAACTATATGTCATAGTGTAGTTTGGATTCAAAGCTATTAATAATGTGGTAGAATATGAGGCTTTCCTCATTGGCTTAAGGATAGTTCAATAATAAAGGTAACCTATATTAAACTTCAAAGTGATTTCCAATTAGTTTTGAACCAAATATAGGTTCATTATGTAACGACCCGGGATTTTTGACATTCCGAGTTGTGAATATTAATTTGTAATATTCAATAATATTGTATTTTAATATACAAAATTCCCATTAATCAACATCTGATAATAATATACAAATTTTCCTAAGCCAATATAATTTGAATTTTCAGATTTATATTGAAATAGGAGATTGATTAAATGGAAATTTCTTATACATGTATATTTTTTAGTTAAAATATGTATATTTTGTTTTAGAGATAAAACATGTATATTTTGTTCTAAAGATAAAATAAAATAAAGAATCAATTTAATTGGAAAAATCATATGCATACATTTTTACATATAAGGATAATAGAATTTATATGTATATATAATGCGGATAAAAATTCATAGCAGTAAATAGATAATAAAGTAAAAGAGGATGTTTATGATTTTGGGCATATAAACAACATAATTTATATTAAATAAAAGAGTTTTAAGTTAAACTTTTCCTAAAATAATATATATACACAGTGGATAAGGAAGAGTGTATATATATGTAGAGATAAGTTCAAAAGGAGAATTTATAATATCTATAAATAAATAAAATGTTATAAATTAAGATGATGTGTATAAGAATCACATAAGTGTAAATAGGAGAAGCTATATATACATAAATATCAAATGAATTTAGTTTATTTGAAAGTAATATATTTCTATATTATCAATGAAGAGATAAATATGAAAGGAAATGTATATATAGGTACACACACACACACAAACACACACACACACACACACACATATATATGAAGGCTTAAAAATAGTTTTTAACCACTCTATAGTTCTTATTTAAAAAACATATATATATATATATATATACATACATATATATATATATATAAAGATATATTAACCAAGAGTTTTATTTTATTAACAAGTTCTCACTTTTGTTTAAAAATTGTGTAAAGTATATAGAGCCAAAATGCAAACATTAACCTTATCAAAAGCAATAACAATTCAAGATTGTCCAAAGTATGCATATATACTTTAAATATTATATGGTTTATATAGAAAATATAATAATAAGAAAAAGATTTTTAGTCTTGTGAATAAGCAGTAAAAAAGAAAATAGATTAACAAAACCTGGTTTAAGTCAAGCAAAAACAAAGGGTAAATAAGAAAAGATTTTTATCAGAAAATAAGTTAACATCTGGCAGAAATCTCATGATCAAATGTTGTAATGATCATCTAAAATCCTTTTCAGTTTTCATATATCAATTCCAGCCCCCAAAAACATCATTCCAAATCTATCATCTGGATAGTGAGAGCATGGTATATATATGTATATTGACCTGAGTTGTAGTTTTTAATTCAAGCCTGTAACTTTAGAAAATATATCCTCTATTCAAACCTGTAAGCAAAGAGTTTAAGCAATAGGAAACAATAAAAAAAAGTTAACTCTATAACTAAAGGAGCATTCTCTGTTTAAATTCAAGCCTAAGGATTCAAAAGCAAGTTTCAGGAGTTCAGATTAAAGATTTTCAATTTCAACTTAAAGCTTCTAGAATCAAAATATGGAAGATGAGAAACATTAATTTTAAACTTGGAAATGAATTGATCTGTTTCTCTGATGACAGTGAATATTTTTGTTCATCCCATTTTCAAAAAAATCTAAATCTCTTAATCTAGTTCATATTCGATGTTGATGTAAACTAAGAAAATGTTTATATTCTAGTATAGTTTAAGTTAAAATTTGTTTGTGAATGGATTATGCTGTGTAGTTAATTAATGATAAGTTTTATAGTGAATAACATATTTTAGTGAAAATTCAATACTTTTAAATCAAGAATTCAAGCATGCAATTAGGATTCCTGCATAGAAATACAAATTTTAGTAGTAAAATTGTAATTTTTAGTGTTCTATATCATGAGAAATTGAAGGTTGACCAGAATCCGTTCAAAAATTATTTTCTGTCGACCTTGTCACCGAGAGGTGGTACGGTCATATTTGGAGGGAGCAAGTGGACTTAGGAGAGGAGGCTACCATGGATAAATCTTGAATTTGGGGTGGTTTTGAGAGAGCGAGGGAGTTGTAGGGTTTTGAGGAGGCGATGGGTGGCCGACGAACGCAATCGAACTGGGAAAAAAGGCGCAACCGAGACCTTCGGATTTTGACAGGAAGGAAGTATCGGAGTAGAGCTTTCGAATGGTGAGGGAGTTGTTTTGATCGATGGTGTATGGCGAGTGTAGTTCGACGAGCAAGAAGGAATGTGTTTTTCGTGGATCCACGTGAGGGGTTGAGTTCTCATGTAGGTGGTTGCGGGACGTCGGCGAAGTGGCAAACTGGATCAAGGGATGGTAGGGGACTTGGCTGCGGTGTCGCGATGGCGAGATAGTCAGAGGCATGGGTGTGCATGTGTACAACGTGCACGTAGGAGCATCCATGGTTGGAAGAAATTGAGAAAGGTGGGATGGGTTCGATCCAGGCTGTGTTTAGTTGCGTGATCAAGACGAGATTCATGTTGGAAGTGGGTGAGTTGATCGGAGTCGGTTTCTTTTCTGATTCGAGGCATCAATTTTAAGTGGAATGATGGGAGGATGTGGAGAGAGATTTAGGAAGATGAATCAGAAACTTGGAGTTTGTTTTGTAAATGGAAGAGTGGGCTTCGACATGATTTGATTAAGTAAATTAAGAAGAAAGGTAGAGGGCGGGTTGTTTTTCTTTTTAGTTATTTTGGTTTGGGCTTTGGCCCATTTGATCTTTAAAAAAAAGAAGATAAAAATGTAAAATAGAATATAGACTAAAAGCCTAGTAAGATAGTGAAATATAATCAACAACAAACAAGTTCTTCTACAGTAAATGTTTTAAACTAATTCTCTTCAATATTAAATGTTTTATTTTAAGTTTTTAATATAAACAAAGGAATTTAGAAATAATAAAACTTGATTTATTTTAGGGTTATTTAGTTAAGGTCATATGAATAAATTATCTTTATCTTAAATTAGTTAACCTTTAAAAAATATTTTATTATATGTCCTTTACATAAATTAATTCTTGAGTTTTATTTGAATAATTTGAAGTGTAATTAAGCAAATGATTAGGGAAATAAAATATTTAAACTTTAGAATTAACCTAAGGTCTCAAGTGATTCATATATAATAATTATTTAATTCCACATGTTAAATATAATAAAGTGTAATTAACTTGATAGGTTCGTATCGACGGATATTACGCCGTCATATGATCCATTATCAAGTCAAAACAAGTGGAATTTTGCCACATGCTTATATGGTCAAAAATTTAATTTCCGATTAGAAATAAATGCTGTCATAAAATTTTATATGGCATATCTATTAATTTGTTTCCCAGATAAAATAAACGAGTTAATTGTTGATTATTCATACTGCTTGACATCTGGTCAGCGGAAACAAACACCATTCCGCTAATTATTTAATTTAACTTCAATGGGTAGTATAACCCATCATTCTGACATATTTTCTGTATAATTGTTTATTTACCTGTCAGTTATATTAGAGTGTATGATGTGAATTGATCTTTGAAAGCCGATTAATATTGAATATCTAAATTTGTCCTGCTAGTCTATAATAATAATTTGGTAGCTTGATAAGTACTGTTGGGACAGTTACGCCTTTTTCTGGTTTGGGTTGACTTTGAACTAAGTTGTTTTAAAATGAGTATTATATTTAATGACGTTTTAAAAGAACTGATAAATATTTTGGAAAAGTCTAAAGTAGTTAATTTATTATTTTTGGAAATCTTTATAAAGGTACAAAATTTTATTTTAAGTTACGAGTTATTTAAATTATTTCAAGTATAATAACTATTTATGTAGTGATCATTTAAAAGTTAATTTTATTTTATTTTAGAGAAAATTAGTATTTAATTTTATTTTCTTCAAGATAAATCTATTAAATATTAATGGTATTTTAAATGATATTGTATAGTAAACTTTTATAAAGAGTATTTTATTTAATAAAACTTGGGAAATTTATTTCGAAACTTTATAAGTATGATTTTGGAAAGAATGGTTTCGTGAATATATTTACCCGGTGAAATAAGCTTACTTAGTAAACTTGAATCTATTGGGATTTTAAATTTGAATAAGGCTTAATATTTGCAATGGGAAATAAACTTAGCTGAATTGATTGATTATTTTGATAGTTAAATAACCGACTATCAAATCTGGACAAAAACTTAACTATGGAAATATCTAGAGGAAACTCGGAAATTATATGGTACGGTTACCGTTCGAGGTGCCATACTGTACATATGAAGTCGTTTGTTCTCTAGGACAATTATAAGGAAACCCATCCTCTAATGGTTAGGAGGTAATTCCGATCTTATTTTCGTCTGTGTATTTCCTAAAGAACAACGGTTGAGTTTACCAGGAAATAGCGAACGTTGTTTCGAAGAGACCAGGATCAGATTTGTAATCTGAAAACCAATTCGATCCAAAGAGTACGTTTTCGTGGTGTAGACTAGAGCTTGGAGTCGAAGATGGAGCAGTGAAGAGCATGGCTAATCGCTACTAATCCTGTGGGTGATTCCAAAATGGATGTAGTAGGAGTAATGCCTTTGGTTTCGTTCGAACCCGGAGCAGACTTGTATGGATGAATGCTTTTAGAACATCATCAGGAGGTTGGTGAGCATTCTAAGTGAAATGTTCTAAAAAGGTAAAGCTGAGCCTCGAACCTCATCAACCGGGAATGATTGAAAATCAGGGGATATTCAGGAATGCTAAGTGGGTCGCGCCGATTAGGTAAGGTCATCCCTGTCTAGATGTCCCTTTTTAGTCGGCTTAGTGGGCGGTTGTTGATCCATGAGGTGATCTTATTCGGGCTATCCAGTAAGGGGTAGGCAGGTCTTGTGATGCAGAGGATTTAGAGTGGATCCTCGGTACGCTGATCTAGACTAGGTACCGTGACAGGTGGTGCCCCAGTGCCTAGTCATTATTTGGAAACCCATTCTCCCAACATGCCTTTATAGTTTTGACTGTAGAACCTAGTATTGCTGGAATTTTATTAATGTAACAATTTCGGTTATTTTGAATAAGTATTTGTATTTGGACACTATTATAATATCAGAGGGTTTTGATAAGAAATGTTTTGGCTATCGTAAGGTAAAAACCGACATGTTTATTTGTGGCGTGGTCTTACAAGATGCTTTTGATTTCAAAGGATTTTCAAAATTTAATAAATCAAGTTGATTGTGTTTCTCACGCTGGTTTACCAGACTGACCCAGGCGTGGTGTTTTTCCTATATGCTCGGGTCAGACCGAGCATATTTTCAGGTTTAGCTGGAAGACTGGAAGCTACAGGAGAAAAGCTAGAATCAAGAGATGTATTCACGTGGATGCTTATATTCAGTTGTAAATGGATTGTGTAAGTAGCATGTTGTAAGGGCAGGTTGTTATAAACTGTCCGAGTTGAATGGTTGTAACTCTGATTTAAAGTCTGTATATGTTATAAAGCAACTGTTTTGTTTCATGTAAAGATTTGTTTATATTATAGATTATTCGTCGCGCTGTGAGATTCTGTTATTGTTCACGTTTTCTTCTATCTTCTACCTTCTTTCTTTCACTATTCGTCTTTCCGTACGATTTGGCTGACAGGTGTGGTAAAAGTCAGTTTAAACCGGTACGGGAAAATAGGTTGTGACATTGTGGTATCAGAGCCTAGGATGAGCGAATACCAAGGTTTGGATGGGTTGCTCATTAGGGATAGGGTCTGTAGCAACCTGATTGAGTCTGAGAGAGAGAGAGAGAGAGTGTGTGTGTGTGTGTATATACGAGAGCACGTATTTGTTAATTATATAAAAATGGTTTTATGTATATTGTGTTAATTGATCGGCTAAGTGGCATATCGATTCTGCTCAATACGAGTAGCTAATGTCATTGATAGGAATCTGTAAACACTTGAACCAGGCCAATGGACACAATATTGTTTTTAAAGGGTAGATGAAATAATTTACCCAAAATATATTTTTCTATATAGAAGGTATGATTTTTAAATATATGGTATTTAAAGTGACTGGTTGAGATGATAATAATTTATCATCTAGGATTTGAGTGGTCTTAGCCGTCAACCTTGAGTATTTTCATTTGTTGTCCCTTTTGACTTGAGTATACCCTTAGAGATTTGAAACCTTTAAGACTTGAATCTTGGAAAAATGGATTTTTATTGAGTTTTATTTGCCAAAGGGATTTAGAAATCTTTTAAACTAATATTTTGAAGAAAAAATTCCACCCTTTAAGATAATTTCATAACTATGGATTTCTAGAAAGATATTTGAGAATTCAAACCTGATAACATTTTACTTTGTTATATATAAGTATATATAGATCTATAAGTTGAAGTAATAGATTATTTATAAACTTAATGTATTATTATATATTTTTCTCTACCTTATTATCACTTTCCAAAATATATATTTAATTATTTTTTTAAAGATGATTTTATAAATTTTGGGTATAGAAATTTTAAAAGGGTGATAAATTTTGAAGTGTGAACCTTGATGTACTCTTTAGCCTATAGAAGTCTAAACATTAGGATCTCACCTTTGAGTTTTGGTGTTAATTGTAGAGACCTGTAGCATCAGTCGAGGTAGAGCTTTGGCTAGGGCTAGGAGGGATGGTGATTTTGACTTGGTCAGGAGAATTCGGGCAGATCTTAATAAGCCGTCATTATATGCGGAAGAACCGGAGGAGCCGATAGAGCCTGTCGAGCAACCTCAGCCTTAGGAAGAAGACCTCGAGGAGGAATTCGACAGTGAAGAAGAGATTAAAGTCGAGGGTGAAGAGGATGAGTTTGACGACGAGGAAGAGTTTGAAGTAGAGGAGGATCTTGAATCGAAAAATGACGACGTATTCATTTGGGAGATAGGTGAAGTGGTTAAGGAGCTAGTTGCTGGTGAAGATTTCCTTCAGAGGGAGCCTAGTCCAGAGATTGTATGGGTTCGAACAGTGATGTGGAGTCCATGGAATTGTCTGGACCCGAAGGGGTGGACTTAGGTAGTAGGAGTGCATAGTAGTGTTGGTTTGCATGTCTCTAGGAAGTGTATGCCCTTTTGTATGTGTCTATGACCCTTGGACGTCATGGATGTTAGGTGATAGATGTTTGGTAGTACGATACATATATCAGTATGAATATATGTATGTTTGTGAAGATGATGATAGAACTCATAGGAATATTTTGGGTGGTACTAGATGTAGTTTATATTATCGATATATATATATATATATATATATAAGTATGGAATTCTATATTAATGTAGTATGGGTTGTTATTAATCAGTTCTAATATGTGTGGATAGTCTTTCTAACTTAGCTATGGAATTTCGAGACGAAATTCTTTTAAGGGGGAAGGAATGTAATGACCCAGGATTTTTGACATTCCAAGTTGTGAATATTAATTTGTAATACTCAGTAATATTGTATTCTAATATACAAAATTCCTATTAATCAACATCTGATAATAATATACAAATTTTCTAAAACCAATATAATTTGAATTTTCAAATTTATATTAAAATAGGATATTGATTAAATGGAAATTTCTTTTATATTTATTTTTTGTTTCAGATAACATATGTATATTTTGTTTTGGAGATAAAATATGTATATTTTTTTTTCTAAAGATAAAATAAAATAGAGAATTGATTTAATTGGAAAAATCATATGCATACATTTTTATATATAAGGATAATGGAATTTATATGTATATATAATGTGGATAGAAATTCATAGCAGTAAATAGATAATAAAGTAAAAGAGGATATTTTTGATTTTTGGCATATAAACAATATAATTTATATTAAATAAAAGATTTTTAAGTTAAACTTTTCCTAAGATAATATATATACACAGTGGATAAGGAAGAGAGTATATATATATATATGTAGAGATAAGTTCAAAAGGAGAATTTATAATATTTATAAATGAATAAAATGTTATAAATTAAAATGATGTGTATAAGAATCACACAAGTGTAAATATGGGAAACTATATATACATAAATATCAAATATGAAAGGAAATGTATATATGGGTGTGTGTGTCTATATATATGTATGTATATATATGAAGGCTTAAAATAGTTTTTAACCACTCTATAGTTCTTGTTTAAATAACATATATATATATAAAGATATATTAACCAAGAGTGTTATTTTATTAACAAGTTCTCACTTTTGTTTAAAAATTGTGTAAAGTATGTAGAGCGAATATGCAAACATTAACCATGTCAAAAGTAATAACAAATCTAGGTTGTCCAAAGTATGCATATATATTTTAAATATTATATGGTTTATATAAAAAAATATAATAATAAGAAAAAAAATCAGTCTTGTAAATAAGCAGTAAAAAAGAAAACAGATTAACAAAACCTAGTTTAAGTCAAGCAAAAACAAAGGGCAAATAAGAAAAGGTTTTTATTAGAAAATAAGTTAACATCTGGCAGAAATCACCTGATCAAATGTTGTAATGATCATCTAAAATCCTTTTCAATTTTCAGATATCAATTCCAGCCCCCAAAACATCTTTCCAAATCTATCATCTGGATATTGAGAGCATGGTATATATATATGTATATGGATCTGAGTTGTTATTTTTAATTCAAGCCTGTAACTTAAGAAAAAATATCCTCTGTTCAAACCTGTAAGCAAAGAGTTTAAGCAACAGGAAACAATAAAAAATGTTAACTCTGTAACTAAAGGAGATTCTCTGTTTAAATTCAAGCCCAAGGATTCAAAAGCAAGTTTCAAGAATTTAGATTAAAGATTTTCAATTTCAACTTAAAGCTTCTAGAATCAAAATGTGGAAGGTGAGAAACTTTAATTTTAAACCTGGAAATGAATTGATCTGTTTCTGTGTTGACATTGAATATTTTTGTTCATCCCAGTTTCAAAAATCTAAATCTCTTAATCTAGTTCATATTTGATAATGATGTAAACTAAGAAAATGTTTATTTTCTAGTATATTTAAAGTTAAAATTTGTTTGTGAATGGATTATGTTGTATAGTTAATTAATGATAAGTTTTACAGTGAATAACATACTTCAGTGAAAATTCAATATTTTTAAATCAAGAATTCAAGCACGCAATTAGGATTCCTGTATAGAAATACGAATTTTAGTTGTAAAATTGTGATTTTTAGTGTTCGATAACACGAGAAATTGAAGGATGACTGGAATTCGTTCAAAAATTATTTTCTGTTGACCTCGTCACCGAGAGGTGGTACAGTCGTGTCTGGAGGGAGTAGGTGGACATAAGGGAGGAAGCTACCATGGCGAAATTGTAACAACCCAGAATTTCTATTAATTAAAATTTTTATATTTAATTAATTTTAAAAATTAATAAGTGAAATTTAAAAGTCGAATAAATTTTATTTCGAATAATTGGATTTAATTGGATAATTAAATCGATAATTTAATAGTTGAAAATACAGAAAAAATTGAAAATTGGGTTAAATATGATTAAAAATGATTTGTAAAATTTTATTTTATCATATTGGAGTTAGAATGATGTTATAGAACTTTTAAAATCGAATTAGAAGTTAATTTGTAAAAATTGAATATTTTAATATTTAAATCGACTAGTGAAATTAGCCATTTTTCGAACAGTCTCAGAATTGGACCAAACTAGTTCCATTGGATCCGTAATAGTTTGTTATTATCGGATTTCAATTTTCGTAGCAATTGGAGTTTTCGTTTGATCGTGGCAGCTCGAAATGCATCGAAATTTGTTTTACTATTTATTTGGCGAGTTAAAATAGTCATTTTTCAAACAGTCTTGGATTTCGACAAAATCAGTTTCATCGGATCCGTAATGTTATATTATTGTATGGTTTCAAATTTTAAGTCAATCGGATTTACCGTTTGTCCGGGGCAAACTAAAACGCCTAGAAATTTGATTAACCGATTTAATTTTAAATCGAACGTTTATTGCCATAACTCGCGCAGATGATAGAATTAGCTCCCGAAACATGTCCCATTGTGTTCGGAACGCGGGGTAAACCTTAGGAACGTCAACCGGCACGCTTCGTTTGGAGTTCGGAAATTCCGGGTGAATGGTAATTTGGAATAATTTCTATAAAAGGCCTTCAACATTCTTATTTGCAAACAAACGAGCCTAGGGTTTCATTCTAAAACGCAGCCGCCACTTCTTGATTCAAGGGACAGAATTTTTCGATTTTCCTCTCTAATTTCCTCTCAATCCATTAGCAATCAAGCAAAACTCTCAACTGCAAAAATATAGAGCATTGAGAGATCTTCGATTTCATACGGAGATGATCGAGTTTCGAGCAACGTGGAGGGAGTAAGGGGCCGCGACTTCCTGTCGTTCGCACGCAGTTTGATGGGCCGTAAGGAGGCCGAGCTCCACGGTGTTGAGGCTGAGTGTCGAGCACGAGATGGGCTTTGCAATGGCATCATCTGATCGGGGTAGATGTTGAAGATGGAGTTGCGTTGATTAGGGTTTTGGACGTGAACTTGGGTTTCTTTGTTTCGTTTCTTACCTGATGGCGTACACGCGTGAGGAAGAAAGGGGGTGCGGGCCTGATGCGTTGGGAAGGGGATGGACGGCAGAGATGGAATTAGGGTATAAAATTAAAAATAGATTTGTAAATTAATTATATTTAAATTTTTATAATCTTTAAACTGTCATAACTTTTTCGTACTAGGTCGAAAACGCGCGAAACAAGTTGCGTCGGGTTCGTATTGACGAATACTACGCTATAGAATTGGATTGGAGTCGTTTGGAGAAAGTGAGAACTTTGGATAAAATTAAACGCACGTTTAATTTTATTCGAAATAAAAGCTGATAACGAAATTGAAATCAAGGTAAGAACTTCTCACTCAATCGAATCGGTTTCGATTTTAATTTTAAATAGTTATATTTAAAATACTTGAATGTATGTTTGAATGATGATTGTTATCTATTGATTGTTAAAATAGACATTATGCGCCGTTAGTAAGCGGATGTTATTTATTAAAAACATATACCGCGAATATTTCACAGTATAGTGAAATTGGTATTATTTATGTACTTGGAATTGATTTCCCGCATTATATAGCGGATGAGACCCTATTGCGCCGTCTATTAAGCAGATAATATTTTAAATCCTATATACCACGATAATTCCGTACTGGAACGGAATTGGTATTGTGCTAACATCTTTGGATGCAGGAAAACAGGTTGTAGGGATCCAACTGGATTCCTCAACAGTATTTATTTGATTTCATATATTTTGATATTTGATTGATTATCATATCGATATATGATGTCATTGTTGTCGTGATTGACTATTTGGTGTGTAGCATCATTGGGCCAATTTAGGAATTTTAAAAGGATTTTAAAGTGATTTTTGAAAGTATACGTTTATAAAATATTTTTGGAATTGATTCATTTTGAATAAATAAACGTTATAATTTTAATGTTATAGAAATTATGATTTTTGAGAAATATAGTTAAAAATTGATTTTTGAAAATATGAGGTAAATGATTTTACAAAATAGTTTAAATCGGGATTTTTGAATTTATTGTAAAAAGTTTAAATATAGGATTTATAAAATTTGATTATTTTATAAATCAAAATGACGAAATTATAAAGGAGTTTAAAGTTGTTTTAAAATAATTGTATAAATTGATTTATATAAGAGATTTATAAAATTGATATTTATAAATTAAAAATATTTGAATTATAAAACGAGTTTTTATAAGTGTTAGAATGAATTGTAAACGAATTTCATAAATGAATGAAATTTATAGGATTATAAACGGTGAAGTTATAAATGGAATTTTATAAGCAGTAGGTTTATAAAATTTGTAAAGTTATTGAAGGAATAGATTTGAGTAAATAAATGAATCTTATAAGTTATAAGATTTATAATTTGGGAAGTTTAAAGGAACGATTTTGTAAACAAATAAATTATAAGTATTTAACTTATAATATGAACTGTGGCATATAATTGAGTTATAAATTGAGATAGGTTAATAAAGGAGGTTTATAAAAGGAAATTGTTATAAAATAAATAGAAATGGAATTTATAAACATTGTTTTATAAATCCGCAAATGACTTATTTTGATAAGTAAATTGTTATAACTTATTTATGGAGTTATATTCACGTTTTAGACAGTGAATAATCCTTTAAAATAAAATGTATAGAAATGATGAAATTGGTTAACGAAGTATATTCACGTTTTTGAATAGTGAATAATATGTTAAAGAAAAAAATGTTTTGGATGTGATATTTTAAATAGAATTTAAAACGATCTAACGATGTTTTAAAATGTGTTAAGATTCGAAACCATAGATTTCAACATTCATGTTGATATAGACGATTTCGAGAAATAGAAGGAAATGGTGGACTATAACACTGTTGTTATAGTAAATGATTTCCGAAAGGAAATGTTATGTATAGTATTGGGAGTTATATATCTATTTTAATTTCGAATCCCTATACTAGTGATTTTGGGTTGTCGTAACGATGTTTTACGCAACATTCGTTTTGGCCCAAATAAATATGTTTAAGAGAATGATTTCCTTAAAGAATGAAATATATACTAAATTTCGATTTAAGTATATTGAATATTTTCCAAATGTTGAAAATAAATAGATTTGGGAATTACTTATTAATAAATAAGTATGGAAATGTTTTTCCAATGTGAAATGAAACGTTTTTCAGAATTTATCTTTTTGAAGATAAATTGAAAATGAATAATAGAAATCGTGTATTCATAAATATTTTGGAATGTAAATTCACTATGGAATTCATAAATGAAAAGGGGAATTTGTTTAAAAATAAACGTTGATTTATTTTTGAAGTATGTGAATAAATTTACGGATTTGGAACGTAAATATAAAGTAAATCGTTAAGGATTTATCTAATGGGTTTAAATGAACCATGTTGAAATGAAAGTATTTCCACGTAAGGAAAATGTTTGAAATTTGTTTTCAAAAGTGGTAAAGTTGAAAAGTGATTTGAAAATTATTTTCAAATGGTTGAAGTGTGAAAATTATATATATCTTGTAAAGATATTTTTGGAAAATAAATAATTTGGAAAATTATTTGGAATCTGGTGATGTTGTGTGACGACCCGGAAAATTTAAGCATTTGAAATTGGAATATTCAATTGATTTGAATATTTAAATGTTAATTTTAACTCGAATTCAAATATCATTATTTATTTGATAATTAAACTGTTGAATTAAATAATTTGAAGTTAGGTAAAAGGTTGAATCTGGAGTTTTAAACCAATTAAAAATAATTTGAAAGCTTATAAATTTTTATTGATAACATCGAATATAATAGAAGTGTTAAAATAGAATTTAACACTGATTGGTTTAATTTATTTAAAAATATATTGTTTGAATTGAATTGAAAAATAGTTTTCCGAGGCACAGTCTCGGGAGTTGACGAAACCAGTTTCTATGGACCCATAATATTATATTATCGTCGGAATTTAATTTAAGCTAGGTTCGGAATTACCGTTTGGTCGTACAACCTATAAACACATAAAGAAAGATAATTTAAATTTAATTTACTTAGACAAATCTTTTTGTAGAAGTCTTACCCCTAGCTTCTAACGCAAGATTCATCTTCACTTTTATAAAATCAGGCCGAAGCCTTCCCCTTTCCTCCAAATCGAAATCATTCAGTTCGTTTTTTTTAAATTAATGGCCGAACAAATTGCAAAGCAAGGAATCACGTCACCATTCCCTTTGACTAGTTCGCAATCCCTTTCTTCTTCCAGCCATAAATCGAAACCCGTTCGTTGAAAAAAAAAGAGGTGAACGCGACTGACACATGCGAGGGCGTGCGTGATTGAAGCGACCGCGATGGCGAATCAGGGGAGAGCTCGCGCGATCGTATGGCAATGGCGAAGCTCGGGAAAACATGTGAGATCGTGGCTGAGCTGGGGAGATTGCGTCGCAATTTTGGGGCTTCTAATGATGGCGGCCTTTCTCAGCGTGGGTGGGTTTCGACGAGCAGCCTAGAAAAGGTGGAGCAAAGTTGTTCAGGTCGGCGATGGTGAGGGACTCGATGGAGTTCGTGGTGGCAGATTCTGGTGGTATGCGCGCGGTGGTCTCGGGCCAGAGATTCGAGGGGCAGTGAGGTATCAGTTGTTGGATTTTAATTTAATTTAATTTAATCTTCAAACTGGAAATTTGTATGTGTAGTTTCGAAGACTGTTAGGCCTATTTAATTAAAAATTAGATGTTGAATTTAAATTTAAATTCAGAGTTTTAAAAATAAAAGTTTTTAAGCACAAAAAGAAAGGGGAAAATTAGTTTAGGAATATTTAATTATTTTTTTAAAACAAAGTTTTAGTTAAATTAAATTTATAAAATGGAAATCAATTTATTTAGTTAACTTATATAATTAATTGATAACTAGGAAATATTTTATAGAAAGAAAATTAGTTGAAATTAACTTATTAGATAAAATGAAATTTATTAGATAGAATTGATTTGCCCAAATTGTTCGAATATTAATAAATCCATGCAATTGTTATCCAAGGTATGAAAATGGGTCAGGATTGGATCGGATTGGCGAAACCAAAATCAAAGGTGAGTTAATCTCACTCAGTTAAATTTAAATTTCAAAAAATTAAATTTAAACGATTGTTTGAATGGTTGAATGAATTGATGAAATATAGTATGATATTTTGGAATTGATATATTATATTGTGCTTACGTTTGTGGATGCAGGAAAAACAGGTTGGAGGGATCCAACTGGGTCCCTCATCATATATATATATATATATATATATATATATATATATATATATATATATTGTTTATTTATTCTATGTTATGCTTTGTGAATATTCTGTGATGAATTATATTGAAATATTGAATGCTATAGTTGCTTGGATATATTCTGGACTCTGAGTTGTCAAATTATATAGCATTGGATTTTTGGAAAGAAATAATAAAAGGAGTAAATGTTTAAGAAAACAATTATAAAGAATGTGAATAAACTAAAATGAATTGGATAAGAATATTAGTGTTTTCAAACCGCTAATTAATGAATTATATGTGTGGAAGGAAATTTATGAATAAACAGAAAGTTAAGAAAAACTCAAACTTCAATGTTACTGTTTAAAGGAATAAAATAATTATTTTAAATTTTAGGATTTAAATTATTTAAGAAAAATAAAGAAGGAATTGGGAATAACCTGAAATTTGTATATTTCAGCTAAAGGATTTAAAAATCAAACTGAAATAATAATAAAGTCCATAATTAATTGAATTTTGAAATAAAGTGATAAGCAAAGAAATTTATTTCAAAGGAAATAAATTGGGAATCAATTTGGAAAATTGATTTAAGTGGTTGAAGTTGGAATTCTCCCTGGATAACTAAGTACATCTTAAGTAAATTTTTAAATACAAGTTAATAGTTTTAAATGTTTTTTGAAAGGCATGTTTTTGAAAATTTATTATTTCTAATATTTAAATTCTAAAGTAAGTATTTCCTCAAATCAATTATAGTAGTAATTATTTTAAAAAGTGACTTGGTATTTGGTTTCAAAAGTGGAAATCTAGTTATATATGTTATTAAGTAACTTTAGTTTCAAATATTTATATAGTATGTGGTTTAACAAATTATCAAAGTAGTTTTTGACCTAAATGGTTTAAAGTATATAAATATATATATATATATATATATATATATATATATATTTCAAAGTCAAGTGTTTTAAATTATTTTAAAAATCTAGTTTTGTGCTTGGTGATTTCAGAGGAGATATAAAATATTTGGGAAAGTTTATTCTGAAAGGAAGATGGTTTTGAAACTGTTTTCAAAGGATTGAAAATAGAAATATATCTTTGAGGATATTTTGAGATACATAAATAATTTGGGAAATTATTATTGGTTGATGGTTGTTTGTGAATATTAATTGATAGTTAAATAACCGACTATCAATATTGGACAATGCGTTGATCGTTTCGAAGAGACCGGGATCAAGAATTATTTCTCGAAAACCACTTCGATCCGATTTGTACGTTTCGTGCGAAAAACGTGTTCGGAGTCGAAGATGGAGCAGTAAAGTGCAAGGGCTAGTCGCTACTAATCCTGAGGATATTTCCAAAATGGATGTAGTAGGAGTAGTGCCTTCGGTTCCGTTCGAACCGGGACGGACTTGTATGGATGAATGCTTGCGAAACATCGTCAGGTGGACGACGGGCATTCTAAGTGAAAACGTTCTTAAAAGGTAACGCTTAGCCTCAAGCCTCATCAAATGGGAATGACTGAAAATCATGGGATATGCAGCAAGGTTAGGTGGGTCATGCCCAAGCAGGACAAGATAATTCCCCTGTCTAGATGTCCCTTATATATATTTCGGCTTAGTGGGTGGTTGGTCGCGCCAGCCACGGGGTTTATCTTGTTCGGGACTGTTCAGTAAGGAATGGTTCCGGCCTTGTGTTGCAGCGGATGAAGGGAGTAATCCTCGGTACGGTGATCTAGGCCCCGTACTGTGACAGGTGGTACCCCAGTGCCTAGTCATTGTTGGAAATCCATTTTCCCTACGAGCCTTGTACGAGTTTTGTTTGTATTACCCACTTCGGTGGCTAGTAGCTGGAATTTAATGAATGTAACAATTTCGGCTATTTTATAAGTATTTGTATATAGACCCTATTATAATATCACAAGATTTCTATAAAAATTGTTTTAGCTATCGTAAGGTAAAAACCCGACATGTTTATTTGTGGCGTGGTCTTACGAGATGCTTTTGTTTTCAAAGGATTTTGAAACTCTAATAATCAATTGGGTGTGATTTTCTCACGCTGGTATTCCAGACTGACTCGGGTGTTATTTAACTGTAATGCTCGGGTCAGACCGAGTATTATAGAATACAGGATATGATGCTGTGGAGCTCAGTAGACGAGCGGGATGACGATACGTATTCTCGTACTTGTATATATATATTTCCGCTGTGTTGAGTTGTTGTGTATCCATTATATGACATTGATGCGAGCTGTGACTGATGTACTCTGGTGATGTAATGTATGTAAACAGATATATTTGATTTTGAGTAAAGTGTATTTATTATCTATTATATTTTACTCCGCTGCGATGGTTAGATTCTGATGTTGATTTTGTTTTCTCTTCTCCTACCTCTTCTTCTTAAACCCAAATGGTTCGTATTTCTGTGCAACTTGAGTTGATTGCTGTAGAATAGTGTTGACTCAAGGGGTACGGATTTGCGGGCTGTTACACTTGGTATCAGAGCTTAGGTTGGTGATAACCTTGGCTCTGGCGGGAATTACTCATTTAAATTAGAGTCTGAAGTACTCTAAAATGAGTTTGAGCGTAATAATAGATATGAGCGCGTATTTGTTAGTGAATATAAATTGTTTTAATATTGTGTTGATTGGTTTATTGAGTGGCATATGAACCTTCGTCGACACAGTCTGCGCAACTGTATCGAAGGGGTTTCTAAACACTTGAATAGAACAATTGACACAGTATTGTTTTAAAGGTGGGTGAATGAAATAATTTTACCCAAAATATATTTTAATATAAGAAAAGTTTTTGTAAACTATTTTAGCTAATCCATGGTTGCTTGGATGTTAGAAATAAGGATGTTTAAATTATTATCCTTATTGTATGGAAAATTTAACTACAAATTGAAAATATAAACATAGTTTAAAGGAATAAATTCATTATTAAATGAAATTTATAAATATAAACTATAAATGAAATTTATAAATTGAAATATAATCAAATAAGAATTTGTATGAGCATAAGCTATGCAAATGAATTATAGTACAATTGATTTAAAGCAGGATTTAGAAATTTAAATCCTGGAAATTTGGAAGTGTTTGTCAAAGTATTTGAAGATGAATAATAATACAATTGTTTTGGAGATACTTCCGAAAGGAAAATTGTTTTAAAATGGATTTTGGAAGTGAAATAGCCTTGAAATCACTTGGATTATTGGAAAATAATTTTGATGATGACGGCCGCATCATCAGTATTCATTTTCGAATTTCTAAGTGAAGAATTGCTACCAAATTGATTTGTTTAGGAAAGCAAGATGTTTTTGAAAATTTCAAAGGAAATTTGTTGGCAATAAAAGCTAGGATTGGATTAATTTTTTTCTTTTTTGAGAAATGCGATGTGAGATGTTGGAGATTTCAAATCAATTTGAAACTAAAGCCGGAAGTTTAAAAATCCTAATAGGATGGGTTGTAAGCTTATAAAATTGAGATGAGTTTTAAATCAGGAAGGAAATATAGGCTTTGAATGTTGGAATTAAATAAAGTGAGAAGTTGTAAAATTGAAATTAACTTGGATTGGGAGAACAAAATTTAACAGGATTAAAATAAATTGAATAAGCCGAAATAATATCCAGATATATTCAAATTAAGTTGAAATCGAATTGAGTTGAATAAATCAGAGTTGAAATAAAATTGAATTGGAATAAAAATTCAGCTGAATTATTGAATGGAATTAAATTCTTACCTGGATAAATGAAAATAAATTGGATAAGACATGAGAATTTAAATAAATAAACTAGAATAACTTATAAGAGAGTTAAAAATCCATAGAAATAAAATATGCTTGGACTATAAATAAATAGCAGGCTTGAGTTAAAAATAATGGATGAATATATTCAAGCCTAGAATGAGTGTGATTGCATGACATATAAGTTGCGACTTATAAAATTTAAAATGGAATTCAATGCCCAAAATCAATATTTTGATAAATTGAAAAATGAAATGAGGATCCAAACTTGAAGCATAAAATAAATATTGAACTTAAGAAAATTAAATGGGGTGATATTTGGAATAAAAATTCAAGTGTTGGATTATGAATAAGGTGAGAACTAATTGGATAATAAATTAGTTAATGGAATTGAATTGTAAGTTTATGTTGAAGTTGGAAATAAACTCAAGTTATAAATTAAAATTGATTCAAATTGTTGATGAAGTGAAAGTAATTGAGAATGAGGTTTAATTGTGAGTTAGTAAATTGGATGGTAAATTAAAAGTGAACAATAGAATCAAAACTTGAGTTATTAATTAAAATTTAACTTAAAGTGTTAACAAATTAAAAATAATTGGGAATGTATCAAAAAAAAAAAAAATAGAACTGGATTTAAAATAGTAATGGTATGAATTGCAAATAAAATACAAATCAGTGGAAATAAGTTGGAAATGGCTTTGTGATAAATTGAATGAGTTGAATCTGGGAAGTTAAATTCGATAATTACCAATCAAATGAAATTGCAAATTTAAAATGAGATTGGATTGAAATAAAATCAAGTTAAATTGGAAAGAGAACTTGATTGCAAAATGAAAATGAGCTTAAGTTTAAAATTTGAATAAATTGAAGGAAATTGACTTAAGTTTAATGAATGAAAGAGAGTTGAATTGAATTGAACTTAACCAAATTTAATAATATTGGATTGGTTTTAAATCAAGTGAAAATAAATTTTTAATCGAAATAAAATTCGGTGAGTTATGAATAATATTAATGGAATGAAATTCCAGAATAAATAATTGTAAACCATTTAAAATTATTAAAGGATTGAAATAACTTGAGACAATAAGGAAATTATAACGTTTCAAGTTTGTTAGAATGGTTTAAGTGAATGTGGATGAACTAATTATATCGAATAAATAAATGATGGAATAAATAAGTATCAAATGAAATGTGGTTTAAATAAGTTGAGAAATGATTATTGAATGAAATAGCTTGGATTGTTTTTGAGCTAAATAAAATAGTTGGAATAAACAAATATGGAATGAAATGTAAATAAATGAATTGTAAATAAAATTTAAATGGAATTTGTCGAGCTAAATAAATAATTGTGAATGGATTAAAATAAAAGGGAAGTTTAATTGGTAAATAAGATGGACCTTAATTGTTAATGGTTTTGAATGGAACTTGTTTGAATAATGGAACTAGTTGGGTTAATAAATTAAATGTAAGCAATTGAGTTTTAAACCATTCAAATTAATGAAGTTATATACAAATGGATTGAAAAAAATTCACATTGGATGAGAATGGTTTATAAATTAATTGAAACAGTTGAATTAGCATGAAACTATATTAATTGCTTACAGAAAAATGTTTGGTATGAGTTTCTTTTAGAATTCATATGTTTTAACTATTACAAATAAGTGATATGCTGTTAGACTTCATATATTTGGCACTTACATGTTTAAATCGAGTAAGTACAGGTACCTGGAAGTCGTATGGCTGGATTTGGGTTGTGCTATTTGCTAAAATTAATAAGCCGCTTGCTTAAAAATGCTAAATAAGGTACGCCTACGCAATTAATTAGGAAATATGAACTGTTTTTTTGTTTTTCCGACCGTGTGGGTCGATGTATAAATATTTATCTCTTTTGTCAAATTGCAAAAGCTCCTCCGTATAAAGGGGACTCTGCCAAAAAATTCAGAAATTTTGAGAGTTAGAAAATTTTTGAAAATTTTGAAAAATTTTGTTAACGACAAAACTATTTAGAATTGGAAACTAAACTAAGTTAGTAAATGAAACTAATTAACGTAATGACTTAAATTAGTTATAAATGAAGGATAAAATTTAAAAATTCAAAGTTGAAAATAAATGAAATACATATGTAATGTGGAAATCGATTTGAATAGAAATAAGTATAAACTAAAAGAGGTAAAGAGAAATAAAGATAAGAAACATATAAAATGTTTATATTAACTTAAGAAGGGAATGGTGAATTCTTAATTGAATATTGATGCTACAAATGTATCCTAAGATAATATTAGAATGAATAGATATTGGCGTTTTGTGAGAAAATTGATAAAATGCTTTGGGAATATTGTGATTGGATATTAGTGCTAAGCAGGATATGCAGGTATGATAAAAGGGAAAAGGAAATTGGATTTGATTTCAAGAGATAAAATTTGAAATGCTCGACAAAAAGGTATGTATTTAAATTTGGTATGGAATTTGATTGGGATTTGGATTTGGATTTGGATTGAGCCACTTGGCCTTTTGTTTTCTTTTTGGATTTGGGAGGCCGTAGAGCCATTTTGTAGTTGTACCGAGCTAGCCGCGCAAAGGAGACGCTGACAAAATTTTTTTGAAAATTTAGGGAGTTAGAAAAATTTTGAGAAAATTTTGATAATTCAATTTAGATTTGAATTTAAATTTGAATGGTTGAACAAGTAAAGTTATTTGGAAACTATGTAAGATTTTGGGAAGTGGGTTGAAGAAATAGTGGGTCTTTAATAAAGATTGTTGGGTAGTTGATAAAACTGTTTGGATTGGAATCTAGAAATGGGTATTGGATCATTCTTCCTAACTAGTAATTTCGGGGACGAAATTCTTTTAAGGGGGGAGGAATGTGACGACCCGGAAATTTTAAGCATTTGAAATTGGAATATTCAATTGATTTGAATATTTAAATGTTAATTTTAACTCGAATTCAAATATCATTATTTATTTGATAATTAAACTGTTGAATTAAATAATTTGAAGTTAATTAAAAGGTTGAATCTGGAGTTTTAAACCAATTAAAAATAATTTGAAAGCCTATAAATTTTTATTGATAACATCGAATATAATAGAAGTGTTAAAATAGAATTTAACACTGATTGGTTTAATTTATTTAAAAATATATCGTTTGAATTGAATTGAAAAATAGTTTTCCGAGGCACAGTCTCGGGAGTTGACGAAACCAGTTTCTATGGACCCGTAATATTATATTATCGTCGGAATTTAGTTTAAGCTAGGTTCGGAATTACCGTTTGATCGTACAACCTATAAACACATAAAGAAAGATAATTTAAATTTAATTTACTTAGACAAATCTTTTTGTAGAAGTCTTACCCCAAGCTTCTAACGCAAGATTCGTCTTCACTTTTATAAAATCAGGCCGAAGCCTTCCCCTTTCCTCCAAATCGAAATCATTCAGTTCGTTTTTTTTAAATTAATGGCCGAACAAATTGCAAAGCAAGGAATCACGTCACCATTCCCTTTAACTAGTTCGCAATCCCTTTCTTCTTCCAGCCATAAATCGAAACCCGTTCGTTGAAAAAAAAGAAAAAAGAGAGGTGAACGCGACTGACACGCGCGAGGGCGTGCGTGATAGAAGCGACCGCGATGGCGAATCGGGGGAGAGCTCGCGCGATCGTATGGCAATGGCGAAGCTCGGGAAAACATGTGAGATCGTGGCTGAGCTAGGGAGATTGCGTCGCAATTTTGGGGCTTCTAATGATGGCGGCCTTTCTCAGCGTGGGTGGGTTTCGACGAGCAGCCTAGAAAAGGTGGAGCAGAGTTGTTCAGGTCGGCGATGGTGAGGGACTCGATGGAGTTCGTGGTGGCAGATTCTGGTGGTATGCGCGCGGTGGTCTCGGGCCAGAGATTCGAGGGGCAGTGAGGTATCAGTTGTTGGATTTTAATTTAATTTAATTTAATCTTCAAACTGGAAATTTGTATGTGTAGTTTCGAAGACTGTTAGGCCTATTTAATTAAAAATTAGATGTTGAATTTAAATTTAAATTCAGAGTTTTAAAAATAAAAGTTTTTAAGCACAAAAAGAAAGGGGAAAATTAGTTTAGGAATATTTAATTATTTTTTTAAAACAAAGTTTTAGTTAAATTAAATTTATAAAATGGAAATCAATTTATTTAGTTAACTTATATAATTAATTGATAACTAGGAAATATTTTATAGAAAGAAAATTAGTTGAAATTAACTTATTAGATAAAATGAAATTTATTAGATAGAATTGATTTGCCCAAATTGTTCGAATATTAATAAATCCATGCAATTGTTATCCAAGGTATGAAAATGGGTCAGGATTGGATCGAATTGGCGAAACCAAAATCAAAGGTGAGTTAATCTCACTCAGTTAAATTTAAATTTAAAAAAATTAAATTTAAACAATTGTTTGAATGGTTGAATGAATTGATGAAATATAGTATGATATTTTGGAATTGATATATTATATTATGCTTACGTTTGTGGATGCAGGAAAAACAGGTTGGAGGGATCCAACTGGGTCCCTCATCATATATATATATTGTTTATTTGTTCTATGTTATGCTTTGTGAATATTCTGTGATGAATTATATTGAAATATTGAATGGTATAGTTGCTTGGATATATTCTGGACTCTGAGTTGTCAAATTATATAGCATTGGATTTTTGGAAAGAAATAATAAAAGGAGTAAATGTTTAAGAAAACAATTATAAAGAATGTGAATAAACTAAAATGAATTGGATAAGAATATTAGTGTTTTCAAACCGCTAATTAATGAATTATGTGTGTGGAAAGAAATTTATGAATAAACAGAAAGTTAAGAAAAACTCAAACTTCAATGTTACTGTTTAAAGGAATAAAATAATTATTTTAAATTTTAGGATTTAAATTATTTAAGAAAAATAAAGAAGGAATTGGGAATAACCTGAAATTTGTATATTTCAGCTAAAGGATTTACAAATCAAACTGAAATAATAATAAAGTCCATAATTAATTGAATTTCGAAATAAAGTGATAAGCAAAGAAATTTATTTCAAAGGAAATAAATTGGGAATCAATTTGGAAAATTGATTTAAGTGGTTGAAGTTGGAATTCTCCCTGGATAACTAAGTACATCTTAAGTAAATTTTTAAATACAAGTTAATAGTTTTAAAATTTGTTTTAAAAGGTATGTTTTTGAAAATTTAATATTTCTAATATTTAAATTCTAAAGTAAGTATTTCCTCAAATCTATTATAGTAGTAATTATTTTAAAAAGTGACTTGGTATTTGGTTTCAAAAATGGAAATCTAGTTATATATGTTATTAAGTAACTTTAGTTTCAAATATTTATATAGTATGTGGTTTAACAAATTATCAAAGTAGTTTTTAACCTAAATGGTTTAAAGTATATATATATATATATATATATATTTCAAAGTGAAGTGTTTTAAATTATTTTAAAAATCTAGTTTTGTGCTTGGTGATTTCAGAGGAG
The DNA here is from genome assembly GCA_030765085.1 of Allium cepa. NCBI lineage: Eukaryota > Viridiplantae > Streptophyta > Magnoliopsida > Asparagales > Amaryllidaceae > Allium > Allium cepa. The sequence goes on along the minus strand of CM060943.1, from coordinate 389,805,188 downwards.
ATATAAAATATTTGGGAAAGTTTATTCTGAAAGGAAGATGGTTTTGAAACTGTTTTCAAAGGATTGAAAATAGAAATATATCTTTGAGGATATTTTGAGATACATAAATAATTTGGGAAATTATTTATTGGTTGATGGTTGTTTGTGAATATTAATTGATAGTTAAATAACCGACTATCAATATTGGACAATGCATTGATCGTTTCGAAGAGACCGGGATCGAGAATTATTTCTCGAAAACCACTTCGATCCGATTTGTACGTTTCATGCGAAAAACGTGTTCGGAGTCGAAGATGGAGCAGTAAAGTGCAAGGGCTAGTCGCTACTAATCCTGAGGATATTTCCAAAATGGATGTAGTAGGAGTAGTGCCTTCGGTTCCGTTCGAACCCGGGACGGACTTGTATGGATGAATGCTTGCGAAACATCGTTAGGTGGACGATGGGCATTCTAAGTGAAAACGTTCTTAAAAGGTAACGCTTAGCCTCAAGCCTTATCAAATGGGAATGACTGAAAATCAGGGGATATGCAGCAAGGTTAGGTGGGTCATGCCCAAGCAGGACAAGATAATTCCCCTGTCTAGATGTCCCTTATATATATTTCGGCTTAGTGGGTGGTTGGTCGCGCCAGCCACGGGGTTTATCTTGTTCGGGACTGTTCTGTAAGGAATGGTTCCAGCCTTGTGTTGCAGCGGATGAAGGGAGTAATCCTCGGTACGGTGATCTAGGCCCCGTACTGTGACAGGTGGTACCCCTGTGCCTAGTCATTGTTGGAAATCCATTTTCCCTACGAGCCTTGTACGAGTTTTGTTTGTATTACCCAATTCGGTGGCTAGTAGCTGGAATTTAATGAATGTAACAATTTCGGCTATTTTATAAGTATTTGTATATAGACCCTATTATAATATCACACGATTTCTATAAAAATTGTTTTAGCTATCGTAAGGTAAAAACCCGACATGTTTATTTGTGGCGTGGTCTTACGAGATGCTTTTGTTTTCAAAGGATTTTGAAACTCTAATAATCAATTGGGTGTGATTTTCTCATGCTGGTATTCCAGACTGACTCGGGTGTTATTTAACTGTAATGCTCGGGTCAGACCGAGTATTATTGAATACAGGATATGATGCTGTGGAGCTCAGGAGACGAGCTGGATGACGATACGTATTCTCATACTTGTATATATATATATTTCCGCTGTGTTGAGTTGTTGTGTATCCATTATATGACATTGATGTGAGCTGTGACTGATGTACTCTGATGATGTAATGTATGTAAACAGATATATTTGATTTTGAGTAAAGTGTATTTATTATCTATTATATTTTACTCCGCTGCGATGGTTAGATTCTGATGTTGATTTTGTTTTCTCTTCTCCTACCTCTTCTTCTTAAACCCAAATGGTTCGTATTTCTGTGCAACTTGAGTTGATTGTTGTAGAATAGTGTTGACTCAAGGGGTACGGATTTGCGGCCTGTTACATTGTGCATATCCATTGATAGTTCAATAACCGACTATCAATATTTGCCTTTGAATGGGTATTTGTTGTGATTTTCTTGAATTTGAATGCTACACTATTTTTTAAATAAGCGCTCACTATTCGGGTTAACCGGGAAAAGACCTTGGGGTCGTATAACCCATTCCGAATATGTGATACGTCGTTATGAATTGCATTTGAAGACCGGATATTTTCAAAATTGAAAGGACAACTCGTCGAATGTCTTTGCATCGACTGGTCTCTGGTATAGAGACTCCATATGTGATGGGAAGTCCGGTCGTGATTAGTGAATATCCGGATTGCAAGGACTTCTTTGTAAGTGCCTTCGGTTCTGTTTGATCCCGGAACGGACTTGTATGGATTGTATGTCTGACATTACAAATTGTGATATAAAGCTGATTTCTTTCAAATATGTTTCTGTTGGTGGCGGAGAATTTATTCTTTTTGCTTAACACCCTTCTCTGAGACGTACGAGCTCAGAGGTTATGTAGTTGATGGTTATCAGCGATATATTCTCAATTTGGTAATGTGACATGCTGAGTGTTGCTGTGAAATGATCATTGTTTGATCATTTGTGATATAATCATTTGTTTGATCATTTATCTTGGTGATCATTACTTTGATCATTTGTTGACCCAAAGCATGGCTTTGTACCAAAGCGTGGCTTTGTGGACGAGACTTCGTCGGACCTCACACCCCGAAAATGGTCAAAATAGGAAGGATGCGGCAAGGTTATTAGGGGTAGCGCCCTTTAGTGTATGTCATTCCTTCTGGATAGAGGTGGCATCATGGTATGGAGCCCAGATACTTAACCTATGTTGTTGCTACAAACTTATTACTTTGTGGTTGTTGGAAATCGAGGATCCTCAGATGTAGATTGGTTACGATCGAGGGATGGCATATTCGTGTCAGTAGTTACCCAGTTAGGGGTAACCCGGCCTTGTGTTGGCAGAGATCCGGTTTGGTTCCCAGGACGTCATTCCAGAGGCGTTTCCATGTGGCAATGGGAAGTTGCTTGGCCTGACCATTTGTTGGAAATCCAAAGAAACAATACGATCTTGTACGGTTTTAGTTGTAGAACCTGTCATTCACTTATGGTGGTCACCACTGTTTGGATGGTAGCTATAGTAGGCATAAGTGCGAAATGCTTATGCTGGCTAAGATTTATAACTTTATTTTCGAAATGAATTTTCCCTACATTATGCACTAATAATAATATCAAATGTTTCTTTTTAATGCGTATCAAGCATCTTTGACTATCATAAGGAGAAATCTCCTTTGATTCTGCGTTTGCATTGTGTGTGTGTGTGCGGGAGGCCTTATGGTAGTCTCATTTTTAAAAGCATTGCGAATTGACTTCAAAAACATTCCTCTATTTTGTTTTTAAAGATAAATAAACTGTTTTGAGTTCTCACACCAGTCTTGCTTAGCTTAGGGCTATGTGATGGGGGGTTCTCGCTTCGCGGTTTGGTGGCGAACGGGAGACTCTTACCCCTACACGTCCTCTTTACGGGGTTGGTTAGGCGTAAGCTGAGACAGTCGAGAGGCTGGCCGTAAAAGCAGGTTTGGGGTACCAATGTGAGCCACGGTGTGGCTGGGATGGTTGAAAAGCCTACCGTTTGTGACCACTGACGGCGCGTCCTTCACATCTGGTATAGGAGCATATGGTTAAGCGACAACCATGGTTCTGTTGGGTATTACTCATTAGAGATAGAGTCAGTAGTACTCTAGAATGAGTTTGAGTGTAATAATAGCTATGAGAGCATATTTGTTAGTGAATATAAAATTGTTTTATATTGTGATGACTGGTTTGTTGAGTGGTATATGGATTCTGGTTAATACGAGTAATTAACGTTGTTGATAGGGATCTCTAAACACTTGTACAGAACAATTCAACACGATATTGTTTTAAATTAGGTAAATGAAATAATTTTACCTTGATTATATTTTACATATAAAGGAATAATTTTTTAGAATTATTAAAGTGCATATAAGTTGATGGTTTGGTTGTTGAAAATCTATGAATATATATAAGTAAAAAAGAATTATAAGAATTGAATTATAATTAATGTGATTTACAATTGTGAAATAAACATATATATAAGAAGTGAAACTATATGAATGTATTTATGAATAGGAGTTGTAAATAAAAATGAATTTGAATAAGTGATGAAATTTGACTTTGGTAAAAGTTAAATAATTTTTTTATTATTTAGAATTGGAATTTAAATTGGATTCATAAGTGGGAATTTAAGTTAAGTAAAATCAAATAATGTTGAAATGGAATATAACTTAAGAGATATTGAATGAAGTTGATTTTGGTATCAAAGTAAATTAATAAAGTTAAGTGATGGATATGAACTTGAGTTATGTAATGAAATTCAACATTTGTGGTTAATTGTATTAGTAATTGAATTGAATTAATGGATTGAATGTTAATCAATTAAATGTAAATAAAGTTGATATGAAATAATGAATGTAGGTGTTAATTCATTAAAATCTAATGTTATTGGAAGTTGAATAATTGAATGAAAATCAATTTAATTAAACCAATTGAAAGCAAAAGAATTTGGTTGTAGTTAATATACATTGGTTGTTATATGATTGTTAGTTGTTTGTATATAATTCATTAAGTATTAATGAAATTGAGTTAATGAAATTGAAAGCTAAAGTAATTGAAATTCAATTGGAAATTAAGTGAATTTTAAATAGAATTGAATTTGATTGGGAAGTGAACCAACTTGAATATGAATTAGTGAATATAAACTAATTGAAAATGAATGTTAGTTGGATGTTAGTTGAATGCTAGTTGGTTGATGGTTGAATATATTGCTTTTACTGCATTTTCTATGTTGGCATATATAATTATTATGTTCCTATATGTTGTATATCGATACTATTGTCTATATACATGTTCTCATGATTGTTGTTGAGTGTTTAGTAGGTGCGGATCGCGTTTGCTTCGCATTTGGAGCTCGCTTTCGCGCTATATTAGCCGTATATGCTCGCTAATAAAATATAAGGTACATATCTCGGATTAAATATCGTACTTTTACACTTTTTTCCCTACGGGATGCCTCATCACTTGATGAGATGTATATTTGTGATATATATACTATCATTTTTTTCGGATCGAGCCGTGCAAAGGAGACTATGGCGAATTTTTCCGAAAATTTAAGGCGTTAGAATATTTTTGAGAAAAATTGGAAAATTTTGAAAACTATAACTTTGATTTGGAGTTGAAAGTTAAATAATAGTAGTTGTTTTTGAAAAGATAACTAAGAATGATTTGAAAACTTAGTAAAGTTATTGTAAGAAGTTTAACTATGGATTTTGGAAAATTAATAGATTCTGTAACTTTTCTTACTTGGTAATTTCGAGGACGAAATTCTTTTAAGGGGGGAAGTATGTAACGAGCCAGAATTTTTATTAATTAAAATTTGTATATTTAATTAATTTTAAAAATTTATAAGTGAAATTTAAAAGTCGAATAAATTTTATTTCGAATAATTGGATTTAATTGGATAATTAAATCGATAATTTATTAGTTGAAAATACAGAAAAAATTGAAAATTGGGTTAAATATGATTAAAAATGATTTGTAAAATTTTATTTTAACATATTGGAGTTAGAATGATGTTATATAACTTTTAAAATCGAATTAGAAGTTAATTTGTGAAAATTGAATATTTTAATATTTAAATCGACTAGTGAAATTAGCCATTTTTCGAACAGTCTCAGAATTGGACGAAACTAGTTCCATTAGGTCCGTAATAGTTTGTTATTATCGGATTTCAATTTTCATAGCAATTGGAGTTTTCGTTTGATTGTGGCAGCTCGAAACGCATCGAAATTTGTTTTACTATTTATTTGGCGAGTTAAAATAGTCATTTTTCAAACAGTCTTGGATTTCGACGAAATCAGTTTCATCGGATCCGTAATGTTATATTATTGTATGGTTTCAAATTTTAAGTCAATCGGATTTACCATTTGTCCGAGGCAAACTAAAACGCCTAGAAATTTGATTAACCGATTTAATTTTAAATCAAACGTTTATTGCCATAACTCGCACAGATGATCGAATTAGCTCCCAAAACACGTTCCATTGTGTTCGTAATAAACCTTAGGAACGTCAATCGGCACGCTTCGTTTGGAGTTCGGAAATTCCGGGTGAATAGTAATTTGGAATAATCTCTATAAAAGGCCTTCAACATTCTCATTTGCAAACAAACGAGCCTAGGGTTACATTCTAAAACGCAGCCGCCACTTCTTGATTCAAGGGCCAGAATTTTTTGATTTTCCTCTCTAATTTCCTCTCAATCCATTAGCAATCAAGCAAAACTCTCAACTGCAAAAATATAAAGCATTGAGAGATCTTCGATTTCATACGGAGATGAACGAGTTTCGAGCAACGTGGAGGGAGTAAGGGGCCGCGACTTCCTGTCGTTCGCACGCAGTTTGATGGGCCGTAAGGAGGCCGAGCTCCACGGTGTTGAGGCTGAGTGTCGAGCACGAGATGGGCTTTGCAATGGCATCATCTGATCGGGGTAGATGTTGAAGATGGAGTTGCGTTGATTAGGGTTTTGGACGTGAACTTGGGTTTCTTTGTTTCGTTTCTTACCTGATGGCGTACACGCGTGAGGAAGAAAGGGGGTGCGGGCCTGATGCGTTGGGAAGGGGATGAACGGCAGAGATGGAATTAGGGTATAAAATTAAAAATAGATTTGTAAATTAATTATATTCAAATTTGTATAATCTTTAAACTGTCATAACTTTTTTATACGAGGTCGAAAACGCACGAAACAAGTTGCGTCGGGTTCGTATTGACGAATACTACGCCCTGGAATTGGATTGGAGTCGTTTGGAGAAAGTGAGAATTTTGGATAAAATTAAACGCACGTTTAATTTTATTCGAAATAAAAGCTGAAAACGAAATTGAAATCAAGGTGAGAACTTCTCACTCAATCGAATCGGTTTCAATTTTAATTTTAAATAGTTATATTTAAAATACTTGAATGTATGTTTGAATGATGATTGTTATCTATTGATTGTTAAAATAGACATTATGCGCCGTTAGTAAGCGGATGTTATTTATTAAAAGCATATACCGCGAATATTTCACAGTATGGTGAAATTGGTATTATTTATGTACTTGGAATTGATTTCCCGCATTATATAACGGATGAGACCCTATTGCGCCGTCTATTAAGCGGATAATATTTTAAATCCTATATACCGCGATAATTCCGTACTGGAACGGAATTGGTATTGTGCTAACATCTTTGGATGCAGGAAAACAGGTTGGAGAGATCCAACTGGATTGCTCAACAGTATTTATTTGATTCCAGATATTTTGATATTTGATTGATTATCATATCGATATATGATGTCGTTGTTGTCATGATTGACTATTTGGTGTGTAGCATCATTGGGCCAATTTTGGAATTTTAAACGAATTTTAAAGTGATTTTTGAAAGTATACGTTTATAAAATATTTTTGAAATTGATTCATTTTGAATAAATAAACGTTATAATTTTAATGTTATAGAAATTATGATTTTTGAGAAATATAGTTAAAAATTGATTTTTGAAAATATGAGGTAAATGGTTGTACAAAATAGTTTAAATCGGGATTTATGAATTTATTGTAAAAAGTTTAAATATAGGATTTATAAAATTTGATTATTTTATAAATCAAAATGACGAAATTATAAAGGAGTTTAAAGATGTTTTAAAATAATAGTATAAATTGATTTATTTAAGAGATTTATAAAATTGATATTTATAAATTAAAAATATTTGAATTATAAAACGAGTTTTTATAAGTGTTAGAATGAATTGTAAATGAATTTCATAAATGAATGAAATTTATAAAATTATAAACGGTGAACTTATAAATGGAATTTAATAAGCAGTAGGTTTATAAAATTTGTAATCTTATTGAAGGAATAGATTTAAGTAAATAAATGAATCTTATAAGTTATAAGATTTATAATTTGGGAAGTTTAAAGGAACGATTTTGTAAACAAATAAATTATAACTATTTAACTTATAATATGAACTGTGGCATTCAATTAAGTTATAAATTGAGATAGGTTAATAAAGGAGGTTTATAAAAGGAAATTGTTATAAAATAAATAGAAATGGAATTTATAAACATTGTTTTATAAATCCGCAAATGACTTATTTTGATAAGTAAATTGTTATAACTTATTTATGGAGTTATATTCACGTTTTAGACAGTGAATAATCCTTTAAAATAAAATGTATAGAAATGATGAAATTGGTTAACGAAGTATATTCACGTTTTTGAATAGTGAATAATATGATAAAGAAAAAAATGTTTTGGATGTGATATTTTAAATAGAATTTAAAACGATCTAACGATGCTTCAAAATGTGTTAAGATTCGAAATCATAGATTTCAACATTCATGTTGAAATAGACGATTTCAAGAAATAGAAGGAAATGATGGACTATAACACTCTTGTTATAGTAAATGATTTCCGAAAGGAAATGTTATGTATAGTATTGGGAGTTATATATCTATTTTAATTTCGAATCCCTATACTAGTGATTTTGGGTTGTCGTAACGATGTTTTACGCAACATTCGTTTTGGCCCAAATAAATATGTTTAAGAGAATGATTTCCTTAAAGAATGATATATATACTTAATTTCGATTTAAGTATATTGAATATTTTTCAAATGTTGAAAATAAATATATTTGGGAATTACTTATTAATAAGTAAGTATGGAAATGTTTTTCCAATGTGAAATGAAACGTTTTTCAGAATTTATCTTTTTGAAGATAAATTGAAAATGAATAATAGAAATCGTGTATTAATTAATATTTTGGAATGTAAATTCACTATGGAATTTATAAATGAAAAGGGGAATTTGTTTAAAAATAAAAGTTGATTTATTTTTGAAGTATGTGAATAAATTTACGGATTTGGAACGTAAATATAAAGTAAATCGTTAAGGATTTATTTAATGCGTTTAAATGAACCATGTTGAAATGAAAGTATTTCCGCGTAAGGAAAATGTTTGAAATTTGTTTTCAAAAATGGTAAAGTTGAAAAGTGATTTGAAAATTGTTTTCAAATGGTTGAAGTGTGAAAATTATATATATCTTGTAAAGATATTTTTGGAAAATAAATAATTTGGAAAATTATTTGGAATCTGGTGATGTTGTGCATATCCATTGATAGTTCAATAACCGACTATCAATATTTGCCTTTGAATGGGTATTTGTTGTGATTTGCTTGAATTTGAATGCTACACTATTTTTTGAATAAGCGCTCACTATTCGGGTTAACCGCGAAAAGACCTTGGGGTCGTATAACCCATTCCGAATATGTGATACGTCGTTATGAATTGCATTTGAAGACCTGTGTTGGAGACCGGATATTTTCAAAAGCGAAAGGAAAACTCGTCGAATGTCTTTGCATCGACTGGTCCCCGGTATAGAGACTCCATATGTGATGGGAAGTCCGGTCGTGATTAGTGAACATCCGGATTGCAAGGACTTCTTTGTAAGCGCCTTCGGTTATGTTCGATCTCGGAACGGACTTGTATGGATTGTATTTCTGACATTACAAATTGAGATATAAAGCTGATTTCTTTCAAATATATTTCTGTTGGTGGCGGAGAATTTATTCTTTTAGCTTAACACCCTTCTTTGAGGCGTACGAGCTCAGAGGTTATGTAGTTGATGGTTATCAGCGATATATTCCCAATTTGGTAATGTGACATGCTGAGTGTTGCTGTGAAATGATCATTGTTTGATCATTTGTGATATGATCATTTGTTTGATCATTTATCTTGGTGATCATTACTTTGATCATTTGTTGACCCAAAGCATGGCTTTGTACCAAAGCATGGCTTTGTACAAAAGCATGGCTTTGTGGACGAGACTTCGTCGGACCTCACACCCCGGAAATGGTCAAAACAGGAAGGATGCGGCAAGGTTATTAGGGATAGCGCCCTTTAGTGTATGTCATTCCTTCTGGATAGAGGTGGTATCATGGTATGGAGCCCAGATACTTAACCTATGTTGTTGCTGCAAACTTATTACTTTGTGGTTGTTGGAAATCGAGGATCCTCGGATGTAGATCGGTTACGATCGGGGGATGGCATATTCGTGTCAGTAGTTACCCAGTTAGGGGTAACCCGGCCTTGTGTTGGCATAGATCCGGTTTGGTTCTCGGACGTCATTCCAGAGGCATTTCCATGTGGCAATGGGAAGTTCCTTGGCCTGACCATTTGTTGGAAATCCAAAGAAACAATACGATCTTGTACGGGTTTAGTTGTAGAACCTATCATTCACTTATGGTGGTCACCACGGTTTGGATGGTAGCTATAGTAGGCATAAGGGCGAAATGCCTATGCTGGCTAAGATTTATATCTTTATTTTCGAAATGAATTTTCCCTACACTATGCACTAATAATAATATCAAATGTTTCTTTTTAATGCGTATCAAGCATCTTAGACTATCATAAGGAAAAATCTCCTCCGATTATGCGTTTGCATTGTGTGTGTTTGCGGTAGGCCTTATGGTAGTCTCATTTTTAAAAGCATTGCGAATTGACTTCAAAAATATTCCTCTATTTTGTTTTTAAAGATAAATAAACTGTTTTGAGTTCTCACACTAGTCACATGACTGACTCGGAGTTTATTGTTTTCCTTCCTAAACTCTGGGTGCCCACCAATTTCCACACGGGCAGTTAAGAGTTAGGTTTATCAGGATATTCTGGAATTCGGAAGTTGCAGGAGGCAAGCTGGATGCATGGCGTATTTATTAGTATATAGTATTTCTTTTCCGCTGTTTGTTGACTTTTTTTGTTGTTGTACGCTCTGATGATGTAATGAAATGTGATGTAATGTAATAACTGATATAGTTCTTTGTTTAAAGATTATTCATTTATCTATTATATGTTGTTCCTCTGCGATTGTGAGATTCATATTGTTCTGTTGTTTTCTTTCTGTTCTGTTCTATCTTCTCTCTCTTCTTCTATTTTTTTTCTTTTTCTTAAAACCCTGAGACTTCGTATTTCCATTCATCTTGAGTTAATCAATGGAGATTAGTGTATATTCAAGGAGTACGGATTTGCGGGTCTTCACAGAAATCGTGAATTTGGGGTGGTTTTGGGAGAGCGAGGGAGTTGTAAGGTTTTGAGCAGGCAAAGGGAGGCTGGCAAACACAATCGAACAGGGAAGAAAAGGCACAACCGAGACCTTCGGGGTTTGGCAGGAAGGAAGGATCAAACTAGAGCTTTCGATCAGTGTGGGTGTTGTTTTGATCGATGGTGTGTGGTGAGTGCAGTTCGACGAGCAGGAAGGAGAGTGTTTTCCATGGAGCCACATGAGGGGTTGAGTTCTCGTGTGGGTGGTTGCGGGACATAGGCGAAGTGGCAAACTGGATCAAGGGATGGTAGGGAACTTGGCTACGGTGTCGCGATGGCGATATAGTTAGAGGCATGGGTGTGTACGTGTACAGCGTGCACGTAGAAGCTTCAATGGCTGGAAGAAATCGGGAAAGGTGGGATGGGTTCGATCCAGGCTGTGTTTAGTTTCGTGATCAAGTCGAGATTCGTGTTGAAAGTGGGAGAGTTGATCGGAGCCGGTTTCTTTTTCGATTCGAGGCGTCAATTTTAAGTGGAATGATGGGAGGATGTCGAAGGAAGATTTAGGAAGATGGATCATGAACTAGGAGTTTGTTTTGTAAATGGAAGAGTGGGCTTCGGCCCTATTTGATTAAGTAAATTAAGTAGAAGGGTAGATGATGGGTTTTTTTTCTTCTTAGTTATTTGAGTTTGTGCTTCGGCCCGTTTGATCTTTAAAAAAAGAAGATAAAAATGTAAAATAGGATATGGACTAAAAGCTAGTAAGATAGTAAAATATAATCAGCAACAAACAAGTTCTTCCAAAGTAAATGTTTTAGACTAATTCTCTTCAATATTAAATATTTTATTTTATGTTTTTAATATAAACAAAGGAATTTAAAAATAATAAACTTGATTTACTTTACGGTTATTTAGTTAAGGTCATATGAATAAATTATCCTTATCTTAAATTAGTTAAGCTTTAAAAAAATATTTTTATTATATGTCCTTTACTTAAATTAATTCTTGAGTATTATTTAAATAAGTTGAAGGGTAATTAAGCAGATAATTAGGGAAAATAAAATGTTCAAACTTTTGAATTAATCTAAGGTCTCAAGTGATTTATATATAATAGTTATTTAATTCCAAATGTTAAATATAATAAAGTGTAATTAAGTAGATAGGTTCGTATCAACGGATATTATGCCGTCATATGATCCATTGTCAAGTCAAAACAAGTGGAATTTTGCAACAAGCTTATATGGTCAGAAATTTAATTTTCGATTAGAAATAAATGCCGTCTTATAATTTTATACGACCTATTTATTAAGTTGTTTCCCAACAAAAGTAAATGTGTTAGTTTTGATTAATCAAACTACTTGACATCTGGTCAGCGAAAACAAACGCCATTCCGCTAATTATTTAATTTAACTTTTGTGGGTAGTATAACCCATCATTCTGACATATTTTCTGTATAATTGTTTATTTACCTGTCAGTTATATTAGAATGTATGATGTGAGTCGATCTTTGGAAGCTGATTAATATTGAATATATGAATTTATCATGCTAGTCTGTGATAATAATTTGGTAGCTTGATAAGTACTGTTCGGATAGTTAAGCCTTTTTTTGGTTTGGGTTGACTTTGAACTAAGTTGTTTTAAAATGAGTATTATTTTTGATGACATTTTAAAAGAACAGATAATATTTTGGAAATGTATAAAGTAATTAATTTATTATTTTTGGAAATCTTTATAAAGGTATAAATTTTTATTTTAAGTTTTGAGTTATTTAAACTATTTCAAGTATAAATACTATTTATGTAGTGATCATTTAAAAGTTTATTTTATTTTATTTTAGAGAAAATTAGTATTTAAGTATATTTTCTTCAGGATAAATCTATTAAATATTAATGGTATTTTAAATGATATAGTATAGTAAACTTTTATAAAGAGTATTTTATTTAATCAAATTTGGGAAATTTATTTTGAAACTTTATAAGTATGATTTTGGAAGAATGGTTTCGTGAATATATTTACCCAGTGAAATAAGCTTACTTAGTAAAATTTAATCTACTGGGATTCTAAATTTGAAAAAGGCTTAATAGTTGCAATGGGAAATAAACTTGGTTGAATTGATTGATTATTTCGATAGTTAGATAACCGACTATCAAATCTGGACAAAAACTTAACTTTGGAAATATCTAAAGGAAACTCGAGAATTATATGGTACGAATACCGTTCGAGTTGCTGTTCCATACGTATGAACTCGTTTGTTCTCTAGGACAATTATAAGGAAACCCGTCCACTAACGGTTAGGAGGTGAACTCCGATCTTATTTTCGTTTGTGTATTTCCTAAAGAACCGAGGTTGAGTTTACCGGGAAAAAGCGAACGTTGTTTCAAAGAGTCCGAGATCGGATTTGTAATCCGAAAACCACTTCGATCCAACGAGTATGTTTTCATGATAAAGACCAGAGCTTGGAGTCGGAGATGGAGCAATAAAGAGCAAGGGCTACTCGCTACTAATCCTAAGGGTGATTCCAAAATGGATGTAGTAGGAGTAGTGCTTTCAAATCTGTTCCAACCCGAAGAGGACTCGTTTGGATGAATGCTTTTAGAACACTGTTAGGAGGACGGTGAGAATTCTAAGTGAAATGTTCAAAAAAAGTAACGCTGAGCCTCGAACCACATCAACCGAGAATGACTGAAAATTAGGAGATATGCAGCAAGGATAAGTGGGTTGCACCCATTAGGGTAAGGTCATCCCTATCCAGATGTCCCTTTTTATTCAGTTTAGTGGGCGGTTGCTGATCCCAACCATGGGGTGTTCTTATTCGGGCTATCCAATAAGGAGTAGTCCAGTCTTGTGTTGTAGGGGATTTAGGGCGGATCCTCGGTACGCTGATCCAGACCAGGTACTGTGACAGGTGGTACCCCAGTGCCTGGTCATTAGTTGGAAACTCATTCTCCTTACGTGCCTTTGCGGTTTTGATTGTAGAACCTAGTATTGCTGGAATTTAATTAATGTAACAATTTCGGCTATTTTAAATAATTATTTGTATTTAGACACTATTATAATATCAGAGGATTTTGATAAGGAATGTTTTGGATATCGTAAGGTAAAAACCCAACATGTTTATTTTTGGCGTAGTATTACGAGATGCTTTTGATTTCAAAGGATTTTCGAACAATAATAAATCAATTTGATTGTGTTTCTCACGTCGATTTACCAGACTGACCCAGGCGTGGTGTTTTTCCTATATGCTCTGGTCAGACCGAGCATATTTCCAGGTTTAGCTGGAAGATTGGAAGCTACACGAGAAAAGCTGGAATCAGGAGACATATTCACGTAGATGCTTATATTCAGTTGTAGATTGGTTGTGTTGGTATCATGTTGTAAGGGCAGGTTGTTATAAATTAACCGAGTTGACTGTATGTAACTCTGATTTAAAGTCTGTATATGTTATAAAGCAACAGTTTTGGTTTCATGTAAAGATTTGTTTATATTATAGATTATTCGTTCTGCTGTGAGATTCTGTTATTTTTCTCTTTTTCTTCTATCTTCTTTCTATCTTCTACCTTCTTTCTTTCTTTCACTATCCATCTTTCCGTACGATTTGGCTGTCAAGTGTGGTAAAGTCAGTTTAAACAGGTACTGGAAAATGGGTTGTGACACATTAATAACTGAAGGAGCCAATTTTAACCAAATATCGAGAAATTCCTATAAAAAGTTGGTGCAGTTCGAATAATATGCTATAGAACTAATTATGTGTGAGAACTCTTTTGTTGATTCATTAGCCAAAATTGCTGGCACAAAAGTAGCAAACATAATGAAAGCTATTCCAATAGGGCACCAAGTTGAGCCAAGCATCACCAAAGGCAACCAAATAATTATCGTGAATAGGGCTGGAAGGGAAATGATGCAAGAAGGTCAAGACTAAGAAGCATATGAAAATCGAATGCAACCTATAATTTAACCTACACCTCAACAAATAGAAGAAAACTCATAGATGAGCTCTATCAAACAATTTTTAATAAATATAATCGTACCCTCCAAACGGAAACGAACCACTAAAAATAAGATAGCAGGCTCCATATTACTCCTCCTTTGATGGAACATTATAAAGAGAGGGCACTCCACCACATATCTTAGGTGTGTGTAAAAAGAGGAGGGAATACAGGTCATGAGCAAAGTACATGAAGGGGAGTGTGGGAGATTACTCCAAAGTGGCCAAATTAGCACAAAAAAGATGCCAAGGCACATTCACTATAGGCTCATTACACTTCAAGATGTAAAAGAATATATTGAAAGATATCAGATGTTAAAGTTTAGCAAGTATCCCAAGTCAGCCTTCCCACGAGCTTATCCCATTAGCCAGCCATGGCCATTTGACACGTAAGGCATAGATTTGATAGGTTCACTTATGTCAAAAGAAGGAGCGAAATATGCTATTGTAGCAACCCGCAGTTCCATACCCCTTTGAGTCGACCATAATTCACATCAGTTCAACTCAAATTGAACGAAAGAGCGAATAACTAGGGTAAAGAATAAGAAAGAGATAGAAGAAAATTAAACAACACAGAATCTCAAATCACAGCGGAACAAAATATAATATATAATAACATATTTTTACACAAAAGAATCTGTAACACTTTATATACTTACAATCATCAGATACAAAAATCAATACATCAATCTGGACAGGTATAATAACTTGTCCTCATATAGTGGATATATAAATAAAGTATGGAGATATGTCTCTATCATCCAGCTCACCTCCTGAGCTCCATAGAATTCTATCTTGAATCTATAACACTCGGTCTGACACGAGCATTATAACACCCGAGTCAATCTGGAAAACCAGCATGAGAAAACACACTCAATTTGAATTATTAGAGTTGTCAAAATTCTTTGAAAAACAAAGATATCCCGTAAAACAGCGTCAAACATAAACACAATGGGTTTTTCCCTCACGATAACTAAAACATTTTATAGAAAATCCATTGATAGTGTCTAAATACAAATACTTATTCAAATAGACGAAATTGTTACATTTATTAAATTCCAGCATGTTAGGATCTACACATAGAACCGTAAAGGCTCGTATTAGAGAATGGATCCCATAAATATAACTGGGCCACTGGGGTACCGCCCATCACAGTACACCTCTAGAACAATGTACCGAGGACCTCGTTGGGATCCCTTGCTACACAAGACCAGCCTACCTAAAAATTGGATGGACCGAGCATGTTATCACCCCGAGTGTTCCCACCCTTACAATCGAGTGATCCTTCTTTCATGCACAACCATATCTGTAACGACCCTGAATTTTGAACTATTTAAATTGAAAAATATTTAATTAATTTTAAATATTTGAATGATGGTTTGGATTGAATTTTCAATATAACTTTGAATTTGACGATTTAATTTATAGAATTTAATCTATTGAAAGTTGAATAATAATTTGAATCTTCAATTTAAAGCCGATTAAAAATATTTCAAAGGCTTGTAAAATTCATATTGATAATATTGAAGATTTTAGAAGCTTCAGAATCGAATTTGAAAGTGATTTGTTCAGTTTTGAATTAAATCGTTCGAATCGATATTCAAAAATAGCCGTCCGAGGCACAGTCTCGGAATTCGACGAAACCAGTTCCATTGGGTCCGTAATATGGAATTATTGCCGGATTTCAAATTTCGTAATTTTCGGAGTTAATATGTGATCACACGAGAAGTAAACGCATTGAAAATTCTATCGAAAACTAATTTAATTTAAATTTAAATTAAAAATAAACAACAACATCCCCTTTCTCACGCCTAAAATCACGCCGATAAATCACGAAAAAAAATCGTGTCAAGCATACTGCGTTAGATTTTAAATATCTTCCCCTTCATCTCGTTCAAATTAAAATCAAAGGGCCGAACTTTCCTCTCTTCAATTTTCGTTGGAGATTAATAACATGGCCGAAACCCCTTTTCTCTCAGACAAAATCAATTCAAAACAAAAATGGTGGCCGCACATCTTTTGTAATTAAAACTATCTTCAGATCCAATTTCCCCAAATCGAATCGATTGAAGCACAATCTGGGGATGAGCGTCTAGGGTTACGACTTCGACTGTGGCTGGGGTTCTATGGCTTGCGATGAGTAGGGGGTCGGCATAGCTCGGCGGCCTCGAATGGGACGGCGACTCGATGGCGACGACTTTGAGATTGTCTGAAGGTGGTTCGCATACGCGTGAACGTCGAGGGCAAGGTCGCGTTCGAGCAAGGCAGGGATCTCGAGCTCGTGTCACAGCGGCCGCGAACTAGGGTTTCGCTTGCGAGGCAGTGGGTTCAAAGTTGACGTGGAGAAGTTGTGCTCGAGCTTCAATTGGGGGATGGCGTTCACGTTGGGATGGCCGAAGTTGAGGCAGTGGTTTTGGGGAAGAAGCAGGATGTTGGAAAGGGAAGAGGTATATTTGGATTTATTTTCAAATCTAAAATTGATAATAAATATTTACAGAAAGTTCGAATATTTTTTTTTTTTTTTTTTTTTTTTTGTACTTATAGTTTTTAAAACTAAATTAAAGTATATATATACTGGGACTTCTGTCTTGTTCAAAAAAATATAAACGTATTTTTAACCTACCAGTTTATTAAAAAAAAAAAAAATTAATAGTAATAATAATAATTTAGTAATTAACTTGCTTAATAAACTGATTTAATTATTTTAGTTCCTTAAAATTATTAGTGTTGGAAAAATTTATTTGAAATCAAATTATTAGTTGAAATTAAATAAATTTATCTAAAGAAATTTTTATTTTCGAGAGGATTTATATAAGTAGAATTTTTGGAAACCTATTTTTAACTGTATAGGTATTTTAAAAAGAATTAAATTACTAGTTTAGAATTAAAGTAGTAGTTGGATTTAAATTTTTAAAATGGAAATTGAATTGTTCGTTTGTTAGAATATTAATTAAATTAAAGTTAGCAAATAGAAGTTATTGGTTAAGAGAAAAAAAATTAGATAAAAATTTAATTTAAAAATTTATGATTCGTTTGAATAAAATTATTGAACGGAAATGGTTAAAAAGAATTTAGTTTTAAATTTAGTTCAATTGAGAAATTCTAAGTTAGAATTATTTTCAAAGGAAAATTTGTTAAAATAAATTTATTTAAGAAGAGATTGGTTTAAATAAAACTATTGATTTATTTAACAATCAAGAACGAAAATTTATTTTTCGATTATTTCGAATATTAATAAATTGTGTATAATATTTATACAAGGTATAAATGAAGAAATCAAGTTGAATTGGAAGTGGATGGCAAACGGGAATAAAGGTGAGAACTTCTCACTCAAAAAGGGTTTATTAAATTTTAAATAGTTATATTTAAAATTTGTTGATGGATTGATTGATTGATTGCTTGATTGTGATAGTAGATATTTTAGGATATATCTATATATAGCAATATATATATATTGGCATATGTATATATTGCAGTTGATTGATTTCCCGCCTCGTATAGCGGATGAGACCCTATTGCGCCGTTAGTAAGCGGAATATTTTCTAAAATCCCATATACCGCGATATTCCACCTCGAAGTGGAATGGGTATTGTGCTAACTCTTTGGATGCAGGGAAACAGGTTGGAGGGATCCAACTGGACCCCTCACAAATATTTATTTGTTTATAAATATTTTTGATGATTGTGAATATCATATCGATATATGATATTTGTGTAGTGATTGACCAATTGATGCTGTGGCATCATCGGATTCGTTTTTAAAGTTAAAAATAATGATTTTTGATTTTAAAGGGATTTTTAAATCGATTTTCCAAATATATTGTTTTTAGTAAAATTTTGAATTGATTCATTTTAAACCAAATTAAAAATTTAATTTTTGAAGTTATAGAATTTAAGATTTTTATAAAGTAAAAATCAAATTGAGATTTTTGGAAATAAATAGTTAAGTAAATTGAAATTGGTTTAAATTGGAATTTTTGAATTATTAAAAAAAAAACAATGTATATAAAAGATTTTTAAATCGATTTTTATAAATTTAAAATGATTGGAATTATAAATTGAGTTTTTATAAATGTTATAAATGAAGTATAAATTGTTTTTATAAGTAAATGAAAATTTATAAATTTATAAAGTGTGAAGTTAGAAAATGTATAGATTTGTAAAACAAAAGTCTATAAGTAAATTTCTTATGAATTGGACCTTGTCATTTATGTGGAAGATAAATGGAATTTGCTAATAAATTGACTTTTGGTAAATAGAAGTTTATGAAATTATAAATAGGATTTATAAACGTTGTTTTATAAATCCGAAATCAAATCGAATTTGATAAGTTGGAAATAGGAAATTTATAAAGAAAACTTATAAGTAATAAGATTTATAATTGGTGAAGTTCAAAGGAACGATTTGTAAATAAATAAATTATAAGTACTTGACTTATAATATAAACCTTTGGTATAAAAAAATTGAGTTGTATCAATTGAATTGGGTTAATAAACGAGATTTACAAAATCGAAGCTTTTAAATAGAAATGGAATTTATAACCGAAACCAATTGAATTTGATGAATTGAATATAGAAGTTTATAAAGAAGTTATATTCACGTTTTTGAACGGTAAATATATTATTGAATAAAATGGATATCTTTTGAGGAAAGAATGTGTTAAAAAGAAATTAAAACGGTTTAAAGATATTTTAAAATGCATTGAGTATTGAGAACATAGATTTCAACATTTATTGTTGAAATAGACGTTTTCAAGAAATAGAAGGGAATGAGAACATAGATTTCAACATTTATTGTTGAAATAGACGTTTTCGAGAAATAGAAGGAAATGGTGGACTATAACACTGTTGTTATAGTAAATAATTTCCGAAAGGAAATGTTTTGAATAGTATTGGGATTTATATATCTATTTAAATTCAAATCCCTATACTAGTGATTTTGGGTTGTTGTAACGATGTTTTACGCAACATTCGTTTTGACCCAAATAAATGTGAATAAAAGTATGATTTTCTTAACGAATGAAATATATACTTAACTATGGTTTAAGTATATTGAATATTTTCAAATTGTTGAAAATAAATAAGATTTTTGAATTACTTATTTTTAAATAAGTATGGAATTATTTTTCCAATATGAAATGGAACGATTTTAAGAATTTATCTTTCTGAAGATAAATTGGAATTGAATATGTGAAATCTATTGAAACTGTAAATCAATAGAAAATATGAAATATAAATTCACTATAGAATTTATAAATGAAAAAGGGAAATTGGTTTCAAAATAAACATTGGTTTATTTTTGAAGTATTGAGATTTTATATCTAGTATAGGTATTTTGAAAGTAAATTATTTGGAAAATTATTTGGAATCTGGTGATGTATGCATATCCAGTGATAGTTCAATAACCGACTATCAGTATTTCCCTTTGAATGGGTATTTGATGTGAATTGTTGAATTTGAATGCACACTTATTTTTGAATAAGCGCTCACTATTCGGGTTAACCGGGAAAGGACCATGGGGTCGTATAACCCATTCCGAATATGTGATACGTCGTGAATTGCATTTGAAGATCGGTGTTGAAGACCGGTATTTGCGAGAGCGATAGGATGACCTATCGATTGTCTCTGCACTGGGTCGCTCCTGGTATAGAGATTCCCTAAGTGATGGGAAATCCGATCAGGATTGTGAATATCCGGATTGCAAGGACTTCTTTGTAAGTGCCTTCGGTTCTGTTCGATCCCGGAACAGACTTGTATGGATTGTATGCCTGACATTACAAGTTGAGATATAAAGCCGATTTCTTTCAAATATATTTCTGTTGGTGGCGGAGAATTTATTCTTTGCTTAACACCCTTCTTTGAGACGTACGAGCTCAAAGGTTATATAGTTGAAGTTATCAGCGATATATTCCCAGTTTGGTAATGTGACATGCTGAGTGATGCTGAAATGATCATTGTGTTGATTATTGTGATAGGATCATTTATTTGATCGTCTATCTTAGTGATCATTGTGTTGATCATTTGTTGACCCAAAGCATGGCTTTTGTATAAAGTATGTTTTTGTGGACGTGACTTCGTCGAGCCTCACATCCCGGAAATGGTCAAAACAGGAAAGATGCGGCAAGGTTATTAGGGGTTGCTGTAGCTCCCCTTAGGGTATGTGCATTTCCTTCTGGAAAGGGGTGGTATCATGGTATGGAGCCCAGATACTTACTCATGTTGAAAACACTCTATTTATTATGGTGTGATGTTGGATATCGAGCGCTCGGTTGAAAAGGTCCTAAAGGACCGGGGAATGGCGTGCTCGTGTCAGTAGTTACCCAGTTAGGGGTAACCCGGCCTTGTGTTGGCAGAGTTCCGGTTTGGTTCTCGGGGATGTCTTTCCAGAGGCATTCTCATGTGGCAATGGGAAGTTCCTTGGCCTGACCATTTGTTGGAAATCCAAAGAAACAATACGATCTTGTACGGTTTTAGTTGTAGAACCTGCCATTTAAAATGGTAGCTATAGTAGGCATAATATAATGGTACCTATGCTGGCTAAGATTTATATCTTTATTTTCGAAATAAATTTTCAACACTATGCACTAATAATAATATCCAAATTGATTTGATTTTTGCGTAGAAGCATCTTTGACTAACATAAGAAGAAATCTCCACCAAGTCTGCGTTTGCATTGTGTGTGTGGTGGGAGGTCTTATGGTAGTTACATTTTCAAAAGCATTGCGAATTGATTTCAAAAATATTCCTCTATTTGGTTTTGAAGTAAATAAACTGTTTTGAGTTCTCACACCAGTCACATGACTGACTCGGAGTTTATTGTTTTCCTTTCTAAACTCTGGGTGCCCACCAATTTCCACACGGGCAGTCATGAGTTAGGTTTATCAGGATATTCTGGATATTCTGGAGTTGCTGGAGGCAAGCTGGATGGCATGGCGTATTACTAGTTTATATAGTATTTCTTTTTCCGCTGCACTGTTTGTTGATGTATGTTGTTGTACACTCTGATGATATGATGTGATGTAATAACTGATATAGTCCTTTGTTTAAAGATTATTCATTTATTATTATATGTTGTTCCGCTGCGAATTGTGAGATTCTGATGTTGTTTTCTGTTCCATTCTATTTTTAAAAATTTTCTATCTCTTCTCTCTTCTTCCTTTTTCTTTTCTAAAATTCTTTTTAAAAACCCATAACTATTCGGTTTTTCGGCAACGAAAATCCGCTTCCGTTACAATATCCATAATATACAGGTTTCCGACGATATCTAGAAAAGTTAAAACGTACCCTAATTGGGTGCGAATCACTTAGCTTGCTGCATCTCCCCAGTTTTAGACATTCTCGGATGATGAGGCTTTAGGCTAAGCGTTACCTTTCAAGAAACAATTCTACTTAGAATGCTCATTGTCCTCCAATGACAATGTTCTGATAGCACTTGTCCATACAAGTTGTCCTGGATCTGGACAAACTGAATCACCATCTTCATTATCTCTACGGTATTCATTGTTACGTTCAAACCAGATCAAAGTGGTTCTCGGATAATTAAATCTGATCCTGGTCTCTTCGAAACGATTAACGAAATTGGCCAATTATTGATAGTCGGTTATTTAATTATGAATAAAACATCCATAGGCAGACACGATGCCTTATTATACATTTTTCCCCAAAATATCTATTTCCAAAATATCTTTATAAGATATATTGATTCCTTACAACATTTGAAAACAATTTCAAACACTTAAATCCATAACCGGATATTTCCAAACCATCTCAACACTTAGAAATACTTCCAAATTTCCAATTTTATACTTAGGATAATATTATAAGTCTTATTTTCCAAAATCTTTCAAATATCAACACTTAAGAGAATATTTCATAATTTATCTCATAAGTCTTCGGAATCACTAACAAATTTCCTTTTTCAATTTCCAAAACCCAGTGTACTTATTTATAAACCTATTCAACAATTTATAACTTCTTTTATAAATTCAGATTTCATTTTCAAAATTTCCATATTCAATATTTGAAAATTCATTTCCTCCAAATCCCTTATAAAATTCCTTCCCTCAAAATCATATCCGTTTAAAATCCCCATTTACGAATCTCGAGAGAATTTATAAATAAAAATTTTCATCACTTCAAAACTCTATATATGTATAATAAGTATTTAAAAAGGATAAAAATTTATTTATATACTTCATACTTATAAAATTTCCATTTGGTTATATATAACCAACTCCATATTTTATGATCTTGTTTTGATTATAATAATATCATCCATACGCACCAAATATACCACCATAATTTTAGAAAATTATTCCTTTTATATAAAAAAATAATTTGGGTAAATGTGATGACCCGGAATTTTAGCAATATAAATTTGATAATCTTCTTTTATAATTATTTTAAATAGGCATATTTATCTTTTCAAAAACAATAAAAATATGTTTTCTAATTATAATGTATACATATATATTGTGATTTGGAAGCTATAGTTTCGATATAATAATTTTCAAAGCTATTAAAGTTAAATTGAGCATTTTCAAAACACTAAAGACAGTATCTATCTATATTTATTTATTAAAAGTATTTTAGCTTGAGTTTGAAATAAGATTTAAGAAAAAGGTTTATTTTGCTTTATTTTTAATCATTATACATTAAATATGTATGATTTGAAATTGTATATAAATATAAAAATATAAACATAAATTAATAAAATCATAAACATAAATATAAAACCTAAGAAAAAAATTAAAATATTGGTTAGGTATGTTCGTAGCTTAGAGTAACACGCATAATAACATATGGCATTACCTTTCTCTTAAAATTGAATTATAAATAATATAGTGTTAGAGAAAACCAGGCTAATTCATATTTCTCTCAGTCCTTTTTCTTTTCATCTTTTAAAAATAAAAACCAAAACCAAAGAAGATTTAATTCAAACAACAACTTCAGTTTTCAACCTGATTCAAGGGCAAAGAAAATTAAAAGATCAACTCAACATATATTCAAATGAAGTACAGATCATCTCAAAATAGTTCCAGATCAAAGAAGCCTGTTCTTTGTTATCATCTTAAACAGTGAGTAAACTTCTATTTTAAAAACTTAATCTACTTATATGTTGTTGCATATGATAAAAAATTGAAGTAATGTTGTTTGCATGGATGAATTAAAGTGTTTGCATGTATGTGATCATGATAAATTTGTGCATGTCTG
This sequence comes from Allium cepa, assembly GCA_030765085.1. Taxonomy (NCBI): domain Eukaryota; kingdom Viridiplantae; phylum Streptophyta; class Magnoliopsida; order Asparagales; family Amaryllidaceae; genus Allium; species Allium cepa. The sequence goes on along the minus strand of CM060943.1, from coordinate 389,781,370 downwards.
TGTATATCTATATACATGCCTCTGTATTAGATTTCCAACAGGCAAAACAAGTTAAAAGAGAAAATGATTGTAACAATGTAAAATCATTTCTAAAAATAGTTTCAAGTAATAATAATTAGTAAATATTTTGAAAATAAGGAATTACAGTGAAATCTATTCAAATTATATAAATCGATATTCACAATTTCAAGATTTGATTTCATAATCAAATTCATATTAGAAAATGATGATGTTAGATAATGGTTTCATGATTTTTAAGATTGGGAACGCTGAGATTTCTCGAGTTGATCCGTTTTGGTTTTTCGTCGATTTTCGATGATCGACGAGGAGATGTTCGTCGTGCTTGTTTCTGGAGGTGGCTAGAGAGTCGGGGGTCAGAGGAAAAATGGCTGGAGAATTTATAGATGGTCGGAGTGGCTTGGTGAAGTCGAAGTAGGATTTGTCAACTGTTTTGGGTCGACGATGTTTTTGTGGTTCGTGTGACATCATGGGTGCACCGGAGACGATCAGAGGTAGTGGGATCGAAGCGTCGTGTCGTGACGCAGCTCTGGACGAGATCACATGATCTCAAGCGATCGGAGGCGACGACGCATGGTGATTTTGTCGATCGGTTTGAGTTCCAGGATGTGATCGATAGCTCAATTTTGTTTTCCAGACGAGTTCTTCGAACTGGGAGGTCGGGTTGGTTGGCGAGGTCGTCGACGACTTGTTGGAGGCGGCATGGTTGGTTGGAGATGGTCGGGTCGACATGCACTATGCACGTGTGCATGATTGCATCTGGTGTTGTTTGAGGTATCGGGGAAGAAAGGTTTTCTCCGGTCTGGCACGAAGACGATTTGAGGTTTGTCTCGAAGGGATGAGACGAGAGTGAATGGCTCGGGGTGTAACCACCCAGCTTCCTACGCCCAGGAAGACGGGTCATTTTTAAGAAAGAAAGGGGTGAGAAAATAGAAAAGATAGAGAAGAAGAAACAACATCAGAATCTCAACAGCGGAACGAATAAAATATAATATATCACATAAGATAATACAAAGTATCATATACATCAGAGCTACTCAGAATATACAACACATACTAGACAGTTATAGAACACATGTCTAGTTAATACAACTCAATCAAATGACTCAGAGATACCAACATAGCGGAACCACCTATATATATATGTACACACGCTGAAGCCTCCTGCTCCCTTTGCTCCTCCGGAATTTGCCAGATCAGACCTGAATCCCTTGGCTACTCGTAAAAATTTGAGTACCCAAGAGTTTAAGGAAAACAGAAAATAAACTCCAGGTCAGACATTGGTCTGGTGTGAGTAACAGGTTAAAGTTGCTTAACTTTAAAACATTTGAAAAGAAAGGGTATCACGTAAGACTTCCCACAAATAAATATGGGTAAGTTTTTACCTTACGCTAACCAAACATTTGATAGGATATTCAGTGATATTATAGTAGGGTCTAGAGTTTTCAGGTAAATTAGAATATAGCTGAAATTGTTACATTTATTAAATTCCAGCATACTAGCCACAACGTGGGTAATACAATCAAATCCGAGGGCGCTTATTGGATTTTGGATTCCATACAATGGCAGGGTTAGCGGGCTACCGCCCGTCACAGTACCTGGCCTAGATCAGCGTACCGAGGATTACTTCCAACCCCCTACAACACAAAGCCGGAACCATTCCTTACTGAACAGTTCCAAATAAAATAACCCCGCAGATGGCTGCAGACCAACTGCCACTAAGCCGAAATATAAGGGACATCTAGAGAAGGGTATATCCTACTCTCAAGTGGATGCTACCCACGAAGCCTTGCTGCACCTCCCCTGTTTTGGCCATTCCCGGTTGATGAGGCTTGAGGCTATGATTACCTTTAGAAATACATCTCTTAGAATGCTCATCGTCCCCTGACGATGTTCTGAAAGCATTCAATCTATACAAGTTCGTTCCGGGTTCGAACGAAACTGAAGGCATCATTTCCTTACACTCGTATTGGAATCATACTCAGAGTTAATGACAATAACCCTTGCACTCTGAATCTTCATCTCCACTTGAGATTCACGACACATCGTTAATTTGGATAAATGTGGTTTTCGGACTTCGAAATATGGAAAACCCGATCCCGGTCTCATCGAAATCCAAAACGCCATCTTTTAGGTCCAAGTTGTTTTAAAGTTTAAAACAGTCTTCAATTTATTATCTAAATCAATACAGGTAGATAGTTCACAATATCACAATAGATAATCAGCAAGATCACTGCAATAGATAATTCATATTTCCATCACAACAGATAATTTATATCATACATCAACCAAAGCATCAATATCATGTAGCATTACTTATCTCATATCAGGGATACCAAACATTCAATCCATACATAAGCAAGAATTTAAATAATCACACTCTAATTAATTTAAAATGAATTAAATTAATCACTTCTCCTTTAATTAACTTAAAGTAAATTAAATTAATTACCTCATCATTAAAACTTGCTTACATACCCATTAATTAATTAAAAAGCAATTAATCAATCATCAGTCACTTATGTATTCCAATTAATCATCTTTGATTAATTAACTTTTGCTTACATTCCAGTTGTTTCCTTTAATTTATTTACAGAGATTAATCTCAAATAAATCCATAGATTAACTATTTATAATTTATTCCATTCATTCTTAATTTATTACATTGTAATTACCTTATTGATTTATTATACCCAAATTAATCAATTTCTAATTACATCATTAATTATAATAATTAATGATCTCTAATCAATTATTTTATTAATTAATTATATTAAGAAAACTTAATCTTCAAAACACATATATTAGTCACCTCCGATTACTGTCATACAGTAATTAACTTCCTTAGTGGATTATTTCCCAATAAACAAACTTAATTAATCCCTCGATTAATTTTAAGTAATTATTCTCCAATTACTTCCATAAACAAACATCATCCAATTAATTACCTCCAATAATTATCCATAAATTACTTCTCTAAGTAATTTACTTCCAAAATATCAAATTATTAACCCAAATTAATTAAACTAAATTAATTAACTCAAATTAATCAAATTACTCGATTAATTACAATAAGTAATTAATTCCTTAATTACTTCCCATTAAGTAATTACATTTAAACTATTAGAATGAATATTATTAAATTAATTAATCTAATTAATTATTAAAAATCAATCACCTTAATTAATTATAAAATAATCTAGTTAATGACCTTCATTAACATTTCTTTAATTACTTTTCTAAAATAATTAACTTACATTAATCATTATTAATTATAAGTTTGATTAACCATTACAATTTATTAATTAAATAAAAAATTAATCTATGGTTCTTAATTACATATTAATTACTTAGTTCATTATTTAAACTTTAATTAATTCATTTAAACTTATAATTACTGATTTAATTAATATAAATCATCAATTATCTATTCTAATTATTTTTAATGGCTAATGAATGTAAATCCTAAACCTTCATTACTTAAAGTAACCTTATTCTTATGTATTGTTTTAAATTTTACTACAAATATGGTTGAAACATTAATTTCAAAATTTGCTTTTGAAATTTCATTTTACATTTCAAGTTTAAAATAAAATACTAATCGATCTTTAAATCAATTTTTAAAACTAACTTTATAAACCTTTAAATTAAAAATTAAAGCAATTCTTTTGTTATGAAAGAATTTTAAATGAGTTTCAAATCAAATTTCCTTTAGATTCAAAATATTTAAACTTACTTAAAATATTTAAATTTATAAACTTGCTTCCATTCCAAAATCTGGAATAAAAAATTTAAACTTCTCCCAGGCTACAAAATTTTGACATAAACTTTCCTTTCCCATTTTTTTCAAAATTCCATTTTTTTGACTTCAATTAACACTTTATCAAACAAGTTTGAATAAAAACCCAAAATTTACTTATTAAAAATCTAAGCTTACAACTAAACTCGAATTTATATTTAAACTTCTGATGTTAAACTAGATTTGATCTTTGTTATAATTTGAATTTTGTCAAACTAACAAGAACAGTTCCCTGTTAAATCTGAACAACAACACACGAGTTCCCCCTACATGTTCTTCGAGTTCGACACGAAGTTTTTCGAGTAAACGCTCGTGGCAATATGAGAAAAACTTGCTCCCATCCCAAAAAACAGCTACTCCAGATCTTCAAATAAATGCTCCATGCACGTGCACATCGTCGTTGGCCAGCTCTGGTCGTCGCCACGACGTCGAGCATATCGACATCACTCCTAGAACACACTCCGATCGTTCGAACCACTCCATCACCTCAAAATCGAAATTCGAGTTCGAGCTTAAAACCCGGAACCACCAAACCATCACAACCCACAACCTGTCAATGCCACGTTTTACAAGCTCCGGCCACTAGACGACTCGAGACTCCGTCCTCGACTTCGTCAACCCCACATCCACCATTACCCAAAACCCCGAGCAACTCGATGCTCGAACGAGGACGTGAGGCATGAGTTTGCTCTCCACTCAAAAACTAGGTTTAAAAACTTTAAACCTACGCCGTCGCCGCCGCTGTCTATCCACCACCGAGCCATTTTTCCAAGCTTCCACGATCACTCCTCCACCTCTAGGAGGAAACTCGACACCTCCAATCAACGAGATCACCCACGGCAACCCCAAATGTACAATACGATCAAAACCAAACTGCTCTTCGATCTTCGCTCTAAAAATTTAGATTTTTACATTAGAAATCATGTTAAAGTATAAAGATTTCATTTACATACCTGAATTGGCAAATCGTAAGGTTTAAATTTTGACATATATAAGGATATGATCAATGTTCTTGATTTCCTGAGCTAAATACAAATTGGTTGGACTTGAAATAAATTTTAATCTCAAGTATACGATATAAAAAACACTTCTTGTTTTAACTCTTAGTCCAGATGGTAAATAGAACGTGAGAGAAAGATTTTTGGAATCAAGGTCTGTTGTTTTTAAAAAAACTAAGAGAGAGAACAATGAAATCAACAGCTTGCACACATACTTCCAGTTTCCACAAATACAGTTAATTATATATGCATAAAAACATATCATAGAGATACTTGTTCATATTAAACCTTTAAATGTTTAAAGAAAGAAATGTTACTCGCTAGTTTTAAAAGAACAGAGCCTTCAATTTTCACAAGCTCGAAAATTTACAGGCTGGAATCTCCTACTTCTTGAGTCTCTGATTTGTTGGGTTGCCTTGTTGATGCTGAATGTTTTATTTAAGTTTTAAATGAGGCTTTACTTAAGTTTTACTCAGGTCGAACTTAAATGGAAAGATGACAAAGGAAAGTAGCTTACAGGGTACAAAGTTTCTTCTTCTGTACAGGTGATTATTATATTTTAGTACAATACAGCATATATAATCTTTGTTTGAACTAATTTAAAACAGAGATATTTTTATGGTGGAGGCTGATATGAAATGTATTGTGGCTAGCATTTAATGCTTTGTCTTGATTCACACTCTTTATATTTATCTAATATTGTTTGTACAATAGATATCTATAATTTCGCTTCCTTTTGTTTGCTTCAAATCAGCCTACTTATCTATATTACCTCTTGGTGATACATGAATATATTTCTACTTAATATTTAAAGACTTATTTCTATATGTACATTTCTATTTATTAATATTATTTAAAAAAATTACACATTTATCAATTTGAAATGATTTATAAAAGAAATTATCTTTTTATTATAAATTACTTATTTTATTATATATTAATGTATCATTTGATAAAATTGTATTTAAATCCTATATATTTTAAATTATTTATCAAGCTTTTTAAAAAGAAAATAAAACAAATTTTTAATAAATTTTAAATTTATACTTAAGCTAGAATAAGTTTTAACTATTAATCATTTATTTTAAGTATTTAAAACCATATAGTTATTTATTAAATAGCTTTGAAAATCTTAATATTAAATAAATCATAATTTCCAAATCACTAAAACGTATATTAGAATTTGAAAACATAATTTCATTAGTTAAATTTAAAACAAAGCTTTCTTATTTACAATATATACAAATATATATACATTATAAATAGAAAACAATTTATTAGTTTTAAAAGATAAAATTCACCAATTAGATATTTATTAAAAGAAAAGTACCAATTCAAATCTTATTAATAAAGATAGATCAAATCAATTTAATATTTACTACAGATTATTAAATTGATATTGCCGAAAATTCCGGGTTGTCACATTCCTACCCCCTTAAAAGAATTTGTCCCCGAAATTTAAAAGCAAAGGTAGTTTAGGAATCTATTTAAGATTCTAATTTTAAATCACAAGCATATCAATCACATGCTAACAATCATCACAACCAATCCACTCAGTCAACAAAGCTAACCATCCAGACAAAATTCTGGATAGAGTTTCCTAGAGTTTTCCATGTATAATACCGGAATAAAAATTTCCTTTTTACTTCTCCCAGGCTATAAAATTTTGACATAAACTTTCCTTTTCCATTTTTTTCAAAATTCCATCTTTTTGACTTTAATTAACACTTCAGAATTATCAAACATGTTTGAATAGAAACTCAAAATTTACTTATTAAAAATCTAAGCTTACAACTAAACTCGAATTTATATTTAAACTTCTGATGTTAAACTAGATTTGAGCTTTGTTATAATTTGAATTTTGTTAAACTATCAAGAACAGTTCCCTGTTAAATCTGAACAACAGCACCCGAGTTCCACCTACATGTTCTTCGAGTTCGACACGAAGTTTCCCGAGTAAACGCTCGAGGCAATATGAGAAAAAATTGCTCCCATCCCAAAAAATAGCCACTCCAGATCCTCAAATAAATGCTCCATGCACGTGCACATCGTCGTTGGCCAGCTCTGGTCGTCACCACGACGTCGAGCATATTGACAATCACTCCTAGAACACACTCCGATCATTCGAACCACTCCATCACCTCGAAATCGAAATTTGAGTTCGAGCTTAAAACCTGGAACCATCAAACCATCACAACCCACAACCTGTCAACGCCATGTTTTACAAGCTCCGTCCACTAGACGACTCGAGACTCCGTCCTTGACTTCGTCAACCCCACATCCACCATTACCCAAAACCCCGAGCAACTCGATGCTCGAATGAGGACGTGAGGCATGAGCTTCCTCTCCACTCAAAAACTAGGTTTAAAAACTTTAAGCCTACGCCGCCGCCGCCGCCGTCTATCCACCACCATGCCATTTTTCCAAGCTTCCCCGATCACTCCTCCACCTCTAGGAGGAAACTCGACACCTCCAATCAACGAGATCACCCACGGCAACCCCAAATGTACAATACGATCAAAACCAAACTGCTCTTCGATCTTTGCTCTAAAAATTTAGATTTTTACATTAAAAATCATGTTAAAGTATAAAGATTTCATTTACATACCTGAATTGGTAAATCGTAAGGTTTAAATTTTGACATATATAAGGATATGATCAATGTTCTTGATTCCCTGAGCTAAATACAAATTGGTTGGACTTGAAATAAATTTTAATCTCAAGTATATGATATAACAAACACTTCTTTTTTTTACTCTTAGTCCAAATGGTAAATTGAACGAGAGAGAAAGATTTTTGGAATCAAGGTCTGCTGTTTTTAAAAAAAACTAAGATAGAGAGCAATGAAATCAACAGCTTGCACACATACTTCCAGTTTCCACAAATATAGATAATTATATATGCATAAGAAACATATCATAGAGATACTTGTTCAGATTAAACCTTTAATGTATAAACAAAGAAATGTTACTCACTGTTTTTGAAAGAATAGAGCCTTCAATTTTCACAGGTTTGAAAATTTGCAGGTTGGAATCTCCTACTTCTTGGGTCTCTGATTTGTTGGGTTGCCTTGTTGATGTTGAATGTTTTATTTAAGTTTTAAATGAGGCTTACTTAAGTTTTACTCTGCTCGAACTGAAATGGAAAGATGACATAGGAAAGTAGCTTACAGGGTGATATTTAAAAACAAGTTACAGGGTACAAAATTTCTTCATTTGTACAGGTGATTATTATATTTTAGTACAATACAGCATATATAATCTTTGTTTGAACTAATTTAAAACAGAGATATTTTTATGGTGGAGGCTGATATGAAATGTATTGTTGCTAGCATTTAATGCTTTGTCTTGATTCAAATTCTTCATATTTATCTAATATTGTTTGTACAGTAGATATCTATAATTTCGCTTCCTTTTGTTTGCTTCAAATCAGCCTACTTATCTATATTACCTGTTGGTGATACATGAATATATTTCTACTTAATATTTATAGACTTATATTTCTATATGTACATTTTTATTTATTAATATTATTTAAAAAAATTACACATTTATCAATTTGAAATGATTTATAAAAGAAATTATCTTTTTATTATAAATTACTTATTTTATTATATATATATATTAATGTATCATTTGCTAAAATTGTATTTAAATCCTATATAGATTTCAAATTATTTTTATCAAGCTATTTAAAAAGAAAATAAAACAAATCTTTAATAAATTTTAAATTTATACTTAAGCTAGAATAAGTTTTAACTATTAAACATTTATCTTAAGTATTTAAAACCATATAGTTATTTTTTAAATAGCTTTGAAAAGCTTAATATTAAATAAATCATAATTTCCAAATCACTAAAACGTATATTAGAATTTGAAAACATAATTTCATTAGTTAAATTTAAAACAAAACTTTCCTATTACAATATATACAAATATATATATATATTATAAATAGAAAACAATTTATTAGTTTTAAAAGATAAAATTCACCAATTAGATATTTATTAAAAGAAAAGTATCAATTCAAATCTTATTAATAAAGATAGATCAAATCAATTTAATATTTACTACAGATTATTAAATTGATATTGCTGAAAATTCCGGGTTGTCACACGGGGATTGCTCGGTTATTAGCTCGGGAATTGTTAGCTTGGGCTTAGGTTTATTTGTGCTGTTATCAATTTTTTTTAAAGTTTATTAAAACGAATAAACTTTCAAAAGAAATGTTACCAAGTTCCAAAGTAAAATTATTAAGCAAGATTGCAAACAAATTTCAAAGATTTAATTTTAAAGTTAAATGTTTTTAAAATTGTCTTGGTTTATATAATTATGTATTAGGCTAATTATTTTATTAAATCTTTGATTGTTTTCAAAAAAATAATGTGATGTAATTAATAAGTGATTAAGGTAAGTGTATTAAACTTTAATTAATAAAAATATTCTCAAACGTTTTTGTATAAATTGATTTCAAGCATCTAATTTAAATAAGAAAAATGATAAGTAAATGATTAATTAAGGTAAATGGTTTATCTTTAATTAATTAAAGGTTAATTAAATAAATTAATTAAAGGATAGTTAATTACCTAATGTAATTAATTAAAGGTTAATTGATGTAAGTAATTAAAGGATAAAAAATTAATGTGAACAATTAAGGAATGATTAATTAATTTCATTAATTAATTAAGATACATGGTTTATAATTAATTAAGGATAATTAAGCAGGATTTAAAATAATTAATTTAATTTATTTGGAGATTAATTAAATTAATCAGGAATTATACAACTAATTAATCTTGCTTATAGATGATTAAGTTATATTGAATGACTTGTATTATTTGATATCTCTGGTGTGTGATTTGTGATGCCCTGTGATATGAGATGCTTTAGTTAAACTATGATAATATGGATTATCTATCTGTGATGAATTGTTGTGCGAATATGTTGTTCTGAAGTTTAATTAATTGTTTAAACTTAAACAACTTGGTCATTAAGATGGCGTTTTGGATTTCAATGCGACCGGGATCGGATTCCAAATTGGATATCTGAAAACCACGTCGATCCAAATTAAACGATAGGTCGTGAAATCTCAAGTGAAGATCGAGATGAAGATTCAGAATGCAAGGGCTATTTATCGTTGACTCTGAGGGTGATTCCAAAACGAGTGTAATGGAGATAGTAACTTCGGCTTCGAGATGAAGGTTCAGAATGCAAGGGCTATTTGTCATTAACTCTAAGGGTGATTCCAAATGAGTGTAACGGAGATAGTGCCTTCGGTTCCGTTCGAACCCGGAATGAAGTTGTATGGATGAATGCTATCATACCATTGTCATTGAAGGACGGCGAGCATTCCAAGATATGTGTTCTAAAAAGGTAATCATTGCCCCAAGCCTCATCAATCGGGAATGGATAAAACAAGGGAGGTGCAGCAAGGCTAAGTGGGTAGCACCCAAGTAGGATGAGATTTTCCCCTGTCTAAAGGTCCCTTTTTCGGCTTAGTGGGCGGTTGGTCGTGCCAACTACGGGGTTGTCTTATTCGGAATTATCCAGTAAGGGGTAGTTCTGGTCTCGTGTTGCAGGGGATCGGGGTGGATCCTCGGTACTCTGATCTAGACCAGGTACCGTGATTGGCGGTACCGCAGTAGCCTTGCCATTGTATGGAATCCAATCTCCAATAAGTGCCGTACGTTTTGATTGTGCCCAACTATGTTGAAACATGAGATGTAAGCTTTCCAGCTATTTCCTATTTATTTGAAAACCCTAGACACTATTATAATATCACTGGATTTCCTATCAAATACTTTGGTTATCGTAAGGTAAAAACCCGAAATGTTCATTTGTGGCGTGGTCTTACGAGATACCTTTGTTTTCAAATGATTTTCAAAGTTAAACAACTTAAACCATTTACTCACACCAGACCCATGTCTTGGGTACTCAAATTTTTATGAGTAGCAAAGTAATTCAGGTTGGCTTTGCGAATTTTGGAGAAGACTTGGAGCAGGAGGCTTCAGGGTATCTAGATATATGCAGTTCCACTGTGTTGATGTCTTGTATGGAATTTTGAGTTGTATGATAGACTGGTCTTCGTGACTATCTAATATGTGCTATGTAAAAGCTGTATGACTCTGTTGTATGATGACTATTATGCAATACTTATGTGATGTAATATATAATTTTTCATTCCGCTGTGAGATTCTGATATTGTCTAGTTCTTTTTTTCTATCTATTCTTTTTCTACCTATTTCCTTGTTAATGATGATACGTCTTTCTATGGAACGAAAGGAGGGTCATCACAGTAAAATTATTCCATTTACCTACTTCAAAACCATACTGTGTCGGTTTATCGCGTTCAAGTGTTTAGAAACTCCTATCGAATTAGCGGCGTCCCACTACTCGAACGGAATTTGTATGCCACTCAACAAATAAATCAACACAATATGAAATCATTTTATATCAACTAACGAATACACGCTCATATCTATTATTACACTCGACTCATTCTAGAGTACGACTGACTCTATCTCTAATGAGTAATCCTTACCAAAGCCAAGGTTCTCGCTTAACCTTCAGCTTTGATATCAAGTGCAAAGGCCCGTAAATCCGTACCCCTTGAGTCGACCGTAATTCGCATCTGTCCAACTCTAATTGAACAGAAAGTATGAATCCTTAGGGTAAAGCGGAAGAAAGAGATAGAAGAAAATAGAACAACAAAACACGAAATCACACAATCGTAGCGGAACAAAATATAATATATAACAACAGATTTTAAATACAAGATTTGTACGGTTATTATGCATACCATTATCAGAGTACAATATACAACAATCAATCTGGATAGTTTACTAACTTGTTCTCATACAGTGGAAATATAAATCAAGTACGGTGATACGTCTCTACTCTTCTAGCTCGCCTCCTGAAAACCATAGCATTCTTTCCTGAATCTGTAATACTCGGTCTAACCTGAGTATTATAATGAAATAACACCCAATTCAGTCTGGAAAACTAGCGTGAGAAAACACACTCAATTTCAATTATTAAATCCAAATTCTTTGAAAAACAAAGCTATCTCGTAAGACCGTGTCACACATAAACACGACGGGTTTTCCCCTTACGATAACCAAAACTTCTTATAGAAAATCCAGTGATATTTTAATAGTGTCTAAATATAAATACTTATTCAAATAGCTAAAATTGTTACATTAATCAAATTCCAGCATACTAGGCTCTGCAAACAAAACCGTAAGCTCGTATTGGAGAATGGATTCCAACGAATGACTGGGCCACTGGGGTACCGCCCATCATGGTATACCTCTAAAACAATGTACCAAGGACCACGCGGGATCCCCTGCTACACAAGATCGGCCTATCCCTAATCTGGATAGATCGAATATATTATCACCCCGGTTGTTCCCACCCTTACCATCGAGCGCTCCTTCTTTCATGCACAACCATACCCATAATTAATAGTTTTTCAATGACACCTAGAAAAGTGATAACGTACCCTAATTGGGTGCATACAACTTAGCCTTGCCGCATCTCCCCTGTTTTAGTCATTCCTGGTTGATGAGGCTAGAGGATAAGCGTTACCTTTCAAGAACAATTTTACCTAGAATGCTCATCGTCCTCCAATAACGATGTTCTAATAGCATTCATCAATACAAGTTGTCCCGGGTTTGGACAAACCGAATCATCGTCTTCACCATCTTCACTGTATTCATTCGTAACGTTCAAACTGGATCGAAGTGGTTTTCGAATAATTAAATTCGATTTCGGTCTTTTCAAAATGATTAACGAAGTTGGACAATATTGATTGTTGTTTATTCAACTATGCATAAAACGTCCATAAGCAGTCGCTAGGCCTTATTTTATAATTCTTCAAAACCTTTATTCAAAATATCTTTACTAAGATATATATCTCAATCCCCTCCATATTCCAATATTTGAAAACGATTTCAAATACTTAAATCCATAACCGGATATATTCAAGCCATCTCAACACTAAGAAATATTTCCAAATTTCCATTTTTATACTTAGGAAAACACTACAAGTCTATTTTTTTTCCAAAATATTTTTAACACTAACGTTTCAGAGAATTATTCCGTAACTTATTCCAAAGCCTTCGGAATCACAATTGAACTTCCTCTCCTCAAAATCATATCCTTCTACAAGCCTCATTTTTTGAATCTCGAGAGAATTTATAAAATAAAATTTTCAATTACTTTAAACTCTATATATATAATAAGCATTTAGAAGATTTATAATTTTTTTTAAATAAGTTCAAATAATTATTTAAAATATCGAAAACACTTTTATAACATTAATAACACATTTTGAGATAAACATATAAATTTTCAAAGCTGATTATTAAAAGTTAGAATTTACTAAAATGAATACTTAAAATTTGAAAATCTACTTAATTAAGTTTTGCAATCTCAATTAGCTTAGGATTCATAGTTTTAAATAATAACTTTTTCCTTTCAAAAACAAATCTTACTTCTTAAAATAAAAATATACTTTCAAAATCTCAATAACTAATTCAACTTATAATTTCCTCTTGATTTCCCATCACATCCCTTCCATCCCAATTTTCCTTAACCATTTTCACTTTATAAAATAGTATCGACTATTTCCTTTCCATATTTCCATATTTTAATATAAATTGACCCTACGAATTTATTTTTCAATATATCAACTGATATCTCTTAACTTATTTATAACATCTTTATAAAAATTTATATTCCCTTGAGCCTTACTTGCTTTATAAAATCAATCTTATTTATAAAATTCCATTTATAAATCCATTACCTTAATAACCCTATTTATGATTTCAAATCTATTTTTAATATCGACTTCAGCTCTTTTTATATATTTCGGGATATCATTTATAAATTCTCTTATATAATACATTTTTAAAACCTGCATTTAATAATTCACAATAGTTAAGCATAACCAAAAATCAAATATATTTTCTTTTTTTCTAACTCATTTTCTTTAAAATAACCTCGGCTTCAATATAAATAACTTTATATCCAAAATTCCTTTTTATTCCTTCAACTTTAAAAATATATTTATGGTATTTAAAATATGGGAATTTTTAGCCTGTGATATAGCATCCAAAAATTCAAATTTTCATAATAAAAGCTAAGAGATTGTCTATGCACATCATATATCACTATATATGAAAAATAAATAATATATTTGAGGAATCTAGTTGGATCCCTCTAACCTTTTTTTCTGCATCCACGTATGTTAATTCAACATAAAAAATACCAATCCCACTTATTAGGGATATCGCGGTGTATCGCGTCATCCGCTATTATGCGGGGCACATAGGGTCTCATCCGCTATAATGTGCGGGAATATCACTCCAACTACTAATATATGTACTATTATATATATAATACCACATTCAAATGATAATAACATATCAATTAATCCGATCAACCGACTAATAAACTTTTCTTTCTTATAAATTTAAACCAGTAATCAAATCGAGTGAGATTTAATCACCTCGATTTTCTTTTGCATTCCATTCCAACTTAATTTTTTATTCTATTGCATAGATTTCCCAACGACACATACAATACGACTGATGCCGTTAGATTGAACCTCATATAAGCCAATTTTGAATTATATAAATTAACGATTTCAAATTTAATTATAATAAATCATTAAGTACTTAATTTAGACTAATTACCTATCAATGAATTTAACAAACCTTCCTTCTCCGTTATTAGCCAAAACGGTGCTCGAGTTCCAAAACAGCAACTAGCATTAGCATACAAGATTTAGCCTACAACTTCGTGCACTTCATCCTCCAATTTCAAAACCTAATGCTTCACCACAACACATGCCATCGCCAACAGCAACCCCAGCCACACCTCCAAGTCACCAGTACCTAGTCGTAACTTCCTACATGCAACTGTCAACCACTGCCTCTGTCCTTGCATCGACATCCACTCTTTACTTCATCAGCCAAAACTGCACCGTCCTCCAACAGCCACTGCAAACTTCAGATTGACGCCACCAACTCCATTCGCTCGACCACTTCATCAATGGCTCTGACCCACGCCAGCGTCAGCCGTAATGCAATCCTGCATGAGACACAGCTCACGCAACCACCTGCATCCATTATGACATCTCCAAGTCGCATCGCCTCCGCCGAAGTCTAACGCCACCGCCAACGTTGACCTTGCCGTTGCCAATTTTGCCTCGAGGCTTAAGCTATATCGTGCGATTTTTTTTAAAACGACATGATTTTTGATTTTTTTTTAAATTGGTCTGATCGATTTCCTTTTTACTAAAGAGCTTCCAAACAATTTTATTTTGTTTTGCCAGGGAAAGAGAATAAGGCGATTTCGGCTGTTCACTTTTTTTTTCCGTTTGAATTCGATTTCGTTCTTTCATTTTCTTTTTCCTTTTGATGGTTTAAGAAAGAAAAGGGGAGATGGGAAAGAAGAGACATGATTGGAAGGTTGCGTGTTATAGGAGGCTGAAAGGAATGAATGCAGCTGAGCTTCCAAACAATTTTATTTTGTTTTGCCAAGAAAAGAGAATAATGCGATTTCGGTTGTTTACTTTTTCTCATTTGAATTCGATTTCGATCTATCATTTTCTTTTTCCTCCTGACGGTTTAAGAAAGAATAAGGGAGATGGGAAAGAAGAGATGTGACAGGAAGTTTGCCTGTTACAGGAGGCTAAAAGGAATGAATACAGCTGTCTTGACTTGACTATTTAAAATGTTATTTAAATTTCAAATATCTCGATTTACGTAGCTTAAAATCTCAAACCCCTATCGTGGCATGCCGCTATGCATTTATAATGTTATACCCCTATTCTGAATGCAATGGAAAAGGTTTCGAATACTAATTCGATCGTATGGATAATATAGCTTTTTAAACCCAATTAGTATATTGAATTTCGATATTAATTTCAGTGCGTTCTATCCCGTATGATCAAACGATAACTCCAAACGCTATGAAATTCGGAATCTGATAATAATACACTATTATGGACCCAATGGAACTGGTTTCGTTTAATTCAGAGACTGTGTCCTGGATCGCTATTTAACTTGTCGATTAAATCGACGATTTCTAAATTTTACGAAAATGCTTGAAATTTTCAGTTTTAAAATCTTACTAAGTAAATTATAACCACAAATTCAATATTTAAACCTATTCAAATATTCAAAATTAACCGTCGAAAAATTCGGGTCGTTACATTCCTTCCCCCTCAAAATAATTTCGTTCCCGAAATTGCTAAGGCAGGGAAATTCTCCAAACCCATTACTTATTAAAACCCTACTTAGCTAAAACACGATATTCACTTTTCTAATCTTTTATTTCCAACCAAAACAATTAGCTTTCGATTCTAATTCCAAAGCCCTTTATTTATTATAATTTGAAATCAAATTGTCATTAACAAAAAATTTCAAAAAAATTTCAAAATTTTTCTAACAACCTAAATTTTCGATTTTTTTTGGCAAAGTCTCCCTTGTACGGAGGACCATTTACAATATGACAAGAGAGACAAATATATACATCAACCCGCACGGTCAAAATACATATCAATATTTTATATTTTCGCAATATTTTATCCGAAAGCATACCTTATTTTAGCATTTTTAAGCAAGCGGCTTATTTTGTTTTGCAATTCGTGTAATCAAAGTCAAGCAAAACAGCTCCAAGTACCTGTTCTTACTCAATCCCATAAGTACCAAAACATGAATTTAAATAATATTTCACTTATTTAAATGGTTAAACACATAAGTTTTATAAGCAATGCATGCTAAACAATTGTTTATAAGCAACCATAAGGTTCCAACACCAATTTAATCACTTTCCTTCGATCCATATACCATTTTAATCAATTTAAATGATATACAACTCACTTTACGTGCATTCAATTAATTTTTTAAACCAAACAAACTCACATCCACTCCAAATTGATTAAAAATCAATTTTTCACCTTCCACTAATCCATAAAATTTTATTTACTTCCATTTACGTCGAACAACAGTTTTTCTATATAAATTAGCGCTTTTCATTTAATAAAATAATCATTTTAGCTTCTAGCTATTTTAAATTGATTCCATATCAGATCATATTTAATTCTATTCTATTTTAGATTTTTTCACATTCACTTCTGTAACAACCCTAGATTTTTATGTATATTTTAATTTTGACTTTATTTCATTTTGAATTTTTTTAAAAAACTTGTTTCATTTCAAACATTTCTTTTTTAAATATAAACTTTGATTATTATGTGAATTACAATTCCAAATGGTATAAATTGAATATTTTCCTGAAATGTTGACTTTGGTCAATTTGGGTCAAACTTTGATTTTTAAATTTCAAATTTAAATATTGTAATTCTTAAATATTATCTTTTATTATGAAAATATATTAAAATTTAAGAATACTGCTTTTCGTTTCGTTGAAATCCGATTTATATTGTGAAAGTTATGCTTTTTACAATATTGTAAGTAAATTGATTTATTTAATAAAAAATTGTCTATTTTAATTTATATAAAAAATATTTTAATTTTTATACATATGTGTGTAATATGTTATATTATATATTTTTTTGTCTTTTAAATATTTTTAAAGTGATGTTTGAATTTTTCCAAAAATTTATTGAATTTGTTTTCTGTTTTTAAAGGCTGCTTTTCATTTTTCTGCTATTTTCTTCATTAAATTATATTTAATTAAATTTTATTTATTCATTTTTATGTATGAATTTTATTATTATGTTCTTACCTTTATTTATAAATATTTTCAAGTACATAGAAATTTTCCGAAGTTTGTTCCATTTATTTTCATATTTCCAAGACTAGTTTGTATTTTTAAGCTATTTTCTTAATCTAATTATATTTAATTAATATTTATTTATTTATTTTTGTTTATTTACTAAATTTCCGTGTTTTTATCTGTATTTATAAATATATTTCAGTTATAAAAAAAATTCAAAAGAAATGGAGAAATTCGAAGAGTTTTTAACCTTTCATTTACCTTAGACTTTTCACCTCCCTGCCTCTTCATTTTCCACCAACGCTTGCATTTATTTTGGGGCTGACCATGTCTCATTCTTTCAGCTGCATTCCTATTCATTTTTCATGTATAGAAACACTTCTCACCTCAAAATTTTCGGCCTCCATCTGAACAAAGAAAATTTGGTAAACTTTCATCTTCTTTTTCCATTTTTTTCTACTTGTTGTTTGATTTTTGAACATGCCTTCTACCTTCCATGTTTCGGCCCTTGCTCCTCCACCACCATAGCCGCCTTCACCATCACCACATCAGGTCACCATCTCCTTCAGCCCACTGACCAAGCCATGCCGTGGTCATCTATGACTAGATCCACCAAAGTTTATGCAAACACTCCACTTGTTCAACCTAGCCGAGCGCCAATCTCGTTCCACCACTCAAACCATCACCTTGGCCGCCACTTGCACCACCATCTCCAGCAAATTCCTGACCTGACACCACTGCCATGTCCTCCTACTAACCACACCATACCTGGCCGTGACCACTTGCTTTTGCCCGTGGCTTGTTTTGCCTTGAAACCATTTTTTTTTTGCCTTGTAGTGTAGTGTCATGCTCATACCTTTGCACATATATCTCTACTCCTTTATATCCATGCAATGGCTGACCTATGAACCCAAAACCAGATCCAAACACACCCCTTAGCCATACATTTCAGATCTGGAGTTGAAGCATAGGTGGTAGAAAGCAAGTGCAAACACTCCGGTGATGTTTTGTGTATTCATTTCTAACTTTGTTTAATTGAATTTGGGTTGAAAACTTATGTTATATTTATTTGTTTTGTCTCATGTATCCAAGGAGAATTAATCTTTGGCTCTTCCACTCATCTTTGTGTCATGTTATCGTGCTTGTTTGGATCTCATTCGTGCATTCTTCGTTGTGTCTCCAGCTCAAAACAGTGAGTTATTCTCACCAGACAATATGTACATATATAACTAGTAAATTGACCGCTTTTGAATCTGTAAAATGCATTATCATGTTACACCTGCTATATTATGATTATATGATATTCACCCATGATTATACACCTGTTATAACATCTATTACTATTATATTATGTTGTTCTGTTATTTTTATCAGTTATCACACTGCAAGTTCCCTGTAGATTAGAATCACTATGGGTTGAAATGATACATACCCGAACGGACTTTAGAATAGGAGAAAATCGTTATGGGCTGAAATGATAGGCCTGAATGATTTTCAATTATTTTCTTTTACTTGGGATTACGGGTTTGAAATGATCAAACCCGGGTTTTCTTTGTAAATTACGGGTTGAAATGATATATTACCCGTATCACTTTACCTAGGCTAGAAAATGAAATACAAACCCGTTGTTAAAATATGTTTTTCTAAATATTTTTTAAATTTTTTAGAAATGTAAATATTATAATATTTTGATTAGATTTGATAAAAATGATTTTTGTAAAGCATTATTGATTTTCTGAAAATTTATAAGTGAAATAAATAAATGGTAAAGTTAGGAAATCTGAAATGTAAGTTATTTTGGAAATTATAATTTGGTGATAAATAGAATTTAAATTAAATATTAAAATATGATAAATTTATGATATTTTGAATGAAATGAATTAAAAATGATTTTTATAATATATTAATGGTTTTTGAATAAAGTTAAAATTTGAAATGAATGAATATTTAGGTTGAAATTTGGAAATATAACTAAAATTGGAAATTTGTGAATTTGGCTTAAAAGTGAATTTTAAGTTAAGTAAATAAAAATGAAATTAAGTTATGTTTGAAAATTTTAAACTTAAATGTTAAGTTAAATTTAATTTAATGAATTTAAAAATTAATGTTGGAATTTAATAAGTGAATTATTATTAAATTTTGATTTTTTTGAATGGAGATTTAACTTTATAAAATCATGAATATAAGGGTATTTGAATGACTGTTTTAAAAGTGAAATTATATGATTTTATAAGCTAAAAATGATTTAAATAAAAATATAATTGTTTGTGAAATTATATTGAATACTTGAAGTTAATTAATTGCATTTCTGAAATGCTATTAATTCTAATGTAAATGATAATACAGCATTTGTAAATGCTGTAGTTGATAATAATGAACCGAATGGCTAAGTTTAATTAAAGGCTATCATAGCATTTTTGTAAATGTTATAATTGTTGAATTTAACTAAGTTTTATTTGAAACTAATGTAACCCTATTACAGCATTTTTTTATGCTGTCTTTTGTTAAATTGAACTGTTCTGAATGTAACTTTCTGTAGCAATTTCTAAATGCTGCGAAAGTTGAATTTTCATCTGTTTTAATAAATTAAGTGGATAAATGAATTTTGAAAGACTAAAATTTTGTAAATTTAATAATTTAATTATTAAATATAATAACTTCATTTTTTAATTTAAAAAGGAAGTAATATGTTTCGAAATATAAACTATTTTGAAATGTGTTTTGTAATGGTATTTAAATTAAATAAGAATGAATGTGGTTTGGATGATATTATATTTTTGATATTTAGAAATGGATTTTGAATGATATTGAATTTTGAAATGATATTTTATTTTGAAGTATAAAATACCATTTTGAAATTTTAACCACGGGACGTATTTAATCTATAGTTTAACTGATTCTTAAAGGATGGGCGATCCCAAGCATCCTTTAAGTTATTGTGTACTTCTACTACAGTTCACTTGAGTTGGTTTACATTATATAAGTATATATTGTCCTGACTCGAGTGTTTTGTGTTTTACTTACGCTCGGGTCAGCCTGAGTATTCACAGCTTTGGATCCTCTTTCTGAAGCTGGTCTTTGCTGGAGTTTCTGCTTATCTACATTTATATCTACTCTCTGTTTCAGCTGTTCTAGTTTATCTCCTATATTAGTGAACTTCTATGTAATTGGGATTTCTATTATGTTGTTTTCAGACTGTATTATGTATTTGGTTTGAGACTCTGCCGTAGTAGCTTCATGAACTACTATGTATTTTATTTCCGCTGCGAGTTATTCTGATATTTCTATGTCTGTGATTCTGTGATTGTATTTCATTTGCTCCAAATTTATTTACAACGCGGTATTTTGAGCAATTCAAGTCCGACATGTGCGGATGCGAATGGCTGAAAATATCGAGTTGTTACAGTTGGTATCAGAGCTTTGGTTTTTAGGCAAACCTTAGCCTGTGGAGCAAAAACTCATTAGAGATAGGGTAGAAATATCCTAGAATGAGTAAAATCAATCACAGAATCATTTCCTTGTGAGAGAACGTATTTTCGAAGTATAAAATGATTTCTATATGATTTTTAAAGTAGTTTCAAAGATTATTTTGGTATAATTTTTTTTATTTTGAAACCAAGATTTTCTAAACTTCATTCCTTCTATATCAACCTTGTTTGAAACCTCTTGGTTAGAATTCTTATCGATTAGGGTTCCCTGAACTTTGGAACACTCCCTCTTGTTCCGAAGTCCAGTCTTGTCTTCCCTATTTTACCTTTCTGATTTTGGAGCATTCCATAACTCCACTTTGGAATGACCTTTCTAAAGATCGGTGATTCCACCAATCTTTGAATGATCTGTAAAGAGGTGAAACTCCTTTACAAATTACAATTGATTCACCAAAGATTTCTGTATCCACGGTTTACGATGCTATCTATCTCTTGCTCTACCGGGATTCTATCTTCGGCGATCAAATGTCGACTTGCCTTAGATTTCTACATCGATCATATTCTTGAAGTCACGGTTGACCGGTTAAGGTCGCCCGCGATTTATATAGGCTTATCCATCTTCTATTTGGTAATTAAATTATCTCATCTACGTTTGAGTTTATCTTCGAACTAGAATTCTATTTGATTAGAATTCCTCTAATTTTGAATCTTTGTTTGTTTGAAATCCTTCCTTGAATCATCCTTTGGAAATTTGTGTTTGGTTGTATTTTTAAATTGTGCATACATCGAAATTATTAAGGATGACCATATTTTGTATATAAAAAGTGAAGTGTTTCCAATAAGGATTATATACCTTTTAAAATGAAAATTGGAAGCTTCGAAAGAATTTGAAATTTTGAAAATTTTATAAGAACTTGATTTATACAAAAATGATTTATAACTGAAGGGTTTTGAATTTCGACGAATCGAACTCCGGTGTTTTGAAATCGGTTTTAAGATTTTGGAAAATATATAATAATAATATGATTTAAAGATATTTTTTTCAAATAAAAAATATTTCAAATGTATTCGAATGAATTTCAACGATTTCTAAGGAATTTCAAAGAATTTTTTCAAAGTTAATTGAAGTCCAAAACTCACTTATGTCGCTGGAAAATAATTTCGATGATGAATGCATGCATCATCGACATTGATTTTCGAGTTTCTGAGTGGGGGAGAGGCCACTCTAGTAGGTTTGCTATGCGAGTGATTTTGTGGAACCAATTTTGATTTCAGATTTTGAAATATGGTTTATATTCGAAAGATATATGTATATGTATATATATATTTGAAATGATTTAAAGTAAGTCGGTGTTCAGTCCTCGAGATTCAGATTTGTTTTGATATAACCTTATCTATTGGAATTGATTTACTGATTTGGTAGTGATTTCCCACTCTTGGATTTGAAATTATGATTTCTTCGACTATTTTGAAGGTTCGAGCACTTCCAAATCAACTTTAACTTTTCAAAGCTAAGAAATTTTGAAAGGTATAAGGTATTTGATAAAGAATATAAGTTTAGTTTGTATGCTTAAAGTATGAAATAATATGATTTGTATAAGTTGAAACTGTTTTGTTAAGTAAATAAATAAGACTATTTTGAATTATACTAATACGAAATTTAGTTTGAAATGTTTTGGATAAAAATTAGTCTTCAAATGTTTGAGAAAAATTTGGTTTTAAATGTTTTAACTTAGTAACATCTTTATAAAACTATTTATTTAACAAGTTGGAATAGAAACATAAGTTGTACGTATGTTGTTTTATTCGCATAATTAATTTGATCCAAGTTTGAGTACACAAGTTCGAGGTGAATTTCACCATTTCGTGTTAGGATTTTTCATTTGATTCTTGATGGGCAATATTTGATATGGATTTTTGGCTTGATTCTAGAATTCTCTATCATAGTATATGGCTATGCAAAGAGACTGATGGCTTCTAGTCGAGAAACCATATCGAAGTCTGCATTAGGGAAGTCGAATGGGCAATACTAGTTCGAAAGCGAACTTGTGTGATCAAGCGAGCGATTGAATGTAATGTTGCGAAATGATGACATATGTACGTAATAATTATGAACATTTGAGATATATGAAATTATAAAATTTAGTTTGAAATATGGTATATTTAAGCCTTGAAAAATATTTAAGATTTAATAGTTTATTTTGTAAATCAAATCTATATTTGAAATTTGATAATATTTGAAATGGTTTTGTTGGAAAACTAAATTGAATTGAAACTGATGGTTTGAATTGAATTAAAATTGGAAATTTTAGATTTGGGTTTAATTGAATAAATTTGTGAAATGTAAAGAATTAAAGGAATGTTTTATGATTTCAAATGTATGATTTCAAAGGATTATGATTTTCAATGTGCAAAGATTTCAAGTATTTTGGTTTCGAAAGATTTACAACTTTGAAAGTATTATGATTTTTTGATAATAAATATATGTTTGAAATAGAAATGAATTTGTTTGGCATAAATGTTGTTGATTCGAAACTTTGGATTATCTTCTAAATCTTTAGCTTTAAGAAAATTTAAAATTGAATATATGTAATTTGGAAGAAAGGATTTGGTGAAATCATATATGATTTTTGAAACTAAATTGATATTGAACAAATTAAAATTGAGAACCTTGATTTACTAAATACTTGATTTGGGAGTTATCGAACTTATATAAAAATTGATTTGTGTAAGTATGCAGTTGATTTGAAAACTATTGACTCGGAAACTATTGAATTTGAAAAGGTACTCAATTTTGAAAAAATGAAATCTTATATAATCGAAATTTATATAAATGTGATTTGATATACTATTATTTTGAAAAGTATTTGATTTGAAATGAAATCTTATATAAAATGGAATTTATATAAGTATGATATTTGAAAGTGATTTTGAAAGGTATTGTATGATACATATTTTCGACGTAAAGATATGGAAAGTGCCTTCTGCTTGATATCTGCTTTGTGGCCACACTGTGGATTCATTCTATCGATATTATTCTCTCTCTTTGATTTGGGTTTTCCGGATATGATACTCGAGTGTCCATCGAATTCCATAGCGATCTCCATGGTCTTATGATCGCGACTGCATAGCGCAAATGCATGGCTGAGCTGGCCTGGGGGTACAGATTGTTTCCTGGGGGATCCAGGCGTAACCATTGTGTATCCTGCAATCTGTGTAGGTCGCGAAGAGTAGAGCAAGTGCCTGGCTGAGTCTTGCCTAGGGGTACGGATTGTTTACTGGGGGATCCAGACGTAACCATTGTGTATCCTGCATTCTACTCGTCATCATGGCGTAACTCGCAGGGCTGAGAAAGCTTACGGATACGGATTGTTTCCTGAGGGATCCAGGCGTAACCATTGTGTATCTGCGATCCATGGTTAGACAACTATTTCGGTTTGGTTGATTTGTTTGGATTGTACTTTCCATATCTGCTTTAAAAGTGTTTTCATTATTTTCACTGGGTGTTGAAACAAGTCTACTAAGTACTTGGAGAATTCTAGCTTTGCGCCTGATCAACGCACTGCCAGAATCTACAGGAACGAGGATAAACTTGTTAAGACATCGAGTTATAAAAGTATTTTGATAAAAGTATCTTGATAAAGTACTATATAAAAAATATTTTGATCAGTTATTTTCCCTTTTTAATTTAAAATGTTTTAAATATTGTTTACTTTGAACCATCAGATTTGAATCAAATGACTATTCATCATACTAAAAAAAAATTAAATTGAAATGTATAGTGGTTCAAATAAGGTTCATCCTTGCCTTTCAGCCTACTTTACCTCCTAGCTATCTTTTTTCCCTACCTCCTTTCGGGGATGTATTCCAACATATTGTTCTTTCTTGTTGTTTCTCCGCTTCCTTCCTTTTCGAGGACGAAAAGATTTGAGTGGGGGAGAGTGTAACAACCCTAGATTTTTATGTATATTTTAATTTTGACTTTATTTCATTTTGAATTTTTGTAAAAAACTTGTTTCATTTCAAACATTTCATTTTTAAATATAAACTTTGATTATTATGCGAATTACAATTCCAAATGGTATAAATTGAATATTTTCCTGAAATGTTGACTTTGGTCAATTTGGGTCAAACTTTGATTTTTAAATTTCAAATTTAAATATTTAAATTCTTAAATTTTATCTTTTATTATGAAAATATATTAAAATTTAAGAATACTGCTTTTCGTTTCGTTGAAATCCGATTTATATTGTGAAAGTTATGCTTTTTACAATATTGTAAGTAAATTGATTTATTTAATAAAAAAATTGTCTATTTTAATTTATATAAAAAAATATTTTAATTTTTATATATATGCGTGTAATATGTTATATTACATATTTTTTGTCTTTTAAATATTTTTAAAGTGATGTTTGAATTTTTCCAAAAATTTATTGAATTTGTTTTCTATTTTTAAAGGCTAGTTTTCATTTTTCTGCTATTTTCTTCATTAAATAATATTTAATTAAAATTTATTTATTAATTTTTATGTATGCATTTTATTTTTATGTTCTTACCTTTATTTATAAATATTTTCAAGTACATAGAAATTTTCCGAAGTTTGTTCCATTTATTTTCATATTTCCAAGACTAGTTTGTATTTTTAAGCTATTTTCTTAATCTAATTATATTTAATTAATATTTATTTATTTATTTATTTTTATTTACTAAATTTCATGTTTTTATCTGTATTTATAAATATATTTCAGTTATAAAAAAAATTCAAAAGAAATGGAGAAATTTGAAGAGTTTTTAACCTTTCATTTACCTTAGACTTTTCACCTCCCTGCCTCTTCATTTTCCACCAACGCTTGCATTCATTTTGGGGCTGACCATGTCTCATTCTTTCAGCTGCATTCCTATTCATTTTTCACGTATAGAAACACTTCTCACCTCAAAATTTTCAGCCTCCATCTGAACAAAGAAAATTTGGTAAACTTTCATCTTCTTTTTCCATTATTTTCTACTTGTTGTTTGATTTTTGAACATGCCTTCTACCTTCCATGGTTCGGCCCTTGCTCCTCCACCACCATAGCCACCTCCACCATCACCACATCAGGTCACCATCTCCTCCAGCCCACTGACCAAGCCATGTCGTGGTCATCTATGACTAGATCCACCAAAGTTTATGCAAACACTCCACTTGTTCAACCTAGCCGAGCGCCAATCTTGTTCCACCACTCAAACCATCACCTTGGCCGCCACTTGCACCACCATCTCCAGCAAATTCCTGACCTGGCACCACTGCCATGTCCTCCTACTAACCACACCAGAACTTGCCGTGACCACTTGCCTTTGGCCGTCGCTTGTTTTGCCTTGAAACCTTTTTTTTTTTTTTGCCTTGTAGTGTAGTGTCATGCTCATACCTTTGCACATATATCTCTACTCCTTTATATCCATGCAATGGCTGACCTATGAACCCAAAACCAGATCCAAACACACCCCTTAGCCATACATTTCAGATCTGGAGTTGAAGCATAGGTGGTAGAAAGCAAGTGCAAACACTCCAGTGATGTTTTGTGTATTCATTTCTAGCTTTGTTTAATTGAATTTGGGTTGAAAACTTATGTTATATTTATTTGTTTTGTCTCATGTATCCAAGGAGAATTAATCTTTGGCTCTTCCACTCATCTTTGTGTCATGTTATCGTGCTTGTTTGGATCTCATTCGTGCATTCGTCGTTGTGTCTCCAGCTCAAAACAGTGAGTTATTCTCACCAGACAATATGTACATATATAACTAGTAAATTAACCCATTTTGAATCTGTAAAATGCATTATCATGTTACACCTGATATATTATGATTATATGATATTCACCCATGATTATACACCTGTTATAACATCTGTTACTGTTATATTACGTTGTTCTGTTATTTTTATCAGTTATCACACTGCAAGTTCCTTGTAGATTAGAATCACTATGGGTTGAAATGATACATACCCGAACGGACTTTAGAATAGGAGAAAATTGTTATGGGCTGAAATGATAGGCCTGAATGATTTTCAATTATTTTCTTTTACTTGGGATAACGGGTTTGAAATGATCAAACCCGGGTTTTCTTTGTAAATTACGGGTTGAAATGATATATTACCCGTATCACTTTACCTAGGCTAGAAAATGAAATACAGACCCGTTGTTAAAATATGTTTTTCTAAATTTTTTTTAAATTTTTTTAGAAATGTAAATATTATAATATTTTGATTAGATATGATAAAAATGATTTTTGTAAAGCGTTATTGATTTTCTGAAAATTTATAAGTGAGATAAATAAATGGTAAACTTAGGAAATCTGAAATGTAAGTTATTTTGGAAATTATAATTTGGTGATAAATAGAATTTAAATTAAATATTAAAATATGATAAATTTATGATATTTTGAATTAAATGAATTAAAAATGATTTTTATAATATATTAATGATTTTTGAATAAGGTTAAAATGTGAAATGAATGAATATTTAGGCTGAAATTTGGAAATATAACTAAAATTGGAAATTTGTGAATTTGGCTTAAAAGTGAATTTTAAGTTAAGTAAATAAAAATGAAATTAAGTTATATTTGAAAATTTTAAACATAAATGTTAAGTTAAATTTAATTTAATGAATTTAAAAATTAATGTTGGAATTTAATAAGTGAATTATTATTAAATTTTGATTTTTTTGAATGGAGATTTAACTTTATAAAATCATGAATATAAGGGTATTTGAACGACTGTTTTAAAAGTGAAATTATATGATTTTATAAGCTAAAAATGATTTAAATAAAAATATAATTGTTTGTGAAATTATATTGAATACTTGAAGTTAATTAACTGCATTTCTGAAATGCTATTAATTCTAATGTAAATGATAATACAGCATTTGTAAATGCTATAGTTGATAATAATGAACCGAATGGCTAAGACAATATTCACTTTTCTAATCTTTCCAAACCCATTACTTATTAAAACCCTACTTAGCTAAAACACGATATTCACTTTTCTAATCTTTTATTTCCAGCCAAAACAATTAGCTTTCGATTCTAATTCCAAAGCCCTTTATTTATTATAATTTGAAATCAAATTGTCATTAACAAAAAATTTCAAAAAAATTTCAAAATTTTTCTAACAACCTAAATTTTCGATTTTTTTTGGCAAAGTCTCCCTTGTACGGAGGACCATTTACAATATGAAAAGAGAGACAAATATATACATCAACCCGCACGGTCAAAATACATATCAATATTTTATATTTTCGCAATATTTTATCCGAAAGCGTACCTTATTTTAGCATTTTTAAGCAAGCGGCTTATTTTGTTTTGCAATTCGTGTAATCAAAGTCAAGCAAAACAGCTCCAAGTACCTGTTCTTACTCAATCCCATAAGTACCAAAACATGAATTTAAATAATATTTCACTTATTTAAATGGTTAAACACATAAGTTTTATAAGCAATGCATGCTAAACAATTGTTTATAAGCAACCATAAGGTTCCAACACCAATTTAATCACTTTCCATCGATCCATATACCATTTTAATCAATTTAAATGATATACAACTCACTTTACGTGCATTCAATTAATTTTTTAAATCAAACAAACTCACATCCACTCCAAATTGATTAAAAATCAATTTTTCACCTTCCACTAATCCATAAAATTTTATTTACTTCCATTTACGTCGAACAACAGTTTTTCTATATAAATTAGCGCTTTTCATTTAATAAAATAATCATTTTAGCTTCTAGCTATTTTAAATTGATTCCATATCAGATCATATTTAATTCTATTCTATTTTAGATTTTTTCACATTCACTTCTGTAACAACCCTAGATTTTTATGTATATTTTAATTTTGACTTTATTTCATTTTGAATTTTTTTAAAAAACTTGTTTCATTTCAAACATTTCTTTTTTAAATATAAACTTTGATTATTATGTGAATTACAATTCCAAATGGTATAAATTGAATATTTTCCTGAAATGTTGACTTTGGTCAATTTGGGTCAAACTTTGATTTTTAAATTTCAAATTTAAATATTGAAATTCTTAAATTTTATCTTTTATTATGAAAATATATTAAAATTTAAGAATACTGCTTTTCGTTTCGTTGAAATCCGATTTATATTGTGAAAGTTATGCTTTTTACAATATTGTAAGTAAATTGATTTATTTAATAAAAAATTGTCTATTTTAATTTATATAAAAAATATTTTAATTTTTATATATATGTGTGTAATATGTTATATTATATATTTTTTTGTCTTTTAAATATTTTTAAAGTGATGTTTGAATTTTTCCAAAAATTTATTGAATTTGTTTTCTCTTTTTAAAAGCTAGTTTTCATTTTTCTGCTATTTTCTTCATTAAATTATATTTAATTAAAATTTATTTATTAATTTTTATGAATGCATTTTATTTTTATGTTCTTACCTTTATTTATAAATATTTTCAAGTACATAGAAATTTTTCGAAGTTTGTTCCATTTATTTTCATATTTCCAAGACTAGTTTGTATTTTTAAGCTATTTTCTTAATCTAATTATATTTAATTAATATTTATTTATTTATTTTTGTTTATTTACTAAATTTTCGTGTTTTTATGTGTATTTATAAATATATTTCAGTTATAAAAAAAATTCAAAAGAAATGGAGAAATTCGAAGAGTTTTTAACCTTTCATTTACCTTAGACTTTTCACCTCCCTGCCTCTTCATTTTCCACCAACGCTTGCATTTATTTTGGGGCTGACCATGTCTCATTCTTTCAGCTGCATTCCTATTCATTTTTCATGTATAGAAACACTTCTCACCTCAAAATTTTCGGCCTCCATCTGAACAAAGAAAATTTGGTAAACTTTCATCTTCTTTTTCCATTTTTTTCTACTTGTTGTTTGATTTTTGAACATGCCTTCTACCTTCCATGGTTCGGCCCTTGCTCCTCCACCACCATAGCCGCCTTCACCATCACCACATCAGGTCACCATCTCCTTCAGCCCACTGACCAAGCCATGCCGTGGTCAACTATGACTAGATCCACCAAAGTTTATGCAAACACTCCACTTGTTCAACCTAGCCGAGCACCAATCTCGTTCCACCACTCAAACCATCACCTTGGCCGCCACTTGCACCACCATCTCTAGCAAATTCCTGACCTGACACCACTGCCATGTCCTCCTACTAACCACACCATACCTGGTCATGACCACTTGCTTTTGCCCGTGGCTTGTTTTGCCTTGAAACCATTTTTTTTTGCCTTGTAGTGTAGTGTCATGCTCATACCTTTGCACATATATCTCTACTCCTTTATATCCATGCAATGGCTGACCTATGAACCCAAAACCAGATCCAAACACACCCCTTAGCCATACATTTCAGATCTGGAGTTGAAGCATAGGTGGTAGAAAGCAAGTGCAAACACTCCGGTGATGTTTTGTGTATTCATTTCTAACTTTGTTTAATTGAATTTGGGTTGAAAACTTATGTTATATTTATTTGTTTTGTCTCATGTATCCAAGGAGAATTAATCTTTGGCTCTTCCACTCATCTTTGTGTCATGTTATCGTGCTTGTTTGGATCTCATTCGTGCATTCTTCGTTGTGTCTCCAGCTCAAAACAGTGAGTTATTCTCACCAGACAATATTTACATATATAACTAGTAAATTGACCGCTTTTGAATCTGTAAAATGCATTATCATGTTACACCTGCTATATTATGATTATATGATATTCACCCATGATTATACACCTGTTATAACATCTATTACTATTATATTATGTTGTTCTGTTATTTTTATCAGTTATCACACTGCAAGTTCCCTGTAGATTAGAATCACTATGGGTTGAAATGATACATACGCGAACGGACTTTAGAATAGGAGAAAATCGTTATGGGCTGAAATGATAGGCCTGAATGATTTTCAATTATTTTCTTTTACTTTGGATTACGGGTTTGAAATGATCAAAACCGGGTTTTCTTTGTAAATTACGGGTTGAAATGATATATTACCCGTATCACTTTACCTAGGCTAGAAAATGAAATACAAACCCGTTGTTAAAATATGTTTTCCTAAATATTTTTTAAATTTTTTTTAGAAATGTAAATATTATAATATTTTGATTAGATATGATAAAAATGATTTTTGTAAAGCGTTATTGATTTTCTGAAAATTTATAAGTGAGATAAATAAATGGTAGAGTTAGGAAATCTGAAATGTAAGTTATTTTGGAAATTATAATTTGGTGATAAATAGAATTTAAATTAAATATTAAAATATGATAAATTTATGATATTTTGAATGAAATGAATTAAAAATGATTTTTATAATATATTAATGGTTTTTGAATAAAGTTAAAATGTGAAATGAATGAATATTTAGGTTGAAATTTGGAAATATAACTAAAATTGGAAATTTGTGAATTTGGCTTAAAAGTGTATTTAAGTTAAGTAAATAAAAATGAAATTAAGTTATGTTTGAAAATTTTAAACTTAAATGTTAAGTTAAATTTAATTTAATGAATTTAAAAATTAATGTTGGAATTTAATAAGTGAATTATTATTAAATTTTGATTTTTTTGAATGGAGATTTAACTTTATAAAATCATGAATATAAGGGTATTTGAATGACTGTTTTAAAAGTGAAATTATATGATTTTATAAGCTAAAAATGATTTAAATAAAAATATAATTGTTTGTGAAATTATATTGAATACTTGAAGTTAATTAATTGCATTTCTGAAATGCTATTAATTCTAATGTAAATGATAATACAGCATTTGTAAATGCTGTAGTTGATAATAATGAACCGAATGGCTAAGTTTAATTAAAGGCTATCATAGCATTTTTGTAAATGTTATAATTGTTGAATTTAACTAAGTTTTATTTGAAACTAATGTAACCCTATTACAGCATTTTTTTATGCTGTCTTTTGTTAAATTGAACTGTTTTGAATGTAACTTTCTGTAGCAATTTCTAAATGCTGCGAAAGTTGAATTTTCATCTGTTTTAATAAATTAAGTGGATAAATGAATTTTGAAAGACTAAAATTTTGTAAATTTAATAATTTAATTATTAAATATAATAACTTCATTTTATGATTTAAAAAGGAAGTAATATGTTTCGAAATATAAACTATTTTGAAATGTGTTTTGTAATGGTATTTAAATTAAATAAGAATGAATGTGGTTTGGATGATATTATATTTTTGATATTTTGAAATGGATTTTGAATGATATTGAATTTTGAAATGATATTTTATTTTGAAGTATAAAATACCATTTTGAAATTTTAACCACGGGACGTATTTAATCTATAGTTTAACTGATTCTTAAAGGATGGGCGATCCCAAGCATCCTTTAAGTTATTGTGTACTTCTACTACAGTTCACTTGAGTTGGTTTACATTATATAAGTATATATTGTCCTGACTCGAGTGTTTTGTGTTTTACTTTACGCTCGGGTCAGCCTGAGTATTCACAGCTTTGGATCCTCTTTCTGGAGCTGGTCGTTGCTGGAGTTTCTGCTTATCTACATTTATATCTACTCTCTGTTTCAGCTGTTCTAGTTTATCGCATGTATTAGTGAACTTCTATGTAATTGGGATTTCTATTATGTTGTTTTCAGACTGTATTATGTATTTGGTTTGAGACTCTGCGTTAGTAGCTTCATGAACTACTATGTATTTTATTTCCGCTGCGAGTTATTCTGATATTTCTGTGTCTGTGATTCTGTGATTGTATTTCATTTGCTCCAAATTTATTTACAACGCGGTATTTTGAGCAATTCAAGTCCGACATGTGCGGATGCGAATGGCTGAAGATATCGGGTTGTTACAACTTCACTTTCATTTCATTCAAATTCATTATATTAAGCTCAGAACCATTCCCTCTAGTTCATTAAGTACCATTTCACAAATTTATTCGAGTCAAACTACCATTTAGATATTAACTCAAGTTATTATTTTTAATTCCAATTACTTCAACCTTATAACTTAATTTTATTCTGCTTCAACCAACTTCCATTTCATTCACCAATTAATTAGTTCATTCATTTATTCACTTCAGTTTTAATTTCATACTCGAATTCATTCTCGAATTTATTTAATTGATATCCAAGGCCACATTCAGTTTATTTACACTCAAGTCATCACTATTTTAAACCATTTCTATTTTATTCGACAATATTTCCAATTATAATTAATTCGCTTACCATTTAAGTCGAATTTTATTTACACCCTAAGTTCTCTTCCCCATATCCATTTTTAATTCACCATCCAATTTTAATTTAACTAATTTAATTTTCACCTTCATATTCATTTAACTAATTAATTATCTAATTAGTTCATTTCAAAGTTATAACTATATCTGGTTTTATTTCATAAATCACTTCATTTAATTTTTCTTGAGCTCAAACTCATTTTTATAATTCAAGTTTGGATTTATTTCCCTTACTATAAACATCACACTATTTTTATCTCGGTTTTCCATGTCGCTTTTCAATTTTATAAGTCACGCAACTTATTTTTCACATTTCCATATCAATTCTACACTCGAATTCATTCCCATTTTATATTTAACTCAAGATTATACATTTATTTATAGCCTACGTATATTTTCATTCAATTAATTTCAATTTTAATAAGCTATTCCAATTTATGTATTCACAATTTTAATTTTCCACTTAAATTTTATCTCATTCAAGATTTATGCCATATGGTTTTTATAATATTCCACAACTCAAAATTTTATTTTTTACTTCAACTCGATATTATTACAAATCCATTTCAATTCAATTTAATTTAAATTTCAATTCTTCTTTACCATCATTCCAAAACCGTACTTAAATTAAATTTCATTCCAATAAATTTATTTTTAGTTTATTCAATTCCATTATATAATTCAATTACTTTGCTAAGTTCTTTTCCATTCCATTAATACACTATATTAATTAAATTCAAATCCAGTCAAATAAATTTCTAAAATTTAATTTATCCAACTTAACTTAAGTGGAATTCCATTTCAACTTCTCACTTTAAATTTTATTCCAACTTAAATTTCCATACTTCCCTCCTTATAAATATCGTCTTCCCCATGATTCAAGAATTTTTAAACACTCGGTATTTATTTCAAATCTCTTTGAAATCATATATATATAGACACACACACACACACACACACACACACACTCTTTTTGGTTTAACAAACCACTTCCTTTGAATTTTAAATTAAATTGATTTTATTCAAAACAATTCCCTTTGAAATTCTAAAAAAAAATATTTGCCTATCAAATCTGAATCCAATCAATTTTGGCAGCCATCCGTCACTTAGAAACTTGAAAATGAATACAGATGATGCTCCAGTCATCACCGGGATTATTTTCTAATGACTAAAGTGAGTTCAGTGCTATATCACTTTCAAATCCATTTAAAACAATTTTCTATTAAAAAATATCTCCAAAATAATAATACTATTATTTATTTCAAAATACATTGGGAAACATTTCAAAAAATCTTCGAGATTAATCCTTCCAATTTACATTTGAAACCATTTTTAGTTTTGATTTATTTGCATACTTCATACTTATACAATTTCCATTTGGTTATATATAACCAACTCTAGATTTTATAATCTTGTTTTGATTGTAATATTATCATCCAAACACTCCAAATATACCATAATAATTTTCGAAAATTATTCCTTTTATATAAAAATATAATTGGGGTAAAATTATTCCATTTACCCGCTTCAAAACCATACTGTGTCGGTTTATCGCGTTTAAGTGTTTAGAAACTCCTATCGAATTAGCGGCGTCCCACTACTCGAACGGAATTTATATGCCACTCAACAAAAAAATCAGCACAATATAAAACCATTTTATATCCACTAACAAGTACGCGCTCATATCTATTATCACACTTAACTCGTTCTAGAGTACTACCGACTCTATCTGTAATGAGTAATCACCACTAAAGCCAAGGTTCTCACTTAACCTTCAGCTTTGATACCAAGTGTAAAGGCCCGTAAATCCGTACCCCTTGAGTCGACCATAATTCGCATCTGTCCAACTCAGATTGAATGGAAAGTATGAATCCTTAGTGTAAAGCAGAAGAAAGAGATAGAAATAAATTGAACAACAAACACAGAATCTCACAATCGCAGAGGAACAAAATATAGTATATAACAGCAGATTTTAAATACAAGGTTTGTGCTGTTAATATACATATCATTGTCAGAGTACGATATGCAACAATCAATCTGGACAGTTTACTAACTTGTCCTCATACAACGGAAATATAAACAAGTAGGGAGATACGTCTCTACTTCTCCAGCTCGCCTCCTGAGCACCGTAGCATTCTTTCTTGAATCTATAATACTCGGTCTGACCCGAGTATTATGATAAAATCCCGAGTCAGTCTGGAAAACCAGCATGTGAAAACACACTCAATTTGAATTATTAAAGTTATCCAAATCCTTTGAAAAACAAAGGTATCGCATAAGAGCGCGTCACATATAAACGCTATGGTTATTTCACTTACGATAACCAAAACATTTTATAGAAAATCCAATGATATTATAATAGTGTCTAAATACAAATACTTATTCAAATAGCTGAAATTATTATACGACTTAAATTCCAGCATACTAGGCTCTACTAATAAAACGTCAGCTCGTATTGGAATACGGATTCCAACGAATAACTAGGCCACTAGGGTACCGCCCATCATGGTACACCTTTAAAACAATGTATCGAGGACCACGCCGGGATCCTCTTCTACACAAGACTGACCTACCCCTAACCTGGATAGACCGAATTGTTATCACCCCGGGTGTTCCCACCTTTAGCACCGAGCGCTCCTTTCAGGCACAACCATATCCATAATAAATAGGTTTCTAAGGACATCTAGGAAAGTGCTAACATACCCTAATTGGGTGCGACCCACTTAGCCTTGCTGCATCTCCCATGTTTTAGTCATTCCCGATTGATGAGGCTCGAGGCTAAGCGTTACCTTTCAAGAACAATTTTACCTAGAATACCCATCGTCCTCCAATGACAATGTTCTAATAGCATTCGTGCATACAAGTTGTCATGGATCTAGACAAACTGAATCGCTGTCTTCATCTTCTTCATGGTATTCATTTGTAATGTTCAAACCGGATCGAAGTGGTTTTCGGATAATTAAATCCTATTCCGGTCTCTTCGAAATGATTAACAAAGTTAGCCAATATTGATAGTCGGTTATTTAACTATCAATAAAACATCCATAAGCACTCACTAGGCCTTAAATTATAATTCTTCAAAACATTTATTCAAAATATCTTTACTGAGATATATATCTCAATCCCCTTCATATTCCAATATTTGAAAATGATTTCAAATATTTAAATCCATAACCGGATAATTTCAAACCATCTCAACACTTAAAAATATTTCCAAATTTCCATTTTTATACTTAGGAAAGTACTACAAGTCTATTTTTTCCCAAAATCTTTTCAACACTAATGTTTCAGAGAATTATTCCATAACTTATTCCAAAATCTCCGGAATCACAGATGAACTTCCTCTCCTCAAAATCATATCCTTCTACAAGCTTCTTTTTTCGAATCTCGAGAGAATTCATAAAATAAAATTTTCAATTACTTTAAAGCTCTAAATATACATAGATATATAGAAAATAAGCATTAAGAAGATTTCTAATTTATTTTTTAAATATGTTCAAGTAATTATTTATAATATCGAAAACACTTTTATAACATTAATAACTCATTTGTGGATAAACGTATAATTTTTTAAAGCTGATTTTGAAAAGTTAGAATTTACTAAAATGAATACTTAACATTTGAATATCTACTTACCTAACTCTTCCAATCTCAACTGGCTTAGGATTTCATAGTTTTAATTAATAAAATTTTCCTTTCAAAATCAAAACTTACTTCTTAAAATAAAAATATACTTTCAAAATCTCAATAACCAATTCAACTTATAATTTCCTCTCGACTTCCCATCACATCACTTCCATCCCAATTTTCCTTAACCATTTTCACTTTACATAATAGTATTTACTTCCTTACCATATTTCCATATTTTAATACAAATTCACCCTAAGAATTTATTTTCCAATATATCCACTAATATCGCTTAACTTATTTATAACATCGTTTATAAATTTTTGTACTCCTTTGAGTCTTACTTGCTTTATATAAACAATCTGATTTATAAAATTCCATTTATAAATCCATTACCTTAATAATCCCATTTGCGATTTCAAATCTATTTTTAATATCAACATCAACTCTTTTTATATTTCTGGGATATCATTCACAAATTCTCTTATATAATTCATTTTTAAAACCTCCATTTAATAATTCAAAATAGTCAAGTATAACTAAAAATAAATATGTTTTGTTTCTAACTCATTTTCTTTAAAATAACCTTAGTCTGAGTATAAATATTTTATACCTTCAATTTAAAAAATATATTTATGGTATTTAAAATACCTAAATTTGAGGCCAGTGATCCAATAGCATCCAAAAGTTTAAATTTCCACAATAAAAGCTTACAGATTATCTATACACATCATATATCACTATATATGACAAACAAACAATATATTTGAGGAATCTAGTTGGATCCATCCAACCTGTTTTGCTGCATCCATAGATGTTAATTCAACATTAAAAAATTACCAATCCCATTTCGAGGTGGGTATCGCAGTATATCGAGTCATCCGCTATTATGCGGGGCGCATAGGGTCTCGTCGGCTATAATGTGATAGAATATCACACCAACTACTAATATGTATACTATTATATATAATACCACATTCAACTGATAATAACATATCAATTCATCCAATCAATAATTTTTTATTCCTTATAAATTTAAACCAGTAACCTAATCGAGTGAGATTTACTCACCTGTGATGCACCACCTCTATACCCACGCTAGCCAAGAACACTACGGTGTAATGCTGTCAACTAGCACGGAGAATAAGGCTGTTGAGGAGCGACCATCCGTGTAATTGCTTTGCGCGAGTAGTGATATGTCAGATAGTATAACATGCATTTTATTTCAAGAGGAAAAATCCGACATTCCGATACAAACCCAAAGCTACTACACAGTGGCTATAATAATCTTCGAAAACAAATATAGAATAAGCGTAACATAAATCAGTCACAGACAATTCATATCACAAAGGCGGAAATAGATATGAATATTACACTAGGAAGTGTACATCAGAGTAGTGGTCTAAAAAGATCCACAATATCACAAAAGAATAAGTATACATTATGGAGTCTATATCTCAAATGTATACAACAAAATAAACTACTGATCTAAGTAGTTAGCCAAAAGTCAGAGTAATGATCCTGGATGAGAAGTCAAACAGAAGCACCTGTAACATCTCGGTCTGACCCGAGTATTATTTAATAAGAAAATAATAAACGGATCAATCTAGCTATAAATATCAGATGAAACGATATAGAATCAGAGCTATGACTAAATACATAATAATCACAATGCCAAGCTGTGATATATAAGTAATTGAAAATCAACAAGAGATTAATCAATATCACAAAATCTACACAAGAATCAAAGAAATGTCATACTCCTTATTTCGTTCATCAAACCACAAATATTGACAATTGTATCAATGTCAATCACAAAAGTCAATGACATACAAATTCACCAATGCACAAATATTGATAAAACTTATCGATGGAAATCATGAAAATTAGTGAAACACAAATTCTAGAAATTATCTCAAGAAATCCAGAAATCACAAAAGGGGGGAGGCCTATCACACGAATGGGAGCATGAAAACTCACCAACATACGTATCACACGAACGAGATGCTATCTCATGGTAGCTAGCCATTAATTTTTGACACACGAACGACCCGAAGACCATGGGGCGCTACCCCATAAATTTGAGTCGAAACTCCACAAAACGGGGTTTAGTCTCCCTCGCAGACAAAGAGATATCGCACATTGCTAGTCTAAATCACAAAAATGATTGTCATGATCATCAAGAATTGTCAATTACAGTAAGCTAGTAAATATATGAGCTTAGCTTCATGTCTTATAACCACTAGCGTAACTTAAATATTTAAGAACAAATTGTAGATCTCCACTAGAAAATTGTCATAAGAGATTCAATCGAACAAGTCCAAGAGTTAACCGACGAAGTAAACGCAAGCGTTTCATACCACTCGTTTTACTAAGTCGTTTAATTAGATTTCTCATACAAGTGAGGTAAAGGTTTGTATATACTAATAGATTGGAAATCGGTTTGAGAAAACGAGCTTTGTAATAAAATAATGTTGAAATCATTTGAAGAAAGGGTTTTGATATTTACTACTAGTATAGAAACCTTTATATTTTTAAAGTGACAAATCACAAAGAAGATTGTAGGAACAATCAATCACTAAAATTCACATACGAAGATGTGAATAAAAACCCAACGAAACCAATAAAGAATCCATCAAAATGGATATTCAAAAATCCCTAAAAAGGAGTCATCAGAGTCATAACAAATGATAACAACACATAGGAAACAACACGAATCGATTAAAGTTGGAAATTCAAACAACTAGGCGAAATAGGCAAAAATGCTCCAGGTCGGTCGGCCGGACACAGAGCTCGGTAGACCGAACCAGGGGTTGGAAGTGCTCGGGGCACCAGGTCGGTCGACCGGCCCAGGGGCTCAGTCGGCCGAAGCCTGTAACCGGCACTTCCAAACAGAGGCAGGAAGTGCCTGGGTAGCAGGTCGGTCGACCGGACCCTGAGGTCGGTCGGCCGAACCTGTAGTCAACACCCCCCATGCCCAACTAATGAATGCCAATCTCTTTCAAATTTCTATCGGACGAGCAACGACACAAGGGTTTACGCCAATCGACTACACGGCCGTAGAAGCTCCTCAGTTCATCACCAAAACATGATCAAAACATCAAAAACTATGATTTTTAAAGAATTGAACCCAAAACACCAAAAATTGGAATATTCACCAAATCAATCCAAACCAAAAGCAAATGCACACGAACAAGTGTTAGGAATTCATACCTAACAATCGAAGATAATTATAAGCATAGATGTGAGATAAAAATCTCACCTTTGAACCCAAGCAATTGAAAAAGAAGCTTGAAAGCAAAAGAGAATCAACCACTCTTCAAATCCAACTCAAGAAGCTTGATTCTAAGCTAACAAGAGAAACATTTC
Source organism: Allium cepa (assembly GCA_030765085.1). Classification (NCBI taxonomy): domain Eukaryota; kingdom Viridiplantae; phylum Streptophyta; class Magnoliopsida; order Asparagales; family Amaryllidaceae; genus Allium; species Allium cepa. The sequence goes on along the minus strand of CM060943.1, from coordinate 389,741,156 downwards.
CTAATTTAGGTTTAGGAATTTCTGAAATAGATAAGAGAATGAGTTGGAGAAGAAGAAGAGAAGCTTACCAATGGGTTCTTCTATTAGTTTGGAGCTAGGAATTTGATTTGCAAAAGAAAACTAGGGTTTTGGAGTTTTAGTTTTCAATCTCTCCCACCATTATTGCCTTAGAACTGAAAAGAGAAGAGAATGAGGGTGAGTAGGGAAGAGTGGCTCAGATTTGAGCATAAGTTAAACATACGGCTGAGCCCAAAACCAAACCCAAAGTGAAAAGTAACAAAAATCAACTTTCTCCAAACATATCGAAGCTTATACTCAAAAAGGTCGCAAACGGCATTTTAAATTCAATGGGAGTGGTCCCGAGTCCTAATTCGACCGTATGCAAAAAGTAGCTTTTCGGACTAAAAATCCGACTAACGATAAAATATTTTAAATAAAATATTTAAATATAAAATCGATAAATACGCGGGTTGTTACAGACTCCCCTCCTTAAAGAAATTGCGTCCACGCAATATTTAAGAAGAAGATATGTAGTAACAACCATAAAAGCATATTCAACACAAAAGAAATTTGAAATAAGAAGTTCACCTCAAAGAGCACGAGAAAGTAAGTCCGGATGTGTTCGCTCGATGTACTCTCTAGATTCCCAAGAACAATCCTTAGGATTTGAAGACCATTGAACTTTAACAAGCGGAACATCTTTATTTCGAAGTCGTTTGACTTCCGAAACAATAATACGAATAGGATGCTGCTCAAAAGTTAAATTCGGTGAAACTTCAATCTCTTCCACAACACCGGGCTCAAGAATAGAATCGGAATCTCGAAGACATTTCCGTAATTGAGAAACGTGAAACACGTCATGGATAGCAGAAAATTGAGCCGGTAATAAAAGGCGATAAGCCATGGAACCAATACGTTCAGCGATAGGAAATGGCCCAATATATCGAGGCGCTAACTTTCCCGATCGACTGAAACGTACAACACCCTTCATAGGTGAAACACGAATAAAAACAAGATCTCCAACAGAAAATTCTAATTTCCTTCTTCGGTCATCGGCATAGGATTTTTGTCTACTCTAGGCTTCTTTCATTCTATGTAGAATAAGGTCAATTTTCTCTGTGGAATCCCGAATAAAATTTGGACCTAAAACCAGCTTCTCACCGGCCTCAAGCCAACAAGAAGGTGATCAGCATGGCCTTCCGTAGAGTGCCTCAAAAGGTGCCATACCAATACTAGATTGGAAGCTGTTATTATAGGAGAATTCAACAAGTGGAATATGATCTTCCCAACTTCCACCAAAATCAAGAACACAAGCACGAAGAAGATCTTCAAGAGTTTGATTCACACGCTCGGTTTGTCCATCGGACTGAGGATGATAAGAGGTGCTAAAATTAAGCTTCGTTCCCAAAGCTTTTTGAAGAATCTTCCAAAATCCACTAGTAAACAATGGATCATGATCACTAACTATAGAAGTAGGAACTCCATGTAATTTAACAATCTCTTTAACAAAGATCTTGGCCAAAAGAGGAACGGTTCGGTTAGACCGAACGGGAATAAAATGGGCAGATTTAGTAAGCCTATCAATAATCACCCATAAGCTATCATGACCCGAACGAGAACGGGGAAGGCCATCTATAAAATCCATGGAAATTTGGTCCCACTTCCAAATTGGAATTTCTAAAGGTTGCAATAACCCACCGGGCCTTTGATGCTCGGCCTTAACGAGTTGGCAAGTCATGCAACGCTTAACGAACTTAGCGACGTCAAGTTACATTCCCTCCCAATAATAAAGTCGCTTCATATCTGCGTACATTTTACTACTACCAGGATGAATGGTGAATTTAGAACGATGAGAATCCTCCAAAATATCCTTACGAAGATCAATAATATTTGGTACGATAAGTCTACCAAATTTTCGAATGCCGCCACGAGAATCGATATCAAATTCTTTGAATCCTTCAACATCAATTTCATCCTTAATATTTTGGCCAAGAAGAGCTAGTTCGGGATCTAGCCTTTGAGCTTCAAGAATGCGGTCTAAAAGAGAAGGATGAGCCTCAAGGCTACATAAAACAAGAGATGAACATAAATCAGGAACACGGTCTCGAATTTCACAAGAGGATAGAATCTCGAGATCGTTCCATTCGGATATCATCATCGAAACAACCGCTTGTTGCTTTCGACTAAGTGCATCCGCAACACGATTTCCCTTTCCGAGAGTATAAAGGATATCAAGATCATATGGTGCAAGAAATTCGACCCAACGCTGTTGACGCAAATTAAGTTCCTTTTGAGAGAATAATTACTTCAAGGACTTATGATCGGTATAAAGAACAAATTTCTCTCCTAAAAGATAATGATGCCAAATGCGAAGGGCGAAAACAATAGCCGCAAGCTCTAAATCATGAGTGACATATCTAGTCTCAGCAGGCTTCAATTGCCAAGAAGCATAAGCAATAACATGTTCTCTTTGCATAAGAACGACACCCAAACCAACGCGACTAGCATCGGTATAAACAACGAAATCTTGATTCTCCACGGGAATAACGAGAATAGGAGCATCAGAAAGAAGTTCTTTTAATTTCTGAAAAGAAGCTTCACATTTGTCCGACCAAATATATTTAATACCTTTCTTCTTCAAGCTAGTGAGAGGCACGACAATCTTAGAAAAGTCTTTGATAAAACGGCGGTAATAGCCCGCCAATCCGAGAAAACTACGAATCTCTGTCACACTCTCCGGTCTCTTCCAATCTTGAATCGCTTAAATCTTTGAAGGATCCACGGAAATTCCGGATTCTGAAATAATATGACCGAGAAACTTCACACGAGATTGCCAAAAGTGGCATTTAGAAAACTTTGCCTTTAATTGATTACTCCTAAGAGTTTCCAACACAATCCGAAGATGTTTTTCATGCTCCTCCTCGGTTTTAGAATACACAAGAATATCATCGACAAAGATGAGAACAAATCGGTCGAGAAAATCTTTGAAAACCTAATTCATAAGGTCAACGAAATACGCTGGAGCATTCGTCAAACCAAATGGCATGACAAGCCATTTATAAGATCCATAACGAGTACGGAACGAGGTCAATGGAATGCTATCTTCTGCGATACGAAGCTGATGAAAACCGGTAGCCAAGTCCAATTGCAAAAAGACTCTAGCACCACTAAGTTGGTCAAATAAATCATCAATCCGAGGTAAAGGATATTTATTTTTGGTAGTAAGATCATTATGCTTGCGGTAGTCAACGCAAAGCCTAAGTGTACCATCGGATTTCTTCACAAAAATAGCTGAAGCTCCCCAAGGCGAGGAACTAGAGCGAATAAATTGCTTCGTCTCCAATTCAGATAATTGTTTACGCATCTCCTCGTTTTCTTTATTGGACATACGATAAGGAGGGCGAGTGATAGGTCGAGCTCCAGGAATGAGATTAATTCTGAACTCAATTGGTCGCTTAGGTGGTAATCCTAAAACGGGCTCGAATATGTCAGAAAATTCACGAACGACGTGAATAAGAGAAATAATATCACCCTCATCATCATCGTCGTCATCACGAGGATTTAACGAATACAAAGATGCGACCAAGCTGGAAACTGAATCTTGAAGATTAATAGAAATCTGCTTAACAGATTGAGGATGTCGAAGATGAATAGTCCGCTCAGGACATAGGATATGAGCTTTATAACGGTTAAGCCAATCCATTCCCAAAATCATACCAAAGCCTAAATAACGCATGACATGCAAATCGGCTAGGAAAGGAAAATCACACAAAATAATCTCCACATCTTTACACAATAAACTGATTGTTGCGGATCCACCAACCGGATTCGCAATTCTCAAAGAAGTCATTAAACACAAAACATCCAAAGAAAAAGTATCAACAAGTTCTTTTGATATAAAAGAATGGGACGCACCCGTATCAAAAAGAACTCGAATAGGATGATCACGAAATAAAATAATTCCATCCGGAATAGAATGAGAAATACCTTGGCCACGAGATGTGTTGCCAGGGGCTTGAGCAACATTAAGCTTTCCCTCCTTTCTATTTTGAAGTTTGGGACATACATGCATAAAATGGTCCGGGCGTTTACAATAGCGACAAGTACGAGGCTTTGAACACTTGTTCGCAAAATGGTCTCTGGAACCACAGTTAAAGCATTTCCCTTCAGTAGAGGAAAAGGTCTTTGCAGTAGGAGTTGCTTGCCTCCCTTTCTTATTAGGATAGGGGCCTTTGAATTTGTTTGGCCTCTTCTTGTTATTGTTGAAGCTTGGTTTGGAACCCTCCTCTTCAACATCATTCTCCCTATCCGCCTCTTCAAGACGAAGAGCGATATCAACGAGTTGGTCGAAAGAAACTTCTAATTTGAGAAGTAATGGCTTCTTGAGACTTTTGTTTAAGCCATAGACGAACCTCTGATTCTTCTTTAAAGAGGTGTTGATGTATTCAACCCCATATTTGAAAAGCGGCTCGAAGGAGGCGACGTAATCCGTCACGGAGGACTCACCTTGAATAAGGTCTATAAATCGTCGAGCCAATGTCACTTTCTCAGCCTCTGGAATGAATTTTAATTCGAAGCGTTCTCAGAATTGCTCCCAGGTGAGATCCGCTTCATTAATCTCAGAAATAAGAAGCTCGTACCAGTCCAATGCTCTTTCTCGGAGCATACTAGAGGCCACCTGAACTCGGTGAAGGTCAATAAGATTCATGTGAGAAAAGATTCGATCGCATGACCTTAGCCAAGCCTGTACTTCAATAATAGTTTCGGAACCTTCGAATGTCTCCCCACCCAAATTAGTATAATCGCTGCACAAGCGTGCAAATCCCGACTTTGGGTGAGCAGGTTCCGGGTTAGCTCCAGCTGCTTGAGCATTTGTCACTAAATCAAGAAACTGTTGAGAAGTCATAAAAACTCCATCCTGGGGTGGAGTGCTAGATGGTACGGCTCTGGGACGGCCTGGTCTAGACATTTCTCTTCCTTAGGAAAGAAAGAAGAAGAAGAAAAAGGTTATTCGCCAAATTGAATATCAAGCAATCTTGATAGATAAACAAGGAATCATAAGGAAAATAGGATGAATCGGTACGAAGACTCGAATTAAATCCTAAAGCACGACTCCTAAGATGGACTTAGGACGATAATCCTTGTTATAATATTCCATATTGTTCCGAAGTTTGGCTCTGATACCAAGCTGTGACACCCCACCTCTATACCCACGCTAGCCAAGAACACTACGGTGTAATGCTGTCAACTAGCATGGAGAATAAGGCTGTTGAGGAGCGACCATCTGTGTAATTGCTTTGCGCGAGCAGCGATATGTCAGATAGTATAACATGCATTTTATTGCAAGAGGAAAAATCCGACATACCGATACTAACCCAAAGCTACTACACTGTGGCTATAATAATCTTCGGAAACAAATATAGAATAAGCATAACATAAATCAGTCACAGACAATTCATATCACAAAGGCGGAAATAGATATGAATATTACACTAGGAAGTGTACATCAGAGTAGTGGTCTAAAAAGATCCACAATATCAGAAAAGAATAGTTTCACGAACTACACAAAAGAATAAGTATACATTATGGAGTCTATATCTCAAATGTATACAACAAAATAAACTACTGATCTAAGTAGTTAGCCAAAAGTCAGAGTAATGATCCTGGATGAGAAGTCAAACAGAAGCACTTGTAACATCTCGGTCTAACCCGAGTATTGTTTAAAAAGAAAATAATAAACGGATCAGTCTAGCTATAAATATCAGATGAAACGATATAGAATCAGAGCTATGACTAAACACATAACAATCACAATGCCAAGCTGTGATATATAAGTAATTGAAAATCAACAAGAGATTAATCAATATCACAAAATCTACACAAGAATCAAAGAAATGTCATACTCCTTATTTCGTTCATCAAACCACAAATATTGACAATTGTATCAATGTCAATCATAAAAGTCAATGGCACACAAATTCGCCAATGCACAAATGTTGATAAAACTTATCAATGGAAATCACGAAAATTGGTGAAACACAAATTCTAGAAATCATCTGAAGAAATCCAGAAATCACAAAAAGGGGGGAGGCCTATCACACGAACGGGAGCATGAAAACTCACCAACATATGTATCACACGAACGAGACGCTATCTCATGGTAGCTAGCCATTAATTTTTGACACACGAACGGCCCGAAGACCATGGGGCGCTACCCCATAAATTTGAGTCGAAACTCCACAAAACGGGGTTTAGTCTTCCTCGCAGACAAAGAGACACCGCACATTGCTAGTCTAAATCACAAAAATGATCGTCATGATCATCAAGAAGTGTCAATTACAGTAAGCTAGTAAATATATGAGCTTAGCTTCATGTCCCATAACCACTAGCTTAACTTAAATATTTACGAACAAATTGTAGATCTCCACTAGAAAATTGTCACAAGAGATTTAATCGAACAAGTCCAAGAGTTAACCGACGAAGTAAACGCAAGCGTTTCAAACCACTCGTTTTACTATGTCGTTTAATTAGATTTCTCATACGAGTGAGGTAAAGGTTTGTATATACTAATAGATTGGAAATCGGTTTGAGAAAACGAGCTTTGTAATAAAATAATGTTGAAATCATTTGAAGAAAGAGTTTTGATATTTACTACTAGTATAGAAACCTTTATATTTTTAAAGTGACAAATCACAAAGAAGATTGTAGGAACAATCAATCACTAAAATTCACATACGAAGATGTGAATAAAAACCCAACGAAACCGATAAAGAATCCATCAAAATGGATATTCAAAAATCCCTAAAAAGGAGTCATCAAAGTCATAACAAATGATAACAACACATAGGAAACAACACGAATCAACTAAAGTTGGAAATTCAAACAACTAGGCGAAATAGGCAAAAATGCTCCAGGTCGGTCGGCCGGACACAGAGCTCGGTCGACCGAACCAGGGGTTGGAAGTGCTTGGGGCACCAGGTCGGTCGACCGGCCCAGGGGCTCGGTCGGCCGAAGCCTGTAACCGACACTTCCAAACAGTGGAAGGAAGTGCCTGGGTAGCAGGTCGGTCGACCGGACCCTGAGGTCGGTCGGCCGAACCTGTAGTCAGCACCCCCCATGCCCAACTAATGAATGCCAATCTCTTCCAAATTTCTATCGGACGAGCAACGGCACAAGGGTTTACGCCAATCGACTACCCGGCCATAGAAGCTTCTCGGTTCATCACCAAAACATAATCAAAACATCAAAAACTATGATTTTTAAAGAATTGAACCCAAAACACCAAAAATTGGAATATTCACCAAATCAATCCAAACCAAAAGCAAATGCACACGAACAGGTGTTAGGAATTCATACCTAACAATTGAAGATAATTATAAGCATAGATGTGAGATAAAAATCTCACCTTTGAAGCCAAGCAATTGAAAAAGAAGCTTGAAAGCAAAAGAGAATCAACCACTCTTCAAATCCAACTCAAGAAGCTTGATTCTAAGCTAACAAGAGAAACATTTCCTAAATTAGGTTTAGGAATTTCTGAAATTGATAAGAGAATGAGTTGGAGAAGAAGAAGAGAAGCTTACCAATGGGTTCTTCTATTAGTTTGGAGCTAGGAATTTGATTTGCAAAAGAAAACTAGGGTTTTGGAGTTTTAATTTCCAATCTCTCCCACCATTATTGCCTTAGAACTGAAAACAGAAGAGAATGAGGGTGAGTGGGGAAGAGTGGCTCAGATTTGAGCATAAGTTAACATAGGGATGAGCCCAAAACCAAACCCAAAGTGAAAAGTAGCAAAAATCAACTTTCTCCAAACATATCGAAGCTTATACTCAAAAAGGTCGCAAACGGCATTTTAAACTCAATGGGAGTGGTCCCGAGTCCTAATTCGACCGTATGCAAAAAGTAGCTTTTCGGACTAAAATCCGACTAACGATAAAATATTTTAAATAAAATATTTAAATATAAAATCGATAAATATGCGGGTTGTTACAGACTCCCCTCCTTAAAGAATTTGCGTCCACGCAATATTTAAGAAGAAGATATGTAGCAACAACCATAAAAGCATATTCAACACAAAAGAAATTTGAAATAAGAAGTTCACCTCAAAAAGAACGAGAAATAAGTCCGGATGTGTTCGCTAGATGTACTCTCTAGATTCCCAAGAACAATCCTTAGGATTTGAAGACCATTGAACTTTAATAAGCGGAACATCTTTTTTTCGAAGTCGTTTGACTTCCGAAGCAATAATACGAACATGATGCTGCTCAAAAGTTAAATTCGGTGAAACTTCAATCTCTTCCACAACACCGGGCTCAAGAATAGAATCGGAATCTCGAAGACATTTCCGTAATTAAGAAACGTGAAACATGTCATGGACAGCAGAAAATTGAGCCGGTAATAAAAGGCGATAAGCCATGAAACCAATACGTTCAGCGATAGGAAATGTCCCAATATATCGAGGCGCTAACTTTCCCGATCGACTGAAACGTACAACACCCTTCATAGGTGAAACACGAATAAAAACAAGATCTCCAACAGAAAATTCTAATTTCCATCTTCGGTTATCGACATAGGATTTTTGTCTACTCTGGGCTTCTTTCATTCTATGTCGAATAAGGTCAATTTTCTTTGTGGAATCCCGAATAAAATTTAGACCTGAAACCAGCTTCTCATCGGCCTCAAGCCAACAAGAAGGAGATCGACATGGCCTTCCGTAGAGTGCCTCAAAAGGTGCCATACCAATACTAGATTGGAAGCTATTATTATAGGAGAATTCAACAAGTGGAATATGATCTTCCCAACTTCCACCAAAATCAAGAACACAAGCAAGAAGAAGATCTTCAAGAGTTTGATTCACACGCTCGGTTTGTCCATCGGACTGAGGATGATAAGAGGTGCTAAAATTAAGCTTCGTTCCCAAAGCTTTTTGAAGACTCTTCCAAAATCCACTAGTAAACAATGGATCACGATCACTAACTATAGAAGTAGGAACTCCATGTAATTTAACAATCTCTTTAACAAAGAGCTTGGCCAAAAGAGGAACGGTTCAGTTAGACCGAACGGGAATAAAATGGGCAGATTTAGTAAGCCTATCAACAATCACCCATAAGCTATCATGACCCGAACGAGAACGGGGAAGGCCATCTATAAAATCCATGGAAATTTGGTCCCACTTCCAAATTGGAATTTCTAAAGGTTGCAATAACCCACCGGGCCTTTGATGCTCGGCCTTAACGAGTTGGCAAGTCATGCAACGCTTAACGAAGTTAGCGATGTCAAGTTTCATTCCCTCCCAATAATAAAGTCGCTTCATATCTGCGTACATTTTACTACTACCGGGATGAATGGTGAATTTAGAACGATGAGAATCCTCCAAAATATCCTTACGAAGATCAATAATATTTGGTACGATAAGTCTACCAAATTTTCGAATGCCGCCACGAGAATCGATATCAAATTCTTTCAATCCTTCAACATCAATTTGATCCTTAATATTTTGGCCAAGAAAAGCTAGTTCGGGATCTAGCCTTTGAGCTTCAAGAATGCGGTCTAAAAGAGAAGGACGAGCCTCAAGGCTACATAAAACAAGAGATGAACATAAATCAGGAACACGGTCTCGAATTTCACAAGAGGATAAAAACTCGAGATCGTTCCATTCGGATATCATCATCGAAACAACCGCTTGTTGCTTTCGACTAAGTGCATCCGCAATACGATTTCCCTTTCCGGGAGTATAAAGGATATCAAGATCATATGGTGCAAGAAATTCGAGCCAACGCTGTTGACGCAAATTAAGTTCCTTTCGAGAGAATAAATACTTCAAGGACTTATGATCGATATAAAGAACAAATTTCTCTCCTAAAAGATAATGACGCCAAATGCGAAGGGGGAAAACAATAGCCGCATGCTCTAAATCATGAGTGGCATATCTAGTCTCAACAGGCTTCAATTGCCTAGAAGCATAAGCAATAACATGTTCTCTTTGCATAAGAACGGCACCCAAACCAACGCGACTAGCATCGGTATAAACAACGAAATCTTGATTCCCCACGGGAATAACGAGAATAGGAGCATCAGAAAGAAGTTCTTTTAATTTCTGAAAAGAAGCTTCACATTTGTCCGACCAAATGTATTTAATACCTTTCTTCGTCAAGCTAGTGAGAGGCACGGCAATCTTAGAAAAGTCTTTGATAAAACGGCGGTAATAGCTCGCCAGTCCGAGAAAACTACGAATCTCTGTCACACTCTCCGGTCTCTTCCAATCTTGAATCGCTTCAATCTTTGAAGGATCCAAGGAAATTCCGGATTCTGAAATAATATGACCGAGAAACTTCACACGAGATTGCCAAAAGTGGCATTTAGAAAACTTTGCCTTTAATTGATTACTCCTAAGAGTTTCCAACACAATCCGAAGATGTTTTTCATGCTCCTCCTCGATTTTAGAATACACAAGAATATCATCGACAAAGATGAGAACAAATCGGTCGAGAAAATCTTTGAAAACCCGATTCATAAGGTCAATTGCGAAAAGACTCTAGCACCACTAAGTTGGTCAAATAAATCATCAATCCGAGGTAAAGGATATTTATTTTTGGTAGTAAGATCATTAAGCTTGCGGTAGTCAACGCAAAGCCTAAGTGTACCATCGGATTTCTTCACAAAAATAGCTGAAGCTCCCCAAGGCGAGGAACAAGAGCGAATAAATTGCTTCGTCTCCAATTCAGATAATTGTTTACGCATCTCCTCGTTTTCTTTATTGGACATACGATAAGGAGGGCGAGTGATAGGTCGAGCTCCAGGAATGAGATTAATTCTGAACTCAATTGGTCGCTTAGGTGGTAATCCTAAAACGGGCTCGAATATGTCAGAAAATTCACGAACGACGTGAATAAGAGAAATAATATCACCCTCATCATCATCGTCGTCATCACGAGGATTTAACGAATACAAAGATGCGACCAAGCTGGAAACTGAATCTTGAAGATTAATAGAAATCTGCTTAACAGATTGAGGATGTCGAAGATGAATAGTCCGCTCAGGACATAGGATATGAGCTTTATAACGGTTAAGCCAATCCATTCCCAAAATCATACCAAAGCCTAAATAAAGCATGACATGCAAATCGGCTAGGAAAGGAAAATCACACAAAATAATCTCCACATCTTTACACAATAAACTGATTGTTGCGGATCCACCAACCAGATTCGCAATTCTCAAAGAAGTCATTAAACACAAAACATCCAAAGAAAAAGTATCAACAAGTTCTTTTGATATAAAAGAATGGGACGCACCCGTATCAAAAAGAACTCGAATAGGATGATCACGAAATAAAATAATTCCATCCGGAATAGAATGAGAAATACCTTGGCCACGAGATGTGTTGCCAGGGGCTTGAGCAACATTAAGCTTTCCCTCCTTTCTATTTTGAAGTTTGGGACATACATGCATAAAATGGTCCGGGCGTTTACAATAGCGACAAGTACGAGGCTTTGAACACTTGTTCGCAAAATGGTCTCTGGAACCACAGTTAAAGCATTTCCCTTCAGTAGAGGAAAAGGTCTTTGCAGCAGGAGTTGCTTGCCTCCCTTTCTTATTAGGATAGGGGCCTTTGAATTTGTTTGGCCTCTTCTTGTTATTGTTGAAGCTTGGTTTGGAACCCTCCTCTTCAATATCATTCTCCCTATCCACAAAACGGGGTTTAGTCTCCCTCGCAGACAAAGAGACATCGCACATTGGTAGTCTAAATCACAAAAATGATCGCCATGATCATCAAGAAGTGTCAATTACAGTAAGCTAGTAAATATACGAGCTTAGCTTCATGTCCCATAACCACTAGCTTAACTTAAATATTTACGAACAAATTGTAGATCTCCACTAGAAAATTGTCACAAGAGATTCAATCGAACAAGTCCAAGAGTTAACCGACGAAGTAAACGCAAGTGTTTCATACCACTCGTTTTACTAAGTCGTTTAATTAGATTTCTCATACGAGTGAGGTAAAGGTTTGTATATACTAATAGATTGGAAATCGGTTTAAGAAAACGAGCTTTGTAATAAAATAGTGTTGAATCATTTGAAGAAAGAGTTTTGATATTTACTACTAGTATAGAAACCTTTATATTTTTAAAGTGACAAATCACAAAGAAGATTGTAGGAACAATCAATCACTAAAATTCACATACGAAGATGTGAATAAAAACCCAACGAAACCGATAAAGAATCCATCAAAATGGATATTCAAAAATCCCTAAAAAGGAGTCATCAAAGTCATAACAAATGATAAGAACACATAGGAAACAACATGAATCGATTAAAGTTGGAAATTCAAACAACTAGGCGAAATAGGCAAAAATGCTCCAGGTCGGTCGGCCGGACACAGAGCTCGGTCGACCGAACCAGGGGTTGGAAGTGCTCGAGGCACCAGGTCGGTCGACCGGCCCTGGGCTCGGTCGGCCGAAGCCTGTAACTGACACTTCCAAACAGAGGCAGGAAGTGCCTGGGTAGTAGGTCGGTCGACCGGACCCTGAGGTCGGTCGGCCGAACCTGTAGTCAGCACCCCCCATGCCCAACTAATGAATGCCAATCTCTTCCAAATTTCTATCGGACGAGCAACGGCACAAGGGTTTACGCCAATCGACTACCCGGCCGTAGAAGCTCCTCGGTTCATCACCAAAACATGATCAAAACATCAAAAACTATGATTTTTAAAGAATTGAACCCAAAACACCAAAAATTGGAATATTCACCAAATCAATCCAAACCAAAAGCAAATGCACATGAACAAGTATTAGGAATTCATACCTAACAATCGAAGATAATTATAAGCATAGATGTGAGATAAAAATCTCACCTTTGAAGCCAAGCAATTGAAAAAGATGCTTGAAAGCAAAAGAGAATCAACCACTCTTCAAATCCAACTCAAGAAGCTTGATTCTAAGCTAACAAGAGAAACATTTCCTAAATTAGGTTTAGGAATTTCTGAAATTCATAAGAGAATGAGTTGGAGAAGAAGAAGAGAAGCTTACCAATGGGTTCTTCTATTAGTTTGGAGCTAGGAATTTGATTTGCAAAAGAAAACTAGGGTTTTGGAGTTTTAATTTCCAATCTCTCCCACCATTATTGCCTTAGAACTGAAAAGAGAAGAGATTGAGGGTGAGTGGGGAAGAGTGGCTCAGATTTGAGCATAAGTTAAACATAGGGCTGAGCCCAAAACCAAACCCAAAGTGAAAAGTAGCAAAAATTAACTTTCTCCAAACATATCAAAGCTTATACTCAAAAAGGTCGAAAACGGCATTTTAAACTCAATGGGAGTGGTCCCGAGTCCTAATTCGACCGTATGCAAAAAGTAGATTTTCGGACTAAAATCCGACTAACGATAAAATATTTTAAATAAAATATTTAAATATAAAATTGATAAATATGCGGGTTGTTACATCACCTCAATTTTATTTTGCAATCCATTCCAACTTTTTATTTTATTCTATCGTGTAGATTTCCCAGCCACACATCCCATACGATTGATGCCGTTAGATTGAAACTCATATAAGACAATTTTGAATTATATAAATTAACGATTTCAAATTTAATTATAATAAATCACTAAGTACTTAATTTAAACTAATTACCTATTAATGAATTTAAAAAACCTTCCTTATCTGATATTAGCCAAATGGTGCTCGAGTTCCAAAACAACAACTTGCATTAGCATACAAGCTTCAGCCTACAACTTCGTGCACTTCGTCCTCCAATTTCAACAACTAACGCTTCACCACAACACATGCCATCACCATCAGCAACCCTAACCACACCTCCAAGTCACCAATACCTAGTCGTAACTTCCCACACGCAGCTGCCAACCACTGCCTCTGACCTTGCATCGACATCCACTCTTCACTTTGTCAACCAAAACCGCACCATCCTCCAACAGCCACTGCAAACTTTAGATTGACGCCACCATCTCCTTTCGCTCTACCACATCATCAATGGCTCTAACCCACGCCAACGTTAGCGCACTGCAATCCTATACGCGACATAGCTCACGTAATTGCCTACACGCATTACGACACTTCCAAGTCTCATCACCTTCGACGATGTCCAAGGCCACTGCCAACGTTGACCTTGCCGTTTTCGATTTCACCTCGAGGCTCGAGCTACATCGTGCGATTTTTTATATTTTAAAACGATGTGATTTCTGATATTTTTTTTAAACTAATCTGCTCTATTTCCTTTTTACTGAAGGGCATCCAAACGATTTTATTTTGTTTTGCCAAGGAAAGAGAATAACGCGATTTCGGTTGTTTACTTTTTTTTGTTTGAATTCAATTTCATTCTTTCATTTTCTTTTTCCTTTCTGACGGTTTAAGAAAGAAAAGGGGAGATGGGAAAGAAGAGACGTGACATGATGGTTGTGTGTTACAGGAGGCTGAAAGGAACAAATACAGCTGTCTTGACTTAACAATTTAAAATGTTATTTAAATTTCAAATGTCTCGATTTACGTAGCTTAAAATCTCAAACCCCTATCGAGGCATGCCGCTAGGCGTTTATAATGTTATGACCCTATTCCGAACGCAATGGATTTGAGTCCTAATCTGATCGTAAGGAGAAGATAGCCTTTTGAACCCTATTATTATATTGAATTTCAATATTAATTTCAGCGCGTTTCTATCCCGTACGGTCAAACGATAACTCCAAACGCTTTGAAATTTGGAATACGACAATAATACACTATTACTGACCCAATGGAACTGGTTTCATCGAATTTCAAGACTGTGCCCCGTATCCTCGTCGATTATATCGACGATTTCTAAATTTTACGAAATCGCTTGAAATTTTCAGTTTTAAAACCTTACTAACGAAATTATAACACCAAATTCAATTTTTAAACCCATTTAAATATTCAAAATTAACCTAAAAAAATCCGGGTTGTTAGAGAAGAGCAGGAGCAAAAGAAATGACGTGATTTTTTTGCATGTTTGAATATGCAAGGTCAAATCGAAGGCGACTAAGAAAAGAAGGGAAGTAATAGTCAAGTCAAAACATAAATGTTTATATCTAAATTTCCAAATCGTCTCGATTTCTTAACATAAAATCTTGAACTCCTATCGAGGCGTGACACTAGGTGTTTATAATGTTATACCCCTATTCCAAACGAAATGGAAAAGGTTTCAAGCCCCAATTCGATCGTATGGAGAAGATAGCTTTTAGAACCAAATTATTATATTGATCTTTCGATATTAATTTCAATATGTTTAAATCCCATACGATCAAACGATAACTCCAAACACTACGAAATTTGAAATCCGAAAATAATACAATATTACGGATCCAAAGGAAGCGGTTTCATCAAACTTCAAAACTATGCCTCGAATCGCTGTTTTAACGCATCGATTAAATCAACGATTTCAAAAATTGACAAAATCACTTGAATTTTCAGTTTCAAAATCTTACTAACTAATTTCTAATTCAAATATAATTTATATCAACATTGGAAATTATTTCGACTCATTTCAACTCCAATTCCAATTATTTACCATTTTTGTATTATGATAAATCGCTATATTTGAAATTTGATTTCATTCTGTAAATTTTGACCAAAATATTTATATTTAAAATCAACTTATATCCTAAATCCCATATTTAAAACCATTTAAATGTTTAAAATTAACCGTCGAAAAATCTATGTCGTTACATTCCTTCTCCCTTAAAGAATTTTGTCCCCGAAATTGCTAAGACAAGAAAAATGCTTTAAACCCATTAACCTATCAAAACCCAATTAGTTAAAGTTCGATATTCCACCTTTCTAAATCTTTTAATTCCAACAAACAATTAGTTTTCATATTATAAATCAAAATCCTTTATTTTCACTTCAACTTAAAAATCACCCATTTTAAGTAAACAAAAACTTTTCCAAAAAATTTTGAAAATTTTCTAACACCCAAAATTTTCAGAAATTTTTTGCCAGTCTTCTTTGTACGGGGGACCTTTTGCAATTTTACAAGAGAAATAAATATATATACATCGATCCACACGGTCGAAAACAAGATATATATATATATATATATATATATATATATATATTCATATTTTGCAGTTTTAAGTTCGAAAACGTACCTTATTTTAGCATTTTTAAGCGAGCGGCTTATTTTATATGCAATTTGCGCGACCAAAATCAAGCAAAACAGCTCCATATACCTGTACTTACTTAGTTTAAACACTTAAGTACCAAAACATGAAATTCTAGTAATGTTTCATTTATTCAACTGGTTAACACATGAATTTCATAAGCAATGCATGCTAAACATATATATATAAGCAATTAATAAGATTCTGATACTAATTTAATTACTTTCAATTGATCCATATATCATTTCATTCATCCGATACGATTTACAACAAAATTATTTACATCCAATTCATTTTATATCAAACAAACCCATATCCATTTCAAATTGATTTAAAAATTAATTTTACTCACTTTTATTAATTCATAGATTCCGATGCCAATTTTTCTACACAATTTCGGCGATATTCATTTAATAGAATAATCATTTAAGCTTATAGCTATTTCGTTTTGATTCCAAATCAATTGATATTTAATTTTATTCTATTTCAGATTTTGTTCACAATCAATTCACTTACATTTCATTCATATCCACGTTCATTATATTCAAATCTATTCTATTAAGCATGGAATCATTGCATGCTAATTTATTTATGAACCATTTCATAAATTTATTTAAGCCAAGCTTTTATTCAAAATATTTACTAAAGTTAATATGTTTAGTTTAAATTATTTGAACTATATAACTTAAGTTTATTTTTTTCAACCAACCTCCATTTCATTTATTAATTAGTTAATTAGTTCGTTCATTTAATTCACTTCAAGTTTTAATTTCAAGCTTGAATTTCTTTAAACAACATCCACGGCCATATTCAATTTATTTTTACTTACTTTGAATTTATTTATAACCTAAATCATCACTATTCCAATCCATTTCTATTTTATTTAATTCCACACATTTCAGAATATATTTATTTCGCTTACACGTAAGTCGAATTTTATTTATAACTCAAGTTCCACATTTCAGTTTATTCGATCCCACTCAACACAAATCCAATTTTGATATCTGATTTACTTGAAAGATCACTTCATTTAACCTTTTTTGAGTGCAAATTTATTTTATAATTCAAGTTTGGATTTTATCTCCTTCACCAAATTATCAAACCATTTTTATTTTGGTTTTTCTATTTCACTTTTCAATTTCAATAAGTCACACAACTTATTTTTCACATTTCCATCAATTCTACACTCGAGTATATTCACATTTTATTTTTAACTCGAGATTATGCATTTATTTATAGCCCAAGTTTATTTTTATTCCATTAATTTAAATTTTTAAAAGCTATTCCAATTTATTTATTCACAATTCCAACTCTTTATTTGAATTTTATTTCATTCAAAATTTATACCTTATAGTTATATAATTATTTCACAATTTAAATTTATATTTACTTCAATTCAATATTGTTTCTACTTCACTTCAACTTTTATAACTCATAGTTATATAGTCGCTTTGTAATTCACATTTGCACATTTAATTCAATTCCATACGATTCAAATCCAATTCACCTTTTTATTTGAATTTCAATTCCTTTTTAACCAACATTCAAAATCATATTCGAGTTATTCATACTTAAATTAATTTCACACCAAATCATTTTATTTTTAATCGATTCAATTTAAATCAAGTAAGAATTCAATTCAAATTTCAGATTTTTCCACTTCCTTACTTATATTTATATATCAATTTCACCATTCGAATTCATGGTCTCAATTCCTAATAAATTTATTTATCTTTCCTTAAGTTAAATTCAATTCACATAATCTATTTTAACTTACTTAGGTTAAAATTTATTTCCCAAAACTCAAATTCCATACTTTTCTTCCTTACAAAAATCATTCTCACTTTATGTGATGACCCAGAATTTCTATCAATTTAAATTAGAATAGTTAATTGATTTTAAATATTTAAAAGTTAATTCTTAACTTGAATTCAAATATCACTATTTATTTGATAATTAAACTATTGAATTTAATAATTGGAATTGGGTAAATTGTTGAATCTGAAATTCTAAGCCTGTTTAAATTAATTTGAAGGCTTGCAAAAAATTTATATCGATAGTACTAAAGATAGCTTTTAAATATTGATAGCTTTCAAAAAATAATTTGAAGGCTTGCAAAAAATTAACTTTTAAATATTTAAAATCAATTAAATATTCCTATTTCAAATTCTTAAAAATTCTATGTCGTCACACGTACAAAGGAGACTCTGCCGAAAATTTTTGAAAATTTTGAAAGTTTGAAAATTTTTGAAAATTTTTGTTAGCGACAAATGGTTTCAAATTGGAAATTGAAATAAATTAGTTGATGAAACTAATTTAAATAAAGGTATGAATCAGTTATAAATGAAAGATAAAATTCAATATTCAGAGTTGAAGATAAATTGAATTCATATGCAAATGGGAAAACTAATTTGAATAGAAGTAGATATGAAACTTATGTAAGGAAATGTATAAAATGAGTTCAAAAGTTACGATTGAATATTATTGCTAAGTAAGATATGCATGTATTATAAAGGGAAAGGAAAATTGGTTTTGATTTCAGGAGATAATTTGAATTGCCCCACTAAAAGGTATGTGTTTAAATTTCTGTATGAAATTTGATTGGGTTTTTGATCTAGCCACTTGGCTTTTTGTTTTCTTTTGGAATTTGGGAGCCCATAGAGGCATTTTGTAGCTGTACCGAGCTAGCCGCCCAAAGAAGTCAAATACGTTTCACCCAAAATCAAATTGAAACAATGGCCGCCCGTCTCTCTATCGTCCCTCTCGTCCTCAAATTCAATAAAAGAAAACCATCTTCAAATCGAGTTCCTTATTCTCGAACGATCCGAGTATTGAGGATTAGTGGCATCTCGATGCCAAGTCTTGGAGCAGCTAGGGTGGCGTTCGCGATGCGAATGAGGCGGCGACCACGAGAGGGTTTCGGCTTCACGTTAATCGAGGGTGAGGCTCACGGCTTTGGGATGGCGACGCGAACGCGACTGGGTGATCCCGACTGGAGTTTCTTGAGTTTAAAGTTTGCGTGATGGAACTCGACGATGTTGGTTGGGTAGTTGGCAGCGATACTCGAACTCGGCAGGTTGGGTGGCACCTCAACGACGAAGCGTGGATCTCGAGTGCATTAGCATCTGGGAGGCGCGGAAAAGGGATGTCATGAAGAAAAAGGCAAAGTTTGTCGATTTGCAGTAAGGTAACGAGTTCCTTTTATTTATTTAAATTGTGTAAATAATTGTTTATATATTTGCAAAACAAAAAAATATATATCTAGATGGAAATATTCATACATGTTTTAATATGTACAAATAAATAGTAAATAAGTGTATATTGGGATAAGAGTTGAAGAAAAATATAACTAAAAATATAATAGGAATTTTTAAAGGGGTAGTTTATATAAAATTAAGTTTTGATAACTATTGATTGTTATTACAAGTATGTGAAGTTTCAAAAAAAAAGTAAATATACAAACACATTTTTTAGTTACTGGTCTATTTTAAATTAATGTATTATGGAGATTAATTTGTTTAATCAACTTATTTAATTTATTCAAGTAACAAAAAGATTTGTAAAAAGGCGAAAATTAGTTTAATTTTTTTTTTTAAAAATAAATCATTAGTTGAGCAATCTATTAAATGAAAATTAATTGTCTGATTGTTCCAAATATTAATAAATCATATGATTATTTATATAAGGTCAAAGATCGGGGAAATCGGGTCGAGATTGGAAAGGGTTGCAACTTAAAAGCAAAGGTGAGTTGATCTCACTCTCCTGGATTTTTATTTAAATTTAAATGGTTGAATTTAAATAATTGGTTGAATGGTTGGTTTGTTTTGATGTGCTATATTATATATAGTAGTGTATAGTGTATATTGGAGTGATTGATATTCTGTGATGGATATTATTAGTTATTGTAATATTGAATGCTTTAAAATTAATTAATAGGTAATTAAGATTAATTAATTAATTTAATTAAATAATTGGAATTGGAATTAATAATTGATTAATGATTAATCAATTTGGAATTAAGATCATTAATTAAGTTATTAATTAATGATGAATGAATATTAATTATGTAATTAAGTTTTAAATTAAGGTTAATTAGTTTAATAATTAACCTTAATTAATGAATGATTAAAGATAATTTAATTGGTAATTAATTTAAGTTAATTACCTTATAAAATAATTTGAGGATGGTTAATGAAGGTCCTTAACCAGGATTATTTAATAATTAATTAATTTGGTTAATTTTTATAATTAATTAGATTAATTAATTTAATAATAATCAATTGTAAATGGTTTGAGTGTAATTACTTGATAAAGTAATTAAGAAATTGATTACTTAATGTAATTAATTTAATTTAATGAGATTGTTTAATTTAATTTATTAAGTTTAATTAATTTTAAACACTTGAGTTTTATGAATAATTACTTTATGTTATTAACGATTTGGAAATTACTTAGTTAAGTAATTGTTTAATAATTACAGGATCGTAATTAAGTGGAGATGTTTAAGTGTGAGGTAATTTGGTTTAATTATTTAATAATTAATCAAGGGATTAATTAAGAAACTAATTTAAGGATAATTAATTTGGTTTAATATAGTGATTAAAATAGTTAATTACTTGGAGTAATTAATTTAAGGAATAATTAAGGATCATTAATTATTTTAATTAATGATGTAATTAAAGATGATTAATTATGATTAATTAATCAATAATAAGTAATTAAGGGTAATTAATTAATGTAATTAATTAAGGATTAATGTAATTAATTATGATTAATTAATTAATTGAAGTAATTAAAGGTTAATTACTGTTTAGTTGAAGATGATTAATTTGTAAAATTAATTAAGAATAATTATATGAAGGTAATTAAAGGTAATTAATTAAAGTAATTTATGATTGATTAATTGATTGTAATCAATTAAATGATTGAGTAAGCAAGATTTGTATTGATGAAATAATTAATTTAATTTATTTTAAATTAATTAAAGATGAAGTAGTTAATTTAATTCATTTTAAATTAATTAGTAATACAGACAGTTAATTTAATTCGTTTTAAATTAATTATAGGATGATGAGTAAATCATTGCTTATGGATGAATGGTTGAACTTGATTGTCTTGGATGCTTTGTAATCTCAGTAATGAGATAAATAATATTGTGTGGTATGGATGTTTGATTGTATTGTGATGATAACTTAGATTATCTATTTGATGGAGATATATGGAATATCTATTTGATAATGATAATGTGAATTACCTGTTATTTGATAATGTTAATTATCAATTATGGTTTATGAATTATCTATCTGTGTGTATATAGATACTGTAATTGAATTGTTTTAAAAACCTTTAAAACAACTTGGACCTTAAAAGACACGCTTTGGTTTTCGATGCGACCGGGATCGGGTTTCCATATTTGGATATCCGAAAACGACATCGATTCCAAATAACGTTAGGTCGTGAATTCAAAGTGGAGCTTTGTGAAGACTCGAGGTGTAAGAACTATGAGTCAGTATAACTCTGTGGGTGATTCCGTAATGAGTTGACGGAATTAGTTCTTATAGATTCGAGATGGTGGTTCAGAGTGCAAGGGTTATTGTCGTTAACTCTGAGGGTGATTCCAAAATGAGTGTAACGAGATAATGCCTTCGGTTTCGTTCGAACCCGGAACGAACTTGTATGGATTGAATGCTTTCAG
The DNA here is from genome assembly GCA_030765085.1 of Allium cepa. NCBI lineage: Eukaryota > Viridiplantae > Streptophyta > Magnoliopsida > Asparagales > Amaryllidaceae > Allium > Allium cepa. The sequence continues at coordinate 389,719,341 of CM060943.1, read as the reverse complement.
AACATCGTCAGGTAGACGATGAGAATTCTAAGTGATATGTCCTATAAAGGTAAGCGTAGCCTCAAGCCCCATCAACCGGGAATGGCTAAAACAGGGAAGGTGCAGCAAGGCTTCGTGGGTCGCACCCACTGGAGAGCGAGATTTACCCCTGTCTAGAGGTCCCTTTATATTTCGGCTGTGTGGACGGTTTTGAGCTCCAACCGTCGGGGTTGTCTTGTTCGGAATTATTCAGTAAGGAATGGGTCCGGCTTTGTGTTGTAGGGGGTCGGGAGTGATCCTCGGTACGTTGATCTAGGCCACGTACTGTGACGGACGGTACTCCAGTAGCCCTGCCATTGTATGGAATCCAAAATCCAATAAGTGCCAACGGTTTTGATTGTATTACCCACTTTTGTGGCTAGTAGCTGGAATTTAATGAATGTAACAATTTCGGCTATTTCTTATTTATTTGAAAACCCTAGACACTATTATAATATCATCGGATTTCCTATCAAATGTTTTGGTTAGCGTAAGGTAAAAACTTTTCCATGTTTATGTGTGGGAAGTCTTACGTGACACCTTTCTTTTCAAAAGGTTTTTGACAGTTAAGCAACTTTAACCTGTTACTCACACCAGACCCATGTCTGACCCGAAGTTTATTTTTGTTTTTCATAAACTCTTGGGTACTCAAATTTTTATGAGTAGTCAAGGGAATTCAGGTTAGGATTCAGGTTAGCTTTGACGAATTGTGGAGGAGCAATGGAGCAGGAGGCTTCTGCTTGTAGATATATATCTAGTATTCCGCTGTGTGTTCTCTGAGTTGTTGTATGGAGTTGTATAACTAGACAGGTGTCTATAACTGTCTAGTATGTGTTGTATATCTATATACTCTGATATTTGTTGTAAACTATGTAATGTATTATGTTATTAATATAATTTATTCGTTCCGCTGTTAGATTCTGATGTGTTGTTCCTTTCTTCTCTTCTTTCTATTCTCTTTTCTATCCCTTTCTTTCTTCAAGATGATGCGATTTTCCGGGAGTGGAAAGTCGGGTCGTCTCAACGCTAGTTCACAAAGTACGATACTATTAGGCATAAAGCTTGCAAAAGGTGGAGAATGAAAATGGAATTTCAAAGCTTTGGGTGGAGCAGCCGAGTGAAGTAAAAGAAAACAAAGAAAAATAAAAATAAAAATAAAATAAAAGGAAGAAGAAAGAAAATAACTGCCATTGCCTGAAGCTCCACACAAGCTAGGAGACGAAGTCCAAAAGACGAGGTAAAGAAAAAGTGTTCATGACTAGTATTTATCAATGAGCTATGCGTTTATTTAGGAAAGAAATAAAGTTTTGGGCAAGAAGAATATAAATTGCTTTAGGGACGGTTAAATGAAAATTTTGAACGTGATTTATTATCCAGAGAAGATGTGTTGAAAAATGGTATAGTGGGAAAGGAATCCATCAGAAAAGAAACGGCTTTTACCAAAAATGGAATTGGAAAAATATACGCGATTTAAAACTTGCGTTGATTGGGATAAAAGATAGGTAAGAAATAAATGAAGATTGAACGTTATTTTCAAAGTTTTATACCAAATTTAAAACAAATGAAGAAAATGGGAAGTGTAACGTTTGCACGTGTATTCAGGGCACTATACATTGAACGGCTATAATTAATTAATTTATTATTTAAGAACGCGCACTCTAGACGCAAGATTTAAATCAAACGTACTCCCACATTTAAATTTACACGTTTTTATTCATTTTATACTTGTATATCCTAAAGATTATTTTATTACATACGTACTATTTACACCCCTAATGAAACAAAACATGTATAAACACAAATTTAAAACGTGCCTTTTATAAAGCTTATTTATCCACTATCTACTATCCAATCTGACATTTTTTTTATTTCTTACTAACTAAGAAACAAAATGGTAAACGAATAAGGTTGAATTCTTTTACAAATATAAATATATTTATTATTTTGAAACGTCTATGAATTAATAATTGTTAATTATTCACACAAAGGAAAGTGGAAACCCCCGGTGAATTCAATCCAGTTTTAAAATAAATTAACAGCTCTTTGGAAGAGTCAAAAATATATATATACATTTTTAAATAAATGGAAGTAATGGCAAGGCACGGTGAATTTCCTCCTTTAAACGTGCACGATAATTGATTTAGGACAAAGACTATAATTAGAATGTGAACGGTTATACATTTGTGGGTAACGCTTCTATTAAATAAGAAGGAAAGTAAATATATTTAAAATGCGTACAACAGACGCAATACTTTATGCCCAAATATAATGAAAATAACGGATTTAAATTTCATACGTTTTCTTATACGTTATTTATCCCATCAATTAACGCGCTCTTTAAACGCGTAATTCAACAGTTTATTAATACACTGTAAATTGTGAAATTTATTACTTAACTAAAAATAGAATTTGTTTACAGTCTTCGGATTTATTTACCATTTTCTAAGAAATTTATTACTTAATTTTAATGTATATAATTCATTTTAAAAAGAACCAAAAGGAAAATAAATGTTATTACCAATATAAGTAAACATCCTCACAGTAAATCTTTTACATATATAATTCAAATATAAAAGATTTAGAAATTAAAATTTTAACATTCCAATTAGAGTTATCTTTAACCAAAGTTGAAATTTCAGAACCCTTGTCTTTTATTTAAATTTTGGGAAATGATTTAATCAAATTAAAGATTTTTATTATAATAAATCCCAAGGTTTTATAAATAAAAGAATACAGCGCTTGTAAAAATCTTGGGCCGTTACACCTTCCTTCTTCTTTTCTTCAGCTGAGCTAACAAAATTTATAAAACAACGAGATCTCGTTCAAAATTGAATCGAAGGCAACCAAAAAAAGTAATTGTTGAAGAAAAAGAAACGAAGCAAGCGTGATTGAAACTAAGGGGAAAATCAATCCTGACCTTGAAGCTTGAACTAGGCTTTAGCTCTCGGCGTGATGGGACAAAGCTAACCACGGTGACACGGTGAGGGGGAGGAGAGCAACGCGGCTGATGATTTAGGCGATTATTCGAGCCAGCGAGAGGCACGTAATCTAGGGTTTAGCGTTTTTGGATTTGCATTCGTACGTGATTACATGAGAACAAGGAGGCTCAGTCGCGGTTGGTGGTCTGGGTGCGTAGGCGATGCTGATCAAATGGTGGCAAGCACGATTTATTCTACATGAAGAAAAAGAAAATTATCGCGATCGAAATTTCCTAGAGCTTGCGTGATGGGGAAGATGAGGTTCACTATTTAGAAATATATATATATATATATATATATATATATATATATATATATATATATATATATTTGTAAATTTAGTTTAATTTAAATTGTTATCCTAGTATAAATCATAAATCTTATATACGAGGTCCAATTCGAGCGAGGAAAATTGCGTTGGGATCGCATCGAAGTCGTCTTTGACTGGAGTGGAACTGGGATTTATTTGAAGCTGAAATTATTTTCAGTTTCAAATAGAAAGGTGAGTGTTTGTACACTCACAAGTACTGAATTTTTTTTGTGATAGTTGAATTGAAATTCTGAAGTGATTTGAATTAATTGATTGTTGCTTGATAAATTTAATTGACATTTAAATTGACATCTAAATTACCCGATAGAATTTAAATTGACAGTTAAACTGAACTGGAATTGAATTGCCAGTAAACATCTGATATTTGATAATTATTTAATTGTTGTGATACATTGGTTATTTTGCATATAGGTTGCAAATGGATGCTATTAATTGATATGTGGTTGATTCGGTGTTTAATTATTTTTTAGATAACCTATTGTTATCCTATATGTTATTTGCAGTATATAAAACTATAAACTGAATTATTTCGAATAAATTAAGAAATGAGTTGAAATGATACATACTTATGATATTTACTTTGGATTGAAATGATATATATCAATCCCTAGAATTAAATTGAAATAATTGATTCACTTGGCCATAGGATAGAGAATTATATATTGACATTGGATTTGTTAAATTAAATGATTTTAAAATTTTGATTTGAATTTTTTTAAAATGATTTGGTTTAAAGAAATAAAAATCGAATTTATGGAAATCGAATTATTTTCGAAATGGAACTCGAAATTTTGAAATTTTAAATTTGAAACAAAAATTGTTTAATTAATCGAAGGTGAAAATTTTAAGTTGTAATCGAAATATAATGTGAATTTCAGAAAATTTATTTGTTTTAAAAGATTGGACTTTTATTTGAACTTTGAATATTTCTATGTAAAAGGTGATATAAAATGATATTTTAAAATTGAGCTTGGAATTTAATTATATTTGAAGATTTAGATTTTAAATTGAATATTGAAGGATAATTTGATTTAAGTGTTTTGAATCGATACTTTGGAAATCGAACTCGAATTGATATAGAGCGAAACGGTTTAATTTGAAACTGGAAGTGAAATTAATTTGGAACTGGAATTTAAATTAATTTGGAACTGGAATTAAAATTCAACTTGAAATCGAAATTTAATCGTGTAAATCGAAATGGAAATTGATTTGAATTTGAACTGTGGAGTAGAATCAATTGGCTTGGAAACTATTTTTAAATAAATTATTTTGGTATGAACTACTACAAATCTATTTTTTTAAATATTCAAGCTATTTTAATTTTCCCCACTATTTTACTATATAAACCATTTTTAATACTCAAATTATTTTCTATTAAACTATTTTCACTATTTAACTATTTTAAAACTATTTGAACTATTTTTCTAAAGTTCAAATTGGTCAAAGGGTAGAATGTTTATGTTTAAATCTTGGATTTAAATGCGAATTGGGTCAAAGTAAATGTTAACCAAAACTGTAATTCGAATCAAGTGTTGAAGTGAAATCGATATATCGAGTTGAATTAGCATTTAAAGTAAAAATATGGTTTTTTTGAAGCGGATATGATGATTTCGAAATGGATTTGATTTTAAAGCAAATATGTTATTTTGATATCAAGTACGAATTGTTTTCGAAATATAAAAGAACCAACCGGTGTGTAAAATAAGGTTTGTTTGTTATAGAGATCGGTGCCTCTTATTAGCATACTCTCTGTCAATATTGGAACCACTTTGACAACTGTGTACATAGTGGATGATATCCAGATTATAGTGTTGAATTGGCGAACGTTTACTGGAATGAAGTAAGAGAACGATGATGGATAGCCTTGACACTTTGTGTCATATTTAAAATGACTAAAAAAACAGCCTATGTCTAACAAGTGAGGTTAGTTACCTCTAACGACGTTGATCACTCGTATAGATATTGTTACTTTGACTCGATGGGTGCACATTTTGTTTGGATTGATTGTCGCGGTTGGCCATGGATGGGTTACGACCAGCAAGAAAGGGTAAACTGGAAAAATCCTACCTTGGGCATTGCCTCACGTGCCTTGCCAAATTTATCTCTATACAAGCCCATTATAAATTTGGTTTAGACCTGTAAAAATATTTTAAGATGGATCAATGTAAAGCCTTAACGCTATTTTGATATTTATTTTAATGATAGACGTTATCTATTATAATGTATACTATTATATATAAATAGTTTAACAGATCCTTAGGAGATGGAAAATCCTGTAACATCTCTTAGGTTATTGCACTCATATTTGTGATATTGATTTGACTTACATGAGTATTTTAGTCGCGACTCCATTGTTTTGTCTTTTCATTACGCTCGGGTTAGCCTCGAGTTTTTCAGCGTGTTGAAAATTGTTCTATGGAGGACGAAGATGAAGACATGGTATATTAATATAATTATTATCCCCTGCATTATGCTATTCAACTGCATTATTTATTTATTTCTAATGTGTGTGTGTACACACATATATATATGTAACTCTAACAAATGTGTATAGATTATAACCAAATGTATAGTAAACAACTTCGTGAACTGTTATTTGATTATTATATTCTATCATTTCCACTGTTAGATTCTGTATATGTTTCCTTCTTCTTTTCTTATTTTTCTTATTTAACCCCTTTGATTATCTACGTTCCGGATTGTTTAAGTCGGGCATGTGTGGATTGTTGTCGATTTAAATCTTCCAAAATATGGATTGTCACAGTTGGTATTAAAGCCAGGTTAGCGATAAACTTGGCTTTGTGGGGTTTGACTCATTAGAGATAGGGTAGTAATACCCTAGAATGAGTCTATTTGAGTGTATATATATGAGAGAGCATACTTGTTAGTGTTATAAAATGTTTTATATTATGTTTACTTATCGTTGAGTTGTTTAAGAATTCTGGTTAATGTGCGGGACGCCGTGTTATTGGTAGGGGTTTCTAAACACTTAAACGAGACAATTTGACATAATATTGTTTTTAAAAAGTTGAATCAATGAAATAATTTTACCTAACTTATATTATATATATATAGTGATTATTAATGAAATTGTTGTTAGGCGATGATAATATTTAATTATCATCGATTATTGATTGAATTAGAAATAAAATGAATATTTAATGAATTTTATTTTATGAAGCATTTGATTATTAAATTGATTGAAATATAATTACAAGAAGAATTCGTTATAACGACCAAGTTGTGAATTAATGGAATATTTAGATAATAAGTTAAGGAAATTTGTATAAGTATATTATAATATAATTTGTATATAGAAATGATATTAAAAATTGAGAATTTTGGAATTTAAAATCCTTTTGTTTTCAAAATTCTTTTTCAAAGCCTTAAAAATTAATAAATATTATTAGTTGGAAGAATTTTGGCTAGAAAAATATTTTGAAAAGATTTTGAAGAAAAAGCATTAAACTCGCTTGGTCACTAGGAAATAATTCTGGGGATGACTGCAGCATCGCCAGTATTCATTTTCAGGTTTCTGGGTGAGAATTGCTACGAGAAGAAATTTATTTTCGATAAAACAGGTTTTGATTGTGAAAGAAAAATATAATCTAAGTGTGAATTATTAAATATATGAAAATTGTTTGAACTTATAATTGAAAATAGTATTTAAGAAATAAGTTGTAACTTATAAATTTGAATAGAAAAGAAATAAGTTATAACCTACAAATTTGAATAGGAAAATAAACCAAATTTGGAATGGTTAAATTTTGGTTAAGAAAACAGAGAAAGAAATTTGAATTTGAGATACGAAATAAAATAATTGGCTTAGCTTTGCTAAATAAAATGGAGTTAATGAAATTAAGTAAATAAAATAAATAAAATAAATTCTCACTCAAGAAGCTTAAATAAAACAAAATATATTTAAAATGAATTAGATAAAATAATAAAATGAGTAATGGATCAAATGAAATAAAATTTTACTTAATGCTGATTAAATAAATTGAACTGGATATTGAAGGAAATTAGAAAAATGAGTAAACTGAATTCCACTTAAGCTATAAAATGAATTAAACAAAGGAATACGAACTTGAATTTTTAAAATGAAATGAATTTGAGTGTGTGAGAAATTGAATCAAAATAAATGTGTGTAAGTAAAATTAGTATGAATAATTGAATTTAATTTAAAATTGGAAGTTATTTTAATGCAAATGGGATGAGTTTCAATAAAAATTAAATTCTAACTAATATAATATGGAATAAGTTATTAGAATAAATTGAAGTAAACTTAAGAGAAGTTGAATTAAATTGAATATCGAAGGGAAATTTGATTTAAATATTTTGAATCGATATTTTGGAAATCGAACTTGTAATTGATATAGATCGAAACAGTTTAATTTGAAATTGGAAGTGAAATTAATTTGGAATTAGAATTTAAATTAATTTTAAATTGAAGTTAAAATTCGACTTGAAATCTGAATTGAATCGAGTAAATCAAAACGGAAATGGAAATTGATTTTAATTGAAAATTGTGGAATTGAATCAGTTTGGCTTGGAAACTATTTTTAAATAAATTATTCTAGTATAAACTATTTTAAATCTATTTTCTTTAAATATTCAAACTATTTTAACTTTCCCAACTATTTTTCTATATAAATCATATTTAATACTCAATTTATTTTCTATTAAACTATTTTAACTATTTTAATATTTTAAAACTATTTAAACTATTTTCTAAAGTTCAAATTGGTTAAAGGGTAGAATGTTTATATTTAAATATTGGATTTAAATGTGAATTTGGTTAAAGTGAATTATAACCAAAACTGTAATTCAAATCAAGTGTTGAAGTGAAATCGATGTATCGTGTTGAATTAACATTTGAAGTAAAATATGGTTTTTTGAAGCAAATATGATGACTCTGAGATGGATTTGATTTTGAAGCGAATATGATATTTTGATATCAAGTACGAACAGTTTTTGAAATATAAAAGAACCAACCAGTGTGTAAAATGACATTTGGTTGTTAAGGAGACCAGGGCCTATTATTGGCATACTCTCTGTCAATATTGGAACCACTTTGACAACTGTGTACGCGGTTGATAACATTTAGATCGTATTGGTTGAATTGGCGAACATTTACTGGAATGAATTAAGAGAACGATGATGGATAGCCTTGACACTTGTGTCATAATTAAAATGACTAAAACAGGAGTCTGTGTCTGGCCAATGAAGTTAGCTACCTCCAGCGACATTGGTCACTTGTATTACTATTATGATTTTGACTCGATAGGTGCATCTTTTGTTTGGATTGATTGTCGCGGTCGGCCAAGGATGGATTACAACCAGCCAGAAAGGGTAAACTGGCAGAACCCTACCTTGGGGATTGCCTCACATACCTTGTCATATTTATCTCTATATGACCCCATTATGACTTTGGTTTAGAACTGTAAAAATGTGTTAAGGTGGATCAACGTAAATCCTTAATGCTATTTTGATATTTATTTTACTGATAGACATTATCTATTATAGCGTATACTATTATATATAAATAGTTTAACGGATCATTAGGAGATGGAAAATCCCATAACATCTCTTAAGTTATTGCACTCATATTTGTGATATTGATTTGACTTACATAAGAGTATTTTAGTCCTGACTCGAGTGTTTTGTCTTTTCAATATGCTCGGGTCAGCCTTGAGTTTTTCAGCGTGTTGAAGATTGTTCTCTGGAGGACGAAGACAATGATGTGGTATATTGCTATTATTATTATTTTCCCCTGCATTATGCTATTCAGCTGCATTGATTATTTATCCCTGATGTGTGTCTATATAACTCTAATAAATGTGTATAGATTATAATCAAATGTATAGTAAACAGCTTCATGAACTGTTGTTTGATTATTATATTCTATCATTTCTGCTGTGAGATTCTATATTTGTTTCCTTGTTCTTTTCTTCTTTTCTTATTTAACCCATTAATTATCTACATTTCGAATTGTTTAAGTCGGCCATGTGTGGATTATCGTCGATTTAAACGTTCCAAAATGTGGGTCTTCACAACACCCCTCTAAGATTCCAATCCTACCATATCCAAATGTAATTATAGCCCATAATCCAATACGTGACATCTCAGATTAGTCCGATAGTTCGTATGTACTAGTAGCCAGATCAAGTGGGCATACCTACCCTGTAGAATTAGAACTAACCTCGCATCTACTGCATTATTTATTATAGGAGTGTCCCATATCAGTCTCCAAATTCACATTGTTGGTAGCTTGATTAGCTGGGCAGACTTCTATGTAACTTTGGACCGACCTTGCATTTCTATAACTTAGCCAAACTTCATATATATATATATATATCAATTGTGTGTGTATACTCTATCCCACACAATTTTTCATTAAGACCATATAAGGTAACCCCTTATTATGACTTTAACTATGGTTTAAATTCCATAATTGCCATTAACGACTTCCAAAGAAATTAATGATATTTACTACCTTGTCAATTCTAATCAATTCGTTCACTTCGCTATAATTAATACTCCAAAATTAGATATACATATATACACGCACGAGACTCGGATAAAATATTTCTAGTCATATGCAAAGAAACCGCTTAATAGATTTAAAATTACAAACTCATAAAAGTCTCGCATCACAAATAAAATATAGCTAAAGTCCTTAGCCAAAAACCGACTTGTATACATAAAAAGGAATCATCCAAATCTCATCTCGAATTAATATAACAGAATTAACTCCTCTATATCAAGGAACAAATCTTACAATTTAAACCTTTCATATTCTATCCAACTTTTGCAATTACCACTTTAGAGTTTAAAGGAGATTCATACTTATTTGATTCATAGAAATAGCTAGTGCAAACTATAAATAGTTAATTTCATACTTTGCACAACATTTCTTACTTTATTAATTTTCTAGAATCCATTAACACTACAAGAGAGATCAAAAGGGACATAGTGGAATAAATTATGAATTTCTTAAATCTCAGACATAGATTTGATTATACTATATTAATACAAAACAATTGAAATTTCAACAGATTCAAAGATTGACATTTACTTAGGGAGTTTTGGAGGTTTTAGTGTTATGTTTTTGTTTACCAAAATTTCCTAAGTTAGACATCAAATCCAAATAAATACTACTCAATTACAAAAATGAGAAAAAACTTTATATTTCCACTCACAAAAGGTTTCTTGTGTCCCTCCTAACTAGATTTTTATTTCACCACGCTCAATTCTCTTTCAGATCTCTTTCTTTTGGAATTTGCAGCAAAGTGAAATATATATAGGAATTAGATTTAGAATTCCGAACTAGAGAGGAACAGAATCAGAAATCAAAAGAATTAAACATCTAAACTTCTTACTTGTAGATCTTAGTTGATTTTGAAATCTAAAGAAGAAAAAGGAATTTGATCTACACCTTTTTCTAATTCTTTGTAAGATCTTCCCCTTTATAATATACAACAAATGAAGTGTATAGAGTTTAGATTTAAATTCAATAATTAGAAAGGCGACGAATTGGGAATTTAAATTAGATTAGAGATTAGAAAATATTACTGTTTCTGAAAACCTAAGGGGAAAGATTTTGACAGAGCTCCGCTGCTATTCTAAAAATTTTATGAAGGAAAAGTGAGTGTGTAGGGGTATATTTATAAACAAGTGAGAGGAAACTGGAACTATCGGATTAAAATGATCAAATTTGGGTCATTCAGGCCACACAACACTGCTCATTTTTACCTTCAAGCAATCGTCGTCTGGCTAGGGGGCGTCAACCCCTTAGTTAGAGGGCGGTCAACTTCTTAAAGGTAGAAATGCCCAATTCATTTCCTTCCATTTTCGTTCCATTTATTACTCAATTTAATTTATATGTTACTCTTAATGCATTCCAATGTTGACTAAAATGTCAAGTTACCCTTAATATTAATTATTAAGTACAAATTTTAGACCTTTCAAAATTCAAATATTAAATTTCAAATTTAAGCTCGCTTAAATTATTTTAAATCTAAAATCTTCAAGAGTCCATAACTTTTCATTTCTACTCTGATTTCAACGTGTTATACATGAAAATTGATCAAAAAATGGCTTGGTGCAACTTTTATGATCAAATTTCGACATTTAGAAAATTTTCCTTTTTAGCCTTGTTTAATTATTTAATTTCTTATTAAATTTTATGGGGTGTTTCAAGAAACTTCATATTTGGTATTTGGAAGTTGCATCGTAGTTCCACCCGTTGAAGTAAGAGTTAGGTTTCTAGCATAGTATTATTGTGCCAAAGTTATGTTTTATTAAGTAGAACGGTTTTTACATTGTGTCACCATCCTTGGGGCTGTGGCACAGTATTATTTGTATTTTACTCTTGCATCCTTTTCATAGCATGACCTTCATTGTGTGAGTAGTTTCTTTGCTCAGTATTTGCACTAATTTATATTTGATAATGTTTGAAAAATATAGGTGTAACACTTGCCCCTAAGTTTGCAACGTTCATAGATTGGTGTGGACTTTTCTCTACTTTCGTATTTTCCCTACAGCCCATCACTTCTACCTTTTCACTTCCTTTATTTAAAGAGAAAGAAAAGTCTTTATAGCCATTTTTCATTCGAATCCCACATGTCGTCCCTCTATTGGACGACCTTTGACAAGTCGTTCCTTTACTCTTTTTGACTCTTAATAAAATCTATTTTATTTCTCGTTTTAATATTTCTTGTCATCATTCCAACTGTTTAGCTGAGGTCGGAGTTGTGGTAAGTTTATATGTTTCCTTTTCTTCCTCTTCTTTCTTTTACACACTTTCAAAAATTCTAATTGTTAGCTTCATCTTCTTTAAGAATTGCTCTTTGTCCAAACTAAATTAAGGGCCTTCTATCATTTTGATTTTACTTTTTCTTATAGTGCAACTGCAATTGATAATCAATCCTAGTAGTTTCGATATGGCATCCACTTCCTCCTCTCCTTTATATTTTCCATCCGGGGTAATAGAACTAAGGGAAGCATAGGATGATGTACTTAATTTTTGGTTCAATGGTTATGTAGTAGGTTCCTGTGTCTTATGAGCATATCCGTACAACCATAGGCAGCTTTATTTCTATCACTTCTAAATACGTTCAATGTGAGATTTATCTGCCTCTTAACCAAATTCTTTATGAATGTCTCTTTGCCATTGGTGTTACACCCATTCAACTTGATGTTATCTCTTATACTTTCCGGACTGCTATATTAATGTTAGTCCTTGAGATGATGGTTTTGATGACAATAACCTTAGAATAGATTATAAACTATAAATACTAACACTATAGTTTAGATATATATTTATATGCAGGATTTAACCATGCAGATACCAAGAATGAAGACCGTATAGTATAGAGATTCAAAATATCAAGATTGTAGACTCATGACTATCAAGAATATTAAGATTATCAAGAGTTCAAGATTTCAAGAATAAGTAATTTTTATTAGGAATTTTGTTAAAACTCTTAGAAAAGCACCGGCATCTTAAAATCCAATTTATTCGTGGAATGGAATGCACTTTGAGCCCGTTAAAGGGATGGAACCCTAAGTAGGATGGAACCTACGAAAAATCTAATGGAAAATTTTTTGTATCCGCTAACTTTTATTCAAATGATTTTACAAAATCATCTTATTTTCAAAATGATTTCAAAACCTTCCTTTAAAAGAATCAAAAACATCTATCCTGATTTTAAATACTTTTAACCTCAAAATAATCTTTAATTTCAAAATCAAATTATCCATGGTTTTAAACTATCTTTTAAATATAATATATTTAATTTTTTAAATATAAAATTTTAGTAAAATTATATATATATATATATATATATATTAGTCTCTACATTTACTTATGTACTTTAACTATAGTCAAGCATATTTATAAAGTTTAAAATAGTTTTAATATAAGATAGAAGTTATGTTAAAAAAAACAAATCACCAAATTTCCTTTGGGATGTTGACATACTCAACTTACCCATGTCGACATAGTGTTAGTTGGTTTCAAAATTGAAATTTCAAAAGAAGTGTCTATTCGCCATGACCTTTCACGAATGGACATGGCTGTTGTTCTTCTATAAATAAGGGCTGATTTGAACGAATTTGTATTCACATTTTTCTGGTTTTTCATTCCTCTTCTTCTTCCACATTTCTTTATATATATTCTTACCATTACTCTGCCGAAATCACCATTGAATCTAACTAGATCATTTCCTGTTTGATTCTCTATCACTATCTCAACAAGGCCTCAGTGCTATTCAGATTTATTGACTTCTTTGTAATCAATTTAGTGAGATAAGGTGTGATTGTAGCCTTGGAAATCAATTGGGTGAACTTATTGCCTGGGAAATCAAGTATCTCTACCCAGAGGATTGTGAATCTGGAGGGTGTACCTCGTTGCCTTGAAATTGAGGGTGTAATTGTAAAATTTCTTTTGAAAGGAAATCCATACTTGTTGTGCGGGACTGGATGTAGGGTAACTCCGAGCCAGTATAAAATCCGATGTGTTCATACCTTTACTGCTTTTACTTTATATTTGCATCTGTGTTTGATTCTGTGATCATATCTGTGTCTAAATATTGCATACATATGTGTCCATATTTACAAAAACTCAAAAAGATTTAGTAATTCTTTAAAACGCTATTCACCCTCCCTCTAGTGTTAATCCTAGCCTTAAGATCCGTAATCCGCATTTCTCACATTTGGTATCAAAGCAAGGTTTTCAAAGTTTCATAATCTGAATTTTGAAAAGTTTTCAAAATGGCTACCAACACCGGTACTGTTACTAACACTAGTATCCCTGTCACTGGTTCATTTGTAGAAGGTCAGTCTACTATCAGGCCACCACTTTTTAATGGCAGTAACTATGCATATTGGGTATGTAGGATGAAAATATATTTACAATCTATAGGATTAGATACTTGGAATATAACACAAACTGAATATTCTGAACCCAAAACTGATTTTGCACAGTGGACCGCTGAGCAAAAGACTATTGCATAAAATAATTCTAAAGCAATAAATATTCTATTTTGTTCACTTGATAGGAATGAATTTAATAGAGTGTCAGTTTTTAAGTCTGCATATGAAATCTGGAAAACTTTGCAAGTTACCCATGAAGGAATAAGCAAAGTTAAACATACCAAAATTTCGATGCTCACAAATCAGTTTCAATTATTTAAAATGAATACTAATGAATCTATTTTAGATATGTATAGTAGATTTCAGGATATTGTGCATTCTCTAATATCCTTGGGAAAGGAATTTTCGGAAGAAGATCAAGTCAGAAATTTTTTAAATTCCCTTACTCCAGGATAGGATCAAAAGACACTGGTGATCGAAGAGGCAAATGACATCAGTACCTTAAAAATAGAAGAATTAATTGGAAATCTAATGTTGTTTGAAGTCCAAATGATAAGGAGAAGAGTAAGCAAAGCATCTAAAAAGAAATCAATGGCATTCTATGCATTGACCGATGGATCAGACTCAAACAGCGATAATAATGAAGAGATAGCCTTTATGACCAGGAATTTTCGGAAATTCCTGAAATACAGATGAATAATCTCAAGAGAAACATCTATAAGAACTCTGGAAATCAGAATGTAGTGCCAAATAATGTCAAATGTTTCAACTTTGATGAACCAGACCATATCAAAAGAGACTGTCCATATCCAGATAGGCAAAATCCTCCTATAAACAATGGTTCAGTAAAGAAACGAAAGTGTGCATTTACTACTACTCTAGATGACTCAGACTCGTCCTCAAGCGATGATGATCAGAAGACAGATAATTCAAATTTGTGTTTCAGGACAGTTCACGACTCCGACGAATTCAAAGAAACGGACTCAGAAAAAGGTACACACTTACAATACGATTGGTTGAAATTGCATGCTTAGAATTGATTGCTTGATTGATTGATTTTGAATTGGTGTGTTGTTTGATTTTTAAAATTTTTATTTTTTACTATTTAATTTATTTTTTGATTTTTATTTTTTAGTATCATAATATTTTCTGAAATATACTATAATTCTAATAATATTCCAAATATATATATATATATATATAGACATTAAAATAATAAGTATATATATATTAGAATACTTAGGAAAAATAAATCATAGAAATTCATAGGCACATGTCTACATGGTCCCTACCATGATGTCGACATGGGTACAGAATTTGAAATTCAAAATTTGAATTCAAATGGTTGAATTTCCCTCCACTTTTTCACTTCATTCAATTTTCTGAAAAGGCATCTTTTGACCAGAGAATGTCCTTTGAGAATCTATTTATTCACTATCTTTTATTCTTTTCACTTTCATTTTCAAATTCAAACTCTCTTCAAAATTTCAAGCTCTCTCCTCTCTACTCTAATGGCTCCTTCAAGCAACCCCTCCACCATGAGAATTTCTAGATAGATAAAAGAGCAACTCTTAATGATCCGGAGGCCATGAAAGCATACATCAATTATGCTAACTACGGAAAAGTCCATCCCGGAAAGTTTTCTTTATTTCAATATTTTTCTACTTATGAAATTGATTCTCTTTTTGCAAACAATCATGTTCTTAGTCTTATTGATGCTTCTCAAAATGATTTTGTTTACTATCCATATCTTGTTAATATTTTCCATGCAAATCTTAATCGCGGATTTTATAATGGAAATGATGATGAAATTTGGAGTATGTCAAAGGCACTAGAATAGTTTTAAATTGGGATCTTTTTGGTATCATTCTCAATTGCAAGAATATGGGAATGGATCTTTCTAGTTTCAATATCGATGAAAATGATCGTGAGACATTTCATCACATTTTTGAAGGAAATGATGATTTTGAATTCAAAAATTGAAACTTTCGACCAAAAGCTAGAATTGTCAATCTTCTTTTACAACATACTTTGACCCCAAGATCGGGGAATTTTAACAATCCTACCTCAAAAGTTTGTAAAGCACTTTTTGCTATTTTTGGAAAGTATGATATTAATTGGGAGCAAGTTATTTGGATGAACTTCATCCCAAAAATTTTGAAATGGGAGAAAACACTTTGTATTATGGAATCTATCTTACTCGTATTTTTAACTATTTTGGAGTAGATTTCAAAGGAGAAGAATTTGTTTCTAGAAAGGTTTTCAATCACTCAAATATTTCTCTTATGAAAATTCTAATTTTTTTTCAACCTCATGAGACTCTTGCCGAAAAGGAAGAGCGTTTGGCTCATGAGGCACTAGTACAAAACTGGTCATTTGTGTCGGTTGTGTAACCCTTGTTGTGTCGGTTTTACAACCGACTCATATGAAGACAACACAAAAGACATTTTTCTGTTGTGTCGGTTGTACGACCGACACAAATATCAATCATTTATGTCGGTTGTTATTAAAAAAACCGACACAAAACTATGAACAGTTGTGTCGGTCTTTCTAAAAGGACCGACATAAATCAGCTTGTATAGTGAAGCACACCGCCGTTTATTGCGTCGGTCCTTTTAGAAAAACCGACACAACTGTTCATAGTTTTGTGTCGGTTCTTTTATAACAACCGACACAAATGATTGATAGTTGTGTCGGTTATGTTTTTTTTTCAACCGACATAATTGATATACAGTTGTATCGGTTCCCTTTGAAGTAACAACCGACACAAGTAATATCTGAAGCAAAAAAAAAAAAAAATATTACCGTTTAAGATTTTAGAAACAGTATGAAATTGAATTTTAATTTTTTATAAACCAACGTTACTATGAACTGATTGAAAAAAATATAATTATATTATCCATCAACATAATTCATGTTTACAGACCAAAATAGAATATAATCTATCACAAACATAACGTACATAACAAAATACCAACGTACGTAACAAAAGATCAGTGTACACAACCAACTACATCCAATTATACAAGATAAAACTAGCTAAATTCTCTCGAACCTCGTCTATCTCTTGTTGGTTATAAGAACCGTCTCGTACAAAGTCCTGCAATTAAGAGAATTGTTATACAAAAGACAATAATTAAGTCAGGAATACTCTGCATATATAAAAGATCAATCTGAGAGGAATGTAATTCAAACACAGGTTGAACCATGCATAAGCTGAATATTGGAAACAAATTAAATGATAGCTACAAGGAAATTTATTTCGAGATCCCTGTTTTACAGACAGCCCCTACTTCATCACCAACTGATATCTCCTCATAACCATCAAATTGCTATCCTCTTTCACAAACATACATCACTTCACTCTCTCATTTCTGCCACCAATACACACCATATCCTCCACAAAGCAACAAACTCCAATACCATCACATCTCTGATCAATCATACACTGCAATTGCCTGAACCACCGGCATCACAATCCCATCTACACATCAAACAAAACTCCAAGTACAATACCACTTCACCCAATGCTTCACAGTATCTCCACAAACTTCCGCATTGCTCAAACTAACATTACAAACCAATCCAACCAGATAAAACAACACAACCTGCCATACAACCTGCAATAATACTGCAACTTAGGAAATGAAAACAAGGTTCACTATTTTCAAATCACAATTTTGGAGTACAACTCCAGATGTAGTCATCAGGTAGTAGCAACCATTGTTCAATACTTCCTTTTCCTAGAGATTGCTTCAAACTCAATTTTGATTTGACACTTTAGGGAATGAGCATTTCTTTTTAGAGTTAGCTGTAGCGATTTCAATAAGTAGCCCAGAGTTTGTTAAGATCCCTTGAAAGCGTCCTATACATTTAGTCACGCATTCTGTATTTATTTTAATACTTGTATCACGTATATCCCTTCATAGTAAAATCTACGCATGCATGGGAAGACATGGAAATCTTGTCATGTTTAACATTTTTTCGCACTTACATCGTCAACATTAGCACGCTGCATATTTTATTTTGTAATAGTCAAAGGTAAAACAATAATGCAATACTGCATCATTATCCATACAACTGCAACATGCAGGGTATTATTCACCTATATACGCGTCTTAAAACTAAGTTATCTTCACTCTAGCAACAGCTTCCTTTTCTTCTATCATAAAGGTTTATGTTTTTTTATTAATTACTTAAAAAGTTTTCCTGTGCATTTGCAGATTTCCTGGTCAAGCCGTTGGAGTGAAATTCTCTTCCCAAGCTGCTCCATCTGCCACTGCACCCGTTACATTCCACAAACATACTGCAACTTCAACTGCAATAATTGTTCAAACAGTACTATCTAGTGATGTTAACGTGGTGGTAATTGTTTAGGTGAAAATGAGTGGTTCATATTTATAAACTAATCACGTCCATGGACTAGCCATTGACTCTAAAATCCAACAATACAATAAGAGGCTGTTTTATGGTTGAGCTTAAGTTCGACTGCAACTATTCCATGCTAGCATTTGTATTTTAAACGATTTTTAAGATCACTATGTTGCAACAGTATTTTCTAATATATTCATCAACTGAACAGAAAACCCAGTTCTCTCGCCTCTATTACTTGAAAGCGGTAATTTATTATCCCTTAGGTGAACGCCTTCCTATTAGCCATTTTAAAATACTGAAATTATGTCTGTTTCCTTCTTTTTTTAACCTTGATACCCACTGCTTAGGCCATCTCCAGCAAAGATATATTCAACAAGCCTGAATTATCAAAGCCCACTTGAGAAAATTTAGATGCCTGTTGAATTGGGTTGCTCTGCTTCAGGAAACTAAAGCGGACGTCTGAAAAATGGCATCCAGTCGTGGAAACCTAAGAAATAGCGTCCACCCGTACAAACTTCTAAAGTTCAACTCATCCTAATGATACAACAATCGTAAAACGGTCAACGACAATAAAACAGTCATAAAATGACAAGTTTCTCATTTCCCTATTCTAACGATTGATATTAAGTTTGTTTTCATTTAAACAAAAATAAAAAGAAAATCATTCTACACACCTCTCCGTACAACCTCAACTTCAACTGCAATAATACTGCAACTGCCAACCGTTACCATACGAATTACATATCCACAACTCACCATACTTCATAACCCAATACCACTGCCTAAACACTCCACGACCACTCCTCCTCATCAACCAAAGCCACAACTTCTTCGTCCATGCTTGCTGCCTTATACGACAAAGCAACATCCATCAACCACTCTAAAACTATCATCAAACTGCTGCCTTCAACATCACAAGCCATTACAGCAAACATCCAAGCTTCCCACAATAGTTCAAACCACCTCTGCTAAAAACCATCACTGCTTAACAAAACTTCCATCATTCCCAAAACATAACAGCAGCTATCACCCCGAACCATAACCATACTCAACTGTGGAAATTTGTACTTGATCATCAACCCATAAACATGATAGTCCCTGTTCTAATTCCCTTGCCGCCATTCTTTAAAGTTTTACTTTCGATATTATTTGTTTGTGATTGGAGATTAAGAAAACGTTGCTCATCGGATACATTCTCAGTGATTATAGCAGAGTACTTGAGGTAGGTGTTTTTTTTATCCTTGATTTAACGTATGCTAATGCAATTTATAAATGGTTGATCAACTGATCTCGTTATAATTAATTTTATAATAAAGATAAAGGGGGGTTCAGATTTTATAATAACGAAGACATCAGAAGGTTGTTGTTTGTCTAAGTAAAGCGTAGATTTTACCTCGTAATTAGTTTTATAAACGACGTTAAATACCTCGCCCACTATCTTACAGCCTTCTTTAGTCAAACCTCCTACTCCACATTTAATCAAAGTAATACATTCAAATTTCATTATGGTGGCAATGCTGCTTATTAAATCAAAGCCAAGTTAGGCTTCTACACGGAAATCCTCGACTACTTTAGAAATATCTGGTACTCATTTAAAATCTGGAATGTAAAATCAATCGTACTTTTTAAATCACAATTTGTAGTTTAGTTTAGTATTAAAGGTAAATTTTATTAATTTTTATTGCATCAACTTTGCCGCTAGCTTCCTGCACTTACCCCCACCATTAACATCTCCCCACTGTTCTACATTTCGAACCACCAGTACATCATCCACCGGACCGAGCTTTACCGCGAAAGCCACGAAAATCGAAAAACAACAACTCACCTGAATCCACCTGCTCGACTTTTGCATATCAAAACCACGAGCATCGCCACCGCCTTCGAATCAATTCGCCCCGCCGATTTCCCCAATCGCACCCACGAGCATACATCACTACCAATACAAACGGTTCAACTGCCTCACCTCCTTCACTACACATCAAATTCAAGCTAAACAACAAACTGCTGCACCACCCACCCGAGCTCTGCAAACCACTCCACTCTTCTCTTCTCATCTATAAATCAACAGCCATACAAAATTTTACATTGCCTACACTGCTTTTAAACTTCCATCACAATCTCTGTTACTTCAGTCACCACCAACTACAAGCTACACTTCATTATACTGACATTAGCCTCTGCCTGTCATTCCATCCACCACTTCACTCATCTACTGCCACTGCCTTGCTGTTCAACAAAACTCATAGCCCACACAACACCATAACAATCAGACCGCCTACCTCCTCTGCAGCTTGAATTGCCTTTTCACCGCAACCCGAAATCACACATTGCAACCAACCATCGACTCACGAAAATCACCATCCGAACACCCTAAACCCACATCTGCCTCAACATATCAACCCTGCCTTATCACTTCGCGACAGCAAACAGTCACCAACAACTGTCACAACTTCGAACGCCTTAAACCCAAATCAACCTCCTACACTTCCTCTACAACTAACGAACAACATCACCTCAACCGCCTTCACCACCGAACTGTGCACTAACTAATTAACCCAAACAACTGCAATCAACCATGAATTAGGTTTTGGAAGTGTTCGAATATTGAAATTTGTTTTGGAAGTGAGGTTAAGGGAATATACTTTATTGAGTGTGTAATGTATTTGAGCTTTCGGGCTTTGCTTTCAGCCGGAGTTTATTTTCATTTTCATTTTCTTTTCTACGTGTAAATCATTTGTTTTAAAACAAAAAAGAGAAAAAATTGCTTTCATTTTTTTAGCAATAATAACTATTCACTATATGGCTGAAAGTTTGGAATCCAGAAGCGTTAATGCTCCCTCACTTTAAAATAGTTTACTTCTTTGAATCAGCTGGATTTATAAGTTTAACTTCTAATATGACGGGTCAAACTAAATCAACGACTTGGTGCATCACTACACATTTTCTAGGTTTATTTTTCTTCTTCAAATACATGAACTGAACAATAAATAAAGACTTGGCATTTGATTTCTTCTAACTAGCATTGCAGCAATGATTTGATCGAAATATACCTATAATGTAGCTAATGTATAATATGAAGGAAAAAAAAATTAAAGTAGTACCTTTTGTAAATCGATGCTTTGATTGTGGTTTTTCACTATGTCATGCATATACCTCATCACATAATATACACAGTCAGTTGCTCCTAATTGTTGAAGACACTACATCAATATTACAAGATAACTTAATAGTTAGTTTTAAATGAATTCACATGCTAAAAAATATATAGTATTTATTTTATTTTATTTTTTGTTTGAAAATCAAATCACCTTAACATGCTTCCATTTCAAGGTACTTCCTCGAGACTTGCCACCGAATGCCTTGTAAATTTTGAAGGCCCTACACATGCAAGAAAATGTTAAATAATAACTACTCCGGCACCCGCATTTAATACACTAATTACATGTATAAATTTTTAATGTTACCACATATACTAACTTTGTAACGACCCAACTTCCAAACACCAGGAAGTCGCATCGCTAGTAAGAAAGAAAGGGATAGAAAAGAGAAAGAAAGAGAAGAAGAAGAACAACACATCAAAATCTAAACAGCGGAACGAATAAATTATATTAATAAGATAAAATATTTCATAGTTTACAACCACTATCAGAGTACACTGATATACATACTAGACAGTTATAAACACCTGTCTAGTATTTACAACATAATACAATCTCAGAGACAATCACAGAACACACAGCGGAATAATAATATCTAACGCAGAAGCCTCCTACTCCATTGCTCCTCCAATATTCGTCAAAGCTAACCTGATTCCCTTGGCTACTCATAAAAATTTGAGTACCCAAGAGTTTATGAAAAACAAAAATAAACTCCGGGTCAGACATGGGTCTGGTGTGAGTAACAGGTTAAAGTTACTTAACTTTCAAAAACCTTTTGAAAAGAAAGGTATCACGTAAGACTTCCCACACATAAACATGGAAAAGTTTTTACCTTACGCTAACCAAAACATTTGATAGGAAATCCAGTGATATTATAATAGGTCTAGGGTTTTCAAATAAATATGAAATAGCCGAAATTGTTACATCTATTAAATTCCAGCTACTAGCCACAAAAGTGGGTAATACAATCAAAACCGTTGGCACTTATTGGATTTTGGATTCCATGCAATAGCTGGGCTACTGGGGTACCTCCCGTCACAGTACGTGGCCTAGATCAACGTACCGAGGAGTACTCCCACTCCCCTGCAACACAAGGCCGGACCCATTCCTTACTGAACAGTTCTGAACAAGACAACCCCGTAGTTGGCGCGCGATTCCAACTGCCCACTAAGCCGAATAAAAAGGGACCTCTAGACAGGGATCAATCTTGCTCTCCAGTAGGTTCTACCCACGAAGCCTTGCTGCATCTCCCATGTTTTAGCCATTCCCGGTTGATGAGGCTTGAGGCTACGATTACCTTTATAGGACACATTACTTTGAATGCTCATCGTCCACCTGACGATGTTCTGAAAGCATTCAATCCATACAAGTTCGTTCCGGGTTCGAACGAAACCGAAGGCATTATCTCGTTACACTCGTTTTCGAATCACCCTCAGAGTTAACGACGATAACCTTTGCATTCTAAATATCCATCTCGAATCTATAAGTACTATTCTGTCAAACTCATTACGGAATCACCCACAGAGTTATACTGACGTATAGCTCTTACACCTCTAGTCTTCACTCTTCCCATAAGATTCACGACCTATCGTTAATTTGGATCGATGTGGTTTTCGGATATCCAAATATGGAAACCCGATCCTGGTCTCATCGAAATCCAAAACGTGTCTTTTAAGGCCAAGTTGTTTTAAGTTTTAAAACAATTCAATTTATTATCTATATACACACAGATAGATAATTCACAACACAATAGATAATCAACCCTTATCATTACCAACAGATAATTCATATCATAATCAGATAATCCATATTATTATCCAAAAGCAAACAATGCATCCATATCACATACACTACTCATCTCATAACTGAGATTACAAACCATACATGGCGATCAATACCAATCATCAAACATAAGCAATGATCTAATGATCACACCATTTATAATTAATTTAAAATGAATTAAATTAATTACCTAAACTCTAATTAATTTAAAATAAATTAAATTAATTACTTCATCATTAAAATCCTGCTTATCTTAACCATTAATTGATTACAAATCAATTTATAAATCATCATCTCAATACTCATTTCACTTAATCATTACTGATTAACTATCTCTAATTACAAAAGTAATTAGCATTTAATACTACTTACACAAGTTAATTATATTAAACCCTTTGCAAATAATTAACTTGTAATTTCTTAATTAATTAATTAATTAATTAAAATTACATTAATCACTTATTCATTATTAATTATACCTTAATTAATCAATTCTAAATTACATCATTAATTAATTAATTAATGATTTATGATTACATTTAATCAATCTCTAGACATAAATTAATTACATAAGTAATTAATCTTCAATTTAAACAATATATATATATATATATATATATATATATATATATATATTAATCACCCATGATTAATAACCATTCAGTAATTAACTACTTTAATTACTCATCCCATAAATTAATTATTCTTAATTAATTATTTAAATCAATCTTTGATTAATTTCGAAGTAATTTAAATCCAAATTACTTCTATAACAAATATCTTTAATTACATTCAGTAATTATTAATTAATTACTTCTCTAAGTAATTACAATCCATAAATTACATAAAGTAATTATCAAACAATCCTTAAATGTTTAAATTAATTTAACTTAATTAATCCAAACCAATCACATTAATCAAATTAATTACACCAAGTAATTAATTCATTAATTACTTTCATTAAGTAATTAAACATAAACAATTGATTATTATTAATTAATTAATTAATCCAATTAATTATCAAAAATTAATCACATTAATTAATTGTTAAAAAAATCTTAAGTTAATGAACTTCATTAACATTACTTAATTACTTAATTAAGAGTTAACTTAAATTAATCATTATTAATTATCAATTAATTAATATTTAATTACAATTTGATTAATCTCTAATTATTAATTAATTAAGTGTTAATTAAAATCTAAATTATCTTTAATCACTTGATTAAGTAAATCTTAATCATTAATTAAAATTTAATTAGCAATCCTTAATTATAGATTAATTAACCTTAATTAATTAATCTCAA
Source organism: Allium cepa (assembly GCA_030765085.1). Classification (NCBI taxonomy): domain Eukaryota; kingdom Viridiplantae; phylum Streptophyta; class Magnoliopsida; order Asparagales; family Amaryllidaceae; genus Allium; species Allium cepa. The sequence goes on along the minus strand of CM060943.1, from coordinate 389,694,515 downwards.
ATCTTAAAAATTATTAATTACTTAATTAATCATCCACATTATTCATTAATTAAATAATTAATATTCCATTTAAATTAATTTAATAATTAAAATGAAATCAATTTAAGTTCTAAATGAAGAAACATTCTTCTGTATACAAAGTATTGTAAACAATTTGTTTCAAACAAAATTCAATTTAAAAATTTCTTTTTAAATTTCAAACTGAAACACAATTCAAATTTTCATTTCAGATTAAAAAAAAAATTAAAACATTACTTACTCTTCCATCTTCATTTTAAAATTCAAATTATTTAACCTTTTCTAAAAATGGTTAAAACAAATTTAAATTTCAAAAACTTATTTAATTTTTTAAAAACTGACATTAAATAAAAGTTCAGGTTTTAAAAACAGAATTTAAACTCATTTTAAATTCTTATTTCATAATTTAAAACTTAAAGTATTAAATTCAAAACAACGTTCTCTTAAATTTTAAAAAGTTAAAAAAAAACTAAATTTAAATTCCCAGATTTAAATTCAAACTCAGATTCATTTGCTAATTTTCAGTTTTCAGATTTAAACTTTATTTTAAATTTTTAGTTACATTTTAAAATTTACTTTTAAATTCAAAAATAGAAAAACAGTTTTCTGTTTAGTTTAACATCTTACATTTTTGAATTCAAAAATGAATCAAAATCTCAGATTTAAATTGTTGAATTCAAAATTAAGTTTCAGGTTTAAAATTTTCAAATTGAACTTCATCCTTCAAATTTTTAAATTTTACTTTCAAAATTTTAAAACAGAAAGACAGTTTCTATTTTTGTCTAAAACCAAACTTGAGTTTAAAAAGCATTTCAAATTAATTTCAAAAATCTAAAATTTAAACTTAATTGAATTCAAATTCAATTCTAGATTCAAACTTATTTTCAGATTTTGTTTGCATCTTACCTTCACTGCAATTTTTTTAATAAACCTAGAAAACAGGTTTTTGATCAAACTTTAAAACCTGAAATATTTACATTTTAAAAACTCAAATTATTACAAAATAAACAGAATTCAAACTTTTGAATTCATATTTAAATTCAGTTTAAATTTTATACTTAGTTCAAGTTTTAAGTTTACATTTTAAAAACTTACTTTTAAAATTTTAAAACCTGGAAATAACTCTGCAAAATTCTAAAACCTGAAGCACTTAAACAACCCGAGCTACCACAAATTACTTCGAGTCAGATGCAATAATGGTTCGAGTTACAACCTAAATTTCCCGAGATAATCCTCAGCAACAAAACCTGAAACCCAACATCCTCCTACATGCACAACACCTCCCTGTGCACCCACTCACCAACTCCGGCCATCACTGGCCACCACCAACGGCTACCCTCCATCGACCAGTAACCCCTCATCACTCTTTAACCCTCAAATACCCATAATTCAATCCTGAATTTGAATTCAAGTTTTAAAACCAAAACCGAGAACATTTTCCCCTTCACTGCCTAACCTGTCAACGGCGATATCTTCCAACTCCGGCCACTAACAACTTTGAATCTTCGTCACCAACTTCATCAACCACTCATCTAACAATACCCTAAATATCTTAGAACTCGATCAATAGATGAAGCCGCAGCACTCAAATTTCTTATACCCAGTAAAACTAGGGTTCCTAACTGTAATTCCCAAATTACAGTACCAAAATCTAATTTCAACTCAATCTAGAAATTTTCCTACAATCTTTGATAGCTACATTATCTTCAGAAACAATTACAACCAAATCAAATGCATGTATCAACTGAACTTAACCAATATGGAAAATACAGAAAATTCAAAACTGCACCTTGTTTTAAATTCTATAAATTGTAATATTTGATCTAAAATTCATGAATTTGTTTGATGTTTATATTAATTAACCTGAAACATTAAATTATATAGTTTGAATTTTCATCTTATATACTTGATTCCTCTGTTAACTTTACTTCCAGGCATACACAATATTGTTTATCTTATATGAAGTTTTTAAAACTTACTTTATCTTGAAATTAACAGATTTCATTCAAATATAAATCATTATAGCAACTGATCAAAGAATATTTTATTGAATCAACTTAAACTTGTACTATAAATGGTCAGTAGCATAAGTAAACAACATGCATTCCATTCAAATATATAGCTAGAAATGTTTTTAACAGTAAGTATAGGCCTACTTATCTTCATGAATATCAAGCAACAATCCTTTATAAAAATTTTAAAAATATTTAGGTTACTCACTTGTTAATTAAAAGACAGAGTCACAAATGCTTTGCCTTGAAACAGGATTGTCCCTCTGTTTTACTTAAGAATTTAAACTGCAGTGGCTTGAATAAGAATGCAGGTTTGCTTGAAAAAGATTGCTTGTTTCTTTAATTTAAAACTGCATGCAGGCAGTTGCTTTGAATCCCAATTGAAATGATGCAGGCTACAGATTTCTAATATGGTGACAGGTTTGAAAATGCAGATTTTCAATTTGAAGACGTGAAGGTGGATTTTTGATTTGCATGCTACAGATTTTTTCTTTTTACAGATTTAGATCTGAAAGAGGGTTTTTCAGATTTTTTTTGCAATTTGGTTTGAAGATTTATGTTAGGCTTTCATTTAGAAAAAGAAAGAAACGAAGAAAGAGATTTGGTTATATAAACTGAAATTAAACTTTATTAAACAAATAAATAAAAGAAAACCAAATTTAAATGACACTTGTCTCAAATTTTAACAATTGTCAATCTCCTTACCATATTTGCTAACATGTGTTATATTGTCTCAATATTCTTACACTTGTTATTAATGATAATAATCTATATATTTAGTTAACTTGTATTTTAAATTGGATGTTTAATATAAGATATGTTTAGTTAATGAGTTAACATGCATTTATTTACATGTATATAGATTTTAAAATAGAATAAATCAAACTATATTTATAAAATTAAACTTATACAAATATTTCAAAATCAAGATAAATTATAAACATTTATACTTTAAATTTTAAAAACTTTGAATTCAAGTTTCAAAATAAATTTTGAAATCAAGTTTATTTCCAAATATAACTACACAATTAAAATTTCTGAAGAACAATTATTTTTATTAAAAATTTATTTGTTAAAACAATGCATTATTATATTTTTAGAAATAACAATACTTAATAACCATAAATAACCTATAAAAAGAAATTATCTTCTTTATTAATAAATTATTTATTTTATTCAATTATATCAAAATAACTCTTATTGTTATTTTATTAAAATTTAACTTGAGTTACACATATTTTAAATCATTTCAATATTTTTCTTATGTATTTAAAACCATATTTATTTATTAAATAACTTTTTAAAAAACTTAACTTTTAAATAAAATCATAATTCACAATTTTACTAGAGATACATATTTTATAGAAACAGAATTTATTTATTAATTAAATTTTAAACAAGATCTATGTACAATATATATAATATTCTATATATATTATAAATAGAAAACAATTTATCAGATTTAAAAGATAAAATCTATCAATTAACTATTTATTATATTCAATTATTAAATTAATTCAAATATTATTACAAAGATTATCACATCAAATTAATTTTTATTTCAGATTATTAAATTGATATTGCTTCAAAATTCCGGGTCATCACATTCCTTCCCCCTTAAAAGAATTTCGTCCCCGAAATTTTAAACAAAGATAATTTAATAATCTATTTAAAGATTTAGTTTTAAAACATAAGCATATACCAATGATATGCTAACAGCCATAGCAATCAATTCAACCAAACAAACAAATCTAATTATCCAGAAAAATTCTGGATAAAACTTCCACGAGTTTTCCCAGCAAAAATATCGGGATACTCGCTTTATAGATTCCAAACAATCAATACAATTAAACTACAGAGCTCCTATTCATCTAGATCTACAGAACTAGACAGCATATCAGACTACAGACGAGTCTGACTCAACAACCAACCTCTATAATTACTGGTTCTAAAACCAGAGATAAACCATACACGTACTCCCTCAGAGATACGTGAAACTCATCGAATTCCAGTTATCCAAACTGACAATTCAATCTTGAAAACCAAACACTGATCCAACCAAACACAGAGAAGAGATCCAAACATCACTGAGCTAGCTTTCCAGATTTACTCAAAACTTATAGCACCTTAATCAGAGAAAACCCCAACAACAATGATGTATCCAACTTCGAATTCCAAATTCCTCCTTCCCTTATCTACAAAAGCCTTCAGACAAATGCTAGGCTGCCAACATCCAACTGATCAGCTTAACCCTTGCTGATTCCTCTAGAACAATCAGAACCAAAAACAACCCAACACAATTATCTCCTCAAGATCAATCCAAACCAAAACACAATTCTATTCCATAAATAGCATAAGACTACAAACTTCTCCAGATCCGGAAAAGACAATCAGAAACACTTCCAAATTGCTTTCGCTGCACAACTCTGATTCGAAGTAGATAAGAAAATGCTGACAAATAATCACAAGCACCAACTGGACATCACCACCCAGAAATATGGTTCTACAGATCCATAAAGAAAAAAACTCAGAAATTCCATCAAAACCGAGTTGCTTCATTAAACTCAATCTCTAGTTATCATTCTTCAACTAAACCGAACCACGGTTCCACTCCTGGAATCCTAGTCGATAAGAAAACTTAATCTCCAGATATGGACAAACCTCTGTCTTCCCAGAAGACATCCATAAAATCTCCAATAATCTAAGAGAACATTCAAACAATCGCAAGTCACTTTTGCGATCATCCCAGATAAATTTCCAAAGAAAACTGTTCTCTCTTTACCAAACAGAACAACTTACACTGATCTAGTTAATCCATTGAAGAAACGGATTCACTCAACAGCTTCTGAACTCCATCTTCAGAGAAACTCCTCATCTAAGACCTCCGTGTCGGCTCATAGAACATTCCGAGCTGCACTGCTGACACTAATGCCAAACTTCTTGATCCAAAGCTCTTCGAGAAACTCGGACTTCAAAGAAAACAGAAAACACCACAACATCCTGCTGAATCCAGCCACAACTTCGGGACAGTCACACTTCCCAAACTTGTTCCAAAGAAAACATCTTCGGAAACAATCCATAGTCACTACATCTCATTACGCAGTTGCAACTTCCTGAGGTATCAAGATACCTTCACTTGCTCCAGCTCAACCGAACAGATCCAAACCCTACTCGCCAAACTTTGTACTTCAAAGATGACTCCGAACCTTAACAGGTTTCCTTCAGAGATCGATGAAATACTTCAACACAACAAAACTTACTCGAGACGGTATTAGGTCTACAGTCTCGATAGATATACTTCCAACCTCAAACATCAGACTCCAACTAATGGTAGTAATCGTGTTACAAACACTACTACCTTATCTATCTTTATAACCTATGTTGGAAAACCTTAACAGGTAACCCAACATATAGATAGAAATAGATAAATATATATAAATATATTTAAAATTACAAATACGCTCTCTCAAGAAAGACACCACTCCAGAGCTTAGGTATTCACTCAACCTAATGCTCTGATACCACTGTAACGACCCAACTTCCAAACACCAGGAAGTCGCATCGCTAGTAAGAAAGAAAGGGATAGAAAAGAGAAAGAAAGAGAAGAAGAAGAACAACACATCAGAATCTAAACAACGGAACGAATAAATTATATTAATAACATAAAATATTTCATAGTTTACAACCACTATCAGAGTACACCGATATACACATTAGACAGTTATAAACACCTGTCTAATATTTATAACATAATACAATCTCAGAGACAATCACAGAACACACAGCGGAATACTAATATCTAACGCAGAAGCCTCCTGCTCCATTGCTCCTCCAATATTCGTCAAAGCTAACCTGATTCCCTTGGCTACTCATAAAAATTTGAGTACCCAAGAGTTTATGAAAAAAAAAAATAAACTCCGGGTCAGACATGGGTCTGGTGTGAGTAACAGGTTAAAGTTACTTAACCTTCAAAAACCTTTTGAAAAGAAAGGTATCACGTAAGACTTCCCACACATAAACATGGAAAAGTTTTTACCTTACGCTAACCAAAACATTTGATAGAAAATCCAGTGATATTATAATAGGTCTAGGGTTTTCAAATAAATATGAAATAGCTGAAATTGTTACATATATTAAATTCTAGCTACTAGCCACAAAAGTGGGTAATCCAATCAAAACCGTTGGCACTTATTGGATTTTGGATTCTATACAATGGCTGGGCTATTGGGGTACCACCCGTCACAGTACGTGGCCTAGATCAACGTACCGAGGAGTACTCCCACTCCCCTGCAACACAAGGCCGGACCCATTCCTTATTGAACAGTTCCGAACAAGACAACCCCGCAGTTGGCGCGCGATTCCAACTGCCCATTAACCCGAATAAAAAGGGACCTCTAGATAGGGATCAATCTTGCTCTCCAGTGGGTGATACCCACGAAGCCTTGCTGCACCTCCCCTGTTTTAGCCATTCCCGGTTGATGAGGCTTGAGGCTACGATTACCTTTATAGGACACATTACTTTGAATGCTCATCGTCCACCTGACGATGTTCTGAAAGCATTCAATCCATACAAGTTCGTTCCGGGTTCGAACGAAACCGAAGGCATTATCTCGTTACACTCGTTTTGGAATCACCCTCAGAGCTAACGACGATAACCCTTGCATTCTAAATCTCCATCTCGAATCTATAAGCACTATTCCGTCAAACTCATTACGGAATCACCCATAGAGTTATACTGACGTATAGCTCTTACACCTCGAGTCTTCACTCTTCCCATAAGATTCACGACCTATCGTTAATTTGGATCGATGTGGTTTTCGGATATCCAAATATGGAAACCCGATCCCGGACCCATCGAAATCCAAAACTTGTCTTTTAAGGCCAAGTTGTTTTAAGTTTTAAAACAATTCAATTTATTATCTATATACACACAGATAGATAATTCACAACACAATAGATAATCAACCCTTATCATTACCAACAGATAATTCATATCATAATCAGATAATCCATATTATTATCCAAAAGCAAACAATGCATCCATATCACATACACTACTCATCTCATAACTGAGATTACAAACCATACATGGCAATCAATACCAATCATCAAACATAAGCAATGATCTAATGATCACACCATTTATAATTAATTTAAAATGAATTAAATTAATTACCTAAACTCTAATTAATTTAAAATAAATTAAATTAATTACTTCATCATTAAAATCCTGCTAATCTTAACCATTAATTGATTACAAATCAATTTATAAATCATCATCTCAATATTCATTTCACTTAATCATTACTGATTAACCATCTCTAATTACAAAAGTAATTAGCATTTAATATTACTTACACAAGTTAATTATATTAAACCCTTTGCAAATAATTAACTTGTAATTTCTTAATTAATTAATTAATTAAAATTACATTAATCACTTATTCATTATTAATTATACCTTAATTAATCAATTCTAAATTACATCATTAATTAATTAATTAATGATTTATGATTACATTTAATCAATCTCTATATATAAATTAATTACATAAGTAAGTAATCTTCAATTTAAACAACACACACACACACACACACACACACACACACATATATATATATATATTAATCACCCATGATTAATAACCATTCAGTAATTAACTACTTTAATTACTCATCCCATAAATTAATTATTCTTAATTAATTATTTAAATTAATCCTTGATTAATTTCAATGTAATTTAAATCCAAATTACTTCTATAATAAATATCTTTAATTACATTCAGTAATTATTAATTAATTACTTCTCTAAGTAATTACAGTCCATAAATTACATAAAGTAATTATCAAACAATCCTCAAATGTTTAAATTAATTTAACTTAATTAATCCAAACCAATCACATTAATCAAATTAATTACACCAAGTAATTAATTCATTAATTACTTTCATTAAGTAATTAAACATAAAAAATTGATTATTATTAATTAATTAATTAATCTAATTAATTATCAAAAATTAATCACATTAATTAATTGTTAAAATAATCTTAAGTTAACGACCTTCATTAACATTACTTAATTAAGAGTTAACTTAAATTAATCATTATTAATTATCAATTAATTAATATTTAATTACAATTTGATTAATATCTAATTATTAATTAATTAAGTGTTAATTAAAATCTAAATTATCTTTAATCACTTGATTAAGTAAATCTTAATCATTAATTAAAATTTAATTAACAATCCTTAATTTTAGATTAATTAACCTTAATTAATTAATCTCAAATCTTAAAAATTATTAATTACTTAATTAATCATCCACATTATTCATTAATTAAATAATTAATATTCCATTTAAATTAATTTAATAATTAAAATGAAATCAATTTAAGTTCTAAATTAAGATACATTCTTCTCTATACAAAGTGTTTTAAACAATTTGTTTCAAACAAAACTCAATTTAAAAATTTCTTTTTAAATTTCAAACTGAAACACAATTCAAATTTTCATTTCAGATTAAAAAAAATTTAAAACATTACTTACTCTTCCATCTTCATTTTAAAATTCAAATTATTTAACCTTTTCTAAAAATGGTTAAAAAAATTTAAATTTCAAAAACTTATTTAATTTTTTAAAAACTGACATTAAATAAAAGTTCAGGTTTTAAAAACAGAATTTGAACTCATTTTAAATTCTTATTTCATAACTTAAAACTTAAAGTCTTAAATTCAAAACAATGTTCTCTTAAATTTTAAAAAGTAAAAAAAAAACTAAATTTAAATTCCCAGATTTAAATTCAAACTCAGATTCATTTGCTAAGTTTCAGTTTTCAGATTTAAACTTTATTTTAAATTTTTAGTTACATTTTAAAATTTACTTTTAAATTCAAAAACAGAAAAACAGTTTTCTGTTTAGTTTAACATCTTACATTTTTGAATTCAAAAATGATTCAAAATCTCAGATTTAAATTATTGAATTCAAAATTAAGTTTCTGGTTTAAAATTTTCAAATTGAACTTCATCCTTCAAATTTTTAAAACAGAAAGACAGTTTTTGTTTTTGTCTAAAACCAAACTTGAGTTTAAAAATCATTTCAAATTAATTTCAAAAATCTAAAATTTAAACTTAATTGAATTCAAATTCAATTCTAGATTCAAACTTATTTTCAGATTTTGTTTGCATCTTACCTTCACTACAATTTTTTTAATAAACCTGGAAAACAGGTTTTTGATCAAACTTTAAAACCTGAATTACTTACATTTTAAAAACTCAAATTATTACAAAATAAACAGAATTCAAACTTTTGAATTCATATTTAAATTCAGTTTAAATTTTATACTTAGTTCAGGTTTTAAGTTTACATTTTGAAAACTAACTTTTAAAATTTTAAAACCTGGAAATAACTCTGCAAAATCCTAAAACCTGAAGCACTTAAACAACCCGAGCTACCACAAATTACTTCGAGTCAGATGCAATAATGCTTCGAGTTACAACCTAAATTTCCCGAGATAATCCCGAGCAACAAAACCTGAAACCGAACATCCTCCAACATGCACAACTCCTCCCTGTGCACCCACTCACCAACTCCGGCCATCATTGGCCACCACCAACGGCTACCCTCCATCGACCAGTAACCCCTCATCACTCTTCAACCCTCTAATACCCATAATTCAATCCTGAATTTGAATTCAAGTTTTAAAACCAAAACCGGGAACATTTTCCCCTTCACTGCCTAACCTGTCAACGGCGATATCTTCCAACTCCGGCCACTAACAACTTTGAATCTTCGTCAGCAACTTCATCAACCACTCATCTAACAATACCCTAAATATCTTAGAACTCGATCAATAGATGAAGCCGCAGCACTCAAATTTCTTATACCCAGTAAAACTAGGGTTCCTAACTGTAATTCCCAAATTACAGTACCAAAATCTAATTTCAACTCAATCTAGAAATTTTCCCACAATCTTTGATAGTTACACTATCTTCTGAAACAATTACAACCAAATCAAATGCATGTATCAACTAAACTTAACCAATATGGAAAATACAAAAAATTCAAAACTGCACCTTGTTTTAAATTCTATAAATTGTAATATTTGATCTAAAATTCATGAATTTGTTTGATGTTTCTATTAATTAACCTGAAACATCAAATTATATAGTTTGAATTTTCATCTTATATACTTGATTCCTCTGTTAACTTTACTTCCAGGCATACACAATATTGTTTATCTTATATGAAGTTTTTAAAACTTACTTTATCTTGAAATAAACAGATTTCATTCAAATATAAATCATTATAGCAACTGATCAAAGATTATTTTATCGAACCAACTTAAACTTGTACTGTGAATGGTCAGTAGCATAAGTAAACAACATGCATTCCATTCAAATATACCCAGAAATGTTTTTAACGGTAAGTATAGGCCTACTTATCTTCATGAATAACAGCAACCAACCTTTATAAAAATTTTAAAAATATTTAGGTTACTCACCTGTTAATTAAAAGACAGAGTCACAAATGCTTTGCCTTGAAACAGGATTGCCCCTCTGTTTTGCTTAAGAATTTAAACCGTAGTGGCTTGAATAAGAATGTAGTTTTGCTTGAAAAAGATTGCTTATTTCTTTAATTTAAAACTGCATGCAGGCAGTTGCTTTGAATCCCAAAATTTGAAATGATGCAGGCTACAGATTTCTAATATGGTGACAGGTTTGAAAATGCAGATTTTCAATTTGAAGATGTGAAGGTGGATTTTTGATTTGCATGCTACAGATTTTTTCTTTTTACAGATTTAGATCTGAAAGAGGGTTTTTCAGATTTGTTTTGCAATTTGGTTTGAAGATTTATGTTAGGCTTTCATTTAGAAAAAGAAAGAAACGAAAAAAGATATTTGGTTATATAAACTGAAATTAAACTTTATTAAACAAATAAATAAAAGAAAACCAAATTTAAATGACACTTATCTCAAATTTTAACAATTGTCAATCTCCTTACCTTATTTGCTAACATGTGTTATATTGTCTTAATATTCTTACACTTGTTATTAATGATAATAATCTATATATTTAGTTAACTTGTATTTTAAATTGGATGTTTAATATAAGATATGTTTAGTTAATGAGTTAACATGCATTTATTTACATGTATATAGATTTTAAAATAGAATAAATCAAACTATATTTATAAAATTAAACTTATACAAATATTTCAAAATCAAGATAAATTAAAAACATTTATACTTTAAATTTTAATAACTTTGAATTCAAGTTTCAAAATAAATTTTGAAATCTAGTTTATTTACAAATATAAATACATAATTTAAATTTCTAAAGAACAACTATTTTTATTAAAAATTTATTTGTTAAAACAATGCATTATTATATTTTTAGAAATAACAATACTTAATAACCATAAATAACTTATAAAAAGAAATTATCTTCTTTATTAATATATTATTTATTTTATTCAATTATATCAAAATAACTCTTATTGTTATTTTATTAAAATTTAACTTGAGTTACACATATTTTAAATCATTTCAATATTTTTCTTATGTATTTAAAACCATATTTATTTATTAAATAACTTTTTAAAAAACTTAACTTTTAAATAAAATCATAATTCACAATTTTACTAGAGATACATATTTTATAGAAACAAGATTTATTTATTAATTAAATTTTAAACAAGGTCTATGTACAATATATATAATATTCTATATATATTATAAATAGAAAACAATTTATTAGATTTAAAAGATAAAATCTATCGATTAACTTTTTATCATATTGAATTATTAAATTAATTCAAATCTTATTACAAAGATTATCACATCAAATTAATTTTTATTTCAGATTATTAAATTGATATTGCTTCAAAATTCCGGGTCATCACAAACTTCATATAAGAGAGCAAATATATACAACTTACGTGCTCACTTGCGGTTTGATTTCAAGTTTATGTTTACGTACGGCCTGAGGATCAAAAACATAAATCTCATTCATTTCTACATGGAAAACAAGCAGTATACATTGTTTCCTGCGTTACAAGATTTATAGTAAGTTAAAATTGGCATCAAATTTGTAAACTAGTTACTAAAAGTTTAATGTTCATACCCTTCGTACTGTGGGGCTAAAAGTAAGCTTTTAGATTGCAATGCTTTCCATGTGTTCGACAAATATGTATTTGTCGCATCTGGATGTTTTCGCACTTGGGAAAGCTTTTTGGGACACATAAACCCAATGGTCTCCACTTTGAGATCATTGCACATATGATTTAACCACCTAAACAAATTTAAACATATATTATTAGTTTTTTATAAATTGACTATTCATCAAAAAACTAAGATGGTTATATATAAAAAATTTGCTAAGGAAAAAATACTCACATGATGTAAAGTTGCAACCATGATGCATTCAACCATGTCATACTAAGGAATTGGATAATGTCGTCCATCGTGATATGAATTTCAAAGTCCTCATCGTATGTGAATAAATCCTTATTCACTTGAATTGCGTTGATGGCACTATCATTGGATAACATTTGAAGTATTAGGTCATGGAAATATCTGCACTCGCTCGTTAAAGTTTTGAGAATCTCTTCATCCACGATTGATTTGCGTTTTGCAGACTCATCTGACATTGTATTCACGACCTTGTCATTGCTATTTTCAAACAAATCCTTGTTTGGTTGAGATGTAGGCACCTAATTCAAAATTTTAAGTAGATGTTTGAAATGATGTTGTTAAAAGAATAGACGAATGCTAAGAATTCAACTTCATATGTTAACTACTTTCCGATAAGTTTATAAATAGCTAAATTATCTATAATATGTTCTAGTATGAAGAAATTTTACTTCTTTAATATGTTCTAATACGAAATAGAGGAGTTTAGCAAGCTAAATTAAGGAAGAAAAATGCATTCATTACCGTATCATTATCTCTTAAAAGCACAAGGCTTTTAGGCCATTGAACAAAACTCCCGATCGCTTCTCCTATCGTGTTGTGATGTTTAGTTGGAACAGGAAGTGAGGTTCCTTCATGACTAGACTCCACTGCATCAATTCTAACTTTTACATAATCGACCAAGATTTGTTCATTATGACATTGATCTCCGGACCTTGAAGCGGGATGTACCATGCCATGACCCACTACAACAATTTTGGAGTCCATATTCACGGCCAAACGACATTTAATCGGTTTCTAGAATGGCAAAGTACAAAACCAACATTTTTCACTTAGCACTTGTCAAATACATAAAATCGTATACGTTTATAAATTCAACTATGAATTGTTTACCTGCAAGTCTGCAAAGGGATCCGTCTCTTGAGTTTTGTTTGCATATTGTAATTTGCTCAGGTGCTTTGATTGACAACTACTACGATGATCAGTTAATGGTGTGCTGATCTCCACCTCCTTGGGAAAATTCATCGTGTTCAAAATGTTTGCAATCTGCTCTTGAACCTTGTACTCATCTCTTGTCTCAATTTTTGGCTCACTTTAGCCTCTATTTCCTGAGTGATAACATGCAGCTCATCAGCTGATATTACACCACTTCGACCTTTCCTTTTCTCTACATCCCCAAATACGTTTTTTATACCAACCGTCCCACCAATCCCTCTAACTCGACCGGGATGCTCTTTTTTTTCAAGACCACGACTCAAGACATCATCATACCTATCTGGAACCCATGACCCTTCAACGGCTTTTCCTCTCCAATCATTCTTTCAACAAAAAAAAGCTAAAACATAAGGTGACATGCTTTTCACTATCATATGAAGATTAAAAAAATTAAAATAGTGCTATAGTATCATGATTTTTACTGAAATGTTAGCACCACACGTTTGCTAAAATGATATCATATTACGTGTCATATTTTATCTAATAATAAAGAATGCTGGGTCGTGTGTGTTTTCAGTTTAAAACATGTAAAGCGATAAAACACATGGAAACTAGTCGTACCATTTTATCTGCATCCATCTTAGTTTCTCATTAGGGATGACATAATTTCCATCGACTCCTTTTTTTGATCGTGCCAAAATCCAATCAATACTCCGATCCAAAACAGGTCCACCTGGCAATATGGTCGTGGAACTATGGCCTTCAATTATCCATTTAGCCTTCTTCCCTGCATATCCAGCTTGTCCTAAATAGTGAGGATGCTCATTGCATGCCTGACTCTTCCTAGCCTTCTCACTTATTTGCTGTTTTATGATTTAACCACTTAAGCAAAACATACATGGTTGCTTAAATTTCAGAGCAAGCAACCGGCCAATTAATGCACATATCTGAGAAAGCTACACATAACTAGTTCACATTGTAATGAGCAACGACACACATTTCAATATAAGAAAATGATTTCATATGTTATTTTTTTCATATCAAGCAGACAGTATTGCAATAAATTATTATATGATAGATTCAGGAAGATAAGCTAATGCATATAAATTTCATCATTAAATTGTTATCCGATAGATACTAATGCGAGAAAATAGTGCTAACCTGCTAGTATTGCAATGAGTCAAAACAGAAATTCCTTTTGAATTCTTTTGCAGAGATCGAAGTATGTGTAACGACCCAATATTTTCAAAATATCAACTATTCATTTAACCATGCTTTCACACAAAACTATACTCACACATGTTTTCTCATTCGTTTGAAGATTTAGCTTCTGATAGAAATATAATTAAACTAATAGAATCAAAATCATGGAGAATCACAAACTTACACAAAAGTACATCGGTATACACAAATATACGGTTGAAAGCAAATGTACAGTAGAAGAAATTCACCGTGTCATATATTATATTCGAATGCATATATAACCAGGGTCATATGCATTAATATGTAAATAAGACTAAAAATATATTCCTAACAAATTACAGCATACCAATATAAAGCATTACTAATTGACTGTATAATATAATAAATCCACTAACAGCCTAAGGTATGTAAGTTATTCTATTTTGTCCTTTTCGTAACATTGAATGCAAGATAATTACTCACTTATTCATTGAGTGTCGCTTTACATTATATATAAATGAAAAGTGTTCAGTTCAAAATTAATGTTACAGTGTGATGGGAATAACAGTTTGATATATATCATCCGTGTAGCAATACAGGGTTGAGGGTAAGGCAAGAGATCTTGCTGGACTAGCTATCCCTGAAACAGTGAGGTCTTGTTGGAATTAGTATAATAATACCTCCTTGATATCTCAAAAGGTTATGCATACCTCCTTGATATATGTAATCCATACACACACAAACATCCAAATGCAGAAAATTATATGGTCATCAAGATAAAAAAATCTCAAGGCAGCCTATATTTGCAAAACATAAACTTCCTTGGAATTAAATAAATTAAATGTAAATGTAATGAGTACAGAGAAAAGAAAATTATGATGAATGTGGAGTACATGCAATGAGAATATCTGACTATTGATCTATGACAAATAAGAGACCAGAGACGGGGAGGGAATTTAATTATGAATATGGGCTTCATTCCCAAAATTATTTTTTTTCTATGGACCAAATTATATTTTAGCTAGGGCCTTATATCACAAATCGACGTTTTTGTGTGTATTTATGATTTTTTTTTTGTTCAGCTACGATCGTGGTCCTAGCTAGCTAAAACACAGCTCCAACCCTGGAGCTTCCTATATAATTATTAGACTACAACATATAACATCATCAATCGGACATGGGAAGCTAGCTATTGTCATGAAGGTGAGTAATTCAGGTTCAAGCATTGCATAAACAACCCAAAGCATAGATATTTTGTTTATGACTTATCCATTTGCAAAAATAAAACTGCACAAACTATATGTCTATGCTTCCTATATCTAATTTTATAGCACCGCTGCACAGGACTTTTATAAATAGATTGATAAATGATAATTAAAAATTAGCATCAGAACAACATCTCAAAAGGTTATGCATATAGCATTAGACGATATAGATATGATTATATTCTAAAATACTTGCATACCTCCTTGATATCTGAATCAGAATCAGCTGATATACACATTCCAAATAAATGTACACATATGAACAAATTAAATGGTGACCGTATTAGAAGGTTAAAAAATTACCCCGCTATCCAAACCCCTTCATCGTGATCAGTACGTGCATAATTTGCCTTTAAATCAACTTCTTCTTCTGATAGACTTACGCCAATGGAAAAAGGTGGATTCTCGTCAAATTGATTATACTCTTCTTCATCTACCACATCGTCGATCCCAACAATGCGTCTTTTTCCAGGAAGGACAACAGACCACTTATGATCAGCTGGGTCAGTGACATAAAAAACTTGTTTCACTTGAGATGCCAAGATGAGTGGATCGTTATCATGACTCACTCGATCAAAGTCAACAAGTGTGAATCCATGTTCATCCACTTGTACAGCACGATGGTTATCGGCCCATTTACATTGAAATAGAGGAATCGTGAAGTCCCTATATTCAAGTTCCCAAATGTTCTCAATTACTCCGTAATATGACATTGTCGCATTTATTGGTTTGTTATCTTTAGCACTAGCAAATTCTCTTGAAGATGCTACGACACTTACTCCACTATTTTTCATTTTGCTCTTTTCATCCTGACGCTTCATATGAAAGACATACCCATTAATAGCGTATACTTCATAAGAGCTAACTTGAAATTTAGGCCCATACGCCAACCATTTTATTATATCGGAAACATTATGATTTGTTTAAGACAATTGATACATTACCCTATCTTTAAACCATATGACGAATGAGCGGTTATGTTCATTTGTCAATCATCTTTCGTTCTTTGAAGGATTATGAGACTTTAGAATTTTCATGTGCTCTTCCAAGTAAGGATGAACCTCACTAAGGTGCTGTAAAACAAGTAGGTGAGCTTTGTGAAACATATCATCACCAATTGACATCAATTTAAACCCAATTATGCCTTGACCGTCAAGTCGCCCTTCATGTCGAGACTTGCGAAGTCCAATAGGTTCAACGTCAGTTAGGTATTGAGTGACAAATTCAATAACTTCCTCCGCTACAGTACCTTCTACGATACTAGCTTCAGGCCTATATCTATTCTTTGTTTTTCTTTTTAAAGTTCCCATGTGCATTTCGAACGGATACATATACCTCATAAAAACAGGACCGCAAATCTTGATTTCTCTTACCAAATGTACAACCAAATGCACCATAACATCAAAAAATGAAGGGGGAAAATACATCACAAATTGACACAAGGTAACAATAACATCGGCTTGTTGATCATCCAACATATCAGGATCAATCACCTTACTACAAATTGCATTAAAAAAAATACAAAGTTTTGTAATAACATGTCTAACGTGTTTAGGCAATATACCTCGAATAGCAACAGGCAACAAATGTTGCATTAACACATGACAGTCATGAGACATCATGCCCGTCAATTTCAAATCCTTCATTGATACATGACTGCTAATGTTTGAAGAATAACCTGATGGAACCTTGACACCACGAAGACACTTGCATAAACTAGTTTTCTCTTTTTTGGACAATGTATAACATGCAAGAGGCAAATAGATACGTTTACCCTTCTCCACTGGTGCTAACTCCATTCGAATACCCATTTTCAACATATCTTGTCTAGCTTTCTCACCATCTTCTGTCTTACCTGTTATAATCAAGAGTGTTCCAATGATACTGTCATAAACTTTTTTTCTATATGCATTACATCTAGACAATGCCTAACTTGTATATGTTTCCAATATGGAAGTTCCCAAAATATAGATTTTTTCTTCCACATGCCTTCTTGAAGAGGAAAGGCTTTGCCAAATACATTTTCAATATCCTTGATCCGTTCATATACATCATTTCCTGTTAATGGCAAACGAGCAACTCCTCTTTCTATCTCCCCATTGAAAGGTTTCTTCTTTTTACGGTAAGGATGATTGAGAGGGAGAAATCTACAATGATGCATATACACATTTTTCTTGCAAAAATGCAAGAGCTCAACAGCCATGTCGTCTTGACAAATTGGGCAAGCTCTAGCACCTTTTGTACTATATCCAGACAAGTTACCATATGCGGGAAAATCATTTATGGTACAAAAAAGCATGGCGCGTAATGTAAATTCACTTCTACTATATGCATCAAATACGCGCACACCTTTATCCCACAAAAGTTTTAGATCATCAATAGGAGGAGCTAGATAAACATCGATGTCATTTCCTGGTTGTCGTGGTCCCGAAATCATAAGAGACAACATAATGTACTTGCGCTTCATACTCAAGTAAGGTGGAAGATTGTAAATCACCAAAAGAACCGGCCAAGTACTATATTGACTGCTAAGATTGCCAAATGGATTTATGCCATCTGTGCAAAGACCAAGTCTGAGATTTCTTTTTTCTTCGCCGAAACTAGAATACATGGTATCGATATTTCTCCACTGCGGAGAATCAGCTGGATGCCTTAGTAATCCATCATCCTTCCTCACATCTGCATGCCATCTAAAGTTTTTTGCATTTTCTTTATTTGCAAGTAAATGTTTAAACCTTGGTATAATGGGAAAATACCATAAAACCTTTGCTGGAGGCCATTTCTTATCTGGGTCGTTATGAACATTTTCTCGCTACTTGTTACGGGATAATCCACACTTAGGACACTCATGCAAGCTCTCATATTCATTTCGATACAATATGCAATCATTTGGACATGCATGTATCTTTTTGTATCCTATGCCAATTGGACACATAATTTTCTTTGCCTCGTAATTAGAAGTAGGAAGCTCGTTACCTTCCGGTAGCATGTCTTTCAAAAGTTCCAACAATGATGTAAAACTTATATCACTCCACCCGTGTTTGGATTTTAAATTGAAAAGCTTGAGCACAGCAGACAATATTGTAAACTTAGCACAACTAGAATACAAAGGCTTCTCAGCATCAAGTAATATTTTTTCGTACAATTTTGGCTCTTCCATCAAATGTTCTTGAACATCATCAAACATCTCATTAACATTGTCGATCTCATCAGTCTCATCATTTACCTCGTTATTCACGGTACCTTCCTGCTCATCCTAATCAGTGTAATGATTACTAGAACTAGGTGTACTAAGTGTGCTTTCACCATGCCATATCCACTGTGTATAATTTTGCTTGAACCCATACCGAATTATGTGATCCCTGATCTGATCTATGTTACGAAATCTCCTCCTATTCTGGCAAAGTCTACAAGGGAAAAAAATTGTTTCTTCTCTTCTTGTTCATTGATCATTCAACGCACACTTGATGAATCCTTCCATTTTGTTCAAGAACTCATCATCACTACGTTTCACGTTATACATCCAATTACGATCCATGTGAAATTGCTAGAGATGCACTACATAAGCAAAAAAAATCATAAGTGTTTCTTATGTTTGTTTGGATATTTCAATTATTCCTCAACATCAGATCATATAAACTTAGATATTGAAAATGAAGAAGTTAGAATTTCTGTTCTTGCAAGTGCATTGCTTGATGGATAATTGATTATAAATTAAAGTGTATGAATGAGTAAGCAATGATCAATAGCTAGATTTTTTATAGAAGCCATTTTAGAGACTAAGAGAGAGAAAGAGAGTGTTTAAAATAATCAACCATAGATGGTTCGGAAATGGATATAGCATGTATAGATAATTTCAAATGCGTTGAGTACGGCGTGGGTTTTACTCGTTAAGAGATAATAAATAAGAGGTTCAATATTTTCATTTTAAAATTGACAAAACGCGCTCTTATTCACTTGAATGTGTCGAGCCAGTGAGCCGTTAAGGTTTTTCCTAAAGGAAAGTTTAACTGTCTACCTTTTTGCTTGATGTTCTTCATTTGAAATGAGCGTGAAAAAAATGTAACAAAATTGGTGGAAGCGTCAAATGCTGGAGAACAGTGTACAGTTAGTACATGCTGGAGAACGGTGTACAGTGGTGGGTACTTTTAGACCGTCCAATTGTTACCAGCAGCCATTTATTCTCGTAATCCTATATGAAGGAGCTTAAAAATAGAACATAATTGTTGACAATAACAAATTGAAGTGGCATAAAGCACACTAAACCTTTAGTGCTCTAAGGCATCGTATTCATAAGACTAGTGTGGATTCCTAGTATTATCAAGTAACCAGGATTGCCGCTTGATTGCTCGACATCTTTATAAGCACTTCTCACTATTGTTCTTTGATCATAATGTGACATTTCGTAAATCTTAACCATAAAATACCTCACTTGCTTTATGCAATATTCTTGAGTCTGGACTGTGTGTGTATATATATATATATATATATATAAGGTTGTCAATGCTACCATTTTAGAATCGGTATTCAAATTTACCCAAGAAGATGCTGGGGAAAACCAAACAAGGGTATACCCTTTCAGTATAAGACTATAAGTAGCTTGTAGGCTGTTGCCTTAGACTACTGGTTGTATACTAAACAAAGTATATAAATAAACATAAACAATGGCACATTGATCATGTCATGTATGATTTATCCATTTAAGCTAAAGCACATGCTTGCTTAAGCAACACCAAGGCTGTTCAACCACCTTCAAATTACTATATATGAAAGAAAAACAATTATTAAGTGAATGGGGATGATGAAGATGGTTAACACAGTATCTATTTTTAATTGGATGAACTTGATTCTGTACATTAAACTAATGTATGATAATATTAGTGGTAAATGACTATCATTATTTGGAATGTCGCGAGGGAGGGTGGATTAATACTGATCCCAAAATGGATCAGATAAGCTCCTCTTTCTTCTTCACATATTAGTTCCACTTCAGTTTGCCAAAATAATTATGATTAAAAGGACATAAAAAGAGCAAGATCAGTAGAGAACAGTGCATTATCTCTCGTATAATACTTAGTTTTTTAGGATTGACCTTTTAACTAAAATTAAGCATGTACCAAAACTGAACGGATTTAGTATTTAGCAATATAATGAACATAGTGATGAAAGAAAAATATAAACTTGAAATAGCACAACAATATAGTAATCAATTTAAATAAATTAACATGTCATTTTATATTTACAGAACAACGAGCATTAAGCAATATTAATTTGTTAAAAGAAGGCATATCAGATTGATAAAATAAAATCTACATAATATTAACTCAGCTTGGAAGATATAAAATTACAATCCAGTGAAAATTAGCAAATAGAACTTGGTTTTTCATTATTATTCTAGTGGTTTGCAACTTTAGATCCAAAAAGATAATTCTAGGGTGTGGCACGTATGCGGCTAGAAGGACACTATTCGTTAATAACAAATACCGCACTTACTACAGAAAACTATAGGTAAAAATATTAAGCTAAAAATTTTCAATCCTTTGCCATTAGCTTGGTCCAAGGATCATATATACATGCTTAACAAATTTATCATTACCGATTTATATTTCTAGCCACGTAAAACTATTAGAAAAATCAAGGGCAGAACATACAAAGGGTTTCTATAGAGTATTCATCTATTTATCATATATACTGATAAAATAAAATATTCACTTACCGGAGAATCACGCAGGATGAACTATTGAGCAGTAACTTACTTGAGTTTTTAAAAATTTGGCACTAATTGAGCAGTAACGATTTTCAACCTTTTTTCTAAAGTCCTGCTTATTCAGATCCTAGCAAGTTTGCACTAATTGAGATGAACTATCAGATGTCTTCGATAATTCCCGGGTAAAGAGAACGGCAGTATAATGGGTAGAGAGAAGGAATAAAATTCAATTTTAGCGTTCGCGGGTAGAGAGAAGAAGAAATAAAATAACGAAGAAGAAAGAAAGAAGACGGGTCGGGTACCTAAATTTTTCCTCTAAAATTTAGCGTTTGCAGGAAAAGATGGGGCGGCTGAAATGGATTTGGGGGGAAAAGTAGTATGCCTATTGTGTCAGTTTTTGGACAACCGATGCTATTGTATTTAGTTGTGTCGCTTGTTCAAACAACCGACACAAATAGATCTATTGCTTCCCTTTAATTGGGTCGGTTTCTTAAGAACAACAGATGCAAATTACATTTTTAACATTTTCTTCTTACCCCATAAGTCAATAGTTTCGGTTGTTAATGAACAACCGACACAAATTACTCTATTTGTGTCGGTTTTGTGGACAACCGACACAAATGAGGCGAAGCAGCTGATCTGTTTTGTACTAGTGAGGAGATGGAAGAGGAGGAAGAGGAAGAAGGAGAAGAAGGGGATGAAATGGAAATAGAAGAAGAAGGTGAAACATCCTTGGTAAGCATTGACTATCCTCCTAATGCAACCAACAAAAACCTTCTCAAAAACCAAAACACCATTGTTGAGAATCAATGGATTCTTAAATGATCCGTTAGTAAGAAGTTGGATAAAATCTCAACCAAGATGAACAAGTTTATTTCCAAAGTCAGCAAGAAGCTTGGATTATCTTCATCATCCTCTAACTAGTTTTACCTTTTCATATCTTGTTGTATTAGCGTTAGTTTGTTTTGATTTGAATGTTCGTGTAGTTCGTTATGTTTAGTAGTTGTATCGTCTTAGTATGAAATGAAATTTAATTTCTTTTCTGTTATCTAACTTATCTTATCTCTAGAATAAATGTTAGTATATTATATAAATATATATATATACACAATTATTCACAAAAATCAAAATAAGCCATCAAAATTCACTGGACCATGTCGACATCCCCCCTTGACTATGTCGACATGTACTGGTCAGAAATGACATTTCATTTTAAATTTGAAATTTGAATAACTACCTTATGTCTATTCATTTCAAACGAATTTCTACACCTATAAATACCTCTTTCTTCTAGAACTCATCATTCAATATTACTTCCTATCTACTTTATCTCTCATTCTTCTCACAAACTCGAATATGGCCAATCCAATTCATAATTTAATCGAGAATCTTGAAGAAACTCTTAATTCTTTCAAGAACATTATTTCGTTCGTTCTTCGTAACCAGCGTCACTTAGAGTTGAGTTAAATGCAGATGATCAAGGAACAAGAAATGCATTTTGATGTAATACAATGGATGATATCTTCCCTACACAAGGATGATAATGAAGCACATCCTCCAGTCTCTCTCACTAATGACAATGAAAATTAGGATGCCATTAAAGCAGACCCTATTTTTGGAGAAGAAGGATGGGTGGAAGTTCGTTGTAACATTTGATTTGATTGCTTTCTTTGATTTGAATTGTTTGCTTTGATTGACTTGATTTCATTTGTTTTGGTTTGATTTGATATGGTTGATATTTGGTGTGGATTGATATTTTTTGTACAAAACATGTACACATATGCATTGACAGTTATATGATCTTTGATTAATTATCATGTCTATCAATATATTATCTCTTAATCAATATATTATACACTCCATTATGTAGTTTGTTAATGCAGGCACTTTAGTTCAAGAATGAGGAGGAGTTATATTGCTTGGAGTTAGTTTTTTTGTTGATGACAAAGGAGGAGAAATATAAAATAGGATAGTTAGGCATAGATTAAGGGGGTTTATTAGTTTTAGGCGGAGTTAATAGGATAGAATTAATATTTTATAAACAAAGGTCGTCATCATCAAAAGGGGGAGATTATTAGTCCTTGAGATGATGGTTTTGATGACAACAACCTTAGAATAGATTATAAAATATAAATACTAACATTATAGTTTAGATATATATGTATATGCAGGATTTAACTATGCATATACCAAGAATGAAGACTGTACAGTATAGAGATTCAAGATATCAAGTTTAAAGACTCATGAGTATCAAGAATATCAAGATTATCAAGAGTTCAAGATTTCAAGAATAAGTAATTTTAATTAGAAATTTTGTTAAAACTTCTAGAAAAGCACTGGCATCTTAAAATCCAAATTATTCGTGGAATGGAATCCACTTCGAGGCCATTAAAGGGATGGAATCCTAAGTAGGATGGAACCTACGAAAAAACTAGTGGAACATTGTTTTGTATCCGCTAACTTTTATTCAAATGATTTTACAAAATTATCTTGTTTTCAAAATGATTTAAAAATCTTCCTTTTAAAAGAATCAAAAACCTCTATCCTGATTTTAAATACTTTTAGCCTCAAAATAATCTTTAATTTAAAAATCAAACTATCCTTGGTTTAAACTATCTTTTAAATATAATATATTTATTTTTTTAAATATAAAATTATAGTAAAATTTTATATATATTATTCTCTATATTTACTTATGTATTATAACTATAGTCAAGTATATTTATAAAGTTAAAAATAGTTTTAATATAAGATAGAAGTTATTTTAAAAGAAAAAAAAATCACCAAAATTTCCTTTAGGATGTCGACATACTCAACTTACCCATGTCGACATAGTGTTAGTTGGTTTCAAAATTTAAATTTTAAAACAAGTGTCTATTTGCCATAACCTTTCACGAATGGACATGGCCGTTGTTCTTTTATAAATAGGGGATGGTTTCAACGAATTTGTATTCATATTTTTCTGGTTTTCCACTCCTCTTCTTCTTCCACATTTCTTTATATATATCTTACCATTACTCTGCCGAAATCACCATTGAATCTAACTAGATCATTCTGGTTTGATTCACTATCACTATCTCAACAAGACCTCAGTGCTATTCAGAGTTATAGATTTCTTTGTAATAAATTTAGCGAGATAAGGTGTGATTGTAGCCTTGGAAATCAATCAAAGGAGATAAGGTGTGATTATAGCCTTGGAAATCAATTGGGTGAACTTGTTGCCCAGGAAATCAAGTATCTCTACCAGAGGATTGTGAATCTAAAGGGTGTACCTCGTTGTCTTGAAATCAAGGGTGTAACTGTAAAATTGCTTTTGAAAGGAAATCCGTACTTGTTGTACAGGACTGGATGTAGGGTAACTCCGAACCAGTATAAAATCCATGTGTTCTTTCCTTTACTGCTTTTACTTTATATTTGCATCTGTGTTTGATTCGGTGATCATATCTGTGTCTGAATATTGCATACATCTTTGTCCATATTAACAAAAACTCAAAAGGATTTAGTAATTCTTTAAAACACTATTCACCCCCCTCTAGTGTTAATCCTAGCCTTAAGATCTGTAATTCGCATTTCTCATAATTAATTCTCTATGGTGAGAAGAGCATGCCTTCCACCAGTGAGGAACTCCAATTATTATTCTATATCCATAATAGCACTTTCGGTGGAGCAGGGATTTAGGTTTTATTATGCTCAAGTAAAAAAGTTAGTTCTCATGTTTGTCCCTCATAAGACCCAAATGTGAATCGATAAATATTTTTTACCTCGAATCATGGTATCTTTGCTTTTGCTTTTTAACTACATCCCAATCATCCTTTATTTTTTACTGGAGCTACTGCATTATTCATATCTCATGAAAAGACCATCCTAGACTTGGGTGAAGATGAAAAGAAAATGAATTCATTTTTTATAGAGTTGCTACTATAAAGATACAATTTCCTACGAAGGAAGCACAACTTCTCTCTTTCTATATTTAAATTTTCTTTGACTGTAGATAAATTTAGGAGTATAACTTGATAAATCGAACAACGAGAATTTATTTCCTATTTCTAACCCTTATAAGGACTTTTACTGACCTCAGCATTTTTTTATGTATTGATGTAATGGCTATTGATCGTTGCGGCGTGATTATTGATGATCACTCATCAAAGATTTAGAGGCAAAGAAACAAAAGGGGACAAGAAGAGAAAGGATGATGTTGAAATTTTTGACCCACCCTTTAATAAGCCACACTCCTCCTCCCCCTCCCTTCCTTCTTATGAGGCATTTTCTATCCCTCCTACCCATTCCCTCTAAGACCTTCATATTCACTAGTTGCCTTGGCCTAAGGTTATTATTATTGACCTTGTCAAGAGGGTGGGGCATGTTACTTTGGACAGTCTTTCTTGTATTGCTTCTACCCCGACAATCCTATCCTTACACTCTCTCATTTATTGAAGTCTCCTTTCCCAAGCTTTTTACTAAGCTCAAGAGGCCTTTGACTTGCATATGTATTTTCTCCTTCTTTCTTTAATGGCTTCTTGGCCTCCCGATTTTCTAGTTTATCCATTTCTTTCTAACACATATGTGCTTTGGCAATTGAGGCTCGAAAAAAGGCAGTGGATGAACAGATATCATCCATAGCTCGTACCATCCAACTTAAGGCAAACATCGTCGTAGATGCTTCTGAGAAGACCAAGATAAAGAAAGAGCTCGATGCCCAGTGGAAGTATGTGAAGAATCCAAAGGAGGAAATGAAGGCGGTGGATAAGGACTTGGCATTGAAGGGCCATGATTCGGAGCATAAAGATAAAGCGTTGAGGGAGAAAGTGAAGGCGTTGGAGTTGACTAAGGACAAACTTTTACAAATTACCTACCCGGTGCTTTATAAGATGTACGCTGTAATAAAGCATTAATTTTTGCTAATCACTTTTATTATGTTTATGCAGAGGTTGACTTTAGTTTCCTGAGGGACCTTGAGAAGATCAAAGATGCCCTTGCTTATCGCAGGATGGAGTGGGCTAAAGAGATAGAGAAGGACAAAGCTTCCCCTTCTACCTCACAGGATACCTCTGTCAACTAGGATGATGAGACTGCACCATCTAAAGAGAGACTGAGATCACATCGACCTCTCAAACTAATGTAATAACCCACCCTTTGTAAAATATTTCTACTACTTTTTACAATTTTTGGAAACTTCTTAATACGTAATAAAATGAATTAGTTACCTAATTTTTTCATGATCAACTTTAATTGTCATACTATTTTAATTACTATACTATGAATGACCGTGTTGTTTATATTTTTCTAGAGGAATAGGTATTTACTACAATTTTGGAGGAAAGCATGGACAAACTCCAAACCTAGATTGTAAATCATCTTCAACTTAGTGCGATGATGACCCATAAGTTTGAAAAGAAACTACACGACTTGTTCACATAGCTCAAAGATGAAACCTAAGGGTTGCTTTCTAAAATTGGTCAGATACTCAAACAAAAAGAATCACTTAGTAATTTTACATAGCACGGGGGCGATACAGTGGTTCGTTCTCACCCGATATTCCTTGCTTAGAGTTGTTTAGGTTTAGGCTAAGAAATCTAAAATAGGGAGAGTGCACTACGTATTATTATTTCCGGTATGTGGACTTGCTAGATTCCCCCATAGAAAACCTTCATTATGTGATATATTCTTTATAGTTTTAATTTTGTATATCTTGATTTCTTTTTAGTCAAACCTTAATAACTACCAGTTAGGCCGGTCTTCATGGACCTTCCTTTTAGTTTGCCAGAGCCTTTGAGTCTAATACGCTTTTAGTTTCTATCATTTACGGCCTGGGTGATACAGGTGCGCCTGAGTTTGAGGTTTTGACCAAAAATTCTACCATGGCCCTAGAGGAAAATAATCTCCATTTAACATTAACTAATGAAGAGCTTGAAAGAAATTTAAGAGATTTTCTTTCTAAGCTAAAATAAGATAAGGATTCCCTTAAGCACTGATACCAACATAATGTAAAATTGCATACTGAACTTGAAGTCGCAAATTTGAAGATGGTTGGCTTACAGAAAACGATGAAGAAAAGTAGAGCACTCTATGCGATTTTTTATGAAGCAAAAAGTAAAGATTTGGAAAAGATAATAGAAAGCATGTCCTTTTAGTCTGTAAGTAGTATGATGGAAATGGGGATGCCTTGAAGAGAATAGGTGGTTGAAGAACCTAGTTTAAGCACGGATCTCGCTTCTCCTACAAGCATAGATGCTATATTAATGGATTAGTGGAAAAAGAAATTATAGCCGCGCTACCAAGGCAGGCTTAAAAAGCTGGAGAATCATCATAAGCAGCAATTGGAGCGACGGAGGTTGAAAGTGCTTCCTCGTTCGTAGAGATGGGGGAAGGCGGATAAGGTGGATACTCTTGACTATTTTGGTTGCTTTTCTAGAAACTCAAAGAAAATTAGGGCTAACCTAACGATACCTTATATAAAATAGTAGAAGATTTCGTGCTTAAGATTTATGAGCTCAAAGATTTATTACATTAAGCCTAGGCTACCCTAGTGCCATAGCAGCACCGGTCAACATGTTTGGGCAAGATCGGGCTGTTGGCCTTGTAGACAAGCATAAAAAGGAAGATGTTAAAAGCAAGATCGGGTAGATCTCTTTACAATGAGCTGTAGACTATTTCAGCTACTTCTATGCCATGCTTAACCTTAGTTACCTTCATAATAAAGAAGGTTTTGAGGTGACTATGGAGGACTCGATGGGGGCTGGTGCAAATAATGATCTAAGAAGGACTTTCCATTTCAAAACGGATTAGCACATGGCTAATATGCCTTAGCTTGGACATTTTTACAAATAGGGCAAGATTTAAGACCCTATAAATTGAAATACTTTTCAACTGTGGAATTTATATTGTGCAAAATGCTTATAAAGGCGCTATAAAAAGAATTTATCATATTTTTTTGGGAAGTGTAAGTTTCTTGTGACATTTACTATATTGCATCTCCTTTTAATTTTGTTAATTTGGATCTGCTTAATCATTTAGCCTTGCACTACTAAGCGATGTTTGGAGATGGTTGACCTCAAGAAGAGGCTTAGATATGCCTTGATTCAAATCACCAAACCGAGGGCTTTCAAAAGGCACCAAAGGTGCCTATAAACTTTTTTTTTTGAAGATAAGATCAAGGTATTGAATGACGACCTTAAAGAATTGT
Source organism: Allium cepa (assembly GCA_030765085.1). Lineage (NCBI taxonomy): Eukaryota > Viridiplantae > Streptophyta > Magnoliopsida > Asparagales > Amaryllidaceae > Allium > Allium cepa. The sequence continues at coordinate 389,665,803 of CM060943.1, read as the reverse complement.
CTCTTCAGAACGCTAAGCATACTAGCGTAGAAGGCGATCATCCTTAGGCCCCATTGTTGCATCGAGACCCGGTGTTATTCCTCCACTTCTATTGGGGGGCTAATCTTGATGTCATTTTCCAGTCAAAGGAGGATTTGAAGATGTACTATGAGGCGGAATTTCATATGCTAAAGAATTACTACAGAAACGACTATTCCTAACTTCTCTGAAAAGAAGCGGTTCTAATCAATGTTTTGTGTCAGGGGATTGCAGATCTTGTCATTACGTCAGCACTATAATCGATGATTCCTCTTAGGGCAAGCTTTAATCGTAGCATAACTTGTTTTATGATAAGCCAAACCTTTTCAGCTTTACTTTTAATGTAACATTGCATGATGATAATTCTGCTTCCACTTATGATGTGTATGAAAATGTGAGGAATTATGATGGTACGAGTAAATATTAGTTAAATTTAGTGCTTAATACTTACATGGTAAGCCAATTTGTAGGTTGCGCCACATTCCATGAATATTCTTTTCCCCCTATTCTTGATTAATTCTTTTTGTGGTTCATTCTTTCTTAAATTTGTTTTTGATGTTTGCATCTTGTATGCGCTTGGCACTTTCTTCCCTATTGATGGAGGCGGACTATTTTTTCATGTGCTTAGTCTAGCCTGCCCTATTATTTAGGCCATTATGAAGCCAAGTTGCACAGTTTTAGCCTTTTAATTCATGTGCTTGGTATTTTGAACTGGTTTAGACTATCTAATATCCTTGCATTTAGTCTTACTGTTTGGCTAAGAAGTTGGGTCATATATGGCACAATCTTATTTTATTACCTATGTTAGTAAGATTAACAAAGAGAGAATTTTATACTAGTTTGGGATATCCAATATCCTTATGTCCAGTTCATTATATTACTATTTTTCATAATAATTTTAATGTTTGTTGTGCAAGTAACAATGACTACAAAATAAGGCCTAAGGTGCATTAAATTTGTAACGACCCGAAATTTTCGACCCCGAAAATTCGACACTAATACGTTCGCTGTAGAAGTGTCGAGCATCCAAACGCCGGAAATTCCAAATTTTAGGGTTAAGAAGAAAAGAGGTAGAAGAAGAATAGAAAATAAATCACAGAATCTCACATTCGCAGTGGATTAAATATAATATCAAATAATAGTATTTATACATGGAAAACTGTATCTGCGAATTTACATCAATTCATCAGAGTTACAACCATTACATATAAACTGGACAGTCAAATTTAACTTGTCCCAGAATACAAACAACATAACTATAATACACAGCGGAATATACTCCATACGTTCCTGCCATCCAGCTTGCCACCTGAGCTTCAGAACATCCTAACCTGAAAATCTTTAGTACTGCGTCTAGCCCAGGAATTACAATAAAGTAACAACCGGATCAAGCTGGAAACCAGTGTGAGTAAACCCATATGATATGAAATACCAAGTTATAAATCTTATTTGAAAACTAGGGTAACTCGTACCTCACTATGAGTTCTTATCTTGTCACAATCAAATACATATTAAGCATTGTTACTCAGATTAAATGGCTAAGTTTACTTAATTTATTCCATTCTAGCCTATTTGATTCTAAATTCGAAACTATAAAGAATTATTATAGATTACAAATCGAAATGATTTCGGGTATTTGCTGATACCCGACCCCGGTCTCTTCGAATTCAATGTTATCTTTAATCCAAGTTGTTTAAGTGAATACAATTAATTTTAAATACAAGATGTCACATTTACATAGTAATTCATCATCGATAAATAAACCATATTATTCCGGTTCAACCAAACATTTCATATCACATAAGATCACAAATCACATATCAAACATATCAACAATCCAAGGCATTCAAATATAGTTTATCATTTGTATGAAAGATTAATTAGTCATATAATTCCTAATTAATTTAATTTAAATCTCTTAATAAATTAAATTAATTCCTTTAACTTCCTTTAAATCTTGCTTATCAGTCAACTAATTAATTATCTTTTATTAATTACATTAAGTAATTATCCTACAATTACTAATTAATGATCCTTTAATTAATTAGAATAAGTAATTAACCTTTAATTATCCTTTAATTAATTAATGAATGCTCCTTTAATTAATCATATTAATTAATTATTCTATATTAAGTAATTATATTTTATGAGTTACATTAAGTCATTAATTATAATATAAATCATTATCTTAATTAATTACCTACTTAAATCATTTAAATCATATTTGATTGAAACTAATTTACAAAAAAACACTAAAGACCCTTTAATTAAAGTTTTTTTCATACACTTGCCTTAACACCTACTTAATTCTCTCATTATTAAATTCCATTTGAAACACTTCAAATTTTAATTAAATAATTAACCTAATAAAACTATTCAAATCAACAAATCAAATTTCAAAAACATTTGAACTTATAAATTTAAATTGAAACTTGTTTGGAAACTTGATATACATTTTACTTTGAAAATATGTTTACTTTAATTCAGCTTTGAAAACTTGTTTAAAATTTTGTTTTTAAACCTTGCATTTGCTTATGCCTTTAAACTTGTTATTTCTTTCATTTTAAAATTCTGTTATCTTATACAAAAGGATCTCGAGCCTGACCTATATTTTTCTCGAGCCAGACCCGAGCAATCTCCCATCACTTCCTTCACCATAAAACTTCGAGTATGATCCCGATCAAATCCTTATTTTTCCCGAAGCTCCCTTCTTCTTCCCTTCCTCCTTTCCAAAGTCAAGAACCCAGACACGACTGATATACCGTGCACGTGTACATGCGATCCGCGATGTTCAAACCAACCTCGACGTCACCTACTGATCGCCGACCACCTACTTAAGCATTCAGTCCACCTAGAAAAAACCAATCGTTCTGTAAAAAAAATGAGCAAGATCGAGCATTACCAAAACCAAAACCACCCACTTCTCGCCCCTCGTTCCACCTCCACAAGCCATCGGAAACTACGGCCCATCGCCAAAGGCTTTGACTAACAATCCTCTGCCTTTTCCCCCATATCCGATCACGTCCGATCCACCCACGACGATGAATTATTCCCGAAAACAATCATCTTCGTTTCACCACCACAACGTTCGAGAATTTTACCCAGTATTTTTCCATCGACCACCGGACTATCAGCCGCCTACAGCACCAGGCCCGACGTCCCTCCCTTTGCCGATCGCCTGAATTTGACCAAAACCCAATATATGTTCAACCCAAAAATTCCCAACAACTATCAACTTGAAAATATCATATTATTATTATTAAATTCATCATTTTTGATAATGAATTTGATTATATAATCAAAGCATGGAAATTAAACAACCAAATTTCTAACATTGACTGATTTTCACTGTAATATTTAATTTTTTAAATGACTACTAATTTTTTTTATTTGAATCTATTTTTAAAAATAAAATTAGGTTGATACTAACATATTTCATTTAGAAATCAAATCCTAAAAGTGATTGGAAAAGGAGAATATGATTTTTGAATTTGCCTTAAGCCTGTGAAATTAGAACAGGGATATGTATCTTGAACACAGACATGCATAAAATCCTCTACATATAAACATGCAAGCATTTTATATATTCATGCAACATTTTCCACAACAGCATTTCCAAATTTATCACATGCATCCAAATATAAAATGGATTTTTCTTTACAAGGTGCAGTTTACTCACAGTTTTTTCAAGAACAGAGAAGCCTCTTTGAAAAGGAAACTGGAAATTGCTTTTTGGAAGTGGAATTTACTTTGATCTTTTGAAAACTTGCCATTGGAGATTTGTGCTTGCTGATCTGATCCTTGTTTTGAATTGTTTCAGGTTTGAAAATTTGTAAGAGTTGATTGTTGTTTTGATTTTTTTTGGTTACAGGTTTGTTTTTCTTGTTTCTTTGATTAATGAAGATAAAAGAGAAATGAGAAAGGAGTAAAGATGTATACATCTTATTTTATCTTTTATTTATTATTTAAAAATAAAAAGAAAAAAATGACACTTGTTAAATTTTCTTACAAATGTCATTTGCATGTTATAATTGATTCACATTTGTTAAATTAAAAGAACTTATGTTTAAATTTGCAATTATCATGTATTAATATGTTTTTTGTACAATTTTTAATTTTTATATTATATATCAATTGGTTTTTATATTTATAAATGAATATGTTTTTATTCATTTGTTTTGAAATCCTCACACACACACACACACACACACACAAACTATCTATATTTCAAATATAATTTTAAAAGAAAGCATATGTACCCTTATCAAATATTATTTTATGCTAAAATACTTTTTAAATTAATACACACACACACACTCTCTATTTTAGTGTTAAAAATATAGAATTCAACTATAAATAACTCTTGAAATTTTTTATATTAATTTCAAAACATGCATCCAATTTAATATATATACATATATATAATATATTATGATTAGAAAATCATTTTTATTAGTTTTGAAAAGATAAATTTTTCGAAATTAAATATTTATAAAAGACGATTATCAAATTATTATTGCAAATTAAATTATTATATTAATATGTTTACTATGATTATGTATTCATAATGGATTTGTATATGCATACACTTAAGATCTCAACATTATAGAGTTTGCATATATCTATTTATACATTTGTTAATTTACTATAAGATTTATTATTTCCAAATATTTATATTTCAATATTTATTATAGTTTCAAATACATTTATATATATCCAGATATCTTTTATTATCAAAATTTTATCTATTCAACTAAATAAAAACTAATTAATTACCAATTAACAGATGTCCAAAATCAGGGTTATCACATTCCTTCCCCTTTGAATCTTTTCGTCATCGAAAAGGAACGAAACCAGAATTTATTCAATACTTAAAATCAGATAAATTACTCTTTGAACGTTTTAACTAAAAATTCTTTTTAGATTTAAAATTTTTAAAACATTTTAATTTTTTTATATAATATTGCCAAAATATTTTTATAAAAATACTTTTTATGACTGATGTCTTAACAAGTCCATCCTTGTTCTCATAGAAATACGGTCATATGTTGATCAGGTGTAAGACTGAAAATCTATAAGTACTTGATAAACCCGTTTTCAACACCCAGTGAAAATACTTGGAAAAATACTTTATTGAAAATGTAGAAAACATTTTTGAAAATTGAGGAAACATCTTTGGTGAGAATGCTTTGGAAATCATCACCCCCTCCATGGTCCCAGTTAACCCGATGATTACGTCGCCATCACAGAAAAACCATAGATAACTGTAGGCCTCTACGTCCTTCGATTACACCATGGAACCCGCCATAGATCGTAGCTACACCCAGGGTTACGTCGCCATCACAGCAAAAACCCATGTAACTGTAGGCATCAGTGCCCTCGAAGTTCACTGCCAAATGAAACTTCTCCACTCCTATATAGATCGCAGACTACATTAGTCGAGTCCCAATGTAGCCTGTAGGCACTCACTGCCACACGACTTTTGCTATGTCTTCATAGATCGCAGTCGACCACTGTTACGTTGCCATCATGGCAAAATCAAACGTCGACCGTTAGCACTCACAGCCACACGACTTCCGCTATGGTCCGCAGTAGATCGCAGTGACATCGAGTTACACTATCGTCATAGCATAGCCGAAATGTATCTGTAGGCATCAGCGCCCTCGACTTTCTCTACCCATACACAATCCTCAGGAACTTCAGTTTGTCCGGACTTCCTCACAGGATCAAATTTAGAACCCCCCTTAGGGCTCAAGGCAGAACCACCATGTGGATCTCCTAAGAAGTTCATTTCATGGGAGCGCCTTTTTCCCCACTGCCATTCTCAAAACGTTTTATACTATACATACATAGTAACTTCCAAATCATACTCTTTATATGTATCACATATAAATCTCCTTTACACCAAATCAATATCCAAAATCGATAATTCTCAACTAGGCTTTCCAAATTTCCAAAATTGATTTTTCCCAAAAATCAAAAGCCTTTCAAACTTCATGGGTTCCCAAAAACCTTTTCCCAAAATCATTTACATAAAATCATTTATGTATATAAATATATAATCTTGAAAAATGTTTGGATAATTTTGATACTTGTATAAATTCTCTTTTATACTTCAAATATTTCTTTTTCAAAAATCCTTTCTTCTGGTTTTAGATTCAATAAAGGGGAAGTTTATCACATATAACAAATATATATTGTAACAACCCTAGATTTTGACTATATATTTAATTTTGACTTTATTTAATTTTGAAATTAATTTAAATTTGTTTATTTGTGTGATATCACTTCTAAACATTTTTAAAATGATAATGAAAATTTTCCAAAATTTACTGTATTTATTTCCTATTTTTAAAGGCTGTTTTCTAATTTTCTGCCATTTTCTTCATTTTAAATTTATTTATTTTATTTTAATTTTTTTTTATTTGTGAAATTTCATCTCTAAATATTTTTAAAATAATAATAGAATTTTTCCAAAATTTACTGTGTTGATTTCCTATTTTTAAGGGCTGTTTTCCTTTTTTTTGCTATTTTCTGCATTAAAAATTATATTTAAATTAAATTTTAAACATTTATTTTGTGAATAATTTTTTTTTATGTTATTATTTATGTTTAAAAATACTTTACAAGCTCATATGAATTTTATTTATTTATTTCATTTACTTTCAAATTTTCTTGTCTAGTTCACTGTTTTAACTATTTTTCCTTAATTTTACTCTATATAACTAATAAATGGTATATATATATATATATATATATATATATATATATTTTTTAAAGTTTCTAAATTTTATCTGATAATATTGTTATTTCAGAATATATAAACTTATACAAATACTTAAAGGTAAATTGAAAGGGTTTGTGACTTTTTATTTCCAATGGCTTTTGATTTTCCCGCCTTTTCACATTTTTAACTTACTTTTGCCATCAATTAGCCATAATAACTCACATACTTCAGCTGCCTACCTCCATTATTCATTCACGTACATCATTTCTCATCTCATTAAAAAAAAATTCGGCCATCACTTGTTTGAGGAGTTGGTAAAATTCTATTTTTCTTTTATCTCCTTTCGTTCACTTATGCTGATTTTTCGTTTGATTTGCACTTGATCTTCTTTATCATAGGATCGGCCATGCCCCTCTCCAGCCCCTTCCGCCACTACCACCACCTGAGCACGCCACCAGCACCTCCTCCTCACTAACCATCCCCATCCGTACCACCCTAGGTGGTAGTTCCTTCACCAAGTTCACCAAACTCCAACATCTTGACCTAGCCGAGCACAAGCCTTCACATCCACCACTTCCACCACCCATGGCCGCCACCTACATGACCACCACCACCTCCAGCACCTCCAGCACCCTATGCCACATCACCAAAGTGGACCCTACTCCTCTGGCCGTGACCATAGCAGCCTTGGCCGAGCTTTGTTTGCTTGAAACTTGTGATGTTGTTAGTAGTTACGCCTTGTTGTGTTGTTGTTCCGTCTCCATAATTATTGCCATCAACAAACTCATGTTAGGCCGACCTTAGCAACCCAGACCTGACCCAAAACCATTGCCCTAGACCTGTACTCCACCTCTGGCCAAGCCTATGGGATGTCGGAAGCAAGTGCAAAGCATTTCAGCTTTGTTTTATGAAGTTATTTCTAGCATAGTTTATCGAATTTTTGGTCTGAAACCATATAATTGTTATATTGTTTTGTTTGATTGGTATTCAAGAAAATTAATCCTTGGCTCCTCCATTCGTATCTGTGTCGTGCTTTTGTGCTTGTGTAGATCCCATTTGTGCAATTCGTCGTTATGTCATCAACTCAAAACGGTGAGTCATTCTCACCAGACAGTTTTATACTTATATGAATAGTAAATTGATCACTTGTGAATATGTAAACTGCATCACTATATTATTATTTGCTATGTCACTATTATATGATGTTCACCCATGCTTAAACACCTATTATGACATTTGTTACTGTTATATTATGCTGTTCTGTTATTTTATCCGTTTATCACACTGCAAGTTCCCTTTAGATTAGAATCACTATGAGTTGAAATGATACATACCCGAACGGACTTTAGAATAAGGGAAAATCATTATGGGCTGAAATGACAGGCCTGAATGATTTTCAAATTTATTTCATTTACTTGGGACTACGGGTTTGAAATGATAAAACCTGGATTTTTCTTTGTAAATTACGGGTTGAAATGATATATTACCCGTATCACTTTTCCTAGTGTAGAAAATTATATACAGACCCGTAGTTAATATATTTTTCTAAAACTTTTAAAATTATTTTAGAAATGTAAATATTAAAATATTTTGATTTAAACCTAATTAAAAATGATTTTTCGTAAAATATTATTGATTTTCTGAATAATTACAAGTGAAATAAATTAACGAAAAGGTTAGAAAATTTTGAATGTAAGCTATTTTGGGAAATTTGATTTAATTATAATTTGAAATTAAATAGAATATGAAAGCATGATAAATTTATGATAATTTGAATTTAAAGGAATTTAAAGTGATTTTATATCATATTAATGATTTTAATAAAGTTGAAATGTGAAATGAATGAATATTTAAGTTGAAATTTTAAATTGTAACTAAAATTGGAACTTTTGGAATTGACTTAAAAGTGAATTTTTAATTAAGTAAATAAAAATATAAACTAAGTTATATTTGAGAATTTTAACTTAAGTGTTAGGTTGAAATTTAAATGTAATGAATTTAAAATTGGACACTGCAATTTAATAAGTGAATTAGTGTTAAATATGAATTTTTAAATGGAAATTTAACTTTATGAAATCATGAAATTAAAGAAAATTAAATGGTGGTTATAAAAGTAAAATTATGTGATTTTATAAGTTAAAAGTGAATTATAGAAAATATAATTGTTGGATTAAACTAAGTTTTTTTCCTTTGAAACTAATGTAACACTATTACAGCATTCTAAACGCTGTCTTTGTTAAATTTAACTGTTTTGAATATAACTTTCTGTAGCAATTTCCAAATGATGCGAAAGTTGAATTTTCACTGTTTTGATAAAATTAAGTGAATGAATGAACTTTGAAAGTTGAAAATTTTGAAAGTTTAATAATTTAATTATTAAATGTAATAACTTCACTTTTAAAGGATTTAAATGAAGTAATTTGTTGGAATTGAACTATTTTGAAATGTGAATTGAAATGGTATTTTTAAATTGAATAAAAATGAATATGTTTTTCAAATGAAATGATAAGTTGATATTTTGAAATGGATTTGAAATGATATTGGATTTTGAGAAATAAATACCATTTTTGAAATTATAACTACGGGTTATAATAACGATTGGTTGTTAAAGAGACCGGGATCAGATATGGACATACTCTCTGTCGATACCGAAACCACTTTAACAACTGTGTGCGCGGTGGAGATTCCAGAATGAAGTAGGATGGTGACGACGTTCCTAAGGTACATTTCGTGGACCTAACTCCCGTGAGTTAGCATAAGGTGGCTAAAACAGGAGCGATCGCGGGCCAAAGGAGGTAGCACCTCTAGCTGAACACACTTCTTCGATACCATTCTATTACTGTTGTGATCGATTGGGTGCACCCCTTGATTTTTGGAGTATTGTTCGGGGTGGGCGTATGTGGCTGCTGCGTTACCACCAGCCCGTGTGCGTAATTGGTATATCTACCCTGGCATTGCCTTGTGTGCCGTGTCACCTACCATACCGAGCCTTTACTACGAGTTTGTTTTTCTCCCGTAGCCCGTGTGGTATCCTCTGACAGTCACCCGGAGTGGAGATGGCATGATATTGGATGGACTACTGGGACTATTATGTGTGTAGGGTGATATGGGTAGCCCGGAACGCTATTTAAAAGTATGTTTATTTTACTGTAGACATTAGTATAATAGCGAAATATTACTATATAGTAAATAGTTTAATGGATCCTTAGAGGATGGGCGGTCCCAGGCATCCTTTAAGTTACTTGTATCTTTATTACAGTTCACTTGAGTTGGTTTACATTATATAAGTATATATTGTCCTGACTCGATTTTTTTGTGTTTTGCTTTACGCTCAGGTCAGCCTGAGTATTCACAGCTTTAGATTCTCTTCCTGGAGCTGGTCTTTCACTGGAGTTTCTACTTATCTACATATTTATCTACTTCTGTTTCAGCTGTATTAGTTTATCTCATGTATTAGTGAACTTCTATGTATTTGGGATTTCTATTCTGCTGTTTTTCAGACTATATTATGTATTTGGTTTAAGACTCTATTATAGTAGCTTCATGAACTACTATGTTATATTATATTCCGCTGCGAGTTATTCTGTTCGTTCTGTGTCTGTGATTCTGTATATTTGATTTCATTTGCTCCAAATTTATTTACAATCTGTTATTTCGCAACATTCAAGTCTGACATGTGTGGATTATTGTCGATTTGAATGGTACGAAATTGGGGGTTGTTACAGTTGGTATCAGAGCTTTGGTTTTGGCAACCATTGCCTCTGCGGAGCAAAAACTCATTAGAGATAGGGTATTTCCACCCTAGAATGAGTGAAATCAATCTCAGAATCATATCTTTGTGAGAGACGTATTTTCAAAGTATAAAATGATTTTTCAAAATGTTTTCAAAGGATTTTCAAAGATTATTTTGATATATATAATTTTCCTTGCTTTTAAAGGATTTTCAAATGTTTTCTAACTTTCCTTTCTTTCGTATCTATCTTGTTAGGATCTTTTCTTTCTTTAAGATATTCATCCAAGTGTATTATCCTGCCTTATCTTAATTTGTCTTCGGCTTGTCTTTATTCTTATCCTAAATTCATTCTTGATATTTTTCAGGGTGAATCGGGGAAATGCCAGAGTTAGGGGTCGCGGTATTGCCCCAGCTCCTCAACCTGTTGCTCCAGTCAGGTTCACTGTTCTTTGTAAGGAATTCTCTTAACTTGGTGGAACCCCATTCACCGGTTCAGAGACTATCATTGAGGCTCAGCAGTGGTTGCGGAGTCTTGAGAGGATATTTACTGGTCTTGACATTACTGATGCTCAGAAGCGTCAGCTTGCAGCCTGGCAGTTGCATGATTCTGCTTTAGATTGGTGGGAGTCCGTTACGGCTAACACCTTCGAGGCTGATCTCACTTGGGAGCAGTTTAGGTATCCTTTGGGTTATCTTAATTTTGTTCCTATTTTTCCTTTCTTTGAATCTATCTTAAGCTTGTTTTCTGTATCTCTTTTCCAGGGAGGCTTTTGTGGCAAAATGGATGCCAGAAGCCGGGAAATCTCAGCTTTATCATGAGTTTATGGATCTGAAGCAGGGTACCATGTCTTTTGCTGAGTATGAGAGGAAATTCAATGAACTTTCCAAGTTCGGTCCTGGCCTTATTGATACTCCTCTTAAGAAGAATGATAAATTTATTGCTGGTGCTCGGCCAGAGTATTATAGTTGCCTTATTTCTCATGTTCGTGGTTCTTTCACCCAGCTTATGGATATGGCTATTCGCTATGAGAATCCCACATCCAAAGGTCTTGCTGTTTCTGGTGCTCAGTCTTCCTCTGCAGTTTCCAAGAAGCGTAAGCCAAATTTCCAGCAGCAGAAGAAGAATTGGCAGAAGCGTCCTGGTTTGGGATCTTCATCATCTGCCCCTGCTCAGAGGCAACCAGTTGATCTCTCCTCCATCACTTGCTTTAGGTGTGATCAGAGAGGGCACTATGCCAATAGCTGTCCCACACTATCTGGTGCTGCAGTTCCTCCACCTGCTCGATCGGTTAGACGTGACTCTGCCATATCTGTCTCCAGCCCGGTCATTTTAAGAAGGATTGCCCTACCCAATAGAGGGGTACTCCTTCTGGTATATTTGCTGTCACTTCTGCCTCATCTCCAGTTCCTCCACCTGCTCCTGCTCCTAGTGATGACCAAGGTACACTCCAGGGTTCATTTACTTTATTTCATCATCCTGTTTGTGTGTTGTTTGATACTGGTGCTTCACACAGTTTTATTTCTGTTGATTTGTGTGATAAGTTTGAACATCTCCTTTCTCCTGAGTATACTTCTGTTCCATTATGTGTCTCAAATCCTATTAGGGGTCCTGCTAACCTTAATCGGATTTGTCGAGAGGTGAAACTTCTCCATTCTAATCATCGCTTTAGTGGTGATTTTTATATTCTGGGCTTCGATGATTTTGATTTATTGCTTGGTCAGGATTGGTTAGTGAATCATAATGCTCATATCTCTTGTAAAGCCCGGTCTGTTCAGCTTGTTGATGATCAAGGGAATTCCTTGATTATTCAGTGCCGCATGCCTCACGATTTTTCTGGCAACTTTATTTATTCTTTGGATTCTTCTTCCAGTGACCTTGATTCAACTCCTGTGGTTAGATTATATCCCGATGTATTTGGCGAAGTCATTTCTTTACCTCCGAAGCGGGAAATTGATTTTCAGATTGATCTTATTCCTGGTGCTCGACCTATTGTTCTTCCTCCTAGAAGAATGGCACCCTACGAGAAGGTTGAGATGGGAAAGCAAATTGAAGACTTATCTTCCAAAGGTCTGATTAGGCCCAGTTTTTCTGAATGGGGAGCTGCGGTAGTTTTTGTCACTAAATCTGATGGTTCACTTCGGATGTGTGTTGATTATAGGGAGCTAAACAAGCTCACTATGAAAAACAGATATCCTATGCCTCGTATCAATGATATGTTTGATCAGCTTCATGGTGCCACTATTTTCTCTCAGCTTGACCTTACCACAGGTTTTCATCAGCTCAGGGTTGCTGAGGATAGCATTCCCAAGACTGCTTTCCGCACTGAGAATGGATTTTATGAATGGTTAGTCATGCCTTTTGGTTTGACTAATGCTCCTGCTTTCTTTGTTGATTTGATGAATCGTGTTTTTCGTGATGTGCTTAATAAATTTGTGCTAGTCTTTGTTGATGATATCCTTGTCTTCTCTAAGACTAAGGATGAGCATAAGTCGCATTTGAAATATGTTCTTGAGACTCTCAGAAATCATCAGTTAAAGGCTAAATTTTCTAAATGCCATTTCTGGAAGGATGAAGTCCGTTATCTCGGGCATATTGTTTCTAGTAATGGAGTCTCTGTTGATCCAGTTAAGATTGCTGCGATCAATGTAAGTCTTTCTTTTTTCTCTTTCTCAATCATTTTAATAATTCTGTTTTTTTCCTATTGTTTTATTTTCCCCGATTTTTCCAGGATTGGGAAACTCCAAAGACTCCATTTGATATTCGTAGTTTTCTGGGCCTTGTCGGTTACTACCGAAGATTCATTGAGAATTTTGCTCGGATTGCTGCACCTCTCACAGCTTTAACTCAGAAGAATGCTAGATTTGTCTGGACTGATAAGTGTAAGGCTGCATTCAGTGAGTTGAAGAGCAAGCTAACTTCCGCACCATTCTTACTGTTCCGAATGGGAGTGAGGGATTTACAGTTTATACTGTTGCTAGTCGTGAGGGTTTGGGTGCTGTTCTCATGCAGGATGGTAGGGTTATTACCTATGCTAGCCATCAGTTGAAGACCCACGAAGCAAATTATGCTGCTCATGATTTAGAGTTACTTGTTGTTGTCTTTGCTTTGAAACTTTGGAGGCAACATCTTCTTGGAACCAAGTTTGAGCTTTTCACAGATCATCAGTCTCTGAGATATATCTTCACCCAGAAGGATCTGAATCAGAGGCAAGTTCGTTAGCTTGAGTTTATGGCTTCTTACGACCTCGACATTAACTATACTCCCGGTAAAGTTAATGTTGTGGCCGATGCTCTGAGTCGGAAGAAGGCTTTGTTGTGTCAGCTTGTTGTTTCTTCTTCTCCTCTTCTGGATCAGATTATGGCTAAGAAGGATGAGGATGAGATGCTTAGATTGATGAAGGAGAGTGTTCGTAGCAGAGTTGGTGGTAGTAGAGGTAGTAGTGGAGCTCAGATTGATGACAAAGGGATTTTGCGGATTAATGGCAGGATTTGTATTCCGAAGGTTGATAGTTTGAGACAGGAGTTGCTTCAGGACAATCATAGATCCAGACTTTCTATTCATCCTGGTGTGTCGAAGATGTATCAGGATATGAAGAGGCTTTATTGGTGGAAGGGGATGAAGAGGGATATCTCTATCTTTGTTAGTCGGTGTGCGACTTGTCAGCAAGTCAAAGCCGATCACCAGAAGTCCCCTGGTTTGTTGTAGCCCCTCGAGATTCCTAATTGGAAGTGGGTACAGGTTTCCATGGATTTCATCGATGGTTTACCGAGGACTCGGAAAGGCAATGAGAGTATCTGAGTTATTGTTGATAGACTGACCAATTCCGCTCATTTTATTCCAGTCAAGTCTAATCGATCTACTTCTAGTTTATTTGAGATTTACATGAGAGAGATCGTTCGTCTCCATGGTGTTCCTCTCAGTATTGTTTGTGATCGTGACCCTATCTTTAGTAGTCAGTTCTGGAAGGCTTTTAAGGAATCTTTGGGTACTCGTTTGAATCTGAGCACTGCTTATTATCCTCAGACCGACGGTCAGACGGAAAGAGCAAATCAGATTCTCGAGGATCTTCTTCATGCTTGTGTGCTTGATTTTGGAGGATCTTGGGAAGATTATCTCCATCTTGCTGAATTTACCTACAATAATAGCTATCAGGTATTATCTTATCTTCTGTTTTCAGTCTATTCTTGATCTTTTTATCTATCTCATTCCATCTTTGCATTCAGGCCAGTCTCAAAATGTCTCCGTTTGCTGCTTTATACGGGCGACCTTGTAGATCTCCATCTTGCTGGATTGAATCCGGTAATCGTTTGGTTCTTGGTCCTGAAGTGATTTTGGAAGCTTCTAAGAAAGTTGAGGAGATTAAGAAGAGGCTGAGAGTCGCTCAGGATAGACAGAAGAAATATGCTGATAGGCGTAGGCGAAATTTGGAATTTGCTGTTGGTGATCAGGTGTTCCTTAAGGTTTCTCCCTTGAGGAATGTCATTCGCTTTGGTCGTTGAGGGAAGCTTTCTCCCAGGTTCATTGGTCCTTTCCGCATCATGGAAAGAGTTGGCTCTTTGGCTTATCGTCTGGATTTGCCCGAGAAGCTTTCTGGAGTGCATGATGTATTGCATGTCTCACATCTTCGCCGTCATCTCCATGATCCATCTCTTATTGTCCAGCCTTCTGCTCTTGATAGTTTGGATATTGAGCCTAACCTGACTGTTGAGAGGAAGCCACTTCGTATTGTCGATAGAGATACGAAGCAGCTCCGAAGAAAATCTGTTAATCTGGTCAAAGTACAGTGGAGTACTGATGATCGAGATTGTATTTGGGAAACGAGGAGAGCATTCGTGCTTCGAATCCGGAACTATTCATTTCAGGTACTATTTTGTTTCTCTATCATGTTTCTCTTTATTTTTCCTTTCCGTTCTTTTCGAGGAGGAAAAGATTTGAGTGGGGGAGAGTGTAACAACCCTAGATTTTGACTATATATTTAATTTTGACTTTATTTCATTTTGAAATTAATTTAAATTTGTTTATTTGTGTGATATCATTTCTAAACATTTTTAAAATGATAATGAAATTTTTCCAAAATTTACTGTATTTATTTCCTATTTTTAAAGGTTGCTTTCTAATTTTCTGCCATTTCCTTCATTTTAAATTTCTTTGTTTTATTTTAAATTTTTTTTTATTTGTGAAATTTCATCTCTAAATATTTTTAAAATTATAATAGAAGTTTTCTAAAATTTACTGTGTTGATTTCCTATTTTTAAGGGCTGTTTTCCTATTTTTTGCTATTTTCTGCATTAAAAATTATATTTAAATTAAATTTTAAATATTTATTTTGTGAATAAAATTTTGTTTTATGTTATTATTTATGTTTAAAAATACTTTACAAGCTCATATGAATTTTTTTTTCATTTACTTTCAAATTTTCTTGTCTAGTTCACTGTTTTAACTATTTTTCCTTAATTTTACTCTATATAATTAATAAATGGTATATTTATTTTTATATTTTTTTTAAAGTTTCAAAATTTTATCTGATAATATTGTTATTTCAGAATATATAAACTTATACAAATACTTAAAGGTAAATTGAAAGGGTTTTTGACTTTTTATTTCCAATGGCTTTTAATTTTCCCGCCTTTTCACATTTTTAACTTACTTTTGCCATCAATTAGCCATAATAACTCACATACTTCAGCTTCCTACCTCCATTATTCATTCACGTACATCATTTCTCATCTCATTAAAAAAAAATTCGGCCATCACTTGTTTGAGGAGTTGGTAAAATTCTATTTTTCTTTTATCTCCTTTTGTTCACTTATGCTGATTTTTCGTTTGATTTGCACTTGATCTTCTTTATCATAGGATCGGCCATGCCCCTCTCCAGCCCCTGCTGCCACTACCACCACCTAAGCATGCCACCAGCACCTCCTCCTTACTGACCATCCCCATCCGTACCACCCTAGGTGGTAGTTCCTTCACCAAGTTCACCAAACTCCAACATCTTGACCTAGCCGAGCACAAGCCTTCACATCCACCACTTCCACCACCCATGGCCGCCACCTACATGACCACCACCACCTCCAGCACCCTCTTCCACATCACCACAGTGGACCCTACTCCTCTAGCCGTGACCACAGTAGCCTTGGTCGTGCTTTGTTTGCTTGAAACTTGTGATGTTGTTAGTAGTTATGCCTTGTTGTGTTGTTGTTCCATCTCCATAATTTTTGCCATCACCAAACTCATGTTAGGCCGACCTTAGCAACCCAGACCTGACCCAAAACCATTGCCTTAGACCTGTACTCCACCTTTGGCCAAGCGTATGGGATGTCGGAATCAAGTGCAAAGCATTTCAGCTTTGTTTTATGAAGTTATTTCTAGCATAGTTTATCGAATTTTTGGTCTGAAACCTTATAATTGTTATATTGTTTTGTTTGATTGGTATTCAAGGGAATTAATCCTTGGCTCATCCATTCGTATCTGTGTCATGCTTTTGTGCTTGTGTAGATCCCGTTTGTGCAATTCTTCGTTGTGTCATCAACTCAAAACGGTGAGTTATTCTCACTATACAGTTTTATACTTATATGAATAGTAAATTGATCACTTGTGAATATGTAAACTGCATCACTATATTATTATTTGCTATCTCACTATTATATGATGTTCACCCATGCTTAAACACCTATTATGACATTTGTTACTGTTATATTATGTTGTTCTGTTGTTTTATCCGTTTATCACACTGCAAGTTCCCTTTAGATTAGAATCACTATGGGTTGAAATGATACATACCCGAACGGACTTTAGAATAAGGGAAAATCATTATGGGCTGAATGATAGGCCTGAATGGTTTTCAAATTTATTTTATTTACTTGGGACTGCGGGTTTGAAATGATAAAACCCGGATTTTTCTTTGTAAATTATGGGTTGAAATGATATATTACCCGTGTCACTTTTCCTAGTGTAGAAAATTATATACAGACCCGTAGTTAATATATTTTTCTAAAAAATTTAAAATTATTTTAGAAATGTAAATATTAAAATATTTTGATTTAAACCTAATTAAAAATGATTTTTGGTAAAATATTATTGATTTTCTGAATAATTACAAGTGAAATAAATTAACGAAAAGGTTAGAAAATTTTGAATGTAAGCTATTTTGGAAAATTTGATTTAATTATAATTTGAAATTAAATAGAATATGAAAGCATGATAAATTTATGATAATTTGAATTTAAAGGAATTTAAAGTGATTTTATATCATATTAATGATTTTAATAAAGTTGAAATGTGAAATGAATGAATATTTAAGTTGAAATTTTAAATTGTAACTAAAATTGGAACTTTTGGAATTGACTTAAAAGTGAATTTTTAATTAATTAAATAAAAATATAAACTAAGTTATGTTTGAGAATTTTAACTTAAGTGTTAGGTTGAAATTTAAATGTATTGAATTTAAAATTGGACACTGCAATTTAATAAGTGAATTAGTGTTAAATATGAATTTTTAAATGGAAATTTAACTTTATGAAATCATGAAATTAAAGAAAATTAAATGGTGGTTATAAAAGTAAAATTATGTGATTTTATAAGTTAAAAGTGAATTATAGAAAATATAATTGTTGGTTTAAACTAAGTTTTTTTTCTTTGAAACTAATGTAACACTATTACAGCATTTTAAACGTTGTCTTTGTTAAATTTAGCTGTTTCGAATATAACTTTCTGTAGCAATTTCGAAATGCTGCGAAAGTTGAATTTTCACTGTTTTGATAAAATTAAGTGAATGAATGAACTTTGAAAGTTGAAAATTTTGGAAGTTTATTAATTTAATTATTAAATGTAATAACTTCACTTTTAAAGGATTTAAATGAAGTAATTTGTTGGAATTGAACTATTTTGAAATGTGAATTGAAATGGTATTTTTAAATTGAATAATAATGAATATGATTTTCAAATGAAATGATAAGTTGATATTTTGAAATGGATTTGAAATGATATTGGATTTTGAGAAATAAATACCATTTTTGAAATTATAACTACGGGTTATAATAACGATTGGTTGTTAAAGAGACCGGGATCGGATATGGACATACTCTCTGTCGATACCGAAAACCACTTTAACAACTGTGTGCGCGGTGGAGATTCCAGAATGAAGTAGGATGGTGACGACGTTCCTAAGGTACATTTCGTGGACCTAACTCCCGTGAGTTAGCATAAGGTGGCTAAAACAGGAGCGATCTCGGGCCAAAGGAGGTAGCACCTCTGGCTGAACACACTTCTTCGATACCATTCTATTACTGTTGTGATCGATTGGGTGCACCCCTTGATTTTTGGAGTGTTGTTCGGGGTGGGCGTATGTGGCTGCTGCGTTACCACCAGCCCGTGTGCATAATTGGTATATCTACCCTGGCATTGCCTTGTGTGCCGTGTCACCTACCATGCCGAGCCTTTACTACGAGTTTGTTTTTCTCCCATAGCCCGTGTGGTATCCTCTGACAGTCACCCGGAGTGGAGATGGCATGATATTGGATGGACTACTGGGACTAGTATGTGTGAAGGGTGATATGGGTAGCCCGGAACGCTATTTAAAAGTATGTTTATTTTACTGTAGACATTAGTATAATAGCGGAATATTACTATATAGTAAATAGTTTGACAGATCCTTAGAGGATGGGCGGTCCCAAGCATCCTTTAAGTTACTTGTATCTTTATTATAGTTCACTTGAGTTGGTTTACATTATATAAGTATATATTGTCCTGACTCGAGTGTTTTGTGTTTTGCTTTACGCTCGGGTCAGCCTGAGTATTCACAGCTTTGGATTCTCTTCCTGGAGCTAGTCTTTCACTGGAGTTTCTACTTATCTACATATTTATCTACTTCTGTTTCAGCTGTATTAGTTTATCTCATGTATTAGTGAACTTCTATGTATTTGGGATTTCTATTCTGTTGTTTTTCAGACTATATTATGTATTTGGTTTGAGACTCTGTTATAGTAGCTTCATGAACTACTATGTTATTTTATATTCCGCTGCGAGTTATTCTGTTTGTTCTGTGTCTGTGATTCTGTATATTTGATTTCATTTGCTCTAAATTTATTTACAAGCTGTTATTTCGCATCATTCAAGTCTGACATGTGTGGATTATTGTCGATTTGAATGGTACGAAATTGGGGGTTGTTACATATATATTACTTAATTTATACCAAATCAACATTCAAATTCGATTTCCTTTAAAAGTTATTTGCCACATTACTTACTTCTTATAAAATGAGTTTCAATTATAGTGATATCCAACTCCCATTTTTATTCATCATATATTTCTCAAAATATAATATTCTTTTCAAAAACCATCTTTACATTTCTATTCAAAATTTCAATATCTATTGCATTCAGGCACGTGCGATGTACATATACCATCCGTACGCAATATCAGATCTGATCGCTCACTCGACCACACAATTTCACTTTTGAACTAGTATCGTCCACACGACTTCCTAGTGTGGACTCAGATTTGGTTTCTTGATCAGAAACCGTCATTATCCTTGCATAGCCATAACTATGATAGAGAATTTGCAGATCCAATCAAAAATCCATATCCATGGTTCGCCGTCGAAAATCGAGTGAAAAATCCCTACTCGGATCGATATACTATCTCGAAATTCTGTACTCGAATCTGGATCAAATCACTATGCAAATAGAATAACACACGTGCATCTTACGTATTTATCTTCATTGATTATTAGCTAAATAAATTCTCTTTCTATTCACATTCCATTTTGATTCTATTCATTTATTCTCCATTGCCTCAATTTCCATTTGGGTTATTACTTCAATTCTTATCTCAAATGGGTATTTAATCATAAATAGTTTGCACTTTGTCCAGTTTAAATTTAGAAAATTGCTTGAAAAGTTTAAAATAGTTCATTGGTTGAAAAATAGTTATTAGTTGTAAAATAGCTGCAAATAGTTAAGTAGTTATAAAAAAGTCAAATAGTCGTAAAATAGTTAGATAATTGGAAATTAGTTGTAAAATTGTTATAAAATAGTTAAATAGTTCCAGAAATAGTTATAAAATAAGTATAAGATTATTTGGGCTTTAAAAAGAAAGATTGTATGGTAAATAGCTAGGAAAAATAGATTTAAGAAAGTTTATATTAATACAATTTATTTTGAAAATAGTCTAGAGCCAGACTATTCAACTTCCCAATCTCCCATTCCACATAAATTCTCAATTTCTACTTCCATTTAAATTGACTCAATTTCAATTCAATTTTAATTAACTTCAATTCCTATTCCAAATTCAAATCAGTTCCATTGGAATTTAAACTTTATTCAACTTCGATTTCAATCTCAATTAATTCAAAACAAAATTCAATTTGAACTAATTTAAAATTCAATCTCACTTTTAAACCATCTCGAATTATATAAATTCAAGTTAAATTTTCAAAATGTTGACTTAGTCCCATAAATCAAATTAACCTTTACTTTTAAAGTCTTTAAACAATTTAATTCTGAGTCCAAATTTCAAGTATTCATTTAAATTACTATTACTTAACCTATTTGAAGTTTCAAGGAAGGGTTCAAAACCTTAAGTAATTTAATCTTTGGAATCCAATTTATTTCCCATTTTTAACTTTAAATTTTGAAACCAGTTCTTAAACAGTTTCAGTTTGCAAGTTCATTTTAAATATTCAAATCTTAATGTTCAAAGTGATTTCATTTTCATAAGTTCAAATTTTATCTTTAAAAATCAAAATTACTTAAATAATTTCAAATTAAAGTTTTGTTTCTATTTAATTTCAGCAATGGATATATATTATCTCAATCCACTTCTTAATTCATCTAAATAATCAATTCACAATTCCATAGATTATTAATAACAACAGGATGATATCAGGATAAGCCAAAGTAAATAAATATCTTATTTGTGTAAAACATCCATCAATGGCACCCATCACACATTCCTAGAACTCAAACCCGTTTTGAGATCACACATAATTCTCTTTACAATTATACCCATTTAACTTTCCTAAGCAAAATTCAATTCATTTAATCCAGTAAACCTTACTCAAATTTGAATTCCCATTTCAAATTTCAAACTTCTATCATTATTCTTTTCTACTTATAAGTTCAAAACTTATTTCGCTTTGGGTTTTTAAATCACACTCCAGGTAGAATCAAAACTCAACACTTAGAGTTTATTTCAAATCATCTTTAATATTATGTATATCCACACATATATACATATTTATTTCTTAGCCCACCAAGTCATATTTTAAATTTTTAAACCACCTTTGGTTTTTTAATTCAAAACAAATTCCTTTTAAGTTTTCAAACAACTCTTATTTTAAAATAAGATCACATTCAAAAATATTCTGAATAATATTATTCATTATTTCTTTTAACATTTTGAAACAATTCCAAATTTTCCTGGACTTAGATTTTAAACTCCAAAATTTAAATCCATTCCAATTTACAAGTCATACTTATCTAAATGTTTAATTCCTTAAAACATTTCATCTTGCTTTATCGTTGTTTGTTTAGTTCATATTACCCAATTCCTATATGGATATATATTGTATATTGCCACTTAAATTCTTATGATCATATTCAATTTCAAGAACCAACAACCAGTTTCTTAATATATAATAATTGGAAAATTATTTGCTTTATATATCAAAATATAAACTTTTATAAAAATCATTTGTTTTTAAAACCATTTAAAATCTTTATATAAGAAAGTAACAAGTACGCTCTTATATATATACACACACTCAACTCATTCTAGGGTACTGCTGACCCTATCCTTAATGAGTAAACCCAGCAGAGCCAACGTTCTCGCTTAACCATCTGCTCTGATACCAAAATGTAACGACCCGAAATTTTCGACCCCAAAAATTCGACACTAATACGTTCACTGTAGAAGTGCCGAGCATCCGAACGCCGAAAATTCGAGATTGTTAGGGTTAAGAAGAAAAGAGGAAGAAGAAGAACAGAAAATAAATCACAAAATTTCACATTCGCAGCGGATTAAATATAATATCGAATAATAGTATTTATACAAGGAAAGCTGTATCTGTGAATTTACATCAATACAACAGAGTTACAACCATTACATATAAAATGGACCGTTAAAATTAACTTGTCCCGGAATACAAACAACATAACTATGATACACAGCGGAATATACTCCATACGTTCCTACCATCCAGCTCGCCACCTGAGCTCCAGAATGTCCTAACCTGAAAATCTGTAATACTCCGTCTGACCTGAGCATTACAATAAAGTAACAACCGGGTCAGGCTGGAAACCAACATGTGTAAACCTACATGGTATGAAATACCAAGTTAAAAATCTTATTTGAAAACCAGGGTAACTCGTACCTCACTACGAGTTCTTATCTTGTTATAATCAAATACATATTAAGTATTGTTACTCAGATTAAATGGCCAAGTTTACTTAATTTATTCCATTCCAGCCTATTTGATTCTAAATTCAAATCTATAAAGAATTATTGTAGATTACAAATCGAAGTGGTTTTGGGTATTTGCTGACACCCGACCTGGTCTCTTCGAATTCAATGTTATCTTTAATCCAAGTAGTTTACGTGAATACAATTAATTTTAAATACAGGATGTCACATTTACATAGTAATTCATCATCGATAGATAAACCACATTATTCTGATTCAACCAAACATTTCATATCACAGAACATCACAAACCACATATCAGAGATATCGACAATCCAAGGCATTCAAATAAAGTTGATCATTTGTAAGCAAGATTAATTAGTCATATAATTCCTAATTAATTTAATTTAGATCTCCTAATAAATTAAATTAATTCCTTTAATTTCCTTTAAATCCTGCTTACCTGTCATTAATTAATTAATTATCTTTGATTAATTACATTAAGTAATTATCCTACAATTACTAATTAATGATCCTTTAATTAATTACAATAAGTAATTAACCTTTAATTAATTAAGGAATGATCCTTTAATTAATCTTATTAATTAATTATTCAATATTAAGTAATTATCCTTTATAAATTATATTAAGTCCTTAATTCCAAGATAAATCATTATCTTAATTAATTACCTACTTAAATCATTTAATTCTTATTTGATTGGAACTAATTTACACAAAACCACTAGACACCCTTTAATTAAAGTTTTTTTAATACACTTATCTTAACACCTACTTAATTCTGTCATTATTAAATTCCATTTGAAACACTTAAAGATTTAATTAAATAATTAACTTAATAAAACTATTCAAATCAACAAATCAAATTTCAAAAACATTTGAACTTATAAATTTAAATTGAAACTTGTTTGTAAACTTGATATATATTTTACTTTGAAAATCTATTTACCTCTATTCAGCTTTGAAAACTTGTTTAAAATTTTGTTTTTAAATATTGCATTTTCTTATGCCTTTAAACTTGTTATTTCTTTCATCTTAAAATTCGGTTATCCTATGCAAAAGAATCTCGAGCCTGACCTATATTTTTCTCGAGCCAGACCCGAGCAATCTCCCATCACTTCCTTCACCATAAAACTTCGAGTACGACCCCGATCAAATCCTTAGTTTTCCCAAAGCTCCCTTCTTCTTCCCTTCCTCCTTTCCAAAGTCAAGAACCCAGACACGACTGATATACCGTGCACGTGTACATGCGATTACCGATGTTTAGACCAACCTCGACGTCACCTACTGATCGCCGACCACCAACTCAAGCATTCAGTCCACCCAGAAAAAACCAATCGTTCTGTAAAACAAAAACGAGCAAAATCGAGCATCACCGGAACCAAAACCACCCACTTATCGCCCCTCGTTCCACCTCTACAAGCCATCGGAAACCACGGCCCATCTTCAAAGGCTTCGACTGACAACCCTCTGCCTTTTCCCCCACGTCCGATCATGTCCGGTCCACCCACAACGAAGAATCATTCTCGAAATCAATCATTGACAAGAACAGGCTAAAAACCCAAGATTATCGTTGTTTCGCCACAACAGCGTTCGAGAATTTCACTCAGTATTTTTTCATCGACCACCAGACTGTCAGCCACCTCCAACACCAGGCCCGACGTCCCTCCCTTCGCCCATCGCCTGAATTTGACCAAAACCCGATATACGTTCAACCTAAAAATTCCCAACAACCATCAACTTAAAAATCACCAATTTATTATTAAAATTCATCATTTTTATAATGAATTTGATTATATAATTAAAGCATGGAAATTGAACAACCAAATTTCTGGCATTGGTTTATTTTCATTGTAATATTTTATTTTTGAAATAACTACTAATTATTTTTATTTGAATCTATTTTTAAAAAATAAAATCAGGTTGATAATTACATATTTCATTTAGAAATCAAATCCTAAAAGTGATTGGAAAAGGAGAATTTGATTTTTGAATTTTCCTTAAGCTTGTGAAATTAGAACAGGAAATGTATCTTGAACACGGACATGCATACAACCCTCTGCATATAAACATGCCAGCATTTTATATATTCATGCAACATTTCCCACAACATCATTTCCAAATTTATCACATGCATCCAAATATAAAATGGATTTTTCTTTACAAGGTGCAGTTTACACACAGTTTGTTGAAGAACAGAGAAGCCTCTTTGAAAAGGAAATTGGAAATTGCTTTTTGAAACTAGAATTTGCCTTGTTATTTTGAAAACTTGCAACTGGAGATTTGTGCTTGCTGACCTGATCCTTGTTTTGAATTGTCTTAGGTTTGAAAATTTGTAAGAGTTGATTGTTGTTTTGAATTTTTTTGTTTACAGGTTTGTTTTTCTTGTTTCTTTGATAATGAAGATGAAAGAGAAATAAGAAAGGAGTAGAGATGTATATATCTTATTTTAGCTTTTATTTATTATTTAAAAATAAAAAGAAAATAGTGACACTTATTAAATTTGCTTACAAATGTCATTTGCATGTTAAAATTGATTCACATATGTTAAAATCATAGAACTTATGTTTACATTTTTAATTATCATGTATTAATACGTTTTTTATACAATTTTTAATTTTTATGTTATATGTCAATTGGTTTTTATATTTAAAAATGAATATATATTTTTCATTAGTTTTTAAATCCTCATATATATATACATATATATATACACACAAAATATCTTTATTTCAAATATAATTTTAAAAGAAAGCATATATACCCTTATCAAATCTTATTTTACTCTAAATTACTTTTTAAATTAATATATACATATATACACTATTTTAGTGTTAAAAATATAGAATTCAAATTTAAATAACTCTAGAAAATTTTATATTAATTTCAAAAAATACTTCCAATTCAATATATATACCTATATATTATATTTTATGTAACAACCCGCATATTTATCGATTTTGTATTTAAATATTTTATTTAAATATTAACTCGTTAATCGGGTTTTGGTCCGAAAAGCTACTTTTTGCAAAAGGTCAAATTAGGAATCGAGACCACTTCCATTGAGTTCGAAATGTCGTTTACAATTTTTTAAGTATAAACATCGATAGGTTTGGAGTTATAGCAATTTCACTAACTTTTCCCGCTTTGGACTTTGGGTTAGTTTAGCCTATTAAGCCCAAGTTCCAACCCTCTTCTCCTCACTCTTCATAAATTTCGTAACTAACTCAAGCTTTGGCATTAATGGTGAAGAGAATGGGAAATTAAAACTCCAAGCTCAAATTCAATTGCAAATCCAACATTCAACTCCAAATTCAAGTAGAAGATATTGGATTCAAGCTTTGGATTGCTTCTCCTTGCTTTCAAGCTTCATCTTCATAAACTTTAGCGCAAAGGTGAGATTTTTATCTCACAAATCTAGTCTATAACTATATTGGACTGTTGGGAATGATTCCCTATCACTTTTGCATGCACATTAGCATTTGGTTTGGATTGGATTGGCGAAAAACTCCAATTTTTAGCGTTTTGGTGAATTTTCTGCACTTAGGTCGTTCTGGCCATTTTCGTGTGTTCGGAGTTAGGTCGCTCGCGACCTAACCCTTAGGTCGTTCGCGTGGAAAAGTCTCGGCCTTCGAATAGCTCGTTTCCGACCTAAAATGGCCTATAACGTTAGGTCGCTCGGCGCTTCGGAATTAGGTCGTGGGTCGTTGTGCTTTAGGTCGCAAGCTCCTTAGGTTGTAGGTCGTTCGAATGTTAGGTCGCTTGGCCCTTATCCCCTTAGGTCGTAGGTCGTTCGAATGTTAGGTCGCTCGGCCCTTATCCCCTTAGGTCGCTAGGTCGCGATGTTTTAGGTCACTGCATCCTATGCCTCTATAGGTCGCTCGACCTCGTTTATGACCATAGGTCGCTCACCCCCTCTTCGTTAGGTCGCTTGGCCTTGCCTTCCATTTTTAGGTCGCTAGGTCGCGACGTTTTTGGTCGTTAGGTCGTGACGTTTTAGGTCGCTTGACCTTGTTTTCCTCCAGGTGGCATGGCCTTTAGACTGTTAGATCGCGAGCGTTAGGTCGTTAGACCTTACCTTCCTTAGGTCGCTTGACCGGTTAAACCTTTAGGTCGCTCAACCCTACTACCATTACTAGGTCGTTTGGCCATAGCTCGTTAGGTCGCATGACCTTATAAACCGATAGGTCACATGACATTATAACCCTATAGGTCGTTGGACCTTTGACTCGTAGGTCGTTGGACCTTATCCCGATAGGTCGCTCGCCCCCGCACCCCCACCTTGTGGGGTTGCCACCCCCCCCCCCCCCCCCGGACCCCCCCTCGGTAGGGGATCTTATCTGAAAAACATTGAGCTGATTTCCTTGGATTTTATTCACATCTCCGTATGCGATTTTTGTGACTGATTGTTTCTACAATTGCTTCTGTGTTTTGTCACTTTATAATATAAAGGTTTCAATACTAGTAGTAAATATCAAAACTCTTTTAACAAACAATTTCAACTCTATTTTTAATAACAAAGCTCTTTTCTTAAACCGTTTTCCAATCTATTAGTATATACAAGCCTTTACCTCACTCGGATGAGAAATCTAATTAAACGACTTAGTAAAACAAGTGGTATGAAACGCTTGCGTTCACTTCGTTGGTTAATTCTTGGACTTTTTCGATTGAACCTCTTGTGACAATTTTATTAGTGAAGATTTACAGTTTGTTCGTAAATATTTAAGTTAAGCAAGTGGTTATGGGACATGAAGCTAAACTTCTATATTTACTAGCTTAGTGTAATTGACACTTCTCGTTGATCTTGATGATCGCTTTATGAATTAGACTAGCAATTGCGCGATGTCTCTTTCATTGCAAGGTTAGACTAGACACCACTTGTGTGATTCCATTCACACATACCTTTCTGCTTTTTGGTTAGTCTTGACCTCAATCTGTGTGATTCCATTCACACATGCGGGGTAGCTCCCCATGGTCTTCGGACCGTCATGTGATAGGCCTCTTTCCCTTTTTATGATTTCTGGATTTCTCGTGTTGATTTCTGGAATTTATGTCATTGACTTGTTATGAGTACAAGTTTAGGGTATGATGCCCTCTTCGAATCTTTGAGAAGATTCTTGTGATATTGATTATCTCTTATTGATTGATCTTCTGTTGATCATTATTTACATACTTATAGTGGTATGTCGTTATGGATGTTTATGATTATGCCATATCTTTTATGTTATATCATGTCATCTGATATTTATAGCTAGACTGATCCGTTTATTATTTTCTTAAATAATACTCGGGTCAGACCGAGATGTTACAGGTGCTTCTGCTTGACTTCTTCCCAGGGATTCATCACTCTGACTTTTGGCTAACTGTTTAGATTAGCAGTTTTTGTTGTATACACTTGAGATATAGACTCATAGTTGTATTCTTTTGTATAGCACGTGTTGCTATTCTTTTGTATTATCATGGATCTTAATGACCACTACTTTGATGTACACTTTCATGTGTTAGTTATATATTCATATCTTCTTCCGCCTTTGTGATATGTATATCTGTGACTGATTTGTGATATGATTATTTCTATGTTTGTTTCCGAAGATTATTTATAGCCACCGTGTGATAAGCAATTACATGGATGGTCGCTCCTCAACAGCCTTATTCTCCGTGCTAGTTGACAACACTACTCCGGAATGTTCTTGGCTAGCGTGGGTATAGAGGTGGGGCGTCACATTTTATAATTATAAAATCATTTTTATTAGTTTTGAAAAGATAAATTTTGTCAAATTAAATATTTATAAAAGAAGATTATCAAATTATTATTGCCAAATAAAATTATTTTATTAATATGTTTACTATGATTATATATTCACAATGGATTTGTATATGTATACACTTAAGATTTCAACATTATAGAGTTTGCATATATCTAATTATACATTTGTTAATTTACTATAAGATTTATTATTTCCAGATATTTATATTTCAATATTTATTATAGTTTCAAATCCATTTATATACATCCAGATATCTTTTATTATCAGAATTTGATCTGTTCAGCTAAATAAAAACCAATTAATTACCAATTAACAGATGTCTAAAATCTGGGTTATCACAGAATTACATGTTTTTGGAATTAGATTTCTATCAGGTTTTGATAACTTGTATGCCCTATTAGCCAAGACATCATTTTTAACCAAATGACCTTCCCAATTTGTGCCCAAAGCCATATTTGTAGGTCTTTGAAGTTGCCATTACGCTTTGCAGTACTAATTCTCCCTTGCATAAGTTTCTCTCCATAAGCCTAGCATGGTAATTTTTTTATACTTTGTCGGTATGCGGTGGATATGACTTTTGTATCTTTTTTTTTTGAATAACAACGAGGGAAGCTTTTTTTAACTCTCTATTCTACTCTTCCATGTACGATATTCTTCTTTGTGATCGGACCATTACTCTGATGGGGAGCATGGCTTCATTGCAGTAGGTTAAAGAGGAGGGTGTATGGCCCATTGAGGATCTGGAAGAGGTCCTATAGGTCTATAGTACTAAAGCTAGTACCTTAGACTACTTCCAGTTTTCCTTTTGCAGTCCTTTCTTAAGCAACTTCTTTATAGTTTTGTCTGCTGTTTTAACCTATGTGTTTTTTTATGGATGTGCGACTGAGGAAAGACGTTTTATTATGCCATTTCTATCATAGAGCTATGTGAACTCTTTACTTTCAAATTAGGTCCCATTATCTAAAATTATTTTGTATAGGGATCCCAAAACTAGTGATTATGTTTCGTACAATGAACGTGACTATCTTCTATGATGATCAAAGCTAGGGGTTTTGCTTTACCCACTTGGTAAAGTAGTCAATTTCCACTATAGTTGTAAAGAACCGGATTTTTCGACGGTTAATTTTAAACATTTAAATGGTTTTAAATACTAGATTTAGGATATAAGTTAATTTTAAATATGAAGATTTTGGTTGAAATTTACAGAAATATTTGAAATATCAAATATAGCGATTTATCGAATACGAAAATGGTAAATAATTGGAATTGGAGTTGAAAATGAATCGAAACGATTTCTAATGTTGATATAAATTCTATTTGAATTAGAAATTAGTTAGTAAGATTTTAAAACTGAAAATTCAAGTAATTTTATCAATTTTTTAAATCATCGATTTAATCGACGCGTTAAAACAACGATTCGAGGCACGGTCTCGGAATTCGTCGAAACTAGTTCCATTGGATCGTAATACTGTATTATTTTCAAATTTCAAATCTCATAGTGTCTAGAGTTATCGTTTGATCATACGAGATCTAAATGTATTGAATTAACATCGTAAGTTTAATATAATAATTTGGTTCAAAAAGCTATCTTCTCCATACGATCGAATTGGGGCTCGAAACCTTTTGCATTTTGTTTGGAATAGGGGTATAACATTATTAATGCCTAGCCGCATGCCTCGATAGGAGTTTGAGACTTTAAGTTACAAAATCGAGACGATTTGGAAATTTAAATAATAAACATATATGTTTCGACTTGACTATTACTTTCCTTCT
The DNA here is from genome assembly GCA_030765085.1 of Allium cepa. Lineage (NCBI taxonomy): Eukaryota > Viridiplantae > Streptophyta > Magnoliopsida > Asparagales > Amaryllidaceae > Allium > Allium cepa. The sequence goes on along the minus strand of CM060943.1, from coordinate 389,635,365 downwards.
TTTCTCATCTGCCACCAATTTGACCTTACCTATTCAAACATGCAAAAAAATCATGTCATTTCTTTTGCTCCTGTTCTTCCTTTCAAATAACGTACCCTTCCATTTTAAATACATTCTCCTCTCCTGCTTCTAAAACTTAGATTAAAGAAATGAAAACAAAAGAAATCTCACGTTCTTCCTTCTCCCCATTTCAAAAATCAAATTCGCCTATTTAAATAAAATAGTAATATTAATAATTTCATCTCAAAGTAAAATTGAATCATTTTCGATTGTAATCATAGTGGAAAGACGCGCTGAAGGGGGGAGGCGACAGCCGTAGGGTATACGCTATGTCATGTTAGGGCGAGGCGACGTCATAATTTTTGGATAGGCTAGCGTTCGATCGAGGAAGGGGTGATGATGTGTGGCTTGCTAGGAGCACGACGTCTAGGTGAATGCATGAACCGTTGCGTTCGATTTTGGGATTGCTCGATTTAAGGAGGAGAGGTGACATCGATGGTGAGGTGCATAAGGGTGGCACGGGGAAAAAAAGAGGGGGGTCGTGGCACTGTAAGCAAGGCGAGGGAAAAGTGGAAGTGTTGCATGCGGCTGGGGTAAAATCGCGGCTAACTGGAGTGACTCGAGCGATTTGGTGGTTCGACGCAGTCAGGGTACGACAATGGAAAGTAAGGTGGTTAGCGCTTAAGCGAGTTAATAGAGATAATTATAATTTTGCAATGTTGGATTAATCAAATTTGTTAGTAAGTAATTAGTTTAAATTAGTAATTAGTAGATTAATTTTAATTAAAGTGAAATTGAAAATTTATATAAATTCAGAATTTTCTTTTACAAGGTTTGATCGAACAAAATCGGTCGTGTGGAATTCAAGCTGTGGAATCTATGCAATAGAGTTAAAAATTGGACACAGATCAAAATTAAAAACCAAGTTGAGTAAAATCTCACTCATTTGGATCGCTAGTATAATTTGAAAATGTTGAATTTAAATTGTTGATTGTTTGGATGAATTTATAAATTATTCTCGGTTTGGATGTTATATATATAGTAGTATATATATTAGTAATTGGATATATATCCGCTTTTTGGAGCGGATGAGACCCTATGAGCTCCGCATAATAGTGGATGACCATATATACCACTATATCCACCTCGAAGTGGGATTGGTATTTTTATGCTGTGTTAACATCTGCGGATGCAGCAAAAATAGGTTGGAGGCATCCAACTGGATTCCTCAATAATGTTGATTTTAAACTTAATATGTAATGATATATGATGTGTTAGAATAATTTGTTATAGATTATTGTAGTGATTGGAATTATTGGATGCTAAAGTAGCACTGGCTTGAATTTTGGTATTTTAAATACCAAAAATTAATTTGAAAGATTTAAAAGGAAATTTGAATATAATATTATTTATATTGAAGTTTAGATTATTTTAAAAGAAACTGATTTGGGTAAAATAATAAGTTGATTTTTGGGTTGTATTTAACTACTTGAAAAGAATATTTTGAATAGAGATTATTAAAATAATTTATATTATGGATTTTTAAAATGATATTTTTAGAAAATATTAAAAGAAGTTGAAATCGATATTAAAGATAGATTGGCAGAAATGAATAGAATTTGTAAGGAATTGAAACTTTAAAATGGAATTTATAAATTAGATTATTTTAATAAAAAAAGGTGAAATTCAAAGAAGTATATATTTATAAACAAGGTTATAAATAAAGGAAATTGATAATAGATGAAAATTTAGGAATATAAAATTCATAGAGTGAATTTATATTAAAATATGGAAATGGGATGACGAAAATAGTGGATACTGTTTATAAAAGGCGAAAATGATTAAGGAGATCTGAATGGCAGGATATGACATGATGTGAGAAGAATTTATAAATTGAAGTAGTTATTGAGGTTTTAAATATATATATGTGTGTGTGTGTGTGTGTGTGTGTGTGTATATAATTTATTTATTCTAAGAAGTTAGGTTTGTTTTTAAAGGAAAATTTTATTATTTAAAACTATGAAATTTTAAACTAGTCAAGATCAAAATACTTCGGCAAGTAGATTTTCAAATATTTGGTATTTATATAGTAAATTCTAACTTTTAAAATCAGCTTTGAAATTTATTTGTTTATCTAAAAATGAGTTATTTATGTTATAAAAGTGTTTTCGATATTTTTAATAATTATTTGAACGTGTTTCTAAAAATAAATTATTATCCTTTTTAAATACTTATTATACATATATATATATATATATATATAGTTTTGAAGTGATTAAATTTTTTATTTTTAAATTCTCTCGAGATTCGTAAATAGGGTTATTAAATGGATATGATTTTTGGGAAAGGAATTCTACAAGGGATTTGGAGGAAATTAATTTTCAAAATGTTAAATATGGGAATTTTGAAAATGAAATTTGAATTTATAAAAGAAGTTATAAATTTTTGAATAGGGTTATAAATAAGTTACTGGGTTTCGGAAATTGAAAAGGGAATTTTTTGGTGATTCCGAAGACTTATGAGATAAATTACGAAATATTCTCTTAAGTGTGATATTTGAAAGATTCTAGAAATTGAAAAAGGAAATCTGGAAGTATTTCTAAGTGTTGAGATGGTTTAGAAATATCCGTTTACGGGTTTAAGTATTTGAAATTGTATTCAAATGTTGGAAGGAATAGGTATATCTTATAAAGATATTTTGGAAATGGATATTTTAGGGAAAATATATAATAAGGCCTGATGTATGCTTATGGATGTTTTACTAATAGTTAAATCATCGACTATCAATAATTGGCCAATTTTGTTAATCGTTTCGAAGAGACCGGGATCGGATTTAATTATTCGAGAAACACTTCGATCTGGTTGAACATAACAAATGAATACCGTGGAGATAATGAAGACAGTGAAACAGTTTGTCTAGACCCAGGACAACTTGTATGGATGAATGCTATCAGAAAGTCATCATTGGAGGACGATGAAAATTCTAAGTAGAATTGTTTCTTGGAAGGTAACGCTTAGCCTCAAGCCTCATCAACTGGGAATGACTAAAACAGGGGAGATGCAGTAAGGCTTAGTGGGTCGCACCCAATTAGGGTATGTTATCACTTTTCTAGATATCCTCGGAAACCTATATATTACGGATATGGTTATGCATGAAAGAAAGAGCGCTCGATTGTAAGGATGGGAACACCCAGGGTGATAACATACTCGGTCCATCCAAGTTAGGGGTAGGCCGGTCTTGTGTAGTAGGGGATCCCAGTGAGGTGCTGGGTACATTGTTCTAGAGGTGTACTGTGATAGGCGATGCCCTAGTGGCCCAATCATTTGTATAGGATCCATTCTCCAATACGAGCATTTACGGTTTCGTGTGCAGAGCCTAGTATTATGGAATTTAACTAATGTAACAATTTCATCTATTTGAATAAGTATTTGTATTTAGACACTATCATAATATCACTGGATTGTCTGTAAAATGTTATGGTTATCGTAAGGGAAAAGCCCATCGTGTTTATGTGTGATGCTGTCTTACGAGATACCTTTGCTTTTTAAAGGATTTTGACAACTCTAACAATTCAAATTGAGTATGTTTTCTCACGCTGGTTTTCCAGGCTGACTTGGGTGTTATTTTATTATAATGCTCGGGTCGGACTGAGTATTACAGATTTAGAATAGAATGCTATGGAGCTCAGGAGGCGAGCTGGATGAGAGAGATGTATCTCTGTACTTGATTTATATTTCCTCTATACGATGTTAAGTTATTATAACTGTCTAGATTGATTGCTGTACTCCGATGACTGTAAGTATATAAACTGGTACAGATTCTTTGTGTAAAAATCTATTATTATATATTATATTTGTTCTGCTGTGATTGTGAGATTCTGTGTTGTTGTTTAATTTTCTTCTATCTCTTTCTTCTTCTTTACCCTACTTATTCGCACTTTCGTTCAATTTGAGTTGAACTGATGTGAATTATGGTCAACTCAAAGGGGTATGGAACTACAGGCCGCTATATTTGGTATCAAAGCTGAAGGTTAAGAGAGAACCTTGGCTTTGGTGGGGATTGCTCATTAGAGATAGGGTCAGTAGTACCCTAGAATGAGTTTGAGTGTATTAATGGATATAAGCGCGTATTTATTAGTGAATATAAATTATTTTAAATTTTATTGACTTAACGGTTGAGTAGCATATAAATTCTAATCGAATAGTGGTTAGCCACTAAATCGATAGGGATTTCTAAATAATTGAACACGGTAAACCGACAATATTGTTTTGAAGCGGGTAAATGAAATAATTTTACCCAAACAACATTTTGATATAAAAGAGAAAAAATTCTAAAAATTATTATAGTGATGTGCTTGGTTGTTATTATATAATCAAAATAAGATTAAATAATTTAAATGGTTATATATAAACAAATAGAGATTGTATAAGAATGAATTACACAAGCGAATTAAAAACTAAAAATGGATTCAAATCAATTTGAAAAATCAAACCCTGGAGATTTTTGAAGATGTTTCCCAAAGTATTTTGAGATAAATAATATTATTGTTTTTGAGATATTTTGGATCCGAAAAATGGTTTTAAATGGATTTAAAGTGATATAGCACTAAACTCACTACAGTCGCTGGAAAATAACTCCGATGGTGATCGTGACATTATCGGTGTTCACTTTCGAGTTTCTAAGTGACGAGTTGCTACCATAGTAAATTGATATGGAGCTTTTACAGTGAAAACAAGTGTTGTTTTGAAAATTTTGAGGGAATTGTTTCGGATAAAATCAGGGTGATTTTGAAATTCGAAGAAAGTGGTTTGTTAAATCAAAAAGAGAGAGTGTGTGTATATATATATTTGATTTCAAAGTGATTTGAAATATATACCGGGTATTTGAATTCTAGAAATCCTAATTAAAATGTTTTAGGAAAACATCAAAATAATTTTTTCGACTTATAAAGTGTAACGACCCGGAATTTTCGATCCCAAAATTCTAGATAGTTAGGAAGAAAGAAGAAAGAGATAGAAGAAGAAGAAGATCAGAAACATCAACATCTCACATTCGTGGCGGATGAAATATAATAATAAATAATAACAGTTTACAAAAGAATTCTGTATCTGTCAAAATACCTTTATAATAAATCAGAGTTACACATATATACAGACACTGAATATACACAATTATCATGTCACAGATATATAGCAATATAATACAGCGGAAACACTCCATGCGTTCTTGCCATCCAGCTCGCCTCCTGAGCTCCAGAACGTCCTTACCTAAAAACCTGTAATACTCGGTCTGACCCGAGCATTACTGTAACAACCCGGTATTTCACGTTGATTTATTATCGATATTAAACGATAAATATTGTCGCTACTTACCAATTGAAGTTTTAAAATATTTAATTAAAATTCTTTTACCAATTTTTAGTAAAATTAAAGGGCTTTAAAAATATTATAGTAACCCATGTTTTATTTGGGCCGTGATATCTCCTTAGCTATTCAACCCGTCCTTCCCCCTTTTTCATTTTTGGTCAGCAACCCTAAAAAATCGAAACAAACGAACGAAGAGAAAACAATGGCGGCCGCTCCTTTTCGTTTTCGTCCACCCCTCAAAAACCAGGGCTTCAGCTCTTTGCGATCCAAATTGGGTTTTCGGCTGCTGCTCCTTCGATCGAGTTCACCGTTGCTTGCTTCGACAATCGGCTGCTCCTTCAATTCTTCGAACAAGGTGAGTAATTTATACTCACATCTAATTCGAATTCTCAAATAGGTGATTTTTTTTTGTGTTTCGGCCTTGAATTTTGGTACCTGACTTCGGTCGTGGTTTGTCGACTTGTTTTGTTGTGTGAACTTCTGGCTTCCTGTTGCTCATTAATTCCGGTAGCTTAAATTTGTTGGAATTTTCTGTGCCTTGTCGTGTTCGTTGGTTCATATATTCACCTGACTTCGCCGTTGGTTACTTTGTTGCTTTGGGATTAAATGAATTTGGGCACTGTCTCGTTTTGAACCTGCTGCTTCAATTATTATTTTTCCTATGTAGCATACTGTGGCATTGCTCCATATATATATATATATATGCTTTAGTGTATGTATATATATGTGACTGTTAGTCACACAGTTTCATAGTTCTCTGATCACTGAAGCATTGTTTTTGTTGTTGTTTCACTGTGATTTTGGTTGCAGTCCCCCTGCCCCTATTGTATTTGCATTTACTTGTATTCACTCCAGTTGTTATTGACTCCCCGTGAGCATATTGATACATATTAATAATGTTGCATCATTGATATCAGTACTCGACCTTGTCGAACATTGCTTGGACTTAGTTCGAACTTGTTGCCACCATTCTTGAACATGTTTCACTGATGCATTGAGTTCGTGTGAACTTAATTAGGTGCCGTCTGCATTTTTCATGGCCTCTGACCTTTGAGGCACACAGACTTCATGTTGTTCACTTGTGTCTTTGGGACCATTTCATATTGATTACATGCAGTTTTGAGTTCACACCACGTTTGATCATTTATGGCAGCTATCATGACCATTTGAGATAGTTTGCTTACGTGTTTTATGAAGTGTTGAGTATTTGTAAGGCAGTTTGCATTCATTTGATTTTGTCAGGGCTTGATTTCATCAAGTTGCAACATTTTCGACCTCTTTAGGTTTGCAGTCCACTTGAGTACATATGTATCTATTATGTGCAATGATATTGAACTTTTCACTGTACGTTAAAATGTGATATTCTCAATTTCACTTAAGTCATTCAGCTTATATTTACATACCATCAATGCTTGCTTTCTTGATCTTGTCCCCTGTTGCATTATAATTGCATCTGTAGTTGTAGATGCTTCTGTGCAATGGCCAGAGTCATTTGTAACCGCTGTTACATGTTGTTAGGCCTAGTTGACTTTGACTTTGTTTATGATACTTGCACTGTTTTACTGGGTTTATGAACATATTGCAGTCTTCACTCATGTTTGGTTGTGACTAAGTTTCAAGTGTTCTGATTACATTTGTGCTTTGCACTTGCGGTCTTGTTTCATGTGATAGTTGGACTTGTTTCACTTGTTTTCAGGTCTGATGCACATGCCTAAATCTCTGGTTTTCACTACATATATATATGTGTTATATATGGTCTATGTGTACCACTTTTTGCCTGAACCATTTTCTTTCTCACTGGTTGTTTGATGAAAACAAATGTTGGAATCTTTTCCTCGATGCATTTGAAAGTATACTGCCCTGGTCTTGTTCGTTGAGTTCATGTGTGCTGGTTCCTCTATACTTTGTGGATCACCATTCACTATTTCGCTGCTTGTATCATCCGCGCTTATAATTTTTGTGCCTGCAACCTTCTAGCTTTCATTGTGTACATATCACCATAGTGGCAAGGCAGTGCACGCAGGCGTGAACTGCAGCCACACGGTATTCGTTGGGTACATCATCACTGTAGTGGCAAGGCAGTGCACGCAAGCGTGAACTGCAGCCACACGGTATTGGTTTTTCTTATTATTTCTTTTGCTTTTGATTTATGAATCTATTTCGTATTTCATATGTTGTAGAGGCGAGGCAGTACACGCGTGCGTATACTGCAGCCCTACTCGAGTTGACGTTTTAATTGACGTTGCCTAGATTTACTGTGACTGTCGTCTATTCATTATTTAATTATTATTGCTTCTGTGCACTAATAACTGAGTTTGAATTAGACTGACCCGAGTATTATTTTCTTTTGAATTTAATACTCGGGTCAGACCGAGTATTTTCAGGTTGTAGACATTCGGCTTTGGGATGCTGATTGAGCTATGAAGACTTTTCATATCTTTTGGAGTTGTCGTGCCATAGTATAGGTTGATATGTATTCATGTATATTAGTCGTTAATGTACTTGTATATATAACTTCCTGAGTCGACTGTTGTAGTTGTATCATATGTACCGTATCAAATGTATTGTAACTGACATCAGTTATTATATATATATATATGAGACTTTCTGTTTCATCTGTGTTCCGCATTTATATTATCTGTGTTATTATTTTATATTTTTGTCCTAGACTATTATAGCCACTGTGTAGTAGCTTTGAGTTTGCATCGGCATGTCGGGTTTCCTCCTGAAATAAAATCCATGTTTTTACTATCTGACATATCGGTGCTCGCACAAAGCAATTACACGGATGGTCGCTCCTTAAAAGCCTTATTCTCCGTGCTAGTCGACAGCACTACACCGTAGTGTTCTTGGCTATCGCGGGTATAGAGGTGGGGCGTCACAGCTTGGTATCAGAGCTTGGGGTTTAGAACAAATATAAAACATAACTAGATGGAACATGTGTTACAACTATTCGTCGATGTTTTATCTCACATCTTTATCTAAGCATCATTGTGAATACGCTCTACTAAGTTGTATATTGCTGCAACTCGTACCCACTTCAATTTGAACCCGCATTGTTTATTCGAACTGCTGTATATTTATGCATCCTCATCTCTGATTCGTGTACTTAAAGCAGAATTCATACAATTGGGTTTTGGGCATCAATCTTTGAGACAAATTGAGTTTCAATTTGTCGATTCTGTCTGTTTATCCATGATTCGTTGGCTTTCAGGTGCCTCTCTCTGATAGTTTTAAAATTTCTTTGGTATAAAAGAAATTGCCTTTGACTTTGCCTTGTCGATATCGACATTGACTTGACTTTTACTTTTGTTAAAGTCATTCAGGCATTAATGCTCGTGTTGCTTCGTTTTTTTTTCAATTGTTGATCGATTCTTCTTTTCTGATTAGTTGTTATCACTTTTGTCGACCTTGATAACTTCTATTTCTGGAATTTTTGGGTATTCCAACTTTGACGGATTTGGAATCGAATTCTTTGGATTTTATTCACGTCTTCGAATGTGAATTTTAGTGAATTGATTTGATTTCTAAATTTAATCAATTCTTGATTATTTTCCCGATTTGTTGCTATCATTTATTAGCAACTTTGGTGATATTTTCTTCGGGATTTTTGTGAACATACTTTTTGAAGGATTCAATGTTGATTCCTTCGGATTCTATTCACATCTTTGTATGTGAATTCTTGTGAATTGATTTGGTTTCCAAATTTTAATCGATTTCATTCGATTCTATTCACGTCTTCGAACGTGAATTCTTGTGATTGATTGTTTCTACAATCATTTTTGTTATTTGTCACTTTAAAAATATAAAGGTTTTAATACTAGTAGTAAATATCGAAACTCTTTCTTCCAAACAATTTTAGTTCTATTTTTAATTACAAAACTCGTTTTCTCAAACCGTTTTCCAATCTACAAATATATACAAACCTTTATTTCACTCGTATGAGAAATTTAATTAAACGACTTAGTAAAACAAGTGGTATGAAACGCTTGCGTTTACTTCGTCGGTTAATTTTTGGACTTGTTCGATTGAACCTCTTGTGACAATTTCATTAGTGAAGATTTACAGTTTGTTCGTAAATATTTAAGTTAAGCTAGTGGCTATGGGACATGAAGCTAAACTTTTATATTCACCAACTTAGTGTAATTGACACTTCTCGTTGATCATGACGATCATTCTTATGATTTAGACTAGCAATTGTGCGATGTCGCTTTTGGTTAGGCTAGACACCATTTGTGTGATTTCGTTCACACATACCTTTTCGGTTAGCCTAGACACCATTTGTGTGATTTCGTTTCACACACATCTCTTTGTCGGCGTGGATAGCTTAGGCCTCGTCGGTGTGATTTTGACTCACACATATCTCTTTGTCGGCGTGGATAGCTTAGGCCTCGTCGGTGTGATTTTGACTCACACATATCTCTTTGTCGGCGTGGATAGCTTAGGCCTCGTCGGTGTGATTTTGACTCACACACATCTCTTTGTCGGCGTGGATAGCTTAGGCCTCGTCGGTGTGATTTTGACTCACACACATCTCTTTGTCGGCATGGATAGCTTAGGCCTCGTCGGTGTGATTTTGACTCACACACATCTCTTTGTCGGCGTGGATAGCTTAGGCCTCGTCGGTGTGATTTTGACTCACACACATCTCTTTGTCGGCGTGGATAGCTTAGGCCTCGTCGGTGTGATTTTGACTCACACACATCTCTTTGTCGGCGTGGATAGCTTAGGCCTCGTCGGTGTGATTTTGACTCACACATATCTCTTTGTCGGCGTGGATAGCTTAGGCCTCGTCGGTGTGATTTTGACTCACACACATCTCTTTGTCGGCGTGGATAGCTTAGGCCTCGTCGGTGTGATTTTGACTCACACACATCTCTTTGTCAGCGTGGATAGCTTAGGCCTCATCGGTGTGATTTCGTCTCACGCATATCTCTTGGGCTTTGAGGATTGTCTAGACACCATCTGTGTGATTCCGACTCACACATGTGGGGTAGCGCCCCACGGTCTTCGGACCATTCGTGTGTCAAAATTAATGGCTTGCAACCATGAGATAGCGTCTCGTTTTGCGTTACACGTGTTGATGAGTTTTCATGCTCGCGGGTAGGTGAGATTCCGTGCTCCCGTTCTCGCTTTGCGTTGCCCGTGTTGATGATTTTCATGCTCACGTGTAGGTGAGATTCCGTGCTCCCGTTCTCGCTTTGCATTGCATGTGCTGATGAGTTTTCATGCTCGCGTGTAGGTGAGTTTTCATGCTCCCGTTCTCGCTTTGCGTTACATGTGCCGATGAGATTTCATGCTCGCGTGTAGGTGAGTTTTCATACTCCCGTTCGAGTTTTCATACTCCCGTTCGAGTTTTCATACTCCCGTTCGAGTTTCCATACTCCCATTTGAGTTTCCATACTCTCATTTGAGTTTTCATACTCCCGTTCGAGTTTTCATACTCCCGTTTGAGTTTTCGTACTCTCATCTTGTGATTTCTGGATTTCTTGTCTAGACTTCTGGAATTTGTGCTTCACCAATTTTCGTGATTTCTATTGATAAGTTTTATCAATTTTTGTGCATTGGTGAATTCTTGTGTCATTGACTTGTTATGAATACAAGTTTAGGGTATGATACCCCTTTCTATCTTTGAGAAGATTCTTGTGACGTTTTTGATGAATGAAAATTCGTTGGTATTATATTTTGATGCCAATTGCTACTGATGTCGCTGTTTTAATCACGTGTTTTAAAAATTGTTTCAAAATAAAAAATTGTTTTCAAAATTTTTATAGTTTACGCTTTCAAAAGAATGAGGAAGCGATTTAAACGTTTCAGCAAAATCGAGGACTATGACCCCTTTCTTTTACTGATTCGTTTAATTCTGGACTTGTCCGTTTGAGATTGGAAATTGTGAATTTCTTTTATGAAATTAAAAGATGATTTTGTGATTGTATTGCCCATTAAGTGCTTTAAGAATTCTGGTCGATGCGCTTGATCAACGTTATCGATAGGAATCTCCTAGACGCTTTGATGAGACAATCAGACACAGTAAATTGAATTTTAAAATGTAAATTTTTATAAAAAGATAAATACATAAAGTAAATTGTAAATTTCGAAAGTTTTAGCTTTTCGGGAAAGAATATTATTTAAAACAACTCTTTTCCGATACTTCTATTCTTGCGATTCCCGAGTGGAATCAAGACCTTATCTTGTGTACCAATGCTAATCGTATTGGTTTGGATGTCGTTCTCTTGCTAGAGAAAACATGCTATTTCTTGTGCTTCTAAATCATTTATGCCTATTGAGACTAGATATGCCACGCATGATCTAGTGCTCTTGGCTATTGATTTCGCTTTTAAAACTTTGGCATCCTTATTTTTGGGTAAGAAACTTGTTCTCTACCCTGATCATGAATCTTGGGAATATTTATTTTCTTATAAAGAACTTAATTTACGTCAACCACGTTGACTCAAGTTCCTCACATCTTGTGATCTTGATGTTCTTTGTATTCTCCTAGGAAGAGAAATCGTGTTGCCAATTGCACTCAGTCGTAGACAACAAGTGGTTGTTTCTTTGATGATATCCGAATGGAATCATCCTTTTTCCAAGTTCATCGGACGTTTTGATATATTTCGTTATATCGAGCTTCGTCTCATCTCCTTTATGGAATATCGTCTGATGTTCTTTTATGGTTATCAGTTCATTGGGCGTACAGTTATTGTACTACGCTGTTGTTCCAAATTATTCGTGATTCACCTATGAAAGGTGTTTTACGTTTCAGTCGGTCGGGAAAGTTAGTGCCTCGTTATATTGGGCCATTTCCTATCACTGTACGTATTGGTTCCATGGCTTGTCGCCTCTTATACCGGCTCTATTTTCTGTTAATTATGACGTTTTCACGCGTCTTCCTTCTACGAAAATGCCTTAGGAATTTCGATTTTATTCTTGAGTCCGGTATTATTGAAGAAATTGAAGTTTCACCAAATTAGACTTTGAGCAAACACGTTCAGGCTTTTTCTTTCATGCTCTACATGGTGAACTTCTTATTTTCAAATTTCGTCATTCTTATGATGATAGGCTTTTATGGTTGTTACCTTTTGTCCATTATTCCTTATGATTGCGAGGACGCAATTTCTTTAAGGAGGGGAGTCTGTAACAACCCGGTATTTCACGTTGATTTATTATCGATATTAAACGATAAATATTGTCGCTACTTACCAATTGAAGTTTTAAAATATTTAATTAAAATTCTTTTACCAATTTTTAGTAAAATTAAAGGGCTTTAAAAATATTATAGTAACCCATGTTTTATTTGGGCCGTGATATCTCCTTAGCTATTCAACCCGTCCTTCCCCCTTTTTCATTTTTGGTCAGCAACCCTAAAAAATCGAAACAAACGAACGAAGAGAAAACAATGGCGGCCGCTCCTTTTCGTTTTCGTCCACCCCTCAAAAACCAGGGCTTCAGCTCTTTGCGATCCAAATTGGGTTTTCGGCTGCTGCTCCTTCGATCGAGTTCACCGTTGCTTGCTTCGACAATCGGCTGCTCCTTCAATTCTTCGAACAAGGTGAGTAATTTATACTCACATCTAATTCGAATTCTCAAATAGGTGATTTTTTTTTGTGTTTCGGCCTTGAATTTTGGTACCTGACTTCGGTCGTGGTTTGTCGACTTGTTTTGTTGTGTGAACTTCTGGCTTCCTGTTGCTCATTAATTCCGGTAGCTTAAATTTGTTGGAATTTTCTGTGCCTTGTCGTGTTCGTTGGTTCATATATTCACCTGACTTCGCCGTTGGTTACTTTGTTGCTTTGGGATTAAATGAATTTGGGCACTGTCTCGTTTTGAACCTGCTGCTTCAATTATTATTTTTTCTATGTAGCATACTGTGGCATTGCTCCATATATATATATATATATATATATATGCTTTAGTGTATGTATATATATGTGACTGTTAGCACACAGTTTCATAGTTCTCTGATCACTGAAGCATTGTTTTTGTTGTTGTTTCACTGTGATTTTGGTTGCAGTCCCCCTGCCCCTATTGTATTTGCATTTACTTGTATTCACTCCAGTTGTTATTGACTCCCCGTGAGCATATTGATACATATTAATAATGTTGCATCATTGATATCAGTACTCGACCTTGTCGAACATTGCTTGGACTTAGTTCGAACTTGTTGCCACCATTCTTGAACATGTTTCACTGATGCATTGAGTTCGTGTGAACTTAATTAGGTGCCGTCTGCATTTTTCATGGCCTCTGACCTTTGAGGCACACAGACTTCATGTTGTTCACTTGTGTCTTTGGGACCATTTCATATTGATTACATGCAGTTTTGAGTTCACACCACGTTTGATCATTTATGGCAGCTATCATGACCATTTGAGATAGTTTGCTTACGTGTTTTATGAAGTGTTGAGTATTTGTAAGGCAGTTTGCATTCATTTGATTTTGTCAGGGCTTGATTTCATCAAGTTGCAACATTTTCGACCTCTTTAGGTTTGCAGTCCACTTGAGTACATATGTATCTATTATGTGCAATGATATTGAACTTTTCACTGTACGTTAAAATGTGATATTCTCAATTTCACTTAAGTCATTCAGCTTATATTTACATACCATCAATGCTTGCTTTCTTGATCTTGTCCCCTGTTGCATTATAATTGCATCTGTAGTTGTAGATGCTTCTGTGCAATGGCCAGAGTCATTTGTAACCGCTGTTACATGTTGTTAGGCCTAGTTGACTTTGACTTTGTTTATGATACTTGCACTGTTTTACTGGGTTTATGAACATATTGCAGTCTTCACTCATGTTTGGTTGTGACTAAGTTTCAAGTGTTCTGATTACATTTGTGCTTTGCACTTGCGGTCTTGTTTCATGTGATAGTTGGACTTGTTTCACTTGTTTTCAGGTCTGATGCACATGCCTAAATCTCTGGTTTTCACTACATATATATATGTGTTATATATGGTCTATGTGTACCACTTTTTGCCTGAACCATTTTCTTTCTCACTGGTTGTTTGATGAAAACAAATGTTGGAATCTTTTCCTCGATGCATTTGAAAGTATACTGCCCTGGTCTTGTTCGTTGAGTTCATGTGTGCTGGTTCCTCTATACTTTGTGGATCACCATTCACTATTTCGCTGCTTGTATCATCCGCGCTTATAATTTTTGTGCCTGCAACCTTCTAGCTTTCATTGTGTACATATCACCGTAGTGGCAAGGCAGTGCACGCAGGCGTGAACTGCAGCCACACGGTATTCATTGGGTACATCATCACTGTAGTGGCAAGGCAGTGCACGCAAGCGTGAACTGCAGCCACACGGTATTGGTTTTTCTTATTATTTCTTTTGCTTTTGATTTATGAATCTATTTCGTATTTCATATGTTGTAGAGGCGAGGCAGTACACGCGTGCGTATACTGCAGCCCTACTCGAGTTGACGTTTTAATTGACGTTGCCTAGATTTACTGTGACTGTCGTCTATTCATTATTTAATTATTATTGCTTCTGTGCACTAATAACTGAGTTTGAATTAGACTGACCCGAGTATTATTTTCTTTTGAATTTAATACTCGGGTCAGACCGAGTATTTTCAGGTTGTAGACATTCGGCTTTGGGATGCTGATTGAGCTATGAAGACTTTTCATATCTTTTGGAGTTGTCGTGCCATAGTATAGGTTGATATTTATTCATGTATATTAGTCGTTAATGTACTTGTATATATAACTTCCTGAGTCGACTGTTGTAGTTGTATCATATGTACCGTATCAAATGTATTGTAACTGACATCAGTTATTATATATATATATATGAGACTTTCTGTTTCATCTGTGTTCCGCATTTATATTATCTGTGTTATTATTTTATATTTTTGTCCTAGACTATTATAGCCACTGTGTAGTAGCTTTGAGTTTGCATCGGCATGTCGGGTTTCCTCCTGAAATAAAATCCATGTTTTTACTATCTGACATATCGGTGCTCGCACAAAGCAATTACACGGATGGTCGCTCCTTAAAAGCCTTATTCTCCGTGCTAGTCGACAGCACTACACCGTAGTGTTCTTGGCTATCGCGGGTATAGAGGTGGGGCGTCACAATTACATCAAAGTAACACCCGGGTCAAGCTGGAAACCAGCGTGAGTAAACCCATCCAATATGGAATACAATGCATTCAACTTATATAAACCCGGGGTAACTCGAATCAATTTACAAGTTGACAATATGTTATAGACATCACTTATTTCACACATAAGTTTTCTAAGCACCAAAGATTTAGATTTAAAATAGTCCAACTCCTTTAAATCACTTCACTCCAGCCTATAGATTTCACATATCAATTTATAAAAATTCGAAGTGGTTTCGGGTATTTCCTAATACCCGAACCCGGTCTCTTCGAGTCACATGTCATCCTAACCCAAGTTATCCAAATGAAATACACAACATTTCATATCAGAGATATCAACTCATTCAAAGCATTCAATACCATTCAATCATCCATAAGCAAAGCTTGATCGCTACCAAAATTAATTTAATTAACTCTAGTTGAATTTCTAACCTCAATCACTTAGATTTCTTCACTTGTCATTAATTAATTTCAAATCAATTAATCAATCATCCTTTCATTAGTCATCTAAATTAATCACCCTAGATTAATTATCCTTCAATTACATTCAAGTAATCATATTTAATTAACTTCACAATATTAATTATTTTTAACCAAAATAAATGAGAAATCTTAATTACTTCATGAATTAATTAACTATTTTAATTACATTAATCCTTAAATACTTGTATTAATTAATTTCCCATAAGTCATATGTTATTGATTAATTAATCTTAATTAATCAATCTTTAATTACATCATTAATTATATAAATTAATGATTTCCAATTATATTTCAATTTACCCTAATCTAAATTAATTACATTAATTAAACCACAATATTAATCATTCTCGATTAATCTCAACCTGTAATTAACTATCTTTTTATTTACGTCATTAAATAAATTAATTGCTCATTTTATAAAAGAGGTTTAAAGTAATTTAAAACCAAATTTATTTTTAAATTCAAATCAATTTACAAATGCACTTAAACATTCAAGTTGTTAAAATAATTAAATTTTAAAAACTTATTTGTTTTAAAGATTGAGATTCACTAACTTGAATTCCAGATTTATCTTTGATTTAAAACTTGTTTTAAATTTCTACTTTACAATTTAACTTCCGTTTTTAAATATCACTTTTATTTCTTTTAAATTTATTCTTTTTTTATATTCTATAATTACTTCACTTTCAAAATTCACCCTTATATTTCTTTCAAAAATCCAATTTTATATATTTCGATAACTCAGGGTACCGAAATATTTAAGCAAACCACAGCATTCAATATTACAATGACCAATAATATCCATTATAGAATATCAATCACTCCAATATACACTATATACTGCTATATATAATATAGCACATCAAAACAAACCAACCATTCAACCAATTATTTAAATTCAACCATTTAAATTTAAATAAAAATCCAGGAGAGTGAGATCAATTCACCTTTGCTTTTGAGTTGCAACCCTTTCCATTCTCGACCCAATTTCCCCGACCTTTGACCTTATATAAATAATCATATGATTTATTAATATTTAGAACAATCAGACAATTAATTTTCATTTAATAGATTGCTCAACCAATGATTTTATTTTAAAAAAATAATAAATTATAAACGAATTTTCCCCTTTTTACAAATCTTTTAGTTACTTGAATAAATTAAATAAGTTGATTAAACAAATTAATCTCCACAATACATTAATTTAAAATAGACCAGTAACTAAAAAATGTGTTTGTATATTTACTTTTTTTTCGAAACTTCACATACTTGTAATAACAATCAATAGTTATCAAAACTTAATTTTATATAAACTACCCCTTTAAAAATTCCTATTATATTTTTAGTTATATTTTTCTTCAACCCTTATCCCAATATACACTTATTTACTATTTATTTGTACATATTAAAACATGTATGAATATTTCCATCTAGATATATATATATTTTTGTTCTGCAAATATATAAACAATTATTTACATAATTTAAATAAATAAAAGGAACTTGTTACCTTACTACAAATCGATGAACTTTGCCTTGTTCTTCATGACATCCCTTTTTCGTGCCTCCCAGACGCTAATGCACTCGAGATCCACGCTTCGTCGTTGAGATGCCACCTAACCTGCCGAGTTCGAGTATCACTGCCAACTACCCAACCAACATCGTCGAGTTCCATCACACAAACTTTAAACTCACAAAACTCCAGTCGCGATCACCCAGTCGCGCTCGCGTCGCCATCCCAAAGCCGTGAGCCTCACCCTCGATTAACGTGAAGCTGAAACCCTCTCGCGGTCGCCGCCTCATTCGCATCGCGAACGCCACCCTAGCTGCTCCAAGACTTGCCATCGAGGTGCCACTAATCCTCAGTACTCGGATCGTTCGAGAATAAGGAACTCGATTTGAAGATGGTTTTCTTTTATTGAATTTGAGGACGAGAAGGACGATAGAGAGACGGGCGGCCATTGTTTCAATTCGATTTTGGGTGAAACGTATTTGACTTCTTTAATTTGGATCGATTGAAAAGACTCGGCTTGATGAATTTAAAAAGGAGTTGTGGCCATTTATTTTAATTTAATTTCTCTTTTGTTTTGGCTTCTCGATTAGAATTTGAGAATGAAGGGAAGGAAGATACGTGATATAGAGTTGAGGGAGGCGTGTTGGAGAAGGTAAGCCCTGATTGTGACAGGTTAAAATATTTTTTATTTATAAATATCTTCTTTTATGCAACTGAAAATTCTGATGTCTTATCGAGGCGTGCCACCATGTGTCTATAATGTTTTATCTGCATTCCGAACACAATGGAACATGTTTCGGAGGCTAATTTGATCATATGCGCAAGTTACAGAAATAAACGATCAATTTTAAATTAAATCAATTAAAATAGTTTCTATGCGTTTTGAGCTGCCAGGGTCAAACGACAACTCTGATTGCTACGAAAATTGAAATCCGATAATAACTAACTATTACGGGTCCAATGGAACTGGTTTCGTCAAATTCCGAGACTGTGCCTCAAAAGGCTATTTTTGAACATCGATTTAAACGATATATTTTCAAAACTGAACAAAATACTTCCAAATCAATTTTTAATGCTTCTACTATCTTCATTACTATCGATATAAATTTTTTCCAAGCCTTCAAATTATTTTAAACAGGCTTAGATTTCAGATTCAACAATTTACCTGATTCCAATTATTAAATTCAATAGTTCAATTAACAAATAAATAGTGATTGTTATCCCAACTTTTGACAAAGTTGAGATATCCAAAATTTACTGAGAATCAATGATTATTATTCTTGAATATCAATTATGTACTGCAGGATAACCATGGATATCGATGAATTTTGTCCGAGTCCAGATTGAGCTACAATTGATAGGACATGACCAGATAGTTCATAGAAGTCCGCACCTCAAATTTCAAATCAATTCGAGTTCGTATACTCAAGATATGATGGATTCAGTTTAAGGGAGATGAACCTTGCTCGGTTCGAATCCATAGGATACGCCGTAGTTCGAATCGATGGACTTCGCATCAGGTTCGTATCCATCAGTTCGAACCCATCCACTTCGAATCCACCGGTGCAACCCCTGTTCGAACCCAGTTGATTCGACTCCATCAAGCAAGCCCCCAGGTAGCCATGCTTCGAATCCATCCACGCGTACCTAAGGCTCGAATCCATCGGAGCATTCCCACGTTCGAGTCCATCAAGGAGAGTCCTTCGAATCCATGCAAGTGAAGAAGCCCCGGCTCCATTCCAAAGCTCATCTTCGAATCCCCATGCTGAGGCAACTTCGAATCGATCCACAGTAGCCTATTTTGATCGATTCGAATGAGTACTGGCTCCATCGATTCGAAGCGAATCTTCGAATCCAACACCTCGAATCCATCAATTAACGCGGCTAAAACCTCGGAGTCGACCCATTCTACTTGGAGCAATAAGTGGATCGACTCGAAGGACGTGCGCCACTCCATCACAAGATCGCGTGAGCTGATGGATTCGAATAAGGTGGATTCGAAGGGATCGATTCGACCCAAACAGCCAAACGAAAATCCCCATCTTGAATCCATCATATCTCTCAATCCCTTGATCCAAATACCATGAAATTTTTACAGGAGTTTTCCTACGTGTTGAAGAATGTCCACGCCAAGTTTCATCACGATTGGACACTTTTTTGATCGATTCGAACAAAGGGTCGAATCGATCCCAAAGTGGGCACGGATCTCCAGAATTCGGGCGTGTGGGCCCCCTCACGTGCCAGAAGCGGTCTATCGGATTTTTAGGAGAAATATCAGCCTCCTACGCCTATAAATAGAGCCCCAGGTCATTCGGGAAAGAGGATCGGAATTCTGAAGCATCAAGACTCTACCGGATTCAATTCAATGCCTTATCATCGCTATTGCATTCAAGTTTCAGAGCTATAATCCATTGTAATCCGCTGTAATCAACTGTAACCAGCGAAGAACATCAATAAAAGTTAAAATCTTTGAAGTGGATGTAGGCCGGAGATAGCTGAACCACTATAAATCGTGTGTTCTTGTCCATAATTTCTGTTTTGCTGCGTGTTGCTTGCTTAGATCTGTGATTTGTGTTTGAATATCGCTGATTAATATTCATACACTGGTGCTTTCACAACACTTGGGGTTTGTGACCAATTTTGGCGCAAACAGTGATATTTGAATTCAAGTTAAAAATTAACTTTTAAGTATTTAAAATCAATTAACTATTCCAATTTAAATTTTTAGAAATTCCGGGTTGTCACATTCCTCCCCCTTAAAAGAATTTCGTCCCCGAAATTACTAGTTAGGAAGAATGGTCCAATACCCATTTACTTTTCCCCCAAAACCAACAGTTCAACATCCTACCAACTATCTTTTATAAAAGACCCCTTATTATTCTTACTAACATTCCAAACTCACCCACAGTTTTCAAACAATACCCTTTTGCTCAATCATTCAAATTTCAATTTAAAACCAAATTTTGAATTATCAAAATTTTCTCAAAATTTTTCTAACTCCCTAAATTTACGAAAATTTTTACCAGCGACTCCTTTGCGCGGCTAGCTCGGTACAGCTACAAAATGCCTCTACGGGCTCCCAAATTCCAAAAGAAAACAAAAAGCCAAGTGGCTAGATCAAAAACCCAATCAAATTTCATATAGAAATTTAAACGCATAACTTTTAGTGGGGAAATTCAAATTATCTCCTGAAATCAAAACCAATTTTCCTTTCCCTTTATAATACATGCATATCTTACTTAGCAATAATATCCAATCGTAACTTTTGAACTCATTTTAAACATTTCCTTACATAGGTTTCATATCTACTTCTATTCAAATTAGTTTTCCCATTTCCATATGAATTCAACTTATCTCCAACTCTGAATATTGAATTTTATCTTTCATTTATAACTAAGTCATACCATTATTTAAATTAGTTTCATCAACTAATTTATTTCAATTTCCAATTTGAAACTATTTGTCGCTAACAAAAATTTCCCCAAAAGTTTTCAAAAATTTTCAAACTTCCAAAAATTTCGAAATTTTTTGGCAGAGTCTCCTTTGTACGTGTGACGACATAGAATTGTTAAGCATTTGAAATGGGAATATTTAATTGATTTTAAATATTTAAAAATTAATTTTTAACTTGAATTCAAATATCACTATTTATTTGATAATTAAATTTTTTTAATTAAACAATTTGAAGTTAGGTAAAATGTTGAATCTTCAGTTTTAAGCCTATTAAAAATAATTTGAGGGCCTGTAAAATTAATATGGATAACACTGAAGATAATAGAAGTGTTAAAATTGAATCTAACGGTGATTTGTTTAGTTTTGAAAATATATCGTTTAAATTGGATCTAAAATTAGCCTTCCGAGGCACAGTCTCGGAATTTGACGTAATCAGTTCCATTGGATCCATAATATTGTATTATTATCGGATTTCAAATTTCGTATTGATCGGAGTTGTTGTTTGAGCGTACGATATATAAACGCGATGAAAATTTAATTGATAGTGGTTGATTCGGAAAGCTATCTTCCCCATACGATCGAATTAGGACTCGAAACTTTTTTCATTGCGTTCGAAATAGGGATATAACATTAGGAACGCCTAACGGCGCATCTCGATAGGAGTTTGACATTTCGAATTGTGGAACCGAGATGATATAATTTAAATAATTATATATACACACTAAATTGTCACTTCAGCCGTTCTAAAGGACAGGCACGCGAAGCATCTTCAGCACGCAAGGGACTTTTCCTTCTTTTAAAATCAATGCAATCTTCTTTCTTTCCTCAGCTCAAAAATTAATCGAGAATAAAAATGGCCGAAACTAAAGGGAAGTAGTCAAATTCTCAGCTATTAAAAAAAATCATGGCCGCGAGCTCATTTTCTTCCCAAATCAATCGCACTTAAAAAAAAATTCGTTCCTCTCATCGCGCTCAACTACTCGGACCAAATCAAACGAATTTCGTTCGTGAAAAGGGATTGAAGCCGCGTTCGAATCAACAATGAGGCCTGAGGGGTCAAGTCGTTGGAAATTCCTATCACGCGAGGGTTCGAGTAGAATCTATCATCATTGTATCGCGAACGTGGAGTACTGGGCGACGACAGTCGAGGCTAGGGTTGGAAGTGAGTGCGGTGGCGCCTAGGGGAAACGATGTTGACTTCGAAGGCGAGGTCGAAGGGTGCGAGCTCGAGATTGCTTTGTCAGTGCCGATCCAGTAGCGATGGAGGGGGAGGTGGTGACGGCCTCGAGCGGTTGCTGTGAGGTATCGATATGTTGTTATTATTTACTCTTATTTATTTATATATTTAAATATATATGTATATAAGTAGTATGTAAAATTCTGTTATTATTCCAGAAAAGAAAATGACTATAGTAGGGTTTAAAACTATATCGGTTTTAATTCAACACATATGTCTACTGAAAGGAAAAGTAATTGCAGCAGAAAATTCTATATAGGACCGTCTCTATAAAGTAATTTACAGTATTAGTTGATTACATTTACAATCATATTTTAAACTTGCTACCTATTCTTAAAATAATGTATTTAATAAACTTACTTAATTTACCTTGGTTACTGAAAATAATTTATTAAAGGAATGGGAAAATCTGTTAAAAAGGGAATTAGTTGAAAATTAAATTTAATTGTTTAAAATGAAATCACTGGTTAATTAAATTATCAAATGGAAATTTAAATTACTCAATTGACTCGAATATTAATAAAACATCTAATGTTTTTACAATGTCTGAAACCGTGGAATCAAATTGAGAATGAAGTGGATTGCAAAATAAAAAGTGAGTTAATCTGACTCAGTTGAATTTTAATTTTAATTTAAATGGTTAAATTTAAATAAATTGGTTGGATGATTGAATTAATTTGATGTGCTATATTATAATATATAATACATCTTGGAATGATTGATTTCCCGCATTGTAGCAGATGAGACCCTATGCGCCGCATAATAGCGTATGATGTTTTATTAATCCCATATACCGCGATATTCCACCTCGAAGTGGAATTGGTATTGTGCTAATGTCTGTGGATGTGGGGAAATAGGTTGGAGGGATCCAAATGGATTTCTCAAATTATTAATATTGTTTAATATTCTCTATTATGAATATTTGATATCCTGTGATGGATATTATTGATAATTGGAATATTGAATGGTATGATTTACTTGAATATATCGGTACACTGTGTTATCAAAACATATAGAATTTGATTTTGAAAGGAAAATAAAAGGAAGAGAATTTGTAAGTGAAATAATTATAGAGAATTTAAATAAATTAAGAATGAACTGGATAAGGGTATTAGTTGTATTAAAATTTTAATAAATAAAGCCCGTATATGAAAAGAGGTTTTTGAATAAATAGGAAGATAATGAATTTTAAACTTCAGTATTATTATTTAAAAGAGTAAATCATTTATTTTAAATTAAGATTTAAATTATTGAAAGAATAAAGAAGAAATTTGGAAAATCCGAAATCGGTATGTTTCAGTTAAAAGATTTAAAATCAAAACGAAAAAAAATTATTAATAAATAAAGTCTATAATTAATGGATTTTGAAATGAATTGAGTAAGTAATGAAATTTATTTCAAATGGAGTAAGTTGGAAATCAATTTGGAAAATTGATTTAAGTGATTGAAATAGGAAATTCTCCCTGGATAACCAAGTACGTTTTCAAAGTAAATTTTTAAATATAAGTTAAAAGTTTTAAAGTTGTTTTAAAAAGCAAGTTTTGAAAAAGTTTATTATTTCTAAAATATTTATATTCTAAAGTAAGTATTTTCTTTTAATCTATTATGGTAGTAATTATTTAAAAGTGACTTGGTATTTGTTTTTAAAGAGAAAATCTAGTTTTATATTTTATAAAAGTAACCTCGTTTTATATATTCCTAAAGTGTATATTTTTAATAAAGTATTGAAGTAGTTTTCAATATAAATGTCAAAATATATTTTATAATAAAGTGTTTTAAAGTATTTTAAAGATCTAAAGTTTTGTGCTTGGTTATTTCAGTGGAAATAGAAAATATTTGGGAAAATTTATTCTGAAGAGGAAGATAGTTTGAAACTGTTTCCAAAAAAGGTTGAAAATGGAAATATATCTTGCGAAGATATTTTGAGATAAATAAATAATTTGGGAAATTATTTATTGTTTGATGGTTGTTGTGAATGTTAATTGATAGTTAAATAACTAGCTATCAATATTGGCCAAATGCGCTGATCGTTTCGAAGAGACCGGGATCTAGATTTATTTCTAGAAAACCACTTCGATCCGGTTTGTAATCGTGAGTGTAACGACCCAGAATTTTTAATAATTAAAAATTGAATATTTAATTAATTTTTATAAGTGAATTTTTAAGTCAAATAAATTTTATTTTGATTTATTGGATTTAATTGGATAATTAAATCGATAATTTAATATGTGAAATTATGGAAATAATTGAAAGTATAGTTAAAAATGATTGTAAATAATTTGTAAAATTTTATTTAATCATACTGGAGTTATAGAAATATTTTAGAACTTTTAAAATCGAATTAAAAGTAAATCTGTGAAAATTGGATATTTTAATATTTAAATCGACTAGTAAAATAGCCAATTTTTGAACAGTCTCAGAATTGAACGAAACCAGTTTCATTGGATCCGTAATAGTTAGTTATTACCGGATTTCAAATTTCGTGTCAATCGGAGTTATCGTTTGATCGTGGCAGCTCGAAACGCATCGAATCGTTTTTAATTTAAATTTGACGAGTCAAAATAGCCATTTTTCAAAAAGTCTCGGAATTCGACGAAACCAGTTTCATCGGATCCGTAATGTGATATTATTGTAAGGTTTCAAATTTCAAGTCAATTGGATTTACCGTTTGTCCGGTACAAATTAAAACGCCTAGAAATCGACTTAAATCGGTTTAATTCAAATTGAGCGTTTTCAGCCATAACTCGCACATACTTCCGAATTAGCTTCCGAAACCTGTTCCATTGTGTCCGGAACGCGGGATAAACCCTAGGTACGCTGGTTACGGCGTCTAAATCGGAGTTCGGAATTCCCGGAATGAATAGTGTTTACGCTTGCTCTTCTTATAAATATACACCTTAACCCTTCATTTAAAAAAAAAAAAAAAAAACCTAATTTACAAAACCCTAGCCGCCACTATCAGGTTGAAGGGCCAGAAATTGATTTCACTTCCTCCTCAATCACTCTCAATCCGTGAAGTTTTAGCCTTAGGTTTCAACTAGAGAATGGAAGAGGGAGGAGAGCTCTACGATTCCATACGGATATGATCGTAAATGGTGCGACGGAGGGAGAGATAAGTGGGGCCGACCGTGCTGCCTTGCGCACGCGTTTCAAGGCAATAGGGCAGGCCGAGCTTCCAAAGGTTGAGGCCGAACACGTGTCTCGTGTAGACGAAGGGCATGGAGCAACCTGATCGAAGTTTCGTCGAGTGGTCGCGATGCAAAATCAAACCCTAGTTGATCTATGTTGGGTTCGGCTTGCGTGTTTGCTCCTGGAGGTGAATACGTGAGTTGAGGGAGATGAAGGAGAGGCCTTGGATGCAGATCTCACGGCCAGGATTTGCTGTGGTATAAAGATAGTTAAATAAATGTTGTAAAAGTTTATATAAATGTGTACAAACTTGTAAAATGCATAACTTTTTCATACGAGGTCGAAAAAATGCAAACTCAGTTGCGTTGGAATCGTATGGACGAGCACTACGCGATGGAGTTGGTTTGGAGTCGTTTGGAGTTAGTGAGAATTTCGGGTAAAATTAAACGCGCGTTTAATTTTATTCGAAATTAAAGCTAAAACGGAAAATAAAACCAAGGTGAGAATTTCTCACTCAATCGAATAGATTTCGATTTTATTTTAAATAATTAGATTTAAAATATTTGAATGCATGTTTGAATGATGACTGTAAATTATTGATTGTTAAAATAGACATTATGCGCCGTTAGTAAGCGGATGTTATTTAATATAAACATATACCGCGAATATTTCATAAACAGTGAAATTGGTATTATATATAGTATCAATATATATATATTGGCATATGTATATATTGCAGTTGTTGATTTCCCGCATTTTTTGTTTAGCGGATGAGACCCTATTACGCCGTTATTAAGCGGATAATATTTATTAAAAACATGTACCGCGATAATTTCGTACTGGAGCGAAATTGGTATTGTGCTAATGTTTTTGGATGCAGGAAACAGGTTGGAGGGATCCAACTGGATTCCTCAACAGTATTTATTTTATTTTAGATATTTTGATATTTGATGGATTATCATATCGATATATGATGGATCGTTGTTGTCGTGATTGACTATCTGATGTGTAGCATCATTGGACCCAGATTTTGGGATTTTAAAATGATTTTAAAAGTGATTTTGAAAATATACTATATTTTTGGAATTGATCCATTATAAATAAATAAACGTTATAATTTTTAAAGTTATAAAAATTATGGTTTTTGTGAAATATAGTTAAAAAGCTGATTTTTTAGAAATACGATTAAAAGTCGATTTTTGAGAAATATGAACTAATGATTTTATAAAATAATTTAGATTGGATTTTTGAATATATGATAAAAGTTTAAATATAGGATTTATAAAATTTGATTATTTTATAAATCGAAATGATGAAATTATAAAGGAATTTAAAGACGTTTTAGAATAATAATATAAACTGATTTATATTTAGAGATTTATAAATGGATATTTATAAATTGAAATATAGACATTATAAAACGAGTTTTTATAAGTGTTTGAATGTAGTGAAAATGAATTTCCTAAATGAATGAAATTTATGAAATTATAAACTGTGAAGTTATAAATGAAATTTTATAAGCAATAGGTTTATAAAATTTATAAAGTTATCGAAAGAATGAATTTTGGATAAATAAACAATTTTATAAGTTAAGATTAATAATTTGGGAAGTTAAATGAACGATTTTGTAAAATAATCGTTTTATAAGTAATTAACTTATAATATGAACTTTTAGTCTATAATTGAATTATAAACTGAATAGGTAAATAAAAGGATTTATAAAAAAGGAAGTTTTTATAAATAAATAGAAAAGGAATTTATAAACGTTGTTTTATAAATTCGCAAATGACTTATTTTGACAAGTTAATTGTTATAACTTAGAAATGGAGTTATATTCACATTTTTTTAATAGTGAATAATCCTTTGAATTAAAATGAATAAAAGGATGAGATTTGTTAACGAAGTTTATTCACATTTTTAAATAGTGAATAACACGTTAAAGGAATTGTTTTGAATGTGATGTTTTAAATAGAATTAAAACAATCTAACGATGTTTTTAAACATGTTGAGATTCGAAACCATAGATTTCAACATTTATTGTTGAAATAGATGTTTCGAGAAATGAAAGGAGATGATGGACTATAACACTGTTGTTATAGTAAATGATTTCCGAAAGGAAATGTTTTTGTATAGTATTGGGATTTATATATCTATTTAAAATTCAAATCCCTATACTAGTGATTTTGGGTTGTTGTAACGATGTTTTACGCAACATTCGTTTTGACCCAAATAAATATGTTTAAGAGAATGATTTTCTTAAAGAATGAAATATATACTTAATTCGATTTAAGTATATTGAATATTTTCCAAGGTTGAAAATAAAAAGATTTGTGAATTACTTATGAATAATAAGTATGGAAATGTTTTCAAATATGAAGTGAATATTTAGAATTTATCTTTTTGAAGATAAATTGGAAATGGATAATTGAAATCGCATATGCATGGATATCTTGAAATATAAATTCATTATGGAATTTTTATGTGTGAAAGTGAAATTGGTTAAAAATAAATATTGATTTATTTTTGAAGTGTTGAAACTATATATCTAGTAAAGATATTTTGGAAGATAAATAATTTGGAAAATTATTTGGAATCTGGTGATGTGTGCATATCCAGTGATAGTTCAATAACCGACTATCAGTATTTCCCTTTAAATGGGTATTTGATGTGAATTGATTGAATTTGAATGCACACTTATTTTTGAATAAGCGCTCACTATTCGGGTTAACCGGGAAAGGACCATGGGGTCGTATAACCCACTCCGAATATGTGATACGTCGTTGTGAATCGCATTTGAAGATCGGTGTTGAAGACCGGATATTTGCGAAAGCGATAGGATGAACTATCGATTGACTCTGCACCGAGTAGCTACGGTATTGAGTTCTCCATATGTGATGGTGAATCTGATCAGGATTGTGAATATCCGGATTGCAAGGACTTCTTTGTAAGTGCCTTCGGTTCTGTTCGAGCCCGGAACAGACTTGTATGGATTGTATGTCTGACATTACAAGTTGAGATATAAAGCCGATTTCTTTCAAATATATTTCTGTTGGTGGCGGAGAATTTATTCTTTGCTTAACACCCTTCTTTGAGACGTACGAGCTCAAAGGTTATATAGTTGAAGTTGTCAGCGATATATTCCCAATTTGGTAATGTGACATGCTGAGTGATGCTGAAATGATCATTGTGTTGATTATTGTGATAGGATCATTTATTTGATCGTCTATCTTAGTGATCATTGTGTTGATCATTTGTTGACCCAAAGCATGGCTTTTGTATAAAGTATGTTTTTGTGGACGTGAATTCGTCGAGCCTCACACACCGTGAATGGTCAAAACAGGAAAGAAGCAGCAAGGTTATGAGGGGTAGCACCCTTTAGGATGTGTCCATTTCCTTCTGGAAAAGGGTGGTGTCATGGTATGGAGCCCAGATACTTACTCATGTTGAAAACACTTTATGATTGTGTGAATTGATTACGAGCGCTCGGTTGATAAAGGTCCCAAAGGACCGGGGGATGGCATATTCGGTCAGTTGTTACTCAGTTAGGAGTAACCCGGCCTTGTGTTGGTAGAGATCCGGTTTGGTTCTCGGGGATGTCCATCCAGAGGCATTCTCACGTGGCAATGGGAAGTTCCTTGGCCTGACCATTCGTTGGAAATCCAAAGAAACAATACGAAACTTGTACGGTTTTAGTTGTAGAACCTGCCATTTAATATGGTAGCTATTAGTAGGCATAATATAATGGTACCTATGCTGGCTAAGATTTATATTCTACTTTCGAAATGAATTTTTCCTACACTATGCACTAATAATAATATCAAATGCTCTTTTTAAATGCGTATCAAGCATGTTTGACTATCATAAGGAGAAATCTTCTCCAAGTCTGCGTTTGCATTGTGTGTGTGGCAGGAGGTCTTATGGTAGTCTCATTTTTAAAAGCATTGCGAATTGATTAAAAATATTCCTCTATTTTGTTTTCAAAGATAAATAAACTATTTTGAGTTCTCACACCAGTCACATGACTGACTTGGAGTTTATTGTTTTCCTTCCTAAACTCTGGGTGCCCACCAATTTCCACACGGGCAGTTAAGAGTTAGGTTTATCAGGATATTCTGGATATTCAGGAGTTGCTGGAGGCAAGCTGGATGGCATGGCATATTACTTATATAGTATTTCTTTTTCCGCTGCACTGTTTGATGTTGTTGATGTTGTATACTCTGATGATATGATGTAATGTATGAAATGTAATAACTGATATAGTTCTTTGTTTAAAGATTATTCATTTATTATTATATGTTGTTCCGCTGCGAATTGTGAGATTCTGTTGTTGTTCTGTTGTTCCTTTCTGTCCCGTCCTATTTTCTTCTGTTTTTTTTCTTTTGCCTCTATTCTCTTTTCCGTTCTATTTTTAAATTTTCTTCTCTATTTTCTTTCCTTTCTATTTTCTCTCTTCTCTCTTCTTTCTTTTCTTTTCTTTTTTAAAAACCCATAACCATGCGGTTTTTCGGCAACGAAAACTCGTATGTTACATTTGGTATCAGAGCTTATGGTTAAGCGACAACCATGGTTCTGTAGGGTATTACTCATTAGAGATAGAGTCAGCAGTACTCTAGAATGAGTTTGAGTGCAATAATAGCTATGAGAGCGTATTTGTTAGTGAATAAAATTGTTTTATATTGTGCTGACTTATCGGTTGATTGTTTATAGATTCCCGTCGATCTAGTCTAGCTAACTATCGTAGATAGGGGTTTCTAAACTCTTAAACAAGATAATTCGACACAGTATTGATTTTAAATTGGGTGAATGGAATAATTTTACCTTAAGTACATTTTGTATGTAAAGGAATAATTTTTCAAAATTATTAAATTGTATGTAAGTTGATTGTTAGGTTGTTTGAATAATCTAAATGAAAGAATAATTGTATAAGCAAAAGAATTATAAGAATTGAAATTATAATTAAAGTATGTACAATTGTGAAATAAACTTATATATATAAGAAGTGAAACTATATTTATGAATATGAGTTGTAAATAAAAATAAAAATGAATATAAGGTTAAATGAAATATAACTTAAGTGTTGTTGAATGGAATTGATTTTGGTATCGAAGTAAATAATCAAGTGGATTAAATGAATGTGAACTTAAGTTATGTGAATGAAATTCAACTTTAGAATTGAATTGAATTAATGAATCGATTGAATGTTAATCAATTGAATGTAATTTAAGTTGATAAGAAATAATTAATGAAAGTGTTAGTTCATTGAAATCAAATGTTATTGGGAGTTGAATAAATTGAAAGAAATCAATTTAATTAAACAAATTGAAAGTGATGGTGTTAAACCAAATTGAATGAATATAAGCAAAGGAATTTGGTTGAAATTAATAAACATTGGTTGTAAATAATATACTTTGGTTGTTATTTGATTGTTGATTGGTTGTAATAATTCATTAAGTGTTAATGAAATTGAATTCAAATTAGAAGTAAATAAATTTGAATAGAATTGAAAGTGAATTAGATTTAAATTAGTAAATGGTAAACTAATTGAATTGAAAATGAATGTTGATAAAATCCAATGTAAATAAATCAAATGTGATTTAAATTGAAAACCAATTCAATGAATATTAAAGAATATGAATGAATATATGTTGGTTATGGATGTTAGTCGGTTGATGGTTGAATATATATTGTTTGGTTGCATTTCTATGTGATATATATAGTTATCATGTTGCTATATGTTGTATATTGAGATTATTGTCTATATGCATGATTCTCATGTTGTTTGTTGAGTTTAGTAGGTGCGGATTGTGTTGCTTCGCATTTGGAGTTCGCTTTAGCGCTATATTAGCCGTATATGCTTGCTAATAAAAATATAAGGTACATATCTCGGATTAAATATCGCACTTTTACACTTTTTTTCCCTTCGGGATGCCTCATTACTTGATGAGATGTATATTTGTGATATATATACTGTCATTTTTTTTCGGATCGAGCCGCGCAAAGGAGACTATGGCGAATTTTTCCGGAAATTAAAGGCGTTAGAAAAATTTAAGAAAATTGGAAAATTTTGAAAACTTTAACTTTGATTTTGAAATTGAAAGTTAAATGATATAGTTGTTTTTGAAAAAGATAACTAAGTATGATTTGAAAACTTAGTAAAGTTATCATAAGGAATTTAATTATGAATTTTGGAAAATTAATAGATTTTGTAACCTTTCTTACTTGTAATTTCGAGGACGAAATTCTTTTAAGGGGGAAAGATTGTAACGACCCAGAATTTTTAATAATTAAAAATTGAATATTTAATTAATTTTTATAAGTGAATTTTTAAGTCAAATAAATTTTATTTTGATTTATTGGATTTAATTGGATAATTAAATCGATAATTTAATATGTGAAATTATGGAAATAATTGAAAGTATAGTTAAAAATGATTGTAAATAATTTGTAAAATTTTATTTAATCATACTGGAGTTATAGAAATATTTTAGAACTTTTAAAATCGAATTAAAAGTAAATCTGTGAAAATTGGATATTTTAATATTTAAATCGACTAGTAAAATAGCCAATTTTTGAACAGTCTCAGAATTGAACGAAACCAGTTTCATTGGATCCGTAATAGTTAGTTATTACCGGATTTCAAATTTCGTGTCAATCGGAGTTATCGTTTGATCGTGGCAGCTCGAAACGCATCGAATCGTTTTTAATTTAAATTTGACGAGTCAAAATAGCCATTTTTCAAAAAGTCTCGGAATTCGACGAAACCAGTTTCATCGGATCCGTAATGTGATATTATTGTAAGGTTTCAAATTTCAAGTCAATTGGATTTACCGTTTGTCCGGTACAAATTAAAACGCCTAGAAATCGACTTA
This sequence comes from Allium cepa, assembly GCA_030765085.1. Classification (NCBI taxonomy): domain Eukaryota; kingdom Viridiplantae; phylum Streptophyta; class Magnoliopsida; order Asparagales; family Amaryllidaceae; genus Allium; species Allium cepa. The sequence continues at coordinate 389,603,203 of CM060943.1, read as the reverse complement.
AATCGGTTTAATTCAAATTGAGCGTTTTCAGCCATAACTCGCACATACTTCCGAATTAGCTTCCGAAACCTGTTCCATTGTGTCCGGAACGCGGGATAAACCCTAGGTACGCTGGTTACGGCGTCTAAATCGGAGTTCGGAATTCCCGGAATGAATAGTGTTTACGCTTGCTCTTCTTATAAATATACACCTTAACCCTTCATTTAAAAAAAAAAAAAAAACCTAATTTACAAAACCCTAGCCGCCACTATCAGGTTGAAGGGCCAGAAATTGATTTCACTTCCTCCTCAATCACTCTCAATCCGTGAAGTTTTAGCCTTAGGTTTCAACTAGAGAATGGAAGAGGGAGGAGAGCTCTACGATTCCATACGGATATGATCGTAAATGGTGCGACGGAGGGAGAGATAAGTGGGGCCGACCGTGCTGCCTTGCGCACGCGTTTCAAGGCAATAGGGCAGGCCGAGCTTCCAAAGGTTGAGGCCGAACACGTGTCTCGTGTAGACGAAGGGCATGGAGCAACCTGATCGAAGTTTCGTCGAGTGGTCGCGATGCAAAATCAAACCCTAGTTGATCTATGTTGGGTTCGGCTTGCGTGTTTGCTCCTGGAGGTGAATACGTGAGTTGAGGGAGATGAAGGAGAGGCCTTGGATGCAGATCTCACGGCCAGGATTTGCTGTGGTATAAAGATAGTTAAATAAATGTTGTAAAAGTTTATATAAATGTGTACAAACTTGTAAAATGCATAACTTTTTCATACGAGGTCGAAAAAATGCAAACTCAGTTGCGTTGGAATCGTATGGACGAGCACTACGCGATGGAGTTGGTTTGGAGTCGTTTGGAGTTAGTGAGAATTTCGGGTAAAATTAAACGCGCGTTTAATTTTATTCGAAATTAAAGCTAAAACGGAAAATAAAACCAAGGTGAGAATTTCTCACTCAATCGAATAGATTTCGATTTTATTTTAAATAATTAGATTTAAAATATTTGAATGCATGTTTGAATGATGACTGTAAATTATTGATTGTTAAAATAGACATTATGCGCCGTTAGTAAGCGGATGTTATTTAATATAAACATATACCGCGAATATTTCATAAACAGTGAAATTGGTATTATATATAGTATCAATATATATATTGGCATATGTATATATTGCAGTTGTTGATTTCCCGCATTTTTTGTTTAGCGGATGAGACCCTATTACGCCGTTATTAAGCGGATAATATTTATTAAAAACATGTACCGCGATAATTTCGTACTGGAGCGAAATTGGTATTGTGCTAATGTTTTTGGATGCAGGAAACAGGTTGGAGGGATCCAACTGGATTCCTCAACAGTATTTATTTTATTTTAGATATTTTGATATTTGATGGATTATCATATCGATATATGATGGATCGTTGTTGTCGTGATTGACTATCTGATGTGTAGCATCATTGGACCCAGATTTTGGGATTTTAAAATGATTTTAAAAGTGATTTTGAAAATATACTATATTTTTGGAATTGATCCATTATAAATAAATAAACGTTATAATTTTTAAAGTTATAAAAATTATGGTTTTTGTGAAATATAGTTAAAAAGCTGATTTTTTAGAAATACGATTAAAAGTCGATTTTTGAGAAATATGAACTAATGATTTTATAAAATAATTTAGATTGGATTTTTGAATATATGATAAAAGTTTAAATATAGGATTTATAAAATTTGATTATTTTATAAATCGAAATGATGAAATTATAAAGGAATTTAAAGACGTTTTAGAATAATAATATAAACTGATTTATATTTAGAGATTTATAAATGGATATTTATAAATTGAAATATAGACATTATAAAACGAGTTTTTATAAGTGTTTGAATGTAGTGAAAATGAATTTCCTAAATGAATGAAATTTATGAAATTATAAACTGTGAAGTTATAAATGAAATTTTATAAGCAATAGGTTTATAAAATTTATAAAGTTATCGAAAGAATGAATTTTGGATAAATAAACAATTTTATAAGTTAAGATTAATAATTTGGGAAGTTAAATGAACGATTTTGTAAAATAATCGTTTTATAAGTAATTAACTTATAATATGAACTTTTAGTCTATAATTGAATTATAAACTGAATAGGTAAATAAAAGGATTTATAAAAAAGGAAGTTTTTATAAATAAATAGAAAAGGAATTTATAAACGTTGTTTTATAAATTCGCAAATGACTTATTTTGACAAGTTAATTGTTATAACTTAGAAATGGAGTTATATTCACATTTTTTTAATAGTGAATAATCCTTTGAATTAAAATGAATAAAAGGATGAGATTTGTTAACGAAGTTTATTCACATTTTTAAATAGTGAATAACACGTTAAAGGAATTGTTTTGAATGTGATGTTTTAAATAGAATTAAAACAATCTAACGATGTTTTTAAACATGTTGAGATTCGAAACCATAGATTTCAACATTTATTGTTGAAATAGATGTTTCGAGAAATGAAAGGAGATGATGGACTATAACACTGTTGTTATAGTAAATGATTTCCGAAAGGAAATGTTTTTGTATAGTATTGGGATTTATATATCTATTTAAAATTCAAATCCCTATACTGGTGATTTTGGGTTGTTGTAACGATGTTTTACGCAACATTCGTTTTGACCCAAATAAATATGTTTAAGAGAATGATTTTCTTAAAGAATGAAATATATACTTAATTCGATTTAAGTATATTGAATATTTTCCAAGGTTGAAAATAAAAAGATTTGTGAATTACTTATGAATAATAAGTATGGAAATGTTTTCAAATATGAAGTGAATATTTAGAATTTATCTTTTTGAAGATAAATTGGAAATGGATAATTGAAATCGCATATGCATGGATATCTTGAAATATAAATTCATTATGGAATTTTTATGTGTGAAAGTGAAATTGGTTAAAAATAAATATTGATTTATTTTTGAAGTGTTGAAACTATATATCTAGTAAAGATATTTTGGAAGATAAATAATTTGGAAAATTATTTGGAATCTGGTGATGTGTGCATATCCAGTGATAGTTCAATAACCGACTATCAGTATTTCCCTTTAAATGGGTATTTGATGTGAATTGATTGAATTTGAATGCACACTTATTTTTGAATAAGCGCTCACTATTCGGGTTAACCGGGAAAGGACCATGGGGTCGTATAACCCACTCCGAATATGTGATACGTCGTTGTGAATCGCATTTGAAGATCGGTGTTGAAGACCGGATATTTGCGAAAGCGATAGGATGAACTATCGATTGACTCTGCACCGAGTAGCTACGGTATTGAGTTCTCCATATGTGATGGTGAATCTGATCAGGATTGTGAATATCCGGATTGCAAGGACTTCTTTGTAAGTGCCTTCGGTTCTGTTCGAGCCCGGAACAGACTTGTATGGATTGTATGTCTGACATTACAAGTTGAGATATAAAGCCGATTTCTTTCAAATATATTTCTGTTGGTGGCGGAGAATTTATTCTTTGCTTAACACCCTTCTTTGAGACGTACGAGCTCAAAGGTTATATAGTTGAAGTTGTCAGCGATATATTCCCAATTTGGTAATGTGACATGCTGAGTGATGCTGAAATGATCATTGTGTTGATTATTGTGATAGGATCATTTATTTGATCGTCTATCTTAGTGATCATTGTGTTGATCATTTGTTGACCCAAAGCATGGCTTTTGTATAAAGTATGTTTTTGTGGACGTGAATTCGTCGAGCCTCACACACCGTGAATGGTCAAAACAGGAAAGAAGCAGCAAGGTTATGAGGGGTAGCACCCTTTAGGATGTGTCCATTTCCTTCTGGAAAAGGGTGGTGTCATGGTATGGAGCCCAGATACTTACTCATGTTGAAAACACTTTATGATTGTGTGAATTGATTACGAGCGCTCGGTTGATAAAGGTCCCAAAGGACCGGGGGATGGCATATTCGGTCAGTTGTTACTCAGTTAGGAGTAACCCGGCCTTGTGTTGGTAGAGATCCGGTTTGGTTCTCGGGGATGTCCATCCAGAGGCATTCTCACGTGGCAATGGGAAGTTCCTTGGCCTGACCATTCGTTGGAAATCCAAAGAAACAATACGAAACTTGTACGGTTTTAGTTGTAGAACCTGCCATTTAATATGGTAGCTATTAGTAGGCATAATATAATGGTACCTATGCTGGCTAAGATTTATATTCTACTTTCGAAATGAATTTTTCCTACACTATGCACTAATAATAATATCAAATGCTCTTTTTAAATGCGTATCAAGCATGTTTGACTATCATAAGGAGAAATCTTCTCCAAGTCTGCGTTTGCATTGTGTGTGTGGCAGGAGGTCTTATGGTAGTCTCATTTTTAAAAGCATTGCGAATTGATTAAAAATATTCCTCTATTTTGTTTTCAAAGATAAATAAACTATTTTGAGTTCTCACACCAGTCACATGACTGACTTGGAGTTTATTGTTTTCCTTCCTAAACTCTGGGTGCCCACCAATTTCCACACGGGCAGTTAAGAGTTAGGTTTATCAGGATATTCTGGATATTCAGGAGTTGCTGGAGGCAAGCTGGATGGCATGGCATATTACTTATATAGTATTTCTTTTTCCGCTGCACTGTTTGATGTTGTTGATGTTGTATACTCTGATGATATGATGTAATGTATGAAATGTAATAACTGATATAGTTCTTTGTTTAAAGATTATTCATTTATTATTATATGTTGTTCCGCTGCGAATTGTGAGATTCTGTTGTTGTTCTGTTGTTCCTTTCTGTCCCGTCCTATTTTCTTCTGTCTTTTTCCTTTTTCTCTATTCTCTTTTAAGTTCTATTTTTAAAATTTTCTATCTTCTATTTTTCTAATTCTCTGTTTTCTAAAAAATTGTCTATCTTCTTTTCCCTCTATATTTTTCTTTTTCTTTCTTCTTTTTCTCTCTCCTTTCTTAAATTTTCTTTTTAAAACCCATAACATCTCGGTTTTCGGCCTTTGATTTCTCGGCAGTCGATAAAGTGAGTGTCGATGTCGAATTTTCATAGAGTCAAAAAATCTCGTATGTTACAGTGAGGAAGACGATTTTGGATTCGAAGATGGAGCAATGAAGTGCAAGGGCTAGTCGCTACTAATCCTAAGGATTATTCCAAAATGGATGTAGTAGGAATAGTGCATTCGGTTCCGTTTGAACCCGGGATGGACTTGTATGGATGAATGCTTTCGGAACATCGTCTGGTGAACGATGGGCATTCTAAGGGATATGTTCTAAAAGGTAACGCTTAGCCTCAAGACTCATCAACCGGGAATGACTGAAAATCAGGGGTTATGCAGCAAGGCTTGGTGGGCAGCACCCATTTCCGGGTAAGGTCATCCCTGTCTAGATGTCCCTTTTTACTTCGGCTTAGTGGTGCGGTTGCTGATCCCAACCATGGGGTAATCTTACTCGGGATTATCCAGTAAGGGATAGTCCGGGTCTTGTGTTGCAGGGGGTCGGGAGTGATCCTCGGTATTGTAATCTAGGCTACGTACCGTGACAGGTGGTACCCCAGTGCCTAGTCATTAGTTGGAAATCCATTCTTCCTGCGCACCTTTTATGAGTTTTGTTTGTATTATTTTGTTTGTATTACCCACTCTATGGCTAGTAGCTGGAATTTAATGAATGTAACAATTTTGGCTATTTTAATAAGTATTTGTAAATCGACCCTATTATAATACTAGAGGATTTTAATAAAAAGTGTTTTAGCAATCGTAAGGTAAAAACTCGACATGTTTATTTGTGACGTGGTCTTATGAGATGCTTTTGTTTCTAAAGGATTTTGAAACTTTAATAATCAATTTGAGTGTGATTTGTCACGCTGTATTCCAGACTGACTTGGGTGTTATTTTACTGTAATGCTCGGGTTAGACCGAGTATTATAGGATACAGGAAAGGATGCTGTGGAGCTCAGGAGACGAGCTGGATGGCGATACGTACTTCCATATTTGGTTATTATTCCGCTGTGTATCTAGTTATATGTTATTGATGTGGAACTCTGATGACGTACTCCGATGATGTATGTATAAATAGATATAGTATTTGTTTTTGGTGTAAAGATCTATGATTACCTAATATATTTTATTTCCACTGCGATGGTAAGGTTCTGTTGTTTGTTTTCTGTTTCCTCTTCTTCTACCCCTTCTTCTTTAACCCAAATGGTTTGTATTTCTGTTCAACTTGAGTTGATTGATGTAGAATAGTTTCGACTCAAGGGGTACGGATTTGCAGGTCGTTACAGTACGGAGGAGCTTTTGCAATTTGACAAGAGATATAAATATATATACATCGACCCACACGGTCGGAAAAACAAAAACAGTTCATATTTCCTATTTTTATTGCGTAGGCGTACCTTTATTTAGCATTTTAAGCAAGCGGCTTATTATTTAAGCAATTAGCGCAACCAAATCTAGCCAAACGGCCTTCAGGTACCTGTACTTACTCAATTTAAATATGTAAGTGCCATATATAGAAAATCTATTATCATTTCACTTACTTTCAATAGCTAAATACATGCATTTCATAAGCAACAAGCCCCAAACGCTTTCCATAAGTGATTTATATGATTTAAAGCTAACCCAATTGATTCCAACCCATTCATATGCCATTTCATTCAATTTTAACGGTTTACAACTCAATTTCTTACATTCAATTTATTTTTAATCCAATCAAGCTCATATTCAATTCAATTGATCCAAAGATCAATTTATTTAATCCCTATCAACTTATAGAATTTTAATTACTTCTGTTTTACGTCAAACGACAACTATTTTTATGTAAATTCGGCGATATTTGCTTAATAGAGTATCCATTTTAGTTTATAACTACTTCCATTTAATTTCAACTCATTCTTTATTTTATTCCATTTCATTTCTAATTTATTCACCAACCATACATTTGCATTTCATTTCATCTCCGCATTTGTTTCATTTTAAAACTATTGCATTGAGCTTGACACATTCGATGCTTATATTAATATCAATTTTCCAAATAAATTTAACCCAAACTTTTTATTTAATGGTCCTCCATTCTTACTCGAAACCAAGCTTTTGTTGACTTAAGTAATTTTACTTCAAAATAATATGCCTTGTAACTTAAGTTCACTCTAATAACCCAACTCCAATTAAAACTTTGATTTAATCTTTATTCAATTAGACTTCATCCATTTATTATTTAATTCAATTAACCAATTTGTTCACCCCATTTTAAATTTTTAATTCACCTACTTAATACATATTCGAATTTATTTTATTAATACAAATCCATTTTCAATTTACTTTTACTTAACTGGGTTTTGTTTGCAACTCAAACCAAGTCTATTATAATACAATTCCATTTTATTTTAACATCTCCACTTATTCTAATTCATCATCAAATCCAAGTCGAATTCTATTTATAATTCGAATTTATTTCCAAACTTCATTATAAACTTACAATCCATTTTATTTAACCGAGTTAGAAAAATTTAATACACTCTATCAACTAATTTATTTAGCTAATTAGCTTACTTCCACCTTTAATTCAATTTTTACTACAAAAAATTCACCTCAGTAAATTTTCTTGAGTTCAATTTTTTTTTCATAATTCCAGTTTAGATTTCTTCCATTTTTTCCCAAAATTCCAACACTTTTATTTTAAAATTTAGAAATGCTTTTATATTCACATCATACTATTAAAATAGCTCTTTATAAAAGTACTTCTTATAACCCGATGTCTCAACCAGTCCATCCTCGTTTTGCAGAAATTCAGTCATACGCTGATCAGACGTAGGACTGAAAATCTATAAGTACTTAGCAGACCCATCTTCAACATCCAGTGAAAATACTTGGGAAAATAATTTTATTGAAAATATAGAAAATAGTTTTTGAAAATAGAGGAAATATCTTGTTGAGAATGCTCTGGAAATCATCACCCCCATCCATGGTCGCAGTTACAATCCTGGGTTACGGTGCCATCGCAGCAAAAGTCCATGTAACTATAGGCACTCCGCGCCCCTCGATTACGCCATGGAAGCCACAACATATCACAGTTACATTCCAGGGTTACGTTGCCATCACAACAAAAGTCCATGTAACTGTAGGCATCAGCGCCCACTTTTTTCGCTGTCAAAATGAAATTTCTTCACTCCTACATATGTCGCAGTCTACCGATGTAAAATCAAACGTAGACTGTTGGCTCTCAACAGCACACACGACTTTCGCTATGTTACCATAGGTCGCAGTCTACCGATATAAAATCAAACATAGACTTTTGGCTCTCAGAGGCACACACGACTTTCGCTATGGTCTGCAATAGATCACAGTGACATCGAGTTACACTGTCGTCACAGCATAACCCAAATGCCTCTATAGGCATCAGCGCCCCTCGACTTTCGCTACACACTACTCATAATCCTCAGTAACTAGTTTTGTCCGGACTCCTCTCGGGATCAACTTTAGAACCCCCCTTAGGGTTCAAGGCAGCACCACCCGGTGGCACTCCTGAGAAGTTCATTTCAAGGCAGTGCCTTTTTCCCCAGAGCCATCATCAAAACACTTTATACTATACATATAGTATCTTTCAAATCATACCTCTAGTATGATCTCATACAAATCTCCTTTACACAAAATCGAATAAATCGATAATTTTCAAACTAGGCTTTCCAAATTCCAATATTGATTTTACCCAAAAATCAAAAGCCTTTCCAAATCAAAAGGTTCCCGAAACCTTTTTCCAAAATCCTCATAAGATCCTTTATATATATATATATATATATATATATATATATATATATATATTGTTTGCGTCAAAATTGACCACAAACACCCAATAGCCGAGAAAGCACCCGTTCGCAGTCACAAATCGCAAATAACAAATTTGTAGATAACAAAAATGATGAACATTCAACAGAAACAGCAGAAAACAAGTAAACGACACAGGATTTATATTGGTTCGGCGATCTTGCCTACATCCACTTTGAAGTTTTCTATCTTTATTGATTATTCTTTTGATGATTCCAGTTGGTTACAGCAAGTTACAATGGATTATAGCTCTGAAACTTGAATGCAACAGCGATGATAAGGTGTAGGATTGAATCCGGTAGAGTCTTGGCGCTTCAGAATTCCCATCCTCCTTTCCTGAATGACCTAGGGCTCTATTTATAGGCGTAGGAGGCTGATATTTCACCTAAAAATCCGAGGAGACCACTTCTGGCACGTGAGAGGGCCCATACGGCCGAATTCTGGAGATCCGGGCCCACATTGGGATCGATTCGACCCTTGGTTCGAATCGATCAAGATAGTGTCCAATCATAATGAAACTTGGCGTGGACATTCTTCTATGTATACGCAAGCTCCTGTGAAAATTTCATAGCATTTGGACTTGTAGATCTCAAGTTATGATCGATTCAAGATGGTGTTTCCGGTCAACAAGCTTTGTTCGAATTGATCAATTCGAATCGATTGATTCGAATTGATCCAAGCACGCGCTAGTCGGTTGACGTGGCACGCATTCTTCGAGTCGATCCACTTTTTTCGCCGAGTTGATGGAGACGTCGCTTGAATTTCGATGCTTTGACTTAATCGATTCGAAGGCTTTAATTATGCATGGATTCGAACTGAGACTCGTTCGAATCGATCATATCTCACTTCAGCTGATCCATACGGAACGACAACACTGGTTGGATTCGAAGAGAGGTGTCTTCATGGATTCGAAGGTTAGCAACATCTATGGATTCGAAGCTGGGGGAACATGATGGATTCCATCATGTGTTACAGCGATGGGTTCGAAGGAAGGTAATGGGATGGATACGAAGCCTGGCCACCTGATGGATTCGAAGGAAGGTTGGGCTTTTGGATTCAAAGGGCTTCCAAACTTGATGGATTCGAAGTAGATGGGTACGAACCAATGGATGCGAACATGATTTCTGGCCATGGATTCGAACTCGGGTACATCTTATGGATTCGAACAAGGGCTATCTCCTCCATCTTGAATCGATCATATCTTGCGTGTATGAACTCAGATTGACTTGGAACTTGAAACGTTGGCACCCGCGGCTTTGCTTGTCATGTCTTGTCAATTGTGGCCCGATCCGGACTCGAATAAAATTCATCGATATCCATAGCGAAGTGGAATGCAACCAATCTCTGAGACGAACTGTCTCTTGTTTTCGACCAATCTTTCGGTATCACGGCTTTGCCAAAAAGTGGGATAACATTTCCCCCCCAAAATATGTCTTGCGGTAGGAAGGCGTGTTTTGTAATGCCATGAGCTGGACGTTCATATCCTGTTGATGTCCTGCAAAGGAATTTATAGTTTTATGTGACCTCAAATAACGACCGTTCGGGATCGAGATATTTGAGATGAAGTGTGACCGTTCATGGTCAAGCGCCTGACTTCAAATGATGATCGTTCGAGATCGAGCCATTTGAGGTAAAGTGCGACCGTGCACGGTCAAGTGGCAGACCTCAAATGACGACCGTTCGCGATCGAGCCATTTGAGGTGAGATGAGTTGTGCCGTTCGGGGCGAGTCGTGCATGTTCGAGGCGAGTTGTGACCGTTCACGGTCGTGTGCCGTTCGAGGCGATTTTGTGACCGTTCAAGGTCGGGTGCCGTTCGTGGCGAGTTGCGACTGTTCGAAGTCGGGTGCCGTTCGTGGCGAGTTGTGACTGTTCGAAGTCGGGTGCCGTTCGAGGCGAGTTGTGACCGTTCGTGGTCGGGTGTCGTTCGAGGCGAGAAAGTGTGCCTAGGAGGGCTTGGTATTGTTGATATCAGGTTCACGTTCGAGTGGGTCCCCGGATTATTTGTCATGGCGGTTCATCGCCATCTCAGAGCATGCCTAAGGACCGTTCACGACCCCGTACATGTGTAAGTAGCTTAGCCATTTCAGAATTATCAGAAATCAAATATCTATTCAACAGATGAGCTTTAAAATAGAAATTTCCAAAAAAACCAAGTCTAAGTGTCCAAATCAAAATGAAACAAAAGCAAAGCAAGGATGTCAAAGTGTAAATTCTCACAATGATAGGATTAATAGTCATTCAGAGCATGCCTGTGGACCGTTCGCGATCTTGTACATGTGTAAATGATTAACCCACGTTAGTGAGAGGTTTACTACATGTTCATCGTTATTTCAATTAATTGATGATCAAACGGTATCCCGGTTCAGGGCCACCCCTGGCTGATGTAGACGGTGGTCGCTCCGGCTCCACCGCTGAAGCTCGCCTCCTCACATACTGAAGGAGCATACCGTTCCTGATATGCCCTTCCACCTCGTCCTTCAGATGCCTACAATCATTAGTGTTATGACCATTTAATTCATGAAATACACAAAACTTATCTGATCTCCTTTCGTCAGAAGTTGGATCCCTTCGCATCGGTCTACGATACAGAACCTGCTCTTTGGTATCCTGATAAATTCGCTCCAGACTCTCATTCAGCTCGGCGTAAGTGGTGAATCGCGGCTCCCTCCGTTGTCGCTTTGACCTGTCATTATAATCATCATCCTTTCGTTTTCCTTTATCCTTGCCTGAGTCCTTTTCGAAAGGCTTTTTGTCTTTAAGCACATAAACTTCTATTCCCTCTCCTTCTACTCTTTCTGCATTCGCATCCTCTAATCATAAAAACTTTTCTGCCTCGTTGTAGAATTCCTCTAGATCCACGGGTGGATCTTTGTCAATGAATTTTTGAACTCTGTGCCGTCAGCTACTCCGGACACAGCTGCTATCACCACCATAGATGGATCTGCTCGATCCACCGAAGCTGCTACTGCATTGAATCGTGCTAGATAACTCCTCAAGGTCTCTCCGGCTTTCTGCTTTAGGGTTGCCAAAGTCATCACAGTCTTGGGTCTTGTAACGTGAACCCTAAATTGCCTCATAAACCTCTCAATTAAACCATTCCACGTTCCGATGAATCCATTCTCCAATTGTCTAAACCACAATGTTGTAATATCCGTCAAGTACAATGGAAAGCACCGGGCCATAACCTCCTCTGATGCCCCCAGCACTTCCATATGTCTCATATACTTCGTTAGATGAACCGTGGGGTCTGTTCTCCCGTCATACATGTCTAATGATGGTAACTTGAAATCCGGTGGGTTCCTAGCTCTTCTGATTGCTGGAGTAAAAGGACTCCTATTAACATCCTCCAAATCTTTGTTTACCAAACCGCCTCTCATAGCTCTTCTAACCATCTCCGCCAATCTGTCTTTGCCACCGAGATGCAATCTTCGTTCATTACTTTCAACCTGCCCCCCGAACCCACGAGGGAATTCTGGGATTTGGCCCCTTGACTGAGCGTTCACTCCTCTACTACTCCTTGCTTGGGTAGATGCATCTCTCTCTCTCAGGGATTGGATCAACATTCTCCATGTGCGCGTCCCCTAGTTCAGGTGCTACGCCGGATGGTCCTGCTCCGTTTTGAACTCCATTCGCTTCTCTATTCTGCGCTCCAAGTTGCCCTATCTGCTGAAACAAACTTTGGATCATCTCCTCCTGTTTCTTTATCATTGTCTCCATCTCATCCCTAGCGATGAAGATCGATGCTTGATTCGCTCCTGATGAAGCCTCTTGACTTCCTTGGTGTTCACTTCTCTCTGGCCTTTGTTTCTTACTTGTTTGTCTCGTCTTTGTTCTTAGATCTAAATCTTTAAGCCTTCAAATTAAAATTATCCTGAGTTCAACTCTCAGTGGAAGCACCAAAATGTTTATGGTCAATTTTGACGCAAACATATATATATTAAAAAAACTTTGGATCATTACAAACTTGTATAAAACTCCTTTTATACTTCAAATACTTCCAAAATCCTTTTCTTCCGGCACTAGATTCAACATGGGGAGATTTATCTTATATAACAAAGATATATAACCTTGTTTATTCAAAATCAAATATTCAAATTTGATTACACTCTTTATAAAGTTGTTTCCATCTTACTTATCATCATAAAAATATCCAACTTTCACTTTTATCCATTGTATATTTCATTTCATTTCAAAAGAAATCATTTCACATTTCTTATTCACAAATTTTCAATATCAATTTCATTTAAATCCGTACGATGTACACATATCATCCACATGCTATACCAATCTGATCGCTCACTCGATTACACAATTCCGCTTCCGAACTAGCATCGTCCACCCGACTTCCTAGTGCGGACTTAGATCTAGTTTCTTGATGAGAAACCGTCATTCTCCTTACATAGCTATAACTATGATAGAGAATACCCAGAACCAATCAACAATCCATATCCAGGTTTGCCGTCGAAAATCGAGTGAAAAATCCCAACTCGGATCGATAAACTATCTCGAAATTCTGTGTTCGAATCTTGATCAAATCACTATGCGAATAGAATAATATACATACATCCTACGTATTTAACTTCATTGATTATTAGCCAAATCAATTTCCTTTCTATCCATCCTCACTTCAATTTTATTCACTTATTCACATTTACCTTAATCCTCATTTGGATCATCACTTCAATTATTATCTCAGTTGGGTATTTAGTCAATAACAGTTCGAATTCCGATCAGTTTATATTTAGAAATAGCTTGAAAATTTTAAAAATAGATAAGTAGTTGAAAAATAACTATTAGTTTGCAGAATAGCTGTAAAATAGTTAACAAATTGCAAAATAGTAGGAAAATAGTTAAATAGTTTCAGAAAATTTAGATAATTGCAAAATAGTTGTAAAATAGTAATTAATTTGTGATATAGTTGAAAAATAGTAATTAGTTTATAAAACAGTTGAAAAACTGTTAAATAGTTCCAAAAATAATTGTAAAACATATATAAAATAATTTGGCTTTAAAAAGAAAGATTGTATATATTAAATAGCTTGGAAAAATAAGTTTATATTAAAACAATTTATATTAAAAATAGTCCAGAGTCAAAACTGTTCACTTTCCCATCAATTCAATTTAAATTTCCACTTCAAATTAAATTGACTCAATTCCAATTTGAATAACTTCAATTTCCAGTTTGAAATTGATTTGAATCAACCTTGGTTTCTTTCCAAATCCAAATTAAATTCCACTTGATTTTAATCCTGCTCACTTTAATTACAATTCCAAATTATTCCAATCAATTTAGGACTATTATCAATTGAACCCACTTCAATTTCAAATCATTTCAATCCAATTCAATTTTCCATTTAAATTTTTTTAAACTTATACATCTTCAATCACAAATCCAATTAATTCAAATCAGATTCAATTTGAACTAATTCAATTTTAATCTCAATTTTAGACCATCTCGAATTATATAAATTCGAGTTAAATTCTCAAAGGTTGGTTTAACTCTTTAAACCAAATTAACCTTTATTTAAAGTTTTTAAACAATTTAGTTTATGAGCTCAGATTCTAGAATTTCATTTTCAATCAATTCAATTTTAATTTGGTTGTATTTCTGTTACCACTTAATTTAATTCCAATTCAAGATTTCAATTTGGTTGTATTATATTACTTCTTAATTTAGTTTCAATAATTTAACAACCAATCACCTTAATATTTATTAGAAGGAAATATTGCTTTATATATCAAAATATATTTTTATATAAAATCATTTAAAATCTTTATATAAGAAAATAACAAGTACGCTCTCATACACACACACACACACACAACTCATCCTAGAGTACTACAGACTCTATTTAAGGAGTAATCCCCACCAGAGCCAAGGTTCTCGCTTAACCTTCAACTCTGATACCAACAGTAGTGACCCTGAATTTTCGATCCCAAAATTCCAGATAGTTAGGAAGAAGGAAGAAAGAAGAAAGAGATAGAAGAAGAAGAAGAAGATCAGAAACATCAACATCTCATATTCGCGGCGGATGAAATATAATAATAAATAATAACAGTTTACAAAAGAATTCTGTACCTGTGAAAATACCTTTATAATATATCAGAGTTACACATATATACAGACACTGAATATACACAATTATCATGTCACAGATATATAGCAATATAATACACCGGAAACACTCCATACATTCTTGCCATCCAGCTCACCTCCGGAGCTCCAGAACATCCTTACTTGAAAATCTGTAATACTCGGTCTGACTAGAGCATTACGTCAAAGTAACACCCGGGTCAGGCTGGAAACCAGCGTGAGTAAACCCATCTAACATGGAATACAAAGAATTCAACTTATATAAACCCGGGGTAACTCGAATCAATTTACAAGTTCACACTATGTTATAGACATCACTTATTTCACACAAAAGTTTTCTAAGTACCAAAAATTTAGATTTAAAATAGTCCAACTCCTTTAAATCACTTCACTCCAGCCTATAGATTTCAAACATCAGTGTATAAAAATTCGAAGTGGTTTCAGGTATTTCCTAATACCCGAACCCATCTTAATCAAATTTTCAAAATAAAACATAACTTAATTATGTTTTAAACAATTTAATTCAAAACAAAGTACTTTTGAAATTACCTTTAAATTTCAATTTAAATTTCAAGTTTAAAATAGAATAATTTTAAAACTTATCAAAGTTTTAAATAAATTGAAGACTTTTAAAATTTACAAGTCAAAACAAAAGTTTGACTTGAACATGAAATCAAAGAATTGAAGTTAAATTTATTTCAAAATTTTAGAAGTTTCAAATCATTTTCAGTTTAAAAACTTTCAAATTTAAATCTTCTTTTAAATTTGAAACTTAACATCATTTTAAACTCAGATTTCCAGTTTTAAAATTTATCTTTAAATCTTGCTTCATGTTTTAAAAACTTTATTATTTAAAATTTCAACTATTTACTAAATTGAAATAGTTAATTAAGTTAAGAATTTAAACTTTTATTTCAAAACCTGGGATTTAAATTTGAATCTAAAATTCAAACTTGCATTTGAATTTTCACTTAATCCTTACTTTAAATAAATCTACAGAATTTACAATATTTAAAACCCAGATTTTAAATTTCAAAACCCAGATTTTATACAGGCTTTCAAACCTGGAAATAACAGAGTTCAACCCGAGAGAACCTAGACTTTACTTCGGGTTTTATGCTACACCACTTCGAGTTTCCTATCAACTTGCTCCGAGTCATTCTCCCATTTACTCCGAGCAACCTAACATTCCCCTGAAACATTCCCAAACCCAAATAGTTAATCAAAGAACCCATCACCGCCCCCTCTGCCGACCATCTCCGGTGATCAAGCCACAACCAGAATCCACCACTACTTCTAATCCAACCCAGAACAAGAAATTATACAAGAATTCAAAATTTTGCTCAGGAACCCCAAACCTGAAAACAATTTTCCAGGTTTTTACCCCAACCTGTCAACGGCGATCTCTTGCCATTCCGACCATCTGTCATTAAACCCTCCCGGCCTCGAGGTTCTCCACATACCTACTACACATTCCCCAAGCACCGGAGTACTCGGTCAACCCTACACCTCTCACTGACTAAAAACTCAAACCCACTTCAAAACTAGGGTTAACTAAAGAATTTCCAAACTGTACTTACTCTAATCAATTTTAAATTCATCTCAGATTTTTCTGAGGATCAATGATCCTTACTTTATAACCCAGAAAGATTCTAAATTTACTTAAATCACAAATTGCAAGTATTTGCACAAATTCATACTTTTGTTTAAGAACAAACTGTATATGGAACTATACTCTAAAATTTTACTACTTGATTCAAAAAAAAACATTTCCAGTAAATGCTTTTTAATTTCTGAAACTGGATATAAGAATTAATATGATTTACTTTTGATCAAGATCAACATATAATGGGATTGCATGTGTTTACAGAGATAATACCCTGTATTTAACTCACCTAAAAATTTAAAACTTAACTTAAGAAAATAAAAACACATTACTTTATAAATCTGAATTCTAATTTCTGAGAAGCAAACTTCTTTTCATTATTCTAGAACCCAATTACTATCTTAATCAGATCAATTGTAGCATTTCCTTTAAATAAGATGATGATCTGGATATACTTTGCAGAACATAATCAAACATGCATGCACAATCACAATCAAACACACAAACATACTTTAACTCAAGCAACCTAATTACAGTTTAAAAATTTAAATGTTACTCACCTATTTGATGAATGCAGAAAACAAATGCAGAGCTCCTGTTGGTCACTTGAAATTTGCACACATATGATGTGCAGGTATGCTTCCTGATCTCCTTTATGCAGAAGACATAAAAATTGCAGACTTTATAAAAATGCAGGTGTGATTCTGTTATACTTCAATTCCTTTTCATATGTTTTTCCATGACCAAGATGCTTGCATGCAGGCTTGACTCTGTTGCTCATTCATGCAGAAACAAACACGTGCAGGCTTCACTTTGCTTTTTAGGAAATGCAAATTTGATTTTAGTTTTGGATATGCAGAAGAATTTGTGGTATGCAGATTTGTAGCTTGTTAATGAATTTGAGGTATGCAGGTTCATTTGATTTAGAAGAGGTGAAATTTGTACAGGGTTTGTACAGGATTTTGGATTTTGGAAATGCAGATTTGATTATGCAGGTGAATTTGCAGATTTGATCTTTGATTGTAAATGCAGATTTGTGGATTGCAAATATGAAGATGAATTTTTATTTTAGACTTTTGAAGTTCTCTTTTGATTAAGGAGAATGAAAAATGCAATATGTATGAATGATGCAAACTAATGTATTTTCAGTTTTAATGAAAGCAAAGAAAAAAAAATAAAAACAGATTTAACACTTGTCATAAATTAGACACTTGTCTATTTACTCTTTTAAAAATGCAACACATGTTTTCTTTAAAATAGTTAATACTAATTACAAATTAACGTATATGTTAACTTAGTTTAAGTTGTTAATTTAAATTTTGAATATGTGTATAAATTATAAATGAAAACAAAACATGTTTACAAATGAAACTTATACATATAAAAATTAAAACAATTAAAATTTTATACTTTGGAATTTAAATTCAACTAAATTCAAAATCAAATATTTTTCAAATCAAGTTATAAATATAAATTCAATTTGAAATAAAAATTACAAATCTTATTCAAAACTTATTTAAAAAGTCATTTTACAAGAAATTATTTTTTCATTAAATAAAATATCCATTTTATTAAGTCATGAAATCATTTTGTTGAATTTATTCTAAATTTAAAACAATACCAATTTATTTAAAATATGAACCATATATTTATATTGTAAATAGAAATAAATTTATATCATTTAAAAGATAAAATAACCAGTTTAAATATTTATTGAAGAAGATTATTAAATTTATCTGAATAATTATCAACAAAATATCAATATCAATTTAATTTTAACTACAGATTATTAAATTGATATTGTCAAAAATTACGGGATGTTACAATCCTCCCCCCTTAAAAGAATTTCGTCCTCGAAATTTAAAACAAAGGTAGTTTAATAATCTCATTAAATTTTTATTTTAGAAACACAAGCATATATCCAACATATGCTAACAACCAAATAACCAATTCAACCAAATTTAATTATCCAGACAAATTCTGGATAGAATTTCTTCAAGTTTCCCCGAGTATATATATATACCGGGATACTCGCTCTAGAGAATCCAAACAATCAATACTATGAAGCTATAAAATTCCTATACAACTATATCTATAACACTAGACAAGATATCAGACTACAAACGAGTTTGACTCAACAACCAAAACTCCAGAACTGTTGGTTCCACAACCAGAGATAAATCATACACGTACTCCCTCAGAGATACGTGAAACTCAACGAATCCCAGTTATCCAAACTGGCAATCCAATCCTGTAGATCAATCACTTAATCTCCTAGATCACAGAAAAAAATCCAAAACACTTCAGAGCTTAACTTCTCAGACTACCCAAACTTATAGCTGACTTATGATCGAAGAAAACTTATCCAAAATTAAATCTCCGACTTCACAGTCCAAATACCTCCGACTCTTATCCACAAAATTCTTCAGACAATCCTGGGCTGCCTACCAACTTACTGATCAGCTCAACCTTCGCTGATGCTTCTAGAAACAAACTAGACCAATCAACACAACAAAATGATCTCCTCAAGATCAACCAAAACCAAGAACTCAAACTCAACTCCTCAACATCAGAATCAACTCACTTCTCTTGTCCGGGAAAAGAAAAGCAGATGCACTTCCAAACTGCTTCCACTGCTCAACTCTGATTCGAAGTAGAAGAGAATGCTGAAGAAGAACACGAGCACAACTCGACAACACATCCCATAAATATGGTTCAGCAAATCCATAAGAATCATTCAGAAGTTCCTCCAAAACTCCGAGCTGCTACACCAACTCAACCTCCTTGAAACCATTCTACTGTTAAGTTGAACCACCGGTACCACTCCTGGAATTCCAGTCGATAAGAAAACTCAAACTCCAGATGCGAACAAAACTCTAACTTCTCTGAAGACATTCAGAAAAACTCAGATAACCCAAAAGAAACTCAAACAATTGCAAGTCACTTTTGCGATCCACCCAAACCAAATCCAAGTAAAACTGTTCTCCCTTAACCAAATAGAACAGCTTAAACTTAACTGGCCAACCCATCGAAGAAACGAGTCCATTCAACTGCTTCTGAACTCCACTTTAGAAAACTGCTAAACCAGAAGATCTCTTGCCAACATCGGGAACACTCCAAACTACAGTGCTGCCACAGATGCCAAAGAATTCCAAAACAAGCTCTTCGAGAAACTCGGACTTCAAAGCAAACAGAAACTCCGGCTGAACACAGCTACAACACTGAAGCAGACTCACCTCCATAACTTTGTTCCAAAGAAAACTTCTTCGGGAACATCCATAGTCACTGCATCTCATCACGTAGCTACTACTTCCTGAGGTATTCAAAATACCATCACTTGCTTCTGCCAACCAACAGATCCAAACACTACTCGTCCAACTTCAGAAATGAACCCCGAACCTTTACAGGTTTCCTTCAGAGATCAATGAAGTTCTTCATCACTACATAACTCACTCGAGACGGTATTAGGTCTACAGTCTCGACAAAACACTTCCAACCTCAAACATGCAAACTCCAACCAATGGTAGTCGTGTTACATACACTACTACCCCATCTACTTTTATAACTTATATTAAAAAACCTGAACAGGTAACCCAACAGATAGGTAGAAATAAATATATATATATATTAAAAATTACAAATACGCTCTCTCAAGAAAGACACCACTATAGAGCTTAGGTATTCACTCAACCTAACGCTCCCTAAAGAAAGATACACTTCAGAGCCTAGGTATTCACTCAGACTAATGCTCTGATACCAAGTGAGACGACCCGACTTTCCACTCCCGGAAAATCGCATCATCTTGAAGAAAGAAAGGAATAGAAAAGAGAATAGAAAGAAGCGAAGAAAGGAACAACACATCAGAATCTAACAGCGGAACGAATAAATTATATTAATAACATAATACATTACATAGTTTACAACAAATATCAGAGTACATAGATATACAACACATACTAGACAGTTATAGACACCTGTCTAGTTATACAACTCCATACAACAACTCAGAGAACACAAAGCGGAATACTAGATATATATCTACACACAGAAGCCTCCTGCTCTATTGCTCCTCCATAATTCGACAAAGCTAACCTGAATCCTAACCTGAATTCCCTTGACTACTCATAAAATTTGAGTACCCAAGAGTTTATGAAAAACAAAAATAAACTCAGGGTCAGACATGGGTCTGGTTTGAGTAACAGGTTAAAGTTGCTTAACTTTCAAAAACCTTTTGAAAAAAAAGGTACCATGTAAGACTTCCCACACATAAACATGGAAAAGTTTTTACCTTACACTAACCCAAACATTTGATAGGAAATCCGATGATATTATAATAGTGTCTACAGTTTTCAAATAAATAAGAAATAGCCGAAATTATTACATTCATTAAATTCCAGCTGCTAGCCACAAAAGTGGGTAATACAATCAAAACCGTTGGCACTTATTGGATTTTGGATTCCATACAATGGCAGGGCTACTGGGGTACCACCCGTCACAGTACGTGGCCTAGATCAACGTACCGAGGATCACTCCCGACCCCCTGAAACACAAAGCCGGACCCATTCCTTACTGAATAGTTCCGAACAAGACAACCCTGACGGTTGGAGCTCAAAACCGTCCATACAGCCGAAATATAAAGGGACTTCTAGACAGGGGAAAATCTTGCTCTCCAGTGGGAGCTACCCACGAAGCCTTGCTGCACCTCCCCTGTTTTAGCCATTCCCGGTTGATGAGGCTTGAGGATACGATTACCTTTATAGGACATATCACTTAGAATGCTCATCGTCCACCTGACGATGTTCTGAAAGCATTCAATCCATACAAGTTCGTTCCGGGTTCGAACGAAACCGAAGGCATTATCTCGTTACACTCATTTTGGAATCACCCTCAGAGTTAACGACAATAACCCTTGCACTCTGAACCACCATCTCGAATCTATAAGAACTAATTCCGTCAACTCATTACGGAATCACCCACAGAGTTATACTGACTCATAGTTCTTACACCTCGAGTCTTCACAAAGCTCCACTTTGAATTCACGACCTAACGTTATTTGGAATCGATGTCGTTTTCGGATATCCAAATATGGAAACCCGATCCCGGTCTCATCGAAAACCAAAGCGTGTCTTTCACGGTCCAAGTTGTTTTAAAGGTTTTTAAAACAATTCAATTACAGTATCTATATACACACAGATAGATAATTCATAAACCATAATTGATGATTAACATTATCAAATAACAGGTAATTCACATTATCAATATCAAATAGATATTCCATATATCTCCATCAAATAGATAATCTAAGTTATCATCACAATACAATCAAACATCCATACCACACAATATTATTTATCTCATTACTGAGATTACAAAGCATCCAAGACAATCAAGTTCAACCATTCATCCATAAGCAATGATTTACTCATCATCCTATAATTAATTTAAAATGAATTAAATTAACTGTCTGTATTACTAATTAATTTAAAATGAATTAAATTAATTACTTCATCTTTAATTAATTTAAAATAAATTAAATTAATTATTTCATCAATACAAATCTTGCTTACTCAATCATTTAATTTATTACAATCAATTAATCAATCATAAATTACTTTAATTAATCACTCTTGATTAATTACCTTTAATTACCTTCATATAATTATTCTTAATTAATTTTACAAATTAATCATCTTCAACTAAACAGTAATTAACCTTTAATTGCTTCAATTAATTAATTAATCATAATTAATTACATTAATCCTTAATTCATTACATTAATTAATTACCCTTAATTACTTATTATTGATTAATTAATAATAATTAATCATCTTTAATTACATCATTAATTAAAATAATTAATGATCCTTAATTATTCCTTAAATTAATTACTCCAAGTAATTAACTATTTTAATCACTATATTAAACCAAATTAATTATCCTTAAATTAATTTCTTAATTAATCCATTGATTAATTATTAAATAATTAAACCAAATTACCTCACACTTAAACATCTCCACTTAATTACAATCCTGTAATTATTAAACAATTACTTAACTAAGTAATTTCCAAATCATTAATTACATAAAGTAATTATTTATAAAACTCAAGTGTTTAAAATTAATTAAACTTAATAAATTAAATTAAACAATCTCATTAAATTAAATTAATTACATTAAGTAATCAATTTCTTAATTACTTTATCAAGTAATTACACTCAAACCATTTACAATTGATTATTATTAAATTAATTAATCTAATTAATTATAAAAATTAACCAAATTAATTAATTATTAAATAATCCTGGTTAATGACCTTCATTAACCATCCTCAAATTATTTTATAAGGTAATTAACTTAAATTAATTACCAATCAAATTATCTTTAATCATTCATTAATTAAGGTTAATTATTAAACTAATTAACCTTAATTTAAAATTAATTACATAATTAATATTCATTCATCATTAATTAATAACTTAATTAATGATCTTAATTCCAAATTGATTAATCATTAATCAATTATTAATTCCCATTCCAATTATTTAATTAAATTAATTAATCTTAATTACCTATTAATTAATTTTAAAACATAAATCTTAATCAAATTTTCAAAATAAAACATAACTTAATTATGTTTTAAACAATTTAATTCAAAACAAAGTACTTTTGAAATTACCTTTAAATTTCAATTTAAATTTCAAGTTTAAAATAGAATAATTTTAAAACTTATCAAAGTTTTAAATAAATTCAAGACTTTTAAAATTTACAAGTCAAAACAAAAGTTTTACTTTAAAATGAAATCAAAGAATTTGAAGTTAAATTTATTTCAAAATTTTAGAAGTTTCAACTCATTTTTAGTTTAAAAACTTTCAAATTTAAATCTTCTTTTAAATTTGAAATTGATCATCATTTTAAACTCAGATTTCCAGTTTTAAAATTTATCTTTAAATCTTGCTTCATATTTTAAAAACTTCATTATTTAAAATTTCAACTATTTACTAAATTGAAATAGTTAATTAAGTTAAGAATTTAAACTTTTATTTCAAAACCTGGGATTTAAATTTGAATCTAAAATTCAAACTTGCATTTGAATTTTCACTTAATCCTTACTTTAAATAAATCTACAGAATTTACAATATTTAAAACCCAGATTTTAAATTTCAAAACCCAGATTTTATACAGGCTTTCAAACCTGGAAATAACAGAGTTCAACCCGAGAGAACCTAGACTTTACTTCGGGTTTTATGCTACACCACTTCGAGTTTCCTATCAACTTGCTCCGAGTCATTCTCCCATTTACTCCGAGCAACCCAACATTCCCCTGAAACATTCCCAAACCCAAATAGTTAATCAAAGAACCCATCACCGCCCCCTCTGCCGACCATCTCCGGTGATCAAGCCACAACCAGAATCCACCACTACTTCTAATCCAACCCAGAACAAGAAATTATACAAGAATTCAAAATTTTGCTCAGGAACCCCAAACCTGAAAACAATTTTCCAGGTTTTTACCCCAACCTGTCAACGGCGATCTCTTGCCATTCCGACCATCTGTCATTAAACCCTCCCGGCCTCGAGGTTCTCCACATACCTACTACACATTCCCCAAGCACCGGAGTACTCGGTCAACCCTACACCTCTCACTGACTAAAAACTCAAACCCACTTCAAAACTAGGGTTAACTGAAGAATTTCCAAACTGTACTTACTCTAATCAATTTTAAATTCATCTCAGATTTTTCTGAGGATCAATGATCCTTACTTTATAACCCAGAAAGATTCTAAATTTACTTAAATCACAAATTGCAAGTATTTGCACAAATTCATACTTTTGTTTAAGAACAAACTGTATATGGAACTATACTCTAAAATTTTACTACTTGATTCAAAAAAAAAAAAAACATTTCCAGTAAATGCTTTTTAATTTCTGAAACTGGATATAAGAATTAATATGATTTACTTTTGATCAAGATCAACATATAATGGGATTGCATGTGTTTACAGAGATAATACCCTGTATTTAACTCACCTAAAAATTTAAAACTTAACTTAAGAAAATAAAAACACATTACTTTATAAATCTGAATTCTAATTTCTGAGAAGCAAACTTCTTTTCATTATTCTAGAACCCAATTACTATCTTAATCAGATCAATTGTAGCATTTCCTTTAAATAAGATGACGATCTGGATATACTTTGCAAAACATAATCAAACATGCATGCACAATCACAATCAAACACACAAACATACTTTAACTCAAGCAACCTAATTACAGTTTAAAATTTTAAATGTTACTCACCTATTTGATGAATGCAGAAAACAAATGCAGAGCACCTGTTGGTCACTTGAAATTTGCACACATATGATGTGCAGGTATGCATCCTGATCTCCTTTATGCAGAAGACATAAAAATTGCAGACTATATAAAAATGTAGATGTGATTCTGTTATACTTCAATTCCTTTTCATATTCCATGACCAAGATGCTTGCATGCAGGCTTGACTCTGTTGCTCATTCATGCAGAAACAAACATGTGCAGGCTTCACTTTGCTTTTTAGGAAATGCAAATTTGATCTTAGTTTTGGAAATGCCGAAGAATTTGTGGTATGCAGATTTGTAGCTTGTTAATGAATTTGAGGTATGCAGGTTCATTTGATTTTGAAGAGGCGAAATTTGTATAGGGTTTGTACAGGATTTTGGATTTTGGAAATGCAGATTTGAATATGCAGGTGAATTTGCAGATTTGATCTTTGATTGTAAATGCAGATTTGTGGATTGCAAATATGAAGATGAATTTTGATTTTAGACTTTTGAAGTTCTCTTTTGATTAAGGAGAATGAAAAATGCAATATGTATGAATGATGCAAATTAATGTATTTTCAGTTTTAATGAAAGCAAAGGAAAAAAAATAAAAACAAATTTAACACTTGTCATAAATTAGACACTTGTCTATTTACTCTTTTAAAAATGCAACACATGTTTTCTTTAAAATAGTTGATACTAATTACAAATTAATGCATATGTTAACTTAGTTTAAGTTGTTAATTTAAATTTTGAATATGTGTATAAATTATAAATGAAAACAAAACATGTTTACAAATGAAACTTATACATATAAAAATTAAAACAATTAAAATTTTATACTTTGGAATTTAAATTCAACTAAATTCAAAATCAAATATTTTTCAAATCAAGTTATAAATATAAATTCAATTTGAAATAAAAATTACAAATCTTATTCAAAACTTATTTAAAAAGTCATTTTACAAGAAATTATATTTTTATTAAATAAAATATCCATTTTATTAAGTCATGAAATCATTTTGTTGAATTTATTCTAAATTTAAAACAATACCAATTTATTTAAAATATGAACCATATATTTATATTGTAAATAGAAATAAATTTATATCATTTAAAAGATAAAATAACCAATTTAAATATTTATTGAAGAAGATTATTAAATTTATCTGAATAATTATCAACAAAATATCAATATCAATTTAATTTTAACTACAGATTATTAAATTGATATTGTCAAAAATTCCGGGATGTTACACGCGTGCATATAAAAAAAAGGGGAATCAATTTGCATAAGTACGATGAAAAATGTAGGTGGGTTATAGGCTGGATTTCGTAAATTTTCAACGTGAATACGTTGCATGTGAATAGGATATGGGCATGAGCCACCTAAGTTTAGCTTATTGCTTCTTTTTTTTATCTAGCACGTTATAATATTTGGTTTTAATTTAAGAAAGAAAAATAATAATAACGTGTATAAATGGCCAAGAATAGTAGTTTAATGTTCAAAATTTTAAACCATGGTTTCATCACCTTTTGCATTGTTGGAAAAAATAAGTGTGCGTGCACCACTTTTTGATCACAGACTTTATAACTAAATTTCCCACTTTTCACTCTTTAGCATTCATATAATTCAAATAGAAATTTGGGCCGAGCATTGAAAATGGGGTCAAGTCTTGGGTGGAGTGGTCGAGAAATTGTGGCAATCATCCTTTCATTTTAATCTCGTTCCAATTGTTGTTTAAAATTTTGATCGTTTTGAATTTCACGTAATTAATTATTCGTTTATATTGTTCAAGATCTGAATCGGATTGGCTCATCTTCCAAGCATTGATCGTGCCTTCTGCACGCTGTTTTGTTGTGGTTACCATAGTTTCGAATCAAAATCTTCAGCTTCGTAAAGGTGAGTATTCTCTCCTGACAAATATACTTTTATATCTGTAAATTTAATAACACGTGTAATTGTAAAATAATTTTATTTAATTTTATTTGTCTATGATATAAACTTATGGTGTTAAAACCCATTATTGAATTGACACATCATCAGTTATATTATGCATTGTTAAATGCATACGGTTATTTATTTATTTATTGTTAAATGCATGCTATTATTTATTTATTTAATTATTTACTTTTACCACACTACAAGTTCCCTGTAGAATTGAATCGTTTTGGGCTGAAATGATAGGCCCGAACGATATTTATTTGTTTATTTATTTATTATTTAACTTGGGATTGCGGGTTTGAAATGATAGAACCCGGTTTTTCCTTGTAAATTACGGATTGAAATGGTATATTATCCGTATCATTTGACCTAGGTTAGAAAATATTATAAGACCCGTGGATATATATATATATATATATATATATATATATATATATATATATATATGTATGTATTATGGAAATATTAAATTTTTTAATTCTTTGTTTAAAATTTGATAAAAAACGATTTTATATGTATAATGATATTATACTGTTAAATATGTAAATAAATGTTAGAAATTTAAAGTATAAATTTATCTTGAAAATGTGGATTTGTAAAGCAAATGGAATTTAAGTTAAGAAATAAAATGTGAAATTTGGTATAACTTGAACATAAAGCGAATTAAAAAAGGTTAAGTTTTTATGAATTAATAGGTAACTTGGGAAAAATGGAAGTTAAAATATAACTTGATTAGAGGTTGGTTTAAAATAAAGGTAAGTTCAGAAATAAATTGGAAATTTAGCTCACTTTGAAGCGGTAACTAAACTTAATTGTTAAGAAAATTCATAGAAAATTTTACACTTGATAAGAAAGTATAAGAGGTTAGATATATATTTGTAAATTTTACTTTATAAAAATCATAATATATTGAGTAATGTAAATGGCTATTTCAAGGTGGAAATTTTGGATTTTTTTAAGTAAAATTGTTTAAATAAAGGTTTAAATTCTGCTCAAATTATATTGAAGTCTAAATTTTAATTTACTTAAATTATTGAAAAGATATTTCCGCATTTGGCAAAGAGCTGAATGATGATGCAGATAAACTAAGGCTAAATCTTCTCACCTTTAAGCAGTTTAAATAAAGTATTACGATTGAAATATAAACTATTTTTAAAGATTTATAACCACGGGTAATAATAACGTTGGTTGTTAAGGAGACCGGGATCAGATATGGGCATACTCTCTGTCGATACCGAAAACCACTTTGACAACCGTGTACGCGGTGGAGATTCCAGAATGAAGTAGGATGGTGGCGGCGTTTCCTTTGAGATAAATACGTGGACCCGACTACCGTGAGTTGGCATAAGGTGGCTAAAACAGGAACGATCGACGGATTAATGTGGTAGCACCTCTGATCGGACACACTTCTTCTTATGTCATTCTATTACTTTTGTGATTGTTTGTTGAGCACCTTTGATTTGGGAGTGTTGTTCGAGGTGGGCGGTAGCTGCGCGCTACGCGTTACCATCGGTCCGGAAGCGTAATTGGTATATCTACCCTGCCATTGCCTAGCTGTGCTGTGTCACCTACCATAGCGAGCCTTGTACGAGTTTGTTTTCTCCCGTAGCCCATGGAGTATATAGGGTAGCTCCCGATCTGGAGATGCGCTGATACTGGATGGGCTAGTGGGACTATTATGTGGTAAGGGCTATATGGGTAACCCCTTAATGCTATTTAAAAGTAAGTTTATTTTACTAATAGACACTATTATAATAGCGAAATATTACTACATAGTAAATAGTTTAATGGATCCTTAGAGGATGGGCGGTCCCATGCATCCTTTAAGTTACTTGTACTTTATTACAGTTCATTTGAATTAGCTTACACTGTATAAGTATGACTCGAGTGTTATGTTTTATTTTACCCTCGGGTCAGCCTGAGTTTCAGTTCAGACTTCACTTCCGGAGCTTGGACTTTAGCGGATCATCTCTTTTCAAGCTTCCGTCAAGTTTTTGTTCAGTCCTTATTTTAGCCTTTGTAATCAAGACAATTTATGATTGAGAGTTTCTGTGGAGATTTCAAAGTATATTTAGTTTTAAGACTTTGTACTTTATACTTATTTTGAGACTATTGATAGTGGCTTCATGAACCACTAAGTTATTTTATATTCCGCTGCGAGTATTCTGATTTCTGCCTTTTTGATTCTGTGATTTTATTTCATTTGCTCCTACTTTATTTACAATCTATTGTTTTGAACTATTCAGGCTTGACATGTTTTAACTTATTTTCGAATTTGAATAGTGCAAAATAGTGGGTCGTTACAGTTGGTATCAGAGCTTAGGTTTAACCATAGCTTGAGGAGCAAAACTCAATAGAGATAGGGTAGAAATACCCTAGAATGAGTGAAGTCAAATCTTAGAATCCTTTCCTTGTGAGAGAACGTATTTTAAAGTACAAAATGATTTTTAAGGGTTTTTCAAAGAAGTATTTTGATATAAAAACTTTCCTGTTTTGAAAAATAAATTTTTCCAACTACTTCTTTCCTTTTCATCATCTTATATAATCAGGTTCTTTGAATGGCTTGTTATGCCTTTTGGCTTGACTAACGCTCCTGCTTTCTTCCTCGACTTGATGAATCGAGTCTTTCGCGATGCGCTCAGTAAATTTGTTCTAGTTTTTAGTGATGATATCCTTGTTTTCTCCAAGTCTAAGGAAGAGCATAAATCCCACTTGAGCTTTGTGTTGGGGACCCTTAGGAGTCACCAATTAAAAGCCAAATTCTCAAAATGCCATTTCTAGGAAGAGGAAGTCCGATTCCTCGGACATATTGTCTCTAGTGAAAGAGTTTCTGTTGATCCAGTCAAGATCGCTGCGATCAATGATTAGGAAGAACCTAAGACTCCAACTAATATTTGCAGTTTTTTGGGCCATGCCGGTTACTATCGGAGGTTCATTGAGTACTTCGCTCAGATTTCTGCACCTCTGACTGCTCTGACTCGAAAGAATGCTAAGTTTATATGGAGCGATAAGTGTAAAGCGGCATTCTAAGAGTTGAAGGACAAGCTTACCTCCGCACAAGTGCTTACCGTTCCAAATGGAAATGAGAGATTAACGGTATTTTCCGATGCTTGTCGAGAAGGTTTGGGAGCAGTATTAATGCAAGATGGGAAGGTAATTGCATATGCTAGTCGTCAGTTGAAGACCCATGAGGCTAATTATGCTGCTCTGATTTAGAATTGCTGGCTGTCGTCTTTGCTTTGAAGCTTTGGAGACATCATCTCTCGGGGGCTAAGTTTGAACTCTTCACCGATCATCAATCTTTGAAATATATCTTCACCCTGAAGGATTTGAATCAGAGACAAGTTCGGTGGCCCGAGTTTCTTACGATCTCGACATCAATTATACCCCTGGGAAAGCTAATGTTGTGGCGGACACGTTGAGTAGAAAGAGGTCTTTGTTGTGTCAGATTATTGTTTCTTCTCCCTTTTTGGATCGGATCATGGTTAAGAAGGATGATGACGAGATGCTTAGGCGTATGAAGGGAAGTATTCGTAGCAGGGTTGGAGGTAGTAGTCTTGATGGTAGTGGAGCTCAATTGATGATAAAGGGATTTTAAGGATTAATAATTGGATTTGTGTCCCGAATGTTGATGGTTTAAAACAGGAGTTACTGTGGGAACATCATCAACCCCGACTTTCCATTCATCCTCGCGTAGCAAAGATGCATCAGGATTTAAAGAAACTTTATTGGTGGAAGGGTATGAAGCGCGATGTCTCTATCTTTGTGAGTAGGTATGCGACTTGTCAGCAAGTCAAGGCAGACCATCAGAAGACCCCAGGTTTGCTGTAGCCTCTGGAGATTCCAAATTGGAAGTGGGCGCAAGTTTCTATGGATTTCATCGATGGTTTACCGAGATCTAGGAGGGGAAATGAGAGTATATGGGTTATCATGGATAGACTGACCAAGTCCGCTCATTTTATTTCGTTGAAGTCTACCTGTACAGCTTCGAGCTTATCTGAGATTTATATGAAGGAGATTGTTCATCTCCATGGCGTTCCCCTTAGCATCGTTTGCGATCGATACCCTATCTTCACTAGTCAATTTTGGAAATCTTTCTAGGAATCCTTAGTACTCGTCTGAATCTGAGCACTGCTTACCACCCACAGACTGACGGTCAAACATAAAGGGTGAATCAGATTCTAGAGGATCTTCTTCGTGCCTGTATTTTGGATTATGGAGGATCTTGGGAAGATCATCTCCATCTTGTGGAATTCACCTATAACAATAGTTATCAGGCTAGTCTTAAGATGTCTCCGTTTGGTGCTCTTTACGGGCGACCCTGTAGATCTCCATCCTGCTGGATTGAATCCGGTAACTGCTTAGTTCTTGGTCCCGATATGATTCTAGAAGCTTCGGAGAAAGTTGAGGAGATTAAGAGAAGGTTAAGGATTGCTCAGGATAGGCAGAAGAAGTACGTTGATCATCGTAGAAGAAGCTTGGAGTTCGCAGTGGGTGATTTGGTTTTTCTTAAGGTTTTTCCTTTAAGAATTGTGGTTCGGTATGGGCGTGGAGGGAAGCTTGCTCCTAGATTCATCGAACCGTTCCGTGTCTTGGAAAGGAATGGATCACTTGCTTATCGACTGGATTTTCCCAAGAAATTTGCTGGAATACACAACGTATTTCATATATCCCACCTTCGTCGCTGTCTTCATGATCTATCTCTTATTATCCAGCCTACTGCTCTTGATAGTTTGGACATCGAGCCTGACCTAACTATTGAAAGGAAGCTACTTCGTATCGTCGATCGAGGTACAAAACAGCTAAGAAGGAAATCTGTCTGCCTGGTCAAAGTGCAGTGGAGCACTGATGAACGGGATTGCACCTGGGAGACGGAGGAGAGAATTCGTGCTTCGAATCCAGAATTATTCATTTCAGGTACTTTATTTTATCATCTTATCTTCCTTTGTTTTCCTTCTTTCTTTCCTTTTCGAGGACGAAAAGCTCTGAGTGGGGGAGAGTGTAACAGCCCAAGATTTTTACAAGCGCTGTATTCTTTTATTTATAAAACTTTGGGATTTATTATAATATAAATCTTTTATTTGATTAAATCATTTCCCAAAATTTAAATAAAAGACAAGGGTTTTGAAATTTCAACATTGGTTAAAGATAATCTAATTGGAATGTTAAAATTTTAATTTCTAAATCTTTTATATAGGAATTATATATGTACAAGATTTACTGTGAGGATGTTTACTTATATTGGTAATAACATTTATTTCCCTTTTGGTTCTTTTTAAAATGAATTATATATATTAAAATTAAGTAATAAATTTCTTAGAAAATGGTAAATAAATCCGAAGACTGTAAACAAATTCTATTTTTAGTTAAGTAATAAATTTCACAATTTACGCGTTTAAAGGGCGCGTTAATTGAAGTGATAAATAACGTATAAGAAAACGTATGAAATTTAAATCCGTTATTTTCGTTATATTTGGGCATAAAGTATTGCGCCTGTTGTACGCATTTTAAATATATTTACTTTCCTTCTGATTTAATAGAAGCGTTACCCATAAATTTATAACCGTTCACATTCTACTTATAGTCTTTGTCCTAAATCAATTGTCGTGCATGTTTAAAGGAGGAAATTCACCGTGCCTTGCCATTACTTCCATTTATTTAAAAATGTATATATATTTTTTTGACTCTTCCAAAGAGCTGTTAATTTCTTTTAAAACTGGATTGAAATCACCGGGGGTTTCCAATTTCCTTTGCGTGAATAATTAACAATTATTAATTCATAGACGTTTCAAAATAATAAATATATTTATATTTTGTAAAAGAATTCAACCTTAATCGTTCACCATTTTGTTTCTTAGTTAGTAATAAATAAATAATATGTTAGATTGGATAGTAGATAGTGGATAAATAAGCTTTATAAATGGCACATTTTAAATTTACGTTTGTAAACGTTTTGTTTCATTGCGGGTGTAAATAGTACGTATGTAATAAAATACTCTTTAGCATATACGAGTAGAAAATGAATAAAAACATGTAAATTTAAATGCGGGAGTACGTTTGATTTAAATCTTGCATCTAGAGTGCGCATTCTTAAATAATAAATTTATTAGTTATAGACGTTCAATGTATAGTACCCTGAATACACGCGCAAACGTTACACTTCCCATTTTCTTCATTTGTTTTAAATTTGGTATAAAACTTTGAATAAAATAACATTCAAATCTTCATTTATTTCTTACCTATCTTTCATCCCAATCCATGCAAGTTTTAAATCATGTATATTTTTGTAATTCCATTTCGGGTAAAAGCCGTTTCTTTTCTAATAGATTCCTTTTCCACTATACCATTTTTCAACACATCTTCTCTGGATAATAAATCACGTTCAAAATTTTCCTTTTACCATCCCTAAAGCAATTTATATTCTTCTTGCCCAAAACTTTATTTCTTGCCTAAATAAACGCATAGCTCATTGATAAATACCAGTCAAGAACACTTTTTCTTTACCTCATCTTTTGGACTTCATCTCCTAGCTTGTGTGGAGCTTCAGGTAATGACAGTTATTTTCTTTCTTCTTCCTTTTATTTTATTTTTATTTTTCTTTGTTTTCTTTTACTTCACTCGGCTGCTCCACCTGAAGCTTTGAAATTCCATTTTCATTCTCCACCTTTTGCAAACTTTATGCCTAACAGTATCTTAATTTGTGAACTCGCGTGCATATAAAAAAAATAAAAAAAAAGGGAATTAATTTGCATAAGCACGGTGAAAAATGTAGGTGGGTTATAGGCTGGATTTCGTAAATTTTCAATGTGAATACGTTGCATGTGAATAGGATATAGGCATGAGCCACCCAAGTTTAGCTTATTATTTCTTTTTTTATCTAGCACATTATAATATTTGGTTTTAATTTAAGAAAGAAAAATAATAATAACGTGCCTAAATGGCCGAGAATAGTAGTTGCGTATTCAAAATTTTAAACCAAGTTTCATCACCTTTTGCATTGTTGGAAAAAATAAGTGTGCGTGCACCACTTTTTGATCACAGACTTTATAACTAAATTTCCCACTGTTCACTATTTAGCGTTCATATAATTCAAATAGAAATTTGGGCCGAGCTTTGAGAATGGGGTCAAGTCTTGGGTGGAGTGGTCGAGAAATTGTGGCAATCATCCTTTTATTTTAATCTAGTTTCAGTTGTTATTTAAAATTTTGATCATTTTGAATTTCGCGTAATTAGTTATTCGTTTATCTTGTTGAAGATCTGAATCGAATTGGCTCATCTTCCAATCATTGATCGTGCCTTCTGTACGCTGTTTTGTTGTGGTTACCGTAGTTTCGAATCAAAATCTTCAGCTTCGTAAAGGTGAGTATTCTCACCTAACAAACATAATTTTATATCTGTAAATTTAATAACAAGTGTAATTGTAAAATAATTTTATTTAATTTTATTTGTTTGTGATATAAACTTATGATGTTAAAACCCATTATTGAATTGACACGTCATCAGTTATATTATCTACTATTAAATGCATACGGTTATTTATTTATTTATTGTTAAATGCATGCTGTTATTTATTTATTTAATTATTTACTTTTACCACACTACAAGTTTCCTGTAAAATTGAATCGTTTCGGGCTGAAATGATAGGCCTGAACAATATTTATTTATTTATTATTTAACTTGGGATTGCGGGTTTGAAATGATAGAACTTGGTTTTTCCTTGTAAATTACGGATTGAAATGATATATTATCCGTATCATTTGACCTAGGTTAGAAAATATTATACAGACCCGTGGATATATATATATATATTTTGGAAATATTAAATATTTCAAATTTTATAATTCTTTGTTTAAAATTTGATAAAAAACGATTTTATATGTATAGTGATATTATACTAGTTAAATATGTAAATAAATGTTACAAATTTAAAGTATAAATTTATCTTGAAAATTTGGATTTGTAAAGAAAATGGAATTTAAGTTAAGAAATAAAATATGAAATTTGGTATAACTTGAACATAAAGCGAATTAATAAAGGTTAAGTTTTTATTAATTAATAGGTAACTTGGATAATATGGAAGTTAAAATATAACATGATTTAGAGTCTGGTTTAAAATAAAGGTAAGTTCAGAAATAAATTGGAAATTTAGCTCATTTTGAAACGGTAACTAAACTTAATTGTTAAGAAAATTCATAGAAAATTTTACACTTGATAAGAAAGTATAAGAGGTTAGATATATATCTGTAAATTTTACATTATAAAAATCATAAAATATTGAGTAATTTAAATGGGTATTTCAAGGTGGAAATTTTGGATTTTTTTCAAGTAAAATTGTTTAAATAAAGGTTTAAATTCTGTTGAAATTATATTGAAGTCTAAATTTTAATTTACTTAAATTATTGAAAGGATATTTCTGCATTTGGCAAAGAGCTGCATGATGATGCAGATAAACTAAGGCTAAATCTTCTCACCTTTAAACAGTTTAAAATAAAGTATTTCGATTGAAATATAAACTATTTTTAAAGGTTTATAACCACGGGTAATAATAACGTTGGTTGTTAAGGAGACCGGGATCAGATATGGGCATACTCTCTATCGATACCGAAAACCACTTTGACAACCGTGTACGCGGTGGAGATTCCAGAATGAAGTAGGATGGTGGTGATGTTTCCTTTGAGGTAAATACGTGGACCCGACACCCGTGAGTTGGCATAAGGTGGCTAAAACAGGAGCGATCGACGGATTAATGAGGTAGCACCTCTGATCGGACGCACTTCTTCGTATGTCGTTCTATTACTTTTGTGATTGTTTGGTGCGCACCTTTGATTTGGGAGTGTTGTTCGAGGAAGGCGATAGCTGCGCGCTACGCGTTACCATCGGTACGGAAGCGTAATTGGTATATCTAATCTGGCATTGCCAAGTTGTGCCGTGTCACCTACCATAGCGAGCCTTGTATGAGTTTTTTTTCACCCGTAACCCGTGGAGTATTAAGGGTAGTCTTCCGATATGGAGATGCGCTGATACTGGATGGACTACTGGGACTATTATGTGGTAAGGGCTATATGGGTAACCCCATAACTCTATTTAAAAGTAAGTTTATTTTACTAATAGCACTATTATAATAGCGAAATATTACTACGTAGTAAATAGTTTAACGGATCCTTAGAGGATGGGCGGTACCAAGCATTCTTTAAGTTACTTGTACTTTATTACAGTTCACTTGAATTAGCTTACACTGTATAAGTATGACTCGAGTGTTATGTTTTATTTTACCCTCGGGTCAGCCTGAGTTTCAGTTCAGGCTTCACTTCCAGAGCTAGGACTTCAGCAGATCATCTCTTTTCAAGCTTCCATCAAGTTTTTGTTCAGTCCTTATTTTAGTCTTTGTAATCAAGACAATTTATGATTGAGAGTTTCTGTGGAGATTTCAAAGTATATTTAGTTTTAAGACTTTGTACTTTATACTTATTTTGAGACTACTGATAGTGGCTTCATGAACCACTAAGTTATTTTAAATTCCGCTGCGAGTATTCTGATTTCTGTGTTTGTGATTCTGTGATTTGATTTCATTTGCTCCTACTTTATTTACAATCTATCGTTTCGAACTATTCAGGCTTGACATGTTTTAACTTATTGTCGAATTTGAATAGTGCAAAATAGTGGGTCGTTACAGAAGGGGTAGAGGGACTTGTACGAAAAGTTTGTTGAGGATATACATATATATATATATATATAATTAAAACTTAGAAAATATCTAGCCTCAAAGGTCGGAATTTCTTGAATTCCAAATGAAGCATGCCGCCTGGCGTTCATAATGGTTTTACCCCCATTCCGAACACAATAGAACTAGTTTCGAAAGTCAATTCGATAGTATGTAGAAGATAGCTTTTCAAATCGAATTATTAAATTAAATTCTATGCATTTTAAGCTCGCATGGCCAAACGACAAATCCGATCGATACGAAACTTGAAATCCTATAATAACTCACTATTATGGATCTGATGAATCTGGTTTTGTCGAAAACCAATATAGAAGCCAAAATAGCTATTTTCACTCGTTAATTAAAATATAAATTTCCAAATTCTAATTATTCACATTTAAATCAAATTTTAAAAGTAAATAATCTTCATTCATATTTATATAAAATTTTAATCAATTTCTGATGCCACTTACATTCACATTAAATCCAGAATTCTGTTATTTAAATAACTGCGACATAAATTTAAATAATTTAATTACCTGATACATCAATACCAATAATTCGTTAAATTTTATTTTTAACCATTTTTATTTAATAATTATATCAAATCCTATAATTTAAACAGTAAAAATACTAGTCATTACAGGTCCACTTCGGCTTAGAGGTATTAAGTGGCCGTTGAAGGGTCCGCCTCTTTCCTGTTTAGAAGTCTTAAGTGATCTGCTGGGATTTGTTATGATGTCAGCCAGCGAGGTCTATGTAGGGACTCATGTTCGGTAAGGTCGTAAATGATGAAGACCTGCCAATTTTATAGGTTAGAGTCTACCTAATTCTCGTTAAAGAGGTACTAGGTGGTTAAGGTGCTTTCTCTCGCGTCGTCACGTTAGTTACGTTAGAATATGGAAAAGGGATTGGGTATTAAATCACGTGGACCTGCCTATTTATAGGTATTAAATGGTTAGGTTCTGCCTAATTCCTAATAAAAGACATTAAGCGATTTTGATGCTTTCTCTTGCATTATTAATGTTGTTAGTGTTGGAGTTTTCAAAATTAAACCAAAAAGTCATTTGGGCCAAAAGTTAAAGTTATTACTATTTGTAAACACCACCATTTAGGGCGATTATTACATTTGGTATAGTTTAAAATACGTAAGACGTCTTTCTTATTTAAATAATAATGCCCAAATACAATTGTGGTAAAGCTTGAGATTTTCATTTCACCAGACATTTGTTGTTCTGACACACTCATAATTACAACACACAGGTTAGAGGAGGCATTGATGATTTTAAAGATGAAGATGGAGATGAAGACTTGCGGTAGTTACTTATATATTTATGCTCTTAAATTTTTTAAAGTACCCGGTTCATACAATCATGTTATTTTAAAAATATTGTACTATGGAAATTTTGTGTGGCTATGTTGCAATATTTGATTATAATATGTTATGTTTATGAAATTGTTTTCTTTTATAAAATGGGTACTTGTTTCATATATTACATTTTATTCCATTCCATTGTGTGATTCTGAAAGTATAGATAGATAGCTCTATATACGGTGCACTATTCAAAATTTATCAACTTAATGACTCGGCTTCATATGGGCCTAAGGTTCAATCGGCTTTTATTAAGTCCGAATTCTTGACCATCGAGAATAGGTTTACGTATGAGTAGCATATTTGTTATTTTTGAAAATGGTTTTCAAAAAATATACAAACACATGCACATTTAATTAGGACTTACTCTATAAATTCCGACTATGAAGGTAGTTGCGACCATACCCCAAAGGATGGGCAAGGCGATTATGGGTTGAAAAGAAATAAAAAGCGTTAGAATCATCCTACTACTTCAACTTCCCATGAGGCGGAGGTCATACTTTAAGGAATGTAGATGGAAAGGGTTGTAATTCTAAGGCTAGTAGGATAATAAAGGTGAAATTAATGGGGAGATATAAGAATTTAATAAGCATATAAATGAACTTATTAAAATGATTAACAAAGTAATTATGGAAAGGTAAGAAAGCTATAATGGGAATAATTAGAAAGAACAAATGAATGTCTTTAGGAAACGTTCGTTAGGATAATAATCATTTGTAAGGACAAAGTGACATTTATAGGGATAATTAATAAAAATGTTAGGTATTTATTAAATAATATAAGGCAGTATATTTTTGAACATGCCCATGAGAAAGAATTTGATCGAGAGGTTTTTAAAACTCCTTGAGTGTTTGAAAGAGCTATTCAAAAGATTATTAAATGGAAGTCTTATATATCAAAAGTTGTCAATTTTGAAAGAAAGATGATTTTTGGAAATTTCCATGGAATGCCTTTAATGGTCTTTCCAAAGGAATCATTAAAAAAAAATTTAAACAAAGTAAAGAAATTTGTAAACTCATAACTTAAAAATAAGTGTTGAGTCAAAAAGTATATCGGTTTAATTTTGACATTGATATTTTTTTGAAAGAAAAAATAGATAGAGCATGAAAATGGACTCAATGATTTTTCATGTTTGAAATAATAAATTCTTTCAAATGGGATAAATGGATATGTAACTTGAGAAAAGCAAGGTAGGGGTAATTTAGGTAGAATATATTGGAAGATTTGGACAAAAGTAGCATTAGGAACTTATGCAAAATAGGATTAATAATCTAGTTAAAAATAATAGAAGAAAAAACAATAGGAAAATGATAGGAGAATGATAAAGTACTAGTTTATCTTTATCTACTCCACTTTTCATTGTTTAAAGTTGTAGAAAATATTTTGAATTAAAAATACCAAATTTTAAAAGAATAAATCTTTGATGTAGAAAGTTTTAAAATAAGGAAATTATTTTGCGCTTTTTTAAGATTAAGAAATCCTTTGAAAATTTGATTTAATAATAGCTGGTTTAATAATTATATTTTAAAATATTTTGGGTTAAAGGTTCTACTTTTAAATAAGTAAGTCTTTGAGGTAAAAGTATTTGAAAATAAAAATTATTTTACTAAGCAATTTAGAATCATTAAAATTGGAGTTAAGAACAAAGCGATAAATGTTTTGAAAATTTTGGAAAGGTAGACTCAAATATTGTTGGAATGTTTTGTTTTATTTTGAATAAAAAAATTAAATAGATAAATAGAATAAAGTAAAACATAGTGTTTATATGATTTTGTGAATTTGATTCCTCAAATTGTTTGGCAAAAATGAAAATTCTTTTGGAAAATATGTTTTTTTGAGATGAGAAAAATTTATGAATTTCAAATGACATACACGAGCATAATGAGGTTTCTAAGATAAAGATTACTGAACTATATACTTCTTGATATTGAAGTCGTGCTTGTAGGAATGGGAAGGACTAAACCAAACCAAAGTATTCATGGAGTAGATAGGAGTCACCATCTAAGTAAGAAAAGGTTAAAGGTTTTATGATATGAATAAAATAAGGAAGGTATGTACAAACTTAACCTGCAAATTTTAAATCAACCCCAAGCACATATTTAGTATAGTTTCTAAGGTATTCCGGATCTATAGTTGGGTTGTACGTTAGGATGCCCTAGTTTACTTAAAATATTAATTTCTATTAGGAGTAGTCCCTATGTAAATTCCGTAAATTATCCACTCCCAAATTATGTAAAATATGTTTCGCTTGAAATAACAAGGAATATACCAAAAATAGAAAGAGATGTGTAAGATATGGTTGTTCTTTCCATAGTTTACACCACCTATTTCAATAAAAGAGAAATAATTTCCTTGTAATTTCAAACGAAGCAAAGATATCACTTTTCGTTAATTTATGAAAAATTACAATGATAAACCTTTTTGGAAGGACTTCTCTGATAAAATAAAATATGGAAAGAAATGTTATAGTTTATATATTAATAAGTAGGAATAAACATTTATAAATAGCGTAATTTACAACGGTATTCGTATTAATTAACAAACACTGTAGTAATTAAAGGACTGGAATTTATGGACATTAATTATAGATTTCATGAGCAATAAATTTGTAATTAATAGAGGATAAAAAGTAATTAAATAAGGGATTAATTAAAGAATTTAATATGGTATTTATGGAGGAATCGAATGCTCATAATAGTAGGATATTGAAATTGGGTAAATGGATTAAAAAGAATTAAGTAAAGGTTGATTTGAGATTGTCGATTTTGACATCATTGACTAGTTATTATGAGTTATGGATGTTTATTAGAACTAAGGAAGAGAATTAAGGAAGGCGGGGGATGGTGGAATGACATCCTAGGAATGTCCATCTTAAATTGGTAAGGAGCGTTAGGATACTAGTATCATTAATGGCAGTTGATGATTGAGGGATACTTCCGGTAGAGTTTTCTTCAAGATTTATTGGGTTGTAATCGCTAGCTATCTCCTTTAGGGAATTAAAATGTTCGATATGGTATAAGACATGTTTCTATTTTCCACCGTGTTGATTTTAGGGATATGATTAGGACACTAAATAAATAAATATATATACTGAGAAACATCGTGAGTAAGGAGACTTCATAAGACACTTAACTAGTAATAAAACCGTAGGTAAGGCTGGAAGTTAATGAAGAAATTAGGATTAGAGCGCTTCAATACCAAAACTTGTAGAGCATCGTCATTCACCTTGAATGAGTTAAGATGTATAGAGATATGATCAGAATTTTCTAATTGGTCTTGTATGAGGAGATAGTCATTGATTTTGGTTCGATGATTGACATGCTAAAGGACTAAGATTGAGAAAGACAAGCCCGTAGGATTGTTCTTCCATTGGAGACTTCGACTTGAAATTAGAGCATGCAACGATGAATTTTATAAATGGGCTGCCTAGGATCCTAGGAGGCAATGATGCTACTTAGACTGTAGCATCTCTTGTTTAGATTTATGGCAAGGAATGTGATGTGACTTCATGGTGTTCTAGTTAGTATTGTTAGTGATAGTGTAACGACCCTAATTTTGACCAACATTGTTTAGGATATTTAATTAGATAAATTAAATGAAATAATGTAAATGGTTAAGGAATAAAGATTTGTGTGATCATAGGGTTGCCATATCTAATTAATCTAAAGCCAAAGTGAATTAAAATGAAGAAAGTAATGGTAATAAGATAAGGGAAAAATAGGAATAGGTTATATTCTTATACCCTAAACCATTAATCCAATTTCATTTACAACATTCATAAACAAAAACTAAACCAAGAAGCTTAGCCGACCACCATTAGAAGAAGATAAGAGGAAGTTAAGCAAGAATTCAAGAAGGAAGCTTAATCAAATTAATTCAAGGGAAAATCTCAACCTTCTTAACAGTTAAGCTAAGGAAAATAATGGATTACATCTCATATTTATTGTTTTCGGTTTCTAGATAAAATCCTAACTTATTTCGCAAGAACATGTCATGTTTTGATTGATGGATAAATATGCTTTTTGATGATTTATGTTATTTCATATAGATTTTCATGATAAGATTTGATTTGAAAAACCTATTAAATGACACCAAATGGATTGCATTTTTGATATAAGGTCAGAAATATTATTTTAGAGATGGGTTTCAAGTTTCATAATTTTCTAAGTTGTTGTGGATTTATTATAAATTTCTAGCAAAGAAAATGGTAAATTGGGTTCAAATTATTTTCGACTGTTATATGTTAGCTTTAGGTCAGAAATAAAATATGTTAGAGAACATATTAAAAGTGATTTATGGGTATTTTCTGGAGAATTTCCAAAGTATTTATTTAAAGATATAAAATTATTTAAGGTATGTGAGTTAAATGTTTTACCTGTTTATAAAAGGAGAATGGGAAATTTGCAAAATATTTTAAATTGTTAGTTACTTAATTTGGTAGCACCTTAGAAAAGATTAAAAAAAAAAAGAGAATTGGAAATCAATTATATGTTGACAAATAAGGCAAGTTAGTTCGAAAGATATTACTTGAAAAGGCTAAAAATCGGTTTTGTAAAGGGTTGTTGCTTCACCACTGTCGGCAGCCACCTTTCGACCCCAGGCTACCGCCTCCAACCTAGTCGAAACCAATACACATGGTATCAACGCCTTCGAAAGGGTTCTTTTACCTTAAACTTTGAAGCCACTTCTCTATGCTTTCGAAAGGGTTGGTTTCGAAACTATCCACTTTCTTTTACTTAGGAATAATGCTTTCGAAAGAATTTTTTTCTCCCCAGTTCTTTTAGGACCCTTAGATATATTGAAGGTTAAACCCAATGCTTTCGAAAGGTTTGTTTTAAGCAAGGAGTTTTAATACTTTTGGAAGGTATATAATGTAGGTTTCGAAGAGGAGATACCCCAATATTTTCGAAAGGTTCACTGGGGTTTTTAAATGAAAGGTTTCCGACGCTTTCGTCGGGCAAGTTTAAAATATTTTGAAAAAAGGATGTCTAAGGTTTATAATGCTTTCGAAGGGATACCTTCAAAAATTTCGAAAAGTATGTTTTAGCCTTCGGCCGAGTGTTACAAGGTATAGTAGTTAACTTATTTTAAAAGGGTACTTTCAATCACTACACCGGAAAAGTCATTTCGTAACATTGCAAAAATGCTAGCAAAATTTTTACTAGCATTTCAGTAAACGCTGCAACACGACATGCAACTAAAAGTCTGAAAGTTTTAGCTGGGTTGTAGTAAACGCTACAAAAAAACATATTGTAGTGTTTTTGAAACCTACAAAAGTTTTTTTGCATCGTTTTATTTGTCCTACTATACATTTTTTGTAAGCATTTTTCCCTTCTACAATATGTTTTTCGTGTAATTTACTTTTATTCTCGTAGCACTTTTAAAATGCTACTAAAACTTATTGATTGTTGTGTAGCATATTTTAGGCTCTGTATCAATCACATAATTATTATGACAACAATCAATGACATAATTATAATTATCAAATCAACATCAATAAATCATATAATCGTCATACTTCAATAATTGAAAAAACACATTAATAGCATAATCAAGTATAATCTTTATAACCATTTCAATGATTGTATTTTGACAAAATGAGCGAACTCTCATACCACAACCATTCACAAACAAGTTTACACAACTAATACAAAAAAAAATACAATATATAACAATTCATTGCTTAATTACCAAAAATTCTTTGTTATAGATGTTCTTCACTTCGAAAGCTTCTCTTTGAAAGTCTAATGCCTGCATAAGTGAAAACACAACACATAGTCAATCAACTATGTTAATTTGTAGGACTTCAAATCTAATAGTCAAACAATTATTTTAATGTCAACAAAACTTAGTTAATTTTTATTAACTTTGTTAACTTGGTTAACTTATTATTATTATCGTCATTATTATTAAAA
Organism: Allium cepa; assembly: GCA_030765085.1. Lineage (NCBI taxonomy): Eukaryota > Viridiplantae > Streptophyta > Magnoliopsida > Asparagales > Amaryllidaceae > Allium > Allium cepa. Next base: position 389,559,471 of record CM060943.1, on the reverse strand, counting down.
CTCAGATAACTTAATTATATTATTATCATTAACTTAGTTAATTTTTATAAACTGGGTTAATTCATCATCATCATTATTTATAAAACTTTGTTAAATTATTTGTATTATTATTATTTATAAAAATTAGCTAACTTAAACTTTTTAATTTTATAAAACTTGTTTAATTTTAACGAAACTTAGTTAATTTTTTTAACTTGGTTAACTTAGTTAACTTATTATTATTATTATCATTATTATTATTAAAACTTAGATAACTTAATTATATTATTATTAACATAGTTAATTTTTATAAACTGGGTTAATTCATCATCGTTATCATTATTTATAAAACTTTATTAAATTATTTATATTATTATTATTTATAAAAATTAGCTGACTTAAACTTGTTTAATTTTATAAAACTTGTTTAATTTAACAAAACTTAGTTAATTTTTTTAAACTTGGTAAACTTAGTTAATTTATTATTGTTATTATTATTGTTATTATTATTATTAAAACTTGGTTAACTTATTATTATTATTATTATAAATATAGTTAATTTTTATAAATTAGTTAACATTATTATTATTATAAATTTAGTTAATTTTTTCAAACTTAGTTAATTCATCATAATTAACATTATTTATCAAGCTTTTTTAAATTAATTCTATTATTATTTTTATTTATAAATTTTAGTTAACTTAAACTTAGTTAATTTTATAATACTTGTTTAGTTTTAACAAAACTTAGTTAATTTTATTAACTTGGTTAACTTAGTTAACTTAATATTAGTATTATTATCAAAGCTCGGTTAACTTAATTATATTATTATTATTATAAACTTAGTTAATTCATCATCATCATTATTATTCACAAAAACTTTGTTAAATTACTTATATTATTACCATTTATAAAATTTAGTTAACTTAAAATTAGTTAATTTTATAATACTTATTTAATTTTAACAAAACTTACTTAATTTTTTCAAACTTGGTTAACTTAGTTAATTTATTATTATTATTATTATTACTACTACTACTAGTATAAACTGCATGTACATGTATGTAGTAGCTAGAGCGGATATGTATTGTAGGTGCAAAAGTTTTGATAATCACAATGTTTAAATTTCAAGTTGTTTTGCTGGTGGTGTCGGTGGAAAATTTGTAGTAAACTTCCGTTGACCGGTAATTGAGAAGGGATGGTGGTGGATGTTGCAAACTAATGGTGGGTTTTCGTTGATGGATAGGGGTATTGTTGGAATTTCATAAAGACACTATGGTAATGCTAGTCATTGAATTCCTCTTTATTAGTAGTAAAGATTATTCTTATTATTATTAAAACTTGGTTAGCTTATCAAAACCAGTTTATTGATGAATAAATGGTGATAGCTTGAATCAAGTTCTCAAGCCGTACTGGTGATAAGCTGCTGCAATTATTGTTTGTCCTACCCAACATATCCACTATATTTTTCCTAATATAAAATATCACTATCAAAAAAACATACGACATACACTGCATATACTTTAACACAAAAATGACGTAGAGGACATATTACAATATGTAGAATCATAGTTAAGTTGACATAAAAACATGCAAAGAAAACGTTGTGCTACTTTATTGTACTTATACTAGTTTGAATTAAAAGCACAAGTGTCATTAAGTTGTTCACTACAAGTAATAAGCAGTACAATGTGTCTGTAAGGATGAATTGATAAGCGACTTATCTTATCTGAAGTAATCTTAATAGCTATAATGTACCTTGTAATATAGTAAAAGTTCATATGTGCGAGCTCTAAGGAACTTGTTGTTTGAATGTATGATCCTAACATTACTCTCAAAAGAGGCAAATATTTTCCTCCCAGCCCAGCGGGAAATCAGAGACAATTTTGGCTAACAGTGACAGATAAATTGCAGTGATTATAAAAATTAAAACATGTCAACTCATATGAGTACTTTTATAAATTTGACATCAATGCTTAATCGGACAGGCATAGTTTGGGGAGAACATTTGAATGATAAAATTACTCCTACAACCCAGGCTAGTTTATCTATACTATCAAATCAACATATGAAAAATTAATCGATAAAGAGGAAAATACCTACCTGCCACCGTATGTCTCTTCCATCTATCCATTTAGTTTCCTCTCTAGTCAAAGAAGATGAGTTTTCTTAAGCCAAGCGCAAACCTAGATAAATATAGTTCTCTAACAAACCAACATATGTAAAATAAAATGATATAGAGGAAAAATACACAACTTCCATCATATGTCTCTTCCATCTATCCAATTAATTTCCACTCTAGTCAAAGCCGATGAGTTTTCTTAAGTCAAGCACAAGCCTCGATAAAAGCAATTCTCTGTAACAACCAAAGCTTAATAGCTAATTGTGGAGGAAGTAAGGCTCTATTCCTAGGAAGAGAAGGATGAAAAAAATCATTTTAGGCGAAGTTCATTAAGGCAGGCCGAGGGATCATCTGAACAGGAGATTGAAGGCTGCAGAAAGCTGTCAGGGGCTCTAGTGGGCAAGGATATAACCTGAGGAAGAAGATATATCTCAACCACCACTTCACTTCCCCTGAAACATCACTACACTGCACTTCACCATGAAGATCAAAACAGCCTACACTTCCTCAAAACTGCCAATAACGACCCACCTTCCTGTACCCAGAAGTCGACAATAATACATCCACGGTATTAACATGCCGAACAACTAAGTGCCGAAAAGATAAATTGTTAGGGGAAAGAAAGAGATAGAAGATAGAAGAACTAGAACAAATATGGAATCTCACAAAGCAACGGAATAATATATAATATAATCAAGTCTTTACAAAATCTGAGACCCTTTTTTTATACATATACATATCAAAGTTGGACGGTTATAACACATGTCCTTACAGTAGCAGACAAAGTGCACATAACATATACAAAAAGGAAGATATCCAAGATACGAGAGTATGTCCTGGGCCTCTAACTCGACACCATAGCTCCAAAGCATCTAAAGTTAACCAGACAAACATGCTCGGTCTAACCAGAGCATTAATAGGAAATAATGTCCAGGTCAGTTTGGAATACCAACGTAGGTATACTCAAATCACCAAAAAAAACTTTATTGATTTATTAACTTGAAAATTCCTTGAAACTCAAATGTATCTTGTAAGACCTCGCCGCACATAAACTTGGACCGGTTTTTATCTTAAAAAACACTTTTATAGAAAATCCAGTGATGTTATAATAATGTCTAAGGGTACAAGGTAAAATATTAAAATAGCTGGAATGCTTGCATCTCACGTTCCAACATATTTGGTATATGGCTAAAACCGTAAAGCTCATACTGGAGAATGGATTCCAACTAATGATTGGGCTACTGGGGTACCCCCATCACAACACACCTCTAGAGCAATGTACCGAGATCATACCTAACGACCCTTACCAACACAGGACCAGCCTATCCCTTGCTAGACAGTATCAAATATGCCATCACCATGGTTGTTCCCAACCATTTTACCGAGCTCATATGCACAACTGAATCTGGAAATATGAATGGTCATCTAGAAAGGCTGTGACATACCCTAATGGGTGCGACCTACATAGCCCTACTTCATCTCCCTTGTTTTAGTCATTGGTGGTTGATGCGGCTTGAGGCTACGATTACCTTTCAAGAACATTTACATTTGGAATGCTCATTGTCTTCCAATGACAATGTGCTGATAGCATTCATCCATACAAGTCCGTTTTGGGTCTGAACGAAACCAAAGGGCACAATTCCTACTACATTCATTTTAGAATCACCTTGAGGATTAGTAGCGGTCAGCCCTTGCACTCCACCTCTCTATTTTCAATTCCATACTCTTCACGATGTCTCCAGTTCACAATCCTTGAGTTGGATCGAAGTAGGGCAAATAACATATCTGATCTCGATCTATTCGAAACAACTTTCAATAATTTCCGGTAAACTCAGCCCCGGTTCTTTAGGAAATAAACAGACAAATGACAAAATCGGAGTTCACCTCCTAACCGTTTGTTGATGGAATTAATTATCATTCATCCTAGAACAACGAAACGGGTTTATATGTACAGTATAGCAACTTCGAATGTAACGTCCCACTCCGAGACCCACATTAGCAAAGGGTATTACAAGGTAATATCGTCTGCTAATACGGAGAATAGAGCTGGATAGGAGTGACCATCTATAGTCTTGTCTTAACTATCTACTGAATATGTCGATAAATGCAGTATATTTTTTTTAGGTGGATCGACATATCCAATAGATATTTAATACAAAACTATAATAGCTATAAGATCTACAGAACAAAACATAACAACTCAAACGTAACACACATCACAGAATAGTAGATCATCACATACATATACACATACACAGATACATCACAGAGTATACAAAATGATACATGTCAAGTGGTGTAGCAACCACAATATACATGAGAGTCAAAAGAATATACATATCAGAGTTACAACCAAAAAGGACTACATAAAAAGCTATAACAAAAGGAGCTAGCAGAATAGCCCGCGCGGAAGCTGAATAGGCTAAGTCCAAATGTACCTAACCTGAAACACCTCGGTCTGACCCAAGTGTAAAATACACGGGTCAGTCTAGCTAAACAAATCAGTTACATAAGCTAAATGATAATGAACATGCAAGGTCATAAAGTACCACAAATATCTCTAAATGAGATAACTCAACCATCTAACAAAAGATGAATCATAACAAGCCTCATATCATCGGCAACTCAATAAACAAAGGATATGAATATCCCAAATCAAGGAAAAAAGGCAAATAACAAATACCAATGAAGGTAACACAAGTTTCCACAAGGCAACTGCTATGTATCTAGTGGTTTAAAAGACCTACTCCGAAAGGCGATACACTAGGGAAATATAAATATCAATGAAACAAAAGATGCACGTGCTCAGTACTGTATAAACAAGGATCCACAAGCCCGAAGGCGACAAACCCAAGTATCTCTTGAGCGGTGACGAAGGGCCAACTCCAAAAGCGATACTATAGGGAAACAAACCCGAAGGCAACAAGCCCGAAGGCACAAACTCAAAGACACAAACCCGAAGGTGCAAACTGTAGTGGCGAAGGTCTGGAGGCCCAGTACTGCACACTACTAACTGGCAATATGTGTCACAAACTATCGGCAAGGAACCCGAAAAGTGTTAACATGTGTCCCATACCACACGTTCACACTAAATGGTTTGCTAGCCATTCGTCAATTCCACACTCAAAGCAGTACAAAGTTTACCTCATCTTATCGGTAAACCAGACCCGAAGGTCAAAACGATCAAACGAATAGATTAGGAATTAACTGAAAAGATAAACACAAGTGTTCATAGCATATGTTTTATCTAATCATTTAATTCTCTCCCTCTTCGCTCAAAGTGCAAAATTGTGTGTTTTACATAGAAATTAAGTTGAAGAAAACGAGTTTTAGGAACGCTTCGAAATCGCTTTAGAAATTGCCTTTGAAATTCTCTTGTTATAAAGTATAAAAAATTTATACTAAAAATAATATATAATAATAATTTCAAAGCCCATTTATTTGAAAAAAAATTAAAAAACATTGTAAAAACCTGTGTATGAAATCCACAAAGAAATATCAAAAGAATATCGAAATAACGGAAATTACACAAGTATTATCCGTTTAAAACAAGTTGCGACTCGATATTCGACAGCAGGTTTGAACAAGTTAACATTGTCAAAATGAATTGAAATTTGATAGGAATGTAGTCCAACATTCCTACTTCAATCTGCAAAAAGAATCATTCAAATCCGATTTGAAACGAAGAATCTGCGTTGTTTCAAATTCGGACCAAAACAAGGTATTAAACACTGAATTACAGCAAGCTGCAAGTACATGTTCGACAGTAGTTTCGAAATAGCAAACCAGATTGTCATGAAATTTTACAAAATTGTAACTCAACATCCCTGCTTTAATCTACAAAAAGAATCACTCAAATCCGATTTGAAAATAATGAGTTATGCCGTCTCAAACATGGGCTCAGGCCATGTTTGCAACAGTTCAAAAACTATAAATGTACAGGCCTGAAACCATCCTGGGTTCAACTTCCAGGCATAAAACAGAGGAACAAATGACATTGGATTGAGCTTGAAACTGGTGTGCTTATACTCGAAAATTTTGTCTTTCAAACAAAAAAAGAATAATTGAATTCCAATAAGAAAAGAATGAGTTATGATGTCTCAAACATGGACTTAGGCCATGTTTGCAGCAACTCAAAACAACTACATGCGAAAATCAGTGCCTGAGTCGATTTTGCAACAACGTTTTGAACATTCAAATGACAATATCTTTCAACCAAAATGCGCAGAAATGAATTCAACATGCAAGCTACGAAATGCAAGAAATCCGGCCGCATTCCGTTTCCGGAATCAAAAGATATTAGCATGCAAAGTACAAACTAGAGAAGGTTTTGACACAGAAACAAAATTAAAAGAAAAAGCAAATTATAAAGCAAATTTCGACAATTTTGAGCTTGGCTCGGCTAGTTTTTGTGAGTATACAAATCACCTTGCTGATGTTGAAGATTAAACTTGGATTTACACTTGAAAGATGAGAGCCTGGAGCAAGAATTTGCTTCAAATACCTGTAAAAACTCAAAATAGAAACATGCAAGCCAAAAAAAAGATTACATATATACCCTATATCACAAATTAGATTTTTATGAAATAGTTCAGTTTTGGAGTAGATTACCTGTAGAATATGTTTTAATTTGAAAGAAAACAAGTTTTTGATTTGATTTGGAGATTTGGCTTGGATTTTTATGTTTATGAAGTGGGTTTCCATTTCTTATTTATTGGAAAGAGGAAGAAGTTAATAGTGATTTTGAACGTACCGTAAAATGTTTCTCACTTCTTCTATCAGGTTGAGTTGGCTAATTGGCCAAATGGACTCAAAGATTAAAAGAAAAAAACAATTAGGCTAAGGTATTTATTTAATTTACACTTGTATCAAAATGTGTTCATATATGCACTATACACAAAACAAAATATCATTTCCTTTCAAATTTCACACAACAAAGTATGTAAATTTACATACTAATGAAATAACATATTTTTTACTATATAAAAAGATTATTTTAATTTTTAAGACATTTTTATTCTTAAAATCCTTTATTTTACAAAAATACACAATTTTCATAAATAAATGGACAAAACATTATTTTTAACTTCTAAAATTCCACAAAAATATTTTTTTTGTTTAGAAAAATATAATTAACCATTCGAAACCCATATTTATATTTAAAACTCATTTTAAAAATCAAATTCCACCTTTTTATTTGATTAAACAACCTTTAAAAATCAAATACTTCTTTTAAAAATTATTAGAAGAAGTAATTGGCAGTAATTAATAAAATCATTTTAATTTTCTCTAAATAAAAATTATTATCTATTCATTATTAGCCCAAACATATAAAATAAAGCTTTTAAACTTTATTTTCACAATTTATTTCCCAATATTCATTGTATATTCTAAATAAGCAATTCAAAATCTCCAAATCTTGATTTTAGCTCACAATATTAAATCATAATTATCGTTATAATTTAATATTTACAGATAATCTCCAAAACCAGGGTTGTTACATCGACGGTAACCGAACCATATAATTCTCATATTTCTCCTAGACACTTCTTACATTTTGGGTTCAGTTTTGATAGTTGGTTATTTAATTATCAAATAAACAAACATCCAATCGTGGTTTAATTTCCATATAGTGTAACGACCCGCCCTTCTGACCGCCCCTAGTCGGTAATTAAACCAACTTGAAACGTTCAAAATGACAGATTGTTATTCAATTTATGGGGTTTAAACAGAATCAGCCATAGAAACACAGAATAATTGTAACGACCCGTTAAATTAATAATATTAAATGAATTGAATTAATATAATTTCTAATCTAATTTATAATAAATGTAGGAGTTGGATATAGTAACTGAGATTTAAGATTTAACAATTGAAATGTTATATGGCAATAGGTAGAATAACGAAGATTTGTGTTGTGGTTATAAGTCATAATTAGTTGATTAAAATGGTATTTATGAAATAATAACTGAATTGAATTGCAATATATAAACATCAGAAAAATTTAATTGGTGGATTAAATTTGTTAAAGTTCATAAGTTTTGTAATTTAGTTTAGTAGAACTTTAAATTATAAACGAAGATTGAAATAAACGATAAATTTAATTATGTAAATGGTGACTCAAGACCTAGGTTATAGAAATTGGAACATAATCCAATTTGAATTAAGTAGAAGAAGGATTTGGTTAATATGTAAGTTATTGTTCAAGGTATTGAATAAAAACTTGGAATCCAATCATAATTTAATGATAATAACGTTAGTATTAGAGAATAAATATATTTCAATGCAGTACCCGAATGAATGGAATAAAATGAATATATATTGAATAGAAATGAAATGAAAATTGGCACATTTGGTTGAAAGTTAATTTTAAGAAACATATAAATGTTGAATTTGTGAATGTTAATATAAATATTTACTTGAATGGGATTCATTAATACAAAGATGTAATAGGTGTAGATAGTAAAAATTTGATGTGTGTAGTGGATAAAAATCTAGTAGTAACATAAAATTTATTTATATGGAAAAAGAGTATAGATTTGAACAAATTTATGAAAATTTGATAAGAACAGTGGTTGTAATCAGTTTGGTTATTTAATATTTGGAAGAAAGAGATTTGTAAATCCGTTAATGAATTTATAATGGGAAGGAATGGTAAGAATGTAAAACATAATAATAAGCATTTGATTCAATTAAGGGAATTTAATTATAATAAATGGACTTAAGATAGTAATAAAATTTGCTTTGTTTAGGTGATTATGTATCGATAAGCTATAACTAAATTTGCAGTTTGGTAGTAAATGGGATATGAGAAGACAAAGGCATTTAGAAAGTAATAGATGGAATTCATAATAACAAGTAGTACATATATTTGGGCGTTTGTCATAATTACCAAAATTTACCATTCATATAATTTATTTAATTAAAGTCTATAGCAACATTGTTGTTAATAATGTTGTTAGTGAATTTGAATATAAAAGAATGACAAGTGTAGGTTAACCATTTATTTTATTTTGTTAAGAATGGAAATAGTTGAAATAGATCTGAATAAATTATTTTGGGTTGTTTATGTGCCTATTTAATAAAGGAGAATTTATAAGGAATAAAGAATGCACAAATGAAACGTATTATAACCCAAAGGTTATTTATACCCACAAAATGTTTAATTACTATATAGGAAGAGTCTAAATCCATAGATGAATTTATTGAGATTGCATTTATAATTTATAAGACTTAATGTAGACTTAATTTCAATTTACTGATTTAATAGTGCAATTAGCGTAGATTTGTTGGTAGATGAAGTAGTTAATTCTATTAGGTGAAGTTAAGGCTAATTCTATTTATAAATTGACCTATAGTTGATATAGATTTTAGGAAGCAGGATTTATAAATTTAATTGAGTATTAGATTCAATAATTGCATTTATGGCATAAATAAAGGGAATTTAACGTTAAATTGTACATTATTGAATTTAAAAAGGGATTTGCGAATATTAAAGTGAAAACGTAGACATGTTAAAGGGCATCTTTGTTTTGGATTTAAGTTGAGAGTATAAAAGTATAAGATTAAATAATTGGGTTTTGAGAATAAAATTTATAATTTCTAAATAATAAGAAAGTGCAGAAATGAACACTGCAATTTATATCTTGTCAACTTTTAACTCACATCTAATCTTATTTAATCATTGAAATTGATTTTGAATTTTATAGGCGATAAAACTTAGTCAATATTTGAAGTTAAATAAAAATTTGGATTTTTATGATTTATTTTAATCTATTTAATTAATATAAAAATAGCCATTTTGGCCACGGACTCGGATTTCGACGAAACTAGTTTCATCGGATCCGTATCGGTGAATTATTATAGGTTTTCAAGTTTCGTATCGATCGGACCTGTCGTTTGACCGTACGGACGCGAAACGCCTTGAAAATCAATTTTATTAAAATCAATTTGAAATCAATTTGGAAATTTTGTTTTCAGCATAACTTCTTCATACGATCAAATTTGGACGTGAAACTTTTTCCATCGCGTTCAGAATATTTTAAATTACCTATTTAGATATATAGATTTACGAAATTTCGTTCCGGAGACATAGCGGGCTTTTTGGGCCATAGTTTGCTACGCACGTTCATTCTACGGTCTATCTACTCTATCTCTAACCACTCTATATAAACCTAGCTACAAGCCCTAGCCTCCGCCTAATTTCATTTCATCTGCACGTATACTTTCTTCAAGCTCCTCTTCTTCTTCAATGGGTGCAAACCCTAGATCCAATCAATTCAAAATTTCAATGAAAATTCAAACTCTCCAGAAAAATTCCAAATTAATATATATCATAATTCTCGATGCACGTAATCTCATGGTGAAATTTGTTTTTCAATTGGAGTTATCATTCACCCAGAATAAATTCAAACAGTTCGTGACCGTTTATCATCGCCGTAACAAAAGTTGTCGGATCGGGAAAACATTTGTGGGTATTGAAGAGAGGACGATGGGGATCGCATCCATATGGTTTTCGAGGCGAGTTGATGGTTGGATGTGGCGCATAATTCGATTTGGGTTTATGGATATAGGAGGCGGCTGAGTTTTTGGGTGGTGGCTGTTCATTCTCGGCCGAGCTCAAGGCCGCGAGTGGCCGTTGCAGCTGGCATCGAAGGGAGCGGCGCTCGGCAGGAGATGTTCGCGCGGGTTCGTGGATCAACGATGATGGTGGCGGCGCGTTCGTGAATTTGGTTGGGTTCGTTGTTCTCTGCGTGCGTTTCTGGGGAAGGATAGTAGAAGCTGTTGCACGCGTTTACTGTAGGGTGAGATAAATGATGCTGACGTGGCAATATGCATTTTTGAGGTGTGAATATGGACCAATTTTGTTTAAATTAATTTTGATTTTCAACATCGTTTTAATGCATAACTTTCTCCTACGATATCCGTTATACGCGCGGTTTTTTTGTAAGGATCGTATTGGAATTCCGGACTTGATGACGCTGGTTTGGACGAATTCTGAGACGGGCGAATTTTTGAGTTTAAATTGAATTTAAATTCGATTTAAATTCCAAAGGTGAGTGTTTTAACCCACTCACAACTACTAGAAGCTTTTATGTTTGTTAAATTAATTTTAGAAATGAATAAAAATTTATTTATGAGTATTTGACATGTTTATTTTATTCATATCTGTGGAATTGCATTTATTAAATTTAACTGTTAATTTAATTAATTTATTGCGTATAAATTTACAGTTAAAATTTATTTGTTTGGATATGAACTGCTAGTTAACAATTATATAATTTATTACTGAATATAGACTGTAGATTAATAGCTGTTAAATTTAATTTGAATAAAATTGCCAGTATTACCTGTTATGTAGTACCAAAAATAATATTGTTATTGATTGATATTGATTTATGATTGCGATTTGGATGATGGATGATGTTGATGAATGGACGTTTATTGTATATCATTAAATTGCAAATTATCATGCATATTTCCTTTCATTCGGGATTGTGATTTGAAATGATATACAACCGCAAAATTTTATATCTTTTAAATTGCGGATTGAAATGATAAATATCCGTATCACTTGACCATAGGATAGAAAATTATATACAGGCACCGCGGTCTATATATAACTATTTTTATGTGATTTCTATGGTTTGGATGGAATACGGTTTATAATAATCTTAAATTTTATATTGTATAAATATTATTCTTCCATATATATACATATGAAGTTGAAAATTTTGAAATTAAAAGGTGTATAAATCTCTTTATTAAAATGGAAATTTTAAGAAAATGGAGTTTGATAATTTATATCATATGTTTAAATGTTAAGTTTGGAAATTTTAAGATATGATATTTATAATTGGATTTTTCCCAAGATAAATTGAAATGAATATTCTAGTATAATTTGAATTGAAAAAAATATATATTTTATTGCTAGAATTGGAGTTTTATTTATGGATTTGATGTGAATATTCAAGATTAAATAATAGTACGTTTAATTTGCTGAAAGAATAAATTCCAACTTTAGTTTTGAAATATTAATACTCCAAATGGATATATATATAGAAATTGAAATGGTTTTTGGAACTTGAAAGTGATATTTAAATTATGGTTTAGACCTTAAAATAAAGAAATATATTTGTAAAGCCATGGAAATTATTTTTCTTTACAGAGTAACCTTAAAAGTTAAACCATCTATTTTATATGCCGTTGAATATCCAAACCATTCAAGTTAGAAGTTATGGGTTTAAAATATATGAATTTCGAAATATTATGCTTTGAAAGTATAATTCAAATGTTCGGTTTCCAGATATTATAGATTTTAAAGCAGAATGATTTTGGAAAGAATTATATTTGGATAAAATAATATCATATTGTTTTGGGTTTTAAAATGATATCGTACTCATAGTTTTTGAAATGGAAATTTTTATTCTGGTTTTTAAGTATAAACTATTTAAATGACCGCGGTGTTATAATAACGATGGGTTGGCAAAGAGACCGGGATCGGATATGGACATACTCTCTGTCGATACCGAAAACCACTTTGACTAACCGTGTACGCGGTGGAGATTCCAGAATAAAGTAGGTGGTGACGACGTTTCCTGTAAGGTAAATACGTGGACCCGACTCCCGTGAGTTGGCATAAGGTGGCTAAAACAGGAGCGATTCTCAGGCCAATGAGGTCATTCCTCTGATCGGACCCTCCTCTTCGATATTATACTTTGATTTTGGATTGATTCAGTGGCCACTTCTATATTTTGATTTTGGGGAGTTAGTCCGAGGTGGGCGGTAACTGCCGCTACGCGTTTCCACCAGCCTGGATAGCAATTGGTATATCTACCCTGGCATTGCCTAGTTGTGCCGTGTCACCTACCATACCGAGCCTTTACTACGAGTTTCTATTTGTGTCGTACCTATGGAGTATCCTCTGGTAGCTTCCCGATCAGGAGGTATTACGATACTGTATAGACTGTTGGCATTATTTGTGTTAAGGGCTATATGGGTAACCCCTTAACGCTACTAAAAAGTAAGTTTATTTTATAAATAGACACTATTATAATAGCGCAATATACTACATAGTAAATAGTTTAATGGATCCTTAGGAGATGTAAATCCCGAACATCTCTTGAGTTACTGTACTCATATTTATTTCTGTTAATTTTAACTCACATAAGATCTTTTAGTCTGACTCGAGTGTTTTTGTCTTTTCAAATTCGCTCGGGTCAGTCCGAGCATTTCAGGATCGAAGATTTTAGCTTTGGAGGACGAAGACGAAGAATCCGTATTATATTATTTATAGTATTGCACCACACTCTAAATTTCTGCTGCATTGATTGTATTGGTATGTGTAACTCTGATATTCATTATATAAGTAAAATAAATATTTTGTAAACAGTTATCATGAACTGTATATTGATTATTATATCTTATCCTTCCGCTGTGAGATTCTATTTTGCTTTATTTCTTCTCTGTTTTTCTTATTTACCCCATAACAATCCGTCCTTGCGTATGCTTTGAATTGGCACGTGTGTCGGTTTAAATTGTGCGAAAAGGGGGGATGTTACAGTTGGTATCAGAGCTTTGGTTTAGCGATAAACTTTGGCTTTGTGGGGTTTGACTCTTTGTTAATAGGGTAGTAATACCCTATGGGAGTCGCTGAGTGTATATATATGAGAGAGCGTATTTGTTAGTGTTATAAAAAGATTTTGATATTGTGTTAATCCGTTCCGTTTTGTATTTATAAATTCTGGTTGATGCATAGGACGCTATGTCATCAATAGGGATTTCTAAACACTTAATAGGACAGACCGACATAATATTTGTTTTTAATATAGGTGAATGAAATAATTTTGCCTATTATATTTTCCATATATAAAAATATTTTTATAAAGATATATATATTTGCTTGCTATAGATTGGGTGTTAGGTAATAAAAATATTTATAATAATTGAAGCTAAGTTGAAATTTTAATAAATCAAATTGGAGATTTTAGAACCTAAGTCCGGGATTTTGAAAAAAATTCTGCTTTCAAAGGATTTATGAAATATAATGATTTGGTTTATAAATATTTTCTTATATAAATATTTAGTATAATTCAAAGGAATTGTTTTAAAGAGGATTTTGGAGAAAATAATTTTGTACTTTCCTCTCTGTCGCTGGAAAATAATTTCGGTGATGGCGGCCGCATCATCGACTTTCATTTTCGAGTTTCGAAGGGGAAAGGCCACTGTAGTAAAATTCTACTGCAGATTTATTTTGAAATTATCTAAAATTTTAATTGTTTTAAAATATAATTGAGATATAAAAGTTGTAGGAAACTAATTATCTATTATTTTAAAATAAATTGAAATTTGACCCGGTATTTAATTCTAAAATTTTCCATTAATTAATTGTTTAAATTATTTTAGTGAAATAAAAGGTAAGAATTTAATGAATTGAAATCTCTAATTTAGGTAAGAGAATTAATGCTATGTTATAAAGGAAGTTAAAATTTTAACTTATAAGTAATGGTAAAGATTTATTGAACAATCCATAAATTAAGAGAATTGAGATAAAACTTGTATAAGTTCAATTGCATTTTTCTTTAACATAAATAACTTACCAAGTATAAAAAGTTGAAATGTTAAATAAGAAATTTGAATTGAATATTATACAAGTAGAATTTTGGAAATAATGGAGTATTCAATAAATTGCTATTAAAAATAAGAATTAAATGGTATAAACTTAAGCAAAAATTGAAATTTTACCATAATTAAAGGTAAGTGCTATAAATAGGTAATTTTAACCTTAAGAAATAAAATGAAATTCCTAAATTAATAAAGATTGATGTGTAGGGTTATGAACTTAAGTATGATATTAACGCTACTAGTTTAATATTATGGAATGTAGGTAATATAAATAAATGACTGTAAACCCTAGGTAATAAATTAATAAAATCCTTTATTTATAAGAATGGAGGTTTTAAGGTTAATAATTTAGGTGTAAGTAGAGGGTTACTGTAATTAAATATAATAGGAACGTAAACATTAAATAAAGGAATGAAATTAAGGGTAAGTTGAAATTGTAATTTATAAAACGAATATATATTTATTGAACCATTAATTAATAAAAAGGAATTGCGAAGAAACTTGTAAATTTTCACTTACATTCTTAAAACATACATAACTTACCATATAATAAAAGTTGCAATGTTAGTAAGAAAATGTAAGGGAAAATCTTACAAGTAAGCTTGAGGTAATTAAGGCATTCAATAAATTTGCTGTTATTAATGAGAATTAATTGTATAAACTTAAGTTAAATTGGAAATTTTACTATATAAGTAAAGGTAAGTAGTATAAATAGATGATATAAACTTTAGTAAATAAATTGGAATACAAATATAATGAATTTTGTGATAAATGGAAAATGAAAATTTGTAAGAAATAAAGAAATCACTCCATAAATGAAAGGAAGAAAATCAAACCACTAAAGCATGAAATAAATGTATAATAAGTTAATTTGGTTGTTGGTTTGAATTGTATTGTTTGATTTATGTTGTTGGGTGAGAAATTTGAAGTGGTTAAATGAATAAGTATCTATCTTTGTTCCATCTAAGACTGTTGAGTAAAGGATGCACTTGATAGTTAATTTCATTTCATACAAATTTCAAGTTTGAACCCAAACAACTATTTGTTTGATGGATTAAATGGTTGCTTCGTTTGTGTATGTATGTTGTTTGTAAGGTTGATGGTTGTTGAATTGTTTGGTTGATTAATGATTGAATCCACTTGAATAGTTCACTTTAAAATAAATATTTAACCTTTTAGATTATATAAGTGAATACAGGTGATGGAAGCAACTGCTACTGCTTTTGGTTCCAAAATAATAAGCGTATATTGCCCGACAAATAGGTACGTTTTCGGATTACGTTTAAAGCGCTATTTTTCCGTGTTGGGATATAATATTTTGATAATATATGTAGTATATTTGAATATTTTGATATTATATTTCTCCCGAGCCTCACCGTACAAAGGAGACTCTGCCAAAAATTTTCGTAAATTTTTGAATTAGAATTTTGTTGAATATTTTCCAAACTTTAATGATTTAAGTATAAAAAGAAGAATATAATGATTATAAATAGGTATATTTTATTTAAGAAAATAAATTTATTAAATTATTGTTTATAAATAATATTTGAAATAGATGTACTGTTTTAATTCTTCCTTCTCCCTTCTTTTTCCTTTTCGGGGACGAAAAGTTTTGAGTGGGGGAGATTGTAACGACCCGTTAAATTAATAATATTAAATGAATTGAATTAATATAATTTCTAATCTAATTTATAATAAATGTAGGAGTTGGATATAGTAACTGAGATTTAAGATTTAACAATTGAAATGTTATATGGCAATAGGTAGAATAACGAAGATTTGTGTTGTGGTTATAAGTCATAATTAGTTGATTAAAATAGTATTTATGAAATAATAACTGAATTGAATTGCAATGTATAAACATCAGAAAATTTAATTGGTGGATTAAATTTGTTAAAGTTCATAAGTTTTGTAATTTAGTTTAGTAGAACTTTAAATTATAAACGAAGATTGAAATAAACGATAAATTTAATTATGTAAATGGTGACTCAAGACCTAGGTTATAGAAATTGGAACATAATCCAATTTGAATTAAGTAGAAGAAGAATTTGGTTAATATGTAAGTTATTGTTCAAGGTATTGAATAAAAACTTGGAATCCAATCATAATTTAATGATAATAACGTTAGTATTAGAGAATAAATATATTTCAATGCAGTACCCGAATGAATGGAATAAAATGAATATATATTGAATAGAAATGAAATGAAAATTGGCACATTTGGTTGAAAGTTAATTTTAAGAAACATATAAATGTTGAATTTGTGAATGTTAATATAAATATTTACTTGAATGGGATTCATTAATACAAAGATGTAATAAGTGTAGATAGTAAAAATTTAATGTCTGTAGTGGATAAAAATCTAGTAGTAACATAAAATTTATTTATATGGAAAAAGAGTATAGATTTGAACAAATTTATGAAAATTTGATAAGAATAGTGGTTGTAATCAGTTTGGTTATTTAATATTTGGAAGAAAGAGATTTGTAAATCCGTTAATGAATTTATAATGGGAAGGAATGGTAAGAATGTAACAAATAATAATAAGCATTTGATTCAATTAAGGGAATTTAATTATAATAAATGGACTTAAGATAGTAATAAAATTTGTTTTGTTTAGGTGATTATGTATCGATAAGCTATAACTAAATTTGCAGTTTGGTAGTAAATGGGATATGAGAAGACAAAGGCATTTAGAAAGTAATAGATGGAATTCATAATAACAAGTAGTACATATATTTGGGCGTTTGTCATAATTACCAAAATTTACCGTTCATATAATTTATTTAATTAAAGTCTATAGCAACATTGTTGTTAATAATGTTGTTAGTGAATTTGAATATAAAAGAATGACAAGTGTAGGTTAACCATTTATTTTATTTTGTTAAGAATGGAAATAGTTGAAATAGATCTGAATAAATTATTTTGGGTTGTTTATGTGCCTATTTAATAAAGGAGAATTTATAAGGAATAAAGAATGCACAAATGAAACGTATTATAACCCAAAGGTTATTTATACCCACAAAATGTTTAATTACTATATAGGAAGAGTCTAAATCCATAGATGAATTTATTGAGATTGCATTTATAATTTATAAGACTTAATGTAGACTTAATTTCAATTTACTGATTTAATAGTGCAATTAGCGTAGATTTGTTGGTAGATGAAGTAGTTAATTCTATTAGGTGAAGTTAAGGCTAATTCTATTTATAAATTGACCTATAGTTGATATAGATTTTAGGAAGCAGGATTTATAAATTTAATTGAGTATTAGATTCAATAATTGCATTTATGGCATAAATAAAGGGAATTTAACGTTAAATTGTACGTTATTGAATTTAAAAAGGGATTTGCGGATATTAAAGTGAAAACGTAGACATGTTAAAGGGCATCTTTGTTTTGGATTTAAGTTGAGAGTATAAAAGTATAAGATTAAATAATTGGGTTTTGAGAATAAAATTTATAATTTCTAAATAATAAGAAAGTGCAGAAATGAACACTGCAATTTATATCTTGTCAACTTTTAACTCACATCTAATCTTATTTAATCATTGAAATTGATTTTGAATTTTGTAGGCGATAAAACTTAGTCAATATTTGAAGTTAAATAAAAATTTGGATTTTTATGATTTATTTTAATCTATTTAATTAATATAAAAATAGCCATTTTGGCCACGGACTCGGATTTCGATGAAACTAGTTTCATCGGATCCGTATCGGTGAATTATTATAGGGTTTCAAGTTTCGTATCGATCGGACCTGTCGTTTGATCGTACGGACGCGAAACGCCTTGAAAATCAATTTTATTAAAATCAATTTGAAATCAATTTGGAAATTTTGTTTTCAGCATAACTTCTTCATACGATCAAATTTGGACGTGAAACTTTTTCCATCGCGTTCAGAATATTTTAAATTACCTATTTAGATATATAGATTTACGAAATTTCGTTCCGGAGACATAGCGGGCTTTTTGGGCCATAGTTTGCTACGCACGTTCATTCTACGGTCTATCTACTCTATCTCTAACCACTCTATATAAACCTAGCTACAAGCCCTAGCCTCCGCCTAATTTCATTTCATCTGCGCGTATACTTTCTTCAAGCTCCTCTTCTTCTTCAATGGGTGCAAACCCTAGATCCAATCAATTCAAAATTTCAATGAAAATTCAAACTCTCCAGAAAAATTCCAAATTAAAATATATATCATAGTTCTCGATGCGCGTAATCTCATGGTGAAATTCGTTTTTCAATTGGAGTTATCATTCACCCAGAATAAATTCAAACAGTTCGTGACCGTTCATCATCGCCGTAACAAAAGTTTTCGGATCGGGAAAACATTTGTGGGTATTGAAGAGAGGACGATGGGGATCGCATCCATATGGTTTTCGAGGCGAGTTGATGGTTGGATGTGGCGTATAATTCGATTTGGGTTTATGGATATAGGAGGCGGCTGAGTTTTTGGGTGGAGGCTGTTCATTCTCGGCCGAGCTCAAGGCCGCGAGTGGCCGTTGCAGCTGGCATCGAAGGGAGCGGCGCTCGGCAGGAGATGTTCGCGCGGGTTCGTGGATCAACGATGATGGTGGCGGCGCGTTCGTGAATTTGGTTGGGTTCGTTGTTCTCTGCGTGCGTTTCTGGGGAAGGATAGTAGAAGCTGTTGCACGCGTTTACTGTAGGGTGAGATAAATGATGCTGACGTGGCAATATGCATTTTTGAGGTGTGAATATGGACCAATTTTGTTTAAATTAATTTTGATTTTCAACATCGTTTTAATGCATAACTTTCTCCTATGATATCCGTTATACGCGCGGTTTTTTTTGTTAGGATCGTATTGGAATTCCGGACTTGATGACGCTGGTTTGGACGAATTCTGAGACGGGCGAATTTTTGAGTTTAAATTGAGTTTAAATTCCAAAGGTGAGTGTTTTAACCCACTCACAACTACTATTTAGAAATGAATAAAAATTTATTTATGAGTATTTGACATGTTTATTTTATTCATATCTGTGGAATTGCATTTATTAAATTTAACTGTTAATTTAATTAATTTATTGCGTATAAATTTACAGTTAAAATTTATTTGTTTGGATATGAACTGCTAGTTAACAATTATATAATTTATTACTGAATATAGACTGTAGATTAATAGCTGTTAAATTTAATTTGATTAAAATTGCCAGTATTACCTATTATGTAGTACCAAAAATAATATTGTTATTGATTGATATTGATTTACGATTGCGATTTGGATGATGGATGATGTTGATGAATGGATGTTTACTGTATATCATTAAATTGCAAATTAACATGCATATTTCCTTTCATTCGGGATTGTGGTTTGAAATGATATACAACCGCAAAATTTTATATCTTTTAAATTGCGGATTGAAATGATAAATATCCGTATCACTTGACCATAGGATAGAAAATTATATACAGGCACCGCGGTCTATATATAACTATTTTTATGTGATTTCTATGGTTTGGATGGAATACGGTTTATAATAATCTTAAATTTTATATTGTATAAATATTATTCTTCCATATATATACATATGAAGTTGAAAATTTTGAAATTAAAAGGTGTATAAATCTCTTTATTAAAATGGAAATTTTAAGAAAATGGAGTTTGATAATTTATATCATATGTTTAAATGTTAAGTTTGGAAATTTTAAGATATGATATTTATATTTGGAATTTTCCCAAGATAAATTGAAATGAATATTCTAGTATAATTTGAATTGAAAAAAATATATATTTTATTACTAGAATTGGAGTTTTATTTATGGATTTGATGTGAATATTCAAGACTAAATAATAGTACGTTTAATTTGCTGAAAGAATAAATTCCAACTTTAGTTTTGAAATATTAATACTCCAAATGGATATATATATAGAAATTGAAATGGTTTTTGGAACTTGAAAGTGATATTTAAATTATGGTTTAGACCTTAAAATAAAGAAATATATTTGTAAAGCCATGGAAATTATTTTTCTTTACAGAGTAACCTTAAAAGTTAAACCATCTATTTTATATGCCGTTGAATATCCAAACCATTCAAGTTTGAAGTTATGGGTTTAAAATATATGAATTTCGAAATATTATGCTTTGAAAGTATAATTCAAATGTTCGGTTTCCAGATATTATAGATTTTAAAGCAGTATGATTTTGGAAAGAATTATATTTGGATAAAATGATATCATATTGTTTTGGGTTTTAAAATGATATCGTACTCATAGTTTTTGAAATGGAAATTTTTATTCTGGTTTTTAAGTATAAACTATTTAAATGACCGCGGTGTTATAATAACGATGGGTTGGCAAAGAGACCGGGATCGGATATGGACATACTCTCTGTCGATACCGAAAACCACTTTGACTAACCGTGTACGCGGTGGAGATTCCAGAATGAAGTAGGTGGTGACGACGTTTCCTGTAAGGTAAATACGTGGACCCGACTCCCGTGAGTTGGCATAAGGTAGCTAAAACAGGAGCGATTCTCAGGCCAATGAGGTCATTCCTCTGATCGGACCCTCCTCTTCGATATTATACTTTGATTTTGGATTGATTCAGTGGCCACTTCTATATTTTGATTTTGGGGAGTTAGTCCGAGGTGGGCGGTAACTGCGGCTACGCGTTTCCACCAGCCTGGATAGCAATTGGTATATCTACCCAGGCATTGCCTAGTTGTGCCGTGTCACCTACCATACCGAGCCTTTACTACGAGTTTCTATTTGTGTCGTACCTATGGAGTATCCTCTGGTAGCTTCCCGATCAGGAGGTATTATGGTACTGTATAGACTATTGGCATTATTTGTGTTAAGGGCTATATGGGTAACCCCTTAACGCTATTAAAAAGTAAGTTTATTTTATAAATAGACACTATTATAATAGCGCAATATACTACATAGTAAATAGTTTAACGGATCCTTAGGAGATGTAAATCCCGAACATCTCTTGAGTTACTGTACTCATATTTATTTCTGTTAATTTTAACTCACATAAGATCTTTTAGTCTGACTCGAGTGTTTTTGTCTTTTCAAATTCGCTCGGGTCAGTCCGAGCATTTCAGGATCGAAGATTTTAGCTTTGGAGGACGAAGACGAAGAATCCGTATTATATTATTTATAGTATTGCACCACACTCTAAATTTCCGCTGCATTGATTGTATTGGTATGTGTAACTCTGATATTCATTATATAAGTGAAATAAATATTTTGTAAACAGTTATCATAAACTGTATATTGATTATTATATCTTATCGTTCCGCTGTGAGATTCTATTTTGCTTTATTTCTTCTCTGTTTTTCTTATTTACCCCATAACAATCCGTCCTTGCATATGCTTTGAATTGGCACGTGTGTCGGTTTAAAGTGTGCGAAAAGGGGGGATGTTACAATAATTATATTTCACATTATGAATTTTTCTTACATATATCAGAGTTTGTACAATACATTAATTTATGTAGCGGAATATTTCTTTAAGTACAAAAATAATTCCCCGAAAAGCTTAAAGTGAAGCGTTTCCCCCTCTCTCTCTAACTTCGCTGCCTGAAAATCTTCAAGCTGTAAAATACTCTGTCTGACCCGAGTATTACATTCAAAAGAAAATAATACACGGGTCAGTCTAATTCAAACTCAGTTATTAGTGCATAGAGGCAATAATAATTAAATAACAATTAGACGACAGTCAAAGATAAATTCACTTATCCGATCCTTTAAGAAGGAATCGGGTAACGGTAAATATAACACTTAACAGTGTTAAAACAACAAATCAGTAGATTCAAATTTCCAACACAGATAGATAGAAGGATTGTTAATGAAGAAAATTTAGAAAACAACAGAATTGCCAAAACGGCAATTAACTACAAATCATCAAAATGCGATTCAAAATATATTGAATTGGCAACATAAAATAAATTTCCATCAATAGAAAGCATCATTTAAAACATCAAGTCTAGTAGGGCTGCAGTACACTCACACGTGCACGGCCTCACCACAACAACATGTTAACTCTGTGTGGCTGCAGTTCACGCTTGCGTGCACTGCCTCGCCACTACTGTAATGAAATATGCAAAAGATCATAAATCAAAACAAAATAGTATATCAATAAAAGCCATGTCGTGTGTCTGCAGTTCACGCTTGTGTGCACTGCCTTGCCACTATCGTGATGTTGTACTCAAAAGATCAACGAACCAAAATCAATGAAGGTTCAAATATCAATTCAAAATGTGGATACTGTGTCGCTGCAGTTCACGCTTGCATGCACTGCCTCGCCACAACAACATGTGAAATCATCACAACATAGATTACTATCAGAAATCAAAGTTGCAGAGGTCAAGTCAGTGCTATCGTGACTCAACACAACTGCAAATAAAACTAATAGTATAACGGGCTAGAAATTCAAGTGCAAATCCACTATCAGAAATGCAGACTGCGATTAAACAGGCCCAAATCAAACTTCAACCAAATGCAAAAGGTCAAGTCAGTGACTCAACGCAACTGCAACACCAAAACCCATGCAACATGGCAAGGTCGAAATGCAACTATTTTGCATATACTCAAGCAAACTCAAGAAACAAGTTTCCAAACAACTCATGGCTTCACACTTCAACAAGTGTGATATTTTATATAAAATGAAACTGCGACCACTACTTGGACTCAAGGGCAAACTGCAACAAAAATGCAGCCACCACAGGTATCCAAGGGCACAACAAATATACAACTACCATACTGGAAACACAAAAGTGCAATCTACAACTCAATGATGCAATGTTATTAATATGTATCAATATACTCAAGGAAAGTCAACAACATCTGGAGTGAGTGCAAGTAAATTCAAACAAAACATAGCAGTATGGAAGTGACACTGCAACTAGTAAAAATGTAGATGCAAGTGAACTCAACAGTATGAAACAGTGTGAAAACTGCAGGTCGAAACAAAGTAGCAAAGAAGAAGATCAGACAAATATCATAATGAAAATTCCCAGCATCAAGGCAAAATGAAACAGAAAAGGCACATGGATGTGCAGGCCGAAGAAGAGGGAAAAAAATGCAGCTCAATATCCAAACAAGTTTGGAAATCACTTACAACTGAACCAAGCACAACTATAAATGCACAGCAAAATGACTCTAGCTTGGTACAATTCCAATCATACATGTACATACACATACGTATGTATGCATGTAAATATATGCAGATTTGAATAACAGGTGACAAAGCAAGGTCATAATTCATCAACAACTGAAACAAGCAAATATCAAATGAGAGAGTGCATATATGAATATCAATACAATAGAAACTAGAACAGAGACTACAAAGTGAACCAGCAAAGGCAAAGTAAACAATGTCTACCATACATATGAATCAATTTCATATGTACAACAAACACCCAAAACAAGTGTCATGAACCAACAGAAGCAATCGAAGTGCAGCCGTGGAACAACAGATGATACAAGAACCAAATGGTTTAGTGATGCACAGCCAAGATAGCAACAACAAAAATGGCTCAATCAATATGTGCATAGTAGGATTAAACTCACTTCCCATGATAATGCAGACTCGAGTACACTGCAGTACAGTGTACATATATGCAAGCAAAGATTCAAAGAATCATTATATAGTGGAAAAGAACAGTTAAGTAAAATCTCACGTCAATGCCGTGCACATCCAGCTGCTACAGGGATGAAAAAAATGTAGGATCGATTTCACCCTAGAGGGGGGGGGGTGAATAGGGTGATAGTACAAATTATAAAAAATTAATTGCGGAAGCTTATAAAATAATTTCAACACAAATCACAGAATAGTAGCAGCACAGATAAAAGCAGAATAAATGCAGAAATAGAACGACACAGAATTTACCCAGCTTCGGCAAAAACCTGCCTACGTGCTGCCCCCAAGATTTCTACTAGAAATTAGATAGTCACACGCTTACACACGTAAACTCGCGACACCCGCTACTGACTAACCTAACTCTACGCTCAAAACCCTGCCACAACTCAGCCACTGAATTGCGAATTCTCAAGCTACGCCACGTAGCTTGTCCCCTAGTCACACGACTAGCAAATACAACGGTTTAAAAGAGATTTTAAAAGTTAAAAACAAATTCAAAACTAAAAATAAGATAAAGCCCTTATTTATAAAAACTAAAGCCTTATTTAACAAACAAGGCTCCTTTTATAAAATGCGCCGGCCCAATTATTTTCTTTAACCCGAATTCTTTAACCCGAACTCTCTTTTATTTTCTTTGAGATAATGTCGGCTTGTTCTTCTTTCTTTGTTCGATGAATTAGGGCTTCGTTCCCTTGTGGAAATTAGGGCTCTTCAATTTAAGCCGCCGCTCTTGATTGCTGGTTGGTTGCCTTGTCGATCACTTGCTTGGAGTCGCGCTTGACTGCTTCTCTTGATTTGTGAAATTAGGGTTCGGCTTCGGTTGCTTCGAGATAATTGAATTCGCCTTGGTATGTTATTTGTATCTTTTGATTTCAGGTTTGATTGCTTGAATTCGATTGCTTTTTCATTCATGCCGATGATGATACTTGGGTACTCGTATTTATATGAATTCGAATACACTAATTAACTAGATACTTTCTTGAAATTCACTTTCGTGATGCACACAACTTTCCTGATGCGTTCGATACTTACTTGATTCATACGGCTTTGTTTTGAGAACGTTCGATCCTTCTTGAATAACAAGGCAGAAACTTTCCTCTTTTTAATTGCTGACTATTTCAATAAAGATAGGAATTTTTTCTTTTTCCCGTTTCATGCATTCTGTAACTTGCTTCTCTGCTACTATATACATTCATCAATGTTGGCATCTGCATTGCATTTCTCAGTGAACTCCATTTCACTTTGTTGCATTTGGTCTCGAGTTTCACTGTTGCATGCACTTGTTGTCGCAGTATTGCAGTTGGGTTGCTATACATATGAACTTGCATTCATTCGAGTTGTATTTACACCACCTCTTGAGCTTCAGTAGTTGTACTCATTGTTTCTCGTCATTGACTTCTGTATATTTGGGCTTGTTGTTGTGTTGACTTGAATTGTGCATTTGTGGTTTCATATGCATTCTGGTCTGACCTGCACACTTGTTTATGCTTGAACACTGCGCTTGTATATATTCACTATCACTTGCTCTTAGCTTGGAGTTGCATCACCATGCATATTTGAAACTTTGTTTTGTTGCATCTCTGTCCATTGGGTATTTGCTGCATTTTCAAACACTTTTTATGGTCTGGTTCCTTCATGATATTGTTCTTGTATCATTACTGTTGTTGTTGCTGATATCTTGGTTCGGTCTGTCATTCGAGTTTGAGACTGTGGCGATTTCACTGTGTACTTGAGAATGCACTGCATATTTGGTTTGCTCCTTTTCTGGTTGGTGTTGCTGTTATGTTGATGGCTAGCCTTTGCTAGTTCATTCATGACATGTTGTCCATGTGTTTTCATTTGTGTTTGACCTTTTTTGTCACTGGTTCATTGTGGTAGTAGCTGTCTTCACTGATGCTGCACTTGGTCTTGTTGTAACTGGACCTATAGCTTCCATCCATTTGATTTGAACTTGCAGTTAAGAACAGTTGCTTTTGATCTGTTATGTCTGCTGTCCTTTGAGTTATTTCTTGCATCATAGTCTGGTTAGTGAGTTATATTTGTGAACATTAACTTGGGGAAGATGCTATGTCTTTGTGCATTTCACTGTGTTCATTTGCTTCATGTCATACTATGTTGTTTCATTGCTGCACTTGAGTTTTGTTACTTGAGCTGCTTTGTTGAGTTCCATTTGACTTGACTGTACTTGTACAACTTCATTGTGGCTTGTACATGCTGTATTGTCTGGTCTGGTCTGCATACATGATTGTTGTAGTCCATTTTGCTGTTGGTCTTCGTTGCATTCATGTCATGTTGCCTTGTGTTGAATCCAGTTTCAACACTCGGGTTTGACCTTGTGCTCGTGTCGTGATTTTGAATATATTGCACGTGAGTTGAACCCGGCTTTTCATTTGGGTTTGACCTGTGCTCACCTGTCCCTGTAATATTATCAAGTGTATATCGATGTGCACGGCCATGTGGCATTTGCAGTGACACACTGTGCATGTCACATTGTTCGTGTATGTTGAATTCAAATGTGAATTATGACGAACAACCCAAATAACTGAGGCAAATCGTATTTTCAAAAATCATATTTCATTTTATATTGCAAAAATATTTCTTTTTCACTTTTACTGCGTTAGTGAATATTTTTGCAGATTGCTCAGATGCTGGATTCAAACTGGAATGAAGTTGAAGACAAAATACGAGTGCGAGTGATATGTAGTGAGGATATTAATGTAAATATAAAATCGTGATGTATTCAAAATTGTATATGTGTAGTGAGAGTTTGAATTTGTACTATTCAATATTGTAATAAATATTTGTTTGAATAAAATTTCTGTTTGAATTCAAAATCTGTGTAACTTGTTCTGTTTGAATTCAAATTCAAATTCTGTGTATTTATTTTATTCAACAAATATTTATTTAATCTATGAAAAGAAAAATAGTACATTGCCAAATACATTTAAATGAATATATATATGTTTATTATCATCAAACAAAAACATATAAACGCATATTCAACATTCTCCCCCTTTTGATGATAACAAACATATATTTAAGATTTTGACCTGTTAAATGTATTTGACCAATTTTATACTCTAATTGCTCCCCCTATTTAAATGCTTCCTCTCTACATGATGCTCCCCCTATATATATGCATACAAATAGAAATATTCAAATAAGCCTAGATGCAAATGAAAAATAATTTGACCTTTGCTTGATTTTATTTGACAAAAATCTTAACTTTTCTCTCCCCCTTTTGTTATCAGCAAAAGAATAATAGTGTTAGAGAAAAATAGAGATAAAGTGATCAACATTAATCCAACATTAAACTCAAATTGAATATAAATATTAAACTCCAATAAGAATCAAACAAAAATCATAACTACCCTTGTTAGGCGCATATTCCACTTTTAGAATGAATGATGGAAATGATGTTCTAATATAAAATCATATCAACTTGTGGTACATTTATATCAGGAATTTGAATACCTACTAATCATGCATAACCGTTAGGACTTTTAAATGAGATTAGTAGTATTCCAATTTAATTTTAAAAATGAAATCAAGTATCTTCTAACCACGCATGACCATGAGGACTTTTAAATGGGATTAGAATCAACTTGTCTATTAAATCAATTAATTTTGATATGCGTTCTGTTATCCCATTTTTTGGTCAAAACTGGAATATCAATGTTGTGTGCATTTCGACCACGACCGGAGCAAGAAGAAGCAAGCAAGCGTACATAAGTCAGGGATTTCACTCAAGGTTCAAATATAAAAGTTCATTCGGTGAAGCCATGCGAGAGTCCATTCGGTGGTCAAGTTTCGAGTTTCATTCGGCATTAGAGGTTAAGGCTTCATTCGGCAGCTTCATCCGGCATTCCCAATGCCAAAGTCCATTCGGCATTCCCAACCCCCCAAGCCAAGCCGAACCAAATCACCTCTCATCTACCACCGAATCACCACAACTCCATGCACTACCGGACTAACTACTACCGGACCAACTCCATGCCAAGCCAATCCACTCACCACCGAATCAGGTCCCACCGAACCAAACCAAGACCGGACCACCCAACTCCGAACCAGGTGACCACCGAACTAAGGCTTCTCCATCCTTCTCTCCAAGCACGACCGAACCAAGCTCCACCGAACCAGATGTGCCAGTCCAGATTGCATCAGCCCAGGCCCGCCAGCAGCTATAAACATCCAAGACCCCTGCCCCCAGCCTCACTCTATAAATAGAGGGGCTGGGGTACAACAATGGCAGACAAGTTTGAGAGCTCAAGCCTGGAAGGAACTTTCAAACAACTTTAGATACTTGTAATCAAAGCTTTGTACTTGTAATCTGAAGAGAAAAGGAGAATAAGATATAAAGTGGACGTAGGCATGTTCTGGCCGAACCACTATAAATCTGTGTGTCTTTTACAGTTTAGTCCCTGCTTTTTATATATTTTCATAAATCACCTAAATCACTAAAAAACAACATAAAATCGACTAGTTCACACGACTTTGGGTGTTTGTGGCCATTTTTTGTGCAAACATTTTGGTGCTTTCACTTAGAATTGAACTCAAGGACCTACCGCTTGGAAGTTGAATTTGAGAGTTTAGAGATTCAGATTGGAAGAGTCATGGCAAGACAATCAAGCAGAAGGCCAAGGCCAGAGCAGAGTCAACAGGAAGGGAGTCAAGAGGCTTCCTCAGGAGCAAACCAAGCTTCAGCCTTCGTCACCAGGGATGAGATGGAGGCTATGATGAGAAGACAAGAAGAGATGATCCAGGACTTGCTTCAGCAAATTGGGCAACTTGGAGCACAAAACCAAGGAGCAACTGGAGTTCAGAACGGAGCAGGACCATCTGGCGTAGCACCAGAGCTAGGGCGCACACACGCAGAGCATGTTAATCCGATCCCGGGAAGAGAGACGGGGGCATCCGAACAACCTGGTGGCAGTAGAGGAGTGAACGCTCAATCAAGGGGGCAGATCCCAGGTTTCCCTCGTGAACTCGGGGGGCAGGTTGAAAGTGATGAACGAAGATTGCATCTCGGAGACGATGACAGATTGGCGGAGATGGTTAGGAGAGCTATGAGAGGCGGTTTAGTAAACAAAGACTTGAAAGATGTAAACAGGAGTCCTTTTTCTTCTGCAATTAGGATGGCTAGGAACCCACCAGAATTCAAGCTACCATCAGTAGAGATGTACGATGGGAGGACAGACCCTGCGGTCCATCTTACTAAGTATATGAGGCACATGGAAGTGCTGGGGGCATCGCAGGAGATCATGGCCCGGTGCTTTCCACTGTATTTGACGGACATTGCAGCGTTATGGTTTAGGCAACTGGAGAGCGGCTCCATAGGAACTGGGCAGATTTAACTGAGAGATTCATGAGGCAATTCAGGGTTCATATTGCGAGACCCAAGAATGTGATGACTTTGGCAACCTTGAAGCAGAAAACTGGAGAGACTTTGAGGAGCTTTCTAACGCGATTTAATGTGGCGGCAGCATCTGTGGATCGACCAGATCCATCTATGGTCATGATGACGGCTGTATCTGGAATAGCTCATAGTACAGAGTTCAAGAATTCATTAACCAAGGACCCGCCTATGAATCTGGGAGAGTTCTATCATGAGGCTGAAAAGTTTCTGCGTTTGGAAGATGCTAGCGCAGAAAGAGAGGAAGAAGATGACGTTTACGCAATCAAGAGCGGAAACCCACCTGGAAAGGGTGCGGAGACTAGCAAAGGAAGGAGAAAGGCTGAGGATAATGATGACAGGTCAAAGCGGCAAAGGAGGGAGCCGCGATTCATCACTCACACTGAGCTGAATGAGAGTCTGGAACGAATTTATCAGGATACCAAGGGGCATGTTCCGTATCGTAGACCAATGCGAAGGGATCCAACCTCTGACGAAAGAAAATCAGATAAGTTTTGTGCATTTCATGAATTATACGGTCATAACACTAATGATTGTAGGCATTTGAAGGACGAGGTGGAAGGGCATATCAGGAACGGTATGCTCCTTCAGTACGTGAGGAGGCGAGCTCCAGTAGTGGAGCCAGAGCGACCACCGTCTACATCGGCTAGAGGTGACCCTGGATCGGGGCACCGTTTGATTATCCATTGATTGCTTGATTAAAATAACGATAAAAAAGTTGTAAACCTCTCGCTAACACGGTTAAATCATTTACACATGTGAGCGATCGCGCACGGTCCATAGGCATGCTTTGAATGACTACCAGCCGCGTTATAGTAAGAGTTTACGCTTTGACATCTTCATTCTGTTTTTTGCTTTGATTTTGATTTGAACATTTAAATTCTTCCTGTTTGGACATTTCTTCCATAAGATTCATATGATTATTGCTTTAACATTTACAATTCTATGGAAAAATTTACTTGTATGCCCGTGGATCGCGAACGGTCCACGAGCACCTCTTGCATGGCAGCGAACTGCCAAAGTCTTCGATTCGGAAACTCCCCCAAACAATAACTCCAGCACTGATATTATTAAGTCCCCCCCGGGCACACACAACTCGCCTCGAATGGCACCCGACTTCGAACAGTCACAACTCGCCTCAAACGGCACCCGACTTCGAACAGTCACAATTCGCCTCGAACGGCACCCGATCGCGAACGGTCACAATTCGCCTCGAACGGCACCCGACTTCGAACAGTCACAATTCGCCTCGAACGGCACCCGATCGCGAACGGTCACAAATCGCCTCGAACGGCACATGATCGCGAACGGTCACAACTCGCCCCGAACGGCACAACTTCTCTCACCTCAAATGGCTCGATCGTGAACGGTCGTCATTTGGGGTCCCCCACTTGACCGCGCACTGTCGCACTTTACCTCGAATGACTCGATCCCGAACGGTCGTCATTTGAAGTTGAGCACTTGACCTTGAACGGTCACATTTCACCACAGATGACTCGATCCCGAACGATCGATACATGGATTTATGCACTTGACCACGCACTGTCGCACTTTACCTCGAATGACTCGATCCCGAACGGTCGTCATTTGAAGTTGAGCGCTTGACCTTGAACGGTCACATTTCACCGAAGATGACTCGATCCCGAACGATCGACGCATGGATTTACACACTTGACCGCGCACGGTAGCACTTCACCTCAAATGACTCGATCACGAACGATCGTCATTTGAAGTTAGGCGCTTGACCATGAACGGCCGCGCTTCATCCCAAATAGCTCGATTCCGAATGATCGTCATTTGAGGACATGTGAAACTACCAAGCTCTTTACAGGACATCAACGGGATATGAACATCCAGCTCATGGCATTACAAAATACGCCTTCCTATCGCAAGGCATATTTTGGGGGGCAAAGTGTTATCCCATTTTTTGGTCAAAACTGGAACATCAATGTTGTGTGCATTTCCACCACGACCGGAGCAAGAAGAAGCAAGCAAGCGTACATAAGTCAGGGATTTCACTCAAGGTTCAAATATAAAAGTTCATTCGGTGAAGCCATGCGAGAGTCCATTCGGTGGTCAAGTTTCGAGTTTCATTCGGCATTAGAGGTTAAGGCTTCATTCGGCAGCTTCATCGGGCATTCCCAATGCCAAAGTCCATTCGGCATTCCCAACCCCCCAAGCCAAGCCGAACCAAATCACCTCTCATCTACCACCGAATCACCAAAAATCCATGCACTACCGGACTAACTACTACCGGACCAACTCCATGCCAAGCCAATCCACTCACCACCGAATCATGTCCCACCGAACCAAACCAAGACCGGAGCATCCAACTCCGAACCAGGTGACCACCGAACTAAGGCTTCTCCATCCTTCTCTCCAAGCACGACCGAACCAAGCTCCGCCGAACCAGATGTGCCAGTCCAGATTGCATCAGCCCAGACCCGCCAGCAGCTATAAACATCCAAGACCCCTGCCCCTAGCCTCACTCTATAAATAGAGGGGCTGGGGTACAACAATGGCAGACAAGTTTGAGAGCTCAAGCCTGGAAGGAACTTTCAAACAACTTTAGATACTTGTAATCAAAGCTTTGTACTTGTAATCTGAAGAGAAAAGGAGAATAAGATATAAAGTGGACGTAGGCACGTTCTGGCCGAACCACTATAAATCTGTGTGTCTTTTACAGTTTAGTCCCTGCTTTTTATATATTTGCATAAATCACCTAAATCACTAAAAACAACATAAAATCGACTAGTTCACACGACTTTGGGTGTTTGTGGCCATTTTTTGCGCAAACACGTTCCATACATGCATAACCATAAGGACTTTTAAATGAGCATGGAAGCACATAATAAAAAATCCAAGTAATTCACCCATGCATAACCGTGAGGACTTTTAAATGGGAGTGAATACTTTGGATATTTATTTATTTTTAAAAAATATATGAAATGAAAAACAAATGTTCCCTGATTATAGTACCACATATCGACCAACTATATATAAGTTTTGATAAACCATGGTCGATAGAAATATGATAGATATAGAAATGGTCATGGAATCTTCACCCAACAAAAAGTTTTATAACTCTTGTTTGAATTCCTAAAGAAATTTTCCAAATATACTCTCTTGAGTAATGCAAGTTAAATATCAACAATTATCACCTTTTCACTCACTATTTATCTTTTTGATAATTAGCAGGGAGTCGGATTAGTCAAAATTTGTCATTTAAAATCAAATAAAAACGCCAATCTGAAAATATGGTCAAAAATGATTTTCTTGAAGAGCTTTTATGAGAAAAAAATTCTGCTAATTGAAAATTATTTGTAATGAAAAATATGCAGATAATTTCTTTGAAAAATGATGCACTTACTAAATGTCTCACCATAAATCACATTCAACTAGTAATTTTTCTATCAACTAGATTACCAGTGTAATCTGCATCTGAATTTCTCTTTACTCCAAAATATCACTAACTATATTTGATAGACCAGATCATGAAGTGTGCATGAAAACTCAAACAGCATTCTAAATGGAATTCACTTGAATTTGGATTGAAGCCGTGTAAATAATCAAAAAATCGTGAGTATAGAGTTAGCCGAATTATAACCAAATGCATTATCATCCAACAAATCACAATATTTAATCCAAACAAATATGAATGAAGTAATTCAAAGATTAGTGTTTTTGGCATAAATATAATTTTCCAACTATTTTGAATAAGTCAGAATCAAAGTCATCATCTTTTCATCATCTCGATATTGGCTGATTCAGAATATGGTGCAGATTATCACATTTAATATATCGTTCAAATAAATATACCATTACCTGTTTTACCTTTACGATATTTTTCGTTGTTTATCCATTGTGATTCTGTCACCTTTATAATAGGCTAAGGAACTTTGCTTTGTCGCCCGTTGTGCTTCTGGAACATCCAAAAATCCAGAAAACACTGTTGTTGTTCCTTAGCCTGCCACCACACCTACACGGGAAAAGATTTATGTGACCTATTTGTTTTTATAGGCCCATGGTTGCTAGTGGCAGAAGATTTAGAAAAATAATTTTGTGGAGATCCGAAACTATTTATATATGTTCGTTTTGGCACCCAAATTTGTTTAACTTTGAGAGATTTTATATTTGTGCCTTTTGGAACACAAATTGGTATGGTTTTCACATGTTTGGGTCTGTACCAACAATTTTTTTGATCGTGTCCATGTTTTCTACAAATTGTGCACGTGAAATTTTCTTGATTAATATTACTTTCAACATATTCAGATTGATTATATCCAAGTCCTTGTCTAGCTGTATTAACAGTTTGCTTCCCTAATAGCAGATTCAACGATTTCTCACTTTTTGAAAATTTATCTAAGGTTATTGACAATGTTGGACTTGTATTTTGAGAGATTCATTTTCATTCAATAATTGTGTGCACTTTTTGATAGAATTTTCTCTCCTAGTATTTTCGTTCTCTTTCAAAATCAGACTTTCATTTTCAAGTGATTTTATATTAATTTCTGATTTTTTAATTTCTTCTTCGAATGTTGGACACTTATCACACTTAGGGATCCTACTTTGATAGGTTTTAACTAATTGGTCAAGTTGTTTATTTAAATCTATCAAAGTATCCTTTTGTGATTCAAGTTTGACATACTTCTCCCTAAGTCGTTCAAAACAACCATTCACTTCGTGTAAATATATGAGTAATTCCGAATGAGAAAGTTTTGATACCTCACTTGGCTCATCATCATCACTGTCAGTTATTTCACCATGAAGACACAAGTCTGCTTTTTCATCCTCACTGTTAGCACTTTGATTATCTTCATCACTTGTATTCCACGTGGCAGCAAAACTTCTCCTTTTTTATTTCTATTCAAAGTCGCGTCGATTTTGAGGATAAATGGCCTTGATGTGTCCGGGTTGGTTGCACCTATGACAGATGATCTTTTGTTCTTCTGGATTGTCCAATATTTTATTTATTCTGCTTTTCAATTTTCGATTTAAAGCTGAATTGCCGTATTTGTAGTTCCACCTTTTGACTTTCTTTATTATCAGCTCCAATTCTGCTGCTCCGTCGTCGTCATCATCACTATCACTTTCTATTGTTCCTTTAAGAGCTATTGATTTCTTTCGAGTATCACCTCCTTCACGTTCTTCCTTGAATTTCATTTCTAGCTCATAAGCAGTGAGATTTCCGATGAGTTCTTCGACTTTCATTTGTTTCAAATCTTTTGATTCTTGAATGGCAGTCACTTTGGCTTCAAAACTTCGTGGAAGGACTTTGAGGATTTTTCGGACTATCTCCAACTCTGTATATGGTTTTCCAAGGGCTTTTGATTTGTATACGATATTGGAAAGTCGTCCATGCATCTCTTTGACATTTTCTTCTTTTGCCATTGTGAAATTTTCGTATTCGCTGCTTAGCATGGCAAGGTGAGATTCTTTGACTTGAGATGTTCCTTCATGGGTCACTTCTAGTGTGTGCCATATTTCCTGTGCAGTTAGACAATGTGAGACACGATTAAATTCAAATTGATCCAATGAACAAATAATAGAATTCATAGCTCTAGCATTAGCATTTTGTAATTTATTTTCTAGTTTTGTCCATTGATCCATCGGTTTATCTATTTCCTGATTATCTACAATTATAGTGGGTGATCTATAACCTGTCTCAACAATGTTCCAACCGTCAATGGTTTTCAGAAAAATTTTCATTCTATTTTTCCAATAAGCATATTCACCATTGAACATTGGTGGTCTAACTATGGACTGACCCTCAGCAAAAGCATTATCAAAAGAAGCCATTTTAAAAATTCAAATTTTTTAAAATAAAAGTTGGTTTTTGAAAAACGAATTTTTTAAAACAGAAGTTGACTACTATTCCTAGCTCTGATACCACTTGTATGATCGATTTCACCCTAGAGGGGGGTGAATAGGGTGATAGTATAAATTATAAAAAATTAATTGCGGAAGCTTATAAAATAATTTCAACACAGATCACAGAATAGTAGCAGCACGGATAAAAGCATAATAAATGCAGAAATAGAACGACACAGAATTTACCCAGCTTCGGCAAAAACCTGCCTACGTGCTGCCCCCAAGGTTTCTACTAGAAATTAGATAGTCACAAGCTTACACACGTAAACTCGCGACACCCGCTACTGACTAACCTAACTCTACGCTCAAAACCCTGCCACAACTCAGCCACTGAGTTGCGAATTCTCAAGGTACGCCACTTAGCTTGTCCCCTAGTCACACGACTAGCAAATACAACGGTTTGAAAAGAGATTTAAAAATTAAAAACAAATTCAAAACTAAAAATAAGATAAAGCCCTTATTTATAAAAACTAAAGCCTTATTTAACAAACAGGGCTCCTTTTATAAAATGCGCCGGCCCAATTATTTTCTTTAACCTGAACTCTCTTTTATTTTCTTTGAGATAATATCGGCTTGTTCTTCTTTCTTTGTTCGATGAATTAGGGCTTCGTTCCCTTGTGGAAATTAGGGCTCTTCAATTTAAGCCGCCGCTCTTGATTGCTGGTTGGTTGCCTTGTCGATCACTTGCTTGGAGTCGCGCTCGGCTGCTTCTCTTGATTTGTGAAATTAGTGTTCGGCTTCAGTTGCTTCGAGATAATTGAATTCGCCTTGGTATGTTATTTGTATCTTTTGCTTTCAGGTTTGATTGCTTGAATTCGATTGCTTTTTCATTCACGCCGATGATGATACTTGGGTACTCGTATTTATATGAATTCGAATACACTAATTAACTCGATACTTTCCTGAAATTCACTTTCGTGATGCACACGACTTTCCTGATGCGTTCGATACTTACTTGATTCATACGGCTTTGTTTTGAGAACGTTCGATCCTTCTTGAATAACAAGGCAGAAACTTTCCTCTTTTTAATTGCTGACTATTTCAATAAAGATACGAATTTTTTTCTTTTTCCTGTTTCATGCATTCTGTAACTTGCTTCTCTGCTACTATATACATTCATCGATGTTGGCATCTGCATTGCATTTCTCAGTGAACTCCATTTCACTTTGTTGCTTTTGGTCTCGAGTTTCACTGTTGCATGCACTTGTTGTCGCAGTATTGCAGTTGGGTTGCTGTACATATGAACTTGCATTCATTCGAGTTGCATTTACACCACCTCTTGAGCTTCAGTAGTTGTACTCATTGTTTCTCGTCAATGACTTCTGTATATTTGGGCTTGTTGTTGTGTTGACTTGAATTGTGCATTTGTGGTTTCATATGCATTCTGGTCTGACCTGCACACTTGTTTATGCTTGAACACTGCGCTTGTATATATTCACTATCACTTGCTCTTAGCTTGGAGTTGCATCACCATGCATATTTGAAACTCTGTTTTGTTGCATCTCTGTCCATTGGGTATTTGCTGCATTTTCAAACACTTTTTATGGTCTGGTTCCTTCATGATATTGTTCTTGTATCATTACTGTTGTTGTTGCTGATATATTGGTTCGGTCTGTCATTCGAGTTTGAGACTGTGGCGATTTCACTATGTACTTGAGAATGCACTACATATTTGGTTTGCTCCTTTTCTGGTTAGTGTTGCTGTTATGTTGATGGCTAGCCTTTGCTAGTTCATTCATGACATGTTGTCCTTGTGTGTTCATTGTTTGACCTTTGTTGTCACTGGTTCATTTGGTAGTAGCTGTTTTCACTGATGCTGCACTTGGTCTTGTTGTAACTGGACCTATAGCTTCCATCCATTTGATTTGAACTTGCAGTTAAGAACAGTTGCTTTTGATCTGTTATGTCTGCTGTCCTTTGAGTTATTTCTTGCATCATAGTCTGGTTGGTGAGTTATATTTGTGAACATTAACTTGGGGCAGATGCTATGTCTTTGTGCATTTCACTGTGTTCATTTGCTTCATGTCATACTATGTTGTTTCATTGCTGCACTTGAGTTTTGTTACTTGAGTTGCTTTGTTGAGTTCCATTTGACTTGACTGTACTTGTACAACTTCATTGTGGCTTGTACATGCTGTATTGTCTGGTCTGGTCTGCATACATGATTGTTGTAGTCCATTTTGCTGTTGGTCTTCGTTGCATTCATGCCATGCTGCCTTGTGTTGATTCCAGTTTCAACACTCGGGTTTGACCTTGTGCTCGTGTCGTGATTTTGAATATATTGCACGTGAGTTGAACCCGGCTTTTCATTTGGGTTTGCCCTGCGCTCACCTGTCCCTGTAATATTATCAAGTGTATATCGACGTGCACGGCCATGTGGCATGTACAGTGACACACTGTGCATGTCACATTGTTCGTGTATGTTGAATTCAAATGTGAATTATGACGAACAACCCAAATAACTGAGGCAAATCGTATTTTCAAAAATCATATTTCATTTTATATTGCAAAAATATTCCTTTTTCACCTTTACCGCGTTAGTGAATATTTTTGCAGATTGCTCAGATGCTGGACTCAAACTGGAATGCAGTTGAAGACAAAATACGAGTGTGAGTGATATGTAGTGAGGATATTAATGTAAATATAAAATCGTGATGTATTCAAAATTGTATATGTGTAATGAGAGTTTGAATTTGTACTATTCAATATTGTAATAAATATTTGTTTGAATAAAATTTCTGTTTGAATTCAAAATCTGTGTAACTTGTTCTGTTTGAATTCAAATTCTGTGTAATTTATTTTATTTAACAAATATTTATTTAATCTATGAAATGCAAAATAGTACAAAACCAAATACATTTAAATGAATATATATATATATATATATATATATATATATATATATGTTTATTATCATCAAACAAAAACATATAAACGCATATTCAACATTCTCCCCCTTTTGATGATAACAAACATATATTTAAGATTTTGACCTGTTAAATGTATTTGACCAATTTTATACTCTAATTGCTCCCCCTATTTAAATGCTTCCTCTCTACATGATGCTCCCCCTATATATATGCATACAAATAGAAATATTCAAATTAGCCTAGATGCAAATGAAAAATAATTTGACCTTTGCTTGATTTTATTTGACAAAAATCTTAACTTTTCTCTCCCCCTTTTGTTATCAGCAAAAGAATAATAGTGTTAGAGAAAAATAGAGATAAAGTGATCAATATTAATCCAACATTAAACTCAAATTGAATATAAATATTAAACTCCAACAAGAATCAAAAAAAAAAATCATAACTACCCTTGTTAGGCGCATATTCCACTTTTAGAATGAATGATGGAAATGATGTTCTAATATAAAATCATACAATTGTATCAACTTGTGGTACATTTATATCAGGAATTTGAATACCTACTAATCATACATAACCGTTAGGACTTTTAAATGAGATTAGTAGTATTCCAATTTAATTTTAAAAATGAAGTCAAGTATCTTCTAACCACGCATGACCGTGAGGACTTTTAAATGGGATTAGAATCAACTTGTCTATTAAATCAATTAATTTTGATATGCGTTCCATACATGCATAACCATAAGGACTTTTAAATGAGCATGGAAGCACATAATAAAAAATCCAAGTAATTCACCCATGCATAACCGTGAGGACTTTTAAATGAGAGTGAATACTTTGGATATTTATTTATTTTTAAAAAATATATGAAATGAAAAACAAATGTTCCCTGATTATAGTACCACGTATCGACCAACTATATATATGTTTTGATAAACCATGGTCGATAGAAATATGATAGATATAGAAATGGTCATGGAATCTTCACCCAACAAAAAGTTTTATAACTCTTGTTTGAATTCCTAAAGAAATTTTCCAAATATACTCTCTTGAGTAATGCGAGTTAAATATCAACACTTATCACCTTTTCAATCACTATTTATCTTTTTGATAATTAGCAGGGAGTCGGATTAGTCAAAATTTGTCATTTAAAATCAAATAAAAATGACTAATCTGAAAATATGGTCAAAAATGATTTTCTTGAAGAGCTTTTATGAGAAAAAAATTCTGCTAATTGAAAATTATTTGAAATGAAAAATATGCAGGTAATTTCTTTGAAAAACGATGCAGTTACTAAATGTCTCACCATAAATCACATTCAACTAGTAATTTTTCTATCAACTAGATTACCAGTGTAATCTGCATCTGAATTTCTCTTTTACTCCAAAATATCACTAACTATATTTGATAGACCAGATCATGAAGTGTGCATGAAAACTCAAACAGCATTCTAATTCGCATTCACTTGAATTTGGATTGAAGCCGTGTAAATAATCAGAAAATCGTGAATATAGAGTTAGTCGAATTATAACCAAATGCATTATCATCCAACAAATCACAATACTTAATCCAAACAAATATGTATGAAGTAATTCAAAGATTAGTGTTTTTGGCATAAATATAATTGGCCAACTATTTTGAATAAGTCAGAATCAAAGTCATCATCTTTTCATCATCTCGATATTGGCTGATTCAGAATATGGTGCAGATTATCACATTTAATATATCATTCAAATAAATATACCATTACCTGTTTTACCTTTACGATATTTTTCGTTGTTTATCCATTGTGATTCTGTCACCTTTATAATAGGCTAAGGAACTTTGCTTTGTCGCCCGTTGTGTTTCTGGAACAGCCAAAAATCCAGAAAACACTGTTGTTGTTCCTTAGCCTGCCACCACACCTACACGGGAAAAGATTTATGTGACCTATTTGTTTTTATAGGTCCATGGTAGTTAGTGGCAGAAGATTTAGAAAAATAATTTTGTGGAGACCCAAAACAATTTATATATGTTCCTTTTGGCACCCAAATTTGTTTAACTTTAAGAGATTTTATATTTGTGCCTTTTGGAACCCAAATTGGTATGGTTTTCACATGTTTGGGTCTATACCAACAATTTTTGTGATCGTGTCCATGTTTTCTACAAATTGTGCACGTGGAATTTTCTTGATTAATATTACTTTCAACATTTTCAGATTTATTATATCCAAGTCCTTGCCTAGCTGTATTAACAGTTTGCTTCCCTAATAGCAGATCTACGATTTCTCACTTTTTGAAAATTTATCTAAGGTTATTAACAATTGTTGGACTTGTATTTTGAGAGATTCATTTTCGTTCAATAATTGTGTGCACTTTTTGATAGAATTTTCTCTCCTAGTATTTTCATTCTCTTTCAAAATCAAAATTTCATTTTCAAGTGATTTTATATTAATTTCTGATTTTTTAATTTCTTCTTCGAATGTTGGACACTTATCACACTTAGGGATCCTACTTTGATAGGTTTTAACTAATTGGTCAAGTTGTTTATTTAAATCTATCAAAGTATCCTTTTGTGATTCAAGTTTGACATACTTCTCCCTAAGTCGTTCAAAACAACCATTCACTTCGTGGAAATATATGAGTAATTCCGAATGAGAAAGTTTTGATACCTCACTTGGCTCGTCATCATCACTGTCAGTTATTTCACCATGAAGACACAAGTCTACTTTTTCATCCTCACTGTTAGCACTTTGATTATCTTCATCACTTGTATTCCACTTGGCAGCAAAACTTCTCCTTTTTTATTTCTATTCAAAGTCGCGTCGATTTTGAGGATAATTGGGCTTGATGTGTCCGGGTTGGTTGCACCTATGACAGATGATCTTTTGTTCTTCTGGATTGTCCAATATTTTATTTATTCTGCTTTTCAATTTTCGATTTAAAGCTGAATTTCCGTATTTGTAGTTCCACCTTTTGACTTTCTTTATTATCAGCTCCAATTCTGCTGCTCCGTCATCATCATCATCACTATCACTTTCTATTGTTCATTTAAGAGCTATTGATTTCTTTCGAGTATCACCTCCTTCACGTTCTTCCTTGAATTTCATTTCTAGCTCATAAGCAGTGAGATTTCCGATGAGTTCTTCGACTTTCATTTGTTTCAAATCTTTTGATTCTTGAATGGCAGTCACTTTGGCTTCAAAACTTCGTGGAAGGACTATGAGGATTTTTCGGACTATCTCCAACTCTGTATATGGTTTTCCAAGGGCTTTTGATTTGTATACGATATTGGAAAGTCGTCCATGCATCTCTTTGACATTTTCTTCTTTTGCCATTGTGAAATTTTCGTATTCGCTGCTTAGCATGGCAAGGTGAGATTCTTTGACTTGAGATGTTCCTTCATGGGTCACTTCTAGTGTGTGCCATATTTCCTGTGCAGTTAGACAATGTGAGACACGATTAAATTCAAATTGATCCAATGAACAAATAATAGAATTCATAGCTCTAGCATTAGCATTTTGTAATTTATTTTCTAGTTTTGTCCATTGATCCATCGGTTTATCTATTTCCTGATTATCTAAAATTATAGTGGGTGATCTATAACCTGTCTCAACAATGTTCCAACCGTCAATGGTTTTCAGAAAAATTTTCATTCTATTTTTCCAATAAGCATATTCACCATTGAACATTGGTGGTCTAACTATGGAATGACCCTCAGCAAAAGCATTATCAAAAGAAGCCATTTTAAAAATTCAAATTTTTTAAAATAAAAGTTGGTTTTTGAAAAACGAATTTTTTAAAACAGAAGTTGACTTCTATTCCTAGCTCTGATACCACTTGTATGATCGATTTCACCCTAGAGGGGGGTGAATAGGGTGATAGTATAAATTATAAAAAATTAATTGCGGAAGCTTATAAAATAATTTCAACACAGATCACAGAATAGAAGTAGCACGGATAAAAGCATAATAAATGCAGAAATAGAACGACACAGAATTTACCCAGCTTCGGCAAAAACCTGCCTACGTGCTGCCCTCAAGGTTTCTACTAGAAATTAGATAGTCACAAGCTTACACACGTAAACTCGCGACACCCGCTACTGACTAACCTAACTCTACGCTCAAAACCCTGCCACAACTCAGCCACTGAGTTGCGAATTCTCAAGCTACGCCACTAGCTTGTCCCCTAGTCACACGACTAGAAAAAACAATGGTTTGAAAAGAGATTTAAAAATTAAAAACAAATTCAAAACTAAAAATAAGATAAAGCCCTTATTTATAAAAACTAAAGCCTTATTTAACAAACAAGGCTCCTTTTATAAAATGCGCCGGCCCAATTATTTTCTTTAACCCGAATTCTTTAACCTGAACTCTCTTTTATTTTCTTTGAGATAATATCGGCTTGTTCTTCTTTCTTTGTTCGATGAATTAGGGCTTCGTTCCCTTGTGGAAATTAGGGCTCTTCAAGTTAAGCCGCCGCTCTTGATTGCTGGTTGGTTGCCTTGTCGATCACTTGCTTGGAGTCGCGCTCGGCTGCTTCTCTTGATTTGTGAAATTAGGGTTCGGCTTCGGTTGCTTCGAGATAATTGAATTCGCCTTGGTATGTTATTTGTATCTTTTGCTTTCTGGTTTGATTGCTTGAATTCGATTGCTTTTTCATTCATGCCGATGATGATACTTGGGTACTCGTATTTATATGAATTCGAATACACTAATTAACTCGATACTTTCCTGAAATTCACTTTCGTGATGCACACGACTTTCCTGATGCATTCGATACTTACTTGATTCATACGGCTTTGTTTTGAGAACGTTCGATCCTTTTTGAATAACAAGGCAGAAACTTTCCTCTTTTTAATTGCTGACTATTTCAATAAAGATACGAATTTTTTTCTTTTTCCTGTTTCATGCATTCTGTAACTTGCTTCTCTGCTACTATATGCATTCATCAATGTTGGCATCTGCCTTGCATTTCTCGGTGAACTCCATTTCACTTTGTTGCATTTGGTCTCGAGTTTCACTGTTGCATGCACTTGTTGTCGCAGTATTGCAGTTGGGTTGCTGTACATATGAACTTGCATTCATTCGAGTTGTATTTACACCACCTCTTGAGCTTCAGTAATTGTACTCATTGTTTCTCGTCATTGACTTCTGTATATTTGGGCTTGTTGTTGTGTTGACTT
This sequence comes from Allium cepa, assembly GCA_030765085.1. NCBI lineage: Eukaryota > Viridiplantae > Streptophyta > Magnoliopsida > Asparagales > Amaryllidaceae > Allium > Allium cepa. The sequence goes on along the minus strand of CM060943.1, from coordinate 389,515,822 downwards.
GAATTGTGCATTTGTGGTTTCATATGCATTCTGGTCTGACCTGCACACTTGTTTATGCTTGAACACTGAGCTTGTATATATTCACTATCACTTGCTCTTAGCTTGGAGTTGCATCACCATGCATATTTGAAACTCTGTTTTGTTGCATCTCTGTCCATTGGGTATTTGCTGCATTTTCAAACACTTTTTATGGTCTGGTTCATTCATGATATTGTTCTTGTATCATTACTGTTGTTGTTGCTGATATCTTGGTTCGGTCTGTCATTCGAGTTTGAGACTGTGGCGATTTCACTGTGTACTTGAGAATGCACTGCATATTTGGTTTGCTCCTTTTTTGGTTGGTGTTGCTGTTATGTTGATGGCTAGCCTTTGCTATTTCATTCATGACATGTTGTCCATGTGTGTTCATTTGTGTTTGACCTTTGTTGTCACTGGTTTATTGTGGTAGTAGCTGTCTTCACTGATACTGCACTTGGTCTTGTTGTAACTGGACCTATAGCTTCCATCCATTTGATTTGAACTTGCAGTTAAGAACAGTTGCTTCTGATCTGTTATGTCTGCTGTCCTTTGAGTTATTTCTTGCATCATAGTCTGGTTGGTGAGTTATATTTGTGAACATTAACTTGGGGCAGATGCTATGTCTTTGTGCATTTCACTGTGTTCATTTGCTTCATGTCATACTATGTTGTTTCATTGCTGCACTTGAGTTTTTTTACTTGAGCTGCTTTGTTGAGTTCCATTTGACTTGACTGTACTTGTACAACTTCATTTTGGCTTGTACATGTTGTATTGTCTGGTCTGGTCTGCATACATGATTGTTGTAGTCCATTTTGCTGTTGGTCTTCGTTGCATTCATGTTATGTTGCCTTGTGTTGAATCCAGTTTCAACACTCGGGTTTGACCTTGTGCTCGTGTCGTGATTTTGAATATATTGCACGTGAGTTGAACCCGGCTTTTCATTTGGGTTTGACCTGTGCTCAACTGTCCCTGCAATATTATCAAGTGCATGTCGATGTGCACGGCCATGTGGCATGTACAGTGACACACTGTGCATGTCACATTGTTCGTGTATGTTGAAGTCAAATGTGAATTATGACGAACAACCCAAATAACTGAGGCAAATCGTATTTTCAAAAATCATATTTCATTTTATATTGCAAAAATATTTCTTTTTCACCTTTACTGCGTTAGTGAATATTTTTGCAGATTGCTCAGATGCTGGATTCAAACTGGAATGCAGTTGAAGCCAAAATACGAGTGTGAGTGATATGTAGTGAGGATATTAATGTAAATATAAAATTTGTGATGTATTCAAAATTGTATATGTGTAGTGAGAGTTTGAATTTGTACTATTCAATATTGTAATAAATATTTGTTTGAATAAAATTTCTGTTTGAATTCAAAATCTGTGTAACTTATTCTGTTTGAATTCAAATTCAAATTCTGTGTAATTTATTTTGTTCAACAAATATTTATTTAATCTATGAAAAGCAAAATAGTACATTACCAAATACATTTAAATGAATATATATATATATATATATATATATATATATATGTTTATTATCATCAAACAAAAACATATAAACGCATATTCAACACAAAAGTGCTAAAGATTCAAAAATCAAGTTGAAATCGAAAACAACTGCTGGTCGAATCAAACAATGCCAGAGCTATAGATACCCACTATAAATTCAAAACCGTGGTCATCGTAAAAATGCAACTTAAATCCACTGCCTCAAGTCAGAAAATATCAACATCGAACAAAAATCAAAATGACCGAAGTCAGATGTGTCACAAGAGAAGCTTTTGGACCAAGGCTATAATGCGCAAAAAAATGCAAACAAATGTATAGGGCCGAAGCCATGGAAATCACCAAATCACATATATATATCAAGTGACCGAAGTCAATGCGAGCCATACGAAACCAACATGCCCTCAGTTCATCAGAGAAAACAAGGCCGAAGCCAACAAGAAGGAATCGAACCAATCAAAAATCAACACCATATTTTTTTATAAAAAAAAACAACGGAGAAATTATCAACTCATAACAAAATCGAACGACCTAAGGAGGATGAAGTAGATGTGAGGGTCACTCATCTTTGCCTGGAGCGGTCGAGAATGAGGCGAAGCAAATCGATCGATCAAAGCTACTGGGTCGTCCGCCTTTGATTTGAACGAGTCAGAGACGCGGTGGTGAGGAACGAACAAGGTGAATTCGAAACCGTGGCGGCAAAAATCGATCAAAGCCCTGATCTTCAGAGGGGAACGAACGAAAATTTATCAAAGTCGCCATTTTTTTCTTTCGATTGGGTTTTTTTTTTTGAAATGAAGAGGGGTTTCGAACGAATATAAGAGAGAAGGGGAGACGTGATTTTGGGCGTGAGTTATGGCGTAGGTGACGGCGTGATTTTAGGAGAGGAAAACATGCTGCTGGAAAGATATCGGCCATGCTTTGCTTTCGACTGTGAAGGTACATATTATTTTTTTATATCTTTTTTTTTCATTTTTGAATTCAATTTGTTTTTTTCTCAACATCAATTTTTATTAACATGTTTTACAATTAGATTTTATACATGTATTTCGTATTGATAAAATTTATCCCATTTTATTTATGTTAAAGAAAAATGTTATTAAAACTAACCATCAATTTATTAATTTACATAAGTAATAATTCTTAAATCCAAATTATTTTTTCTAAGTCATTAGTTCTAATTTTAAATACAAATTTAATATCCAATTTCAAACTCAAATTCAAATTTTAACTCAACTTTTAATAGATTAAATTCTAAAATTTAATCGCCAAATTCATAGTTATATTGGGAATTCAAACTGAAGCATCATTCAAATATTTAAAACTAATTAAATATTTTCAATTTAAATCGTTCAAAATTCTGGGTCGTTACAATCTTCCCTCCTTAAAATAATTTCGTCCCGAAATTATAAGTTAGGAAAAATGATTGTTAAAATCTCACCGATATTTATACCCTACACAATTTCGTCAAGTTCGAAACTTATAAATAAATATAGGATTCATTCCATTTGGTTTATCTCACTAGCTTTGTTCATTGATTTCTATAATCAAGACACAAAAGTCTTTTACCAAAATTTTCAACTTACAAAACTCAGATTTAGACTTGAAATTCTTCATGCTAGAGATTTGCATATCATATATGCGACGATCCGACTTTCTACTCCCAGAAAATCGCATCATCTTGAAGAAAGAAAGGGATAGAAGAAGAAAAGAAAGAGAAAGAAGAAACAGAACAGCATCAGAGAACTCACAGCGGAACGAATAAAATATAATATCTAACATAAAATATTACATAGTATCTCATTACATCAGAGTACACAACTTAAACAACAGATAATAGACAGTTATAAACTTCTGTCTAACTATACAATTCAAGTATACAAGAACAGAACATATACTAAACAAACACAGCGGAACCAATATATAACTACACGTCGAATCCTCCTGCTCCATATCTCCTCCAGAATTCGTCAAGCAAACCTGAATCACTTGACTACTCATACATAATATGAGTACCCAAGGGTTTAATAAAACAGAAAATAAACACTCGGGTCAGACAGGGGTCTGGTGTGAGTAAACGGGTTAAAATTGCTTAACTTTAGAAAAAACTTTGAAAAGAAAAGGTATCACGTAAGACTTCCCACACATAAACATGGAAAAGTTTTTACCTTACGCTAACCAAAATATTTGATAGGAAATCCAGTGATATTATATAGTGTCTAGGGTTTTCAAGTAAATAAGAAATAGCCGAAATTGTTACATCTGTTAAATTCCAGCTACTAGCCACAAAAGTGGGTAATACAATCAAAACCGTAGGGTCTCGTAGGAAGAATGGGTTTCCATCAATGGAAGGGCTACTGGGGTACCGCCCGTCACACTACGTGGCCTAGATCAACGTACCGAGGAGTACTCCCACTCCCCTGCAACACAAGGCCGGAACCATCCCTTACTGGACAGTCCCGAACAAAACAACCCCGCAGTTGGCCGCGACCCAACTGCCCACACAGCCGAATAAAAAGGGACTTCTAGACAGGGAAAAATCTTGCTCTCCAGTGGGAGCTACCCACGAAGCCTTGCTGCACCTCCCCTGTTTTAGCCATTCCCGGTTGATGAGGCTTGAGGTTACGATTACCTTTATAGGTAACATTTATCTTAGAATGCTCATCGTCCACCTGACGATGTTCTGAAAGCATTCAATCCATACAAGTTCGTTCCGGGTTCGAACGAAACTGAAGGCACTATCCCGTTGCACTCATTATTTGAATCACTCTCAGAGTCAACGACCATAGCCCTTGCACTCTGATTCGCCATCTCGAATCTATAAGCACTATTTCGTCAAACTCTTTACGGAATCACCCACAGAGTTTTACCGACGTATAGCCCTTACACCTCGAGTCTTCACTTGCTCCACTTGGATTAACGACCTAACGTTTAATTGGAATCGATGTGGTTTTCAGATCCCAAATATGGAAACCCGATCCCGGTCTCATCGAAACCAAACGCCATTTTAATGTCCAAGTTGTACTTAAGGGTTTAAACAGTTTAACTTATATTCAGGATGATATGTAAACAGGTATATGAATCATATTATCACAAGAGATAATTCATAACAACCTTCATCTTCATAAACAACATATCACTTAACATATATATCCAAATCATCCAGTATCAAACCAATATCAAACATCCAATATCAACCAATCATCCACTACCAATTTCCAAATATTGATCATCCAATATCAATCAATTAACCAATATTAATCAATCATCCAAAACAGAATTGATTAACTCTTAATCACCTGGATTACCTAAATCCTTTTCATTTATTTATTCCAAATAAATAAATTAATCATCTCTAATGATCTTCTTTAATTAATCTTCCTTGAGTAATTATCTTTAATGACATTCAAGTAATTGTTCTTAACCATATTCAGTAATTAACCTTAATTACTATCATTAATCACAATAATTAATGATCATGCATTAATTAATTAACTATAATTAATTACATTAATTCTTAATTAATTACAATTAATTAATCACATTTAAATTAATTACTTATATTAATCAACCTTGATTAATATCACTAATTATATTAATTAATGATACTTATTAATTAATAATTACTTTAATTAATTAACTAATTAACTTATAATTAATTAACTCATTAATTCATAATTAGTAATTAACAATTTGTAATTACTTATCTTAATTAATTAACCTCTTAATTAATTAATTTCTAATTTAATTATATGAATCCTTGATTAATTAATCCAATTAATTAATCTTTAATTACTTTATTAATTAATTACAATTTTAATTAATTACCCTTAGTAATTGATCTTAAATTAATCACATTCATAAATTAATTAATTACATTAATTAATTATCTAAAATAATTAAGTAATTAACTCTTAATTACTTACATTAATAAGTCTTATTTGCTTCCTTAATTAATCACTTAACAAACAATTAACTTCATCATTAAATAATTCTTAATTCTTTAATTAATTACTTCATAATTAACTAACTTCAATACTTATATTAATCAATTCTTTAATTGATATCATTAAGTGATTAACCAATAATCACTTCAATTAATTACTCCATGAGTAATTATCATTAATTACTTCCATAAGTAATTAACTTCCTTAATTACATTCAACAATTAATCATTAATTACTTTATTAAGTAATTACACTTAATTAATCCATAGTTATGTGATTATTTAAATTTAAATAAATAATTAACTAATTATTTAAAATTAATTAAACAATTAATTAATTAACTTCTTAGATTTAGAAATCCTTAATTAATTAAGAAAACATTATTCTTAATTACCTTTTTTTACCTAATATCAAATTATTAAGTATCCTTAAATTTATATCCAAATAATTTATTTCCATAAATAGATTATTTGAATTTAAACAAATTCTAATAACCAAAACAATCTATTTGATTTACAATATTAACTTAAACTTTAACTGAAAAGAAAGCATTTAGAATCAGTTTGTGGTTTAAAACATTTTAATTATCTAATATAAAACTTACCTTTTTAATATAATTTGTAATCTTGTTTTTAAAACATTACTTTTTAAAATTTACTTTAAAACTTTTGATTTAAATTCAAATACTCCTTTTAAACTAAAATTCAAACTTTAATTAAGTAAAATTACTTTCAAAGAAATCATCTAAAATGTTTAAAAATTTGAAAGCAAAATTAAATTTATATTTCAAAGTTTGAATAACTTAATTTCAAAACAATCAAGTTTTAAACTTGGTTAAAATATTGAAGCTTGAACTTTCAATTATTTATACTCGAGTTGCCATTGCAACTTGACTTCAATCTATACCAACATAAATTGCTTGAAACTGTATATCATAATACAGTAAGTATCAAGAAACAAACCATCAGCAACCCAATAAAACACAAATCCAACTCGAGCTAGCCCCGAAGAAAAACCCAAACCTCTCATCTTCGAGTCACCCCCGAGACGCACGCGAACCTCCCTCTGAGAAAACTACGTCTTCCCCAAACTTCGAATTTCCAGAAACACGAGTTCACTCCTCAGAAAAAAACACGCTACCCACCATTAACATCCACTACAACCCTACTTCGAGGAAAACACGCGAAAACAAGAAGTCCAACCCGAGAGAAGCCTTCTTCTCCAATTCAAAAATTTCCAGTGTACACTATGTACACGCGTGCATATTGCACGGCGATCCAAACATCACTGAACCTCCCACCGGCCATCGCCATGTCGCCGATGACCACCACATGCCATCCCTCAACCGAGAACCCAAAACCCATCGTCGATTCAAAATTCAACCTTAAACTCGAACAACTGCTGGAACTTCGACCACAAAACTTCCCCTTTCCGATCACCACAACGTCGATGATCCATGCCGGCCTCTCCAGAACGTCGCCACAACCTTCATGCCACCATTCCCCATATCGCGCATGACTCTGGTCATATATCAGTGACGAAAATCCCAAGTTAGCATCGGCTTCAAAACACAAGAACTAAACCCTAGTTTTATCTAATTCACAAAATTTTGTCATTAGAAAAATTCTTAGACATTTTTCCTAAAATCTATAGCCTACAAGCAAGCTTCGATTCAAAAATCAGAACGAATTAATGTATATATCATCAGAAATCTACAGAATTTCCAATATTGCTCATTATTGCAAAACCCAACAATCACTTCACCAAAAATCCCGATTTTACTTCCTAAATCATCATCTTCAATGAATCCAAATTACTGAATTGTGATGATTTATTCTGACGTGTATATATTGTATTTACTGTGTTTCCCATTTAAAAATTATTTGTAATTTAAAAATTTCGCAAACTATTTTCAAAATTGCCTTCAAACATTAACAAACAATTTCCATCTAATCATCAAAGCCAAATAATAATGTTTATTGGGAGATTGGAATTTTGAAAATTGATCATATCTGAAACAACAAGGAACAGAGAGTTAATAAAAACATAGATCCTTTCACATATATAAAAACATATCTGTAAATTCAATGTTATAAATTCTGAATGACTTTCAGGCAACCCTAGTATCAAATCTCAAATTAACACATGCAATAAAAATTAGAATTCAACTTATCTGTTTTTAAAAAATAATTTACTCACCTGTGATATAAATGCAGAGCAGGTTTTCTTTTTCCCTAGGTTTGAACTTTAAATTTGTAAACTGTTGATTTTCATTGCATGCTTCTAATTGTTGATGTTGAAATTGCAGTTGGACTTGCATGTTGAAAACTTCTTAAGAATTTGCAGGTTTGAGCCTTATTTGAATGCAGGTTTTCACTTTGCAGGTTGAAGATGAATTTAGAAATGCAGACTTCAAGTTGAAGGTTGATTGCAGATTGGAATTGAATTGCAGGTTGAAGATTTATTTTTGAAATTTATTTTCAGATTTAAGATTTTTTTTTCTGATTTAGCCATTAATGTTCAGATGAAGATAGAAAATAGGAATTTGAAGCGGAAGAGAAAAGTGTTTGTGAGGAAACTAGTTTCTTCTAAAATTTTATTAAAAATTAAAATTAATATGTTGCCACTTGTCATAAATTTGAACAAATGTCATTTAATTTGTTTAATAGCTTTACATGTGTTAAATTCTTGCATAATTGTATTAAAATCCTTATTACAAAGAAAATTATATTTTATATTTAATTTAGCAATTACTTACATATGTATATATATAAGTTTACCTTTAAAAGTAAATGTTTCAAAACTAATATAAATAATTTCTTTGTATTTTAAAAATCTAAAACCATTATACATATGCATTTATAACCATTTTAAAATTTAAACATTTTATAAGAGAACAAAACAAAACATTAATTAAATTCTTTTTACACTATCATATTAACAATTGTCTTATAATTTGAAACAATTGAATTAATTCTAAATTAACTTTTGAAAAATATCAAGTTTTAAAACAAAGATTTAATTTATAATATTCATTCATACATCAGTTATTAATATATTAAATTCAAAGCAAAATCAAATTATAACATATACATACATATACATTACAATTTGAAAATTAATCTTTAAATTTGAAACAAAAGATCTCCTATTCACAATATATATCAAATATATATTATAAACAGAATAAATATTTATTAGCTTTGAGAAACAAATCTTATCAATATTGCCATATTAAAAATTCATTGACCTTTAAAAAGAATAAATTAGCCAATTTTAAATTAAAATTATAAAGAAAATTATCAAACCAATTAAATTATTAACACAGATTATTAAATTTATATTGCCCAAAATTCCGGGTCGTTACAATCCTTCCCCCTTAAAAGAATTTCGTCCCCGAAATTTAAAAGCAAAGGTAATTTAATAATCCAGTACAGATTTTGATTTAAATTAGCAAAGCATTCCTAACAACCAGTAACTATCATCCATAGCAATCAAATAACAAACAAACTTAACTAATTATTCGGGCACAAATCAGAATACATCTCTAATACTATCTCGAGTTTCCCAAGTATAAATCACCGGGAGACTCGCTCTACAAAAGCCAACAAACTAACTATACTACCAAAAATCCAGAGCTCCTCTCATCTCTAGATCCTTCAATCTGAACAGAACATTAGACTACACTCAGATCCAGCTCAACATCCAACTCCAACTGAACTACAGATTCAACAACCAATCAATGAATCATACATGTATTCCCTCAAAGATACGTGATACATAATGAATTCCAGATATCCAAACTGGCAATTCAATCTTATCCTATCAAAACACAGATAAGAAATCTCAAATGCCACAGTTCTAACCAACTAATCTTATCCAATATCTGTTCTCTAAACCAAAGAAGTTGAACAACACTGAAGTCTCCAACTTCAAATACCAAACTCCTTATCTCATATCTGTATAACTCAACAGACAATCCAAGGCTGCCAATCTCTTTTGATCAGCTCAACATATGCGGATACTTCCAGAAACAACTAGACCAAAACAAACACTTCCTGGATCCTATCCAACATAAAAGCCTTCCAAAATCCGTCGAAATCCAAAACACAAGTTCTACTCCTCAAGCAATAGCAATCTGAACTTGTTTCCTTCCTTGCACAGCAGCTACCTCGCTTCCACTGCACAACTCTGATTCTAAAATAGATGAGAGTACTGCTGATGAACACGAATACAAACTTATCCAATATATCCGGAAAACTTTGTTCATCAAATCCATAAAAATCTGAGTGACTCATCTGACTCAGTCACACATCCTCAAACAAAATCCTATTCCAAAAGCTAAATCAGCCCAATTCCAATTCCACAAATAATTCTGAGCTGCTATACCAACTCTCCTTTCTCCAAGAACCATCCAACTTCCAGACTAACCACCAGTATCGCTTCTGGAACCAAAACAATATGGAACTCAACTCCAGATGCTGAAAAACTCCTGATTACATCAGTAGCTCCTACCCACATGAGAACCCTCAGCCTCAAACAACAGATCACCTAAGATAGCTTAAGAAAATTCCCAACTAATCGCAAGTCACTTTTGCGATCCTACCTAGTTCGGACTCTAAAAGAAACTGTCCTCACTTTACCAATTAGAACAGCCTAAAGCTTTTCCAAACAAGGTTTACCCTTCAGAAAACATCACCACCTTCAGTCCGGACCGCTGAAAGAGAACTACAAAGATTTCCCAACCATCGGAGAAACAACCAACACTGCTGCTTCTAAACTCTAACTTGATAATACTGCGAAGCTAAAAGATCTCCTTGATAGCACACCGAACACTTCGAGCAGAAACTGCTACCACAGCTAACCAAAGATTTCAAATCCAAAGGCTTCTCCAAAACCAAAACCATCAACAAACCACACAACTGACTTCCAAGATGGAAGACAACTTCTTAAGAAACTCGGACTCCAAACCAAGCATCCACAACTCACTTACCTTAAGGAATAACAATGAGACCATGCCTGCAGAGAAACAACTCATAGACCTTAGCCTCATATTCCAAAACAGCCAACCTCCATGCTAAAGATCCAGACAACTTATATACAGACGAATCTTCTCTGCGGCAGGTAAAGGCTGCTCCTCAACCACTACTAAAACTGCTTCAGGAGAAAACATCTTCAGAAAATATCCATGGATACTGCATCTCATCACGTAGTTATCAAGATACCATTACTTACTTCTGCACTTCCGATAGATCCAAACTCAAGAATAATTCGCTCACCCGAGCGAAATCTAAACTTACACTTCCAGAATAAACTCCGAATCTTTTTTTAAAAGATTTCCTTCGGAATTCAGAGAAATCCTTACTTCCAAATTACAAATCTCACTCGAGACGGTATTAGGTCTACAGTCTCGACAAATACTTCCAACCTCAAACATATGGACCTTTCCATTAGTGGTAGTCGTGTTACACACACACACCACCACTCCATCCATCTACCTCTAAAACTTATGTTGGAAAATCCGTACAGATAACCCAATAGATTAGGTAGACATATATATATATATATATATATATATATATACATATACATATATAGTTATATATAAAAATTACAAGTATGCTCTCTCAAGAAAGACACTACTACAGAGCCTAGGTATTCACTCAACCTAATGCTCCCTAAAGAAAGACACATTTCAGAGCCTAAGTATTCACTCAGCCTAAAGCTCTGATACCAAGTGCGACGACCCGACTTTCTACTCCCAGAAAATCGCATCATCTTGAAGAAAGAAAGGGATAGAAGAAGAAAAGAAAGAGAAAGAAGAAACGTAACAACATCAGAGAACTCACGGCGGAACGAATAAAATATAATATATAACATAAAATATTACATAGTATCTCATTACATCAGAGTACACAACTTAAACAACAGATAATAGACAGTTATAAACTTCTGTCTAACTATACAATTCAAGTACACAAGAACAGAACATATACTAAACAAACACAGCAGAACCAATATATAACTACACGTCGAAGCCTCCTGCTCTATATCTCCTCCAGAATTCGTCAAGCAAACCTGAATCACTTGACTACTCATACATAATATGAGTACCCAAGAGTTTAATAACACAGAAAATAAACACTAGGGTCAGACAGGGGTCTGGTGTGAATAAACGGGTAAAAATTGCTTAACTTTAGAAAAACCTTTGAAAAGAAAAGGTATCACGTAAGACTTCCCACACATAAATATGGAAAAGTTTTTACCTTACGCTAACCAAAATATTTGATAGGAAATCCAGTGATATTATAATAGTGTCTAGGGTTTTCAAGTAAATAAGAAATAGCCGAAATTGTTACATCTATTAAATTCCAGCTACTAGCCACAAAAGTGGGTAATACAATCAAAACCGTAGGGTCTCGTAGGAAGAATGGGTTTCCATCAATGGCAGGGCTACTGGGGTACCACCCATCACAGTACGTGGCCTAGATCAACGTACCGAGGAGTACTCCCACTCCCCTGCAACACAAGGCCGGAATCATCCCTTACTGGACAGTCCCGAACAAAACAACCCCGCAGTTGGCCGCGACCCAACTGCCCACACAGCCGAATAAAAAGGGACTTCTAGACAGGGGAAAATCTTGCTCCCTAGTGGGAGCTACCCACGAAGCCTTGCTGCACCTCCCCTGTTTTAGCCATTCCCGGTTGATGAGGCTTGAGGTTACGATTACCTTTATAGGACACATTTATCTTAGAATGCTCATTGTCCACCTGACGATGTTCTGAAAGCATTTAATCCATACAAGTTCGTTTTGGGTTCGAACGAAACCGAAGGCACTATCCCGTTGCACTCATTATTGGAATCACCCTCAGAGTCAATGACCATAGCCCTTGCACTCTGATTCGCCATCTCGAATCTATAAGCACTATTTCGTCAAACTCATTACAGAATCACCCATAGAGTTTTACTGACGTATAGCCTTTACACCTCGAGTCTTCACTTGCTCCACTTGGATTAACGACCCAACGTTTAATTGGAATCGATGTGGTTTTCGGATCCCAAATATGGAAACCCGATCCCGGTCTCATCGAAACCAAACGCCATTTTAATGTCCAAGTTGTACTTAAGGGTTTAAACAGTTTAACTTATATTCAGGATGATATGTCAACAGGTATATGAATCATATTATCACAAGAGATAATTCATAACAACATTCATCTTCATAAACAGCATATCACTTAACATATACATCCAAATCATCCAGTATCAAACCAATATCAAACATCCAATATCAACCAATCATCCACTACCAATTTCCAAATATTGATCATCCAATATCAATCAATTAACCAATATTAATCAATCATCCAAAACAGAATTGATTAACTCTTAATCACCTGGATTACCTAAATCCTTTTCATTTATTTATTCCAAATAAATAAATTAATCATCTCTAATAATCTTCTTTAATTAATGTTCCTTGATTAATTATCTTTAATTACATTCAAGAAATTGTTCTTAACCATATTCAGTAATTAACCTTAATTACTATCATTAATCCCAATAATTAATGATCATGCATTAATTAATTAACTATAATTAATTACATTAATTCTTAATTAATTACAATTAATTAACCACATTTAAATTAATTACTTATATTAATCAACCTTGATTAATATCATTAATTGTATTAATTAATGATCCTTATTAATTAATAATTACTTTAATTAATTAACTAATTAACTTATAATTAATTAACTCATTAATTCATAATTAGTAATTAACAATTTGTAATTACTTATCTTAATTAATTAACCTCTTAATTAATTAATTTCTAATTTAATTATATTAATCCTTGACTGATTAATCTAATTAATTAATCTTTAATTACTTTATTAATTAATTATAATTTTAATTAATTACCATTAGTAATTGATCTTAAATCAATCACATTAATAAATTAATTAATTACATTAATTAATTATCTAAAATAATTAAGTAATTAACTCTTAATTACTTACATTAATAAGTCTTAATTGCTTCCTTAATTAATCACTTAACAAACAATTAACTTCATCATTAAATAATTCTTAATTCTTTAATTAATTACTTCATAATTAATTAACTTCAATGCTTATATTAATCAATTCTTTAATTGATACGATTAAGTGATTAACCAATAATCTCTTCAATTAATTACTCTATGAGTAATTATCATTAATTACTTCCATAAGTTATTAACTTCCTTAATTATATTCAACAATTAATCATTAATTACTTTATTAAGTAATTACACTTAATTAATCCATAATTATGTGATTATTTAAATTTAAATAAATAATTAACTAATTATTTAAAATTAATTAAACAATTAATTAATTAACTTCTTAGATTTAAAAATCCTTAATTCATTAAGAAAACTTTATTCTTAATTAATTTTTTTTTTTTTTACCTAATATCAAATTATTAAGTATCCTTAAATTTATATCCAAATAATTTATTTCCATAAATAGATTATTTGAATTTAAACAAATTCTAATAACCAAAACAATCTATTTGATTTACAATATTAACTTAAACTTTAACTTGAAAGAAAGCATTTAGAATCAATTTGGGGTTTAATACATTTTAATTATCTAATATAAAACTTACCTTTTTAATATAATTTGTAATCTTGTTTTTAAAACATCACTTTTTAAAATTTACTTTAAAACTTTTGATTTAAATTCAAATACTCCTTTAAACTAAAATTCAAACTTTAATTAAGTAAAATTACTTTTAAAGAAATCACGTTAAATGTTTAAAAATTTGAAAGTAAATTCAAATTATATTTCAAAGTTTGAATAACTTAATTTCAAAACAATCAAGTTTTAAACCTGGTTAAAATATTGAAGCGTGAACTTTCAATTATTTATACTCGAGTTGCCATTGCAACTTGACTTCAATCTATACCAACATAGATTGCTTGAAACTGTATATCATAATACAGTAAGTATCAAGAAACAAACCATCAGCAACCCAAATAAAACACAAATCCAACTCGAGCTAGCCCCGAAGAAAAACCCAAACCTCTCATCTTCGAGTCACCCCGAGATGCACGCAAACCTCCCTCCGAGAAAACTATGTCTTCCCCAAACTTCAAATTTCCAGAAACACGAGTTCACTCCTCAGAAAAAAAACACGCTACCCACTATTAACATCCACTACGACCCTGCTTCGAGGAAAACACGCGAAAACAAGAAGTCCAACCCGAGAGAAGCCTTCTTCTCCAATTCAAAAATTTCCAGTGTACACTATGTACACGCGTGCATATTGCACGGCGATCCAAACATCACCGAACCTCCCACCGGCCATATCCATGTCGCCGATGACCACCACATGCCATCCCTCAACCCAGAACCCAAAACCCATCGTCGATTCAAAATTCAACCTTAAACTCGAACAACTGCTGGAACTTCAACCACAAAACTTCCCCTTTCCGACCACCACAACGTCGATGATCCATGCCGGCCTCTCCAGAACGTCGCCACAACCTTCACGCCACCATTCCCCATGTCGCGCATGACTCCGGTCACATATCAGTGACGAAAATCCCAAGTTAGCATCGGCTTCAAAACACAGGAACTAAACCCTAGTTTTATCTAATTCACAAAATTTTGTCATTAGAAAAATTCTTAGACGTTTTTCCTAAAATCTATAGCCTACAAGCAAGCTTCGATTCAAAAATCAGAACGAATTAATGTATATATCATCAGAAATCTACAAAATTCCCAATATTGCTCATTACTGCAAAACCCAACAATCACTTCACCAAAAATCCTGATTTTACTTCCTAAAATCATCATCTTCAATTTCTAATATGTTCTTGAATTCAAATTACTGAATTGTGATGATTTATTTTGACATATATATATTGTATTTACTGTGTTTCCCATTTAAAAATTATTTGTAATTTAAAAATTTCACAAACTATTTTTAAAATTGCCTTCAAACATTAACAAACAATTTCCATCTAATCATCAATGCCAAATAATAATGTTTATAGGGAGATTGGAATTTTGAAAATTGATCATGTCTGAAACAACAAGGAACAGAGAGTTAATAAAAATATAGATCCTTTCACATATATAAAAAAATATCTGTAAATTCAATGTTATAAATTCTGAGTGACTTTCATGCAACCCCAGTATCAAATCTCAAATTAACACATGCAATAAAAATTAGAATTCAACTTATCTGTTTTTAAAAAAAAAAATTTACTCACTTGTGATATAAATGCAGAGCAGGTTTTCTTTTTCCCCAGGTTTGAACTTTAAATTTGTAAACTGTTGATTTTCATTGCATGCTTCTAATTGTTGATGTTGAAATTGCAGTTGGACTTGCATGTTGAAAACTTCTTAAGAATTTGCAGGTTTGAGCCTTATTTGAATGCAGGTTTTCACTTTGCAGGTTGAAGATGAATTTAGAAATGCAGACTTCAAGTTGAAGGTTGATTGCAGATTGGATTGAATTGCAGGTTGAAGATTTATTTTTGAAATTTGTTTTCAGATTTAAGAGATTTGTTTTCTGATTTAGCCATTAATGTTCAGCTGAAGATAGAAAATAGGAATTTGAAGAGGAAGAGAAAAGTGTTTGTGAGGAAACTAGTTTCTTCTAAATTTTTATTAAAAATTAAAATTAATATGTTGCCACTTGTTGTAAATTTGAATAAATGTCATTTAATTTGTTTAATAGCTTTACATGTGTTAAATTCTTGCATAATTGTATTAAATCCTTATTACAAAGAAAATTATATTTTATATTTAATTTAGCAATTACTTACATATGTATATATATATAAGTTTACCTTTAAAAGTAAATGTTTCAAAACTAATATAAATAATTTCTTTGTATTTTAAAAATTAAAACCATTATACATATGCATTTATAACCATTTTAAAATTTAAACATTTTAAAAGAGAACAAAACAAAACTTTAATTAAATTCTTTTTACACTATCATATTAACAATTATCTTATAATTTGAAACAATTGAATTAATTCTAAATTAACTTTTGAAAAATATCAAGTTTTAAAACAAAGCTTTAATTTATAATATTCATTCATACATCAGTTATTAATAGATTAAATTCAAAGCAAAATCAAATTATAACATGTACATACATATACATTACAATTTTTCAAAAGATCTCCTATTCACAATATATATCAAATATATATATTATAAACAGAATAAATATTTATTAGCTTTGAGAAACAAATCTTATCAATATTGCCATATTAAAAATTCATTGACCTTTAAAAAGAATAAATTAGCCAATTTTATATTAAAATTATAAAGAAAATTATCAAACCAATTAAATTATTAACACAAATTATTAAATTTATATTGCCCAAAATTCCGGGTCGTTACAATATATTTTTCCAAAGCTGTGGACTTTCAAGATATTTTAAAAGATCTTCTTGCTTAATTCAGTTAGGTTGGAATTATGTAATTCTAATTTCAGACTATTGATTTGCTATCTAAAGTTTTGAAAATACTTGCTAACTCGAAGTTTAACAAGTCTATCGTCGTTCTTACAGACATTAGGCATACGCTGGCCAGGCGTAGGACTAAAAATCTCCAAGTACTAAATATACTTGCTTCAACTCCCAGTGAAAATACTTTTAAAAATTCTTTTAAAAATGGATATGGAAAGCATGTTCCCCCATGGATCACAACTTTACCCGGCGGTTACGCTACTATCCCAGTAGAAACGCTTGTAATCTGTAGATTTCACATCTCTTGAATTTCGCCATGGTTGTTGCCATAGATCGCGGTTCACATGGAGGTTTCGCTACTGTCCCAATAGAAACGCTTGTGACCGTAGGCATCTCGCCCCTCAAATTACGCTTTGCCCTCTAGATCGCAGTTTACGCGGTGGTTGCGCCACTATCCCAGTGGAAACGCTTGTAACTGTAGGCATCACGCCCCACGAATTACGCCAGCATACATCATCAATTCACATGATCCCATCACGATGATCCATCATGAGGGATTCTAGTCCAAATGGACATTCCAACTTATGGAAATTCTACGTAGCTACGATTTTCAAATGGACACTCACACCGAGTTCCAATCACCTTCACAAATTTTAAATGGAAGGTACATTTCCATATCCTCAGTTTAGAAAACATAATATCATATACATATAGTACTTCATTTCACATTTCGTACATATCATACCTATGTAAACTTACATAGGATTTTCATAATAATGACTTTCCAAACTGATGGTTTTCGAATTATTATACTCACATATATAAGTTACGAAAACCACAATATCTCATATTCATAACAAATAGAGGATTTCTAAATTTTCCATCTCGTTACCGATTTAAAATTTTCCTCTAAATCGATTTGAAAATTTAAGGTTATCTCAAACCCAATTCACATTCATAATTCAATTCTTTATCGACTTCACATTCGATTTGGATTTCACGTTACATCGTCAATTCTCAACACATAATTGATGTCTACCGATATATAACCTCTAAGCTCGTACGTCTCAGAGAAGGGTGTATATAGCTAAAAGAATAAATTCTCCGTCCACCAAACAGATATATATTTAATAGAGATCAATTGTTATGTCATCAATTCACAACGTTAGACATATAATCCAAATCGACTATCCGAAATTCAAAGCTCAACTTATATTGTTTTTGGTGTCGAAGTTAAACTCAATTTAACTCAAGATTCAATCTTTTTGGAAAAAAAATTCAAGTTGAACTAATTATTCAAATTTCCCATTTAACTTTTTCAACTTCGACTTAATTCATAGTTTGAATTCCGCATACTTTTCACAATATTGGTTTTAAACCGATTTCAAATTTCTCAAAAATATCTTTACAAGATGTATAATTTTCCACACTTAACCATTTGAAACAAATTTCAAATATTTACTTTTAAATTTATCTTTAAAAGATAAAATTTCAAACCTTTCATTTCATATTGGAAAACATTTCCATACTTATTTAATAATAAGTAATTCACAAATCCATTTATTTTCAACACTTGGAAAATATTCAATATACTTAAATCATAATTAAGTATATATTTCATTCTTTAAGGAAGGCGTTCTTTTAAACACATTATTTGAGTCAAAACGAATGTTGCGTAAAACATTATTACGACGACCCAAAATCAGTAGTATAGGGATTCGAATTTAAGATAGATATATAAATCCCAATACTATAAACAACATTTCCTTTCGGAAACCATTTACTATAACAACAGTGTTATAGTCCACCATTTCCTTATTTCTCGAAAACGTCTATTTCAACAATGAATGTTGAAATCTATGTATTCGAAGTTAATATATTTTAAAACATCTTTAAAACCATTTGTCAACTTCAACTTAATTCATAGTTTGAATTTCTCATACTTTTCACAATATTAATTTTAAACCGACTTCAAACTTTTCAATGTTAAGTTTTTCACTTAATTTAATTTTCCACACGTTTAAATTCAAATTCATCACTGAATTTATTAAACCTATTATGGATTATCATGTTGACAACTTCAAATTTGAAATCTAAATTCTACTTGAACTTTGCATTTGCTTTTCTATTTCCAAAAATAATCAACTAGTTCTTTAGTAAGTCATTCATCGACTTGGT
The DNA here is from genome assembly GCA_030765085.1 of Allium cepa. Classification (NCBI taxonomy): domain Eukaryota; kingdom Viridiplantae; phylum Streptophyta; class Magnoliopsida; order Asparagales; family Amaryllidaceae; genus Allium; species Allium cepa. The sequence continues at coordinate 389,496,679 of CM060943.1, read as the reverse complement.
TCCATTAAATTTATATTTCCACAATAACCATTTTAGGCATTAGTTTAAACTTGAAATATAATCTTTACATCAAAATTACTTTGATTCCTACAGTTAAGTCAACAAATAAACTTCCTTCCCAAGATGCTATTTCATTAAAATATTACCTTCCGTACAAAATTATACATAACTTAATACTTTTAAAAGATGTACATAGAAGATAGTGGATTACAAAAGATAGTATTACAAAATATATTGATTGCTTCAAATATACTGATTGGTTTAAGATTCAGAATTATTAAGGACTATCGACTTCCTATCCGGTAGTACGCATCTTTTCCAAACCTTCATCTTCGGATTGCACTATTTCAGGTTGTATTAAAGGAGAATTAACACATTCAAAATCTACATGTCCCCAATCCCTACAGTTCCCGCAAAAATATGAGATGTTTCCATCCTTATCTATCACCTTTACACTTTTCGCTCTAGCTGGTCGGGCTATAGCTTGCTTTCCATGCTGTCTTTCGGTGCAGTTTCTGGCTATATGTCCAGTCTGACGACAATGGTAGCAGATTGTCAATATATCGACGGGTAAATCGAGTGCGCGTTTCTTCCTTTTCACTTTAGGGCAATGACTAAGAAAATGCCCTTTCCCCCGACATTTAAAACACACAATCTCAGGACGAGCGAACCGGTCATCCACATTCCTTTTCTTTCTCCTCTCTCGGCACATAACGGCATAATGTCCCTTTTTATGACATCGATAGCAAATAACCTTATCATATGGACAAGGTGCTTGCCTTTCACTGAATCTCCTTTCAATTTCTGCATGTGCCGCTTCTGCTTCTCTACGAGCAGTTGCTCTTTGTTCATGGCGTGCTGCTTTTTGTACTTTGGTTTTTGCCATTATAATTAACAAGATGTTTTCGAAGTTTCCTACAAATATTTGCAATCCTTATGAGTAGAGGTTGGATCATTCAATCATTTTCCCAAGACATATACTTTAATATTTTATTCACTGTCCAAAATCGTGAATATACTTTGTTAACCAATTTCATCATTTCTACATTATATATATATATATATATATATATATATATATATATATTAAAGGATTATCCACTGTCCAAAATCGTGGATATAACTCCTTTAATAAGCTATAACAATTTACTTATCAAATTCCCAAGTTATAGTTCAATGATCCCCTTGGCTATACTAAACTGACATGTCTTTTTATTTCCCAATTTTTATTTTGGAGATATTCAAAATATTTGATTTAAACCAATTCACTTAACTTATATTTTATTTTTCATAAATCTCAGCAATTCGATAATGGGTTTTCGAATGATCGGGACTCAAATCTAAGGAGACCTTATCGAAGAGAAACTATCGTAAACCTAAATTTAGAGAGGGGAATTTCCGAAAAGAATTTGAATTTTTCAAAATAACTTTTATTTTCAAAGAAAACAATTTTATACTTCTTTAGATTTGAAAAACGTTTTCTTTAAAGTGATTCTAGTAACTATTCATATTAAACATCATAAACTGAGCTTTGTATAAACCAAAGCTCTGATACCACTTTTGTAACGACCCGCCCTTCTGACCGCTCTAGTCGGTAATTAAACCAACTTGAAACGTTCAAAATGACAGATTGTTATTCAATTTATAGAGTTTAAACAGAATCAGCCATAGAAACACATAATAATTATATTTCACATTATGAATTTTTCTTACATATATCAGAGTTTGTACAATGCATTAATTTATACAACGGAATTTTTCTTTAAGTACAAAAATAAATCCCCGAAAAGTTTAAAGTGAAGCGTTTCCCCCTCTCTCTAACTTCGTTGCCTGAAAATCTTCAAGCTGTAAAATACTCGGTCTGACCCGAGCATTACATTCAAAAGAAAATAATACACGGGTCAGTCTAATTCAAACTCAGTTATTAGTGCATAGAGGCAATAATAATTAAATAACAATTAGACGACAGTCAAAGATAAATTCACTTATCCGATCCTTTAACAAGGAATCGGATAACGGTAAATATAACACTTAACAGTGTTAAAACAACAAATCAGTAGATTCAAATTTCCAACACAGATAGATTGAAGGATTGTTAATGAAGAAAATTTAGAAAACAACAGAATTGCCAAAACGGCAATTAACTACAAAATCATCAAAATGCGATTCAAAATATATTGAATTGGCAAAATAAAATAAATTTCAATCAATAGAAAACATCATTTAAAACATCAAGTCTAGTAGGGCTGCAGTACACGCACATGTGCACGGCCTCGCCACAACAACGTGTTAACTCTGTGTGGCTGTAGTTCATGCTTGCGTGCACTGCCTCGCCACTACTGTAATGAAATATGCAAAAGATCATAAATCAAAACAAAATAGTATATCAATAAAAGCCATGCCGTGTGGCTGCAGTTCACGCTTGCGTGCACTGCCTTGCCACTGTCGTGATGATGTGCTCAAAAGATCAACGAACCAAAATCAATGAAGGTTCAAATATCAATTCAAAATGTGGATACTGCGTGGCTGCAGTTCACGCTTGCGTGCACTGCCTCGCCACAACAACATGTGAAATCATCACAACATAGAATACTATCAGAAATCAAAGTTGCAGAGGTCAAGTCAGTGCTACCGTGACTCAACGCAACTGCAAATAAAACTAATAGTATAACGGGCTAGAAATTCAAGTGAAAATCCACTATCAAAAATCCAGACTGCAGTTAAACAGGCCCAAATCAAACTTCAACCAAATGCAAAAGGTCAAGTTAGTGACTCAACGCAACTGCAACACCAAAACCCATGCAACATGGCAAGGTCGAAATGCAACTGTTTTGCATATACTCAAGTAAACTCAAGAAACAAGTTTCCAAACAACTCATGGCTGCACACTTCAACAAGTGTGATATTTTATATAAAATGAAAGTGCGGCCACTACTTGGACTCAAGGGCAAACTGCAACAAAAATGCAGCCACCACAGGTATCCAAGGGCACAGCAAAAATATACAACTACCATACTGGAAACACAAAAGTGCAAGCTACAACTCAATGATGCAATGTTATTAATATGTATCAATATACTCAAAGGAAGTCAACAACATCTGGAGTGAATGCAAGTAAATGCAAACACAACATAGCAGTATGGAAGTGACATTGCAACTAGTAAAAATGTAGATGCAAGTGAACGCAACAGTATGAAACAGTGTGAAAACTGCAGGTCGAAACAAAGTAGCAAAGAAGAAGACCAGACAAATATCATAATGAAAATTCCCAGCATCAAGGCAAAATGAAACAGTAAAGGCACATGGATGTGCAGGCCGAAGAAGAGGGAAAAAAATGCAGCTCAATATGCAAAAAAGTTTGGAAATCACTTACAACTGAACCAAGCACAACTATAAATGCACAGCAAAATGACTCTAGCTTGGTACAATTCCAACCGTACATGTACATACACATACATATGTATGCATGTACATATATGCAGATTTGAATAACAGGTGACAAAGCAAGGTCACAATTCATCAACAACTGAAATAAGCAAATATCAAATGAGAGAGTGCATATATGAATATCAATACAATAGAAACTAGAACAGAGACTACAAAGTAAACTAGCAAAGGCAAAGTAAAAAATGTCTACCATACATATGAATCAATTTCATATGTACAACAAACACCCAAAACAAGTGTCATGAACCAACAGAAGCAATCGAAGTGCAACCGTGGAACAACAGATGATACAAGAACCAAATGGTTTAGTGATGCACGGCCAAGATAGCAACAACAAAAATGGCTCAATCAATATGTGCACAGTAGGATTAAACTCACTTCCCATGATAAAGCAGACTCGAGTATACTGCAGTACAGTGTACATATATGCAAGCAAAGATTCAAAGAATCATTATACAGTGGAAAAGAACAGTTAAGTAAAATCTTAAGTCAATGTCGTGTACATCCAGCTGCTACAGGGATGAACAAAAGTGCCAAAGATTCAAAAATCAAGTTGAAATCGAAAACAACTGCAGGTCGAATCAAACAATGCCAGAGCTACAGATACCCACTATAAATCCAAAACCGTGGTCACCGTAAAAATGCAACTTAAATCCACTGTCTCAAGTCAGAAAATATCAACATCGAACAAAAATCAAAACGACCGAAGTCAGATGTGTCACAAGAGAAGCTTTTGGACCAAGGCTATAATGTGCAAAAAAATGCAAACAAATGTATAGGGCTGAAGCCATGAAAATCACCAAATCACACACACACACACACACACACACATATATATATATATATATATATAAATATATATCAAGTGACCGAAGTCAATGCGAGCCATACGAAACCAACATGCCCGCAGTTCATCAGAGAAAACAAGGCCGAAGCCAACAAGAAGGAATCGAACCAATCAAAAATCAACACCATATTTTTTTTATAAAAAAAAACAACAGAGAAATTATCAACTCATAACAAAATCGAACGACCTAAGGAGGATGAAGTAGATGTGGGGGTCACTCACCTTTGCCTGGAGCGGTCGAGAACGAGGCGAAGCAAATCAATCGATCAAAGCTACTGGGTCGGCTGCCTTTGATTTGAACGAGTCAGAGACGCGGTGGTGAGGAACGTGCAAGGTGAATTTGAAACCATGGCGGCAAAAATCGATCAAAGACCTAAGCTTCAGAGGGGAACGAATGAAAATTTATCAAAGTCGCCATTTTTTTCTTTCGATTGGGTTTTCTTTTTTTTCTTTTTTTTCTGAAATGAAGAGGGGTTTCGAACGAATATAAGAGAGAAGGGGAGACGTGATTTTGGGCATGAGTTATGGCGTAGGTGACGGCGTGATTTTAGGGGAGGAAAACATGCTGGTGAAAAGATATCGGCCATGCTTTGCTTTCGGCTGTGAAGGTACATATTATTTTATTATATCTTTTTTTTCATTGTTGAATTCAATTTGTTTTTTTCTCAACATCAATTTTTATTAACATGTTTTACAATTAGATTTTATACTTGTATTTCGTATTGATAAAATTTATCTCATTTTATTTAAGTTAAAGAAAAATGTTATTAAAACTAACCATCAATTTATTAATTTACATAAGTAATAATTCTTAAATCCAAATTATTTTTTCTAAGTCATTAGTTCGAATTTTAAATACAAATTTAATATCAAATTTCAAACTCAAATTCAAATTTTAATTCAACTTTTAATAGATTAAATTCTAAAATTTAATCGCCAAATTCATAGTTATATTGGGAATTCAAACTAAACCATCATTAAAATATTTAAAATTAATTAAATATTTTCAATTTAAATCGTTCAAAATTCTGGGTCGTTACATATAGGATCTACTGAGCCTTTATTAATTCCTTTTAATCAATATAACCACTCTATAAAATATGATCGCAAGATCTTTCCAAAACATTATTCCCAAACCCCTTGTATTTCCTTTTATACTTGGCAAACATTTATATGTTTACCAATGTTATTAGTATATTACCAAAACATTTTACTTTTCATGCCTTGAAACAAAATCTTAGCCTCAAATTGATTTTAAATACCTTTATAAGAATTATATAACTTGAAAAATCATTTATAAAACCTTAGCCTCAAATTGATTAAAGAATTAAAGTAAATTCAAACCGTACTTTATAAATTCCAAATGAGGCTTAGTTGTCCCAACTATACTAATTTAAGTTACCACTTAATTTCAATTCGATTACCAAATCACATAACAATTATTTGAATAAGCTACCATATACAGTTCATATCCAATTAGGGAATAACACATCGATATAACTAATTGGCATATACAAGTCCAAATAACATAATAATAGAATAGAGATTTATCACGCTAAATAGTTGTTCAAACAAGTCAATCAATTTATAGCAGAACGAGGATTTATTTTTCTTAACATATGTCCATGCAAACAAACCAACAATCAATTGATAGCAGAAGGGGGATTTATTCTGCTAACATATGTCCAAACAACTAAACACACAAACAATCAATTTATAACAGAAAGGGGATTTATTCGGCTAACACATGTCCAAACAATCCAATGATCTACATTATAACTCTTCACGGTTATATGGTTTCTTAATGGTATCAACACTTGAATCACTTGTATTCAAAACCATCTTTTGAGAAAGAAGTACCTTTAAAAAAAATTACTTTTGAAAACTATAGGATATACTACTATTAAACCCTTTCAAAAATAATTAATTATAAGTTAAATCCATATTTAAATCATAATTAATTTTAATTGGATCTTAACTTAATTTAATTAAATAGTTAACAGTAATTAACCCTTAATTAAATCTAAATTAAACCTTTATTAATTATTAAATAATTTACTAAATGTTTAATAATAATTATATATTAATTAATCACAATTAATTAATTAAATAATCCTTAATTAAACTTAAATAATAAATTAAACCTTTAATAAATAACTTATTGTAAATTAAACGTTAATTAATTTATATCTTAAAAATAAATAAACATTTTATTAACAAATAATTAATGATTAATCCTATATTTAAGTAGTAGTTGGTGAAAAATAAATCGTATACTTAACTCACAATTAACAAACTTAATTAATAATTAATTAAAATAAATCTTAACTTTAAAAGATAATTAACTAACAACCAACCTTTGATTAATAAAAGTTAATAACCCTTGTTTAATCCTTAATTAATTATTAATTAACAAAACATAATTAATTAAAATTTTATTATTGATTTCTTAATTTACCTTTTAAAATATCATTACTTAGTTTATAAACCATTTACAAAACAATTTGAAGCATAAAAACCAAACTTTGCGGAAACTGAATTTCAAAACAAACTACATTCATAGCGACTATCATTATAGATGCCCATAATTTTTAACTTGTTGCTCATTAGCTCTTCCATTTGCTAATCTTAATTACTAACTTTCATATCACTTCCAATTCCAAGCCAAAGATCACAATTTTATAACCAAAACACCACTTCAATCATCAATTCAAAGTTCTAATGTTAAACCACAAATTAGCATACACATAAAATTCCAAACCATACCATAGTCCAAACTATAACATCACAATTATATCCATATATCGACCATACATAAAAATGTAAATTCTTTTCCAAAAAATTAAGGAATTTACTCACCGAAGGCTATCCAAACTTTCGCTGACTTGAGTACGACCTAGCATTTTCATTCCTTAGAAAAAAGATGGAGTCTTGAATCCTAAGTGTACTAGGTAAGCTATACCATGGATGAAGAAGGAAGTGAGACACGTTTTGGTAATGCAAAGTGACTTCAGATAAACATCGATTTCTCAATAATAAACCCAAAAATAGTTCATTTTGCAATTGATTTTTTGGCTACCTACTCATGAAGTTTCAAAAGGAACTCGAAGAGAAAATTATTTGAATTTATTTTCCCTATCATTTCAAAGAACGATTCACCCATTTTCTATTTGTTTTGAAGAAGTTACGATCAAAGTAAGAAGGGTAATTTTCGAGCTTAAAATTCTTGGTGAAAAATTGCTTTGCAAAGATTGTGTATTTTGACATAGCTATGATAGAAATTTGAAAAATGGTAAACTAGAATATTGTAGCCATTAAAATTTTACACTGCTTCAAAAAAAAAACACTCCATTTGAGTTAGAAATGAGGAATAAAAGGTCGGTGGAAAAAGGATGATAAATGAAGAAACTTATGCCCATTTTAGGAAAATTTCCTATGTCATCATTATATGTAGTCGCATCACAAATCTTTTATAATATATGTATATATAATTGTGTTTACTCGCATCACTCTATCATACATATATAATTATGTTTAGTCATGTTACTTTCTTAATATATATATATATATATATATATATATAGTTATTATGTTTAGTCACTTGCTTTCCTTATATATATATAATTATTTTGTTTAGTCACATTACTTTCTTTATATGTAAATAATTATTTTATTTAGCAACATCACTTTCTTTATATATAAGTTTAATATTGACTAACTAAAATGTTGACAAGAGATAATATGGTTAATGATTACAAATCTAAGATGCGACAATACTTAATATATATATATATATATAAGGTTTATTATTTTTAAATCTATCTCTTGTCACATCACTTACTAATCCAAATTAATATAAGATAATTTAATTTTAAGCGTATTATTATCTAGTTAATTAACTCTTATATATATATGCACATGTAGTGCACAATGACGAACAACGTTCCTGACAACTTTTCGGTGTCAAAAGTTCGAAATTTCGGAAAACGTTCTTTGGTCACATCTTCTGTTTTTCGACGAACTATTTAATTCGGTAAATAAATTGTGGAAATGATTTCACCATCATTATTAACTAATGAAAATGAGTTTATTTTCATTATAAAACCTATATATTGAATATTTAAAATTAAATAAACATTCACTAATCAAGGCAATAAAATTCCGAGTCTTTACGTTCTTCCCTCCTTAAAAGAATTTCGTCCCCAAAATTACACCTCGAACTATCCCAGAAAACACTTAAACACTATACATCAGCTCTTATGGTGTATGCAGATCATTCTTATGAAAAATTGATTCGATCTCAACTCGAATACATAACTTTTCTTTTGAACTAGTATCGCTCACTCGATTCCCTAGTGCAGACTCTGATCAGGCTCTTGATTTGAAACATTTATTCTCCTTTCATTGTTGTAACTATGATAGAAAACTTTGGTCCTACACCAAGAACCCACATCAAGTGCTTGCCTCCAAAGTCGAGCAATAGGTCCTTATTTGGAACGGTGCAAACACCTCATAGTCATGTACTCGAATCTTGGATCAAAACTATAAGAAAAGGAGAAATGATCTACGTCAACCTTACACACTTACTAATTAGTTTTTCCTAATACCAATTCAATTTCCACTAAATAATTTATGAAAACATTTCATAAACTACACTGATTCAACTTGGATAAGACTCCATGACAGCCTAAGAGTATATACCTCTATTTGATTCCACCATTTCATTTTTCATTTACTTCCCTAAGAAAATTCAAGATCCAAATGCCCGGCTTTTATATTCAAGAACTTTTTGAAATGGAGCTCTAACTTTAAATCATACAAATATATAGATATAGCCAAAGTAACTCCAAAATGATACTAAGGAACTGTGTGACGCCCCACCTCTATACCCACGCTAGCCAAGAACATTACGGTGAATGCTGTCAACTAGCACGGAGAATAGGGCTGTTGAGGAGCGACCATTCGTGTAATTGCTTTGTGCGAGCATCAATATGTCAGATAGTATAGCATGCAATTCTTTTCAAGTGGAAATCCGACATGCCGACACAAACTCAAAGCTACTACACAGTGGCTATAATATCTTCGGAAACAAATATAGAAGTAAACATAACATAAATCAGTCACAGACAATTCATATCACAAAGGCGGAAATAGATATGAATATAACACATGAAAGTGTTCATCAGAGTAGTGGTCTAAAAAGATCCACAATATCACAAAAGAATAGTTACATGAACTACACAAAAGAATAAGAATACATTATGGAGTCTGTATCGCAAATGTATACAACAAAAACTACTAATCTAAGTAGTAAGAAAAAGGTCAGAGAAATGGATCCCCGGAGAGAAGTCAAGTCGAAGCACCTGCAACATATCGGTCTGACCCGAGTATTATTTATAAGAAAATAATAAACGGATCAGACCGAGATGTTGCAGGTGCTTCGACTTGACTTCTCTCCGGGGATCCATTTCTCTGACCTTTTGCTTACTACTTAGATTAGTAGTTTTTGTTGTATACATTTGCGATACAGACTCCATAATGTATACTTATTCTTTTGTGTAGTTCATGTAACTATTCTTTTGTGATATTGTGGATCTTTTTAGACCACTACTCTGATGAACACTTTCATGTGTTATATTCATATCTATTTCCGCCTTATGTGATATGAATTGTCTGTGACTGATTTATGTTATGTTTACTTCTATATTTGTTTCCGAAGATATTGTAGCCACTGTGTAGTAGCTTTGAGTTTGTGCCGGCATGTCCGATTTCCACTTGAAAAGAATTGCATGCTATACTATCTGACATATTGATGCTCGCACAAAGCAATTACACGGATGGTCGCTCCTCAACAGCCTTATTATCCGTGCTAGTTGACAGCATTCACCGTAATGTTCTTGGCTAGCGTGGGTATAGAGGTGGGGCGTCACAAACTGGGTACTACCGAACAATATTATACATTCCTTTACAAAGAAGAGGAATACTTAAGAGAAGCGTTTACCATCCGAATACATCTCTTTTCCAATTTTAAGTCATTTTCGAGCCACTCGAACTAGTTAACTTAAAAATATTCCTTTTATTTCCATATTCTCATTTTTAAAACAATACTTTAAGTTTTCCTACAAAAGTTCTATTTCCAACTTACTTTGGGTTCGTTTGGTATGAGCTTGTTTCGAATGTACAACGATAAAGAGAATAATTTATTAAGTATCCCATAACGTTCACCTAGGCAAGCATCTAATCGTCACTTAGAAGATTATTCTGATCATCACAAAACAATCAAGACTTGTTCCCCGTACCGATCCAAAGATAACGCTCCTTACAATTTTCATTCCCAAATTTCATACCTGAACGAAAATTGGTTTCAAATACTATTACTACTATTTTCTCAAAATCTTGAAATCATTTTTTCCCAAAGCACCGGGATTTATGTTCTCAAGTTTTCATTCTAAATTCTTCTAAATGAAATTATACATTTTTATAAACCCATTATATAAATCACTTCTATTAAATCATTTTAAATGTTTATCTCAAAATATTCTAACTTTTAAATAAAATTCTACATCAACATTAACATCAAACGCCCTATAGTCAAATTATGAAACTTAATTCACAAGGTGTTTGTTGCCATATTTTTCTCAATCCTTATATTCCCGACCCATATCTTAAAAAGGAAACTTTCTACACACACAGACCATAGTCAAATGCTCAACTGGACGAACATGACTAAACAAGCCTTAAGTGATAATAATAACATATTTTTATCTCCAAATACCTCAACCAATTATACTATATTATTTTTGAAAATCATTCTTTTTATATATAAAATATATTCTAATTAATTTATTTAATTTACCCAATTTCAAAATAATATCGTTTCGATTAAACTTGTCTAAGTGTTTAGGAAATCCTTATCGATAATGTTGGCCAAATGCATCGACCAGAATTCTTAAGCCACTCAACAGATCAAACGGCACAATATAAAACATTTTTATATCACTAACAAATGCGCTCTCTCTCTATCATACACACACACACAAAAAAACTCATTCTAGGGCGTCACTTACCCTATTACTAATGAGTTAACCCCACCAAAAACAAGGTTCTCGGTTAACCTTCAGCTCTAATACCATGTTGTAACGACCCACCTTTCCGAAACCCAGAAGTCGACATTAATACATCCATGGTATTAACATGTTGAACAACTAAGTGTCAGAAAGATAGATTGTTAGTGGAAAGAAAGGAGATAGAAGATGGAAGAACTAGGAACAAACACGGAATCTCACAACGTAATGGAATAATATATAATATAATCAAGTCCTTACAAAATCTGAGATCCTTTGTTATACATATAAATATCATATTTTGAACAGTTACCTATCCTTAGAACAGCAGACAAACCACACATAACACATACACAGTGGAAGATATCCAAAATACAAGAGTGTCCTGGGCCACCAACTCGACTCCAAAGCACCAAAGCGTCTAAAGCTAACCTGGAAAACATGCTCGGTCTGACCCGAGCATCATAAGGAAATAACGCCTAAGTCAATCTGGAATACCAGGGTGAGTAAACTCAAATCATGAAAAAAACTTTATTGATTTATTAACTTAAAAAGTCCTTTGAAATCAAAGGTATCGCGTAAGACCTTGCCACACATAAACATGGACAGGTTTTTACCTTACGATAACCAAAATACGTTTATAGAAAATCCAGTGATATTGTAATAATGTCTAAGGGTTCAAAGTAAAATATTAAAATAGATGGAATGCTTGCATCTCACATTCCAACATATTTGGTATACAACTAAAACCGTAAAGCTCGTATTAGAGAATGGATTCCAACTAATGACTGGGCTACTGCGGTAACGCCCATCATAGTACACCTCTAGAACAATGTAGCGAGATCATACCTAACGACCCCTGCTAACACAGGACCAACCTACCTCTTGCTGGATAATACCGAATATGGCATCACTCTGGTTAGTTCCAACCGTTTTATTGAGCTCATATGCATAACTGAATCTGGAAATATGAATAGTCATCTAGAAAGGCGATGAGATACCCTAACGGGTGCAACCCATATAACCCTACTGCATCTCTCTTTTTTTAGTCATTCCTGGAAGATAAGGCTTAAGGCTACGACTACCTTTCAAGAATATTAACACTTCGAATGCTCATTGACCTCCAACGATAACTGATAACATTCATCTATACAAGTCCATTCTAGATCTGAACAAAACCGAAGGCACTATTCCTACCACATCCATTTTGGAACCAACCTCAGGATTAGTAGCGATTAGCCCTTGCAGTTCACCTCTCTATCTTCGATTCCATACTCTCCACAATCTATTCAGTTCACAACGCTTGAGTTGGATCGAAGTGGTTTTCGAATAACATATCCTATCTCGGTCTCTTCAAAACAAATTTCGATAATTTCTGATAAATTCAACCCCGGTTCTTTAGGAAATAAACGGACAAATGACAAGAGCAGAGTTCACATCCTAACCGTTAGTAGATGGATTTCCTTGTCATTCGTCCTAGAAGAACGAAACATGTTTATATATACAAAGTATCACCTTCGACGGTTACTATACCATATAATTCTCGTGTTTCTCTTAGATATTTCGAAAGTTATGTTTTGGGTCCAGTTTTGATAGTCGATTATTTAACTATCAAATAAGCAAACGTCCAATCATGGTTTAATTTCCATATAGGGTCTACTAAGCCTTTATTAATTCAAATTAACTAATAACACCACTTTATAAAGTCTAATCACAAGATCTTTTCAAAACACTATTCCCAAACCCCTTACATTTCCTTTTGTATTTGGGAAACATTTATATATTTACCTTAATGTTATAAGTATATTACCAAAATATTTTACTTTTTATGCCTTGAAACAAAATCATATATTTATCTTATCAGTATAAGTATATTTAAAAAAAACTTTTCAAACTTTTCTTCTTTCCAAATCCTATATTAAATAACTAAATATTTCTTCCAAATAAAACATTTCGCTTATCCTTTATCAAAAATTCCCTTTTAAAAGCTCATTTAATATTTCAATTAACTTATAACTTTTAAAATAAAGTTACAACCCACTTTTATAAACCCTTAAGTTAATTTATAAACCTCTTTCAAAATCTCTGAAATGATTTATAAACCTTTTTCCTATTTTTAAAACTCTTTATATAAACCTTTCTATACTCCTTTATAAATTATTCTTTATAAATATCATTTACAAAACATCATTTGTAAAACACCTTAATAACCCTTTTCATTAGAAAAAACCCTTTTTTATAAACAGGTTATCATTTATAAATGCATTTATAAGAATTATATACCATGAAAAACCATTTAAAAAAACTTAACCGCAAATTGATTAAAGAATCAAAGTAAATTCAAATTGTGACGACCCGCCCTTTTACGCCCAGAAAGACGTATCATCTTGAAGAAAGAAAGGGATGAGAAAATAGAAAAGATAGAGAAGAAAGAAACAACAACATCAGAATCTTACAGCGGAATGGAACAAAATATAATAGATCACATAACTATTACATAATTTTACATATATCAGAGTTATACAGATAACACATCACATTCTAGACAGTTATAAACACCTGTCTAGATATACAAGTCAATATACAATACAGGTAAACAGCTCAGAGATATCAACACAGCGGAACACTATATATATATCTACAATATAGAAGCCTCCTGCTCCATTGCTCCTCCAGAATTCGTCAAAGCTAATCCTGAATCCCTTGGCTACCCGTAAAAATTTGGGTACCCGAGAGTTTATGAAAAACAAAAATAAAACTCCGGGTCAGACATGGGTCTGGCATGAGTAACAGGTTAAAGTTGCTTAACTTAAAAAAAACATTTGAAAATAAAAGGTATCACGTAAGACTCCCCACAAATAAATATGGGTAAGTTTTTACCTTATGCTAACCAAAACATTTGATAGGAAATTCAGTGATATTATAATAGGTCTAGGGTTTTCAAGTAAATAGAAAATAGCCGAAATTGTTACATTCATTAAATTCCAGCTACTAGCCACAAAAGTGGGTAATACAATCAAAACCGTTGGCACTTATTGGATTTTGGATTCCATACAATGGCAGGGCTACTGGGGTACCGCCCGTCACAGTACGTGGCCTAGATCAACGTACCGAGGATCACTCCCGACCCCCTGCAGCCCAAGGCCGGAACTATTCCTTACTGAACAGTCCCGAACAAGACAACTCCGACAGTTGGAGCTCACAACTGTCCATGCAGCCGAATAAAAAGGGACATCTAGACAGGGGAAAATCTTGTCCTGCTTGGGCATGACCCACCTAACCTTGCTGCGCCTCCCCTCTTTTAGCCATTCCCGGTTGATGAGGCTTGAGGCTACGATTACCTTTAGAGAACACATTTCTTCGAATGCTCATCGTCCGCCTGACGATCGTTTGTAAGCATTCAATCCATACAAGTTCGTTCCGAGTTCGAACGAAACCGAAGGCATTATCTCGTTACACTCATTTTGGAATCACCCTCAGAGTTAACGACGATAACCCTTGCATTCTGAATCTTCATCTTCACTTCAGATTCACGACCTATCGTTACTTTGGAATCGATGTTGTTTTCGGATGTTCCAAGTAAGGAATCCCGATCCCGGTCTCATCAAAATCCAAAACGTATCTTTTAGGGCCAAGTTGTCTATTTAGTCTTAATAGATTAATTTAACATAATTCAATACACACACAGATAGATAATTCACAATATCATAATAGATAGTCAACATCAACATAAACAGATAATCAATATTATCACTACAAACAGATAATGCATATCATCATAACAGATAATTCATATTATCATCATATTTAAATCAAAGCATCCATATCACCTAGCATTCAATTATCACATATACGAGATCTCAAACCAATCAAGGTAAACAATTTCATCAATCCATATATAAGCAATCATATAAGCTATAATTAATTTAAAATAAATAAATTAATTATATCATCTCTAATTAATTTATAGTAAATTAAATTAATTACTTCATTATTTTAAAACTTGCTTATACAATTATTAATCAATTACCAATCAATAAATCATTCACTAATTACTCGTTTCAATTAATCACATTTGATTAATCAACCTTTCAGCATATACAAATAACCATCCTTAAATTATTTTCACAAATTAATTATCTTATCTAAATATAGAAATTAACCTTAAATTACAAATATTCCATTACTTCTTAATTACACTAATTAATTACTCTTTAAATACTTATTATTGATTAATTAATCTAAATTTATCATTCCATCATTAATTATATTGATTAATGATTTCTAATTACATTTTAATTACCTTAAGTAATTAATCTTCAATTAAACCACATTCATTAATCACCTCTGATTAATATCATTCAGTAATTAACTATCTTTAATTATTCCATCAAATAGATTAATTACTCCTTAAATAATTTTCTCTGATTAATCCCTTGATTAATTATATAAAGTAATTATATTCCAATTACTTTCATTATTAAATCACCCTCAGTTAATTACATCCAGTAATTATCATCAATTACTTCACTAAGTGATTATACTCATCACATCCTCAAATGGTTGTCTAAATTAATTAAACTTAATTAATTATCATAAACAATTCATAAAATTAATTACAATGAGTAATTAATTCCTTAATTTCTTTGGTTAAGTAATTATACTTAACAATTCACAAATAAATAATTTTGTTAATTATTTAAAAATAATCCCATTAATTGATTGTTTCATAATTTTAGTTAATAACCTTCGTTAACTAATTATAATCCTTTAATTACTTTCCTAAAGTAATTAACTTACATTTTAAGTTAGTCTTAATAACTCATTAATTAATTCTTTATTAATTCATTAATTTATTACTAATAATTAATTTAAAATTAAACGAATGATTTCCTAATTACCAATTAATTTACCTTTAACTTATATCTTATTTAAATAAATTTAACTCTTAATTTCTGAGTTAATTAATTCTAGTCATTAATTATCCACTTAGTTAACTTGATAATTACAAGCCTTAAGTTTATAAAACCCTTTCTGTTTAATGATCAACTTATCATTAATAAGGTATTTTAAACAATTTAATTTAAATTTACATTTTAATTCATTTTAAATTTAAGATTTAAAATAAAATCAAATTAATCTTATCAATTCCAAACTTCTTTTTATTTTACAACTGAAATAATAGTTATCTTAAAATAGTAGATTAAAGGAATTTACACACGGTTTCATCTTGAATTCAAATCTAATTTAAAAATTCACTTTATCATTCAAATTAGTTTAAAAAAAATTTTAAATTTAAAAATCTTTAGTTATTTAAAGACTGAGATTCAAACTACGTTTTTAATCCAAACTTATCTTGTTTTAAACTTTGTTTAAATACGTATTTTTTTCCATTTTTAAAAAAAAACTCAGTTTTTAAAAATTTATAAAACTTACCGGTTTTAAATCCTGTAACCAAAATACCCGAGATAAACAAACATTTCTTCGAGCATAACCCCACATTTCTTCGAGTCCGACACTCGAATCACTCGAGTGAAACTCGAGCAACAATTCCCCTTTTTAAAGTGGCTTCAAATAATTTAAAATTTTAAACTTTATTTATTTAAACTGGGATTCAAATTTCTTTGAATCCAAACTTTTCTTTTATTTAAATAACTATGTTAAACCTTTTTTTCATTTTAAAACCCAGTTTAAACAATTTAAACTTTACAGGTTTTAAAAAAAACAACCTGTCACAACTTACCCAGGCTTTCCCCTCCCACATTACTCCGAGTCAAACTCGAACGTGCTTCGAGTCGCGTGAAGTATTTCCCGAGTCAGCCCCTACAAACTCGAGTACCCCCTGCTTCACAAACCATTCCAGGCACAACACAGTGCACGTCCACGTGTACCCTCACCGAAGCTCCCTCTGATCATCGACGATCACTCCACCTCATCGCCTGACCACACAGCAACCCACAACGTTCACCTAAACATTTGCTCGAGCCTTGAAATCGAAAATGAACACAAACCCAAACCTTGAAACGTACTAGCACCACCTCCACGAAACCTGTCACCTCCTCTTCCACAACGCCTCGGCCACTAGAAAATCCCCTACTCCGGCTACGACTTCGACTACGACCCAACTATCATTCTCCAAAAAGTCGAAGCACTCGATCAACGCCACAGGTCGCAGTGGTCGATTCACTGAACACAAATAAAATTAGGGTTCTAAAAGAAAATTCTCTACCGCGATCTCCCTGTTGAATTTCCCACCACTGCCACATTTTTCCCAGCATCTTCACTCACCCCTCCATCTCCATGCCTGTTCTCGAACTCTCAAACCCACTTGATCACAAAGGGGACTCAAAAATAAACTTTCAGTTAAAACCCAAACTCCCCCTATAATTCTAAACTATAAATCCTGATTCCTATGTTAAAAATCATATTTTTTATAAGGTTTTCGATTTGTGATACTGAAATCATAATTTAAATAGTTTGAGTTTTCATCTATATTTGGTATATTCAGTTGTTTTTATTATCTACAGAAACAAACATCAGGCTTTCAATTATCTTAGTATCTAAAATACTTATTCAAATTTGAACCAACATTATTGGTTGACAACCAGATCCTATCATGGACAAGATTATGTGAAAATAGATTTAAATAAAGAAAACAGGAGCCTGGGAACATTGCAGAGCACCACTAAAGTCACAGTACTGCAAATATACACATATTCAGGAACCAATGTATTCATAAACATCACAAACTCAAACTCATAGATAAGTATGCAAAAGAAATTCATAAATTTAAATTATTTAATTTGTATGTTACTCACCTGAAAATGCAGAGGCCTTTTTGAACTGGAATGAAATTTTTGCATGCTTTTGTTTTTGATTCCAGAGACTTGTATTTGAAAACATGAAAGCTTGCACAGATTTAACATAAAAACCATAACTTGCTTTGATTTCCTTTAACCTCCTTATTTTAGTTTAGTTGAATGATGTTTAATGTTTGCAAAAATGGATATGCTTCGCTTTTCTTTTTCTTTTCTTTTTTTTCCTTGTTTCAGTTTTGATATGTCATGAGAATGAGCTACAATAAGATGATATATATACATAAAAGAAAAGATTATAGGGAAAGATATTCACTGGCATGCATTGGTTAGGTACTTACTGGTATAGGCTATTTCTAATGTTCAAAGATTTTTTTTCTCTCATGTGAAGGCTGACAAGATATTATACATTTCGGCTGAAATGAAAGTATTGAATGCCTATGTACTTTTTGTTTCCTACTAGCTTACCTTACCTATGTTGAAACTTAACTAAACATCATAAATTAAACTTCCTATATAAGCTTCTTACCTGTTTTCTTACTTGTCTTATTCTGGCCTTGTATATTAGGTTGCAGGCAACAAACAATACAATGTCAGGTTTGTGTTTTACTTATGTCCAATATATAAAGTTATTTTATCTTGTTCTTAGCTTTGCATTAATTTATTTCTTTTTCGTTATTAAACTTTAACTATCAATACTTAATTTGATGATTATTAATTTATTTTCATACTTATGCTAATATTATACATTGGATTTTATGCTTAAGTTCAATATATTAAAGACTTGTTTTATTTTAAACATGTTTGAAAGATGCTATTTCAAATTTTCAAATCATTACTTCTCATGTTAATGTATTCAAATAAATTTTGAAATAGTAGTTTCTATCTATATTAAAATCCATTTTGTAAGAAGATTACATCATTAATATTGTTAAATATAACTCATGATTAAATTAAAATAATTCACAAATGAATTTGTCTTCTTATTCAATACATTACTTATATATATATATATATATATATATATATATATATATATATATAACAAAACAAACCTTTTTATTTAAATTTAAACTTAAACTAAGATCAATTTTAAATAATTAAGTTTTTAGTTTGGGTATTAAAATCATATGATTATTTATTCAATAGCTTATATCAAATTAAATCCAATTTTAAATTATCAAAAATGTTAGACTAAGAAAACAGGCCTATATATATATATATTAAATTTAAAACAAAGATTTATCTAGTTATAATATATACAGATATGTATACATTACAAATATAAAACAATTTATTTGCCTATAAAAATAGATTATCAGTTTAAATATTTATTTTGAAGAAGATTATGAATTTAATTCAAATTCATTATTAACAATATGATCAAATCAATTAAATTTTGACATAAATTATTAAATTGTTATTGTTAAAATTTCCGGGATATCACATTCTTCCCCCCTTAAAAGAATTTCGTCCCCGAAATTTAAAACAAAGGTAATTTAATAATTTAATTAAAGATTTAATTTTAAAACACAGACAGATATCAATCATATGCTAGCAATCATAACAACCAATTTATCCATATACAAATCTAATTGTCCAGATAAAAAAAAATTCTAAATAGAATTTTCTCGAGTTTCCCTAAGTATAAATACTAGGATACTCTCTCTACAAAATTCAAACAACCAATATCACTAAGCTACTGAGTTTCTATTCATCTGGATCCACAAAACAAAACAGGATATCAGACTACAGATATGTCGGACTCAACAACCAATATTCTCTGAACTGCTGACTCTACAATCAAAGATAGATCTTACACGCATTCCCTCAAAGATACGTGAAACACACCGAATTCCAGTTATCCAAACTGGCAATCCACTCCTGAAACTAAACACTTATCCAAAATTGAATTTCCGACATTGGAATCCAAATTCCTCCGTCTCTTATCCACAAAACTCTTCGGACGATCCTGGGCTGCCTACATCCTTCCTGATCGGCTAACTCTTGCTGATACCCCCAGAAACAAATTGAACCAAAGACAATCCATCAAAATGATCTTTCCAAGATTGACTAAAACCCAGTACACAAACTCAATTCCAAAATCAGCAGACTGATCTTACTTCTTCTCATACGGAAAGATAGTACAGATGCACTTCAATCTGGTCTTAAGATCCTGAAAAATTTCCAGTAGAGACTCTCTAATCCAAAACACTGCAACTTCTAGTTGTTCCCACACCCATCAGCTGCCACCATGCTTCCACTGCGCAACTCTAGCCAGAGCAGGTGAAAATGCTAATGATGATTTCGAGGACATACTGGACAACACATCTAAGAACTATGGTTCAACGGATCCTTAAAAGAAACTCAGAAGTTCCACCAAAACTCTAGCTGCTTCACCAACTCATTTTCCAAAAATCACCTTACTGAACCATCGATACCACTCTTGGAATCCAGTCGATAACAAACTCAATCTCTAGACACGAACAAAATTCACATCCAGAAAAATCAGATAGCTCAAGAAAAAATCAAACAATCGCAAGTCACTTTTGCGATCAATCTAGCCCACTACCAAAGAAAAACTGTTCTCTCTTTACCAAACAGAATAGCCTATGCTTAATTAGCCAATCTATTAAAGAAACGGAATCACTCTCCTGTTTCTGAACTCCACTGCTGATGCCGAAGTTAAAAACTTCCATGCCAACTCCAATGCCAAGAAATTCCTAATCCAGAGCTCTTCGAGAAACTCGGATCTCAAACCAAACAGAAACATTCTACTGAACTCAGTCCCACCACCGAAAAAGCTACACTTTCTTAACTGATTCCAAAGAAACATCTTCAAAGACTTCCATAGTCATTATGCCACATCACACAGCTACTACATCCTGAGGTAAGATTTCATGACTCACTTCTGTCCAACCAAACTCTAGCTTACGCTTCAAAATGAACTCTGAAGCTTAACAGGTATCTTTCAGAGATCAATGAAATCTTTACACCACTCAAAGCTCACTCGAGACGGTACTAAGTCTACAGTCTCGACAGATACACTTCCAACCGCAAATATTCATACTCCAACTATTGGTAGTCGTGTTACACACACCACTACTCTACTACCTTTATAACTTATATTGGATAACCCGGACAGGTAACCCAAAAAATAGGTAGAAATAAATATATATATTTATATATAAAATTACAAATACGCTCTCTCAAGATAGAAATCACTCAAGAGCCTAGGTATTCACTCAACCTAGCACTCTGATACCAACTGTGACGACCCGCCCTTCTACGCCAAGAAAGACGTATCGTCTTGAAGAAAGAAAGGGATGAGAAAATAGAAAAGATAGAGAAGAAAGAAACAACAACATCAGAATTTCACAGCGGGATGGAACAAAATATAATAGATCACATAACTATTACATAATTTTACATATATCAGAGTTATAAAGATAACACATCACATTCTAGACAGTTATAAACACCTGTCTAGTTATACAAGTCAATATACAATACAGGTAAACAGCTCAGAGATATCAACACAGCGGAACACTATATCTATATATATATATATCTACAACGTAGAAGCCTCCTGCTCCATTGCTCCTCCAGAATTCGTCAAAGCTAATCCTGAATACCTTGGCTACCCGTAAAAATTTGGGTACCCGAGAGTTTATGAAAAACAAAAATAAACTCCGGGTCAGACATGGGTCTGGTATGAGTAACAGGTTAAAGTTGCTTAACTTAAAAAAAACATTTGAAAATAAAAGGTATCACGTAAGACTCCCCACAAATAAATATGGGTAAGTTTTTACCTTAAGCTAACCAAAACATTTGATAGGAAATTCAGTGATATTATAATAGGTCTAGGGTTTTCAAGTAAATAGAAAATAGCCGAAATTGTTACATTCATTAAATTCCAGCTACTAGCCACAAAAGTGGGTAATACAATCAAAATCGTTGGCACTTATTGGATTTTGGATTCCATACAATGGCAGGGCTACTGGGGTACCGCCCGTCACAGTACGTGGCCTAGATCAACGTACCGAGGATCACTCTCGACCCCCTGCAGCACAAGGCCGGAACTATTCCTTACTGAACAGTCCCGAACAAGACAACTCCGACAGTTGGAGCTCACAACTGTCCACGCAGCCGAATAAAAAGGGACATCTAGACAGGGGAAAATCTTGTCCTGCTTGGGCATGACCCACCTAACCTTGCTGCGCCTCCCCTGTTTTAGCCATTCCCGGTTGATGAGGCTTGAGGCTATGATTACCTTTAGAGAACACATTTCTTAGAATGCTCATCGTCCGCCTGACGATGGTTTAGAAGCATTCAATCCATACAAGTTCGTTCCGGGTTCGAACGAAACCGAAGGCATTATCTCGTTACACTCATTTTGGAATCACCCTCAGAGTTAACGACGATAACCCTTGCATTCTGAATCTTCATCTTCACTTCAGATTCACGACCTATCGTTACTTTGGAATCGATGTGGTTTTCGGATGTTCCAAGTAAGGAATCCCGATCCCGGTCTCATCAAAATCCAAAACGTGTCTTTTAGGGCCAAGTTGTCTATTTAGTCTTAATAGTTTAATTTAACATAATTCAATACACACACAGATAGATAATTCACAATATCATAATAGATAGTCAACATCAACATAAATAGATAATCAATATTATCACTACAAACAGATAATGCATATCATCATAACAGATAATTCATATTATCATCATATTTAAATCAAAGCATCCATATCACCTAGCATTCAATTATCACATATCCGAGATCTCAAACCAATCAAGGTAAACAATTTCATCCATCCATATATAAGCAATCATATAAGCTATAATTAATTTAAAATGAATTAAATTAATTATATCATCTCTAATTAATTTAAAGTAAACTAAATTAATTACTTCATTATTTTAAAACTTGCTTATACAATTATTAATCAATTACCAATCAATAAATCATTCACTAATTGCTCGTTTCAATTAATCAGATTTGATTAATCAACCTTTCATCATATACAATTAACCATCCTTAAATTATTTTCACAAATTAATTATCTTATCTAAATATAGAAATTTACCTTAAATTACAAATATTCCATTACTTCTTAATTACACTAATTAATTACTCTTTAAATACTTATTATTGATTAATTAATCTAAATTTATCATTCCATCATTAATTATATCGATTAATGATTTCTAATTACATTTTAATTACCTTAATTAATTAATCTTCAATTAAACCACATTTATTAATCACCTCTGATTAATATCATTCAGTAATTAACTATCTTTAATTATTCCATCAAATAAATTAATTACTCCTTAAATAATTTTCTCTAATTAATCTCTTGATTAATTATATAAAGTAATTATATTCCAATTACTTTCATTATTAAATCACCCTCAGTTAATTACATCCAGTAATTATCATCAATTACTTCCCTAAGTGATTATACTCATCACATCCTCAAATGGTTGTCTAAATTAATTAAACTTAATTAATTAACTTAAATAATTCATAAAATTAAATACAATGAGTAATTAATTCCTTAATTACTTTGGTTAAGTAATTATACTTAACAATTCACAAATAAATAATTTTGTTAATTATTTAAAAATAATCCCATTAATTGATTGTTTCATAATTTTAGTTAATAACCTTCATTAACTAATTATAATCCTTTAATTACTTTCCTAAAGTAATTAACTTACATTTTAAGTTAGTCTTAATAACTCATTTATTAATTCTTTATTAATTCATTAATTTATTACTAATCATTAATTTAAAATTAAACCAATGATTTCCTAATTACCAATTAATTTACCTTTAACTTATATCTTATTTAAATAAATTTAACCCTTAATTTCTGAGTTAATTAATTCTAGTCATTAATTATCCACTTAGTTAACTTGATAATTACAAGCCTTAAGTTTATAAAACCCTTTCTGTTTAATGACCAATTTATCATTAATAAGGTAATTTAAACAGTTTAATTTAAATTTACATTAAATTCATTTTAAATTTAAGATTTAAAGTAAAATCAAATTAATCTTATCAATTCCAAACTTCTTTTTATTTTACAACTAAAATAATAGTTATCTTAAAATAGTAGATTAAAGGAATTTACACACGGTTTCATCTAGAATTCAAATCTAATTTAAAAATTCACTTTATCATTCAAATTAGTTTAAAACAAATTTTAAATTTAAAAATCTTTAGTTATTTGAAGACTGATATTCAAACTACGTTTTGAATCCAAACTTATCTTGTTTTAAACTTTGTTTAAATACGTATTTTTTTACATTTTAAAAAAAAAAACTCAGTTTTTAAAAATTTATAAAACTTACCGGTTTTAAATCCTGTAACCAAAATACCCGAGATAAACAAACATTTCTTCTAGCAAAACCCCACATTTCTTCGAGTCCGACACTCGAATCACTCGAGTGAAACTCGAGCAACAATTCCCCTTTTTAAAGTGGCTTCAAATAATTTAAAATTTTAAACTTTATTTATTTAAAATGAGATTCAAATTTCTTTGAATCCAAACTTTTCTTTTATTTAAATAACTATGTTAAACCTTTTTTCATTTTAAAACCCAGTTTAAACAATTTAAACTTTACAGGTTTTAAAAAAAACAACCTGTCACAACTTACCCAGGCTTTCCCCTCCCACAATACTCCGAGTCAAACTCGAACGTGCTTCGAGTCGCGTGAAGTATTTCCTGAGTCAGCCCCTACAAACTCGAGTACCCCCTGCTTCACAAACCATTCCAGGCACAACACAGTGTCGTGCACGTGTACCCTCACCGGAGCTCCCTCCGATCATCGACGATCACTCCACCACATCGCCTGACCACACAGCAACCCACAACGTTCACCTAAACATTTGCTCGAGCCTTGAAATCGAAAATGAACACAAACCTGGAAACGTACTAGCACCACCTCCACGAAACCTGTCACCGCCTCTTCCACAATGCCTCAGCCACTAGAAAATCCCCTACTCCGGCTACAACTTCGACTACGACCCACAATCATTCCCCAAAAAGTCGAAGCACTCGATCAACGCCACAGGTCGCAGTGGTCGATTCACTGAACACAAATAAAATTAGGGTTCTAAAAGAAAATTCTCTGCCGCAATCTCCCTGATGAATTTCCCACCACTGCCGCCTTTTTCCCAGCATCTTCACTCACCCCTTCATCTCCATGCCTGTTCTCGAACTCTCAAACCCACTTGATCACAAAGGGGACTCAAAAATAAACTTTCAGTTAAAACCCAAACTCCCCCTACAATTCTAAACTATAAATCCTGATTCCTATTTTAAAAATCATATTTTGTATAAGGTTTTCGATTTGTGATACTGAAATCATAATTTAAATAGTTTGAGTTTTCATCTATATTTGGTATATTCGGTTGTTTTTATTATCTACAGAAACAAACATCAGGCTTTCAATTATCTTAGTATTTAAAATACTTATTCAAATTTGAACCAACATTATTGGTTGACAACCAGATCCTATCATGGACAAGATTACGTGAAAATAAATTTAAATAAAGAAAACAGGAGCCTGGGAACATTGCAGAGCACCACTAAAGTCACAGTACTGCAAATATACACATTTTCAGGAACCAATGTATTCATAAACATCACAAACTCAAACTCATAGATAAGTATGCAAAAGAAATTCACAAATTTAAATTATTTAATTTGTATGTTACTCACCTGAAAATGCAGAGGCCTTTTTGAACTGGAATGAAATTTTTGCATGTTTTTGATTCCAGAGACTTGTATTTGAAAACATGAAAGCTTGCACAGATTTAACATAAAAACCATAACTTGCTTTGATTTCCTTTAACCTCCTTATTTTAGTTTAGTTGAATGATGTTTAATGTTTGCAAAAATGGATATGCTTCCCTTTTCTTCTTTTTTTCTTCTTTTTTTTCCTTGTTTCAGTTTTGATATGTCATGAGAATGAGCTACAATAAGATGATATATATATATATATATATATATACACATACATAAAAGAAAAGATTATAGGGAAAGATATTCACTGGCATGCATTGGTTAGGTACTTACTGGTATAGGCTATTTCTAATGTTCAAAGATTTTTTTTCTCTCATGTGAAGGCTGACAAGATATTATACATTTCGGCTGAAATGAAAGTATTAAATTCCTATGTACTTTTTGTTTCCTACTAGCTTACTTTATCTATGTTGAAACTTAACTAAACATCATAAATTAAACTTCCTATATAAGCTTTTTACCTATTTTCTTACTTGTCTTATTCTGGCCTTGTATATTAGGTTGCAGGCAACAAACAATACAATGTCAGGTTTGTGTTTTACTTATGTCCAATATATAAAGTTATTTTATCTTGTTCTTAGCTTTGCATTAATTTATTTCTTTTTGGTTATTAAACTTTAACTATCAATACTTTATTTGATGATTATTAATTTATTTTCATACTTATGCTAATATTATACATTGGATTTTATGCTTAAGTTCAATATATTAAAGACTTGTTTAATTTTAAACATGTTTGAAAGATGCTATTTCAAATTTTCAAATCATTACTTCTCATGTTAATGTATTCAAATAAATTTTGAACTAGTAGTTTCTATCTATATTAAAATCCATTTTGTAAGAAGATTACGTCATTAATATTGTTAAATATAACTCATGATTAAATTAAAATAATTCACAAATGAATTTGTCTTCTTATTCAATACATTACTTATATATATATAACAAAACAAACCTTTTTATTTAAATTTAAACTTAAACTAAGATCAATTTTAAATAATTAAGTTTTTAGTTTGGGTATTAAAATCATATGACTATTTTTTCAATAGCTTATATCAAATTAAATCCAATTTTAAATTATCAAAATGTTAGAATAAGAAAACAGGCATATATATATATATATATATTAAATTTAAAACAAAGATTTATCTAGTTATAATATATACAGATATGTATACATTACAAATATAAAACAATTTATTTGCCTATAAAAATAGATTATCAGTTTAAATATTTATTTTGAAGAAGATTATTAATTTAATTCAAATTCATTATTAACAATACGATCAAATCAATTAAATTTTGACATAAATTATTAAATTGTTATTGTCAAAATTTCCGGGATATCACACAAATTGTACTTTACAAATTCCAAATGAGGCTTAGCAGTCCCAATGATACTAATTTAAGTTACCATTTAATTTCAATTCGATTCCCAAATCAGATAACAATTATTTACATAAGCTACCATATATGTAAATACAGTTCACAACCAATCAGGGAATAACACGTCAATATAACTAATTGGCATATACAAGTCCAAATAACATAAAAATAGGATGGTGATTTATCCTGTTAAATAGATGTCCAATTAATTCAATCAATTTATAGCAGAATGAGGATTTATCCTGTTTAACACATGTCCATACAAATAAACCAACAATCAATTTATAGTAGAACATGGGTTTATTTTGCTAACTTATGTCCAAATAACCAAACAAAAAACAATCAATTTATAGCACAATGGGGTTTTATTCTGCTAACACATATCCAAACAGCCCAACGTTCTACATTATAACTCATTCATAGTTATATGAATTCTTAATAGTATCTACATTTGAATCACTTGTATTCAAAACCATCTTTTAAGAAAGAAGTACCTTGAAAAAGTTTACTTTTGAAAACCAAAGGATTTAAAACGTTTAAACCCTTTTAAAAATAATTAATTATAAGTTAAATCCTTGTTTAAATCATAACTAATTTTGATTGAATCTTAACACGATTTAATTAAATAGTTAACAGTAATTAACTATAAATTGAATCTAAATTAATCCTTTATTAATTATTAAATAATTAATTAAACCTTTATTAATAATTAAACATTAACTAATCTCATTTGATTAATTAAATAATCCTTAATAAAACTTAAATTATAAATTAAACCTTTAATAAATAATTTATTGTAAATTAAACCTTTAATAAATAATTTATTATAATTAAACGTTAATTAATTTATAATTTAAAAATAATTAAACACTTAGTTAATAATCGATTAATGATTAATCCTATATTTATATAATAGTTAATTAAAAATAAATGGTATACTTAACTCAGAATTAACTAACTTAATTAATAATTAATTAAAATAAATCTTAACTTTACAAAATAATTAATTAACAACCAACCTTTAAATAATAAAAGTTAATAACCCTTGTTTAATCCTTAATTAATTATTAATTATCAAAACATAATTAATTAAAAATTTATTATTAAATTCTTAATTTACATTTTAAAATATGATTATTTAGTTTACAAACCATTTACAAAACAATTTGAAGTATAAAAACCAAAAATTTTTGAAAATTGAATTTCTAAACGAACTGCATCCATAGCAATTATCATTATGGATACCCATTGCTTACTAACTCTTCCATTTACTAATTTTACGTACTAACTTTCCGTATCACTTCCAATTCCAAGTCAAAGATTGTAATTTTATAACCAAAACACCACTTAAATCATCAGTTCAATGTTCTAATGTTAAACCACAAATTAGCATACACATATACATCCAAACCCTGCCATAATCCAAATAATAACATCAC
The DNA here is from genome assembly GCA_030765085.1 of Allium cepa. Taxonomy (NCBI): domain Eukaryota; kingdom Viridiplantae; phylum Streptophyta; class Magnoliopsida; order Asparagales; family Amaryllidaceae; genus Allium; species Allium cepa. Next base: position 389,467,855 of record CM060943.1, on the reverse strand, counting down.
AAATACAACCATATATTAACCATATATATAAATGTAAATTCTTTTCCAAAAAGTTAAGGAATTTACCCACCGAAGGCTATCCAAACTTTCATTGACTTGAGTACGACCTAGCACTTTAATTCCCAAGCAAAAATACGGAGTATTGAATCCTAAACGTACTAGGTAGGCTAGACCATGGATGAACAAGGAAGTGAGACATGTTTTGGTAATGTAGAGCGACTACAGATAAACATCGATTTCTCAATAATAAACCAAAAAATAAGTCATTTTGCAACTGATTTTTAGGCTATCTACTCAGGGAATTTCAAAACGCACTCAAAGAGTAAGTTATTGGAATTCCTTTTCTCTATCATTCATAAGTTGAATCACTCATTTTCGATTTTTATAAAGAAGTCATAATGAAAATAAGAAGGGTAGTTTCGGACTTAAAATTCTTGGTGAAAATTTGCTTTGGAAAGATTGTGTATTTTTGCACAGCTATGTTGGAAACTTGAAAAAGTGGTAAACCAGAATATTGTAGCCGTTAAAATTTCACACGATTTCTAAAAATGTAAAACTCCATTTGGGTTACAAATGAGGAAGAAAAGATTGATGGAAAGAGGATGAAAAATGGAGAAACTTATGGCTATTTACAGGAAAATTTCCTATGTCATCATTATATCTAGTAACATCATAAATCTTTTATAATATATATATATATATATAATTATGTTTAATCACATCACTCTTATATATATATAATTATGTTTAGTCATGTCTCTTTCTTTTTATATATATAGTTATTATTTTTAGTCACATCACTTTCTTTATATATATATATATAATTATTTTGTTTAGTCACATCACTTTTTATATATATATATATAAGTTCAATTATTGAGTAACTAAGATGTGACAAGAGATAATTATGGTTAATGATTACAAATCTAAGATATGACAATAATTAATATGTATATTTAAAAAAAATGTTTATTATTTTTAAAACTATGTCTTATCACATCACTTACTAATCCAAAATTAATATAAGATAATTTATTTCTAAGTGTATTATCACATTACTTACTAATCCAAAATTAATATAAGGTAATTTATTTATAAGTGTATTGTTATCTAGTTAATTAACTCTTATATATATGCACATAAAGTGCACAAAGGCGAACAACATTCCCGACAACTTTTCAGTATCGAAATGTCAAAATTTCGAAAAACGTTCTTCGGTCACATCTTTTGTTTTTCTACGAACTAATTAATTTGGTAAAAAAATTCGAAAATGATTTCACCATCATCATTAATTAAATTAAATAAGTATATTTTCACTATAAAACCAATATATTAAATGTTTAAAATTAATTAATTATTCACTAATCAAGGCAGTGAAATTTCGGGTTGTAACACTGCTGCTGCAAACAACCACTTCCTCCCAATCTCCACCCACTGCCTGCACAAACCACTTCGCTGCATCAATCAACCACATTTTCCTGCCACCTCTACAACCTTCTTCATCGCTACCCAACCTACAATCATAGAACCACCCCACCACTACCCAAACACCTTCTATAATCCAAAATCGTAGCCTCAAAAAAATAGAAAAATGCAACCTATACTACACCAAAACAACATTCACCTATCAATCAATTCAACCACCTGAACTACTTCTATTCCTCTACAGCCAACTTACTGCCTTCATTTTGGTTCACTACCGCCTAAACAATCACTCCTCTACAATAACAAATAGCAAGCTAAAACCATCACCACTCCATGCCACATTCAACAAAACGCAATAAAAACTGCTTGACCGCCAGTAACCTCCACCTGAAAACTTCCATCACCAACTCCCTGAACCACCAACTGCCACCGTGAGCTCATCCCACACACTCACCTATAGCAATCTACAACAACAAACCACGTCCTCTACCTCACTTCATATATAATACTTCAAACACTAGTTATGTTTTAACATTGGATAAAATACATAATACTTCAAACGGGTATGGTATACGAACCTGGTGGATTTGTGATGTAAATGAGAATATATATGATGTACATCCATCAGGTAAGTGGTTGGATCTGCAACCAATAAAAATTAATAGATCTAGAAAAACATGTTAGTCTTTCTAAAATCAACAATCAATCACACAATCATCGTATTCAAATCAACAATTAATTAATCAATCACATAATCATCATATTCAAACAATTGAAACAACACGTTAATAAATTAATCAAATATGATACCCATAACCATTTTGATAATAGTTTTTTGAAAAAATGAGAAAATTCACATAAACTCCATAACTATTCATAAACAAGTTTACACAATAAGTACTAACAAAATGTTATAATATATATAACAATTAAAGCCACATTCATAACTTGATTAACTATAATTCTTTGCTGCAGCTGGTCTTTACTCCTAGAAAGCTAATTATATGTAGACAGGTTTAACAACCAACAAATGATTATGAAAATATTTTTTATATTAAAAATATTCCAAACATCCTTACTTAAAATTTTATTAAATTTAAATAATTTTTGTAAAACTTAGTTGATTTAGTTATATTTTTATCAAACTTGGTTGATTTTTATAATAAACTTATTTAATTTTTTTAAACTTATTAATCTAGTTAAATTTTAATAAAAATTAATTAATTTATACAAATTTATTTAATTTTTATAAAACTTAGTTAAACTATATTAAATTCGGTTAATTTTTATAAAAATTAGTTTAATTACGGATAACTTATTATCAAACTTAGTTTTATTATTCTATTATTATCATTATAAATTTGTTAATTTTTATAATACTTAGTTAATTATTAATTGATATGTTCATGTTCAAAAACTTCACAAATGTAGGAATGGGGTGCCAAACATTATATTGCACCTTTCCTAGCTCCTATGTTGTGGGACTTCCCAAGCTAAGATGACAATGATATAAGCATAGGGTCTTTAGGATGTACTTTGCATGCAATAACATATGGCATATCACCTTTAGAATATGCTCTTGGTGGATCCTATGGAATTCTGAACCTTTCAATTATTAATGCACATATTTAATAGCTATAATTTTTACTCCTCGATATCCAAAACCTCTTCATCTGCACTTTCTCTAGATGCTATGATCTCAACTTGAAATCTAAAATCACATTAAAGTAATCAATATTCATGTCGATAAACTGATTTCCAAATTTTCCTCTTAATTTTCATAAACATGTGACTAGAATCATTAAGTCAAAACTTATACTTCTTTATTAAAAAATAAAAAATGACAGTGTATCCAGCCTTGTAAGTGATATTTCATTCAGTGTCATTAAAATCCAGACATATATTTTTAGACATTCAATTGTTTGATATGTTTGAAGTAAATTAAACAAAACTTATAACTATATTTATGGTTTAGTAACCACCATAGTTCATATTTGTAATAAAAACTCCAAAGTAGTTGAAACCGCCAATCTATAATGTTATTTGTAAACCCGATTAAATAAAAAAAATTGCTAAAGATAGATTTAAATTTGTTAACTCAAACTTAACCTATATAAAATCTTTGTCAAATTATTGAGGGGCCATAGCACCCATTGTCCAACGGCCAATGGTCAACAACATGGCCTTGTTTTCAAAAACCAACTATAATCATCTATTTCAGCTTTAATGTAAGTGTTAGTTAACTAGAAATTTGTACATACAAATGTTCATTACAAACTATTATTGTTATTGTTATTGTCATTGAAACTCTTCAAGATAATAACAAGATACCCCTGATTATCAAGTGTTATTACTTAAAAAACACAATATTAGAGCTATATTGATCAAAATAAGTCAAACCAAATTTTGCCAATATAAACTAATAATTTTATTCACCACATAAATGAATATAAAAAAAAGAGAAAATAATACCTTATTATTTCTTAGTGCTTCTTCAAATAATGACGGACATCTATCAGAATCATAAACTTCAAGCTCAACGTCGTCTTTCTTTTCAAATTATTTGCCCCATATCTGAACCCCTGGCTGTTGGCTCCACTTAATATATATTTTTATTGGCAGAACCCCATTAATAGAAGGGCATTCAACAACCAACATTGACCGGATACAGAAAAAAGATAAAGCAAGGTAAAAACCAATCATTATGACAAAGTAAACGCTCGGATTCAATCTCATGTAAAATGACAATGGTACTCGGGTATTGGAAAATGTTAACATGATACTTTGTTTAAGCTAAATCTCTAAGAGAAACTTCTAACTTATCAGTTGATGTATTTTCCATTTTGACCCAAAGAGGAAGCTTTCAAAATCATAAACAAACTACAATCCTAGTAGTAGAAAATCATTGGCACTTCCAACCGCACTTATAAATGTTTATAAACATAATAAAACTTTAGGCGATTAAAAGAGAAGAAAATTCATCATTGATATCTAATGTAAATAAATTTGGTTAAATTGTTTATTTAGTCAGTAATGTCTCAAGGCATTTTCCTATGCAAGTAATGAAGTTTGCAACTATATGTTATCACCTTTTAATGTTTAATCGCCTTGGAAGGGGCATGCTATGCATATCCACTTGTTAACGTACTTTGTAAATACCTGATTAAAATATAGACTAGTTCATACCACATTTTACTTTATAACATCATGTTATTCTACACAGATGTGACTACTACCACATGTAGATGAAATAAGTAACACATTATTTTATAATAGTTTAAGTCATCATAAGGTTTTTAACTTGAACACAAGTTTATAAATTGATCCAAGTTTAGACAAGCAACCAATAAATTTGTTCAGCAAAGATGTTTGTAACTACTCCAAGTCTCCAAACCTACCTATCTTCATTTAACAGGAGATAAGTTATTTTAAATGATAATAACATTAACATACTTGTCGACAATTATAATATAGAGGAAACTATAAACATTAACATATTTAGGACAACAAATAAAAAAGTTATCATTTCACTAATAGATGCACATCATATGTGCTAATAGCAATAAAACAAGGATCAGAAACCAATTGTTACACACAATAACCGAATCATCTTAGGATGCAGTGAATTAAAACATTAAACAATTAAACCACCATAGAATGCGATATTATGTTAACTTTTTTCCTCCAGAAACTTTGATAGCTTTTCCAATTCGAATGTTTCCTATCCTGAAAATAATTCTTAAATGTCGTTTAAATCTGTAAATCCATTCGTTAATCCTAAAAACTACCCTTAAGTGTTCAAAAATTATAGATCATGTTTTCTTAATTGTGACTTTGCATGGCATAATCATGGAAAATTACAATAGGTTTGAATGTTTGAAACTTTTTGGGCAAAGATAAATGACTAAACTAACGTAAATTAACAATAGATTTTTCAAACATTTATATATGGTGTTACAAGAAATCACGTGCCAAATGTTTTTAGGGGACAGTATAATAACTTAGAAACTCATGACCAGTTCAGATTGCAAGAGAGTATAGTTTAAATTTTTTGAAGGAAAACTATGAGGAAATCCCAAAAAGAGAAAACAAAAAATGATATATTTTACCACTATCTAATTGTACCAGGCTTCTTGTGCTTAAAACCCTAATATAGTTAGCATTAAGGAAACTATACGCCACAATAACCACTCCAAAATATTTTGAACAGTAACAATATTACTCATATCATAATATGCAATTAGTTGGGTGATATATTGTTGGATGACCATTAGGTGGTATACTACAAAATGAAACAATCAATTTTACATGATAATATAAATCAGTAGGGACTTATAGTCATTTTTTTCCTAATTTTGGGAAAAAATATTAAAGGTAGAAATGTTCATATATTTAAATGAGAGGGAAAAGAAACTTACCAGTATCTTTGACATAGAGAATGCAAGATAAGCCCGTCAGTAATTTCGGCTCATTCATTGCATTTGGAAGATCATGTTTATTTGCGAAAATTAATATTTATGGATCAAATCCAAAAAACATTACACAATGATATAGAGTAGAACATCTAAAGACGTTATATTATAGCTTGCTAAATGTTCTGGATCACATGTTCTTATAACCTTGCAATGTTGAGTATTTCTCTCTCTCCATTAGAACCCCTCCCTTAAATTTGAGAGGTTATTATGTGTGCGATTCAAACTCAAGGCCCACTAAGGTGGAAGGAAAATAAAGATGTAATACAATAAGAACCTGGAATAATGTGTCAACCTTTACTCTCCTAAAAGTAACCATCGTTTTGTACGAAACATGCGACAACCTTGTAGTCTGCAGACAATAATAGTTAATTGAAATGATAGAACATGCAAATGTAACTATGCTCTATCGCATAACAATAATTTGAATGTTGTATTCTGGAGCACAGTGTACAATTGTAGTTTTTATAATTTTTTCCATTATGCCACCAAGCAGCTACTTATTTTATTGTTTGTGTATGGATCGTCACTCACTCTATCGACGTGATAAATATTTCATTATTGTTAATTTATATATGGAAAAAAGGTTGTTCTTTGCATAGCAGCATGCTCAAGTTTTTCAAGTTTGTGTGGATACAAATTGATGTTAAGGAACTGTAGTGAAACCTTTCCCCTATTATAGTTTTAATATGTAATGGTTCAAGTTAATCAGATATTGCGGCATCATGCTACAACAAACTATGAGCTGAGAGAAGAAATAATCATTTTCATTTCCATTGTAATCTATTACATATTAGTGAACAATTATGGCGATTGCATAAAAAAATAGAGATCCATCTTATGTAAACAAATTAAAAGATGGTGCAATGAGACATAAAGACTTAATTGGCACGAGAGTACGCTTGAATTAAAGACTTAATTAGCAAAGCATGGAGTAGATGCCACTGAAAAAATAGTTAAGAGGTGTAGGTTCAATTACCAAATGATGACAATTATCATCGTGCACATTAGAAAGCCTTCTCCCTTTCATCCACAATGTTAAGGTAGGTAGTCACAAAGCTGTAACAAATGTTACCTAATTAAACAATCAATAGACATTCAACCAATATTACGAATTGATGGCTTGTATAACAGTTGGGTGGTAATCTTGGCAGAAATATTAGACGACCGGATAGCAAAGGGAAATACGAGTACATAAACCTACACTTTTGTATAGGAAATGTTGCTGCTTTTTGTCACAGCACAAGCATCAAATGAGCATAAACATAGGAAAAGAGAGAGACTAACGCTAAAAAATCTAGTTCGTATGAGGAAGATATACATTCGTAAAGGTTATAGTCATACTAGTTAATTGGTTACCTTCTATTTCAGAAAGTGAAGCAGTGCAGTAATATATTTATGTGGTTGTAAAGAGTGAAGGTAAGCACAAACAGGAAATGAAGTACCACATATAACTGAAAAACAATCAAAGCAATGTTACCCAAGGCAATCAATTAACCATAGCATCGTATATTTGTTTGTGTTTGAATTTAAGATGCCACTTTTATATTATTGTAACCAAAGAAAATAAACATATCTCATAGCATCATTTATATGATAAGAAATATGTTAGGTTAACTTGCATATCAAAATTACTTATGCACTAGTAGTCCAAAATGGGAAAATTTAGTAATCCTAAGAATCATATTTTGTGATCATATCGAAAATTTAATGTAATATACAATTCTAATGCTAAAAAATACTAAGAATATACCCATTCTTTCGTAAATAAAATGTTTTCAACCAAGATGTAAGCTTAATATAATAGTGGCAATTAAAGGAATGGATGCGGCTCATTTTTCATTGACTCCAACGCTTATGTTGACTAAAGTTTTCTAATATAAATTTTTTTTTGTTTCAAAAGAGAACATGTGTTGGATTTAGGAATACAAAATGTTTTGATTAGAATGTATTGGTAGATGCAATATATACATAATCATGAATATACATTGACATGCATATGTGTATATATTTATTATATACGCATATGTAAACATGCAATTTTAATTTATACAAAATATTCGATGAAAACTTCAATGATCAACAACAGATTCTTATTTAATATTTGATGACATTTTGATGGGAAAACCAACTTCAGATTACATGAATGCATTTTGTCACTTCTATCACTATTGGTTCCTAATATCACCTTGTTCGTTGTTCGTGCTTACATGTGAATACTAATACATAAGCTTGTGAAGCAAGGTATACATCAACAGTTCAATTATTAGATGTGGTTTTAATAAATATAATGGCAGTAGATATTAAATATTCCACCTATATAGTAGCCAAACAGATACCCTAATTCATTATTATCAACTTAGAAGACTACAAAAATAAATCAAATGAAATTTACATAAACTTAAGAACATAATTTATGTAGATATTTTTTGTGTTCATGTAATGAAATCTTGGAAAAGGGAGGAGTAGAAAAGTACAATAAGCAAACCTTTTTCTCTCCTAAAAGAATATAATCTAGAGAAGCACCATGTACCAGTGGTTAAGTGATTTGACTTTGGAATGAGAGGTCACAAGTTCGAAACTTGCGTAGCGTGATACGAACGTTTATTGACATGTGATATGTTGTCATGGTAATTTATTGTATATAAAGTACTATTTCTAATAAAAAAGAATATAATCTAAACCGCTAAAATAATGATAAAACATAAATATCCTTCCTCGCGATGATTAAAACATGTAAGGTGGAGTAATACAACAGGACGATGAGAAAAAATAAAGTTCAAATGGGTGTCTATAAAATAAATATTTAATCCAACATCAAAGATAGTTGCTAAAACAAATGTTGAAATTCCATAAAATAAATCACACAATTCGAGTGTTGTGTATCCTTGTAAATAATCTTCGAATTTTGTTAAAAGTTATAATAAGGTTTTCTTATTTCATGGAGATATCCTTTATTCTTATGTATAATCACGATTGGGGAATTCATAGCTTTAAATACTTACATTTTATTCAAATTTACAGTAAAATAGCATAACCTATATAACACAACTGCATTCATGTTATAAACTATGCAAATATTTAGCAAAAGCAACATTATAGAAAAAATTGGACAGTAGTCTATGGCATGAAAGATATAAAGTATATTTGCAATAACCATATACAATTTCAAGTTAAGAAGTACCTTCTCTATAGAAATTGAAACCTTGTTAAATTGAAACCACAATACCACCTAAACAGCCACCCTTCTAGCAAAAATATCAACCTAATTCTCAACGAAACCATTATTGCCAGCCTTGAAACTGCATGTATGCACCACTAAAGCAAACAATGCCCTATTCAATCTGTATCACAAAGCACAGATTTCTTATCCAAACAACAAGACGAAATAGCCTATGTTCTATCAATTTCTATGTATTAACTCACAAACTCAAGAATTTTCCTCTGATTAAATTCAGATGTAAAATTCTAATAAAATCCGTAGTACTTAACAAAAAAATAGTCGAAGGCACTGACCCTTGAGGAAAAAAGCAAAATTCATGATTGATTTGGCAAGATATTTGATCAATTTACAATTAACTCAAATAATAATAGCAAAATATAGAATTAGGGTTCTCGTAGTACCAATAACTATAGTGCGAAATTAAAATACCTCAACGAAATAAGGGTTTTTGTGATTGCCTCGATATATTGATTTAGGTAGGAATATCGAGGAAGTAAACAGAAGCAGATTGAAGGACAAGTGGATCCATGAAGTGGAAGGGAGAAGATTGATGGAGAGAAGTGGAACGCATCAGAAGTCAGAGGAATTTTGTGAATAAGGGTAGTAACTTAAGGATTAGGGGAAGAGATGGAAAAATGCGATGAGTGTTTTAGTACTAGGAGGGAAGGTGGAAAATTTTAGTAGCGTTGAATAAAATAAAAACATGTAAAAAGAATATGTCAAAATAATATTAGTTGCATTAACTATACGTAGGTTTTCTTGTAGTAGATGGGTTCGAAAGGTATTGTTTAAAGTTTTTATGCAAAGGTTTTGAATAGTTTGCCTTGGTTTCATAGCCTAAGAGCTTTTAAGTCAAATGGATTTTTAACTTATTTAAAAGGGATAGATAATCCCATTATATTTCATCAACATTATTTTGTGTAAACTATGTATATCATAGCAATAATGTTTGAGTAAAGAAAAAAGTATATTTTCCTTGTTTAAGTATGATTTAAAGGGTTAAATTAATTTGAAAGAAATGTTTTTAAGGCAAATTTAATGGGATAATTAACTGTAAGTAAATGACTTAGATGTTAGAATGCCAAATGTGACGGGTATAGGGTTACGCCCATACTTTAGCTAATAAGCTCCTAGCTAATATAAGTCCAAAATTCCACTGTGTAGGCCTTTGTTATAGGTAAGACTAAAATGAGGTTACACATAAAAAAGAAAATACATAGCAAATAGGTTACTGGTGATCCCACAAAACTACTAGGTACAGTTGACCCTAGAAGAAGATAGTTAAGGGCAGTCAGCACAAAAGTGCGTCTAACTGAAGTAAGATAATTGATTATGTCTATAGGCCCGAGTCAGCCAATGGTTAATAGTTAGCCAAATAAAACTATATTTAGAGGATAGATAGTCCATCGACTAACTGATTGATGTGCATATATGATATTGCTATTATTGCTTTAATCAGTTTGATTGCAGGATTCTGATTTGCAAAAGATATGTTTTAAAAGGATATTATGAGGGGAATCCCATTTCGCTAAGTGGCATGGTGTCACTTAATATCAATAATTTGAGATGTAATGGTTATATTTACATTGGGCTTTATGTCTGACTAGAAGTTTATGTTTTCCCCTTAAACCCTCGGGTGCTCAAATATGATTTGAGTAGATTGAGAGTTGAGGTTTTTCAAATAAGTATGTTGGACGAATAAGCTTCCAAAGACGTGCAGAAGACAAAGCTAGCTATATAGGAGCTATTTAGTTTTATTTCCATTGTTTTGTACTAAGACTAATTTTTCTATTTAGTATTCTAAGCACTTAAGGGGGCATCTTCATTTGTCGCTCTTGGCGTATTTCATAATAATTATATTTGATCAACACCTGGGAATCATTTTGGGATTATGTATTTGAATATGAAATACTGATTTGAAATGTAATCAGAAAAGTTGTTTTTAAACCTGTACTAATTTTATTTCATATTCATATGCTTCTAATATTATGGATACCATTAACATTATCATATTTTAGATACCATTAACATTATCATATTTTATCACTGGAATTTAATACTCTAGATGACTGCAACATCTATAGCATGGAGCTTTGGGCCTCAAGATAGGGAATATTACAACTTGGTATCCTAGCATTGGTTTATGAAAAAATTAAAAGAAAATTCAAAACTAAAATGATTTTGAAAACATAATCCCAAGGAATTAAAGAAAAGGTTGAGGTATGGTATAATGCTATAGTAACATACGTGTATTTGATATATATAAGTATATGTTTTATCTCTATTCTCCCATCTTCTTAGGTTACTCTTCTGTATATTATAAAGACTCAAATGCAGCTTTTAAGGATGTAAGATATGCATGCTAGGAGTGGATGAGTTAATATTGGTGGAGGAAGCTCCACAACTAATGGGAATGCAAGATCAAACACTAGAAGGAATCCAAGTCCAAGCCGCTAATGCTAGAGTGCCACAAGTTGATATAGGAGCTATATACCAGTTCTTGGTGAACATGATGCGGGCAGGAATTGCTGTGGGTTTAGTTGGAGGAAATGCCGAAGGAGGAAATCAGGAAGCTCCAGTGGTCAAGAACTATGCTGCATTGAGTAGAGATTATTCCAGGCAGGAGGAAAACTGTTTATCGAGGCTGAAGATGCAATTGAAGTGGAAAACTGGTTACTTCATTGCGAGATGGTTTTTGCTGATTTTGGGCTTAATGATGAGTAAAAGAGAAGGTTTGCTTCTAGACAGTTATAAGGAGCAGCACAGTTTTGGTGGAATAGTGTTACTGTGGGAGTCAACGAGGAGACCATGACTTAGGCGAATTTAAAAGGAGGTTTGAGGAAAGATTTATGTTAGAGATTGCTAAGTCAGCTCTGCTAAGGAAGTTTATGGAGTTGGATCAAGGAGATATGAAAGTGCTTGAGTGTGCAACCAGACTTGAGGAGCTATCGAGTTGTGGATACAGTATGGCTGACACTATCATTAAAAGGAATGAGAAGTTTATTCGCAGGTTGAAACCTGAACTTGCTAAGGCCACATTATCGCATATTAGAGATCCCTGCAAAATTTAGTTGTTGAAATGGCTTTGAGACAGGAATAGATTCTTGCTTATCTTGAGAGTAACAAGGCAAGGGGAGCTCAAGGAGGAAGAACCAGAAGAGAAAGTTTTTCCATAAGAAGGGAGCTTAGAAGAGTGGAGCTACCAAGTAGGGGAAGACAGATGTTATCTGTTACAAGTGTCATAAAAAGGGACACTATGCTCATGAGTGTCGGACATGCAATGGAAGAAAGCTGTTGACAAGAAAGGAGTGATATGTTTAAATGCGATCAAATTGGACATTATAAGAACTAGTTCAAGGAGCCAGCAAGGGATGGAAAAGGCAAAGTTTTTGCACTGGAGCCAGCTACCTCGAGACCAATAGCAGATGAAAAGGGAAAAGCTTTGTTGGGAGGTACGTTCTTAATTCATGATGTATCAGTTTGAGTTCTATTTGATACTGGTGCATCACATTCTTTTATATCTCATTGTTTGGTAAATAAGTTTAACCTAGAAACCTCATACCTAGTTACTTCCTCAAGGGTTTCGAATCCGATAAGAGGTTGTGCGACTCTTGAGATGAGATGTGACCACCAAGAGTTTGAATTGTCAGGTCATGTATTTGCATGTAGTTGCATGTGTTTGTTTTCGTTGGATTCAGAATTATTTTGGGTATGGATTGGTGAAGTAAATACGATGCTAGGATATTTTTCCATGATAGGAATATATCACTTAGACATCCCGATTGTAGTGATCGGATAATATACTCCATATAAAACTCTAGTTATGAGGTTAATGCTTTGTTGGGTATTGTGGAGGCAGAAGAAGAGTTAAATTGAGTTTTCGTTGTTAAGGATTTCGTAGATATCTTTGAGCCCATAGTAGCACTACTGTCGAAATGAGCTATTGGGTTTCGGATAGATTTAGTACTAGGAGCAGAACCGGTGAGTAGTACCAAGCAGAATGACACATACCGAGATGAGGGAGCTAGAGGTGCCAATGGTGGATTTGGAAAATAAGAACTTTATCAGACCAAGTAGTTCACCTTGGGGAGCAGCCGCAATGCTGGCAAAGAAACCAGATAGGTCGTTAAGGTTATGTATCAATTATCACAAATTAAATGAGAAGACAATAAAGAATCGATATCTGTTACCTAAAATTGATGATTTATTCGATCAATTGACTGGATCCAAAGTATTTTCCTCGGCAACAGGATTCCATCAGCTTAGAGTCACTGAGGATAGTATTACTTTGACGATGTTTAGAACCCGATATGGATCGTACGAATGGTTAGTAATGTTGTTCGGACTAACTAATGCACCCGCATTCTTTGTAGATTTGATGAACCAAATTTTCCAAGAGTACTTGGTTAGGTTTGTATTATATTCATAGACAGCATTTTGATATTCTCTAAAGATAAAAGAGAGCATGAAGTTCTTTTAGAGTGGTGCTTGAGACATTGAGGCCGCATCAACTAAAGGAACAATTTTCGAAATGTCATTTCTAGAAGAAGGAAGTGAAGTTCCTTGGTCATGTAATCTCAGAGAAAGGGTTATCTGTATATCCAACTAAGATAAAGGCAGTGAATAGCTGGAAGAGACCCGAGACAATGACCGAGATAAAGAGTTTTTTGGATTAGCTGGCTATTATTGAAGATTCGTTAAGGATTTTTCACGGATAGCAGCACCGATGACTAAGATAACTTGGAAAGATGTGAAGTTTGTCAGGACTAATAAGTGTGAGGAGGAATTCTAAAAGCTGAAACACTTATTGACAAATGCACTCGTGTTAGTTGTTCCATAAGGGAATCAGGACTTAGTGGTGTATGCAGATGCATGTAGAACAGGGAGCTGTGTTAATGCAAAGAGGTAAAGTGATTTCATATGCTTCTCGACAGCTTAGACCACATGAGGTTAGATATCCAACTCATGATTTGGAATCTCTTACGGTAAATTTTACATTGAAGGTACGGAGACATTAGCTTTTGGGAGAAAGATACAAGTTGTATACGGATCATAAGTCACTGAGGTATTTATTCTCTTAGAAGGAATTGATTATGAGGAAACAAAGGTGGTTAGAGTTTTTAGCCGCTTATAACTTTGGTATTGAGTACACACCAGGTAAAGGCAATATGGTTGCTGATGCACTTAGCAGAAAACATCAGAATGCAGTATTGACAATGATAGTTGAGTGAAGCATAAATTACATGCAGAGTACAATGGAGATCTGAGACTAGATCTAGTAAGGAAGCAACTATGCTGTCCTGTTTAGAAGTTTGACCAAGGATGATAGAAAGGATTGCATCTAAGCAAGGGGAGGATCCATTATTAGATGAATGGATCAAAAATTTAAAGGATGGAATGGAGAGTGATGATTTAAAATATTTCATTCTTGACCAAATTCAGTGGTTGAGGAAGAAAGGACGATTCTATGTTCCAAATATGAGAAACATTAGGAAGGAATTTATTGGAGAATTCCATCGTTCAAAGTTTACTATTCATCGAGAGGAACTAAGATGTACTAGGACATGAAGAGGAGTTTCTTCTGGGTAGGCATGAAGAGGGATGTTGGCTTGTGGGTAAAGAAGTGTTTGAACCGTCAACAGTTAAAAGTTGAACATTAGATACCAAGTGGGTTGCTTCAGCCTTTAGAGATTCCAGTTTGGAAATGGGATTCTATCTCAATGGATTTTATAGACGTGTTACCAAGGTCAAATATCAAAAATGAAAGTGTATGGGTTATAATAGACAGATTGACCAAGAGTGTCCATTTCATTCCAGTTAATTCAACCAGGATGGCACCTTTTATGGCAAAGTTATCCATAAAGAATATAGTCAGACTACATGGAATTCCTAGTAATATAGTACGTGATAGAGATTCATTATTCACCAGCAAGTTCTAGAAGAGACTACACGGGGATATGGGCACCAAGCTGAAGGTGAGTACCACTTATCATCCACAAACTGATGGGAAAACGGAAAGTTAACAAAGTCTTAGAGGATTTGTTAAGATCTTGTGTGATAGACACCAGGGGATCATGGGAAGATCACCTACATTTGGTCGAGTTTTCGTATAATAATATTTATATGTCTAGTATAGGGATGACATCGTTTGAAGTATTGTATGGAAGGCCATGCAAACCTCCTATTTTTTCGTTAGAGACCGAGGATAAGTTAGTTCTTGGTCCGAATTTGGTTATAGAAGCTGCGGAAAAGATTGAGTTAATCCAAGCCAGAATGAAGGAAGCTCTGTCTAGGCAGAAGAGCCAGGCTAATAGAAGATGGAAATACTTAGATTTCTCAATTGAAGGTCATGTTTTCATCAAGGTACCACCGATGAAAGGTGTAATTAGGTTCGAGAAACTCGTGTATAGAGTAGAGTTACCAAACTGTTGTGTAGAAGCCCACAATGTATTTCATATCTCTCAGCTAAGGAGGTGTCTTCAAGATCCAAAAACCACTATTGCACCGACTGTGTTAGATGATTAGTAGTGAAACATATATGACTATAGTTAGAAAGCCAGTTCGTATAGTCGTGAGAGATGATAAGAGACCAAGGAACAAGATGGCCACATTAATCAAAGTCTAGTGGGTGATGACGAGAGAGACTACACTTGGGAAACTGAGAGCAGGATTGGAGATACTTATCCAGACTTGTTTCATTGGTATGTTTTACTTATACGAGTGATTGTAATGAATACCTTATCATGATTTTGAGGATGAATTTCTTTAAAGAGGGGAGTCTGTAACGACCTTAATTTTGACTAAACTGTTCTAGATATTTATTTAGATAAATTAAATGAAATAAATTAAATGGTTAAGGGATTGAGATTTTTATGATCATAGGGTAGCCGGCCTAATTAATCTAAAGCCAAAGGGAATTAAAATGAAGTAATCAAAGGTAGTAAGATAAGGGCAAAATAGGAATAGGTTATATTCTTATACCTTAAACCCTTAATCCAATTTCATTTACAATATTCACAAACTAAAACTAAACCAAGAAGCTTGGCCGACCACTATTAGAAGAAGACATGAGGAAGTTATGCAAAAATTCAAGAAGGAAGCTTAATCAAATTAATTTAAGGGAAAATCTCAACCTTCTTAGCAATCAAGCTAAAGTGAATAATATATTACATCTCATATTTATTGTTTTCGGTTTCTAGATAAGATCCGAACTTATTTGCAAGAATATTGCAATATTTTGATTGTTTAAATGGATATATATGCATGTTGATGATTTATGTTATTTCATGTAGATTTTTATTATAAGATTTATTTGAAAACCATATTAAATGACATCTAAATAGCTTGCGTTTTTGATATAAGGTCAGAAATATCATTTTAGAGATGGGTTTCAAGTTTCATAATTTTCTAAGCTGTTGTGGATTTACTATAAAATTCTAGCAGAGAAAACGGTTAAACTGGGTTTGAATTATTTTCAGCTATTTTATGTTAGCATTGGGTTGGAAATTAAAATATACTGGAAAACATATTAAAAGCGAATTATGGGAATATTTTGGAGAATTTTCCGAAGTTTGTTTTAGGATAGAAAATTATTTTAAGGTATGAGACTTAAATGTTATATATGTTTATAAAAGTAGAAGGGGCAATTTGCTAAATATTTTAGATTTTTAATCATTGAATTCGGTAGTACCTTTAGAAAAGTTAAAAAAAAAATTGACAACCAATTGTATTTTGAAAAATAGGGCAATTTAGTTGGAAAGATATTACTTTAAAAGGCTAAAATAGTTTTGTAAAGGGTTGTTGCTTCCCCACTTTCGGCAGCCACCTTTTGACCCCATGCTACCGCCTCCAACCTTGTCAAAACCGATACGCATGACATCAAGGCCTTGATATGTAGAGGATTGGAAATAGGCGGAGGGCACAATGTCGAAACATTCTTTCGAAGGGGTAGAAGTAGTCTTTATAAACTTAGAACTATTTTGATTACAAATTGAGGCTTTCGAAGGAAATACCTTTCGACTTAGTCAAATACGCCTTTGTCTTAGAAAAGGGCTTTAGAAAGATGTTACTACCTTTTTGTTTTTAAAGTAAGCCTTCAAAGGGGTCAAAACACTTGTTGCCGCATTTAACTTTTCGAATCAATAACTTCGAAAGGGTTCTTATGCCTTAAACTTTGAAGCCACTTCTCCATGCTTTTGAAAGGGTTGGTTTCAAAATCATCCACTTTCTTTTACTTAGGAATAATGCTTCAAAAGAATTGCTTTCGCCCCAGTTCTTTTAAGGGTTTATTAGTAAACCAAGATGTAATAGTGTTATTCACACCAGGCTTTATGTCTGACTCGAAGTTTATGTTTTTCCCTTAAATTCTGGTGTGCTCAAATATGATTTGAGTAGATTGAGAGTTGAGTTTTTCAGGTTAACAGGTTAGACGAATAAGCTTCCAAAGACATGCAAGAAGCAAAACTAGCTATATATAACCTATTTAGTTTTAGTCCCGTTGTGTTCTATTAAGACTAATTTGTCTATTTAGTACTCTGATCACCCAAGGAAGCATCTTCATATGTTACTCTTGGCGTATTTTGTAATAATTATATTTGAGCCTATGAATCGTTTTGGGATTATGTGTCTAAATATGAAATGCTGGTCTGAAATGTAATTAGAAAAGTTATTTTCAAACCTTTTTTGATTTTATTTCATATTCATGTGCTTCTGATATTATGAATACCATTAGCATTATCGTATTTTCTCACTGAAAGTTAATACTATGGATGACTGCAGCATTTACAGCGTGTAGCTTCGGGCCTCAAGATAGGGAATGTCGCAGATAAGGACCTCTTGTTCACTAGCGACTTAGGAGGAATTGTAATCTACTATGGGAAAAACTTTGGATCTTAGCATCCCTTATCACCCATAGATTGATGGTCATATGAAAATGGTGAACATAATTTTAAAAGATTTGTTGAAATCTTGCATCACGGATTTTTGAGGACAATGGAGAAGGTAGAAGTGTTCAGGTGGCAAAGGAAGGCCACACGGGACTATCAAGAGTGCTATGCTAACAGACAAAGAAAGGGATTGGAACTTTCGATTTGGGATATGGTAATCATCAAAGTTTTCCCTCTTAGAAACTTCATGAGGTTTGGTATATCAGGGATGTTGGTGCCAAGGTTCGTTAGGCATATTTCGAGTTTAGAGGTGGTGGGAGAACTTGCTCATTGGATGGATCTTCTAGATAGGTTAGTAGGAGTCCATGACGTCTTTCATGTTTAACACTTAGAAATTTTTTGCAGACATTGCCTTTGTGGTAGAGCCTGATAAGTTAGAGGTAGAGCCTGATAAGTTAGATGATGTTGAGATGGAGCCTTTTTACCCCTTCCAGGCCACTGCATGCATAATGAAGCACGGTGTTAAGAGGCTTCGTAACAAAGAAATTAGGTTGGACCATGCTATCTGGCATTTTGACCTGGCTATATCCGAACTGATCAGACAAGTTAGATTCGACTATCACCAGGGCCAGTAAGCCAAGAGCGATGATTGTGAGGTCCAAAAGTCAAGTATAAAAGAGAGTATGAAGCAAAGATTGAATAGTATTGAGAGATATGCAATGCAAGATGTTCAAAGTATGAAATATAGTTTAGTTTAGAAAAGGGATGGGCTAAAATCCCTCTCCACCAAAGGGATCGGTCTGCTTCATTCAAACAAGTGCAACCCAATGGAAAACAATCGATATCTTGAGTTTCATAATTCCAATACATATGAAACTTTAGGAACAAGGTATGAGGACCCTAATGAGCCTATTCTAGGGATTGTACCTTAAAAGGACCAAGTGAGAGGGATCGGCTCTCTTCCGTCTATAGGGGTCGAACTAAATTAGACAACATCATATCTTGCAACAAAGATTGATCAATAACTCGAGTTCTACTATTCAAATTGGCATGAAACTTGGAGGCTAATTATAGTACAACATGAAGAAGCTCCCATAGGGATCTCACCCTCAAAATTCTCCAAAATAGGGATCGGCGTCGATCATAATTTATTGGGATTTGGGTCATGCAATCCCTCCTTTGGGCCCTTATGGCTTTGAAGATCTTACTGTCGAATTTTCATTGAGATATTTCATCATCTTCCTCTATAAATACAGGCTTAATTGTTCATTTTCAGGATCTTTATGCTACTTGTTGCTTTGTACTCAAACATAACTAAGGATTTTCATCTGATTCCTATCATACTCGGTTTATAAAGTAGTTAATAAAGTTGTCTCTTCAAAGTGGACATAGGCAGACAATGAACCATTATAAATTGTTGTATCTCTCTTTTTTTCTTACTTCTTATTGTTTATTTGTTATCTTTCCTCTCTTTACATTTTTTATTCTTCATTTATTCCTCGGCACAACCTCTATTGGGCGTTTGTGCTAACTTCTGGTGCAAATATTTTGGTGCTTTTACCGAGAGAGATTGTCAGCTCTATTTAGATCCCTTTGTTGCTACTAGATTGCATAAATCCCCAAAAGTGATCCAAAGTAATCTTCATGTAGTTTATCCATTACATTCAGATATGAAAAAGTCTAAGGAAAACTATTAACAATGGTTATGAACACCAGATTTACCTCTCAAAATGTTGAAGGAAATGAAAACACTAGCATCCAACAATAAGGCCATAGAAATTTACCAGTAGGTGTTAATGCTACCAATCCAGTTGATGTCCAGAATCCGGCTGATTCCATAATAAGAGATGACTTCCAAAATCTAATGAGAGAGCTATTGGGTAGCCGTTGATAGTCGAACCAGTGATTTAAGCCAATATCTACTTATTATTCAACTTAGAGACTAGTAACGCAGGAATACTAGGAGACAACTAACCCCTTACTCTATATCTGAGAGTTCTAGTTCATCAAACGTTATCATAGACGTAATTGTCATAGGACTGATGGATATCATGCAAAAGCATCCAAACATCAATAGGCAATCCAACCCGGGTTACCAGGACTGATCGAGTCCGATCCCTCTAGAGGGATCGGGGCCGACCCCTACTCTAACGGAGGAAGCTTCTATTTTCATGTTAGAGCACAAGCTGGAGCTACTGTGATTGATTCAGATGTTGGAATTTAGGTGGATGCAGACCAATTTCCTCCCTGGAGTGACGATGAAGTCAACACACGTGATATACGTCTAGAGGATGTTGAGCCAAGAAGGCGTGGAACGACGCGTAGACATCAATCAGAGCATTCGCATAAGGTGGAGCATGATTACCATTTGGCTCCAACTATCCAAACGCCATACTTGTCAGCTATGGTTAGACAGCTTGTAAGGGAAAGCCAAGTCTTGACCAATGAAGATTAAGGGATCTCAAAAAGCCATACCCAGTTCATTGAAAATATCCTACATGCGGAGTATCCAAGAGGTTCAACATGTCTTCGATGCCATCCTATAAGGGAAAAACCAACCCTAGGCAGCACATTATGAGACATGAATGGCCGATGGATTCTGGACGAGCCAGTGAAGCATAAAATGCAGATGTTTTCCTTTTACTCTCTTTGGCATAGGAATGCAGTGGTTTATTAGATTACCCTCGTAGTCAATCTTTAGATTTAACGGTTTGGCAACAAAATTTATGGAGCAGTTCTGTATGCATGCAACTCGCCCCAAAATGTAATGTCTCTATCAAGAATGATCCATGCTCCAGAAATCGCTGAAAGACTATTTAGAGAGATTTTATACAGCCATCTTAGAAGTCGGTAATCCGAATGACCAGTCAATACTGATGGCGGTAAGAAGAGGGATTGACCCAGAATCTGACTTTGATGATTCGTTAGCTGGAAAATCACCCGCAATGTTGGAGTGTTTCTATGCAAAAGCAGCTTAATACTTAAGGAAAGAAGAAGCTAGATGTTATAGAAAGAATAATGTTGTAGGACCAAGTGGAGAGGGAAAGTAAAGTAAAATTGCAGTGAAACCGGCTAAGGAGAGTTTCGAAAAAAGTTCATGTAAATGTCCAAATTAAATCGAATCAGCAAAAGAAAGATGGTGATCAGAGCTTGAGTGAAAGAGGGATTCTGGAAGAGGAAAGTCAAGGATTCCAATGTATGATGCCTACACACCACTGAATACATCTCTTGAGAAAGTCTATTTATCTACATGCAATACCATGCAGTATTGGAAGCCAACTCCAAAAGAATTGACAGAAGGGCAGTAGCAAATTGGAAAATATTGCCAGTTCCACAAATGCTATGGTCATACCACGAATGAATGTAGGTGTCTCGAGGATGTTATCAAGAAGCTGATCCGCGAAAGAAAACTACAACAGTTTGTTAAAGCCTCGTAGGATAGCGAGCGGGGACATCTATTACCCTATATCCAGACCCGGCTATATTTGACTAATTGCGTATGATATGTTCGACTGTTATCAAGAAGGATGACCTCAGAGCAATGGCTATAGGACCTAGAAGTAGAGTTCAGATGGTTATATGAAGCCAGGGTTGAACGGGTTTGGCAGATACATGACACAAGAAGCTAGAGATATAGGAATTAGCTTAGGGAAGCCATGGTTGGCATAGTTGAATGGAATCAGATGGATCGGTATAGTTGGTTGTATGATGGATCGGTATAGATGAAAGTATATGGATTGGCATGATGGAGGTATAAGGATTGGCAAGCAATGATTGGTCATGTGATGGATCAGCATGGCACAATGGAAGAGTGTGGATTGGCACGGCATAGACGTTTGTATGATGGATCAACTCAGTTGAAATAATGGAGAGATCATCACAAATAAGTGTGCATGGATTGGCGTAAGCAGAAGGGTATGGATCAACATGGTCCATTTGGAATGGTTCGGCAGAAATGGCTTTTAATTGGATCTAAACCAAAGATTAAACAAAAGCATGAGTTCTACCTACTCAAATAGCATGTTATTTGAAGTGCCAAAATGTCTAAATATGAAGAAGCCACCTTATGGATTGTTGCTCCAGAACCGACAAATGGATGGATCGGTACCAATCCATCTTTATTGGGATTTGGTACTAGTGATCCCTATGGTGAGTCCATATGAATAAGAAGGTCCTGTGGCCGAAGTTTCAAAGAGATTGGTGGTCACCTTCACCTATAAATACTGGCCTAGGGGGTCGTTTTGAGGATCTTTACGTTGTTGGCTACATAGTGCTTTATTGTAATCAACTTTCTTCTTTAATTCTTGTTTTTTCTATTGTAATCAAGTTAATAGTGAATCATAAGGAGAATATTCAAAGTGGACTTAGGCATATGACGACGAACCACTATAAATCAAGATGTTCTTGACTATTGCTTTGATTTGCTTGTTAGTTTATTCTGTTCCTCTGTTTAATTTTACTTTCTTCATTTATTTCTCTACAAAAACCTATTCTTGGGTTTTTGTGACCAATTTGATTACAAACATTTTGGTGCTTTTACTGAGAAATCCGATTCTCAGCTTGTTAGGATCTCCTTTGTTGCTATAGGATTGGATTATCCCCCCAAAGGAGATTCATAGTTTTCTTCAGAAACTTACATACACTATCATATTTGCAAAAACTAAAACAAGGAGATTGACAATGGTGAGACATACCAGGTCCACTTCTCAGAATGTTGATGGGAATAAGACATGCTAGTATTCAACAAGGAGGTCAAAGCAACCAACCCACAAATTTAAATGTTGATCCCGCTGAAGTCCAAAACCCTGCTAATTTTATAAACAAAGCCAAATTTAATAACTTGACAAGGGAGTTGATGGAAATCCATAGGCAGCTGAATGATTAGATTCAGACCAATATTTGCCTGATGAACCATGTAACTCAGCAAGGGCGCAGAAACACCAGAAAGGGTCCCACTCTTTACTTAGCATGAAAAGATCAAACTCATCGGATGAACACCAGAGGCTTAGGCATTATAGGCTTGAAGGAGATCGTGCATCAATATAGAGGCGTCGCTTGGCAGATCAACGTGGTCTACCAAGACAGATCGGTGTCGATCCCTTCCTAGGGTTCGATGCTGGTCCCTCCTCCAAAGGAGGGTTTCCCCTACTACACTTAGGGAATCGCATAGAAGCTATTTCTAAAAGCTTGGATGTTGGAGTTCAATTGAATGATGACCAAATACCTCACCGAAATGATGACAAGATGG
Source organism: Allium cepa (assembly GCA_030765085.1). Lineage (NCBI taxonomy): Eukaryota > Viridiplantae > Streptophyta > Magnoliopsida > Asparagales > Amaryllidaceae > Allium > Allium cepa. Next base: position 389,444,602 of record CM060943.1, on the reverse strand, counting down.
ATCATCCAGGTGCACGCCAAGAGGATGGTGGACCAAGAAGGTGTGACATGGCTCGTAGATATCGACTAGACCATTCACATGAGGTGGAGTGCGACCATTGCTTGCACCACCCATCCAAACACCAGAATTTTCGGTAATGGTCAAACAATTGGTGAGAGTGAACTAAGGTTTGAATAATGATGATTGGGGAATTTCGAGGAGCCATACCTCATACATTGACAATGTTTTGCATGCGGAATATCCGAGAAGGTTCAACATGCAATCAATGCATGCCTATGAGGGAAAAACCAAACCCATGTAGCACATTATGAGATATAAATGGCTGATGGACTCTGCAAGACCTAATGACGCAACCAAGTGCAGATGCTTTCCCATAACCCTTCCCAGGAAAACAGCGATGTGGTTCATTAGACTATCTTCGAGGTCAATTTCAAGATTCGATGAGTTGGCAACCAAGGATGTAGAACAATTCCAAATGCATGCAGTTCGTCCTAAAGACATCATGTCCCTTTCCAGAGTGATCCAGGCCCCAGGGGAACCATTGAAATAATACATGGAGAGATTTCATTATACCGCCATGGAGGTGAGTAAATCAAATGATCATGTTATACTCGTAGTTGTTATGAGAGGGATTGATCCTAAATCTGAGTTTGGCAACTGGCCAGTTGGAAAACTGCCTTCCAGGTTGGAGCACTTCTGTGAAAGGCAGCTTGGTTCTTGAGGAAGGAGGAGGCTTGGTCGCCCAGGAAAAAGAACATTGCAGGGCCGAGTGGAGAAGCAGTACAAAATAATACTGCAACAAAGTAGTCTGATGATAGTTTCGGGAAAATTCAGGTTAATGTTTAGAATAAGCGGAATCAACAAAAGAAAGATGGAGATAGGAATCGAGAGAGAAAGACGGATTTTGGAAGACTAAAGCCTAGGATTTCAATGTTTGAAAATTACATGCCTCTATATACATTCCTGGAGAATATTTATCATCCGCTTGCAATACCATGCAGTACAGGAAGCCGCAACCAAAAGAGTCGTCGGAGAAACATAAGCAAACAGGGAAGTATTGTTGGTTTCATGAATGTTATAGGCACAATATGAGTGAATGTAGGCACCTCCAGAATTTCACATAAAAATTGATTCGGGAAAAGAAGTTGCAATAGTTTGTGAAAACTCTGTAGAATGCTGGACTTGGGACATCCGACACCAATCAAGGACAAGCTCTGCATATGGCTGAGGAGTCGTGCGGACCGATGGAAGATCGGTGATTAATACGATAGTTGGGGGACTACACCATATGTACAGGAGTTAGCAATAAATGGAGCAGTATGCTAACGCGATACGACATGTAGATTTTGAATGTCATTCAAATAAGAAAGATGGATCCCCGACAAAGCAACAACTCATAATGGCGGATGATATTGTGTTTAGAAGCAGGGATGCAGATAAAGTAAAGGCTCTTACAATTGACCCGATGGTCATTTTTGCAATGATTGACCCTGCTTCGTGGGAAGGACTTTAATTGATTGTGGAAACTTGATGAATATAATTTGCAACAATGGGTATGATCAGATGAGAATGGCAATTTAAAACCATCTAAAGCTCGCATACATGGTTTTAATATTGTGGCGACTGAGGTTGTCGGTTATGTGGAGTTTCCCGTTGAATTTGGAGAAGGAGAATGTAAGAGAGTGCAGATCCTACCGTTTATTGTTTTGGATGTTGACTCGCCGTACAAAGATTTTCTAGGCAGCCGACCTTGGTTGTATTTCAAGCAGCTCTTACATCATTGGTGTTTAACTTTGAAATGTCCAATGGATAATGGTTGTGTTGTTGATGGTGATTAGGCGATTGGAAGTGCCTATAATGCAGTCGAGCTGAGGGAAGCTCAACGCAAGGAGAAGGGAAAGGGTGTGGATGTTGTCCACATCCAAGTTATTGAAGATTGACAATTGGCATCTAAGCCTTGTCTTGGGTACCACAGTCGGTTTTATTGAGATATAGATATGAGGGATGATGAGGAGGAGCCAAAAGATACCAATGTTACACCAGCTGAGCTGATGATTTATATCACGGTTAACCATGATGACTCATCACGAGTCCCGAATATTGGGTCTCAACTCAGTCTCTCAATGATGAATGGGAAGGTTTGTGCTTTGAGTCGATTTATCTCTAGAGCTACTAACAAATGCATTCCTTCATTTGATTTCATTAAAAGAAAAAATAAACTTCGAATGGATTCAGAATTGTAAAGACGCATTCCAAGCTCTGGTGGATCATTCAGAGAGGCTCAATATTTTGTCAAAATCGGTAGATCATGAGAAGTTGTTCATTTATTTGGCTGTATCAACTTATAAGTGCTGCCTTGGTTCGTGAGGAGAATCAAATCCAGAGCCTGGTGTAATAAATTAGTAAACAATTGACAGGAGAAGAAAGGAATTTTTCAAAAATAGAGAAACTAGCATACTGCTTGCTAATTGCATCATGAAAGCTTTTCCCGTACTTTCAAGCACATCTGATCAATGCTTACACCGACTAACCATTAAGATAGGTCCTACAGCTACCTGAGACTTCTAGGAGGTTACTCAAGTGGAAAATTGAGCTCAGCTAATTTGTCATTATTTATCTCCTTCGAAGAGCTATCCATGGACAGTTTTTGGCAGACTTCATAGCAGAGTTTACTGTGCAGGATGATCTTACAGAAGGAAATGAAATCCCAAGTGTATGATGGAAGCTGGATACTGATGGGACATCCAATGATCAATGCTCTAGAGCTGGGGTTGTGCTTGTAACTCCTGAGAATCGATCAATTCGTTTGCTCCGTAGCATGATTTCCCAACGAAACAACGAAGCTGAATATGAAGCTTTGATTGCTGGACTTAAACTCGCCAAAGAACTTGGAGTAAAATCTCTTGGAATCTTTTGTGATGCGCAATTGGTGGTGTATCAAGTTAGAGAAGAATGCCAGGCTAAGAAACAACGGATTTCCCTTTATCTTATCCGAGTTCAGGGGTTGTTAACTGAATTTGAATACTATGGCCTTTCACATATTCCACGCAATCAAAACAGATAGGCTGATTTGTTGGTAAAGCTCGTTAGTACCGGATATGCACAATAGATGGGTTTGTTACTGGTCAAAGTATTAAATACCTCAAGTATAAACATGATGGAAATCGATCAAGCACTGGAGGTGGAATTGAAGGGGAATTGTGGATGACTCCGATTAAAGACTATTTACTACATGAGGCTATGCCTGATAAAATAAATGAAAAGAAATAGGTCCTTCAAAAAGTTTCATGATATATTATGTAAGAAGGAGTCATGTATAGGAGAGGTTTTTCATTCCCTCTACTCCGGTGCATCGCTTATGATGAGATAAAATGTGTTTTGAAAGAAGTTCATGAAGGAAAATGTTGTGATCACGGTAGAGGGAAAACTTTGGCAAAGAAGGTACTTTGTTATGGGTATTATTGGCCAACCATAAACTGAGGCACAGTTGACTATGTAAGACGAGGTGATAAGTTCCAAATATATACAAAAGTTCCAAGAGCACTACCAACAGAATTCACGCAAATGGTCAGCCTATGGCCGTTTGCCATGTAGGGTATATATATCATTAGTTCATTGGCAATCTCTAAAGGTGGTGCAAAGTACGCTATTGTGGTAGTTGATTACTTTACCAAATAGGCTGAGGCAAAACCGTTAGCTACAATCATGACCAAGAAAGTAATCAAATTTATTGTTCAAAACATCATATGTCACTTTAGTCTGCCATTAACTATCATGACAGATAATGGGACTCAATTTGATGGTGTTGAATTTAGAGACTATTGTCGAAGGTATTGTGTTGAAAAGAGGTTTGCGGGGATCGCTCACCCTTAGGCAAATGAACAGGTTGAAGCTGTAAATAAAATTATCAAGTCTATTCTGAAAAGCATTTGGAGAAGGCTAGAGGTAAGTGATTGGATGAACTTCCTAAAACACTTTGGGCCTACAGAACCACTCAAAAGTCCATGACTAGCCATACTCTGTTCGCCTTGCTTATGGTTCTGAAGCCCTTATTTCGGTAGAACTCAAAGTTCCTTCTCATCGAGTGACTTAATATGATCCCAAAACCAATAAAGATTTTCTCTTGGAATCTTTGGACTTTATAGATGAGAAGCATGAAGAAGCTGATTTGAGAGCAACTGCACACCGACATCTTGTCGCCCGATATCACAACACCAAAGTGCGATCAAGAACCTTCAAAATTGGCTGTCTCGTCCTGAAACGGGTTTTCCCTACCCTGTCATATGTGAATCTGGTTTGGGAAGGACCATATATTATTGAATAGAGACTTGGAGAAGGAACTTTCAAGTTAGCGACAGTCGATTGCATTACACTTCCAAGAGCATGGAATAGCGAGCATTTACGACGCTATTTCACTTAGATTATTTCCTTTAAATTTTAGTTCTATTTACTTTAATAGTTTTTCTTTAGCATTTGATTTTCTGAATATGTAATAAGGCAGATTATTTGTTCCTTTCCATTTAATGACTAAAGTTTCAAGCTTCCTTTGCAGTTATGATTGTTATTGCATTGCATGCTAAATACCTCACAAAACTAATTGATATTGATGTGTGTGAACAGGCTCCCGGAGTTTGAAATTGATCAATCATACTAATCCCCGATAAGATCAAACAAGATGAGCTCCATAAATTTACTCGATTAACCATTCCCATAAATAATTCAAAGAATGGATCACACAATAAAGAACGAATATGGTTGACAATCTGGAGATTAAAAAATTCATGCCCAGACTGCGGGACTGAAACAAAACCAATCAACCAAATGGAGTACAACCTAACTACTCCCGAAACAGCTCTATGTCCCCAAAGTGCAGACTGGTGTATAAACATAAATCGAGCGGATACCGGCCGCCCTTAAAACAACTCTAGGTCCCCAGAGCACGGACTGGAGTATAAAAATAAATCGAGCGTACTAACTTCCCATAAAACAACTCTAAGTCCCTAGAGCTATGACTGGAGTTTAAATATAAATCGAGCGGATACCGACTGCCTGCAAAATAACTCTAGGTCCCCACAGTGCGGACTAGAGTATAAGCATAGATCGGGCGTATACTGACTGCCCACAAAACAACTCCAACTCCCTAGTGGGCGAATTAGAGTATAACCATGAATAGATGAGTGGATTCCAACCGCTCTCTACTCCGCCGACTCCGTGAATAGATGAGTGGATTCCAACCATTGTCTATTCGCCAACTCCAAGAATAGATTAGTGGATTCCGTCCGTTCTCTATTCCACAAACTACATGAATAGATGAGAGGATTTTGGTCGTTCTCTATTCCACAAACTCTAGCTTGAAATCGACAGGAGTATAAAATCGCTAAGGATGGAATTCGGCCATCCAACTTACGACCTCACTAAATTAAGGGGAGGAAGCACACTTATTCAGAAAAACCGCTGAATCCGACAGTTTAACAATAAGGCCCGAGCCTAGTGTTTAATACGACTTAAAGCCACGACCAAATGAAGACCTTGAGATGGAGATGGTGGATTTCTAACAAAATTCACAAGTAACAATTTATAAGTATATTGAATGGAAAGTAATTGTTTATCTACTTAAATAACAATTCACATGAAGCAAAAAGAAAACAAAAGCTTTTATTTATATAAAACTGCGGGAATTTCAATACATGTTATTTTAAAAGATCGAGATTCATACCGGTACAACAATGAATAAAAAAACTACCATGAAAACTATGTATATTGAGCTTGAACAGTAGCAACTACTTTGATTTTCTTTCCTTTTTGGATTTTTCAAAGGTAGAGCAATGTGTGCCTCGTTTACGTAACCCCTTGCCACCTTTTGCAGAAGTGCTTTCTAAATTCGAAGGGAGTCCAATGGGGACAAACACACCGAGTAGAATGACTTCAATGGTACAAGACGAGGATCTTCGGTATCCACCTCGGTAGGATCATGCTTAGCTTTTTTCTTTATCAACCCCTCCTTCTCAATTTGTTCTTTTATGTTGAGTATGGAGGTATACTCGAAGGCATCGGTGATTATGACATCATCGAATTCATTAGCATAGAGCGGATCTTCAGTTTTATCATCATCAAGTGCTTCAATGACTTGAGCATCAGGCCTCGGAACATCCACTCCTACTGGCTCCTCGATCAATTTCTCCCCTTGTTATTTAGCCACATCGCTTTTAGGAGTCTGGGTAGGTCCAGGAACCGGCAAAAATTGTTAATGTAATGGAATTAGACTAAAACCATTATGTGCGAAAAGAAAAACTTCTCATGTACTAAGAAGTAAAGCACGGTACCCGTATCATGTTGGCTCTTTGTGGCAACCGATGTGCCTCCTTCTAAGATAGAGGATAACATAGTAGGCTGGAGGTCGGGCCTCTCCGGATCATAGCCAAGATCCTGTTTAGTATCAAAAGAAAATGATATCTCGGCTATTTGAGATGAGAAAGGACCTCTTGGATCAATCTCTGCAGACTCGGCAATATTCTCTCCTCCTTCAATAGGTGTAGAAGCCTTGAAAATTTGAAGTTTTCCGATGGCCAGACCCGAAGGCTCGTTTCGTCGAAGAATATCCCTCACTAATCCCTCCTCAATAAATTCAGCTTCACCTAGTTCTTCTTTCTTTATCTTAACAATAAGCTTCCAAGCTTCGGCAAGCAATTCAAGGTAGCCCTCACAAAGAAAACGTAAGTTGCAGTGGAGCGGGACTTTAGCATTGTACCGATTGATCGGCGGATTGAATAAGTGCTTAATCTCGTTCTTGCCGGAATCCATGGCAGCTTCTACATGGGAGTTGGCTTCTTCCAACATCTCTTTTCGGCCTTCTTCTTGGGCCTCTTTTTTGAGAGCTTTAATTTTAGCAAATAGCTCATCAATTTTCACCTTCAAGCTCTTAGCCTCAATGACTTCTTCGAAATATTTCTACTATTCCTTCTGGGCTTCAATTTTTTCCTCCCTTTCCTTCTAAAACATTTCTTCAAGTTCCTCAACATGACGAGCTAAAGCATCTTTCTCCTTATGCAAGGAGTCCTTTTCTAAAGAGAATGTCCCGCTACGATGAAGTGCCGCATCGAGTTCCTTTTTATGAGAAGTTTCCAAACGGCTTACTACCTCTGACATCTCCTTGACTCTCCTTTCTGCCTCAACAAGTTAGGTTTTAAATTCTAGCAACTTAGCATCCTGGTTCTTGGTTATATCCTTGACATATATTGCTTCCAACTTGAGACGGTTTATTTCATGTTGTCTCTCGATGGAGACTTTAGTGACTTTTTCTGCTAAGTGTATAAATGATTTGTGTTATACAAATATGTCGTTCAAACACGTCAGAGAGCTTTCTTTGGCATGCTCAGAGATAATATGAATAAAAGGGAGGAATTTAAGGCCATCAAAGCAAATTTTTGGGAAAGTGACCTTAAGCTCTGTCAACTTCTCTGTAGTGAAAGTGTCAGGGGTAGTAGCCGATAGGGATGGTTCAGAAATAGCGAGTGGGTGTTTGCCTGATCGACGCTTACAAGATTGTCTGGAGCTTGAGCAGCCGGAATGTGGCACATGAGATTAGGCGATATGATGACCATGATAGTAGGGCTGCTCTCTACTTTGGGCAGGAAAATCAGATTGCTTGCCTTTTTGAGATGTATGAGATTAGGATTTTCGTTTGGAAGAAGACCCCCTTGAATGATAATTTTTGTCCCATCCCTCGTCCTTTTCTCTATGTCGGGTGGACTCAAAATACTGGCTTGGATGATGGTATCCTGAGGAGCATTGAAGATGATCAAAGGCTCTCGATTGAGATATTGCATCTAGAAAGACCAAATAAGAGCGTGTTAGAAACTGTCGTATGATAGATCAATAACAAGCGTATAGTGGGGTGCAAATGATTGTGAGTATCTTAGTGTTCCCTCCAACAGATCGATGATGGTAGGTTTGCTCATTGGTGAGTTCCCACCTTCATTAGAAGATTGGATGATGTAAAACCCCTATCTAGAGGCCTAAAACTAAGCGCTACAGATGCTGTAGTCATCTATAGTATTAGCTTCTGACGACTAAATACGGCTTTGTTAATAGTATCGATAATATCAGAAGCACTTGGATTTGAAACAAAACACAGATTTCAAAATCATAGATTACTTCATTACATGTCCAAATAAAATTTGTTCCACATTCATGTCACATAACCAATCGTCTTCCTAGGTACAGGTTAAATATAGTTAATACAAATTACATCGAGAGCGGTATATGAAAATAACCCCCTGACTGATTAAAGTCAAATGGTCAAATAAGACATAATACATCATAACGCAGTGGAAAATCATCAAAACATAAGTTAAAGCAGCATATCTTAAATAGCTATCCATTGCCTCCTACAACCTCCAGTAGCTTATTCGTCAACATTCTAAAAACCTGAAAAGATCCTTAACCTCTCAACCTACTGAAATTTATTTTGAGTACCGAGAGTTTAAGGGGAAAACAAAAACTTCGAATCAGATATAAAGCCTGATATGAATAATACTATAGATCTCGATTTAATTATGTTAAGTGAGACACGCCGCTTAGCGGAACGGGTTTCCCCTCACTAACATCCTTTTTAAAACATATCTTTGCAAATCCATTCATATAACTATATACTATGCTCCTACATCCACAATGGTTAAACACTACAAAATAATCAGTATGCAATCATACATAAATATCAGGTAATAATGAACTATCTGTTCAAACACAAATAACTTTTTAACCGTTGGTTGACTCGGGCCTACCGGACAACATAATCAAAATTTACCTAACATCTATTAGATATTCATATTTAGGATTGCATATCCTTGTCTATCTATTTAATATTTCCCATCAGGATGGCTTGCCTTAAACTATCTGTTAAATATCTCCCTTCTGGATGGTCTATCCATAACTCAATCATCTCCCAAGTCCACCTGATCCTAATGATTTTCTGGGCTTACCAAAAACCTATCTGTATACAACATATATTCCTTTCGATGTGTAACCATAATTTTAGTCTACCTATGACCAAGCCCTACATGCTGGAATATTGGACAACAATTAGCTGGGGCTACGAGCTAAAGCATAGGGCGCGACCCCATACTGGTCCCATCTGGTTTTCTAATATCGAAATCATTTATACTTAAGGATCCCCTTCCATAATTTTCCTTGAAAAAATTTTCAAAATGAATTAAGCCTTTGAATCAAACTTCAAACAAGAAAAAGAAATAAGTCTTTATCTTTACTCAAATCATATTACCATGTTAGATGTATATCCTTTACTCAAAACTTAGTTGCTGAAAACACTTTACCATTTGAAAGAACCTCTTTCCCTACTTTAAAATTTCCTCCTTCAAAATCAATGTTTAAACCTTTCGAAATCATTTCTCAAACCTTTGGAATTCATTCAAAACAAATCTTTCGAAAGCCTTAAAATTTAGACATCCTTCTTTAAAATCGCTTTAATTCATTGCCTTAGAAAAATGTTTGGAAAACCTTCCTTCAAAAACCTTTTGAAAATGTCTAATAACCCTTTCGAATCAGATCTAGGAATAAACCCTTCGAATGCTTGAAACCTTTTAAAATAAAAACCTTTCGAAGGTATAGTGAGTTCAACTTAAAACAATATGGAAACTTGTTTTTTAAAACCTTTGGTCTTTATTAAATCAATCTCTCTAAAGCCTTAGGTTAGATTTTACAAAACAAGGGTAACCACCTAAGTCAAAAGCTTCGCTCCGAAAGCATTGGAGAAAAGGCTAATTTTAAAAACAAATAAACCTTTCAACTGGGTTGGAAGGTTCAAAGTATAACCTTTATAAAAGCAGTAGGAACCTTTCGGAGATGCTGGAAGGTTTCAAAACAAAGTAATGCTGGTAACAACTACAACTTATCGAGTATATCAGAAGATTTTTTAAGTCTTTTTTTAAATAACTTGAACTGGTCAGAAGTGACCAAGTCGAAAGCTCTAATTTGAAAGGAAAGTAGGCAAAATATTTTCACTTATAAAACAATTATGTTCCAATCTTTTAGGCCACCAACCTTTTAACTTAGAACCTTTCGACTGTATTCAATTCATTATGTACCAATTTCTTGATACCTTATGCATTGAACTTTGACCTTATCGAAAGCTAACCTTTCGACTGAGAGGAAAGGTCTGGAGTGGAAGGTATATAGCCGCATGGATTAAAATATGGATAAGGTTGATTTTTTTAAACTTAAAAAGGAAACTTTTCAACTAACCTGCGTTTGTTTGTCAAATTTTCATTGGTCAATAAAACACTTTTCAGAAATGTGCTGCCGTAATTACCAGGATTTATAAATCGTTTTATTTTGCAAAATGCCCCATCTCCTTTATAAATATATAAAACATTTAAGTCTCATACCTTAAATAATTTTATATATCCCTCAAATGACTTAGGAAAATTCTAGAAAAATCCCAAAAAATCTATTTTAATATGTTGCCTAACATATTAAAATCTCAAACCTAAATAACTATTATTTTAGTCGAAAATAATTTATAACCCAGTAAATAATTTCCTTCATTCGAAAATTCATATAAAATTTATAATAAATCAAAAAATTATGAAAATAAAAAGACACCTCTAAAATATTATTCCAGGCCTATAATTAAATTTCCAAAGTGTTTGGATGTCACTAAATAGGGTTTTCATGATAAACATATCATAAAACACGAGTAAACATTTATAGTTTCACTAACTATAATCATATATATCTTGAAACATCAAACATGACAATATTATAGCGAAAACATTTCGGATTTAACCATAAAACCAAAAAATATAAGTATTAGGGATGTAGTAATTATTCGTCTTAGCTTTAGAGATTATAGATGAGATTTTTGAGTGTTGAATTAGTTGACTTCTTCTTTCCTCTTGAATCTTAGCTTTTTTTATTCTCTTGAGATTAGAAATGGTAGCCAACCATAGAAATTTTTCTTTTGTTTTTAATGAAATGAGAATAATGAACGTGAGCTACCATCTCACAAGGGTTTATGGTATGAGGTTTTTCTATTTCCTAAATGCCCTTCTCATTTCCTAACACATTACCTAGTGTTATATCATTTTAGTTAACCTAATCAACTTGGCACGACTACCTCTAATTAATCAAACTCAACCTATTAATCTTTACATTTTTAATTTAATTTAACTAATTAAATGTCTTAAATAAGGTTATAAAATATATGGGGTGTTATATGCTTCCCACCTTAAAGAATTTCGTCCTCGAAATTACGATAAGGTACATAACAAAACAATCAAGGGTAAAACATACCATCAAATAAATCTGGGTAAGAGTCTCTAATCCTGCTCTCCACTTCCCAAGTACAGTCTCTAGTATCATTGCCCCATTGTACTATTACTAACTTGACTGTCTTGTACCTCAATTTCTTCTCTTCTCTAGCCATATCTGAATTGGCTTCCTAACTATAGTCAAATCCGGCTTTATTCTAAGTCTTCTAATACTGTAGGTGCTATAGTAGTCTCCGAGTCTCTAACACATTTCCTAAGATGAGAAACATGGAAAAATTTATGGACTTCAGTCAAACTACTCGGTAATTCTACTTTATAAGCGAGTTTTTTTCGATCCTTTCAATAATACAAAATGGACTAATAAACCTTGGTGCTAATTTGCCAGATTTCCCAAATCTAATTACACCCTTCATCGGTGAAACCTTAACAAACACATGATCTCCGACAGAAAATTCCAAATCCTTTCTTCTTTTATCTACATAATTTTTCTGTCTAGATTGAGCTTCTTTCATCCTAGCACAAATCAACTCAATCTTCTCCGCAGCTTCCTTTACTAAATCCGGATCAAGAACTAATCTATCCCCGGTCTCCAACCAACATATGGGAGATCTGCAACGTCTTCCATACAATGCTTTAAACCGTGCCATCCCAATACTAGTCTGATAACTATTGTTATACGAAAACTTGACTCGATTAAGATGATCCTCCCATGATCCTCCAAGATCTAATATACCAGCTCTTAACAAATATTCCAAGATTTTGTTTACTCTTTTTGTTTGCCTATCTGTCCATAGATGGTAAGCGGTACTCATGTTGATCTTGGTTCCTAATGCTTCCTGTAGACTTTTCCAAAACTCGCTCATAAATAAAGAATCTCTATCACTGACCATACTACAAGGAATCCCGTGTAGTTCAACCACATTCTCCATAAATAATTTTGCCAAATCAGGTGTCATTCTAGTTGACTTTACCAAAATAAAACGGGCACTCTTAGTTAGACTATCCACTATGACCCATATGCTTCCGTTTCCACTTTTAGATCTCGACAACTCATCTATAAAATCCATATAGATTGAATACCATTTCCATAATGGAATCTCTAACAGTTGAAGCAATCCACTTGGCTTCTGGTGTTCAGCGTTTTCCTATTGGCAATTCAAGCACTGCTTAACACACAATCCAATATCCCGCTTCATACCTTCCCAGAAGAAATTTCTCTTCATGCCTTGATACATTTTCGTTCCTCCTAGGTGGATAGTGAACTTCGAACGATGGCACTCGTCTAAAACTTCCTTCCTTATATTTTCTAGATTTGGAGCACATAACCTTCCTTTCTTCATCAACCACCCATTTTGGTCAACACTGAAATCCTTTAGGTCCTCGCTCTTCCTTCCTTCCTTCAACCTTCTGATCCGCTTAGCCAATACCAGATCCCCCTCTTGCTTAGAAGCTATCCTCTCAATCATTACTGGTCGGACATCTAAACAAGATAATACAGTACTTCCTGCACTCGATCCTACCTCGGACCTAAACCGCGCACTACAATCAGATAATACCTCCAAGTCTTTCCACTCGGTAATCATAGCCAATACTACATTCTGATGTTTCCGACCGAGTGCATCTGCTACCTTTTTTCTTTTCCAAGTGTGTACTTAATTTCAAAACCATAGGCAGAAATAAACTCCAACCACCTCTGATGTCTCATATTCAGCTACTTCTGGGAGAACAAATACTTCAACGACTTATGATCAGTATATAGCTCAAATCGCTCTCCCAAAAGATAATGCCTCTACACCTTTAAAGCAAATATAAGGCTACTAACTCCACATCATGCGTTGGACACCTAACTTCATGTGGTCTGAGCTGTCTAGAATGGTAAGAAATTATTTTACCCCTTTGCATCAACAGTGCTCCCAATCTAGGTCCACACGCATCTGTATAAACAGCTAAATCTGGATTCCCTTCCGAAACCACTAACACCAGTGCATGGGTCAATAAGTGCTTCAAGCTCTGGAATGCTTCCTCACACTTATCAGTCCACATGAACTTCACATCTTTTCACGTAAGCTTAGTCATCTGTGCCGCTATTTGCGATTTTTTTATAAATCTCTGGTAATACCCCACCAATCCAAGGAAACTCTTTATCTCGATCACTGTCTCAGGTCTCTTCCAATTGTACACCGCTTCAATTTTAGTTAGATCTACAGAAGACCCTTTCTCAATGATGACATGACCAAGTAATTTTACTTCCTTCTTCCAAAATCGATATTTTGTAAACTTAGCCTTCAACTGATGCTCCTTCAATGTCTCAAGCATGACTCTGAGATGAACTTTATGCTCCTTCTCATCCTTAAAGTATATCAAAATGTCATCAATAAAAACCAACACAAACCTATTCAAATGTTCTTGAAAAATCCTATTCATCAGATCAACAAAGAATGCCGGCACATTAGTTAGTCTGAAAGGCATAACTATCCATTCGTACGATCCATATCTTGTTCTAAATGCCATCAGCGGAATGTTACCCTCTGCCACTCCAAGATGATGAAATGCCGTCACTAAATCTAGCTGAGAAAATACCATTTCTCCACTCAACTGATCGAACAAATTATCAATTCTCGGCAATGGATATCTGTTCTTTATCGTCCTCTCATCCAAATTACGATTATCGATACATAGCCTTAAAGATTCATCCAACTTCTTAGCAAACGGCAGCAGCTCCCCATGACGAACTAATCAGCCTAATAAAACTTTTGCCTTTCAAATCTGCTAACTGCACCTTTGACTCTTTCATCTCTATATGTGTCATCTTACTCCGCGATCTACTCATCAGTTCAGCTCTAGGCACATCAATTCGAAATTCAATAGTTCGTTTTAGTGGTAGCCCAACGACCAGTTAAAACTCATCGGCAAATTCTTTAACTACAAAGACCTGATGCAACTCATCTTCCATCTCCATAGCACCCACTAAAATATTCACCTCCCAACTAGGGTTCTCTACGGCATAAATTGTCTGATAAGTACAATCTGTATGACTAAGTGATATTTTCCTATCTTTGCAAAATATCCTAGCGTCATATCTACTCAACTAATACATCCCTAGGATAATCCCAAATCCCATAGAATCAAATACATTCAAACAACAATCAAAGGTATGGCCTAATAAATCAAATTCTAGATGGTCACACCACATCCCAAGTGTTGCATAACCTCCTATTGAATTAGCAACCCTTAAGGAAGTAACTAAGTAAGTGGGTTCTAGGTTAAGTCTATCTACTGGCAATCGAGAAATAAAAGAGTGGGATGCCCCAGTATCAAATAGGATGCTAACAGACATACTGTGGATCTAAAGTGAGCCTCTTAAAATAGCTTTTCCCTTTTCCTAAGCAAATGATTTTGCGGTTGTGGGCTCTGAAGCATAAACTCGCCCCTTTCTTTCCTTAGGTGCCTATGGGCATTTGTTCTTGAAATGACCCACTTGATCGCAGTTGAAGCATCTAACATTCTTCTTCCCACCAGTCCCTTTTCCTTTTCCCTTGCTGGCTCGACACTCATTGGCATAGTGTCCTTTCTTGTTGCAGTTGTGACAGACCACCTTAGCTTTACTCTTCTTTTGTGCTCCTTTTTTTGAGCAATCTTTCTTTGGAAACATTTCCTCTTGTGGACTTGTCCAATCTGAGCCCCATTCACTTTCTTTCATAAACAATCCAATGCTTCTTCTTTCCTCAATGCCATCTCAACAACCACATCGCTAGGGTCTCTTAAATGCGGCAAAGTAGCACTTATTAGTTCTGGCCTTATTCCATTGATGTACTTCTCATTTTTACTGGTAATAGTATCAACCAATGCATACCCATATCGAGCTAGTTCCTCGAACTTCTTGATATACTCCAACACACTCATATCTCCCTGGTCCATTTCTACAAACCTCCTTACCAATGCATCCTGTACCACAATGACATAAATCTCTTTAAGAACCATCTTTTGAATTCCTACCAAGTAACGGTCTCTTCATCAAATATGGAAGTGATGGTATTTCACCAAAATAATGCAGCCCCCCACAGCTGCGTTGAGGCCAGCCTCTTTTTTACACATCATTTAGCCCCAAATCAACAAAAATCCTTTCACAATATAGTAGCCAGTTTTCTACTCGAATCATCCTCGGTACCAATGAACGGCTTTCCTCCGAGCCAAATGTAATCTCTACTCAAATTGGCATACTGATTGACCGTAGGAACTTCTTGAGCTCCTTCTCCCACAGCGTTTCCTCCTACAACACCTGTTGCTATTCCAACTTGCACCATATTCACAAAGAATTGATACATTGCCCCCATATCCACATGGGGAACTCCCACACCAGCATTTTCAGCTTGTGGCTGACCAGGACCTCTCCTTGCATTTTGTCGAGCATTTGTATTAGTGGTGTAGCTTTCTCCTCCAATATTCACTCTTTTACTTCTTCCCTCTATATCAGTATTCAAACCTCATGAGATACAGATGAATAACCTAACTAAGAATGGGGTCTAAAGATAAAGCATATACTTATATATAAAATACAAATATGTTACTATCATGTTATCCCATACCCCAGACTTCACTCTAATTCCTATGGATTATTTTTTCAAAAATCATTTTCAGTTAAAGTATTTCATAAACCATGCTCTGATACCAAGCTATAACATCCCCTATCTAGAGGCCTAAAACTAAGTGCTATACATGTTGTAATCATCTATAGCCTTAGCTTCCGAATACGGCTATGTTAGTGATATTAATAATATCAGAAGCACCTGAATATGAAACAAAACACAGATTTCAAAATCACATATTACTTCATTACATTTCCAAATAAAATTTGTTCCACATTCGCATCACATAACCCAATTGCCTTCCTAGTTATAGTTTAAATATAGTTATTACAAATTACGTCGAGAGCGGTATATGAAGATACCCCTCGATTGATCAGAGTCAAATGTTCATATAAGACCTAATACATCATAAAATAGTGGAAAATCATCAAAACATAAGTAAAAGCAGCAAATCCTAAATAGCCATATGTTGCCTCCTACATCCTCTGGTAGCTTATTCATCAACATTCTAAAAACCTGAAAAGATCCTTAACCTCACAACCTACTCAAATGGATTTTAAGTACCCGAGAGTTTAAGGGGAAAACATAAACTTCGAGTCAGACGTAAAGCCTAGAATGAATAATACTACACATCCCTATTTAATTATGTTAAGTGAGACCACGCCGCTTAGCGGAATGGGTTCCCCTCACTAACATTCTTTTTGAAACATATCTTTGCAAACCCTTTCATGTAACCATATACTATACTCCTGCATCCACAATGGTTGAACACTACAAAATAATCATTATGTAAACATATATAAATATCAAGTAATAATGAACCATCTGTTCAAACACAAATAACTTTTTAATCTTTGGCTGAGTTGGGCCTACTAGACAACATAATCAAAATTTACCTAACAACTGTTAGATATTCATATTTAAGCTTGCCTATCCTTATCTATCTATTTAATATTTCCCATCAGGACGGTCTGTCGTCAACTATCTGCTAAATATCTCCCTTTTGGATGGCCTGTCCCCAACTCAATCATCTCCCAGGTCCTTCCAAGCCTAATGGTTTTCCAGGCTCACCAATAACTTATCTGTATACAACATATATTTATTTTGGTGTGTAATCGTAATTTTAGTACACCTTTGGCCAAGCCCTGCACATTGGAATTTTAGATAATAATTAGCTGAGGCTACAAGCTAATGTATAGGGCACGATCCCATACTAGTCCCATCTGGTTTTCTAATATCTAAGTCATTTATACTTAAGGATTACCTCCCACAATTTTCCTTGAAAAAAATTTCAAAATGATTTAAGCCTTTAGGTCAAACTTCAAACAAGGAAAAGAAATAGGTCTTTATACTTTACTCAAATCATATTACCATGTTAGATATATCCTTTGCTCAAAACTTACTTGATGAAAACACTTTACCATTTGAAAGAACCTCTTTCCATACTTTAAAATTTCCTCTTTCAAAATCAATGTTTAAACCTTTCGAAACCATTTCTCAAACCTTTCGAATTCTTTCAAAACAAACCTTTCGAAAGACTTAAACTTTAGACATCCTATTTTAAAGTCGCTTTAAGTCATTGCCTTAGAAAAACCTTTGGAACACCTTCCTTCAAAAACCTTTTGAAAATGTCTAATAAACCTTTCAAAACAGATCTAAGAATAAACCCTTTGAATGCTTAAAACCATTTAAAATGCAAACCTTTTGAAGGTATACTGGGTTCAACTTAATCCAATCTAGAAACTTATCTTTTGAAACCTTTTGTCTTTGTTAAATAAATCTTTTGATAGCCTTGGGTTAAATTTTACGAAGTGTTTGGATGTCATTAAATAAAGTTTTCATGCTAAACATTATCATAAAACACGAGTAAACATTTATAATTTCACCAATTATAAACATATATATTTTGAAACATCAAAAATGGTAATATTATAGCAAAAACATTTCGAATCTAACCATAAAACCAAAAACTAAAAGCACTAAGAATGTAGTAATTATTCACCTTAGCTTTAGAGATTATAGATGAGATTTTTGAGTGTTGAATTAGTTGATTTCTTCTTTCCTCATGAATCTTAGCTTTTCTTCTTCTCTTGAGATTGGAAGTGGTGCCCAACCATAGAAAAATTTCTTTTGTTTTTAATGAAATGAGAATAATGAACGTGAGCTACCATGACACAAGGATTTAGGGTATAAGGTTTTACTATTTCCCGAAATGCCCTTCTCATTTGCTAACACATTACCTAGTATTATATCATTTAGTTAACCTGCTCAACTTGGCATAACTACCTCTAACTAATCAAATCTCCACCTATTAATCTTTACATTCTATAATTTAATTTAACTAATTAAATGTCTTAAATAAGGTTATAAAATATATGGGTTTTCATATATGCCTTCGCCACTTCTTATGGGAGAGCTAAGTTCTTCAATGTTAATGTTTGGAAAGTCGTAGGACACAATGTCATTTGGAATTTGAAGATTCGAGAATCCTTTTAGCGAACTTTCCAAGTGATGAGAGGAGGATTCCTCTTCAATAGGAGTAATGACAAACTTTAGATCCATAGAGTTATTCTCTTGCAAAGATTGTACACCGGTTTTTTCTTTCCCTTTGCAGGTGTTTGGATTGTTCGACTTACGACGGTTCAACCATTGGCACTTTTCCGAGGCCTGCATTAACATCTCTTGGTTTTCAGACTTGAGAAACTTTAATCTCTCTATCCTCAGTGTCTTCTAGAGCCCCCTCAATAGAGGGCACGACGATGTCAACTGTGTCCTCACTTCATTCGTCAATATTCTTTGATAATACTATGCTTCTAGGAGGTTCGATCATGAGACCGTCTTCAAACAACCCGAACAAAGATAGAAAATAATCAATTAAGAGGAGTTTGATGTCCTAATGCTCAATGAGGGTAGTATGGATAGCAGCGACAACCCTAGAAAAATTAGCACCTTCAGGGCATGGGTGAACTCCTGAAAGAACTTCGGATGTTAGTGGATTTAAAGGAAAATTTATGACTTGGAATATTGAACTTGAGAGAAAACTGAACTAGTGCTTACGTCCTTCTAACCATCGTCTTGCGAATCCAGTAGGGCATCGTACATAGAACCATTGATGTTTAATTAGTGAAAGTTTATTCCAAGCACCCGTCGAGACTTAGCAATTTCACAAAGGCTCGAGGAAGACGTAAGAAGGGCTTCTCGATCGTCTTTTGAAATTATAAATGAATCTGATGTCTTCGAGGTAGGCGGACGAAATAGGACATCCATGAATAGTAAGAAAGTCCAGTGAATAAAAGCACAACTGTTGGGATGCAGTTGTGTAGGGGCGATCCCGAGATATCTCAGCATCGTCCGAACAAAGGAACTAAAAGGAGAAACACATCCATCCAAGCACATAAACTTGTTGCATGCTTTTTACCTGGCTAGGGGCAAGCGAGGTCTATCTTGTCATGTAGAAACCAAGACATCTTCAAACGAAATTCCATGGATTGAGCATAACGAACGAAGAGCGGCTTCGCTAGTTCGAAAAGCCTATGAATCCATTAGATTATCGAGAAGAATAGCACCCTCTACAACATCAGGAGCAAGGCCAATATCCTCGGTTGGAAGAACTGGGATATCAGAGAAAAGCTTAGTTTGTGGATTAGAGACCTCCATTTGCTCTGCATAATGGCTTGGAGAAGGCCTGTCGGATGCAATTACAGAGCTTGATTTCGCTTCAGAACCAATGTGTCGATTTGCCGAATCTGAAGACATGTCAAATGTATGCTTGGCGCATTGAAGATATATATCATATATACTCAATAGATAATCAAGATTAGAAATATAACATGTTCCCCCCGTGCTAAGTGTGAACTAGTGTAGTGCAGTGCAATATATAATAGACATAAATAGTTTGATATCAGAAAAGTGAGATAAAATGATGAGTCTTGGGAGTTTTGTCCAGAGAGACCGTCATCACTAACCGTCTTAATTGGCAAAGAAATTGATTGATAATGGGACTTTGGGATCGACTATCGGCTTATTGAATTATGAAATCTGTTACCTAAGTTCATTAAATTTTTATTACTTAGTCCATATTGAGAATTCCGGAAATTTGGTTGATCAATTTCAAGTTCAACAGTTCAAGCCTGCCTGTTATATCATTTATTGTAATCTTTTGTTCGAGTTCTATAAGACAAACTAGCATTGAATGTTTAAATGAATTGGATTGGATTATTTAATAACGTAAATGTCGATCCCTTAACTTCATTGCCGATCCCATCCCCAAGACCTTCCTATGCCAATCTCTCAATCGAAAGCCTCTATATCGAGCCCTATGCCAAAGTAGGGAATGTTGATCCCTACATCACTACGCAATACCGATCCATTTTCTAAGAACTCCCTACCAATCCCTCTACAGGACCACATCTACCGATCCCTCCATCAAAAACTCTCTACATCGATCCCTATCCTATAACGATCCCACTCCAAACCTTTGTTCTTCGAACCCAGCCTTCAACCCACACTAATAACTCAAATTAAATAAAAGATTAGCATTCGAGGTTTGTTGGATTGACGATGAAGGAATAGTGGCTTTGGGGGATTGGTTGAAGTCATTTTTGGATTTAAGGTCTAAGTTTAAAGAGCTTTCATTCGTCAAGGAAATTCTATAATACCTTAGGTTCGGCAAGAAGGTTTATGCAAAGGCAAGTGAAATGAAAAATGAAATGAGAAAGTGAAGGAAGGAAATGGGTTATGCGTGGTGTGTATGGAAGATGAATCAGCCAAAGAGTTGAATGGGTCATGTTGGAGAAGGTTCGGCATTGGAACATGCCGATCCCTGCTTGCGAAGACTTAATAATGGATCGACATGCTAAATGCTGATCCCTATATATATAAAAATAAAAATAAATAAAACTGTGTGAAAAAATGATGAAAGGAAATGAAAAATGAAGAGGAATAAATGATGAATGAGTGAAAAGTGAATGGCGATAGTGCTCATGAAGGTTTGACTATAAACGCGAACATTCCAAATATTATGAAGATTACCAATGACCCATGAGCATTCAAACACGTTTGGGAGAAAAGGATAGAAATATTTATACGAATATACACAAGAGTGATTTAAAAGTTTAACCTTTTTTTGAATTAACAAGAATCGAAGTCAAACCTGAAACCTCCAAGTTCAAGGCTGGGCCAAATAACGAGAAGTTCACAAGTCTCGCATAACTAATTTTCTATATGCTAATAGAATATGGAACTAGACTGAAAGTATTGAAAGTCAACCAAGCATGATAGTAATCAATGAAGGATTCAATGCCTTGGAAAACAATTCGACGAAGGGACAGTGATCAATCAGGAAGCTAGATGGACTTATTTCCAACAATTCAGATTTGTTTCGATTCAAAGCACGTCATATTATTCATAAGACGTACTTTGGAGGGCAAGTGTTACCCAGTATCCTGACCCAATTATATTGGACTGTGCGCAAGATAGACTCAACTGTTATCAAGAAGGATGACCTCGAAGCAATGGCTATAGCACTTGAAATTAGATTTCAGATGGTTATTTGAAGCCAAGGTTGAACGGGATTGGTAGAAGATGATATACGATGCTAGAGATTTGGAAATTAGCTTTGGCAAGCCATGTATCAGCATAGCTGAATGGAATTAGATGGATCAATATGGTTGGTTGTATGATGGATTGGTATAAATGAAAGTATATGGATTGGCATGATGGACGTATATGGATCGGCAAGGCATGATTGGTCACGTGATGGATCAACATGGCATGATGGAAGTGTATGGATTGGCATGGTATAGACGTTTGTATGATGGACCGGCACAGTTCAAGCAATGGAGAGATAAGCATAAATAAGTGCACATGGATTGCCATAAGTAGAAGGGCATGGATCCGCATTGTCCATTTGGAATGGTCTGGTAGAAAATGCCTCGAATTGGATCTGAACTAAAGATTAAACAAAAGCATGAGTTCTACCTGCTATGTTAGCATGATATTTGAATTACCAACAGGTCTAAACATAAAGAAGCCACCCTATGGACCGCTACCCTAGAATCGACCAGCGGATGGATCAGTATCGATCTATCTTCATTGGGATTTGGGCTTATTAACCACTACAGTGGGTCCATATGGATAACAAGGTCATGTAACCAAATTTTCAAAGAGATTGGTGGTCACCTTCACCTATAAATACTGTCATAGGGGGTCATTTTGAGGATTTTTACGCTGCTGGTTACATATTTCTTAATTGTAATCAACTTTCTTCCTTACTTCTTGCTATTGTAACCAAGTTAATAGTGAATCAGTAAAGAGAATATTCAAAGTGGGCGTAGGCATATGATGTCGAACCACTATAAATCCTTGTGTTCTTGATTTTTGCTTTGATTTCTTTGTTAGTTTATTATGTTCCTCTGTTCAATTTTACATTTTTCATTTATTTCTCTACACAAACCTATTCTTAATTGTTTGTGTCCAATTTGGTTGCAAACAATATTTGACCCCAACCGAGGACAAGCGCCACATAGAGATGAGGAGCCTGCATGGACTGGTGGATGATTAGTGATAAATACAATAGAGGACCGCATCAAATCGATAAGAGCTAGCACGAGATGGAGCGCATTGCTAAAGCAATCATACATGTGAATTTTGAGTGTTGTTTAAGTATAGCAGATGAGGCTCCAGCAAAAAAGCAGCGCACGATGGCAGATGACATTGTATTAAGAAACAGAGATGTAGATAAGGTGGAGGTATCGATAATTGACCCAATGGTCTATTCAACCATGATTGGTCCCGTCTTCGTGGGGAGGATCTTGATTAACTGTCGAAATTTCGTGAATATAATTTTCAAAAAGACTTACGATCAGATAAGGATGGGAGCCAAGGACTTGAAAAGATTAAAGCCCGTGCTCATGGCTTTAATGATTCTGTGACTGAAGCCGTCGGTTATGATGAATTTCCCATGGAGTTGGGAGAAGGTGACCGCGGAAGAATGTGGATTTTGCCATTTGTTGTCTTGGATGTTGATTCTCCATACAGTGTTTTTCTGTTGCCACATGGTGTCTGACTTTTGTAATATCCCCCTATTTGGAGGCCCAAAACTAACGGTTAGGAATGCTGCGGTCATCCATAATTATTAATCCTTGGCGACCAAATACCGCGATGCCAGAATCATTGATACACAGATCAAAGAAATATGGAAAAAATTTATCAATTCAAAAACTCATTTCCACATTCCATTCAAAACATTTGATTTTCATTACATAATCCCAAGAACATTATCCACATTAAGAAAAATATAATTATTACACATACGCCAAGATCAACATATGAACTTTCCCCTTGGTTGATCAGAGTATATAATAAGGCCAATAAATCTATCTTTACAAATAAAACACGGCACAGAAAAGATATCTCTAAAGAACTATGCCTCTCGCATGCCTTTGGAAGCTTTATTCATCTAAGAAGAGAAATTGAAAATCCTAAACCTCAAACTACTCAAAATCAATTGAGTATCCGAGAGTTTAAGGGGAAAACAAAAACTTCGAGTCAGACATAAGGCCTAGTATGAATAATAACCAATCATCTCAAACCAAAGAGATTTCCCGTAAGACCACGCAACATATCGAAACGGGTTTCCTCTCACTGGTCTCTTAAAACCTTCATAAAACCATATACTGTGCTCCTACATCCACAATGGTTAAAATAATTCAAAACGATATAATATAACGATATGCAAAATGAAAGGGAGTGCAGATTAAGGATCTTAAGGCTAATTTAACACTAGAAGGGGGGTGAATAGTGTTTAATGGATTCTAAGACTTATATGAACTAGATTAAAATTATGACACAAACAAATGCAGAACAATCACAGAACAATCATAGAATCAAACACAGATGCAGAAAGTAAATAAAAAGCGGTAAAAGGAAAGAACACACCGGTTTTTATACTGGTTCGAAGTTACCCTACATGTAGTCCTGTACCAAGGAAGAACACCTCATACAGATTTTTATTACCAACGTCGAGATTACAACCCTCAATTTATAAAGGCCTTGAGGTACCTCCTGTTTAATGAGTTTGGGGGCAAACTCTCTTGATTTACGGGCCACAAGATTTCCAAATTGATTTCCAGGCACAACCACACCTTATAGAGAAACTTGATAAACTTTTGATTACAAATTGATCCTATAACTCTGAATAGAACTTTGATCTTCCAGAGTGGGCAGAGAATCAAACAAGAATGAGATTCAAATTTGATTGACTTGAAAATCTGGCAGAATTTCGGCACGATCTTAAAAATATGAAAATTTTAGAATATGGATTTGTGGAGAAGGAGTGAAGAAAATAAGAAAATAGTTTGTTAAAAAAATTCGTTTGTGAAGGCTATTTATAGACCAATAACCATCATAACCATTCGTGAAGAGTTTTCAACGAATAGACACTTCTTTTGAAAATTGAAACTTTTGAATTAAACGGCCACCATGTCGACATGGGGTATCCCATGATGTTGACATCTGATGTAGGGTATCGAAGAATTCGAGCAGAAAACCTCACCTTTATGCAGTCATTCCTCCTAGGTCGCTCCACGACCTACGCTAAGTCGTTCGCCAACCTATCTCCACCAAACAACGACACACCGAAGCCCAACGACCTAAATCACATCGCGCTATGACCTAATGATCTCCGACCTAAGCCTATGTCGCTGGATCTGGATCCACATCACCGGCTCCAACCTATCCCAAAGTCGCGAATTCCAAAGTCGCACTCCAACATCCTAGGTCGTTCTGCCTCAGGTTGCGAGCCACCTTTCATCTCGCAAGCGACCTACCACCCACCGCGTCAAAGCCCTAGGTCGTGAAATAGCAAATCCTAGGTCGCGAGATCGCAAATCCTCCCGGTAGGTCGCGAAGCTCCCTTTGCCGTACTTCTCTTAGTTCATATGAAGTTTCTTAGCTCGCGTGAAGATTGTTAAGTTGCGTGAACGATGTTAGGTCGCGTAACGATTGTTAAGTCGCGTGAAGATGCTTATGTACGTAGTTACTTAGGTCGTTACTCGTGCATTATAATTGAGTAAGTCGTTGTAATATAGGTCGTAGGTCGGTCTGGTTAAGTCGTGTGTGTTGTATTGTCCCTATAAATATGGGTGTGTGAATCATTTGTAAAGGTGGTTGAATTTGGAATAAAATTTTGTTTCATGCTTTGTGCCTCCATTAAAATCGGTAGTTGAGTGTTATCTCCTATCTCCACTTTCGGATATTCGAGTGCGCTCGAATCAATGATTGTTGAAGCCAATTTACGGAATCAAGTGCGCTTGATCAACGTTCGAAGAATTGAAGATCTTCTCTCACGGCATCATGCACGATCAACGTGTCGAAGATTGCTAAAGTCTAGTATCATCGTGATCAACGGATTTGGGCCTTACGGTATTCTTAAATTCATCGATATATCAATCATTCACCGATTATTTCCGCTAATCGTGTGAGATCCTGGACGGATTCGATTTACATCGTCGAATTCGCTTCCTACACTGCGTCAGTTTGGTATCAGAGCTAGATCGCAAGAAGTTTGTATCATCTGGAGAATTGGGTTTCGAGAATTTGTAGTTTGGAGTTCAGATTTGCAATTTTTGAGAAGTTTGGTGTTCATCGTGTTCATCGTGAAGTTGCAACAAGTTTGGAGTTTTCGATCCATATCATTTTTGATCAAAATCTGGAAAGTGTTTGAAGTTTGAGCCGTGCATCACTTTGAAGTGTTCAAGGCCGAGAGTCAGTGTTGGAGAAAGCCGTGACTTGTTTGTTCAAGTTTGAGTTGAAGTTTTTAAAGATTGTTTGATTTGTTGAAGTTCAATCATGCCAGCGAGACGAGCTCAACGTCATCGTAATATTAATGCTTTGTATGGAAGGGAAGAGGCCGATGAAATGGAGCAACGAATCAACGAGAGTTTCACTGAGAAGTTGAATGAAGGGATTGGTCGATTAGAGAGAATGATGCTTGAAATGAATCAAAGTAGAAGAAGGGTTTCACTTGAATCGAGTCATGGCGGAAATAGAGTTTCACCACATTTAGATAGGGAGAGAAGAGAAGATCATGATCGTAGAAATGTTGACGATCGTGATAGAAATGTTGATGAACGAAATCGAAGAGATGTGGATTATCGTGATCGGTGGAATGTAGATCGAACAAATGTTGGTGGTACAAATGGTGGTAGAGATATTGGTGGTCATGAACGACATCGATATGCATCAGATTTTGATGAGGAGTTTGATGGTGGTAGTGTTCATAGTCGAAATCGAAGTCAAGGAAGAAAATCATTCAGAATATAATCACAAATGGGAGTCCGGAATGAAAATTGAAATTCCAGAGTTTAAGGGTGGTATGCAGGCTGAAGAATTTCTAGATTGGTTATCTAATGTTGAAGAGATCTTTGATTTCAAGGAGGTTACGGAAGATCATAGAGTGAAGTTGATTGCTACTCGTTTGAGAGGGAGAGCAATGACGTGGTGGCAGCAAACCAAACTTACACGAGAACGGATGGGAAAGTCGAAGATTGTTGCTTGGGAGAAAATGAAAAAGTTAATGAAAGCTACATTATTGCCTTACAATTATCAATCACTCATGTATCAGAGGTTGCAGAACTTGAGGCAAGGGACAAAGACTATTAATGATTATGCTGACGAGTTTTATCAACTGATTGCTCGAAATGAAATTATGGAGACAGAGGAACAGTTGACCGCTAGATTTGTTAGGGGGTTGAGGATCCAGATCCAGGACATGGTAAATATGTTTGACCCTAGATCTGTGGATGAAGCACACCAGAAAGCGTTGGCTTGGGAGAAGCAGGGAAGACGAGGAGGTGGTGTTTTTACAAATTCCAACAACCAAGTGAAGGGAGATAGTAGCAATGCTAATGTTTCAAAGGCTGTCGGTAAACCAGTTGTGAATGAGGTTGCGAAGGCAAAGGTCAATAGTAGTGTCAAATGCTTTAATTGTCAAGAGTTTGGCCACAAGAGCAATGAATGTCTAAAGCCGAAGAAGCGGGCAATGATTGCTGAAATTGACGAGGAGGCTGTTGATGAAGGTCATTCTAGTCCAGTTGAAGAGGATGAATAGGATATCGCGTCGGGAGATGAAGGATGTAGTCTAATGTTGAGGAGATCATGTTTGACACCGAAGCAGGAAGAGGAGGCTAGTTGGTTGAGCAGTAATATCTTTCAATCGACATGCACGATACTGGGAAAGGTGTGTAAATTTGTGATTGACGCAGGAAGTTGTGATAACATCATTTCTACTGAAGCTATGAGAAAGTTGAAGTTGAAAACGGAGAAGCATCCAAATCCTTACAAGTTAGCATGGTTGAGAAAAGGAGAGGGGAAGGTGGACAGGCGAGTTCATGTACCATTTTCTATTGGGAAGAAATATAAAGATGAGATCTGGTGTGATGTAGTTGAGATGGACGTTTGTCACTTGCTTTTGGGAAGACCATGGCAGTATGATCGAGCAGTGCAACATGGCGGTCGGACCAATAGCTACTGCTTTATGTTTAAAGGTGTTAAGATTATTTTAATTCTAAAGAAGAGACAACAAGGAGAGAGCAAATCAGAAGAGATTGAGGAGCTGAAGACTTTGTTGACTTTGAAAGAATTTGTTGAAGAAGTAAAGGAAAGTCCAGAAGTGTTCTTGTTGGTTGGACATGAAGCTACTGAATCTGTTGATGTTCCATAGGAAGTAATGCCGGTTTTGGAAGAATTCAAAGATGTGTTTCCTAAAGAATTACCAAAGGAGTTACCACCGTTAAGAGACATACAAAATCAAATTGATCTAGTGCCAGGTGCTGTTTTACCGCATAGGCCACATTATCGTATGAGTCCGAAAGAACACGAGGAGTTGAGAAGGCAAGTGGAAGAGTTACTTGAGCAAGGGAGTGTTCAGGAGAGTCTCAGTCAATGTGCAGTACCAGCATTGTTCGTGCCGAAGAAGGATGGTTCGTGGAGGATGTGTACGGATAGCAGGGCACTGAACAAAATCACTGTCAGATACAGATTTCCGATGTCGAGGCTTGATGATCTGTTAGATCAAATCAGCGGGTCTGTAATCTTTTCGAAGATTGATCTTAAGAGTGGTTATCATCAAATTCGAATTAGACCAGGAGATGAATGGAAGACAACTTTCAAGACGAGGGAAGGATTACATGAATGGCTGGTTATGTCGTTTGGTCTATCGAATGCACCAAGTACATTTATGAGGGTGATGAACCAAATTTTCAGGCCGTACATTGGGAAGTTTGTGGTAGTTTACTTTGATGATATTCTGATCTATAGTGCTAGTACAGAGGAGCATATTCATCATTTGCAGAAGGTGTTAATTATTCTTCGTGAAGAACAATTCTATGCAGTAACGAAGAAATGTGTGTTTATGGCACGGATTGTCTTATTTTTGGGATATGTTGTGTCAGAAGAAGGAATACAGGTGGACCAAAGTTAAGTTGAGGCTATCAGAGATTGGCCACAGCCCAAGACTATAACAGAAGTTCGAAGTTTTCATGGGTTGGATTCATTTTATCGAAGGTTTATTCCACACTTTAGTAGTGTGATGGCGCCTGTTACTGATTGTATGAAGGGCAAGCAGTTTTCATGGTCATAGGAAGTAGGGGTTGCTTTTGAATGAATCAAGGAACTCTTGACGTCAGCACCAATTTTAATATTACCATATTTTCAGTTGTTGTTTGAGCTACATACTGATGCATTTAAGGTTGGGATTGGAGGGTTTTTAAGTCAGGGGGCGTCCTATTGCATATTTCTGTGAGAAGCTATCGGGAGCAAAGATGAGACATAATACCTATGATGTGGAATTTTATGCTGTTGTGCAAGCCGTGAAGCACTAGAGATACTATTTGTTCCATAAAGAATTTGTTCTGTATACTGATCATGAAGCGTCGAAACATTTGCAGGGACAGGACAAGATTGCAGCCAGACATGCTTCGTGGATCGCCTACTTGCAACAGTTTACTTTTGTTGTGAAACACAAATCAGGGAAACGAATCGTGTAGCTGATTCTTTGAGCAGGAGAAACCATTTGTTGACGACAATGAAGATTGAAGTGACATGATTTGAACTATTGCCAGAGTTGTTTGAAGAAGATCCTTACTTTGCAAAGATTGTTGAGAAAGTCAAGGAAGGGAGTACTGATGAATTTGTGTTGATAGATGGGTTCTTATTCAAGGGGAATCGTTTATGCGTACCAGATAGCAGCTTGAGAATGAAGATAGTTAAAGAGTTACATGAAGAAGGACATGTTGGACGGGATCGTACATTACAGTTGATTTCTTAGTCATATTTTTGGCCTTCTATGAGACGGGAAGTTGAAAAATTTATGCGTAGATGTCACATTTGTCAAATTTCGAAAAGAACAGCTACAAACGCAGGATTGTATATACCTTTACATGTGCCGACAAAACCGTGGGTGGAAATAAGCATGGATTTTGTGTTGGGTTTGCCAAGGACTCAAAGGGGAAATGACTCTATATATGTTGTGGTGGACCGTTTCTCAAAGATGGTACATTTTGTTGCTTTAAGAAGACGGCAGATGATGTCCATGTAGCACAGTTGTTCTTTAAAGAGATATATCGTTTGCATGGTTTACCAGAGTCTATAGTTTCAAATAGGGATACCAGATTTCTAAGTCATTTTTGGCTAAGTTTGTGGAAGATGGTCGGAACGAAGCTGAATTTTAGTAGCGCTTACCATCCGCAAAGTGATGGGCAAACGGGGGTTGTGAATAGATCGTTGGGAAATTTACTGAGATGTCTTGTGAAAGACAATTTGAAGAGTTGGGATTTGAAGTTATGTCAAGTGGAATTTGTGCATAATCATGCTGCTAATCGTAGTACTGGATTCAGTCCGTTTCAAGTTGTTTATTCAGCAATTCCAAAGGGTCCGTTGGATTTGACGACAGTGCCAATTCAGAAAGGAGTTGTTAAACGAGCTGGTGATTTCGTAAATGAGTTGCAGGACTGCCACAAAACTGTTCGTAAACGATTGCTTGCATCAAATGAGAAATATAAACAACTGGCAGATAAGAAATGAAGGAGTGTGGACTTCAAAGTGGGTGTTTTTGTTTACGCAGTGTTGACGAAAGATCGTTTTCCAGTTGGAACTTACAACAAGTTGAAAGCTCGAAAGATTGGACCCGTAGAAATTATAAGACGGATCAATGAAAATGCTTATAAGTTGAAGCTGCGAGAGGATGTTTACACTTTTGGTGTGTTTAATGTGAAGCACTTGATTCCCTATTATGCTAATGATCAAGAAAATGCGAATTCGAGGACGAATTCTTTCGTACCCAGGGAGGATGATGCAGGGTATCGAAGAATTCGGGCAGAAAACCTCACCTTTAGGCAGTTATTGCTCCTAGGTCGACCTAAGCTAAGTCGTTCGCCGAACTATCTCCACCAAACAACGACATACCGTAGCCCAACGTCCTAAATCACATCGCGCTACGACCTAATGATCTCCGACCTAAGCCTATGTCGCTGGATCTGGATCCACATCACCGGCTCCAATCTATCCCAAAGTCGCGAATTCCAAAGTCGCACTCCAGCATCCTAGGTCGTTCCGCCTCAGGTCGCGAGCCACCTTTCATCTTGCAAGCGACCTACTAACCACCGCGTCAAAGCCCTAGGTCGCGAAATAGCAAATCCTAGGTCGCGAGATCGCAAATCCTCCCAGTAGGTCGCGAAGCTCCCTTTGCCGTACTTCTCTTAGTTCGTATGAAGTTTCTTAGCTCGTGTGAAGATTGTTAAGTCGCGTGAAGGATGTTAGGTCGCGTAACGATTGTTAAGTCACGTGAAGATGCTTATGTACGTAGTTACTTAGGTCGTTACTCGTGTATTGTAATTGAGTAAGTCGTTGTAATATAGGTCGTAGGTCGGTCTGGTTAAGTCGCGTGTGTTGTATTGTCCCTATAAATATGAGTGTGTTAATCATTTGTAAAGGTGGTTGAATTTGGAATAAAATTTTGGTTCGTGCTTTGTGCCTCCATTAAAATCGGTTGTTGAGTGTTATCTCCTAGCTATCTCCACTTTCAGATATTCGAGTGCGCTCGAATCAACGATTGTTGAAGCCAATTCACGGAATCAAGTGCGCTTGATCAACGTTCGAAGAATTGAAGATCTTCTCTCACGGTATCATGCGCGATCAACGTGTCGAAGATTGCTAAAGTCCGGTATCTTCGTGATCAACGGATTTGGGCCTTACGGTATTCTTAAATTCATCGATTTATCAACGATTCACCGATTATTTCCGCTAATCGTGTGAGATCCTAGAGGGATTCGATTTACATCGTCGAATTCGCTTCCTACGCTGCGTCAACATCCCTGGGTTAAAAACAATGTAAAATTTGTTTTGAAAATGGTATTGAAATGTAAAACAAGATGAAATGATTCTGGAGTAAAATAAACTAATTTTCCTATGTTTTCAAAATAAAGAAGAGTAGAGAATATATTTTTAGATTGTATATATAAATTTGATTTTAAATCAGAAGTATATATATTATATTTAAAAATCAGAAGATAGTTTTAAAAATAAATGAAGTTTAAAATAAGAGTTTTTTTAAAAATAGAAACAAATAATATTTTAAGGAAAAAGACAACTTTTTGAAAATCATTTGAAAAGATAATTGTTAAAGCTAAAACGTTTTGAAAAGCAGTTTTGAAAATCATTTTGAAAAACAATTTTGAAGTAGTTTTGCAAGCTTCTTCCTGCAGAATATCTCATCACATCAGGACTCGAGAACTTACATAAAACCAAGATGTTCGTGGGATTGTAAGCCACTTGTCATAGGTTTGTAAGCTACTTGTCGTGGGTTTGTAAGCCACTAAGAAGGTAGAGATGGGTTCTATCCCAAATGAAATTAGGAACGAAGATTTCCATGCTATTATGAAGTTTTAACAAAAAAAAACTGGGCATTTATCTTGAAATCTTGATCTTAATACTCATGATTCTTCAAACTTGATTTCCTCATTCTTAATCTTTATATTGTACAGTCTTCAATAATCAGTACCTGCCTTATATATATCCTGCATAATAACATTCATATATATCTAGACAATAGTGTTAGTACATAAGTTATAATAAAATAAGTTACAAAGGTTGTTTTCATCAAAACCACTATCTTTAGTTCCTAACAATCTCTCCCTTTTTGATGATGAAAACCTTATAAAATATACTTACCACTTCGATCATACCATACTTCAATCATACCATAACTCCCCCTTGCACCAACAACTCCCCCTTTCGCCAAGCCTATTATTTTATATAACTTCTCCCCTTTTGTCATCAACAAAAATAACCTATAAGCCTTGAACTTAATAGAAAATGAGATAAACGAACATATATCATAAGAATAATAACTAAGTATGAGTGAAATATAGCATCCTAAGTTAAATGGAATTCAAGATTTAATATACCAAAGATACAAATTAACAAAGCAATATACAACCAAGAAAGAGAAAAACAAAAAACGCTTAACGAGGACCCTTAACTATTGGTGATTTATGGATCGAATAATTTGGATAGTGGAGACAAAAGTTTCCACATTGTTCGACTAAGTTCCCATTAGCGTCAAAAAGGACCTCTCCAACGCAAATCATGCTATCGTCTTCGTCCATATGAACATCCGGATTCGGTAGAGGATGTTCTTCTTCTTGATTCTCTTATGGTTCTTCTAAAGGCTCTTCTTCTTCAAAATCCATGGCTTGTGATGACTCCTCGATGACAATGGGATCGACATGGTTGTCTATAAGGAATTTTTTTAAATTCCTACGGATTCTGCCTTGCCTATCTTGTTCTCTGGCCATTCGCAGTTGACTCGGTTGAATTTCGACCATCATTTGAAGCAAATCTTTCATCTTCTCTTGCAATTTGATGACTCGTACGTGTCTGGAATGTTGAAAAGGACCAGAATGTGGAGAAGTGGGTAAAGAAGGTTCAATTTTAGAAGAGGAAGCCATTAATTTACTGTTTTAGAAGTTTACTACAGAGAATAGAACGGAGAAAAGGTGTAAAAGTTTAAATATATAAATATATAACCAAATAACTAATTTTAGAGGGAAATTTAAATTTGAAAATCTGGGCTTGTATGTCGACATAGGGGGATGGGTCATGTCGACATGCCCGGTTAAATTTTTGAGAAATTTTTATTTATATTATTAACTATACTTGTATTATTTGTAATTTATATATAAGTTTATGAACATATACCTAATTCTCTTCTAAGTTTAGTATGGTTTTGTTTATTTAATGGTTTGGTTAATATATCAGCAATTTGCCTTTCAGTATTAATATATTCAAGAGTTATGACTTCTTTACTTATATTATCTCCAAGAAAATGATGTCTGATATCAATATGTTTTGTTCTAGCATGATGAGCTGGATTTTTAGATAGGTTTATTGCACTAGTATTATCACAATAAATTGGTGATTTAGTTATAGTTAATCCAAAATCTTTTAAAGTTTGTTTCATATATAATTGAGAACAAGCCAAAGCTGCAGCTATATATTATGCTTCAGTTTTTGAAAAGGATATAGTGTTTTGCTTCTTACTAAACCAGGAAACCATAGAATGTCCTAGAAAAGTGACAAGTTTCACTTGTACTTTTTCGATCTGGTTTACAACCAGCGTAACCAGCGTAACAATATGAAATTAAATCAAATACATCGTTTTTAGGATAAAATAAACCATAATCTAAAGTATGTTTTACATATCTTAAAATTCTTTCAACCGCTTTTAAGTGGGTTTCTTTAGGTTGAGATTGGTATCTTGCACAGAGAAAGACACTATGCATAATGTCAGGACGACTTGCTGTTATATAAAGCAGCGAACCAATCATTTCTCTATATAATTTTTGATCAACATCTTTTGATTTATCTTCTTTACTTAAAGCTACATTAGTTGTCATTGGAGTAGGTTTCTCACTAAAAGTGGTCAATCCAAATTTATTATTTAAATCCTTATCATATTTTACTTGACTATTGAAAATTCCTTTATCTAATTGTTTGATTTGAAGTCCTAAGAAGAAACTTAGTTCTCCTATATGACTCATTTCAAATTCTTTAGTCATTATATCTGAAAATTCTTTATTCATTATGTTATTAGTTGACCCAAATATTATATCATCTACATATATTTGTACTAATTAAATATCATTTTTGTTTCTTTTAATAAAAATATTGTATCTATTTTACCAATTTCCAAACCAGATTGTAGTAAATAAGATCTTAGTCTTTCATATCAGGCTCTAGGAGCTTGTTTCATACCATATAAAGCTTTCTTTAATTTATATACATGATTTGGAAATATATTATCTACAAAATGTGGAGGTTGCTCAACAAAAACATCTTCTTTTACAAAACCATTTAGAAAAGCACCTTTAATGTAACAACCCTGATTTTGGAGGTTACCTATTAATACTAAATTATAACGGTAGTTATAATTTAATATTGTAAATTAAGATAAAACTGAAGATTTTAAATTGTTTATTTGGAATAAACAATGAATTTTGGAAATTAAAATGAGAAAATAAAGTTTGGAACTTTATTTTGTTTGTTCGGGTTTATAATAAGTGGAAAATAGTCTTTATTTAGCGAAAATGCAGTAATTGTATTAATTATTGGCAATTACTTCTTTTAATGATTTTTAAAGGAAGTATTTGATTTTTAAAGGCTGTTTATTTAAATAAAAAGGTGGAAATTGTTGTAAAAATTAGCTTTAATTATAAATTTGAGTTTAGAATGGTTAGCTATATTTTTCAAAGCAAGAAAAATAATTTTGTGGAATTTTGGAAGTTAAAAATAAGGTTTTGTGCATTTATTTGTGGAAATTATGTATTTTTGTAAAATAAAGGTTTTCATTAATAAAAATGTTTTAAAAACTAAAAATATCTTTTTTTATGATGTAAACATTTTATTTAATATGTATGTAAGTTTACATATTATATTTGGTTTTAAAACATGAGAGAAATGTGATTTGTTTTGTAAAATAATGTAACTTATGCATAATTATGTATGTAAATAAATTAAAAGTTAGGCTATTTGATTTTTCTTTTAATTATTGGGTCCAAGCCCACTTAGCCTAAGTTTGAAGGAAGGAAGTGGGAAGATTAAATTTACTGTACGTTCATCTCTACCTCACCTTCTTCTTCCTCTTTCCAGTAAAAAGGAATTAGAAACCCACTCCACAAAAATCAAAAATCCTTCCAAATTCTCAACTAAAATTCACCAAACCAAAGTCTTTTTGTAATCTAAAGAGAATTCAACAGGTAATCAACTCCAAAATACAAATAATTTCATCTAATTCTAGTTTTGAGATTTGGGTTGTATGTAATCTCTTCTTTTGGGTTTGCATGGCTTTTTCTTTTGTTTTTACAGGTTCTTGAAGCCGAATCCATCTCAAAGCTCCATTCTTTTTACTTAAATCCGAGTATTTTGATAAATCAGCAAGGTGAGCACAATATCTCACAAATACTAGCTAAATTGCTTGTGAAATTGTTTGAATTTGTTGCATATGTAAAAGTTAATTCAATGTATGTCTATTTTCGTTTTGGCCTAAAGTGCCAACTTGGGTCATCCATAACTTTCATCTCCGGCAACGAAATGCTGCCGGATCTTTTTCTGAGTCAAGTTTATATGTTAAACTTCATTTCTGTAAATTTTGGTTGAATAATATGGTCATTTGAATGTTCAAATCGTCACTGCAAAATCAGTGCACAGCCTGCAAATATCATGTGCACATTGTTTTGAGTTGTTGCAAACATGGCCTGAGTCCATGTTTGATACATCATATCTCTTTCGTTTCTTTCTCAAATTGCACGAGTCTTTTTTTTTTATGAAAGATGAAGTTCTCTTCTTTCCGCATACCAAATTTCAGGTCATTCTGACATAGATCGCTTATATAAATCTGCTGTCAAACTTGGACCTGAACCATGTTTTTGCCCAGAGTCCAACAGTGAAACACTGTCTGGGTACCACTTTGAGCGATCATATCTTTCTCATAATTTATCCAAATTTCATCATTCTTTTTCTGTTTAATAGATGACGTTTTGTACTATATGTGTATCAATTTTTAGCTCAATCTGATATAATTTGATCTCCTGTTTTATGCCTGAAAGTTGAGTCCAGGAGTGTTTTTAGGCCTGCACATTTATTTGGTTTTTGAACTGTCGCAAACATGGTCTGAGTCCATGTTTGAGACAGCATAACTCATTCGTTTCAAATCGGATTTGAGCGACTCTTTTTGCAGATTGAAGTAGGTGTGTTGATTTACATTTCCGTAAAATTTCATTAAAATATGGGTTGGTTTGCTATTCCTAAACTACTGTCGAACTTGTACTCGCAGCTTGCTGTAATTCAGTATTTTAAACTTTGTTTTGGTCCGACTTTGAAACGACGCAGATTCTTCGTTTCAAATCGGATTTGAATTATTCTTTTTGCAGATTGAAGTAGGAATGTTGAGCTACATTCCTACCAAATTCCATGTCATTTGGACTCGGTTTGCAGGTCCAAACCTGCTGTCGAACTTGGGTTCGCAGCCTGTTTTCACCGGGTTTTTATACTTAGAATAATTTTCTGCTTTTTCTGATATTTTCCGATTTCTATGAGATTTTTCTCTAGATTTCGTACACGGGTTTTATAAAGCATTACAAAGCGTTTTTCAAGCAAATTGACTTTTAAAATTATTATTTAATATTGTTTTTAAGTATTAAATTAGTTGCTCCATAATAGGAGAATTTCAAATGCAATTTCTAAAGCGATTTTGAACCGTTCCTAAAACTCGTTTTCTTCAATTTAATTTCTATATAAAACATACAATTTTGCACTTCGAGCGAAGAGAGAGGAGAATTAAATGATTAGATAAAACGCGTGCTATGAACACGTGCGTTTATCTTTTCAGTTAATTCCTAATCTATTCGTTTGATTGTTTTGACCTTTGGGTCTGGTTTACCGATGAGATGAGGTAAACTTTGTACTGCTTTAAGTGTGGAATTGACTAACGGTTAGTAAATCGTTTAGTGCGAACGTGTGGTATGGGACACACGTTAACACTTTTCGGGTTCCTTTCCGAGAGTTTGTGACACATATTGCCAGTTAGTGGTGTCCAGTACTGGGCCTCCGGACCTTCGCCACTACGGTTTGTTGCCTTCGGGTTTATGCCTTCGGGTTTGTTGCCCTATAGTATCGCTTTTGGAGTTGGTCTTTCGTCACCGCTCGAGAGATACTTGGGTTTGTTGCCTTCGGGTTTGTTGCCCTATAGTATCGCTTTTGGAGTTGGTCCTTCGTCACCGCTCGGGAGATACTTGGGTTTGTCGCCTTCGGGTATGTGGATCCTTGTTTATACAGTACTGAGCACGTGCATCTTTTGTTTCATTGATATTTATATTTCCTTAGAGTATCGCCTTTCGGAGTAGGTCTTTTGAACCACTCGATACATAGCGATTACCTTGTGGAAACTTGTGTTACCTTCATTGGTATTTGTTATTTGCCTTTTTGGCTTGATTTGGGATATTCATATCCTTTGTTTATTGAGTTGCCGATGATATGAGGCTTGTTACGATTCATCTTTTGTAGATGATTGAGTTATCTCTTTTAGAGATATTTGTGGTACTTTATGACCTTGCATGTTCATTGTTGTTTAGCTTGTCTAACTGATTTTTTTAGCTAGACTGACCCGTGTATTTTATACTCGGGTCAGACCGAGGTGTTTCAGGTTAGGTACCTTTGGACTTAGCCTATTCTGCTTCCGCATGGACTATTCTGCTAGCCTCTTTTGTTATACCTTTTTGTGTAGTCCCTCTTGGTTGTAACTCTGATATGTATATTCTTTTGACTCGCCTGTATATTGTGGTTGCTATACCACTTGACATGTATCATTTTGTATACTCTGTGATGTATCTGTATATGTGTATATGTATGTGATGATCTACTGTTCTGTGATGTGGTTTACATTTGAGTTATTATATTTTGTTCTGTTAGATCTTATAGCCATTATAGTTTTGTATTAAGTATCTATTGGATATGTCGATCCACATAAAAAAAAAGCTACATTTATCGACGCATTCAATAGATAGTTAAGACAAGGCTATAGATGGTCGCTCCAATCCAGCTCTATTCTCCGTATTAGCAGACTGTATTACCTTGTAATACTCTTTGCTAATGTGGGTCTTGGAGTGGGGCGTCACAGCTTTGTATCAGAGCTAAGTTCAAAACAAAATATGATAAACACAGAACAGAAACACATATTATAGTACATCCAAGTATAATACAAGTGATAACATAGTTTTCCACTATCGTATTCCTCGATCGTGCCTTTAGTCTTTTCATTTCCTTTGAATGGATAATAAGTTTGAAAACATTATAAGGGTTTTACATATCACTATTTTAAAAAAAAAAGTAGTAGAAATTAGACCTAAGATGGCTTAGTTTTAAATTATGATTTTTAAACCTTAGTGATTAGAGTTGCGCAGCGGAAATGGCGTGACCGTTGTCGCTGGGCACATTAAATGCTTTGTTTTAAGTAAATGCTTGTTTGGTTGATAATTGCATGAATGTGTGTTAGCATAGTAATTGTTGAAATAATATTGAGTAGGTGATATAATTGAGAGTTAGAAACCTACTCAATCCAAATGATAAGAATTGCGGTGCCTTCAAGTTGTAGCTACCGCAAGAAGTATTAGAAAGATTAAATTTTGAAAATAAAATGTAATTCATAAGTGGTATTTAACCAAAGGTTAAAATGAAATAAAACTTTAATTTTTTTAAGAATTTCATGGATGCATTTTAAAGGAGTAAAATTACTTAAAGAATTTTCCAGAAAGAAAGCATCCATGTGAATGGAAAATCTTTCTAATAAGAGATATACTTATGTATATAACTTGATTATTTTATGAATTGATTGAATGATTGTATAATAACAAAACGTTTTATGTTTTGAAAATAAACATTGTTACAACCAAGTTTAAGATTTCTTAAGAAATCAAAACAGTTTTTATAATTTCTTGTGTCAATTGGCTAATAAGTTTTTAAGAATTCTGGTCGATGCGTCTGATCAGCGTTATCGATAGGGATTCCTAAACGCTTGCGAGGTGATGTGATACATGCTTTTGAAATGACAATAAATAATATTTACTAGTATGGATATTGAATGCAAAAATATATAGATATTGCAAAGATTTTGAAAATTTTAAATTTTCATTTGAGATAAGTATTTTATATATACTCAAGGACTTATGAAAATAGTGTGACATAGAGGGCAATGGAGAGGCAATGTTGATCTTGGTCAACTTTGCAGTCCTTGATAATGTCATTTACTATAAATATATTAGTTGGATGTTTTCATTCTATAAATTGGTAATGAATATGGTTTTATTTAAATAAATTTTATTTATTATTGATTATATTACATGTTTGTGAAAGTTTACGTACATGAAAAATTTTAGATGCTTAAGTAAGCTTTTGGGTAAAGTATTTTTGGAAAATTTAAGGAAATGCTAATTTAGTGCTTTTGAATTAGCATGAAATTTAATAAGGAGCAAAATCCATTAGAGTAAGTTTGGTTTTGAATTTAAATAGTGTTAAAAACTTGTTAATTATGTATTTGTAAAGTTCAATTGAAAACAAGTTTTAATTAAGTATCAAACTTGGCTAGTTCTAAGTGATAATAAAATAAATGTTTAGCTTTATGGATCAAGTGAAAATTGAATATAAAAGATTCATTTATTATAAAATGCAAATTTTTGTGAAAAGCTAGAAATAATAATAAATAGAGCAACAAGATAAGATTTCTTTTTAATTGTGAAAGCAATTTAAAAAAAAAATCAATATGTAATTCCAAAGTCTAGTTTGAATAGATAATTGTTTCTTACTAATGTAAGAAAGTAAGTATTTTAATTAAATTATGGGTCTTCTTTCAAAAGACTTTGTTTGTTAATTGAGAAAAAGTTTTCTTTGTAAACCATTTTGAAAGTTTGTTGTATGCATTATAGTGTAATTCTAGATGTCTTGGCTTTTCGGAGAAAAGGATCATGTAATAAATGTTTTAGAGAAAAGATTTTTGATCATAAATTATGTAGTTTGGATTTTACAATGATTTAAATTTTTTGACAATTAAAGGTCTTGTGTCGGAAAATTTTAATTGAAAAGTGATGTTTTAAAACAGCAATAACTTTTGATTTACAAATCCAAATGGGTCCATTATTTTTGCAAAAGAGAGTACTTTCAGTAAGCTAGAAATCATCTTTATGACATTTTTCAAAATTTTGCAGTTCGGTTATTCAAAAAACGAGTTGAAAACTGATGGACATCTCTGTCCTCTTTTATAATTTCTGAGTTTAAAGCTGAAAGTAAATTTAGCATAACTTTCAAAGCGTAAATCCGATTTTGAAGATCTTTATATCGCTGGAAAGCTTGGACTGAGTAGAATAACTATTATTTTATGAGTATTTTTAGATTATGGGTTTTACCATGTCAAAAGCCTGAGTTTTTGTAGCAGGCCTGAATTTGAAAATTTGAAGTTTTGAGTTGTGTTTTATTTTAAACTATGATTTTAGTGCTTCATATGTTTATTAGTGCATGCTAATATATTTCAATAAGTTAAGTGCAGGTACAAGCAGATATTTGAACAATTAATTAGCAAAATAGTAAGTATAAAAGTAAGCATGCTCAAATGCTAAAAATGAAAGGTATGAATTGCTATTTGTTTATGTGTTAAATATATATATTATGTTCCGACCTTTTGGTCGATGTATATCTATAATTCATATTTATCAAATTGTAAAAGGCTCTCCATGTAAAGGAGAATCTGCCGAATTTTTCGACAAATTAAAGACTTAGAAAAATTTTGAGAAAATTTAATTAGTGAATATTTAGAGCCATCGATGAAGGATCTAATAAGTGTCCTTTTTAAATCATGAAGTAAAATGGTTTAAAATTTGATAAATTTAGTGGAAAAAAAATTACTTATTGTAGTATATTTATTTTTGGAACTAGAGTATGGAACAACTCTAATTTAATTTACTTTAAATTTAAAGTAAAGATGATTGAATTGAAAATTTAAGTAAGAGGCTTCAAAAATTTTCTTGTATTGAAATTTGTGTTTTGTGTATAAAAGAAAATGGACTTGAGTGAAAACTCTTATAACAAATTTTTGAGAAAATTTCCTGTAATCCATTCTTATGTGTCTTGCCTTAGTGCGATTTTTGTGATGACTTGCATTCATGCAGTCATGTGTTATGGTGGTAGCTTGAAATACCACATATCTTTTGTTAAATCCTCTTTTGATGATTGTGCTTATTTGTGTTACTCCTTCAAAAGAGTTAGGTGCATTTCAATATATTCGGAAAGTTGACTCCTAGTTATACAGGACCATCTAATATTATTGAACACCTTAGTTTAATTGCTTTCATGCATCAATTTCTATTCAGTTTTGGGTATTCATGATATGTTCCAGGTACCCAAATTTTATTGTACCTTCGAGATTTAATCTCGATTGTTAATTATCTTGTGTTGCATAATCACGAGTCTCACCGACTTGTGTATTGTGCCGAATTCTAATCGTGTAGTTGTTTCGAAGATTGAACACCTTCGAAATATAATGTTCCGCTTATGAAATTCTATGGTCCGCTAGCCCTAAGTATTGTACTTGGAAAAACATAGAATTAAACGAGCAATCTTACCTTGGTTTTCTATCATCTTGTGTTGAGGGCGAGAATTTTTAAACTCGAGCTTATCTATCTTCCATTGATTGATGATATAATTATGTTGAATTTAACACTTCTCTAGAAATTGCGTGGACGCAATTTTGTTAAGGGGGGGAATCTGTAACAACCCTGATTTTGGAGGTTACCTATTAATACTAAATTATAACGGTAGTTATAATTTAATATTGTAAATTAAGATAAAACTGAAGATTTTAAATTGTTTATTTGGAATAAACAATGAATTTTGGAAATTAAAATGAGAAAATAAAGTTTGAAACTTTATTTTGTTTGTTCGGGTTTCTAATAAGTGGAAAATAGTCTTTATTTAGAGAAAATGCAGTAATTGTATTAATTATTGGCAATTACTTCTTTTAATGATTTTTAAAGGAAGTATTTGATTTTAAAGGCTGTTTATTTAAATAAAAGGGTGGAAATTGTTGTAAAAATCAGCTTTAATTATAAATTTGAGTTTAGAATGGTTAGCTATATTTTTCAAAGCAAGAAAAATAATTTTGTGGAATTTTGGAAGTTAAAAATAAGGTTTTGTGCATTTATTTGTGGAAATTATGTATTTTTGTAAAATAAAGGTTTTCATTAATAAAAATGTTTTAAAAACTAAAAATATC
Organism: Allium cepa; assembly: GCA_030765085.1. Classification (NCBI taxonomy): domain Eukaryota; kingdom Viridiplantae; phylum Streptophyta; class Magnoliopsida; order Asparagales; family Amaryllidaceae; genus Allium; species Allium cepa. Next base: position 389,402,357 of record CM060943.1, on the reverse strand, counting down.
TTTTTTTTATGATGTAAACATTTTATTTAATATGTATGTAAGTTTACATATTATATTAGGTTTTAAAACATGAGAGAAATGTGATTTGTTTTGTAAAATAATGTAACTTATGCATAATTATGTATGTAAATAAATTAAAAGTTAGGCTATTTGATTTTTCTTTTAATTATTGGGTCCAAGCCCACTTAGCCTAAGTTTGAAGGAAGGAAGTGGGAAGATTAAATTTACTGTACGTTCATCCCTACCTCACCTTCTTCTTCCTCTTTCTAGTAAAAAGGAATTAGAAACCCACTCAACAAAAATCAAAAATCCTTCCAAATTCTCAACTAAAATTCACCAAACCAAAGTCTTTTTGTAATCTAAAGAGAATTCAACAGGTAATCAACTCCAAAATACAAATAATTTCATCTAATTCTAGTTTTGAGATTTGGGTTGTATGTAATCTCTTCTTTTGGGTTTGCATGGCTTTTTCTTTTGTTTTTACAGGTTCTTGAAGCCGAATCCATCTCAAAGCTCCATTCTTTTTACTTAAATCCGAGTATTTTGATAAATCAGTAAGGTGAGAACAATATCTCACAAATACTAGCTAAATTGCTTGTGAAATTGTTTGAATTTGTTGCATATGTAAAAGTTAATTCAATGTATGTCTATTTTCGTTTTGGCCTAAAGTGCCAACTTGGGTCATCCATAACTTTCATCTCCGGCAACGAAATGCTGCCGGATCTTTTTCTGAGTCAAGTTTATATGTTAAAATTCATTTCTGTAAATTTTGGTTGAATAATATGGTTATTTGAATGTTCAAATCGTCACTGCAAAATCAGTGCACAGCCTGCAAATATCATGTGCACATTGTTTTCTGAGTTGTTGCAAACATGGCCTGAGTCCATGTTTGATACATCATATCTCTTTCGTTTCTTTCTCAAATTGCACGAGTCTTTTTTTTTTTATGAAAGATGAAGTTCTCTTCTTTCCGCATACCAAATTTCAGGTCATTCTGACATAGATCGCTTATATAAATCTGCTGTCAAACTTGGACCTGAACCATGTTTTTGCCCAGGGTCCAACAGTGAAACACTGTCTGGGTACCACTTTGAGCGATCATATCTTTCTCATAATTTATCCAAATTGCATCATTCTTTTTCTTTTTGATAGATGACGTTTTGTACTATATGTGTATCAATTTTTAGCTCAATCTGATATCATTTGATCTCCTGTTTTATGCCTGAAAGTTGAGTCCAGGAGTGTTTTTAGGCCTGCACATTTATTTGGTTTTTGAACTGTCGCAAACATGGTCTGAGTCCATGTTTGAGACAGCATAAGTCATTCGTTTCAAATCGTATTTGAGCGACTCTTTTTACAGATTGATGTAGGTGTGCTGATTTATATTTCTGTAAAATTTCATTAAAATATGGGTTGGTTTGATATTCCTAAACTACTGTCGAACTTGTACTCGCAGCTTGCTGTAATTCAGTATTTTAAACTTTGTTTTGGTCCGACTTTGAAACGACGCAGATTCTTCGTTTCAAATCGGATTTGAATTATTCTTTTTGCATATTGAAGTACGAATGTTGAGCTACATTCCTACCAAATTCCATGTCATTTGGACTCGGTTTGCAGGTCCAAACCTGCTGTCGAACTTGGGTTCGCAGCCTGTTTTCACCGGGTTTTTATACTTAGAATAATTTTCTGCTTTTTCTGATATTTTCCGATTTCTATGAGATTTTTCTCTAGATTTCGTACACGGGTTTTATAAAGCATTACAAAGCGTTTTTCAAGCAAATTGACTTTTAAAATTATTATTTAATATTATTTTTAAGTATTAAATTAGTTACTCCATAATAGGAGAATTTCAAATGCAATTTCTAAAGCGATTTTGAACCGTTCCTAAAACTCGTTTTCTTCAATTTAATTTCTATATAAAACACACAATTTTGCACTTCGAGCGAAGAGATAGGAGAATTAAATGATTAGATAAAACGCATGCTATGAACACGTGCATTTATCTTTTCAGTTAATTCCTAATCTATTCGTTTGATTGTTTTGACCTTTGGGTCTGGTTTACCGATGAGATGAGGTAAACTTTGTACTGCTTTAAGTGTGGAATTGACCAACGGTTAGTAAATCGTTTAGTGCGAACGTGTGGTATGGGACACACGTTAACACTTTTCGGGTTCCTTTCCGAGAGTTTGTGACACATATTGCCAGTTAGTGGTGTCCAGTACTGGGCCTCTGGACCTTCGCCACTACGGTTTGTTGCCTTCGGGTTTATGCCTTCGGGTTTGTTGCCCTATAGTATCGCTTTTGGAGTTGGTCTTTCGTCACCGCTCGAGAGATACTTGGGTTTGTTGCCTTCGGGTTTGTTGCCCTATAGTATCGCTTTTGGAGTTGGTCCTTCGTCACCGCTCGGGAGATACTTGGGTTTGTCGCCTTCGGGTATGTGGATCCTTGTTTATACAGTACTGAGCACGTGCATCTTTTGTTTCATTGATATTTATATTTCCCTAGAGTATCGCCTTTCGGAGTAGGTCTTTTGAACCACTCGATACATAGCGATTACCTTGTGGAAACTTGTGTTACCTTCATTGGTATTTGTTATTTGCCTTTTTGGCTTGATTTGGGATATTCATATCCTTTGATTATTGAGTTGCCGATGATATGAGGCTTGTTACGATTCATCTTTTGTAGATGATTGAGTTATCTCTTTTAGAGATATTTGTGGTACTTTATGACCTTGCATGTTCATTGTTGTTTAGCTTGTCTAACTGATTTTTTTAGCTAGACTGACCCGTGTATTTTATACTCGGGTCAGACCGAGGTGTTTCAGGTTAGGTACCTTTGGACTTAGCCTATTCTGCTTCCGCATGGACTATTCTGCTAGCCTCTTTTGTTATACCTTTTTGTGTAGTCCCTCTTGGTTGTAACTCTGATATGTATATTCTTTTGACTCGCCTGTATATTGTGGTTGCTATACCACTTGACATGTATCATTTTGTATACTCTGTGATGTATCTGTATATGTGTATATGTATGTGATGATCTACTGTTCTGTGATGTGGTTTACATTTGAGTTATTATATTTTGTTCTGTTAGATCTTATAGCCATTATTGTTTTGTATTAAGTATCTATTGGATATATCGATCCACATAAAAAAAAAATGCTACATTTATCGACGTATTCAATAGATAGTTAAGACAAGGCTATAGATGGTCGCTCCAATCCAGCTCTATTCTCCGTATTAGCAGACGGTATTACCTTGTAATACTCTTTACTAATGTGGGTCTCGGAGTGGGGCGTCACATTTAACATCACATTTAATATAACAATAAATATCCAGAATCAATCAACAATCCATATCCATGTTCGCTGTCGAAAATCGAGTGAAAAATCCCAACTCGAATCGATATAACTATATCGAAATTCTTTGCTCGAATCTGGATCAAATCATTATGCGAATAGAATAATATACGTACAACCTACATATTTATTTTCGTTGATTATTAACTAAATCAATTTCTCTTTCTATTCACATTTCCTTTAATTTCTATCCACATAATCAATTGCCTTAATCCCCATTTGGATTATCACTTCAATTCTAACCTCAGTTGGGTATTTAATCAATAACAGTTTGAACTCCGACCAATTTATCTTTGGAAAATAGCTTGAAAATTTTAAAAAAATAGATAAGTAGTTGAAAAATAATTATTAGCCTGCAAAATAGCTGTAAAATAGTTAACTAATTGTAAAATAGTTGGAAAATAGTTAAATAGTTTTAGATATTTTAGATAATTGCAAAATAGTTGTAAAATAGTAATTAATTTGTAATATAGTTGAAAAATAGTAATTAGTTTAGAAAACAGTTGAATTTTTTTTAAATAGTTCCAAAAATAATAATTTGGCTTTAAAAAGAAAGGCTGTATACACTAAATAGCTTGGAAAAATAAGTTTATGTTCAAATAATTTATATTGAAAATAGTCCAGAGTCAAAACTATTCGCTTCCCCATCAATTTAATTTAAATTTCCACTTCCATTTAAATTGACTCAATTCCAATTTGAATAACATCAATTTCTATTGAAATTGATTTAACCCCAATTCAAGTTGAATCAATCTTGATTTCTTTCCAAATCAAATCAAATTCCATTTTATTTTAACCCTAGTCAACTTTAATTACAATTCCAAATTATTCCAATCAATTTGGACTAATATCAATTGAACCCACTTCAATTTCAAATCAGATTCAATTCAATCCAACTCAAATTTTCCATTTGAATTTTTTAAACTTATCCATCTTCAATCACAAATCCAATTAATTTAAATCAGATTCAATTTGAATGAATTTAATTCAAATTTCAAATTTAAACCATCCCGAATTATATAATTTCGAGTTAAATTATTAAATGTTGATTTAATCCTTTAAATCAAATCAACTTATCTCTTTAAACCATTTAATTATGAATCCATTTCAAACTTATCTTCATTTAATTTTAAATTGGTTGTATTTCTATTACCACTTAATTCTCATTATTAAATTTTCAAATAACATAACAACCAATTATCTTAATATTTATTAGAAAGAAATATTGCTTATATATCAAAATATATTCTTATATAAAATCATTTAAAACCTTTATATAAGAAAATAACAAGTACGCGCTCATATATATATATACTCTACTCATTCTAGGGTATCATTGACCCTATCCTTAATGAGTAATCCCAACAGAGCCAAGGTTTTCGCTTAACCTTCAGCTCTGATACCAACTGTAACGGCCCAAAAATTTTCGATCTCGAAAATTCCAGATTGCTAGAAAAAAGAAGAAAGAGATAGAAGAAGAAGAAGAAAAAACACCACAAAGATTCTCACATTCGCAGTGGATGAAAATATAATATCAAATAATAACAGTTTACAAAAGAATTCTGTATCTGTCAATTCCATTTATATTACATCAGAGTTACACATATATACAGACACTGGATATACCCAATCGTCCTGTCTCAGATATACGACAATATAATACAGCGGAAACACTCCATAAGTTCTTGCCATCCAGTTCGCCTCCTGAGCTCCAGAACGTCCTTACCTGAAAATCTGTAATACTCGGTTTGACCCGAGCATTACATCAAAGTAACACCCGGGTCAGGCTGGAAACCAGCGTGAGTAACCCATCTAACAAACAATTCAAAGCATACAACTTATATAAACCCTGGGGTAACTCGTATCAATTTACAAATTCTTAATTTGTTATAGGCATCACTTATTTCACACATCAATTTTCCAAGTTTCAAAATTTAGATTAAATAGTCCAATTCAGTTAAATCATTTCATTTCTGCCTATTGATTTCATATATCAATCTATAAAAATTCGAAGTGGTTTCGGGTATTTACTAATACCCGACTCCGGTCTCTTCGAACCTAATGTCATCTAAACCCAAGTTATTCAATTAAATACAATTAAATTTTAGTTATCGGATAACACTTTTACACATCAATTCATAATTGATAGATAATCACATTATCACTGTCCATCCAACACATCATACCACAAATATTTCTTATCAGAGATATCAACCAATTTAAGGCATTCAATATAATCCAATCATTTATAAGCAAGGTTAATTAACCACACAATTAATTTAAATCGAATAAATTACCTAACCATACTTGCTAAATATTAATTACAGGCCTTAGTTATTACTTTAATTAATAAAATTAATTTATCATCCCTTCTTATCCAACTTAAGTATTATCCTTAATTACTTAATTATCCCTTATATTATTATATTAATTATTCTTTGATTTATTATATACATTAACAAATTAACCCTTAAATTGCTTAAGTTAAGTAATTATCATGAATTAATTACATTAAGTAATTCAACTTTAAATAAATTAATCATCTTGAATTACCTTAATTAACTTATCACATTAATAAATCGATCCTTAAAATTGATTACACAAATTTATCAAACTTTAATTAATTATCTTAATAAATTGATTAATTACTCCTTAAACTGATTAGATTAACTATTTAACCATCCTCAAATAATTAATCCTTGATTTAATTCCATTAATTAAATCACTTTTGAAACATTTAAAAATTAACCTATTATATAATTATTTTAAACAAACAATCTCTAACATTTTAAAACTTTGAAAGCTTGTCTTAGGATTCACTTTGCATTGAAACTTGTTTGTTTCCATATATTTTAGATCGGTGGTCATCTAACTTAAACCTGATAACACTTACTCCCCATGTTACAAAACTATTATAACAACAAACCGAGACCAATCCATAGATACTTCGAACAACGCCCCGGTCTATTACACAAACAATCCCGAACCAATCTTTGAATTAGTCCATTATTAATAAAAGAAATCGTTTTTAAGAAAAATTAGTATTAAAACTTGAATTTTGTTTTAACTTAAAAACTCGTTAATCTCTGTCATTTACTGAGACAAATAGGTTTTTTTTCGAATTAAGTTCCGAGCCACCACCCTTTTTTTTATCTGTATATAAATTAATTGAATTAAATTAATATAAGGCAGATAAACCTCACCTCGTCGTTGAACATCGTCGCTGCACTACCCAACCAACATCGCCGTCCTTCCACTGATGAACCCCCAACTGCTTCGCGTTTGCCCTTCTCCATTAAATCGCGTTTCCCCCAAAATCAATGCGTAACCCTAGTACGTGACTCAGCTTGCCTTGTTCAATAATGGCCACCACCACGTCGATCAAAATTGCTACTTCCTGTTCGAAAACACTAGTACGAGAGGCCCTTAATTTGCGACGAACCTCACGAGCCACCCTAGCTTCCGGACGACGACGAAATGCCGTGGATGCCTCAGTGCGTGCGAGCGCCTGCTCCCCTATTCGCGAAGCTCGCCGCGACCCTACATGATTCGAGCTCCATGCCGTCGCGATTTTCGAATTACGGCCATTAACTTTTGAATTCGATTTTTTTTGAATGAATGAATCTGAAAACAAAAGAATAGGTAGAGGGAAGAACGGGCATAAAATAAATGGATAAGGGGAGATGTTGTCACCATTTCCTTTGCGGTTTCCTTTGTTGATAGAATGAAGGAAATCGTTATTATTATTTTTTTATATTGTGAAACGAAGAAAGATGCCTTGCGTGTAAAAGTTGGCTTGCGTGTTGGGATAAACTTGCTACAGTGATAGGAAAAAGTTGTGAAGGGAATGGAAGGCAGCTGTTAAAACAGTTTGACCAGTCCAACAATGTATATTTATAATTTCAAATTTAAATTCAAATGCAACTTAAAATTTCAAACTCCTATCGAGGTGTGCCGCTAGGTGTTTATAATGTTATACTCCTATTTTGAACGCAATGGAAAGGTTTCGTGTCCTAATTCGATCGTATGGAGAAGATAGGTTTTTGGACCTTATTATTTACTTAATTTTCGATATGATTTCAGCGCGTTTATATATCGCACGCTCACACAACAACTCCAAACATTACGAAAATTGAAATCTGATAATAATACAATATTACGGATCCAATGGAATGGGTTTCGTCGAATTCAGAGACTGTGCCTCGGAAGGCTATTTTTAATTATCGATTTAAATGATAAAATTTTAACTTAACAAAGCACTTCCAAATTCAATTTTAACACTTTTACTATCTTCAGTATTATAAATATAAATTTTACAAGCCTTCAAATTATTTTTAACACGCTTAAAACTCCAGATTCAACATTTGACCCAATTTTCAGTAATTAATTCCAATAATTTAATTGCCAAATAATAATAATATTTGAATTCAAGTTAAAAATTAACTATCAAATATTTAAAATTGACAAATATTCCAATTTCAAATGCTCAAAAATCCCGGGTCGTCACAGGTTTGGGTCAGGTAAAATTAAAGGTGAGTTGATCTCACTAAAACTGGATTATCGGTTAATTTAAATAGTTAAATTTAAATTATTAGACTGGTTTCTTGAATTGATAATTGTTATCAGTCTGGATTGATATTATATATAGTAGTGTGTGTGTATATATATATATATTGGAGTGATTGATATTCCGTATTATATAGCGGATGAGACCTATGTGCCCGCATAATAGCGGATGACCCTTCATAACGCGATGTTCCCCTTGAAGTGGGATTTGGTATTTTATTTGTTTACTAACATCTGTGGATGCAGGGAAAAAACAATTTGGAGGGATCCAATAGAATTCCTCAAAATATTGAAATTTATTTTTCATATTCTATGATATGATTTATTTTGATAATCTGTGATAGATTATATTGGTAATTGAAATTATTACATGCTATGTTTGGCTAAATATATTTTGGTATTTTAAGATATCGAAATAACAAAAAAATGGACTTCGAAGCAAATTAAAAAGAGAATTTTTAATTAAAGTAATTTTAGCGAATTTGGATAAATTTTAAAGAACGAAATTGGAAAGAAATAAAAGTTTTATTTTAAAATCCTATCGAATCAATTTCAAGTATGGGAAAAGATATTTTCGAACAAATGGGAATAATGAATTTTTGAGGACTTAGGTTACATTGTTTAAAACAAATTAAAGAAATTGTTTTAAAATTCGGGATTTAAAATAGTTTGGGAGAAATAAGGGAGAATTTTGAAATAAAGTATGAAATTTACATTTCAGATTTAAATAAGATTTTAAATCATAAGTCAGGAGTAAAGTTGTTTGCACAAAAAATGGACAAACACCTCCGAGTCATATTATTTAGTTGATTATATGTGATTTTCAATGATTTTAGATGAGTATGTAAATATGGAAAAAGCAGGGGCTGAAATGTCAAGACACGCAGATTTATAGTGGTTCGGCCAGAATGTGCCTACGTCCACTTTATATGTTATTATCTTCTTTCTTTCAGGTTACAAGTACAATGTTTTGTATACAAGCGTATGAAAGTAGTTTGAAAGTTCCTTCCTTGCTTGAGCTCTCAAACTTGTCTGCCATTGTTGTACCCCTGCCCCTCTATTTATAGAGTGAGGTAGGGGGCAGGGGTCTTGGAGGTATATAGCTGCTGGTGGGCCCGGGCTGAGGCAATCTGGATTGGCAACTGTTTGGTTCGGCGAGGCTTCATTCGGTTTTGGATGGGTAGTGTTGGACCGGTGATGGAGTGGGATGATGTTCCATTCGGCATTGAGGTAGGTGGTTGGTCCGGTAGTGGAGTGGATTCGGTGATGGCCTTGTTGTTGGGTTGGTTCGGCATGGGTTGTCCTTCTTCTGGTTCGGCAGTAAGGAGGAATGTTGGTTCGGTTTGTTGGTTCGGTGGTGGAAAGGAGGCCGGTCCGGTGGTGGTTTGGACCGGTGGCCGAATACGGGGGTAGCCGGATGGAGATAATTGAATGTAGTCTTGGTGATAGGAGCTTGGGGGCCGAATGGAAGGGGCCGAATGGAAGGAGCCGAATGGAAGGAGCCGAATGGAGGCTTGTGCCGAACGAGCTTCTTCATGGAGAATGTTGGATGGACTTCTAGGTTAGTATTGAGCCTCTTGGCTGTCGAACGAAGTGGAGGTTGCGAGTCCGGATGAAATTGTGACTTCTTGGTCTCGAGATCTTCTGGGTGAAAATTCGCCCAACAAAAGTCTAAAATTCATGGGTTTTGAAATAAAATTGAGTAAGTAAAGGAATATATTTTTTTGGCAAGGCCGACGGTTTCATAGTGGACCGACCACTTTTATTACGAACGTAATAAAGTTGAAGTACAGGAGAAAGGTAGAGACACCTTTTCTACTATGGTAGGAAAAAATAAAAAGTACAGCACAGGAGTGTGACAGACATGTCACAGCTATAGAAATATATAACTAGACTAGTTCTCCTCCGCAGAGGAAGAATCACCATCACCCTAAACAATCCGGGAAGGATCCAGAGAACCACTCCCAAGAATACCAATAAAGGGGTGGAAACGAAGCGCAAGAGAGGGATCATAACAGTCAACGTCAGAGGAGTAAATAAAAGAACGATCCCAGGCAGTATCAGCTAGAGTTACGGAATTAATCTCAGAATATGAACCATCCATATCAAGGACCAAGGAGTCACCAGAAATTCTGTAATACATGCATCGAAGATCCAACAGATCATCAGATACATATCGAAAGTAGGATTCGTCCACTGGGTTGAATCTCATATCAGAATTATAATCAACCCAACAATGTTCAGACTCGGCCCAAACAACGAGAGGCGGAGAGAGAACCGGCTCAGCAGACATAACAATAGGAGAAACAACAGGAACTGGTGACACAGGCCGCACTAAGGAATGAGAAGGAACAGGGGCAGAAGCAAACAGAGAGACTTTGAGAACCCATTTCCTAAGCGGAGGCCGTGGCAGTGGGTTCTTCGACGCAGCAGCAGAAACAGCAGAGTGCTTACAGGCAGAGGCTACATGGCCGAAAGAGTGATAGGAGGAACAGATGTCAGGGACCCATCCATAACGAACACGAACATCCACCACGTGACCAACAGCAAGCTGGACAGGAATAGAGGATGGAAGCGGCCTAAGGGGAGTAATCTCAATCAGTGCCTTGGCGTAAACAAGCTTATCTCGCGCAACTGTATTAGAGTCAAAACAAATCAATTTACCAATATTGCAAGCTAGCCAGTTCAAACCACGCAGCGGTTGAAGAGCAGAAGGGATTTGGGAGAAACAAACCCATACAGGGATAGATAAGACTTGTTCACGAGCACAATTAACCGTCGGTGTCCAGGGGGTAATAATGAAGGGCTGACCATCAAAAAAGGAAGGCTCAGACTCAAGAACATGGCTACGTTCCTCAGGGGAGGAGAACAAAAGATAGTACAAGGAATCAACCAACTTTACTCTGAGTCCACCTTTTAGTCTCTTGGCCCGACGACAAACAGCAGCCACATCGACAAGACGATGTTAAGGATCCAAAAAGAATCCAACAACGTAACCAGACCAAAAATCCATACCGGCTTGCATTACACATGGGGGAGGGATCATAACTCCGTTTTCCTCAACGATTTCGAAATCAACTGGTTCATAAACACCCGCATTACGGGGTTTGGATGAAAAAAGGGAAGACCATGTTCTGGGAACAGTCGGGCTAGGGGAATCAGGTCAACACTCCATAACACCAGATGATGCCATAGGAATGGGGATGTTATCCACATTGTGAGAAGAAACCGTGTGCAAGCTGACACTAGGAGATAAGACAGGGAGCACAGTGCCTACATTTACTTTGGCATTAGGTCGAGTAGTTGGAGTGCCACTAACTGCACCAGTTATGTCGCAAGCAAGCATAGTCGATGGAGCCACAGGACTAGCCACACAGTCCATAACCAAAGAATCCGTATCAAGGAGACCCAAATCGCAACAGGGAATATCATCTACATTCACATTGGATCCTGAAATAGGGAGTAAATTCGATTCACCTGGTTTAGACGATGAAGAATTCATAGCAGCAAGATCGTTTACAACCGCATATGGGTCACTCGAACAAAGGCGGGGAGATGGAGCAAGGTGGGACCGGTTGATTGCTGAGAGGGGAGGGAATTCTCTGGATGATAGGAGGTCAGGCCGAGCAAAATATTCATCTACCATGATCTATAGCAACGGCCAGAGCGTGTTGATGAGGGGGAGGGTTGACGCTGAGAAAGGGAAGGGGAAGAGGACATGAATGAGGACGGGAATCACTGGATAGGGAGATGCGAAGCCCTAATCGCCGGGAGCCATTTCTTTTTATTTATTTATTGCATGTACGTTTTAAACTTTTAATTAAATATTGAATTTATTTTAAAATGGAGTTAGTTTTGGAAATCGATTTGAAAATTGATTAAGTGTTTGGAACTGTGATTAAAGGAGAATGAGACAGTGGAAGTTATAAACTGGGTTTATAAATAAAGTGAAATAAATACTAATGGATATTTGGGACTTCGAATTCACAGTGGGAATTTATGAGTAAAGGGTAATTTGTTTAAAAATAAATAGTGGCTTTATTTTTAAAAGAGTGGGAAAGAAATTTACGGGATTGGGATGTAAATTAAATTAGGATATATCGAGAACGATTTATAAATAATTAGATGGGTTACGTTGGAAGGGAAGATGTATTTCCTGGAAAACTAAGTATATTTTTCAAAAGAAGATTTCTAAGTATAACTTGAAGGTTTTAAATTGTTTTTAAAAATGTTTTTAGAGAAAGCTGTTTTTGTAAATTGTTTAGAATTTTGAAGTGAATATTTATTCAAATTAATTATAGTAGTAATTATTTTAAAGGTTAAATTAGTATTATGATTTAAAAGATAATTATTTAATATTATAATTTATATAATATTTTTATTTTAAAAATAGTTGTAGCTAAAGTTTTACTTGGAAGTTTTTTATATAGAATTTCATAACTATCATCTTAAATAAACCGTTTTAAGTTGTTTTATTTCAAACGTTTTAAGTGTATATTTTTTAGGTTAAGTGATTTAAATTATTAAAAATCAAATTTTAATAAGACTTGCAGTTTTCAGTGGAAATAAAATAATTGGTTGAATTGATTGTTTATTTGATAGTTAAACAACCGACTATCAAAATTTGGACCCAAATATAAATTTGGAAATATCTAGAGGAAACACGGGAATTATACGGTACAGTTACCGTTCAAGGTGCTATGCTGTACGTATAAACTCATTCATTCTTCTAGGACGTTTATAAGGAAATCCGTCCACTAACGGGTAGGAGGTGATCTCTGATCTTATTCTCGTCTGTGTATTTCCTAAAGAACCGAGGTTGAGTTTACCAGGAAATAGCTTTGTTTCGAAGAGACCGGGATTGGATTTGTGATCCGAAAACCTCTTCGATCCAACGAGTACATTTTCGAAAGGAAGACAATAGTTTGGAGTCGAAGATGGAGCAGTGAAGTGCAAGGACTAATCACTACTAATCCTGAGGGTGGTTCCAAAATGGATGTAGTCGGAGTAGTGCCTTCGGTTCTGTTTGGACTGGGAACAGACTTGTATGGATGAATGCTTTCATAACATTGTCATTGGAGGACAATGAGCATTCTAAGTGAATATTTCTAAAAAGGTAACGCTTAGCCCCGAGCCTCATCAACCGGGAATGACTGAAAATCAAGGATATGCAGCAAGGCTAAGTGGGTAGCACCCAATTAGGGTAAGGTCATCCCTATCTAGATGTCCCTTTTTATTCGGCTGTGTGGGGCGGTTGCTGATCCCAACCGTGGGGTGATCTTATTCGGGCTATCCAGTAAGGGGTAGTCCAGTCTTGTGTTGTTGAGGACCGAAAGGGGTCCTCGGTATGCTGATATTGACCAGGTACCATGACAGGTGATACCCCAGTGCCTAGTTATTAGTTGGAAATCCATTTTACCTACGTGCCTTTTATGGTTTTGATTGTAGAGCCTAGTGTGATGGAATTTAATGAATGTAACAATTTCGGCTATTTGAATAAGTATTTGTACTTAGACACTATTATAATAACAGAGGATTTTGATAAGAAATGTTTTGGTTATCGTAAGGTAAAAACCCGACATGTATATTTGTGGCGTGGTCTTACGAGATACCTGTGATTTTCAAAGGATTTTGAAATTTTAATAATTTAATTGAATGTGTTTTCTCACGTTGGTTTTCTAGACTGACTCGGGTGTTATTCCACTATAAAGCCTGGGTCAAACCGTGTATTATAGGATATCGGATAGGATGCTATGGAGCTCAGGAAACGAGCTGGATGACGATGATGTATATCACATATCTGACTTATATTCCGCTGTGCAGTGTAAGCTGTATAGTCGGTTTTTTATGGGGACAAGTTAGTAAAACTGTCCATAATTTGGCTATTGATTGTGTTGTACTCTGACGATGTAATGTATAAAAAGATATAGTTCTTTTCATATAAAGATCGGTTATTATGTGTTATATTGTTCCGCTGTGATTATGAGATTCTGATGTTATTTTCTATTTCTACTTCTACCACTTTCTTCTTTAACCCTAATGTTTCGTATTTCCGTCCAACTTGAGCTGAAATGATGGAGAAGATTGTCGACTCAAAGGGGTACGGATTTGCGGGCGGTTACAGTGGTATCAGAGCTGAAGGTTAAGCGAGAACCTTGGTTCTGGTGGGGATTACTCATTAGAGATAGGGTGAGTAGTGCCCTAAAATGAGTTTGAGTATATTAATAGTTATGAGCGCGTATTTGTTAGTGAATATGAGTTTTTTTTATATGGATTGTTTTGTTGATTGGCTTATGGATTCTGGTCAATACGAGTAATTAACGTTATTGATAGGGATCTCTAAACACTTGAATAGAACAACTCGACATGGTGTTGTTTTAAAATGGGGTAAATGGAATAATTTTGCCCAAAATTATTTTTGTATATAAAAGAAACCATTTTCATAAATTATTATAAGTATACATGGTTGCTTGGTTATTAGGAAGTGATAATATTAAATTATTATCAATGTTGTGTGGGAATTTAATAAGAAATTAAGGTAATAACCAAAGGTTAAGGGAATAAATTCATATAACAGAATGGAATTCATAAATGTGAATTATAAAGGTGATTTATAATTGAAATGGTATAAAATCCCAAAGTAATATTTGAATACAAGGGATTTGGAATCTGAAAATTTAGGAATTAGTTTCTTTTGAGTTTGAAGACAATTTTCAAAGGCTTTGGAGGAATAATAGTAATATTATTCAAAAATATTTTTGAATTTAATATGAAATCTGGTGAGATTTGGAACTAAAAATATTTTGAAAAGAATAAAAGCACTAAACTCACTTCGGTTGTTGGAAAATAACTTCGGTGATGACTACAACATCATCGTTGTTCATTTTCGAGTTTCCAAGGGAGAAATTGCTGCCTGGATGTTTTGAATTGGGATTTTTTTGTGAAAATTGGGTTTGATTTTGAGATAAATTGATTTGGATATATATATATATGTTTTCAAAGTTGATTTTGAATGTTTTAGTAATGGCTTAAAATCTGAAATCTTATTTAAAAATGTTTGTGAAGTAAAATGGGTTTGATAACTTATAAATTTTAAAATTTGTTAGAATCAAATTTAACTTGGAAAGAGTTACGTAAAGGAAAGTGTGACAATAAAATACAAGAGTAAGTAAACCAATTAAATGAAGTGAATTAAAGAGATTAGTAAATGGAATGTAAATAAGTTGGGAAACTTATAGAAGTTAAAAATTAGAATTAAATTGAAGTGTAACCGAATCAAGTAAAATAAAAGTGAATTTGAGGAAAAAAAATCTAAGTGGGCTTGATGAATGGTCATTGGAATAAAATTTATTAAGTTGAAATAAATTTTTGAATTGAACAAACTAATCTAAATTGTAAGTAAATGGAGCTGAAACTGAATATTGAAATTCAATTCGAATTTATATTAAGCAAAGTGAAGTGAAGTATTGGTTCGAAGTGGATTAAAAATAATAAAGGTTTGGGAATAAAAGTGTTTGAGATATGAATAAATTAGTAAGTGGAATTAATTAAAGAAATGGTAAAATTAATATGGTTTTGGGATAAGGTGAACAGAATTCAATATTTAAAAATGGCAGGTAAATTGAATTCAAAATGGAATTGGTACTTAAGTTAAACGAAAAAGATATAAAGGCTTAAGAGGTGAAGTGAAAATTGATAAGGAGGTTGTATAAAATATTTATATTGAACTTAAGAAGAAATGGTGAAATTCTTAAGTAAAATTTGATATTGGGAAAATATTCTAAGTTAATATTTGAATGAAGGTTTAATAAAGGCATATGAAATGATAAGTGTGGATAAGTGGATAGAAATCAAAATATATGTGAATAAAAAGAAAATTTATTTAGCTAATAATCAATTGAGATAAATACGTAGGATGTATGTATATTACTTTATTCGCGTAGTGGTTTGATCCAGATTCGAGCATAGAATTTCGAGATATTTACATTGATCCGAGTTGGGATTTTTCACTCGATTTTCGACGGTGAACCCTGGATATGGATTTTTGATTGATTCCGGATATTCTCTATCAAAGTATATGGCTATGCAAGGATAATGACAATTTCGGGTCAAAAAACCAGATCTGAGTCCACACTAGGACATTGGGTGGACGATACTACTTCGGAAGTGAAATTTGTGTGATCGAGTGAGCGACCAGATTTGGTATTGCATACGGATGATATATGTACATCGTACAGGCTTAAGTAAAGCAAATATGGGAATTTCTAAAAGAAGTGATAAAATGATTTTGCATTCTGTGATTGGATATTATTGCTAAGTGAGGTACACGTAATTAAAAAGCAAACAAAAAATTGGTGTTTGTGATTTCAAAAGATAAATTGAATTGACCGACAAAAGGTATGTATTTAAATTTTCGTATGAAATTTGATGGGTTTCTGATTTAGCGACTTGGCATTTTGTTTTCTTTTGAAATTTGGGGCCCCGTAGAGGCATTTTGTAGTTGTACCGATTTAGCCGTGCAAAGAAGACGCTGGTGAAATTTTTCGAAAATTTAGGGAGTTAGAAAAAGTTTGAAGAAAATTTTGATAATTTAAAATTTGATTTTAAATTGTAATTTGAAATGGCTGAGGAAGTAATATTGTTTGGAAATTATGGATAAATTTGGAAAGTTAGTAGAATTGATAGCGTGTCTTTAATAAAAAGATTATTTTGGGAAGTTGTTAACAAGTTATGGATCATTCTTCTTAACTAGTAATTTCAGGATGAAATTCTTTTAAAGGGGGAGGAAGGTGACGATCCAGAATTTTGGATATTTGAAATTGGAATATTTAATTGATTTATAATATTTAAAAGGTAGTTATTAACTTGAATTTCAAATATCACTACTTATTAGATAATTAAATAAGTGGATTAAACAATTGAAAATTGGATAAAATATGAAATATAGAGTTATTAGCTTGTTAAAAATAATTTGAAGGCTTATAAAATTTATATTAATAATACTGAAGATAATTGAAGTTTTAAAATTTAATTTGAAAGTGATTTGTTCAGTTTTGAAAATATATCGTCTAAATTGATATTCAAATATAGCCTTCCGAGGTACAGTCTTGGAATTCAACGAAACCAATTCCATTGGATCCGTAATACTGTATTTTTATTGGATTTCAAATTTCGTAATTTTCGGAGTTGTCGTGTGATCATACGGTAGATAAACGCGTTGAAATTTATATCGAGAATTTAATATTATAACTGGGTCCAAAAAGCTATCTTCTCCATACGATCGATTTAGGACTCGGAACCTTTTCCAGTGCGTTCGGAATAGGGGTATAATATTATAAATGCCTAGCGGCATGCCTCGATAGGAGGTCAAGCTTTTGAGTTGCGTAATTTAAGACGATTTAAATTTAAATATAATCTACATTTGTTTGACCCGTCAATGAACTTAACATCAGCCGTTATTCTCAAAAAACTCAAATCACTATAGCTAGCCAACTTCTACATGCAACGGATCTTGTCTTCATTTTTCTTTATATCCACGTGCAATCAAACATATCAATTCAAAATGAAAGAAATATAATAATTTGGAAAATATATATACAACTCATATGCCTGCAACGATATCACCGACCCTTCCTTAATTTCCTTTTTCTTCCCAGTTGAAGAAAAAATCCATGGCTGTGATTTCAAAGCAAAAAAAAGAAAATCAAGCTCGCGATGGGAATCTCAAAATCGAAATCACGATGAGCCGCGATGCTTGGCCCGAACCAAGCACGGCGTCATCTCCGGGTTGCTCAACCTTTTTTTGGGGATGAACGATTTTCTTCTGGGGCGTGGAAAGTCGAGCTTGGTGAGGGTGCTTTGGCGAGTCGAGTTTGTAGGTTGTGGTTCATAGCAGGTATGGGGGTCGCGACTTTCGAGAGATGGTGGGACGGACTGGTGCTCGCGGGTGGGTGGTTCGTGATGGTTTGGGGATGCATGCGCGAAACTGTTTTGGGGATGATAGTCAGCCGCTAGAACGTGGTGCATGCGATAGATTTCGATTTCTGTAGGAGGCTATATGGTGCTCGATTGGAATGGGTTCGGTGGCGGTTTCATCGAGCGGCGATGATGCTCGACAACAGTACGGTAATGATTCCCTTTTTGTTTTAAATGTAAATTGAATAAATCAATGCCTCTATACATAGAAAAAAGGAGAAATTTTTACCGTACAGTAATCATTGTTTTTGTTATATACAGAAGAAATAAAAAGAAATTTATTAAAATTATAAACAGTAAGGTCGAGTTTTATAAAAATATATGTATATAAGGTTTAACAGGAAAAAATTATACATAGGGATAAGATTTTGATTTTTTTTTAGGGGTTTTAAAATGTTTGAGGAATTTCTAAAAGTTAGATTTTTGAAATTTATAATTTATATTTATTAGTGTATATGTAATTTCGAAAGGGAAATTAATAGTTTAATTAAATTATTAGTCAATTAAAATTATTAAATGGCAATTGATTATTAAATCAATTCAAATATTAATGAAGCATATAATGTTTATTTAAGGTTTGAAATCGTGAAGAATCGTGAAGAAAACAAGCTATTTTGGTTTGGGTCGCGTAAAATCAAAGGTGAGTTGATCTCACTCAAACTGGATTATCATTTAATTTAAATAGTTAATTTAAATTATTGGATTGGTTGCTTGAATTGATAATTGTTATCAGTTTGGATTGACATTATATATAGTTGTGTTTGTGTGTATTGGAGTGATTGATATTCCCGCATTATATAGCGGATGGGACCCTATGCGCCCTACATAATAGTGGATTACCCTTTATACTACGATACCCCCCTCGAAGTAGGATTTGGTATTTTTTTTTTTTGAATGACATCTGTGGATGCAGAGAAAAAACAGGTTAGAGGGATCCAACTGGAATCCTCAAAATATTGAAATTTGTTTTTCATATTCTATGATATGATTTATTTTGATAATCTATGATAGAATATATTGGTAATTGAAATTATTGCATGTTATGTTTGGCTGAATATATTTTGGTATTTTAAGATATCGAAATAATAAAGAATGGATTTTGAAGGAAATTAAAAAGATAATTTTTAAGTAAAATAATTTTAGCGAATTTGGATAAATTTTAAAGAACGAAATTGGAAAGAAATAAAAGTTTGAATCTAAAATCCTATCAAATCAATTTTGAGTATGGAAAAAGATATTTTCGAATAAATGGGAATAATGAATTTTTAAGGACTTAAGTTATATTGTTTAATTTTTTTAAAGAAATTGTTTTTAAATTCAAGATTTGAAATGGTTTGCAAGGAATAAGGGAGAATTTTGAAATGAAGTACGAAATTGATATTTCAGATTTAAATAAGATTTTAAATCATAAATAAGGAGTAAAATCTGAAATTCATGGGTTTTAATAGAAAATAGAGCAAATAAAGGAATTTATTTTAAAATGGAGTTAATTTTGGAAATCGATTAAGTGTTTCAAACTGTGATTAAAGAATAATGAGACTATGGAATTTATAAATTGGCTTTATAAATAAAGTGAAATAAATACTAGCGGATATTTGGGACTTTAAATTCACAGTGGGAATTTATGAGTAAAGGGTAATTCGTTTAAAAATAAATAGTGGTTTTATTTTTAAAAGGGTGGAAAAGAAATTGACGGGATTGGAACGTAAATTAAATTGGGATAAATCGAGAAGGATTTATAAATGACTAGACGGGTTATGTAGGAGGGGAAGACGTATTTCCCGGAAAATTAAGTGTACATTTCAAAAGAAGATTTCTAAGTATAACTTAAAGGTTTTAAAATTGTTTTTAAAGAATGTTTTTAGAGAAAACTATTATTTTAAATTGTTTAGAATTTTAAAGTAAATATTTATTCAAATTAATTATAGTAGTAATTATTTTAAGGGTTAAATTAGTATTATGATTTAAAAGATAATTATTTAATATTTTTACTGTATACAATAGTTTTATTTTAAAAATAGATGTGGATAAAGTTTTATTTGGGAAATTTTTATATAGAATTTCATAACTATTATCTTAAATAAAGGGTTTTAAGTAGTTTTATTTCAAATGTTTTAAGTGTATTTTTTTGGGTTAAGCGATTTAAATTGTTAAAAATCAAATTTTAATAAGACTTGGAGTTTTCAGGGGAAATAAAATAATTGGTTGAATTGATTGTTTATTTGATAGTTAAATAACCGACTATCAAAATCTGGATCCAAATATAACTTTGGAAATATCTAGAGGAAACACGGGAATTATATGGTACAGTTATCGTTCGAGGTGCTATACTGTACGAATAAACTCATTCGTTCTTCTAGGATGTTTATAAGGAAATCCGTCCATTAACAGGTAGGAGGTGATCTTCGATCTTATTCTCGTCTGTGTAATTCCTAAAAATCGGGGTTAACCGGGAAATAGCGAACGTTGTTTTGAAGCGACCGGGATCAGATTCGTGATTCGAAAACCACTTCGATCCAACGAGTACGTTTTCGAAAGGAAGACAAGGGTTTGGAGTGGAAGATGGAGCAGTGAAGTGCATGGACTAATCGCTGCTAATCATGAGGTTAATTCCAAAATGAATTTAGTACTAGTGCCTTCGGTTCCGTTCGGACCGGGAACAGACTTTTATGGAGGAATTCTTTCAGAATATTGTCATTGGAGGACAATGAGAATTCTATGTGAATATTTCTAAAAAGGTAACGCTTAGCCTCGAGCCTCATCAACCAGGAATGACTGAAAATCAAAGGATATGTAGTAAGGCTAAGTGGGTATCACCCAATTAGGGTAAGGTCATCCCTGTCTAGAAGTCTCTTTTTACTCGGATGTGTGGGGTGGTTGCTGATCCAAACCGTCGGGTGATCTTATTCGAGCTATCCAGTATGGAGTAGTCCAGTTTTCTGTTGTAGAGGATTGGGAGAGGTCCTCGATATGCTAATCTAGACCAAGTACAGTGACAGATTGTAGCCCAGTGCCTAGTCATTAGTTGAAAATCCATTTTCCCTACATACCTTTTACTGTATTGATTGTAGAGCCTAGTATGCTGGAATTTAATGAAAGTAACAATTATGGCTATTTGAACAAATATTTGTACTTAGACACTATTATAATAACAGAGGATTTTGACAAGAAATGTTTTAGTTATCGTAAGGTAATGATCCGACATGTTTATTTGTGGCGTGGTCTTACGAGATACCTTTGATTTTCAAAGGATTTTGAAACTAATAATTCAATTGAGTGTGCTTTCTCATGCTGGTTTTCCAAACTGACTCGGGTGTTATTTCAGTATAATGCTTGAGTCAGACCAAGTATTATATGATACATGATAGGATGTTATGGAGCTCAGTAAACGAGCTGGATGACGGAGACGTATATAACGTATCTGACCTATATTACGTTGTGCATTGTAAGCTGTATAGTCGGATTGTTGTGGGGAAAAGTTATTAAAACTGTCCAGAATTTGGCTATTGATTATGTTGTACTCTGATGATGTAATGTATAAACAGATATAGTTCTTTTTGTATAAATATCAGTTATTATTTATTATATATTGTTTCGCTGCGATTGTGAGATTCTGATGTTGTTTTCTATTTCTTCTTCTACCTCTTTCTTCATTAACCCTTTCCTATTTCCGTCCAACTTGAGTTGAACTGATGGAGAAGGTTGTCGACTCAAAGGGGTATGGATTTGCAGCTTTTACACCATCCATCCATACTACCATACTTTTAACCGCACAATGAAACACAAATATAAATATAAGGTTATATGTTTACTAACTCGACAATATCACATTCAAATATCAAATTCAACCCCAAACGCAAACATCCATCAGATCACCATCGACCATCATAATGACCATTAAATTTTCTCACCGTATCATCAACACAATAACATGCCATAGTAAAGTCAAAAACTTTTCCATAATAAAGTAGTTTACCCACCTTTATGCTAACTAACTTCGCCTGGACTTTGACTATAACTCTGTAATGCCTCTATGCTCGACTCCAGCTTAAAATTTTGAAACTTTGGAGGGGCTAAAACCTTAGAGTGGGTTCAACTATAGGCGATTTGGCTTGACTAGGGCTTTAGGGGGGTAGTGTTGGCCTTGATTTTTGGAAGAGAGGATGTTGAAATGTAAGTATAAGAAGTATAGAAGGTATGGAAGCAAGTTATAACACAAAAATATAACTTTTCCTAATTTTTTCAAACTATAGAAGTCATTGAATTTTAGAGAAGAAAATTTAGAAAAAATGAAGTTAGAATGTAAACGAAAATTTGTGCATGAGGATGTGTATTTATAGATGAAAGAAAGTAGGAAAATTAACATTTTAACCTTACTTTTAAGATATCCTAACATGTCATTATTTTGACAAGTCACATCACCACCTTCCTCCCCGTCATATGTCACGTCCTCCTCTCTCTAGTCACACCATCTAGGCCAATATGGATAAGGATGCTAGTGCTAAATATGACAAGAGATAATGATATTTACTTATATATGTATATAAGTTATTATTTTTAAAACCATAACTTGTCACATAAATTTCTAAACATAATTGACATAAGATAATATACTATTGGTGCATTATTATTATTTGGTTAATTAACATTTATATATGTGTGTATATAGCTCACAAAGTTGAATAATGTTCATGACAACTTTTCGATATCGAAAGGTCAAAATTTCGGATAACGTTCTTATGTCACATTTTCCGTTTTTCTACAAAGTATCTATTTTGGTAAATAAAATTTAAAAACTCTTTTACCATTATTAAATAAAATAGGTTAATTTGTTAAATAAAACCCATTAGTTATTTATTTAACTTAACTTAAATATTTGAAGAAATATATTAAACCCATGATATCAACTACCGATGACATAAATACATTTTTTTTTTCAAAAATAAAATAAATTATTTTATTTAATTCTTATTTTGAAAACATATATTGGTGTGCGTATCCAGAGCCGTGCCTGATTCCTATTGTTTAAAAGTAGTTTTATCGATAAAATGATTTTGGTTGTTTATCAATATTTTACCTCGGACGATATTTAATAATTATCAATATTTTACCTAAGTAATCTGTTCACAATGTTTTTCCCGACCAAAATAACTATTATTAGTCATCAATTAATATATGATTATTTCTTACTTTTAAATCCATATTTAAATATTTTTAAATAAATATAATTTATCCAAGTGATAAATTAGCGGGTCGTTACACAAGTAAAGATGTGATGAAGTTTCGAGTGGACCGAGGAATGTAAAATCACATTCCAAAATCTAAAGGACCATCTGGTCAGCACCCTTATACTATCAAATCAAGTGACAAGCGAGGACTTGTATATATACTCTGCTATAATTGATAAAGCTGTTAGTGCTCAAGTGGTTCAATAGGATGAAGGGACCTAAAGGCCCATTAGTTCACATAGAAGCATCTGTCAGGAGTATAACTCAACTATTCATTCTTAGAAAGGCTAGTTTACAACTTGCTTCTTATGGAAAGAAAGCCATAACATGACTTCCAAGCACATCCAACCAAGTCCTCATGGACAAACTACTAAGGCAGATACTTCGAAAACCAGAAACATTAAGTCATTTGCTAAGATAGATGATGAAGCTTAGTCAGTATGACATCTCCTACTATTTGAGAAAAGTAATCGAAGTGCAAGCACCTGCATATTTCATCATGGAATGCACACTACTAGCTGAACCCCAACTTGAAGAAGAAACACCCACTCCGTAGTTCTGGCAATTATTTGTGAATGGATCATCAAACGAACATGGGGAATGGATTGATACATGCTGATTAATCCAAATAAGCATGAACTATATGTCATAGTGTAGTTTGGATTCAAAGCTACCAATAATGTGGTAAAATATGAGGCTTTCCTCGTTGGCTTAAGGATAGTTCAATAATAAAGGTAACCTATATTAAACTTCACAGTGATTTCCAATTAGTTTTGAACCAAATATAGGTTCATTATGTAACGACCCGGGATTTTTGACATTCCGAATTGTGAATATTAATTTGTAATATTCAATAATATTGTATTTTAATATACAAAATTCCCATTAATCAACATCTGATAATAATATACAAATTTTCCTAAGCCAATATAATTTGAATTTTCAGATTTATATTAAAATAGGAGATTGATTAAATGCAAATTTCTTACATATGTATATGTTTTTAGTTAAAATATGTATATTTTTTTTTAGAGATAAAATATTTATATTTTGTTCTAAAGATAAAATAAAATAAAGAATCGATTTAATTGGAAAAATCATATGCATACATTTTTACATATAAGGATAATAGAATTTATATGTATATATAATGTGGATAAAAATTCATAGCAGTAAATAGATAATAAAGTAAAAGAGGATATTTACGATTTTGGGCATATAAACAATATAATTTATATTAAATAAAAGAGTTTTAAGTTAAACTTTTCCTAAAATAATATATGTACACAGTGGATAAGGAAGAGTGTATATATATGTAGAGATAAGTTCAAAAGGAGAATTTATAATATCTATAAATAAATAAAATGTTATAAATTAAGATGATGTGTATAAGAATCACATAAGTGTAAATAGGAGAAACTATATATACATAAATATCAAATGAATTTAGTTTATTTGAAAGTAATATATTTCTATATTATCAATGAAGAGATAAATATGAAAGGAAATGTATATATAGGTACACACACACACACACAGATATATATATATATATATATATATATATATATATATATGAAGGCTTAAAAATAGTTTTTAACCACTTTATAGTTCTTGTTTAAAAAACATATATATATAAAGATATATTAACCAAGAGTTTTATTTTATTAACAAGCTCTCACTTTTGTTTAAAAATTGTGTAAAGTATGTAGAGCCAAATTGCAAACATTAACCTTATCAAAAGCAATAACAATTCAAGGTTGTCCAAAGTATGCATATATACTTTAAATATTATATGGTTTATATAGAAAATATAATAATAAGAAAAAGATTTTTAGTCTTGTAAATAAGCAGTAAAAAAGAAAACAGATTAACAAAACCTGGTTTAAGTCAAGCAAAAACAAAGGGTAAATAAGAAAACATTTTTATCAGAAAATAAGTTAACATCTGGCAGAAATCACCTGATCAAATGTTGTAATGATTATCTAAAATCCTTTTCAGTTTTCATGTATCAATTCTAGCCCCCAAAAACATCATTCCAAATCTATCATCTGGATAGTGAGAGCATAGTATATATATGTATATTGATCTGAGTTGTAATTTTTAATTCAAGCCTGTAACTTTAGAAAATATATCCTCTGTTCAAACCTGTAAGCAAAGAGTTTAAGCAACAGGAAACAATAAAAAAAAAGTTAACTCTATCACTAAAGGAGCATTCTCTGTTTAAATTCAAGCCTAAGGATTCAAAAGCATGTTTCAGGAGTTAAGATTAAAGATTTTCAATTTCAACTTAAAGCTTCTAGAATCGAAATATGGAAGATGAGAAACATTAATTTTAAACCTGGAAATGAATTGATCTGTTTCTCTGTTGACAGTGAATATTTTTGTTCATCCCATTTTCAAAAAAATCTAAATCTCTTAATCTAGTTCATATTCGATGATGATGTAAACTAAGAAAATGTTTATTTTCTAGTATAGTTTAAGTTAAAATTTGTTTGTGAATGGATTATGCTGTGTAGTTAATTAATGATAAGTTTTATAGTGAATAACATATTTTAGTGAAAATTCAATATTTTTAAATCAAGAATTCAAGCATGCAATTAGGATTCCTGTATAGAAATACAAATTTTAGTAGTAAAATTGTAATTTTTAGTGTTCTATATCATGAGAAATTGAAGGTTGACCGGAATCCGTTCAAAAATTATTTTCTGTCGACCTTGTCACCGAGAGGTGGTACGGTCATATCTGGAGGGAGCAAGTGGACTTAGGAGAAGAGGCTACCATGGAGAAATCTTGAATTTGGGTTGGTTTTGGGAGAGCGAGGGAGTTGTAGGGTTTCGAGGAGGCGACGGGTGGCCGGCGAACGCAATCGAACTGGGAAAAAAGGCACAACCGAGACCTTCGGATTTTGACAGGAAGGAAGTATCGGAGTAGAGCTTTCGAATGGTGAGGGTGTTGTTTTGATCGATGGTGTATGGCGAGTGTAGTTCGACAAGCAGGAAGGAATGTGTTTTTCATGGATCCACGTGAGGGGTTGAGATCTCATATAGGTGGTTGCGGGACGTCGGCGAAGTGGCAAACTGGATCAAAGGATGGTAGGGGACTTGGCTGCGGTGTCGCGACGGCGAGATAGTCAGAGGCATGGGTGTGCACGTGTACAGCGTGCACGTAGGAGCATCCATGGTTGGAAGAAATTGAGAAAGGTGGGATGGCCAGTTCGATCCAGGCTGTGTTTAGTTGCGTGATCAAGTCGAGATTCATGTTGGAAGTGGGCGAGTTGATCAGAGTCGGTTTCTTTTCTGATTCGAGGCATCAATTTTAAGTGGAATGATGGGAGGATGTGGAGAGAGATTTAGAAAGATGGATCAGAAACTAGGCGTTTGTTTTGTAAATGGAAGAGTGCGCTTCGGCATGATTTGATTAAGTAAATTAAGAAGAAAGGTAGAGGGCGGGTTGTTTTTCTTCTTAGTTATTTTGGTTTGGGCTTTGGCCCATTTGATCTTTAAAAAGAAGAAGATAAAAATGTAAAATAGGATATAGACTAAAAGCCTAGTAAGATAGTAAAATATAATCAACAACAAACAAGTTCTTCTACAGTAAATGTTTTAAACTAATTCTCTTCAATATTAAATGTTTTATTTTAAGTTTTTAATATAATCAAAGGAATTAAGAAATAATAAAACTTGATTTATTTTAGGGTTATTTAGTTAAGGTCATATGAATAAATTATCTTTATCTTAAATTAGTTAACCTTTAAAAAATATTTTTATTATATGTCCTTTACTTAAATTAATTCTTGAGTTTTATTTGAATAAGTTGAAGTGTAATTAAGAAAATGATTAGGGAAAATAAAATATTTAAACTTTTGAATTAACCTAAGGTATCAAGTGATTCATATATAATAATTATTTAATTCCACATGTTAAATATAATAAAGTGTAATTAACTAGATAGGTT
Organism: Allium cepa; assembly: GCA_030765085.1. Classification (NCBI taxonomy): domain Eukaryota; kingdom Viridiplantae; phylum Streptophyta; class Magnoliopsida; order Asparagales; family Amaryllidaceae; genus Allium; species Allium cepa. The sequence continues at coordinate 389,375,276 of CM060943.1, read as the reverse complement.
CGTATCAACGGATATTACGCCGTCATATGATCCATTGTCAAGTCAAAACAAGTGGAATTTTACCACATGCTTATATGGTCAAAAATATAATTTCCGATTAAAAATAAATGCTGTCGTATAATTTTATACGGCATATCTATTAATTTGTTTCCCAGATAAAATAAACGAGTTAGTTGTTGATTATTCAAACTGCTTGACATCTGGTCAGCGGAAACAAACACCATTCCGCTAATTATTTAATTTAACTTCAATGGGTAGTATAACCCATCATTCTGACATATTTTCTGTATAATTGTTTATTTACCTGTCAGTTGTATTAGAGTGTATGATGTGAATTGATCTTTGAAAGCCGATTAATATTGAATATCTAAATTTGTCATGCTAGTCTGTAATAATAATTTGGTAGCTTAATAAGTACTATTGGGACAGTTAAGCCTTTTTCTGGTTTGGGTTGACTTTGAAGTAAGTTGTTTTAAAACGAGTATTATATTTAATGACGTTTTAAAAGAACTGATAAATATTTTGGAAAAGTCTAAAGTAGTTAATTTATTATTTTTGGAAATCTTTATAAAGGTATAAAATTTTATTTTAAGTTACGAGTTATTTAAATTATTTCAAGTATAATAACTATTTATGTAGTGATCATTTAAAAGTTAATTTTATTTTATTTTAGAGAAAATTAGTATTTAATTTTATTTTCTTCAAGATAAATCTATTAAATATTAATGGTATTTTAAATGATATTGTATAGTAAACTTTTATAAAGAGTATTTTATTTAATAAAACTTGGGAAATTTATTTTGAAACTTTATAAGTATGATTTTGGAAAGAATGGTTTCGTGAATATATTTACCTGGTGAAATAAGCTTACTTAGTAAACTTGAATCTATTGGGATTTGAAATTTGAATAAGGCTTAATATTTGCAATGGGAAATAAACTTAGCTGAATTGATTGATTATTTTGATAGTTAAATAACCGACTATCAAATCTGGACAAAAACTTAACTATGGAAATATCTAGAGGAAACTCGGAAATTATATGGTACGGTTACCGTTCGAGGTGCCATACTGTACATATGAACTCGTTTGTTCTCTAGGACGATTATAAGGAAACCCGTCCACTAATGGTTAGGAGGTGAATTCCGATCTTATTTTCGTTTGTGCATTTCCTGAAGAACCACGGTTGAGTTTACCGGAAAATAGCGAACGTTGTTTTGAAGAGACCAGGATCGGATTTGTAATCCGAAAACCACTTCGATTACGTTTTCGTGGTGTAGACCAGAGCTTGCAGTCGAAGATGAAGCAGTGAAGAGCATGGCTAATCGCTACTAATCCTGTGGGTGATTCCAAAATGGATGTAGCAAGAGTAATGCCTTCGGTTCCGTTCGAACCCGGAGCGGACTTGTATGGATGAATGCTTTTAGAACATCATCAGGAGGATGGTGAGCATTCTAAGTGAAATGTTGTAAAAAGGTAAAGCTGAGCCTCGAACCTCATCAACCGGGAATGATTGAAAATCAGGGCATATGCAGCAAGGCTAAGTGGGTCGCGCCCATTAGGTAAGGTCATCCCTGTCTAGATGTCCCTTTTTAGTCGGCTTAGTGGGCGGTTACTGATCCACGGGGTGATCTTATTCGGGCTATCCAGTAAGGGGTAGTCCGATCTTGTGATGCAGAGGATTTAGGGTGGATCCTCGACACGCTGATCTAGACCAGGTACCGTGACAGGTGGTGCCCCAGTGCCTAGTCATTAGTTGGAAACCCATTCTCCCAACGTGCCTTTACAGTTTTGATTGTAGAACCTAGTATTGCTGGAATTTTATTAATGTAACAATTTCGGCTATTTTGAATAAATATTTGTATTTAGACACTATTATAATATCAGAGGGTTTTGATAAGGAATGTTTTGGCTATCGTAAGGTAAAAACCGACATGTTTATTTGTGGCGTGGTCTTACAAGATGCTTTTGATTTCAAAGGATTAATAAATAGAGTTGATTGTGTTTCTCACGCTGGTTTACCAGACTGACCCAGGCGTGGTGTTTTTCCTATATGCTCGGGTCAGACCGAGCATATTTTCAGGCTTAGCTGGAAGACTGGAAGCTACAGGAGAAAATCTAGAATCAAGAGATGTATTCACGTAGATGCTTATATTCAGTTGTAAATGGATTGTGTAAGTAGCATGTTGTAAGGGCAGGTTTTTATAAACTGTCCGAGTTGAATGGTTGTAACTCTGATTTAAAGTCTTTAGATGTTATAAAGCAACTGTTTTGTTTCATGTAAAGATTTGTTTATATTATAGATTATTCGTCGCGCTGTGAGATTCTGTTATTGTTTACGTTTTCTTCTATCTTCTTTCTATCTTCTACCTTCTTTCTTTCTTTCTTTCACTATCCGTCTTTCCGTACGATTTGGCTGACAGGTGTGGTAAAAGTCAGTTTAAAACGGTACAGGAAAATGGGTTGTGACATTGTGGTATCATAGCGTAGGATGAGCGAATACCTAGGTTTGGGTGGGTTGCTCATTAGGGATAGGGTCTGTAGAAACCTGATTGAGTCTGAGAGAGAGAGAGAGAGAGAGTGTGTGTGTGTGTGTGTGTATACGAGAGCACGTATTTGTTAATTATATAAAAATGGTTTTATGTATATTGTGTTAATTGATCGGCTAAGTGGCATATGGATTCTACTGAATACGAGTAGCTAATGTCATTGATAGGAATCTCTAAACACTTGAACCAGGCCAATGGACACAATATTGTTTTTAAGCGGTAGATGAAATAATTTTACCCAAAATATATTTTTCTATATAGAAGGTATGATTTTTAAATATATGGTATTTAAAGTGACTGGTTGAGATGATAATAATTTATCATCTAGGATTTGAGTGGTCTTAGCCGTCAACCTTGAGTATTTTCATTTGTTGTCCCTTTTGACTTGAGTATACTCTTAGAGATTTGAAACCTTTAAGATTTGAATCTTGGAAAAATGAATTTTTATTGAGTTTTATTTGCCAAAGGGATTTAGAAAACTTTTAAACTAATATTTTGAAAAAAAAATTCCACCCTTTAAGATAATTTCATGACTATGGATTTCTAGAGATATATTTAAGAATTCAAACCTGATAACATTTTACTTTGTTATATATAAGTATATATAGATCTATAAGTTGAAGAAATAGATTGTTTATAAACTTAATGTATTATTATATATTTTTCTCTATCTTATTATCACTTTCAAAAATATATACTTAAATTATTTTTGTAAAGATGATTTTATAAATTTTGGGTAATAGAGATTTTAAAAGGGTGATAAATTTTGAAGTGTGAACCTTGATGTACTCTTTAGCCTGTAGAAGTCTAAACGTTAGGATCTCACCTTTGGGTTTTGGTGTTAATTGTAGAGACCTGTAGCATCAGTCGAGGTGGAGCTTTGGCTAGGTCTAGGAGGGATGGTGATTTTGACTTGGTCAGGAGAATTCGGGAAGATCTTAATAAGTCGTCATTATATGCGGAAGAACCGGAGGAGCCGGTAGAGCCTGTCGAGCAACCTCAGCCTTAGGAAGAAGACCTCGAGGAGGAATTCGACAGTGAAGAAGAGTTTGAAGTCGAGGGTGAAGAGGATGAGTTTGACGACGAGGAAGAGTTTGAAGTAGAGGAGGATCTTGAATTGAAAAATGACGACGTAGTCATTTGGGAGATAGGTGAAGTGGTTGAGGAGCCAGTTGCTGGTAAAGATTTCCTTCAGAGGGAGCCTAGTCTAGAGATTGAATGGATTCCGAACAGTGATGTGGAGTCCATGGAATTGTCTGGACCCGAAGGGGTGGACTCAGGTAGTAGGAGTGCATAGTAGTGTTGGTTTGCATGTCTCTAGGAAGTGTATGCCCTTTTGTATGTGTCTATGACCCTTGGACGTCATGGATGTTAGGTGATAGATGTTTGGTAGTACGATACATATATCAGTATAAATATATGTATGTTTGTGAAGATGATGATAGAACTCATAGGAATATTTTGGGTGGTACTAGATGTAGTTTATATTATTGATATATATATATATATATATAAGTATGGAATTCTATACTGATGTAGTATGGGTTGTTATTAATCAGTTCTAATATGTGTGGATAGTCTTTCTAACTTAGCTATGGAATTTCGAGACGAAATTCTTTTAAGGGGGAAGGAATGTAATGACCCGGGATTTTTGACATTCCAAGTTGTGAATATTAATTTGTAATACTCAGTAATATTGTATTCTAATATACAAAATTCTCGTTAATCAACATCTGATAATAATATACAAATTTTCCAAAACCAATATAATTTGAATTTTCAAATTTATATTAAAATAGGAGATTGATTAAATGGAAATTTCTTATATATTTATATTTTGTTTTAGATAAAATATGTATATTTTGTTTTAGAGATAAAATATGTATATTTTTTCTAAAGATAAAATAAAATAGAGAATTGATTTAATTGGAAAAATCATATGCATATATTTTTATATATAAGGATAATGGAATTTATATGTATATATAATGTGGATAGAAATTCATAGAAGTAAATAGACAGTAAAGTAAAAGAGGATATTTTTGATTTTTGGCATATAAAAAATATAATTTATATTAAATTAAAGAGTTTTAAGTTAAACTTTTCCTAAAATAATATACATACACAGTGGATAAGGAAGAGAGTATATATGTGTAGAGATAAGTTCAAAAGGAGAATTTATAATATTTATAAATAAATAAAATGTTATAAATTAAAATGATGTGTATAAGAATCACACAAGTGTAAATATGAGAAACTATATACACATAAATATCAAATATGAAAGGAAATGTATATATGGGTTTGTGTGTGTCTATATATATATATATGTATGTATGTATATATATGAAGGCTTAAAAATAGTTTTTAACCACTCTATAGTTCTTGTTTAAATAACATATATATATATATATATAAAGATATATTAACCAAGAGTGTTATTTTATTAACAAGTTCGCACTTTTTTTTAAAAATTGTGTAAAGTATGTGGAGCCAATATGCAAACATTAACCATGTCAAAAGTAATAACAAATCTAGGTTGTCCAAAGTATGCATATATATTTTAAATATTATATGGTTTATATAAAAAAAAGATAATAATAAGAAAAAAAATTAGTCTTGTAAATAAGCAGTAAAAAAGAAAACAGATTAACAAAACCCGATTTAAGTCAAGCAAAAACAAAGGGCAAATAACAAAAGGTTTTTATTAGAAAATAAGTTAACATCTGGCAGAAATCACCTGATCAAATGTTGTAATGATCATCTAAAATCCTTTTCAATTTTCAGATATCAATTCCAGCCCCAAAACATCTTTCCAAATCTATCATCTGGATATTGAGAGCATGGTATATATATGTATATGGATCTGAGTTGTTATTTTTAATTCAAGCCTATAACTTAAGAAAAAATATCCTCTGTTCAAACCTGTAAGCAAAGAGTTTAAGCAACAGGAAACAATAAAAAATGTTAACTCTGTAACTAAAGGAGATTCTCCGTTTAAATTCAAGCCCAAGGATTCAAAAGCAAGTTTCAAGAATTCAGATTAAAGATTTTCAATTTCAACTTAAAGCTTATAGAATCAAAATGTTGAAGGTGAGAAACTTTAATTTTAAACCTGGAAATGAATTGATCTGTTTCTCTGTTGACATTGAATATTTTTGTTCATCCCAGTTTCAAAAATCTAAATCTCTTAATCTAGTTCATATTTGATAATGGTGTAAACTAAGAAAATGTTTATTTTCTAGTATATTTTAAGTTAAAATTTGTTTGTAAATGGATTATGTTGTGTAATTAATTAATGATAAGTTTTACAGTGAATAACATACTTCAGTGAAAATTCAATATTTTTAAATCAAGAATTCAAGCATGCAATTAGGATTCCTGTATAGAAATACGAATTTTAGTTGTAAAATTGTGATTTTAGTGTTCGATATCACGAGAAATTGAAGGATGATCGGAATCCGTTCAAAAATTATTTTCTGTTGACCTCGTCACCGTGAGGTGGTACGGTCGTGTCGGGGGGAGCAGGTGGACATAGGTGAGGAAGTTACCGTGGTGAAATCTTGAATTTGGGGTGGTTTTGGGAAAGCGAGGGAGTTGTAAGGTTTTGAGCAGGCAAAGGGAGGCCGGCAAACACAATCGAACTAGGAAGAAAAGGCACAACCGAGACCTTCGGGGTTTGGCAGGAAGGAAGGATCAGACTATAGCTTTCGATCGGTGCGGGTGTTGTTTTGGTCGATGGTGTGTGGCGAGTGCAGTTCGACGAGCAGGAAGGAGTGTGTTTTCCATGGAGCCACATGAGGGTTGAGTTCTCGTGTGGGTGGTTGCGGGACATAGGCGAAGTCGCAAACTGGATCAAGGGATGGTAGGGGACTTGGCTGCGGTGTCGCGATGGCGAGATAGTCAGAGGCGTGGGTGTGTACGTGTACAACATGCACGTAGGAGCTTCAATGGCTGGAAGAAATCGGGAAAGGTGGGATGGGTTCGATCCAGGCTGTGTTTAGTTTCGTGATCAAGTCGAGATTCGTGTTGAAAGCGAGAGAGTTGATCGGAGACGGTTTCTTTTTCGATTCGAGGCGTCAATTTTAAGTGGAATGATGGGAGGATGTCGAAAGGAGATTTAGGAAGATGGATCAGGAACTAGGAGTTTGTTTTGTAAATGGAAGAGTGGGCTTCGACCCTATTTGATTAAGTAAATTAAGAAGAAGGGTAGATGGCGGTTTTTTTTTCCTTCTTAGTTATTTGAGTTTGTGCTTCGGCCCGTTTGATCTTTAAAAAAAGAAGATAAAAATGTAAAATAGGATATGGACTAAAAGCTAGTAAATAGTAAAATATAATCAGCAACAAACAAGTTCTTCCAAAGTAAATGTTTTAGACTAATTCTCTTCAATATTAAATGTTTTATTTTAAGTTTTTAATATAAACAAAGGAATTTAAAAATAATAAAATTGATTTACTTTACGGTTATTTAGTTAAGGTCATATGAATAAATTATCCTTATCTTAAATTTGTTAAGCTTTAAAAAAATATTTTTATTATATGTCCTTTACCTAAATTAATTCTTGAGTATTATTTGAATAAGTTGAAGGGTAATTAAGCAGATGATTATGGAAAATAAAATGTTTAAACTTTTGAATTAATCTAACGTCTCAAGTGATTTATATATAATAGTTATTTAATTCCACATGCTAAACATAATAAAGTGTAATTAAGTAGATAGGTTCGTATCGACGGATATTACGTCGTCATATGATCCATTGTCAAGTCAAAACAAGTTGAATTTTGCAACAAGCTTATATGGTCAGAAATTTAATTTTCGATTAGAAATAAATGTTGTCTTATAATTGTATACGACCTATCTATTAAGTTGTTTCCCAAACAAAATAAATGTGTTAGTTTTGATTAATCAAACTACTTGACATCTGGTCAGTGAAAACAAACACCATTCCGCTAATTATTTAATTTAACTTCTGTAGGTAGTATAACCCATCATTCTGACATATTTTCTATATAATTGTTTATTTACCTGTCAGTTATATTAGAATGTATGATGTGAGTCGATCTTTGGAAGCTGATTAATATTGAATATATGAATTTGTCATGCTAGTCTGTGATAATAATTTGGTAGCTTGATAACTACCGTTGGGATAGTTAAGCCTTTTTTTGGTTTGGGTTGACTTTGAACTAAGTTGTTTCAAAATGAGTATTATTTTTAATGACATTTTAAAAGAACTGATAATATTTTGGAAATGTCTTAAGTAATTAATTTATTATTTTTAGAAATCTTTATAAAGGTATAAATTTTTATTTTAAGTTTTGAGTTATTTAAACTATTTCAAGTATAAAAACTATTTATGTAGTGATCATTTAAAAGTTTATTTTATTTTATTTTAGAGAAAATTAGTATTTAAGTATATTTTCTTCAGGATAAATCTATTAAATATTAATGGTATTTTAAATGATATTGTATAGTAAACTTTTATAAAGAGTATTTTATTTAATCAAATTTGGGAAATTTATTTTGAAACTTTATAAGTATGATTTTGGAAGAATGGTTTCGTGAATATATTTACCCAGTGAAATAAGCTTACTTAGTAAAATTTAATCTATTGGGATTTTAAATTTGAATAAGGCTTAATAGTTGCAATGGGAAATAAACTTGGTTGAATTGATTGATTATTTCGATAGTTAGATAACCGACTATCAAATCTGGACAAAAACTTAACTTTGGAAATATCTAAAGGAAACTCGAGAATTATATGGTACGGTTACCGTTCGAGTTGCTGTTCCATACGTACGAACTCGTTTGTTCTCTAGGACAATTATAAGGAAACCCGTCCACTAACGGTTAGGAGGTGAACTTCGATCTTATTTTCGTCTGTGTATTTCCTAAAGAACCGAGGTTGAGTTTATCGGGAAAAGCGAACGTTGTTTCAAAGAGTCCGAGATCGGATTTGTAAACCGAAAACCACTTCGATCCAACGAGTATGTTTTCATGATAAAGACCAGAGCTTGGAGTCCGAGATGGAGCAGTATAGAGCAAGGGCTACTTGCTACTAATCCTAAGGGTGATTTCAAAATGGATGTAGTAGGAGCAATGCCTTCAAATCCGTTCCAACACGAAGCGGACTCGTTTGGATGAATGCTTTCAGAACACCGTAAGGAGGACGGTGAGAATTCTAAGTGAAATGTTCAAAAAAAGTAACGTTGAGCCTCGAACCACATCAACCGGGAATGACTAAAAATTAGGAGATATGCAGCAAGGCTAAGTGGGTTGCACCCATTAGGGTAAGGTCATCCTTGTCTAGATGTCCCTTTTTATTCAGTTTAGTGGGCGGTTGCTGATCCCAACCATGGGGTGATCTTATTCGGGCTATCCAATAAGAGGTAGTCCAGTCTTGTGTTGCAGGGGATTTAGGGCGGATCCTCGGTACGCTGATCTAGACCAGGTACTGTGACAGGTGGTACCCCAGTGCCTGGTCATTAGTTGGAAACTCATTCTCCCTACGTGCCTTTACGGTTTTGATTGTAGAACCTAGTATTGCTGGAATTTAATTAATGTAACAATTTCGGCTATTTTAAATAAGTATTTGTATTTCGACACTATTATAATATCAGAGGATTTTGATAAGGAATGTTTTGGCTATCGTAAGGTAAAAACCCGACATGTTTATTTTTGGCGTAGTATTACGAGATGCTTTTGATTTCAAAGGATTTTCGAACATTAATAAATCAATTTGATTGTGTTTCTCACGTCGATTTACCAACTAACCCAGGCGTGGTGTTTTTCCTATATGCTCTGGTCAGACCAAGCATATTTCCAGGTTTAGCTGGATGATTGGAAGCTACACGAGAAAAGCTGGAATCAGGAGACATATTCACGTAGATGCTTATATTCAGTTGTAGATTGGTTGTGTTGGTATCATGTTGTAAGGGAAGGTTGTTATAAATTATCCGAGTTGAATGTATGAAACTCTGATTTAAAGTCTGTATATGTTATAAAGCAACAGTTTTGGTTTCATGTAAAGATATGTTAATATTATAGATTATTCGTTCTGCTGTGAGATTCTGTTATTTTTCTCTTTTTCTTCTATCTTCTTTCTATCTTCTACCTTCTTTCCTCCTTTCACTATCTGTCTTTCCGTACGATTTGGCTGACAAGTGTGGTAAAGTCAGCTTAAACCGGTACTGGAAAATGGGTTGTGACACATTAATAACTGAAGGAGCCAATTTTAACCAAATATCCGGAAATTTCTACAAAAAGTTGGTGCAGTTCGAATAATATGCTATAGAACTAATTATGTGTGAGAACTCTTTTGTTGATTCATTAGCGAAAATTGCTGGCACGAAAGTAGAAAACAGAATGAAAGCTATTCCAATAGGGCACCAAGTTGAGCCAAGCATCACCAAAGGCAACCAAATAATTATCGTGAATAGGGCTGGAAGGGAAATGATGCAAGAAGGTCAAGACTAAGAAACATAGGCAAATCGAATGCAACCTATAATTTAACCTACGCCTCAACAAATAGAAGAAAACTCATAGATGAGATCTATCAAACAATTTTTAATAAATATAATCGTGCCCCCCAAACGGAAACGAACCACTAAAAATAAGATATCTGGCTCCATATTACTCCTCCTTTGATGGAATATTATAAAGAGGGGGTACTCCACCACATATCTTAGGTGTGTGTAAAAAGAGGAGGGAATACAGGTCATGAGCAAAGTACATGAAGGGGAGTGAGGGGGATTACTCCAAAGTGGCCAAATTAGCACAAAAAAGATGACAAGGCACATTCACTATAGGCCCATTACACTTCAAGTTGTAAAAGAATATATTGAAAGATATCAGATGTCAAAGTTTAGCAAGTATCCCAAGTCAGCCTTCCCACGAGCTTATCCCATTAACCAGCCATGGCCATTTGACACGTAAGGCGTAGATTTGATAGGTTCACTTCCCATGTCAAAAGAAGGAGCGAAATATGCTATTGTAGCAACCCGTAGTTCCATACCCCTTTGAGTCGACCATAATTCACATCAGTTCAACTCAAATTGAACGAAAGAGCGAATAACTAGGGTAAAGAAGAAGAAAGAGATAGAAGAAAATTAAACAACACAGAATCTCAAATCGTAGTGGAACAAAATATAATATATAATAACATATTTTTACACAAAAGAATCTGTAACAGTTTATATACTTACAATCATCAGAGTACAAAAATCAATACATCAATCTGGACAGTTATAATAACTTATCCTCATATAGTGGAAATATAAATAAAGTACGGAGATACGTCTCTATCATCCAGCTCACCTCCTAAGCTCCATAGCATTCTATCTTGAATCTATAATACTCGGTCTGACACGAGGATTATAACACCCGAGTCAATCTGGAGAACCAGCGTGAGAAAACATACTCAATTTGAATTATTAGAGTTGTCAAAATTCTTTGAAAAACAAAGATATCCTGTAAAACAGCGTCAAACATAAACACAATGGGTTTTTCCCTTATGATAACCAAAACATTTTATAGAAAATCCAGTGATAGTGTCTAAATACAAATACTTATTCAAATAGACGAAATTGTTACATTTATTAAATTCCAGCATGCTAGACTCTACACATAGAACCGTAAAGGCTCGTATTAGAGAATGGATCCCATAAATATGACTGGGCCACTGGGGTATCGCCCATCACAATACACCTCTGGAACAATGTACCGAGGACCTTGTTGGGATCCCTTGCTACACAAGACCAGCCTACCCATAAATTGGATAGACCGAGTATGCTATCACCCCGAGTGTTCCCACCCATACAATCGAGTGATCCTTCTTTCATGCACAACCATATCCATAATATGCAGGTTTTCGACGATATCTAGAAAAGTGATAACGTACCCTAATTGGGTGCGAATCACTTAGCGTTGCTGCATCTCCCCAGTTTTAGACATTCTCGGATGATGAGGCTTTAGGCTAAGCGTTACCTTTTAAGAAACAATTCTACTTCGAATGCTCATCGTCCTCCAATGACGATGTTCTGATAGCACTTGTCCATACAAGTTGTCCTGGATCTGGACAAACTGAATCACCATCTTCATTATCTCTACGGTATTCATTCGTTACGTTCAAACCGGATCAAAGTGGTTCTCGGATAATTAAATCTGATCCTGGTCTCTTCGAAATGATTAACGAAATTGGCCAATTATCGATAGTCGGTTATTTAACTATTAATAAAACATCCATAGGCAGACACGAGGCCTTATTATACATTTTTCCCCAAAATATCTATTTCCAAAATATTTTTGTAAGATATATTGATTCCTTCCAACATTTGAAAACAATTCCAAACACTTAAATCCATAACCGGATATTTCCAAACCATCTAAACACTTAGAAATACTTCCAAATTTCCAATTTTATACTTAGGAAAATATTATAAGTCTTATTTTCCAAAATCTTTCAAATATCAACACTTAAGAGAATGTTTCATAATTTATCTCATAAGTCTTCAGAATCACTAACAAATTTTCTTTTTCAATTTCCAAAACCCAGTGTACTTATTTATAAACCTATTCAACAATTTATAACTTCTTTTAAAAATTCAGATTTCATTTTCAAAATTTCCATATTCAATACTTGAAAATTCATTTCCTCCAAATCCTTTATAAAATTCCTTCCCTCAAAATCATATCCGTTTAAAATCCCCATTTACGAATCTCGAGAGAATTTATAAATAAAAATTTTCATCACTTCAAAACTCTATATATGTATAATAAGTATTTAAAAAGGATAAAAATTTATTTATATACTTCATACTTATAAAATTTCCATTTGGTTATATATAACCAACTCCATATTTTATAATCTTATTTTGATTATGATAATATCATCCAAACGCTCCAAATATACCATAATAATTTTAGAAAATTATTCCTTTTATATAAAAAAATAATTTGGGTAAATGTGATGACCCGGAATTTTAGCAATAGAAATTTGATAATCTTCTTTTATAATTATTTTAAATAGGCATATTTATCTTTTCAAAAACAATAAAATATGTTTTCTAATTATAATGTATATATATATATTGTGATTTGGAAGCTATAGTTTCGATATAATAATTTTCAAAGCTATTAAAGTTAAATTGAGCATTTTCAAAACACTAAAGACAGTATCTATCTATATTTATTTATTAAAAGTATTTTAGCTTGAGTTTAAAATAAGATTTAAGAAAAAGGTTTATTTTGCTTTCTTTTTAATTATTATACATTAAATAAGTATGATTTGAAATTGTATATAAATATAAAAATATAAACATATATAACTAAAATCATAAACATAAAAATAAAACCTAAGGAAAAAAATTAAAATATTGGTTAGGTACATTCGTAGCTTAGAGTAACACGCATAATAACATGTGGCATTGGTTTTCTCTTAAAATTGAATTATAAATAATATAGTGTTAGAGAAAACTAGGCTAATACATATTTCTCTCAATCCTTTTTCGTTTCATCTTTTAAAAATAAAAACCAAAACCAAAGAAGATTTAAATCAAACAACAACTTCAGTTTTCAACCTGATTCAAGGGCAAAGAAAATTAAAAGATCAACTCAACATAAATTCAAATGAAGTTCAGATCATCTCAAAATAGTTCCAGATCGAAGAAGCCTATTCTTTGTTATCATCTTAAACAGTGAGTAAACTTCTATTTTAAAAACTTAATCTACTTATATGTTGTTGCATATGATAAAAAATTGAAGTAATGTTGTTTGCATGGATGAATTAAAGTGTTTGCATGTATGTGATCATGATAAATTTGTGCATGTCTGTGTGTATCTATATACATGCCTCTGTATTAGATTTCCAGCAGACAAAACAAGTTAAAAAATCCTATTCTCCTTCTCCAATCTCTTTCAGCACATGATCATAAAAGAGAAAATGATTGTAACAATGTAAAATCATTTTTAAAAATAGTTTCAAGTAATAATAATTAGTAAATATTTTGAAATAAGGAATTACAGTGAAATCTATTCAAATTAGATAAATCGATGTTCACAATTTCAAGATTTGATTTCATAATCAAATTCATATTAGAAAATGATGATGTTAGATAATGGTTTCATGATTTTTAAGATTGGGAATGCTGAGATTTCCCAAGTTGATCGGTTATGATTTTTCATCGATTTCTGATGATCGACGAGGAGATGTTCGTTGTGCTTGGTTCTGTAGGTGGCTCGAGAGTCGAGGGTCAGAGGAAAAATGGCTAGAGAATTTATAGATGGTCGGAGTGGCTTGGTGAAGTCGAAGTAGGATTTGTCGACTATTTTGGGTCGACGATGTTTCTGTTGTTCGTGTGACATCATGGGTGCACCGGAGACGATCAGAGGTGGTGGGATCGAAGCGTCGTGTCATGACGCAGCTCTGGACGGGATCGCATGATCTCAGGTGATCGAAGGCGACGACGCATGGTGATTTTGTCGATCGGTTTGAGTTCCAGGATGTGATCGATAGCTCAATTTTGTTTTCTAGGCGAGTTCGTCGAACTGGGAGGTCGGGTTGGTTGGCGAGGTCGTCGACGACTTGTTGGAGGCGGCATGGTTGGTCGGAGATGGTCGGGTCGACATGCACGGTGCACGTGTGCATGATTGTATTTGGTGTTGTTTGAGAGATCGGGGAAGAAAGTTTTTCTCGGGTCTGGCACGAAGACGATTGAGGTTTGTCTCGAAGGGATAAGACGAGAGTGAGTGGCTCGGAGTGTAACCACCTAGCTTCCAACGCCCAGGAAGACGGATCATTTTTAAGAAAGAAAGGGGTGAGAAAATAGAAAAGATAAAGAAGAAGAAACAACATCAGAATCTCAACAGCAGAACGAATAAAATATAATATATCACATAAGATAATACAAAGTTCCATAAACATCAGAGCTACTCGGAATATACAACACATATTAGACAGTTATAAAACACATGTCTAGTTAATACAACTCAATCAAATGACTCAGAGATACCAACATAGCGGAACCACCTATATATATGTACACACGCTGAAGCCTCCTGCTCCCTTTGCTCCTCCAGAATTTGCCAGATTAGACCTGAATCCCTTAACTACTCGTAAAAATTTGAGTACCCAAGAGTTTAAGGAAAACAGAAAATAAACTCCAGGTTAGACATTGGTCTGGTGTGAGTAACAGGTTAAAGTTGCTTAACTTTAAAACATTTGAAAAGAAAGGGTATCACCTAAGACTTCCCATAAATAAATATGAGTAGGTTTTTACCTTACGCTAACCAAACATTTGATAGGAAATTCAGTGATATTATAATAGGGTCTAGAGTTTTCAGGTAAATTAGAATATAGCTGAAATTGTTACATTTATTAAATTCCAGCATACTAGCCACAACGTGGGTAATGCAATCAAATCCGAGGGCGCTTATTGGATTTTGGATTCCATACAATAGCAGGGCTATCGGGCTACCGCCCGTCACAGTACCTGGCCTAGTTCAGCGTACCGAGGATTACTTCCAACCCCCTACAACACAAAGCCGGAACCATTCCTTACTGAACAGTTCCAAATAAAATAACCCTGCAGATGGCTGCAGACCAACTGCCACTAAGCCGAAATAAAAGGGACATCTAGAGAAGGGTATATCCTACTCTCAAGTGGGTGCTACCCACGAAGCCTTGCTGCACCTCCCTATTTTGGCCATTCCCGGTTGATGAGGCTTGAGGCTACGATTACCTTTAGAAATACATCTCTTAAAATGCTCATCGTCCACCTAACGATGTTCTGAAAGCATTCAATCCATACAAGTTCGTTCCGGGTTCGAACGAAACTAAAGGCATCATTTCGTTACACTCGTATTGGAATCATCCTCAGAGTTAATGACAATAACCCTTGGACTCTGAATCTTCATCTCCACTTGAGATTCATGACACATCGTTAATTTGGATCGATGTGGTTTTTGGACTTCCAAATATGGAATACCCGATCCCGGTCTCATTGAAATCCAAAACGCCATCTTTTAGGTCCAAGTTGTTCTAAAGTTTAAAACAATATTCAATTTATTATCTAAATCAATATAGATAGATAGTTCACAATATCACAATAGATAATCAACAAGATCACTGCAATGGATAATTCACATTACCATCACAACAGATAATTTATATCATACATCAACCAAAGCATCAATATCATGTAGCATTACTTATCTCATATTAGGGATACCAAACATTCAATCCATACATAAGCAAGAATTTAAATAATCACACTATAATTAATTTAAAATGAATTAAATTAATTACTTCTCCTTTAATTAACTTAAAGTAAATTAAATTAATTACCTCATCATTAAAACTTGCTTACATACCCATTAATTAATTACAAAGCAATTAATCAATCATCAGTCACTTATGTATTCCAATTAATCATCTTTGATTAATTAACTTTTGCTTACATTCCAGTAGTTTCATTTAATTTATTTACAGAGATTAATCTTGAATAAATCCACAGATTAACTATTTATAATTTATACCATTCATTCTTAATTTATTACATTGTAATTACCTTATTGATTTGTTATACCCAAATTAATCAATTTCTAATTACATCATTAATTATAATAATTAATGATCTCTAATCAATTATTTTATTAATTAATTATATTAAGAAAAACTGTAACAACCCGAGATTTTTCACCAATTTATAATCATCATTAAATGATTAATGGCGATAGCTACTTGCTGTCTGAATTTTTTAAACCACTTTGAAATTCTTGTAATAAATGGTTAAAAGTGAATGCGGGCTTTAAAATAATGTTGGCCCATGTTTTTCTTGGGGCCGTGATACTTTATCCACTGTTATACCGTTCCCCTCTCTTTCTCATTTTTATTCATTTTATTGGTTAAAACCCTAACAAAAGAAAATAAAATGGTGGCGGCCCCATCCCTTTTCTTCGTTCAATCGAAAATTAGGGCTTTGTATAAAAATCAAAGATGCCACTTTCAATTGTTCGATCGTTGGTCGCTCGTCTCTGAGATGCTCGGCCGCTTCTATTTTGGTCGAGCTCATAGAAAAAGGTGAGTGATTTATTTCACTCACTTCTAATACAAATTTGTGTGATTTCTGATTTGTTCAAGCTGGTTATTTTTGTGGTTGATTAATTGACGCTCACGATTTTGATTGCTGGTATTTTGATTTCTTGAATTTATGTTGACCTCGGCTTCAACTTGATTTACGACTTTGTCAATTGTTTCAGTGTTGACTTGATGCCAGTATGCACCGTTTTAGTTTGATTTTCTGGTGACTTTGACATCTTCGATTCAAACTACAGTGTTTTTTTGGAATTGGTTTGAAAACTTGAATATGCGAAAATAAATTGGATTTGGCACTACCTTGACTTGAAACCGTTGTTTCATGATTTTGAACTCGGCTTCAACTTGTTTACTTCGACTCTGGTCATTTTTGTATTCACCCCTGAGCATTTTCGACTTGTTGTATGCTCACTGCTCCCACTACTGTCACACACACTTGTGCACCTTTTTCTTTTGACATGTTCATCATCGAACTGTTGTGATAATTGTGTCGATGCTGCACTTGTTTTACTTGAGGCTTTGACTTTGTATGCTCTACATATATTCTCTGATACATGCATATTTGTTTGAACTGTAAACTGGGT
Source organism: Allium cepa (assembly GCA_030765085.1). Lineage (NCBI taxonomy): Eukaryota > Viridiplantae > Streptophyta > Magnoliopsida > Asparagales > Amaryllidaceae > Allium > Allium cepa. The sequence goes on along the minus strand of CM060943.1, from coordinate 389,358,056 downwards.
TTGATTTTCGTGTTCACTGCCTTGGTCCTCGACCAGTTCACTGTCGAGTTTTGCATTTGACATTGTGCATTTCTGCACCTTATTGAGTCTGATTCTTGCATTGCCCAGTTTCATAGTTGCATTCCATTTATATATGTGTATAACTGAGCTCACCTGTATTGTCCTTGTAGTCTTTATTCCACCTTGATCCAATAGTTGCTGTCATGACTTGATGTTGATTAATGTTGCCTTGAACTGTTTCCACAACGTTCATGTTCATTTTCTATTTAAGTGAAATTGATTTCGAGTTGTATTATTAAACACTTGAGTTTCACTGTTGTAACGACCCACCTTTTTGCACAGTTCAAACCGACGATCAAATACACACGTCGATTCCAAACCATTCAAAAGGGCAGATAGTTATTGGGGTAAGTAAGAAAAGAAAGGAAATAAAGGAAATGAAACAACACAGAATCTCACAGCGGAACGATAAAATATAATAGTCAAATAAACAGTTCATGAAGCTGTTTACTATACCTTGATTATTATTTATACAACATTTATTAGAGTTATACATATACAACAGAACAAATAAAATAATGCAGCAGACAGCATGATGTACAGATAATAATAGTAATAGTGTACCAAATCTTCGTCTTCGTTCTCCCGAATAGATCTTCAAAAATCTGAAAACTCAGGAGTGACCCGAGCGTAATGAAAACACAAAACACTCGAGTCAGGACTAAAATATCCTTATGAAAATTAAATCAATCGTAAATAAATATGAGTGTAACGGCGTCAGAGATGCTTACGGGGTTTGACATCTCATATCCAGTGTCAACGTGCGTGCAATAACTTAAGAGATGTTACGGGATTTTCCATCTCTCAAGGATCTGTTAAACTATCTACTATGTAGTAATGTACGCTAAGTAGGTAATGCCTATCAGTAATATAAAGTATAAAATAGCGTTAAGGCGTTACCATAATTCCCTTTAACACATTTTTATAATGCCATAGCCTATACAGCATCGTAAGCCCCACCGTAAACTGGTGGTTATCAGAGGGTACCCCATAGGTATAACACAAAACATAACGTAGTGGTCGCGAATAGGATAATCAGTATGACAAGGTACATGAGGCGATACCAGCTAGGATACTAGTAGTTGCGTGATCCGGACTGATGTTGAGCATAGCCAGCAGCTACCCCAGCACCGCGAAACAACACTCCCAAATCAAGGGGTGCATCCAAATCGCATCACAAATGTAATAGATATGGTATCGAAGAAGTGTGTCCGCTAGAGATGGCGAACCTCAATGGCCCAGCGCGGCTCCTATTTTAGTCATGTCAGGGGTCATCCAATATCGTTCTCTTTCTTCAGTCAACGCGCTCACCAAACCATCCACTTCATTCTGGATCAACACTCCGCGTATAATAGTTATTAAAGTGGTTTTCGGTGTCGACAGAGAGTATGTCCATATCCGATCCCGGTCTCTCTAATAACTACGTATTGTTACACAGTTGGCTCTTTTATATTTCAAATCGATTCATAATTGATATCAAAATATCATATTCTCTTCAAAATCAAATCCATTTCAAATATCATCGTATCTATTCAAATGTAAGCTTCCATTTCAAAAATCATTTCTCGCCTCAATATCTCGTTTTGATTTCAAAATCATTTCGAATTTCAATTTAGGTTGCGACTTCATTTAATCCAATTCGTATTCAAATTCCAGATTTAAACGTAAACATTTCACCTTATTAACTAGTTTGGAATTTTAGAAAATAGTTTTAAGTAGTTTAAAATTGGTTTGAAATAATTAAAATAGTTAAAATACTTAAAATCTTAAAATGGATTTGAAATAGATAAATTAGTTTAAAATAATTTAAATTGGGTTAAGTAGATTTAAAATAGATTAAAATAGTTTAAGTATTTAAAGATGGTTTATATAACAGAGTAATTTGGAAAACAAAATAAAACAGCTTCAAACCAAACCATTTCAATTATGACTTCCCAATTCAAAACAGTTTCAATTTCCCTTCTCCCGGTTCAATTCCGATTTCAATTTAAATTAATGTCAACTTTGACTTCAAATTAATTCAATTGTTCATTCACCTTCAATTAATTCAGTTTCAATTTATATCGATTCGGAGCTTGATTTTTCAAAATATCAATTTATAACACTTAACAAAATTATCTTTCAATATTCAAATTTAAAACCCAATTACAAATATGATTCAATTTCAAGCTCAATTTCGAAATATCTTTTTATATCGTTTTTACTTAGTAATACTCAAAGCTCGAAATAATGTTCAATCTTTAAAACAAATAAAGTTTCGAAATTCAATCATATCCAAATTTTAAATTTCAAAGTCTCAACTTAAATTATTTAACAATTTCTTTTAATCTAAATTTATTTCAACATTCCAAACTAAATTTCGATAAATTCGATTTCTATAAATTGATCTCTATTTATAGCTTTAAAATCAAAACAATCAAATTAATTTCAAGTCGACGATTTCAAAATTATTAATTTAGCCAATCCGGTGTCCGTATATAATTTTTTATCCTACGGCCAAGTAATTATTTATTTCAATTAAATGTCAGGGATGAATATATATCACTTAAGTCAAATCACGGTTTCATAGGTATGCATAACAGGATATATATAAGCAAGTATACATGCAAACATTTAAATATCAACCTATAGCATCCATCGAAATACATCATCCAATATCAATACAATTCATGGCAATTTCACAGTTATCTATTATCAGGAAATTTAATCTCAATTCAATTTTAATTTAAACTAGACTCTCAATTTAATTTTTAACGGTGAATTCAAATGGCGATCTATATGACAACTAAATTTTATCAAACAATGACAAATAAAATTCATATCACTTCATAATATCAAATTTAACTAGCGCATAAAGATATTTAGTACATTGTGAGCGTTATAAAACACTCACCCTGATTTTACGATTTTAAATCAAATCGGACGACGTTCGATTTAACTCAAAATTTTCTCTAGCTCCAAATGACTCCAATCCAATTTCATTTCGAAGCTCTCGTCATTACGATCGCAACGCAAAAATTCTCGCTCCAATCGGACCTCGTATGTAGAATATATTCAGTAAATAAGTTCGCCGATATTTAAATTAAATTTAAATCCTCAAATACAAATTAACCCCTTACCCAACCAAAGGCCAAAGGCCCACACAACATCTTCCTCCCCAAATGTCTGTACGCGAAAACATGGAACCCATTCACGCGTGTGCACTCTCGAGTGATACGGAGCACGGCTCACCAAATTCACTTTCCGATGATGCCATCAAAAATCTTACAACATACTCCACTTGCCTAGGTCCTAAAATCGTCACCCAGACCTCCATAAACAAACGCGAACGTGACCTCGTCACCGTGCTATAGTGAAATGTCGCCCCCCCTATCTACGACCGCACCACTGCAAATTCTGGTCGAACGTACCACTCGATTCCCCGAGCTCAGAAACATCACCCAATCTACCAATTATGCCTTCACCGATTCACAAAATGAACCCTAGCTTGATATGCCACTTGACATCCACTGTCGACATCTCCAAACCATAGATGCATCTTCCAATGAGCTTGCCAAACGAAGAGAATGAAGAAATTTGAATTTAGGAACTGGTTTGAGGATTTTTGGAGCAGTAACTTGTGAGATGTAATTTTTCAAAGCTCCCATTTTTATTGTTTTCTCTGTTATGTTTTCACAAGGATCGGCTGGCTCATGAGGGAAGAAACGTGTTTGAATGGGTAAAGGTCAAAATCATAGCTGGCCGAGATGAAAGAATAGACAGTTGAAAAGAAAAGTTGACCTGACCATATATTTATTTAAATTTTCAAAATACCTCAATCTACGCAACTCAAAATCTCGAACCCCTATCAAGGCTTGCCGCTAGGCGTTCAAAATGTTATACCCCTATTCCGGACGCGATGGAAAAGGTTTCAAGTCATGTGCGAGTTACGGAAATAAACGATCGATTTTAAATTAAATCGGTTAAACGATTTTCTATGCGTTTTGGCTTGCCCCGGACAAACGGTAAATCCGATTGACACGAAATTTGAAATCTTACAATAATATCACGTTGTGGATCCGATGAAACTGGTTTCGTCGAAATCCGAGACTGTTTGAAAAATGACTATTTTAACTCGTCAAATTAATATTAAAACAATTTCGATGCGTTTCGAGCTGCCACGGTCAAACGAAAACTCCAATTACTACGAAAATTTAAATCCGATAATAACAAACTACAACGGACCCAATGGAACTAGTTTCGTCCAATTCTGAGACTGTTCGAAAATTGACCAATTTCACTAGTCGATTAAATATTAAAATATTCAATTTTCACAAATTAACTTTTAATTCAATTTTAAAAGTTCTAAAATATCGTTCTAACTCTAATACGATAAAATAAAATTTACAAATCATTTTCAATCATATTTAACTCAAATTTCAATTATTTCTGAAATTTAACATATTAAATTATCGATTTAATTTTCCAATTAAATCCCAATTTTAAAAATCTATTAACTCTATTATAATCCCAATATAACTTACATTCATTTTGGAAACCCATTTGAATCATATTAAATCAAATTTCAATTATTCACTCTATTTTCATATATTAAATTTCAATATCAAATTAATCATATCAAATTCGGAATTTAATTATTCAAACATTCGTATTATTAAATTTAAACAAATTTTATTATTCTCGAATCACTATCTTTTGAGATATTCAAGAACGAACATAAAAATTTAACTTTTGAAACGAATTAAAATTATAGAACAACCATTTCCATTATACGGTTATTCAATTCCCATTATTAAATTATTCAACAAAATTCCAAATATTAAATTTATACAATTTCGATTATCCAATAATTCATTATCTTTTGAAATATTGAAATTGAACTTATAAGATTCAACTTTTAAAACCAATTTAATAAGTTTTAAATATTTAATTTAAACAATTTACCTGTTCAATATTCAATATTTGATTTAAATAGATTTTACTTATCAATCCATTACTCTATTATACCCAATGGATTCAACATTTATTATTATTCCAAACGACTTACAAATTTTTTTCTAACACTAAATCACGAAATATTTTAAATTAGCTATTTTAATTATCGAAAATTTACGGGTCATTACACTCTCCCCCACTCAAAACTTTTCGTCCCCGAAAAGGAAAGAGAAGGGAAAAGGAACTAAGTATAGAATTCAACATTAGATATATTATATTCAAAGTTACCTACTTATAAAACAATGAAATTCCATCTATAAAGTCATACTACGCTTCCACTAAGTTACTCCAAACGGCTTTCTAACTTTAAAAGTTAGTTATCAAAACAAGTTATAAAAAAAAATTTAAAACTCAAAAAATTTTCTAACACTCGGATTTACGAAAAAATTTGGCAGGGTCTCCTTTGCGCGGCTCGATCGGTACAGCTACAAAACGCCTCTATGGGCCCCAAACCAACAAAAGAAAATCAAAAGCCAAGTGGCTCATCAAAAATCACCAAATCCAATGACAAAATTAACATGTACCTTATATTTTATTAGCGAGCATATACGACTAATTTTGCGCGAAAGCGAGCTCCAAATGCGAAGCAAGCGCAATCCGCACCTACTAAACACTCAACAAACAATGAGAATCATGCATATATGAAAATAGTATCAATATACATCATATAGCAACATAACAACTACATGTGCCAACATAGCAAATGAAACAAAACAACAAATGCATCCACCAATCAACTATCATCCACTATCATCCAGCAAATCCATAACCAATCCATATAAATTAACTTCTCATTAATATTTATTGACTTGGGTTTCAATTTTAATCACAGTTGATTCATTAACGTTGGATTTTTCTAACATTCATTCTCAATTCAATTAGTTAACATTCACTAATTTATATTTACATTAGTTCACTTCCAATTTGAATCAAATTAAATTCTTTTAAATTCATTTAACTTCCAATTTGATTTCAATGACTTATAGCTTTCAATTTACACCTAATGAATTATATAAAATCAACTAACAATCATATAACAACCATATCATACCCAACATAACCAATTTATTAATTTTACATTCAATCTGGTTTATCTCTTTTATATATATATATATCCTGTTATATAAATTTAAAAGAATCATTTTATATTCGGCATCTTAAATTTCCAATATTAACTTTAATTAAGTATGTAATTCGTACATATATCATCCGTGAGCAATATCAATCTAATCGCTTATTCGATCACACAATTTCACTTCCAACTAGTATCGTTCACCCGACTCTCTAGTGCGGACTCAGATTTGGTCCCTTGATTGGAAACTATTACTCTCCTTGCATAGCCATATACAATGATAGAGAATTCCAGAATCAAATTAAAAATCCATATCTAGGGTTCGCCGTCGAAAATCGAGTGAAAAATCCTAACTTGGATCGATATAAATCATCTCGAAATTTTGTGTTTGAATTTGGATCAAATCGTTATGCAAATAAAATAATATACGCAAATCTCACGTATTACCTTCCAATGGATTTCTATCCAATTTATCTATACTAAATTATTTTATTGACTTCGTTTTTTTTTCAACTAATTATTCACAATCTATTATTCAGTTAGTATATTCATTTCTTTACATAGCATGTTCTTTAACATTACCTTTTCTTAAACATCATATCATAGAATTTGCTTACTCATGTTCATTTTAAACATTATATATAATTTAATCAAATCCAATTTCATTTTCCAATTGATTCTTAGCTATAAGAATTTCCTTTGTTTACATTTACCTCAATTTCATAATTTTCGTTAAAAACAAATTTATTTATGGAACATTTTATTAGCCAGCACTTTAGTTTATTAATCATCCAATAAAAGTCTAACCTCTCATAAATGACTTTTCTTAGTTCACAGTTATCTTAAAGGTTACAATCCCTTTGCAATTTTATATTTATTTTCTATAACCAATTTACAAAGATATTATACAATTCATTTGTCTTCTTTCTTAGGTTCACTTACTTGTTCCTTTTATCCATTCATCATTTCATGCTATATTTAAGTATATATATAAAAAAAATTCACAACCAAAGTTTCCATTTATATACATTTAAATTCCTTTTGAGTTTTCCTTACTTGTATATTTCCATTACTTTCAGGTTCTGTTTATCTATAAAATATCTCATTACATATCCAAAACAACATTTTAACTTTTAACATTTGGTAAGTCTTGTTATATGTTATCAGAATGTAATTTTGGTATTATACAAATTTATAGAATTTCATTTTACTTAATTAGAATGTTCACAAATTTAATTTGTTTAAATCCTCTTTACCTTTCAACTTTAAAATTTTTTCCCAAACAATAGCTTAGGTATCTTAATCCTCTTATTTTATAAATTCTGGTTATTCACATTTCATTCAAATAATTTGAAAATTATTAATTAACAGAACTTAGAAATTTAAATGCCCGGTTCTTTTCAAATCGTTTGAAATAAACATATATACTTATATCCTTTTAAATATATCAAATCATACCTTTGGAGTTTACACCAAAACCCCTTTACCTAAATAATTTCGAAGAAAAACAAAGCTTCTTAGAAGTCTCCCCACTTTGAGACTCGAAAATGAACGTCGATGATGCTGCGCAGTCATCACCGAAATTATTTTCCAGCGATAGAAGAGAGGAGTACTGAATTCATTCCTTCTTAAAAATCCTTTCAAAATATTTCTCATAAATATTTTCCAACTAATATCACAATATATTTTCTTCAGAGCTTTGAAAACCATTTTTCAAGATCTCCGAGTCTTAAATTTCAATATTTTCCAATTTAAATCTATTTTAATTCATATGTCACCTTTATAAACTATTCTTATAGGATTTTACTTTCTTGAAATATTCCACAAGTTGTTTTATCATTGTTTATTTTGTAATAAACCTTATTTATTAAAACACAATATCCAATTAATAATAACAATCAATATTATCGTTTCCAACAACCAATAAGCTAGATAGATCACAATAATTTTGAAAATAAATTCTTTATATACAAAATATAATTAGGGCAAAATTATTTCATTTACCCAATTTCAAAACAATACTATGTCGAATTGTTCTGTTCGATAGATATCCCTATCAAATGTCGTTAATTACTCGTATCGACCAGGATCCATATGCCACTCAACAAATTAACCGACACAATGTAAAACATTTTATATCACTAACAAATACGCTCTCTCATATATATACACTCAGCGACTCATCATAGGGTATTACTACCCTATTGATAAAGAGTCAGACCCCACAAAGCTAAGGTTATCGCTAAACCAAAGCTCTGATACCAACTGTAGCGACCCACCTTTTTGCACAGTTTAAACCGACGATCAAATACACATGTCGATTCCAAACCATTCAGAAGGGCAGATGGTTATTAGAGTAAATAAGAAAAGAAAAGAAAAGAAAAGAAATAAAGGAAATGAAACAACACAGAATCTCGCAGCGGAACGATAAAATATAATAGTCAAATAAACAGTTCATGAAGCTGTTTACTATACCTTGATTATTATTTATACAACATTTATCAGAGTTATACATATACAACAGAACAAATAAAATAATGCAGCAGACAACATGATGCACAGATAATAATAGTAATAGTGTACCAAATCTTCGTCTTCGTTCTCCAGAATAGATCTTCAAAAATCTGAAAACTCAGGACTGACCCGAGCGTAATGAAAAGGCAAAACACTCGAGTCAGGACTAAAATATCCTTATGAAAGTTAAATCAATCGTAAATAAATATGAGTGTAATGGCGTCAGAGATGCTTATGGGGTTTGACATCTCATATCCAGTGTCAACGTGCGTGCAATAACTTAAGAGATGTTATGGGATTTTCCATCTCTCAAGGATCTGTTAAACTATCTACTATGTAGTAATGTACGCTAAGTAGGTAATGCCTATCAGTAATATAAAGTATCAAAATAGCGTTAAGGCGTTACCATAATCCCCCATAACACATTTTTATAATGCCATAGTCTATACAGCACTGTAAGCCCCACCGTAAACTGGTGGTTATCAGAGGGTACCCCATAGGTATAACACAAAACATAACGTAGTGGTCGCGAATAGGATAATCAGTATGACAAGGTACATGAGGCGATACCAACTAGGATACTAGTAGTTGCGTGATCCGGACTGATGTTGAGCATAGCCAGCAGCTACCCCAACACCGTGAAACAACACTCCCAAATCAAGGGGTGCACCCAAATCACATCACAAATGTAATAGATATGGTACCGAAGAAGTGTGTCCGCTAGAGATGGCGAACCTCAATGGCCCGTCGCGGCTCCTGTTTTAGTCATGTCAGGGGTCATCCAATATCGTTCTCTTTCTTCAGTCAACGCGCTCACCAAACCATCCACTTCATTCTGGATCAACACTCCGCGTATAATAGTTATTAAAGTGGTTTTCGGTATCGACAGAGAGTATGTCCATATCTGATCCCGGTCTCTTTAATAACTACGTATTATTACACCGTTGGCTCTTTTATATTTCAAATCGATTCATAATTGATATCAAAATATCATATTCGCTTCAAAATCAAATCCATTTCAAATATCATCGTATCTATTCAAATGTAAGCTTCCGTTTCAAAAATCATTTCTCGCCTCAATATCTTGTTTCGATTTCAAAATCATTTCGAATTTCAATTTAGGTTGCGACTTCATTTAATCCAATTCGTATTCAAATTCAAGATTTAAACATAAACATTTCACCTTATTAACCGGTTTGGAATTTTAGAAAATAGTTTTAAGTAGTTTAAAATTGGTTTGAAATAATTAAAATAGTTGAAATACTTACAATCTTAAAATGGATTTGAAATAGATAAATTAGTTTAAAATAATTTAAATTGTGTTAAGTAGATTTAAAATAGACTAAAATAGTTTAAGTATTTAAAGATGGTTTATACAACAGAGTAATTTGGAAAACAAAATAAAACAGCTTCAAACCAAACCATTTCAATTATGACTTCCCAATTCAAAACAATTTCAATTTCCCTTCTCCCGGTTCAATTCAGATTTCAATTCAAATTAATGTCAACTTTGACTTCAAATTAATTCAATTTTTCATTCACCTTCAATTAATTCAATTTCAATTTATATCGATTCGGAGCTTGATTTTTCAAAATATCAATTTATAACACTTAACAAAATTATATTTCAATATTCAAATTTAAAACCCAGTTACAAATATGATTCAATTTCAAGCTCAATTTCAAAATATCTTTTTATATCGTTTTTACTTAGTAATACTTAAAGCTCGAAATAATGTTCAATCTTTAAAACAAATAAAGTTTCGAAATTCAATCATATCCAAATTTTAAATTTCAAAGTCTCAACTTAAATTATTTAACAATTTCTTTTAATCTAAATTTATTTTAACATTCCAAACTAAATTTCGATAAATTCGATTCCTATAAATTGATCTCTATTTATAACTTTAAAATCAAAACATTCAAATTAATCTCAAGTTGACGATTTCAAAATTATTAATTTGGCCAATCCGGTGTCCGTATATAATTTTCTATCCTATGGCCAAGTAATTATTTATTTCAATTAGATGTCAGGGATGAATATATATCACTTAAATCAAATCACAGTTTCATAGGTATGCATAACAGGATATATATAAGCAAGTAAACATGCAAACATTTAAATATCAACCAATAGCATCCATCGAAATACGTCATCCAATATAAATATAATTCATTGCAATTTCATAGTTATCAATTATCAGGAAATTTAATCTCAATTCAATTTTAATTTCAACTAGACTGTCAATTTAATTTTTAACGGTGAATTCAAATGGAGGTCTATATGACAACTAAATTTTATCAAACAACGACAAATAAATTCATATCACTTCATAATATCAAATTTAACTAGCGTAAAGATATTTAGTACGTTGTAAGCGTTATAAAACACTCACCCTGATTTTTATGATTTTAAATCAAATCGAACGACGTTCGATTTAATTCAAAGTTTTCGCTCCAAATGACGCCAACCCAATTTCATTTCGAAGCTCTCGTCATTACGATCGCAACGCAAAAATTATCGCTCCAATCGGACCTCGTATGTAGAATATATTCAGTAAATAAGTTCGTCGATATTTAAATTAAATTTAAATCCTCAAATACAAATTAACCCCTTACCCAACCAAAGGCCCAAGGCCCACGCAACATCTTCCTCCCCAAATGCCTGTACGCGAAAACATGGAACTCATTCACGCGTGTGCACTCTCGAGTGATACGGAGCACGGCTCACTAAATTCACTTTCCGACGATGCCATCGAAAATCTTACAACATACTCCACCTGCCTAGGTCCTAAAATCGCCGCCCAGACCTCCATAAACAAACGCGACTGTGACCTCCTCACCGTGCTACAGTGAAATGTCGCCCCCCCATCTGCGACCGTACCACTGCAAATTCTGGTCGAACGTACCATTCGATTCCCCGAGCTCAGAAACATCACCCAATCTACCAATTATGCCTTCACCGATTCACAAAATGAAACCCTAGCTAGATATGCCACTCGACATCCACTGTCAACATCTCCAAACCATAGATGCACCTTCCAATGAGCTTGCCAAACGAAGAGAATGAAGAAATTTGAATTTAGGAACTGGTTTGAGGATTTTTGGATCTGTAACTTGTGAAACGTAATTTTTCAAAGCTCCCAATTTTATTGTTTTCTCTGTTATGTTTTCTGAAGGATTAGCTGGCTCATGAGGGAAGAAATGTGTTTGAATGGGTAAAGGTCAAAATCATAGCTGGCCGAGACGAAAGAATAGACAGCTGAAAAGAAAAGTTGACCTGACCATATATTTATTTAAATTTTCAAAATACCTCAATCTACGCAACTCAAAATCTCGAACCCCTATCAGGGCATGCCGCTAGGCGTTCAAAATGTTATACCCCTATTCCGGACGCAATGGAAAAGGTTTCAAGTCCTAATTTGATTGTATGTGCGAGTTACGGAAATAAACGATCGATTTTAAATTAAATCGGTTAAACGATTTTCTATTCGTTTTGGCTTGCCCCGGACAAACGGTAAATCCGATTGACACGAAATTTGAAATCTTACAATAATATCACATTACAGATCCGATGATATTGGTTTCATCGAAATCCGAGACTGTTTGAAAAATGACTATTTTAACTCGTCAAATTAATATTAAAACAATTTCGATGCGTTTCGAGCTGCCACGGTCAAACGAAAACTCCAATTGCTACGAAATTTGAAATCCGATAATAACAAACTATTACGGACCCAATGGAACTAGTTTCGTCCAATTCTGAGACTGTTCGAAAATTGACCAATTTCACTAGTCGATTAAATATTATAATATTCAATTTTCACAAATTAACTTTTAATTCGATTTTAAAAGTTCTAAAATATCGTTCTAACTCCAATATGATAAAATAAAATTTTACAAATCATTTTCAATCATATTTGACTCAAATTTCAATTATTTCTGAAATTTAACATATTAAATTATCGATTTAATTACCCAATTAAATCCCAATTTTAAAAATCTATTAACTCTATTATAATCCCAATATAACTTACATTCACTTTGGAAACCCATTTGAATCATATTAAATCAAATTTCAATTATTCACTCTATTTTCATATATTAAATTTCAATATCAAATTAATCATATCAAATTCGGAATTTAATTATTCAAACATTCGTAATATTAAATTTAAACAAATTTTATTATTCTCGAATCACTATCTTTTGAGATATTCAAAAATGAACTTAAAAATTTAACTTTTGAAACGAATTAAAATTATAGAACAACCATTTCCATTATACGGTTATTCAATTCCCATTATTAAATTATTCAATAAATTCCAAATATTAAATTTAAACAATTTTGAATATCCAATAATTCATTATCTTTTGAAATATTGAAATTGAACTTATAAGATTCAACTTTTAAAACCAATTCAATAAGTTTTAAATATTTAATTTAAACAATTTACCTGTTCAATATTCAATATTTGATTTAAATAGATTTTACTTATCAATCCATTACTCTATTATACCCAATGGATTCAACATTAATTATTACTCCAAACGACTTACAATTTTTTTTTCTAACACTAAATCACGAAATATTTTAAATTAGCTTTTTTACTTATCGAAAATTTACGGGTCGTTAGAACTGTGGCTTCTGCTCTTGATGTAGTTCGAATTGCTTGGTTGACTTATCTGTATATATATGCATATATACATTCGTATGTGTGTATGCATGTATGGTTAACCATTGTTCGAGTTATGTGTTGTCTCATTGTATTTGCATTATGCTCGACCTTATACTGCACTATTGCTGCTTGTCATGTTCGCTGTGTCACTTGCAATCTGTAGCCTGCATTCCATTTTGGTCTTGGCTGTGCACTTCTCTCTGTATCCTTGTTTGCCCGTGAACTTTGTGTCCATTTCTTGGTTCACCTGTTTATGCTATGTTGAACTGAACCTGACATATTGCTTTTATGCATTTCACTTATGTTTCATATTTTATGATTTTTGGCTCATGAAATACCTATGTTGATCTTCATGGGTGTGCACACCCTTTTACTTTCTTTGTGCACGAGTCATTCCTTTTGTCTACACATGTGCAGTTGTATAATTGGTTTATGATACATGCACTTGAGTTGAATCCGGAATCCGGGTTTGACCTTGTGTTCGTTTGTGAACCTTCATTGTGTACATACGTGTACATTGTCCATGTCTGTCTACTTTGACCACCGAGGCCGTGGCATTGATATTTGAATCTTCATTGATTTTGGTTCGTTGAGTTTTTGTGTACATCATCACTGTAGTGTTAAGGCAGTGCATGCAAGCGTGAACTGCAGCCACACGATATTGCTTTTATTAATGTTTTATTTGCTTTTTGATTTATTAATCTTTTGCGTATTCCTGAGGCTGTAGTGGCGAGCCAGTACACGCGTACGTGTACTGCAGCCCTACTCGAGTTGGCATTTTAAATGGATATCTCAATTACTTGAATTGTTTTGATTAATTCAATATTTTGGGAATTTGCTGATTTGTTGATTAACGCTGTTATGCATTAATAACCGAGTTTGAATTAGACTGATCCAGGTATTATTTTCTTTTGAATGTAATACTCAGGTCAGACCGAGTTATTACAGGTTGTAGATATTCTGCTTTGGGTTGCTGCTAGAGCTATGAAGTCCTTTCATATCTTTTGGAGTAGTCATCGTCAATTATAGTAGTCAGTGTAATTGTATAGTAAGATATGTATTCATGTATATTATATACGTTAATGTACTTGTATATGTAACTTCCTGAGTCGATTGTTGTAGTTGTATCATATGTATTGTATCACATGTATTGTAACTGATATCAGTTATTATATATATGAGACTTTCTGTTTTTATCTGTGTTCCGCATTTACATTATCTGTGTTATTATTATATATTTTGTTCTTAACTATTATGAACCATCGTAGTTCGTTTTATACTGGAATTGGGTTAGGTCGAAGGGAGTAAATAAATCAGAGATGAAAAATGAAAGAATATATATACTACTCCTATCGAGATAACCAGTACTAGTGTAAGGCCTAACTGCGGATGGCCGCTCCTCAACAGCCTTATTCTCCGTGCTAGTTGACAGCACTACACTGTAGTGTTCTTGGCTAGCGTGGGCATAGAGGTGGGGCATCACAGCTTGGTATCAGAGCCTGGGGTTTAGGACAAATATAAAACATAACTTAGATGGAACTTGTGTTACAACTATTTGTCGATATTTTATCACTCATCTTTGCATATGATTATCTTTGATTGTTAGGTATGAATTCCTAACGCTTATTCATGTGCCTTTGATTTTGATTTCGTGAAAGTATTTTGGCTTCGGCCTCCGTTTGCTTTACGAACTTAAGTTGGATTTTTGATGATGAGGATTTTGTTCTTGTGTTTTCGGCTTTGAATTGAGTTAGCCGACGTTGATTTTGTTTGAATTTGGCCAATTAAAGCTATTTTGATCTCCTTGCATTTTGTGGTAGTCCACTACCTTCTCAAATTTGTAGTGTACATATTTCACATTCACTTGGTGGAAGCTTTTCCCTACTGTCACTTGCTTATTGCACTTGTTTGCACTGTGAATTCTTGAGCATTGGCCTTTGTGCCTTGTTGTTATTTCTTTATAGGCTGTTGTGGCCATTACTTGTTGACTTCGGCATTGACTTGATTTTTTATTTTGTTGAAGTCATTTATGCATTTATGCTCGTTTTGCTTCGTTATTCCAATTGTTAATCGATTCTTCTTTTCCGATTAGTTGTTATCACCTTTGTCGACCTTGATAACTTCTATTTCTGTAATTTTTGGGTATTCCTACTTTGATGGATTTAGAATCGAATTCTTTGGATTTTATTCACGTCTTCGAATGTGAATTTTAGTGAATCGATTTGGTTTCCAAATTTAATCGATTCTTGATTATTTACCGATTTGTTGCTATCATTTATTAGCAACTTTGATGACATTTTGTTCGGGATTTTTGTGAACATACTTTTTGAAGTATTCAGTATCCGATTACTTTGGATTCTACTCACGTCTTCGTACGTGAATTCTTGTGATTCATTGTTTCTACAATCATTTTTGCAATTTGTCACTTTAAAAGTATAAAGGTTTTCTATACTAGTAGTAAATATCAATACCCTTTTCTCCAAACGATTTCAACACTATTTTAATTACAAAACTCTTTTTCTCAAACCATTTTCCAATCTACTAGTATATACAAGCCTTTACCTCACTCGAATGAGAAATCCAATTAAACTGCTTAGTAAAACAAGTGGTATGAAACGCTTGCGTTTACTTCGTCGGTTAACCCTTGGACTTGTTCGATTGAACCTTTTGTGACTATTTTCTAGTGAAGATTTACAGTTTGTTCGTAAATATTTAAGTTAAGCAAGTGGTTATGGGACATGAAGCTAAACTTTTATATTTACTAGCTTAGTGTAATTGACACTACTTGATGATCATGACGATCATTTTTGTGTTTTAGACTAGCAACTGTGCGATGTCTCTTTGTCCGCGAGGGAGACTAGACCCCGCTCTTGTGATGTTTCGCCATCGCATTTGTGTGATGTTTCGCCATCACATATGTGGGGTAGCGCCCCACGGTCTTCGTGCCATTCGTGTGTCAAAATTAATGGCTTGCAACCATGACATAGCGTCTCGCTTTGCGTTACACATGTTGGTGATTTTTCATGCTCACGTGTAGGTGAGTTTCCATGCTCCCGTTCTCGCTTTGCGTTACACGTGTTGGTGATTTTTCATGCACACGTGTAGGTGAGTTTTCATGCTCCCGTTCTCGCTTTGCGTTACACGTGTTGGTGTTCATGCTCACGTGTAGGTGAGTTTTCATGCTCCCGTTCTCGCTTTGCGTTACACGTGTAGGTGAGTTTTCATGCTCACGTGTAGGTGAGTTTTCATGCTCCCGTTCTCGCTTTGCGTTACACGTGTTGGTGAGTTTTCATGCTCACGTGTAGGTGAGTTTTCATGCTCCCGTTCTCGCTTGCGTTACACGTGTTGGTGAGTTTTCATGCTCACGTGTAGGTGAGTTTTCATACTCCCATTTGAGTTTTCATACTCCCATTTGAGTTTTCATACTCCCATTTGAGTTTTTATACTCTCATTTTGTGATTTCTGGATTTCTTGTGTAGATTTCTAGAATTTGTGTTTTCTGGATTTCTTGTGATGATTTCTAGAATTTGTGCTTCACCAATTTTCGTGATTTCTAATGATAAGTTTTATCAATTTTTGTGCATTGGTGAATTCGTGTGTCATTGACTTGTTATGAATACAAGTTTAGGATAAGATACCCCTTTCTATCTTTGAGAAGATTCTTGTGACATTTTTGATGAATGAAAATTCACTGGTATTATGTTTTAATGCCAATTATTTTGATGAGATTTTGACGTATAAAAATTACTGTCGCTTTGACTTCAGTAACCGTCAATTTTAAAATGGATTTTTCAAGCGGTTATACCGCGATGCTTATTTTGTTGTCCGTTTTTACGGTATTTTGAGAAGTGCAATTTCCTTGTCGAAGTTGCTACAGTTGTTTCTGTTTTAATCACGTGTTTTAAAAATTGTTTCAAAATAAAAATTAAAAATTATTTTCAAATTTTTTACAGTTTACGCTTTCAAAAGAACGAGGAAGCGATTTAAACGTTTCAGCAAAATTGAGGACTATGACCCCTTTCTTTTATTGATTCATTTAATTCCGAACTTGTCCGTTTGAGAACGTAAAATTTTATTTATTTAAAATGCACAATTTTGCACTTTCAAGGAAACGATGAAGTGAATTAAACGATTTGGTAAAACTCGTGGTTATGGGATATGTGCGTTTGCTATTTCGGTTAATTCCGGACTCGTTAATTGAAATATTAGGGATTTCTGATTATCGTTTTTGATAATCAGATATTTGTCTTTTCTAATTATCGTTTTTGATAATTACATATTGGAGATTTGATTATCGTTTTTGATAATCGAATATTTGTTGTTTCTAATTATCGTTTGTGATAATTAGCTATTTGTGATTCGATTATCGTCCGTGATAATTAAATATTTGCGATTTAAGATTTGATTATCAATTGTGATATTTAAATATTCGTTGATTTGTGATTTCTGATTATCGTTTTTGATAATCAGATATTTGTTGTTTCTGATTATCGCTCATGATAATTAGATATTTGAGATTTAATTATCGTTTGTGATAATTAAATATTTGTGAATTAAGATTTGATTATCGTTTTGATAATTGAATATTTATTGATTTGAAATTTGATTACCGTTGTGGTAATTCCTGATTATCATTTTTGATAGTTAGATATTTGTGATTTTTGTTTTCTAATTATCTTTGTTGATAATTAGATTTTGATGTCTCATAATTATCGTATCGATAATTAGATATTGCTGTTTCGTGATTTCTGTATTCTGATTATCTATTTGATAATTAAATATTGTAGAGAATTTGTGAATATCTTTTATGAAATTAAAAGATGTCTTTGGTGTTTTTATGGTACTACGCCGTTGTACCCGTTCAATTTCCTGTTATTCATGACGTTTCCTACGTCTTCCAATTACGAAAATGCCTTAGGGATTCCGATTTTTATCCTTGAGCCCGGTATTGTTGAAGAAATTAAAAGTTTCACCAGATTTAACTTTGAGCAACATTCTATTCACATCATTGCTTCGGAGGTTGAGCACCTTCGAAATAAAGATGTTTCTCTTGTGGAGATTCTCAATGGTCCTCCAATCCTAAGGATTGCACTTAGGAATCTAGAGAATTCATCGAGCAAACACGTTCAAGCTCTTTATGGTGAACTTTATATTCCAAATTTCTTCATCTTGTGATGATGTTCTTTATGGTTGTTACATTTGTTCATTTATTCCTTATGATTGCGAGAACGCAATTTCTTTAAGGAGGGGAGTCTATAACAACCCGAGATTTTTCACTAATTTATAATCATCATTAAATGATTAATGGCAATAGCTAATTGCTGTCTGAAATTTTTAAACCAGTTTGAAATTCTTATAATAAATGGTTAAAAGTGAGTGCGGGCTTTAAAATAATGTTGGCCCATGTTTTCCTTGGGGCCGTGATACTTTATCCACTGTTATACCGTTCCCCTCTCTTTCTCGTTTTCATTCATTTTTTTGGTTAAAACCCTAACAAAAGAAAATAAAATGGTGGCGGCCCCGTCCCTTTTCTTCGTTCGATCGAAAATTAGGGCTTTGTATAAAAATAAAAGATGCCACTTTCAATTGTTCGATCGTTGGTCGCTCGTCTCTGAGATGCTCGGCCGCTTCTATTTTGGTCGAGCTCGTAGAAAAAGGTGAGTGATTTATTTCACTCACTTCTAATACAAATTCGTGTGATTTCTGATTTGTTCAAGCTTGTTATTTTTGTGGTTGATTAATTGACGCTCACAATTTTGATTGCTGGTATTTTGATTTCATGAATTTATGTTGACCTCGGCTTCAACTAGATTTACGACTTTGTCAATTGTTTCAGTGTTGACTTGATGCCAGTATGCACCGTTTTAGTTTGATTTTCTGGTGACTTTGACATCTTCGATTCAAACTGCAGTGTTTTTTTTGTAATTGGTTTGAAAACTTGAATATGCGAAAATAAATTGGATTTGGCACTGCCTTGACTTGAAACTGTTGTTTCATGATTTTGAACTCGGCTTCAACTTGTTTACTTCGACTCTGGTCATTTTTGTATTCACCCCTGAGCATTTTCGACTTGCTGTATGCTCACTACTCCCACTACTGTCACACACACTTGTGCACCTTTTCTTTTGACATGTTCATCATCGAACTGTTGTGATGATTGTGTCGATGCTGCACTTGTTTTACTTGAGGCTTTGACTTTTTATGCTCTGCATATACTCTCTGATACACGCATATTTGTTTGAACTGTAAACTGGGTTTGATTTTCGTGTTCACTGCCTTGGAGCTCGACCAGTTCACTGTCGAGTTTTGCATTTGACATTGTGCATTTCTGCACCTTATTGAGTCTGATTCTTGCATTGCCCAGTTTCATAGTTGCATTCCATGTATATATGTGTATAACTGAGCTCACCTGTATTGTCCTTGTAGTCTTTATTCCACGTTGATCCAGTAGTTGCTGTCATGACTTGATGTTGATTACTGTTGCCTTGAACTGTTGCCACAACGTTCGCATGCATTTTCTATTTAAGTGAAATTGATTTCGAGTTGTATTATTAAACACTTGAGTTTCACTGTGGCTTAGGCTCTTGATGTAGTTCGAATTGCTTAGTTGACTTATCTGTATATATATGCATACATACATTCGTATGTGTGTATGCATGTATGGTTGACCATTGTTCGAGTTATGTGTTGTCTCATTGTATTTGCATTATGCTCGACCTTATGCTGCACTGTTGCTTGTTGTCATGTTCGCTGTGTCACTTGCAATATGTAGCTTGCATTCCATTTTGGTTTTGGCTGTGCACTTCTCTTTGTATCCTTGTTTGCCTGTGACCTTTGTGTCCATTTCTTGGTTTACCTGTTTATGCTATGTTGAACTGAACCTGACATATTGCTTTTATGCATTTCCCTTATGTTTCATATTTTATGATTTTTGGCTCGTGAAATACCTATGTTGATCTTCATGGGTGTGCACACTCATTTACTTTCTTTGTGCACGAGTCATTCCTTTTGTCTGCACATGTGCAGTTGTATAATTGGTTTATGATACATGCACTTGAGTTGAATCCGGAATCCGGGTTTGACCTTGTGTTCGTTAGTGAACCTTCATTATATACATACGTGTACATTGTCCATGTCTATCTACTTTGACCACCGAGGCAGTGGCATTGATATTTGAATCTTCATTGATTTTAGTTTGTTGAATTTTTGTGTACATCATCACTGTAGTGGCAAGGCAGTGCACGCAAGCATGAACTGCAGCTACACGATATTGCTTTTATTAATGTTTTGTTTGCTTTTTGATTTATTAATCTTTTGTGTATTCCCGAGGCTGTAGTGGCGAGCCAGTACACGCGTGCGTGTACTACAACCCTACCCGAGTTGGCATTTTAAATGGATATCTCAATTACTTGAATTGTTTTGATTAATTCAATATTTCGGGAATTTGCTGATTTGTTGATTAACGCTGTTATGCATTAATAACTAAGTTTGAATTAGACTGACCCAGGTATTATTTTCTTTTGAATGTAATACTCGGGTCAGACCGAGTTATTACAGGTTGTAGATAATCTTCTTTGGGTTGCTGTTAGAGCTATGAAGTCCTTTCATATCTTTTGGAGTAGTCGTCGTCAATTATAGTAGTCAGTGTAATTGTATAGGAAGATATGTATTCATGTATATTATATACGTTAATGTACTTGTATTTGTAACTTCCTGAGTCGACTGTTGTAGTTGTATCATATGTATTGTATCACATGTATTGTAACTGATATCAGTTATTATATATATGAGACTTTCTGTTTTTATCTGTTTTCCGCATTTACATTATCTGTGTTATTATTATATATTTTGTTCTAAACTATTATGAACCATCATAGTTCGTTTTATACTGGAATTGGGGTAGGTCGATGGGAGTAAATAAATCAGAGATGAAAAATGAAAGAATATATATACCACTCCTATCGAGATAACCAGTACTAGTGTAAGGCCTAACTACGAATGGTCGCTCCTCAATAGCCTTATTCTCCGTGCTATTTGACAGCACTACACTGTAGTGATCTTGGCTAGCGTGGGCATAGAGGCGGGGCGTCACAAAAACTTAATCTTCAAAACACATATATTAATCACCTCCGATTACTGTCATACAGTAATTAACTTCCTTAGTTGATTATTTCCCAATAAACAAACTTAATTAATCCCTCGATTAATTCAAGTAATTATTCTCCAATTACTTCCATTAACAAACATCATCCAATTAATTACCTCCAATAATTATCCATCAATTACTTCTCTAAGTAATTTACTTCCAAAATATCAAATTATTAACCCAAATTAATTAAACTAAATTAATTAACTCAAATTTATCAAATTACTCAATTAATTACAATAGGTAATTAATTCCTTAATTACTTCCCATTAAGTAATTACATTTAAACTATTAGAATGATTATTATTAAATTAATTAATCTAATTAATTATTAAAAATTAATCACCTTAATTAATTATAAAATAATCTAGTTAATGACCTTCATTAACATTTCTTTAATTACTTTTCTAAAATAATTAACTTACACTAATCATTATTAATTATAAGTTTGATTAACCATTAAAATTTATTAATTAAATAAAAAATTAATCTATGGTTCTTAATTACATATTAATTACTTAGTTCATTATTTAAACTTCAATTAATTCATTTAAACATATAATATCTGATTTAGTTAATATAAATCATCAATTATCTATTCTAATTATTTTTAATGGCTAATGAATGTAAATCCTAAACCTTCATTACTTAAGTAACCTTATTCTTATGTATTGTTTTAAATTTTACTACAAATATGGTTGAAACATTAATTTCAAAATTTTCTTTTGAAATTTCATTTTACATTTCAAGTTTAAAATAAATACTAATCGATCTTTAAATCAAATTTTAAAACTAACTTTATAAACCTTTAAATTACAAATTAAAGCAATTCTTTCGTTATGAAAGAATTTTAAATGAGTTTGAAATCAAATTTCCTTTAGATTCAAAATATTTAAACTTACTTAAAATATTTAAATTTATAAACTTGCTTCCATTCCAAAATCTGGAATAAAATATTTAAACTTCTCCCAGGCTACAAAATTTTGACATAAACTTTCCTTTCCCATTTTTTTCAAAATTCCATTTTTTTGACTTCAATTAACATTTTAGAATTGTCAAACAAGTTTGAATAAAACCCCAAAATTTACTTATTAAAAAATCTATGCTTACAAGTAAACTCGAATTTATATTTAAACTTCTGATGTTAAACTAGATTTGAGCTTTGTTATAATTTGAATTTTGTTAAACTAACCAGAACAGGTCCCTGTTAAATCTGAACAACAACGCCCGAGTTCCCCCCTACATGTTCTTCGAGTTCGACACGAAGTTTCCCCGAGTAAACGCTCGAGGCAACATGAGAAAAACTTGCTCCCATCCCAAAAAAGAGCAACTCCAGATCTTCAAATAAATGCTCCATGCACGTGCACATCGTCGTTGGCCAGCTCTGGTCGTCGCCACGACGTCGAGCATATCGACAATCACTCCTAGAACACACTCCGATCGTTCGAACCACTCCATCACCTCGAAATCGAAATTTGAGTTCGAGCTTAAAACCTGGAACCACCAAACCATCACCACCCACAACCTGTCAACGCCACGTTCTACAAGCTCTGGCCACTAGACGACTCGAGACTCCAGCCTCGACTTCGTCAACCCCACATCCACCATTACCCAAAACCCCGAGCAACTCGATGCTCGAACGAGGACGTGAGGCACGAGTTTCCTCTCCACTCGAAAACTAGGTTTAAAAACTTTAAACCTACGCCGCCGCCGCCGCTGTCTATCCAACACCGTGCCATTTTTTCAGGCTTCTCCGATCACTCCTCCACCTCTAGGAGGAAACTCGACACCTCCAATCGACGAGATCACCCACGGCAACCCCAAATGTACAATACGATCAAAACCAAACTGCTCTTTGATCTTTGCTCTAAAAATTTAGATTCTTACATTAGAAATCATGTTAAAGTATAAAGATTTCATTTACATACCTCAATTGGTAAATTGTAAGGTTTAAATTTTGACATATATAAGGATATGATCAATGTTCTTGATTTCCTGAGCTAAATACAAATTGGTTGGACTTGAAATAAATTTTAATCTTAAGTATATGATATAACAAACACTTCTTGTTTTAACTCTTAGTCCAGATGGTAAATAGAACGAGAGAGGAAGATTTTTGGAATCAAGGTCTGTTGTTTTTAAAAAAAACTAAGACAGAGAACAATGAAATCAACAGCTTGCACACATACTTCCAGTTTCCACAAATACAGATAATTATATATGCATAAAAACATATCATAGAGATACTTGTTCATATTAAACCTTTAAATGTTTAAAGAAAGAAATGTTACTCACTGGTTTTAAAAGAATAGAGCCTTCAATTTTCACAGGCTCGAAAATTTGCAGGTTGGAATCTCCTACTTCTTGAGTCTCTGATTTGTTAGGTTGCCTTGTTGATTGTAACATTCCTGAAATTTATCAAGTTTAATTTGGCAATTAAATTTATTTTGGAAAATAAATTGTGAAGTATTTAAAGATTTCTAGAATAAATAAATAATTTTTGATCATAAACAGAAATTTAATAAGAAATTTAAGTATAAGTAGCTTAAAAATATATATTGGATTTAGGAAAAATAAGATGTATATTTATATAAATGAGTTTCAAAATAGAAATTTGAGATTTATAAGATTTCAAAATAAAATGTATAAAAATAAATTAGAAATTAAAAACTTTAAAAAGTTGAACAAACAAAATAAAAAAAAAATGTATGTATGTAAATTGTGTTAATATAAATTTTAAATAAGTGTATAAACATGTTGAACAAAAATTTAATGTAAGTACATATACATGAGTTTATATTTCAAGTTGAGATTGAAAATTTAATTTTTATTTAAAATAGATGTTTTTAAAAGTAAGTAGCATTTAAAAAAAAAGTTATTAAGATGTAATATATATGTTAGTTAAATTCTTTCAACATTGAACATGTATGTATACATTCAAAAGAATAAAGATATACATTATTTTTAAAGTGTATAAGTTATAAATATAAAATTTATAAAATTCTTTTTGCTTCATAATATCAACATGTGAGGGTGGAGTAGAAGAATTAACAAGATCTAAAGCTTAAGATTGTTTTTAACAAGTGGCATAAAACATCATTTCCTTAATAAAATAATTAAATAAAAAATTGAGAAAAACTTTTCACTTCCCCATATGAAGTCAGATAATGTCTCAGCCAAATCTCTGAAAAAGTAAATAGTGAGAGAGAATTGAGTATCAAAGTTCAACTCCAAAGGAAACAACTTAGTTCAAACCAAAAGGAAAAAAAAATTCAAACTGCAAATCTGATCTGTTTGCAATGCAAGACTAAGCAAGTCTTCAAGTTTTCCAGCCTGAAAACAATTTTGAAGTAAGCAAGTATCAATCTAACATTCAACAGCCTTCGTAATTCAAAGTATAATCAAATCTAGATTGAAAAGCAAGATGAAAGCTCAGCAATCAAAAGGAATTTCCAGATTTTTCAAGTTCAAGAAGATCACAGGCTTTTTCTCTGATTTTATATAATATAAAACAAAATTGTAAGTAAGCTTGAATTTGAATTTGTTGCTGAGAAATTAAGTAAGCAAATCTATCAGAAGCTAAGCAAATTTATTTAACAAGTTGCAGGAAAACAAGATAAAGATCAAAGACTTAATCTATCTCTGGATTTCAATTGCAGAGAAGAAAAAAGAGAGAAGCTTTCTCTGTGAATAACAGTATTGCAAACCTGTAAGTAAATGAAATTGTTTGTATATAATAAATTAAGTACAACAAAGATTTAAACAATCATGTTTGATCAGTTAACAGAAGGAAATCCAAAGTTTTCAAAGCACTTGAACAAATCAAAAAAAAAAATGCAAAGCAATCAAAGAAAAGAAAAAATGTTCAGGCTCAAAAACTCTTCTCTGCCTTCCTTGTTCTCTGCTGCCAAATCCAAGTGAGCAAACTATATTTTAAAAGTCTTGAATCTTGGTTTAATCTTTGATCTGCATGTGTTATATGGAAGTGAATTATTTTTGGATGTATGTGTTTACATATGGGAGTGGTGCGCATGATCTTATATGGATATATATGGAGATCTGTTGGGTATAGCAGGGCTGCAAAATAAAAAGAAATTCAATATCTCATCCTATAATCAATATTAGATTTTGATTAACAAAAGAAAGATGATTGAAATTGTGCAACATCACTTTTAAAAATAACCTCTAGAATTTATATTAAGAATTTACCTCAGGAATTTATGATATCTAAATATAAATGTGAACAGAACTTTTAAACTTAAAAACTAGAATCTGTTATAGTTTGATGATACTTGAGAGAATTTTGTGGTGATATGTTTGCATGTGTTGTTTCTCTGAGTTCCCCTATCCATTGTTTCCAGGTTCCTGTTTTAATTTAAATTCCAAACTCTTGAGCTACTCTCTGTTTAAACTTAAGATATAAACAGAACTTGGTTGTTTCATCTTAAAAATTTCAGATTGAAATCATACTCAAGTTAAGATTAGTGAAGTGTCTCTGGCAATTGCCTAGGAGCAATATATATATATATATATATATATATATATATATATATATATATATATATATATATATAAATGTGTCAAAACCCAAGCTTTGAAATTTATAAATCCAGGATTTTAATTTGAACCATAAACCAGAAACATGATTTTCAAAACAAGAATCATAATTTTTAGTGAAGAGAAAAAGGGGTATTTCTGGTTTAACAAAAAAATGAGTTTGGGGAGTTTCCTGGTCATCTCTGTGATTTGGGGTGTCGTGGTTTGTTCTGAAGGTAGTAGGGTGATCTGTGAAGTTGGGAAAATATCAGATCATGGAGTTTTTCATTTTGGAGATGGAGATTGGGATTTAAAGTTTGGAACCCTAGTTTGTATGGGTTAAAGTTTTGGCTTTGGTTCTTCTTCCTCAGTTGATTGAGTTCAACAACAATTTGGGTAATGGAGGTTTGGGCTTGGACAAAGCTATGGCCGGAGCCTCTGGAGTCCTGGTGATCGGCACTGGGAGAACGAGGGTCGTTGACAGGTTTGGCTTGAGGAGGTTCAGTTGTTTATCAGGTTCGAGTTCATCATCTCGAATTCGACTTCGAGATTTGGGAAACGATCTGATGATCGCACTGGTGTGTATGGGTGAAGAGTGGTACGGGAGGATCACCGTTGGTGATCTGAGGCGATCAACGACACCATGCATGTGCACGGTGCACTGTTCCAGTAATGATGAATTGGGTGGTCTTGGGTTTACAGGTTGAACAGAACCTGTGATGTTTGTTTTAAAATTTAAACTGAAGTTTTTAGAATGGAAATCAAAGTTTGAACCAATCTTTAAAACTAAGTTTGAAATCTGACTTTAAGTAAGTTTAAACCTAAGTTTTGAAATGATTTAAGTGTTGAAATTTAAAATTTCTTGAACACACTTAAGTATTTAAAGTGGATTTGGCTAGAAAAAAAAACTGAAAGGTTTGAATTGTAAAGCAAAGTATTAAGCAAGTTTTAAAATATAAGTTTTAAAAACTGAAATGTGAACTTGAATCTCAGTTTTTTTTTTAAATAAAATAAAGTTTTAAATTTAAATTGTTTTAACTACTTAAAAAAAAAAAATGGTTAAGTGATTTGAAATTTAAAATGGAGTTAAATGTAAGTAAGTTTTAGAATGTAAGTAACCTGGAATCAAATTTTAAATTTGTATTCCAGTTTTAGAATAAACAGAAGTTTTTAAATTTAAAAATAATTTAAACAACTTTGAACGTCATAGTGTATTTTTAATTGATTTAAATTTAAAAATGAATTTGGTTTAAAATTCTTTCAAACCTCTTTTATAAAAATAAAAATTCTTTAACTTGTGGAATATATAGGGTTTGAATTGTTTTTAAAACTTTGTCTAAGTAAAATTTGTATCCATTTTAAATCTAAAATGAAATTTAAATTAAATTTGAAAGCAAATTATTTTTAAATTCTTTATTTAAGTAAGAGATGTTTTATCTTAAAAAAATAAATAAATAGAATTTAATGATTTGGATTCATTAAATTATTAAGTCAATTAATCAAGTAATTAATAAATAATTAAATGAAAATAGTAATTACTTAGTAAAAGTAATTAATAGAAGATAATTAAAGGTCAAGGATTGA
This sequence comes from Allium cepa, assembly GCA_030765085.1. Lineage (NCBI taxonomy): Eukaryota > Viridiplantae > Streptophyta > Magnoliopsida > Asparagales > Amaryllidaceae > Allium > Allium cepa. The sequence goes on along the minus strand of CM060943.1, from coordinate 389,330,470 downwards.
TTAATCAAATATTTGAGGTTAATTACTTTAAAGTAAAATTAATTAATGTGGTTAATTAATTAAGATAATAGAATCAAGGAAAATAGATTAAGGTTAATTAACTTAAAAGTGATTAAGAAAAATCATTATTAATTAAGGAGTAATTATTTTTTTGTAACTAATTAAGGAATAATAAATCTATTTATTAAGGACAATTAATTGTAACTAAGATTTAATTAATTACAGTTAAACGTTAATTAATTAAGATAATTAATTAAAGAAATGATTAATAAATGAAGATGGTTAAGACTTAATTAATTGTAGTAATGATAATTAATCATTGATTTAAAGATTACAAATAGAAGTAATTATATGGATAATAAATTTATAACCACACGGTTTATTCATCTTAATTAAAGATATTTGATTGTTATTGAATGCTATGTGATGGATTGATATATTTGATATGTGATGTGATGCTATATAATGTTTTGTGCTAAGCTGTTATATCTGTGATGTATATATTGTTATGCAAACCCTTGACCCGTAGAAAGACATTTGAATTTCGATGCGACAGGGAGTCGGATTCCATTTGGTTATCCGAAACCCACATCGAATTGTAATGATTGAATCTGTGATGATTGATGATGTTGCACTTCTATTGTGTAAAACCCCCCGACCACACTATACACACACAAATATGGGTTGCACGTGGAAATGGGTTAAGTCACCGATTTTGAAATTGTTTTAAAAATTGAATTTTTGAATCCAAAATAGTTTTGGAATTGGAATTGAAGCTTTTGAAAATGAATTTTCAAAAAAATAAAAGTTATTTTAAATAACTTGATTGAATCTGGGAATTTAAATGAACTGATTTAAATTTGAATTCAATATTTGAAATGGAATTCTAAAATTTGGGAACTAGGGGTTAAAAAGCTATTCAAGTTATAAATGGGTTTATATGGGTTTTTAAAACCATTTTAAAAGTGATGTTTTGGAATTTAAATTTAACCTAAGATTTCAACTTGTATATAACTGGATTTTTCTTGAACAAAAACTATTTGTTTTCAAATAACAACAGCTTTCACATAAGGAACGAACTTCCAATTGGTGTTAAAAGGATTTTAAGTCTAAAAGGGAAAATGGTTTTTCCTAGTTATGAATAAATCTTTGGAAACGGTTTGAAAGTATTAATTAAATCTTTAATTTAAAGGTTTAAATGAGTTAATCCAGTTGAAATGGAAATTGTTTTGGAAATCTATGAATGGATCTTTGTGAACTTTGTGAAATAAATCTTTTTGTTTAAAGATTTTAAAATGGTATTTGGTTAAACATTTGAAAGAAAGCTTTGGATTTTCAAGTTGTGACTTAACTGAAATCCCATATCCATATTTTTTTTTAATATTGCGCTCATTATTCGGTTTAGCCGGGAGAGGACCTTGTGTCATATAGCCCATTCCGAATAGTGATACGACGTTATGGATAGCATTTGAAGACCGGTGGTGAAGACCGGGTATTTGTGAGAACGATAGGATAACCTGTCGATTGACTCTGCACTGAGTTGCTCCGGTATAGAGTTTCCCTAAGTGACGGGAAGTCTGATCAGGATTGTGGATACCCGGATTGGCAAGGGCTTCTTCGGAAGTGCCTTCGGTTCTGTTCGAACCCGGAACAGACTTGTATGGTTGTATGTCTGACACTACACTTTGAGATATTAAACTGATTCCTATCAAATACATTTCTGCTTGGTGGCGGAGAATTTATTCTCTTAGCTTAACACCCTTCTCTAAGACGTACGAGCTCAGAGGTTATGTAGTTGATATTTATCAGTGATATAATCCCAAATTTGGTAGTGTGGCATGCTGAGTGCTGCTGTGTGTTGATGATCATTTGTTGATTATTTGTGATCAAAGCATGGCTTTTGTATAAAGCGTAGCTTTGTGGACGAGACTGCATCAGGACCTCACACCCCGAAAATGGTCGAAACAGGAAAGATGCGGCAAGGTTATGAGGGTCGCGCCCTTTAGGGTTTGTCATTCCCTTCTGGAAAAGGGTGGTATCATGGTATGGAGCCCAGATACTTACTCATGTGGATACTGCAGATCTATTACTTTGTGATTGCTTTGTGGTTGTTGGATTAGAGGTACCTCGGATAAAGGTCCCAAAGGACCGGGGGATGGCATGCTCGTGTAGTAGTTACCTAGTTACAGAGGTAACCCGATCTTGTGTTGGCAGAGATCTAACCGTAACGTTAGGTTCTCGGGACGTCCCGCCAGAGGCGGTCCCATGTGGCAGTAGGAAGTTCCTTAGCCTGACCATTTGTTGGAAATCCATTCTTCAAATACGAGCCTTGTACGGTTTTAGTTGTAGAACCTGACATTTAACATGGCAGCTATAGTAGGCATAGCATCATGCTACCTATGCTGGCTAGGATTTATATTATACTTTCGAAAGATTTTTTTCCACTATGCACTAGTAATAATATCAAAGAATTTTCTCGTAGTAAGCATATTTGACTATCATAAGGGGAAATCTCCCCCAAGTGTGCGATTGCATTGTGTGTGTGGCGGGAGGCCTTATGGTAGTTTCATTTTCTAAAGAGCATTGTGGATTTATTTTAAAATTCTCTTGTTGTCTGTTTTAAAAGACCAAATGTTTTTGTTTGCTCACACCAGTCCCATGACTGACCTGGAGTTTATTGTCCCTTTCCTAAACTCTGGGTGCCCACCATTTTCCCACACTGGCAGTCTAGAGTTGGGGTTTTCACATAATCAATAGTAGGTGTGGATTCAATAGCTTTCAGCCTAGGATTTGGCAATCCTTTGCGGATGAGACTTTCTTATCTTTGTGCATTGTGATTGGGAGTTCGAGCTATTGCTGGATTGGTGTTTTGAAGTCGGAGTTCTTTCTTGAAGACCATATTGGAGATTTTTATTCCGTTGTTAGTGTTGTCTATTTCTTTCCGCTGCTATTGTCTTGTATCATATCTCTGATGTATATTCATTGTATCATTCTATTGTATCAGATATTGTATCATGTTGTATATCAAATATATATTTTGTTTCTTCCGCTGTGTTGTACTTAATGTGTTATAAGCTCCGGCACGACTCGAATTTTCAACGTTTGAATCTGCGGCATTCAAGTACATTGGAGTATGGACGTCGATTTCCGAACGCTGGAATTTGGATCGTGACATTTTGGTATCAGAGCTGAGGGTTAAAACTTTAGCTGAGGAGTATAACACATTAAGTAACTCATTAGAGATAGGGTGAAGTATACCCTAGAATGAGTAATCCCTAAGATATCCGTTCGAATGCCTCAGTAAATTCTCTTACTATCCACTAATAGTAAGTATGAGTGCGAGAAGAGGACGAGATAGGGGACGGGGAAATACCAGTACAAATGGTCAATTACCTGCAATAGCGGAATAACTTTCTCTATCAATCTCCTTTGATTCGACCCTAAATTCTTTGATTGCTTCGTATCAGTTCCAGAAAGAAGTTTCGGTGCGATGGTGGCCTTACGAATCATTGTAGAAAATTCTTATTTCGTATCTTCATCGGATTCTTATCAGCTTTTCATTTTAACTCTAATGAATTTGTAATTTGAAATTGGAAATTTTAAACTAAGTAAATTGGTTAATAAGAATATAAGCTAAATTTGAATAGTATCAATAAAATGATATCGGTTAAAACCAAATTTGAAATTCTATTGTAATCTCTTGTGTATATCAAAGTCCAAAGAGAGACAAGTTATACATACTTTGGGGTATTCCGATCCGAATTTGGAATCCATATCTAGTGTTTGAGAATTATGGAAGATTAAATCCATCTATCAATCTATCTATTCTATGGGATCCGATATATTCTACGAACGATTAGTTATCCCTTCGAACTAATCAATGCCGTTGCATATTCGTAGACCGGTGGACCCGAATATTTTGTGTAATATTGTATGAGTTTGTTCTCATATTGTTGATATTCTGATTTGGGAAACCAAATGCAGAATAAATATCTCGATTCTCCATCTGATCAATTATTTATTTATCTATCATATTTTCTTTCTCGTCTTCCTTGCAATTTCGAGGACGAAATTCTTTTAAGGGGGGAAATCTGTAACATTCCTGAAATTTATCAAGTTTAATTTGGCAATTAAATTTATTTTGGAAAATAAATTGTGAAGTATTTAAAGATTTCTAGAATAAATAAATAATTTTTGACCATAAGCAGAAATTTAATAAGAAATTTAAGTATAAGTAGCTTAAAAATAAATATTGGATTTAGGAAAAATAAGATGTTTATTTATATAAATGAATTTCAATGCGACAACGATCCCGATTTTTGATTAAATTTAAATTGATAATTAGAATGAATTTTGGAGTAAAATTGTAGATTAATTTGAATTTTTAAAATTAAAATGGGATATTCGGACATTGATTTTAAAATTTAAATTGGATATTTAATATCTTATAAATAAAATGTAACATCCCAAAATTATCAATTAAAATAAATTTTATATATTTAAACTCTTGGAATTTAATTTGAGAATAAATTGAGAGAAATATCTTAAACAAATAAAATAAGTGAAAATAATATGTAAATAAATTCCAATCTTGTTTTGAGTTGAAAATATTGAAATAATAAATGTTTTAAAATGTTATTTAAATTTAAAATCTTATACATTGGTACTCTGCATATATGAGAAAATTGAATACATATTGGAAATTAATTTTAATTTTTTTAGGATATGTGTGAATATAACAAATGGACGTAAATGTTTGTATTTCAAGTTTAAATTTGAAATTGAAATTTTAAGTGTTTTGAAAATAAGTAGCATTTAAAATCATTGAGAGATAAAGTATACAATGGTCAAAACAACTTTTCTTTAAACTTTGTACACATGTATATATATATACACAAAAGAATAAAGATATACATTTATTTGTAAAATGTATAAGATATAGATATCAAATTTTCTTTTGCTTTGTAAACATCAAAGGCTAAACATACATTGCACATGGAAGGTAGAGTAGAATAATTGACAAAATCTTGATCATATGATGATTTCTTACAAATGGCATCAAAAATAATTAATTGAGTAAATTAATAAAATTAAAAATTACAAGAAACCTTTCCATTTACCAACATGCATTCATAAAACAACTCAGCAAATCTGAACAACAGTAAAAGATTTGAGGCATTTCAAATCTCAACATCCAAAAGAAAAAAAATGATGGGAAGGGGAAAATCAGAAGAAAAAAAAGGGGGAAACATGCAAGTTCAGGCAAGCAAAAAATTTCAAAACACCCTAAAAAAATCTGAAAACAAGCAAGGCTTCAACCTCAATCTTAAGCAAAGCAGGGAAAATTAAAACAAAAGGATCAAAACAAAAACCTGGAAATCAAACAACCAGATCAAATGTTCCAGATCTTTCAAAACAAAAGTATTTCCAGTTCAAGTATCAGGAAACAAATCAAGCTGTAACTTATGTTCCTTCTCTCAGGTAAATGTTAAACTTAAAAGTTTAATAGATTTGTGATTTCAAAATCAAGTTTTAACATAAAAACAAATTCAAAATAAAAACTGCAGATTTGTAAAGGGGGAGCTTTAGTTTTGGCCAGTGAGCAAGATTCTCTGGAAATAAATGAAGTTAAGTAAATTTCTTTTAAAAAGATTTGAATTTTATGTTGTTAGTCAGTAGTAAAATAAGGATATGATCAATAAATTTAATAAATTGCAGAAGAAATCAAGCTCAGAGATTTTATCTATCTCTAGTTTTCAAGTTGCAGAGAGGATAAAAAGGCTTCTCTGCTATATACAGTCAACTGTAAGTAAGTAAGTAGAATTTAATTTGTTGGGTTTGATGAATTAAATGAACAAATACAACAGTGATCAAACAAAAGTTTTTATTCACGAGTTCCAGACTCCAGCCTCAGGCAAGACTAATCAAAATCAAAATAAGGAAAAATTAAAAGCCTGCGAACTCAAAACAATCTTTCTTGTCCCTGTTCTTGTCTCTGCTGCAAATCAACATGTGAGCAAATCTCCTCCCTGAATTTGTTTATTTTTGTTTGTGAGCAAAGTTAACTTGTTATAGCTTGATGTTGTGATTGGTTCATGAAGTAATGTGGTTGCATCATGCATGAAGGATGATATTGCCTGTTTATAAAAATATATGTGTGTAAAATTGCATGCATCAATGGTTACAGGAATTTATATCTCTATTTAAAACAATTATAAGCAAAATCAGTACAAATAAACCCACATCTCTCTAAATATACGACTTTGGGCTTTGATTTTTGAAAGTGAAAGGTTTGTTTTACATAAATTAAGATGTAAAAATGGGTTCAAGCCTAATAGGTTGGGAATCTTCTGGAATCAAGAAAAAAAAGAGAAAGGTTGAAACTGTTTTTCTGTTTAATATTAAAAAGGAAAAAATTGTGAGCAAAACCCCCCTTACTCTGCTATACCCATGGATGTTTGGATTTGTATCTTATATATGATATGAATTGTGCTAGGTTGATGTGTGAATGTATTTGCATTCCTTTATAGAAATAATAATAATAACAACTGGGTGCATCTTAGTGCACAGGCAAGAAACATGCCTCTGTTTCATATTCTATAGATTTTAGAATCTGTTTACAAAATTCAATACCTCCCCATAAAAATCAATTTTAGGTTATGATTCGTGAAAGAAAAGTCTTTGTAACATTGTAAAGTTTTTCCTAAAAATATATATAGAGTAAAATATATGGTAAATAATTCAACAATGTACGATTTACAGGAAAAATACTCAAAATAGAAAATTCAAATCTTTTAATTCTCAATCCTGATCATTCCATCGGATTCGTCTTGCTAAATAGTGATTTTTAAAAGAAATTTCATGATTTTTAAATTTGGGAATGTGGCGTATTTGCGAGAGGAACAAATTTGGGTTTTTTGTTGTTTTCTGGTGATCAGGAGGATGATGGTCGTTGTGATCGAGTTGGAAGGTGGCTGGAGGATAGGGGTTCGTGAGAAAAATATTCGCGAGTTTTTTTATTCACCGTGGAGGATGAACAACGTCGAACTAGGGTTCGATGTTGGGTCTGGGACGAGGGGTTTTCCAAGGCTATTGCGACGTTGATGGTTGACCGGAATCGACCGGAGGGGCGATGATCAAAACGTGGCCGTATGGTGCGTCTTTGAGTGAAATGACGTGGGTTTTGGTGGGCTGGTTCGTCGTTGGCGAAGCATTTTAGTTGGTCAGGTTGAGTGTCTGGATGATCGAACCACTCGTTTTCGATCTTTGGGGTTTGTTTGAAGATAAGGTGGTCGGAGTCGAAGGAGATGGTTGTGGTCGACTTGTCGGTGGTGGTCGTGATGAACGGAGCATCGCCGTGCGACTGTGCACGTACACGTGTACGCTTTGATGTTGCTGTGTGATGATGGTTTGGGGAAGAAGCAAACGTACGCAGGGAATTCGAATTTTTGCTCGGGGAAAAACACGAGTTGTCTCGGGTCATTGCTCGAGTGAATTTTGTTATACTAGGAAACAGTTAGAAAAAAAAACATAAGTTTGTGGAAGTTTTTTTTACTCGGGTTGATTTTCAGAAAACTCGAAGAAAGAGGGGAAATTTCTCGTGTAAGACCCGAAGTGGCTCGGGCTTGTTGAAGTGAAACATGTTTCCAGGTCTTTAATTTTTTTTTTTGAAAGTAAAAATTTGTGCCAGGTTTAAGTTATAAAATTTATACCAAAGGTTAAAAACTAAATAGAGAACGAGACCTGGTTTTGGAAACCAAAGTATCAAAATAAGTTTGTAAAATTAAAAAATAAAAGCAAAAGGTATTAATAAATTTCTTAAGGTAGTTAATTAAAAGTTTATTTACTTAATTATTTAAAGGATAATAAATTATGTGTGATTTGTTAATGAAGGTAGTTAATTAAGGATGATTGATCAAAAAAAAAACAAAACAAAACAAAACAAAAAAACTAAATTAATATTGGGGATTTACTAATTAAAGTAATTAATTAAAATATTAAAGTAATTAATCAAGTAATTAATGAGTGATCTATATAAAAATAGTGATTACTTAGTGGAAGTAATTAAGGGAAGGTAATTAAAGATTTAAGATTGATCAATCAATATTAAGAGTTAATTACTTTAAAGAATGATTAATTAATGTGGTTAATTAATTAAGGTAATCAAATTAAGAATAATTAATTAAAGGTTAATTAACTAAAAGTGATTAAGAAATTATTATTAATTAAGGAGTAACTAATTTTTTGTAATTAATTAAGGAATGATAAATCTATAAATTAATCAATTAAGGACAATTAACTGTAGTTAAGATTTAATCAATAATTAAAGGTTTATTAATTAAAGTAATTAATTTAGGAATAAGTAATTAAGATTTAATAGATACAATTAAGGTTAATTAATTAAGATAATTAATTAAAGAATGATAAATTATGAAGGTGATTAAAACTTAATCAATTGTAGTTAATAATAATTAATCATTGGTTTAAAATTTCTGATGAAAGTAATTATGTAGGTAATAAATTTAACCCCCCCCCCCCAATTATTCATCTTAATTGTAGATGTTTGATTGCTGTTGAATGCTTTGTGATGGGGTGATATATTTGATATGTGATGTGATGCTATGTGATGCTTTGTACTGAGCTGCTAAATTTAGGATGAAAATACTGTCGTATGAATATTAAAACCCCTTGACCCGTAAAACGACATTTGAATTTCGATGCGACAGGGAGTCAGATTCCAATTGATTATCCGAAACCCACATCGAATCGTAATGGTGAATCTTTGTGATTGATAAATTTATTTTATCTATGAATCTGTGAATAAAGATAAGCGTTATGGGTTATACCGCTTATCGATATGATTAAATCTGTGATGATTGATGTTGTGCACTATTGTGTAAAACCCCTGGACCACACTCGTACACACACAAATATGGATTGCACGTGGAAATGGGTTAAGTCACAGGTTTTTGAAATAGTTTTTAAAAATTGAATTTTTGAATCCAAAATAGTTTTGGAATTAGAATCGAAAGCTTTTGAAAATGAATTTCAAAAATAAAAGTTATTTTGAATAACTTGATTGAGTTTTGAAATTTAAATAATTTGATTTAAATTTGAATTCAATATTTGAAATTGAATTCTATGATTTGGAACTAAGGTTTAAAAAGGGTATTCAACATTTAATTGGGTTTATATGAGTTTTTAAACCATTTTAAAAAGTGTTGTTTTGGGACTTTAAATTTAACCCAAGGTTTTAACTTGTATGAATATAATTGGATTTTTCTGAAACGAAAACTGTCGTTTTCAAATAATAAAAGCTTTTACATAAGAAGTAAATGTCCAATTTGTGTTAAAAGGATTTCAAGTATAAAATGGAAAATAGTTTTTCCTAGTTATGAATAAATCTTTGGGAACGGTTTGAAACCTAAAAATTAAGTCTTTAATTTAAAGATTTAATGAGTTAATCCATTGGAAATGGAAATTTGTTTTGGAAATCTATAAATGGACCTTTGTGAAACTGGGTGAAACTTTGTGAAATAAATCTTTTTGTTTAAAGATTTAAAAATGGTAATTTGTTTAACCATTTGAAAGAAAAGCTTTGGATTTTTAAGTTGTGACTTAACCGAAATCCCATATCCATATGTTTTTAAATATGGCGCTTACTATTCGGTTTAGCCGGGAGAGGACCTTGTGTCATATAACCCATTCCGAAAAGTGATACGACGTTATGGATTGCAATTGAAGACCGGTGGTGAAGACCGGGTATTTGTGAGAATGATAGGATAACCTATCGATTGTCTCTGCACCGAGTAGCTACGGTATAGAGATTACCTTAGTGATGGGAAGTCCGATCGGGATTGTGGATACCCGGATTTGCAAGGGCTTCTTCGGAAGTGCCTTCGGTTCTGTTCGAACCCGGAACAGACTTGTATGGTTGTATGTCCGACATTACACTTTGAGATATTAAACTGATCTCTATCAAATACATTTCTGCTTGGTGGCGGAGAATTTATTCTCTTAGCTTAACACCCTTCTCTGAGACGTACGAGCTCAGAGGTTATGTAGTTGATATTTATCAGTGATATATTCCCAATTTGGTAATGTGGCATGCTGAGTGCTGTTGTGTGATGATCATCGGTTGATCATTTGTGATATGATCATTTGTTTGATCATTTATCTTTGTGATCATTGCTTTGGTCATCTGTTGACCCAAAGCATGGCTTTGTGCCAAAGCGTAGCTTTGTGGACGAGACTGCATCAGGACCTCACACCCCGGAAATGGTCGAAACAGGAAAGATGCGACAAGGTTATGAGGGTCGCTCCCTTTAGGGTGTGTCATTCCCTTCTGGTAAAGGGTGGTATCATGGTATGGAGCCTAGATATTTACTCATGTGGTTGCTCCAATCTCATTTACTGTGTGGTTGTTGCTTTGAGGCGCCTCGGATAAAGGTCCCAAAGGACCGGGGGATGGCATATTCGTGTAGTAGTTACCTAGTTACAGAGGTAACCTGGCCTTGTGTTGGCAGACATCTAACGGTAACGTTAGTTCTCGGGACGTCCCGCCAGAGGCGATCCCATAGACAGTAGGAAGTTCCTTAGCCTGACCATTTGTTGGAAATCCAATCAAAACAATACGCGCCCTGTACGGTTTTAGTTGTATAACCTGCCATGGAATGTGGTGGTAACCTGCTATTGAACATGGTAGCTATAGTAGGCATACGACGAAATGTCGTATGCTGGCTAGGATTTATATTATACTTTCGAAATGGTTTTCCACACTTTGCACTTATAGTAATAATATCAAAGAAATTTTCTCGTATTAAGCATATTTGACTATCATAAGGAGAAATCTCCTCCAAGTCTGCGTTTGCATTGTGTGTGTGGCGGGAGGCCTTATGGTAGTTTCATTTTCTAAAAAAGCATTGCGGATTTCAAATTTAAATTCTGTTGTTTGTTTTAAAAAGACCAAATGTTTTTGTTTGCTCATACCAGTCCCATGACGACCTGGAGTTTATTGTTCCTTTCCTAAACTCTGGGTGCCCACTATTTTTCACACGGGCAGTTTAGAGTTGGGTTTTCAGATAATCCTGCAATAGGTATAGATTCGTTAGCCTTCGAAACTCTTTGGATTTGTGGATCGCGTTTGCTACACTTCAGCACCACACCAGTCTTGCTCATCTAGGTGGACCGTGATGGGGGTTCGAGCTAGCCTTGGTGTTTTGAAGATGGAGTCCTTGGAGTTTGGCATTTGAAGACGTTATCTTTCCGCTGCTATTCTTTGTATCTCTGATAGTGTTGATTTCTGTTGCATCTTTCTATTGTAACATTCTGTTGTACTTACTATATCATCTAAGAGTTCACACGGCAACAAAGATTGGAAGGAAACAAAAGTTTGCTCACAAACATTTCAATGTATCAACAAAATTAGGTTTTAAAGAGAAAGTTGCTCACAGGATTGTGAAGGCAGAGAGCAAGGAAGAAGTAGAGACGTGTTTTTGACAGTTCCAAAGAATGAAAGCCTGAATCTCTCTTTTCTTTTACCTACTAAAAAGTAATAAATTGATAACTTAAAGTTTGAACAGAGAAGTGTTTGAACAGAGAAGGGTTGGTCATGAATTATGTTTCTGTAGACAAGATGGAGTTTGTTTAAGCTTGTACTATGATTTTTTTTATAGTAATTTATCAAAGTAAGGTTTGAAAGATGTTTTTATTTTCTAGAAAACTGTTGAAAACACAGTTACAAGATCTAAATTCCTCTCCCTCATGTCCTGTGAAGTTGGTTTGTAACAAGTTGGAGTCTGTGTTTAAGCTTGCACCATATTTTAATAAAAAAACTTATTAAGTTTGAAATTGACCAAGTTTCAGTAATTACCTTAAAACACAAATTTGAGGTTCTTTTAGAAACTGTTTGTGATAAACACAGTGAGCAAACCTTTCAACCTTCAATTTACTTTATGATGCTTGTGAGCAAACCTTACCTTGATCTGATTTATGTTTTGATGCATGCTTAAAGTAAGGTTATGGATTTGCTTGAATGTGAGTAAACCCCATGCCTTCTTCATTTTTTTTCCTTGTGTTAAAATGCCTGCATGAATGTGAATTGTTTTGGCTTGTGAATGATTGCTATGCTTGAGTTTTCTTTTCCTGTAAATGTTGATTTTTGTTCTTCTGTTACCTGTAACACTCTGGGTTACAGTGTAAACCATGCCAGGTTCTGAATGGTAACCTATGGTGTGGGCATACAATGTGTTTTTCAGTAACTAATCAAAGTAAAACTATGTGTCATTGTTTACTGGCTCCTCTGTCTTCAATCTACTGTGAGCAAACCTTCTTTTAAACCAGCCTTCTTTGTTTCTGTGGATTATCTTGATATGATTGCTTGTTGATATTGATAAATGCTTGCCTGCCTATATGTTTTTTGCGTATACAGGTACGGATATCTCTGTTTATACATAACTGGGATTGAATAAAACCTGTTCTAAAATTTAAAACATCCCAACAAAAACACTGCATGCTTTGATTACTGAATGAACTGCTGGAAAATGTTTACATGAGAGTAACATTACTTATAAAAATGGAACTTAGTGCATATGCTTGTATATACATATATAAGAAAAAAAGAGATAGATCCTGTTCTTAATAACAAATTTCTAAATTTAAGTCCTAAATTTAAGTTCTCTTTGTAAACTCAATGTTAGACATAAATCTTTGAAGTAGAAATGTTTAGAACAACATAAACTATTTTTTGAAAAATACTGTTAAGTACAAAATATAGATGGGTTTACTGAAAGGAAGGAAACCACAGTAAGACTTCAAGGTACGAAAATATTCGACTTAAATGGTTTATTGATTCAATTATAGAATCTGTTTTGTAATCAAAATTGATGAATTTTAAAAATCTCCAATATGGTCTTCAAGAAAGAACTCCGACTTCAAAACACCAATCCAGCAATAGCTCGAACTCCCAATCACAATGCACAAAGATAAGCAAGTCTCGTCCGCAAAGGATTGCCAAATCCTAGGCTGAAAGCTATTGAATCTACACCTACTATTGATTATCTGAAAACCCCAACTCTAGACTGCCCGTGTGGGAAAATAGTGGGCACCCAGAGTTTAGGAAAGGGACAATAAACTCCAGGTCGGTCATGGAACTGGTGTGAGCAAACAAAAACATTTGGTCTTTTAAAACAGACAACAAGAGAATTTTAAAATAAATCCGCAATGCTCTTTAGAAAATGAAACTACCATAAGGCCTCCCGCCACACACACAATGCAATCGCACACTTGGGGGATATTTCCCCTTATGATAGTCAAATATGCTTACTACGAGAAAATTCTTTGATATTATTACTAGTGCATAGTGGAAAAAAACTTTTGAAAGTTAATATAAATCCTAGCCAGCATAGGTACCATGATGATATGCCTACTATAGCTGCCATGTTAAATGGCAGGTTCTACAACTAAAACCGTACAAGGCTCGTATTTGAAGAATGGATTTCCAACAAATGGTCAGGGTAAGGAACTTCCTACTGCCACATGGGATCGCCTCTAGCGGGACGTCCCGAGAACCTAACGTTACGGTTAGATCTCTGCCAACACAAGGCCGGGTTACCTCTGTAACTAGGTAACTACTACACGAGCGTGCCATCCCCCGGTCCTTTGGGACCTTTATCCGAGGTACCTCTAATCCAACAACCACAAAGCAATCACAAAGTAATAGATCCGCAGTATCCACATGAGTAAGTATCTGGGCTCCATACCATGATACCACCCTTTTCCAGAAGGGAATGACAAACCCTAAAGGGCGCGACCCTCATAACCTTGCCGCATCTTTCCTGTTTCGACCATTTTCGAGGTGTGAGGTCCTGATGCAGTCTCGTCCACAAAGCTACGCTTTATACAAAAGCCATGCTTTGATAACAAATGATCAACAAATGATTATCAACACACAACAGCACTCAGCACGCCACACTACCAAATTTGGGAGTATATCACTGATAAATATCGACTACATAACCTCTGAGCTCGTACGTCTCAGAGAAGGGTGTTAAGCTAAGAGAATAAATTCTCCGCCACCAAGCAGAAATGTATTTGATAGGAATCAGTTTAATATCTCAAAGTGTAGTGTTAGACATACAACCATACAAGTCTGTTCCGGGTTCGAACAGAACCGAAGGCACTTCCGAAGAAGCCCTTGCCAAACCGGGTATCCACAATCCTGATCGGAATTCCCGTCACTTAGGGAAACTCTATACCGGAGCAACTCAGTGCGGAGTCAATCGACAGGTTATCCTATCGTTCTCACAAATACCCGGTCTTCACCACCGGTCTTCAAATGCTATCCATAACGTCGTATCACTATTCGGAATGGGCTATATGACACAAGGTCCTCTCCCGGCTAAACCGAATAATGAGCGCAATATTAAAAAAAAATATGGATATGGGATTTCAGTTAAGTCACAACTTGAAAATCCAAAGCTTTCTTTCAAATGTTTAACCAAAACACCATTTTAAAATCTTTAAACAAAAAGATTTATTTCACAAAGTTCACAAAGATCCATTCATAGATTTCCAAAACAATTTCCATTTCAATTGGATTAACTCATTTAAACCTTTAAATTAAAGATTTAATTAATATCTTTCAAACCATTTCCAAAGATTTATTCATAACTAGGAAAAACCATTTTTCATTTTAGACTTAAAATCCTTTTAACACCAATTGGAAGTTCATTCCTTATGTGAAAGCTGTTGTTATTTGAAAACAAATAGTTTTCGTTCCTGAAAAATCCAATTATATACAAGTTGAAATCTTAGGTTAAATTTAAATTCCAAAACATCACTTTTGAAATGGTTTTAAAAACCCATATAAACCCATTTATAACTTGAATAGCTTTTTAACCCCTAGTTCCCAAATTTTAGAATTCCATTTCAAATATTGAATTCAAATTTAAATCAATTCATTTAAATTCCCAGATTCAATCAAGTTATTTAAAATAAATTTTATTTTTTTGAAAACTCATTTTCAAAAGCTTCAATTCCAATTCCAAAACTATTTTGGATTCAAAAATTCAATTTTTAAAACAATTTCAAAATCGGTGACTTAACCCATTTCCACGTGCAACTCATATTTGTGTGTGTATAGTGTGGTCGGGGGGTTTTACACAATAGAAGTGCAACATCATCAATCATCACAGATTCAATCATTACAATTCGATGTGGGTTTCGGATAACCAAATGGAATCCGACTCCCTGTCGCATCGAAATTCAAATGTCGTTCTACGGGTCAAGGGTTTGCATAACAATATATACATCACAGATATAACAGCTTAGCACAAAACATTATATAGCATCACATCACATATCAAATATATCAATCCATCACATATCATTCAATAACAATCAAATATCTTTAATTAAGACGAATAAACCGTGTGGTTATAAATTTATTATCCATATAATTACTTCTATTTGTAATCTTTAAATCAATGATTAATTATCATTACTACAATTAATTAAGTCTTAACCATCTTCATTTATTAATCATTTCTTTAATTAATTATCTTAATTAATTAACCTTTAACTGTAATTAATTAAATCTTAATTACAATTAATTGTCCTTAATAAATAGATTTATTATTCCTTAATTAGTTACAAAAAAATAATTACTCCTTAATTAATAATGATTTTTCTTAATCACTTTTAAGTTAATTAAACTTAATCTATTTTCCTTGATTCTATTATCTTAATTAATTAACCACATTAATTAATTTTACTTTAAAGTAATTAACCTCAAATATTTGATTAATCAATCCTTGACCTTTAATTATCTTCTCTTAATTACTTTTACTAAGTAATTACTATTTTCATTTAATTATTTATTAATTACTTGATTAATTGATTTAATAATTTAATGAATCCAAATCATTAAATATTATTTATTTATTTTTTTAAGATAAAACATCTCTTACTTAAATAAAGAATTTAAAAATAATTTGCTTTCAAATTTAATTTAAATTTTATTTTAGATTTAAAATGGATACAAATTTTACTTAGACAAAGTTTTAAAAACAATTCAAACCCTATCTATTCCACTAGTTAAAGAATATTTATTTTTATAAAAGAGGTTTGAAAGAATTTTAAACCAAATTCATTTTTAAATTTAAATCAATTAAAAATACACTATGACGTTCAAAGTTGTTTAAATTATTTTTAAATTTAAAAACTTCTGTTTATTCTAAAACTGGAATACAAATTTAAAATTTGATTCCAGGTTACTTACATTCTAAAACTTACTTACATTTAACTCCATTTTAAATTTCAAATCACTTAACCATTTTATTTTTTAAGTAGTTAAAACAATTTAAATTTAAAACCTTATTTTATTTAAAAAAAAAAACTGAGATTCAAGTTCACATTTCAGTTTTTAAAACTTATATTTTAAAACTTGCTTAATACTTTGCTTTACAATTCAAACCTTTCAGTTTTTTTCTTCTAGCCAAATCCACTTTAAATACTTAAGTGTGTTCAAGAAAGTTTAAATTTCAACACTTAAATCATTTCAAAACTTAGGTTTAAACTTACTTAAAGTCAGATTTCAAACTTAGTTTTAAAGATTGGTTCAAACTTTGATTTCCATTCTAAAAACTTCAGTTTAAATTTTAAAACAAACATCACAGGTTCTGTTCAACCTGTAAACCCAAGACTACCCAATTCATCATCACTGGAACAGTGCACCGTGCACATGCACGGTGCCGTTGATCGCCTCAGATCACCAACGGTGATCCTCCCGTACCACTCTTCACCCATACACTCCAGTGCGATCATCGGATCGTTTCCCAAATCTCGAAGTCGAATTCGAGATGATGAACTCGAACCTGATAAATAACTGAACCTCCTCAAGCCAAACCTGTCAACGACCCTCGTTCTCCCACTGCCGATCACCTAGACTCCAGAGGCTCCGGCCATAGCTTTATCCAAGACCAAACCTCCATTACCCAAATTGTTGTTGAACTCGATCAACTGAGGAAGAAGAACCAAAGCCAAAACTTTAACCCATACAAACTAGGGTTCCAAACTTTAAATCCCAATCTCCATCTCCAAAATGAAAAACTCCATGATCTGATAATTTTCCCAGCTTCAAAGATCAACCTACTACCTTCAAAACAAACCACGACACCCCAAATCACAGAGATGACCAGGAAACTCCCCAAACTCATTTTTTTTTAAACCAGAAATACCCCTTTTTCTCTTCACTAAAAATTATGATTCTTGTTTTAAAAATCATGTTTCTGGTTTATGGTTCAAATTAAAATCCTGGATTTATAAATTTCAAAGCTTGGGTTTTGACACATTTATATATATATATATATATATATATATATATATATATTTGCTCCCAGGCAATTGCCAGAGACACTTCACTAATCTTAACTTGAGTATGATTTCAATCTGAAAATTTTAAGATGAAACAACCAAGTTCTGTTTATATCTTAAGTTTAAACAGAGAGTAGTTCAAGAGTTTGGAATTTAAATTAAAACAGGAACCTGGAAACAATGGATAAGGGAACTCAGAGAAACAACACATGCAAACATATCACTACAAAATTCTCTCAAGTATCATCAAACTATAACAGATTCTAGTTTTTAAGTTTAAAAGTTCTGTTCACATTTATATTTAGATATCATAAATTCCTGAGGTAAATTCTTAATATAAATTCTAGAGGTTATTTTTAAAAGTGATGTTGCACAATTTCAATCATCTTTCTTTTGTTAATCAAAATCTAATATTGATTATAGGATGAGATATTGAATTTCTTTTTATTTTGCAGCCCTGCTATACCCAACGGAGCTCCATATATATCCATATAAGATCATGCACACCACTCCCATATGTAAACACATACATCCAAAAATAATTCACTTCCATATAACACATGCAGATCAAAGATTAAACCAAGATTCAAGACTTTTAAAATATAGTTTGCTCACTTGGATTTGGCAGCAGAGAACAAGGAAGGCAGAGAAGAGTTTTTGAGCCTGAACATTTTTTTTTCTTTTCTTTGATTGCTTTGCATTTTATTTTTTTGATTTGTTCAAGTGCTTTGAAAACTTTGGACTTCCTTCTGTTAACTGATCAAACATGATTGTTTAAATCTTTGTTGTACTTAATTTATTATATACAAATAATTTCATTTACTTACAGGTTTGCAATACTGTTATTCACAGAGAAAGCTTCTCTATTTTTTCTTCTCTGCAGTTGAAATCCAGAGATGGATTAAGTCTTTGATCTTTATCTTGTTTTCCTGCAACTTGTTAAATAAATTTGCTTAGCTTCTGATAGATTTGCTTACTTAATTTCTCAGCAACGAATTCAAATTCAAGCTTACTTACAGTTTTGTTTTATATTATATAAATTCAGAGAAAAAGCCTGTGATCTTCTTGAACTTGAAAAATCTGGAAATTCCTTTTGATTGCTGAGCCTTGATCTTGCTTTTCAATCTAGATTTGATTATACTTTGAATTACGAAGGCTCTTGAATGTTAGATTGATACTTGCTTACTTCAAAATTGTTTTCAGGCTGGAAAACTTGAAGACTTGCTTAATCTTGCATTGCAAACAGATCAGATTTGCAGTTTGAATTTTTTTTTGTTTTGTTTGTTCAACTTTTTAAATTTTTTAATTTCTAATTTATTTTTAATACATTTTATTTTGAAATCTTATAAATCTCAAATTTCTATTTTGAAATTCATTTATATAAATATACATCTTATTTTTCCTAAATCCAATATTTATTTTTAAGCTACTTATACTTAAATTTCTGTTTATGGTCAAAAATTATTTATTTATTCTAGAAATCTTTAAATACTTCACAATTTATTTTCCAAAATAAATTTAATTGCCAAATTAAACTTGATAAATTTCAGGAATGTTACAGATTTCCCCCCTTAAAAGAATTTCGTCCTCGAAATTGCAAGGAAGACGAGAAAGAAAAGATGATAGATAAAGAAATAATTGATCAGATCAGAATCGAGATATTTATTCTGCATTTGGTTTCCCAAATCAGAATATCAACAATATGAGAACAAACTCATACAATGTTACACAAAATATTCGGGTCCACCGGTCTACGAATATGCAACGGCATTGATTAGTTCGAAGGGATAACTAATCGTTCGTAGAATATATCGGATCCCATAGAATAGATAGATTGATAGATGGATTTAATCTTCCATAATTCTCAAACACTAGATATGGATTCAAAATTCGGATCGGAATACCCCAAAGTATGTATAACTTGTCTCTCTTTGGACTTTGATATACACAAGAGATTACAATAGAATTTCAAATTTGGTTTTAACCGATATCATTTTATTGATACTATTCAAATTTAGCTTATATTCTTATTAACCAATTTACTTAGTTTAAAATTTCCAATTTCAAACTACAAATTTATTAGAGTTAAAATGAAAAGCTGATAAGAATCCGATGAAGATACGAAATAAGAATTTTCTACAATGATTCGTAAGGCCACCATCGCACCGAAACTACTTTCTGGAGCTGATACGAAGCAATCAAAGAATTTAGGGTCGAATCAAAGGAGATTGATAGAGAAAGTTATTCTGCTATTGCAGGTAATTGACCATTTGTACTGGTATTTCCCCGTCCCCTATCTCGTCCTCTTCTCGCACTCATACTTACTATTAGGGGATAGTAAGAGAATTTACTGAGGCATTCGAACGGATATCTTAGGGATTACTCATTCTAGGGTATACTTCACCCTATCTCTAATGAGTTACTTAATGTGTTATACTCCTGAGCTAAAGTTTTAACCCTCAGCTCTGATACCAAAATGTCACGATCCAAATTCCAACGTTCGAAAATGACATCCATACTCCAATGTACTTGAATGCCGCAGATTCAAACGTTGAAAATTCAAGTCGTGCCGGAGCTTATAACACATTAAGTACAGCACAGCGGAAGAAACAGAATATATATTTGATATACAACATGATACAATATCTGATACAACAGAATGATACAATGAACATACATCAGAGATATTATACAAGACAATAGCAGCGGAAAGAAAAAGACAACACTAACAACGGAATAAAAATCTCCAATATGGTCTTCAAGAAAGAACTCCGACTTCAAAACACCAATCCAGCAATAGCTCGAACTCCCAATCACAATGCACAAAGATAAGCAAGTCTCGTCCGCAAAGGATTGCCAAATCCTAGGCTGAAAGCTATTGAATCTACATCTACTATTGATTATCTGAAAACCCCAACTCTAGACTGCCCGTGTGGGAAAATAGTGGGCTCCCAGAGTTTAGGAAAGGGACAATAAACTCCATGTCAGTCATGGGACTGGTGTGAGCAAACAAAAACATTTGGTCTTTTAAAACAGACAACAAGAGAATTTTAAAATAAATCTGCAATGCTCTTTAGAAAATGAAACTACCATAAGGCCTCCCGCCACACACACAATACAATCGCACACTTGGGGGAGATTTCCCCTAATGATAGTCGAATATGCTTACTACGAGAAAATTCTTTGATATTATTACTAGTGCATAGTGGAAAAAAAATCTTTCGAAAGTGTAATATAAATCCTAGCCAGCATAGGTACCATGATGCTATGCCTACTATAGCTACCATGTTAAATGGCAGGTTCTACAACTAAAACCGTACAAGGCTCGTATTTGAAGAATGGATTTCCAACAAATGGTCAGGCTAAGGAACTTCCTACTGCCACATGGGATCACCTCTGGCGGGACGTCCCGAGAACCTAACGTTACGGTTAGATCTCTGCCAACACAAGGCCGAGTTACCTCTGTAACTAGGTAACTACTACACGAGCGTGCCATCCCCCGGTCCTTTGGGACCTTTATCCGAGGTACCTCTAATCCAACAACCACAAAGCAATCACAAAGTAATAGATCTGCAATATCCACATGAGTAAGTATCTGGGCTCCATACCATGATACCACCCTTTTCCCGAAGGGAATGACAAACCCTAAAGGGCGCGACCCTCATAACCTTGCCGCATCTTTCCTGTTTCGACCATTTTCCGGGTGTGAGGTCCTGATGCAGTCTCGTCCACAAAGCTACGCTTTATACAAAAGCCATGCTTTGATCACAAATGATCAACAAATGATCATCAACACACAGCAGCACTCAGCATGCCACACTACCAAATTTGGGAGTATATCACTGATAAATATCAACTACATAACCTCTGAGCTCGTACGTCTCAGAGAAGGGTGTTAAGCTAAGAGAATAAATTCTCCGCCACCAAGCAGAAATGTATATGATAGGAATCAGTTTAATATCTCAAAGTGTAGTGTCAGACATACAACCATACAAGTCTGTTCCGGGTTCGAACAGAACCGAAGGCACTTACAAAGAAGCCCTTGCCAATCCGGGTATCCACAATCCTGATCGGACTTCCCGTCACTTAGGGAAACTCTATACCGGAGCAACTCAGTGCGGAGTCAATCGACAGGTTATCCTATCGTTCTCACAAATACCCGGTCTTCACCACCGGTCTTCAAATGCTATCCATAACGTCGTATCACTATTCAGAATGGGCTATATGACACAAGGTCCTCTCCCGGCTAAACCGAATAATGAGCGCAATATTAAAAAAAAAATGGATATGGGATTTCAGTTAATTCACAACTTGAAAATCCAAAGCTTTCTTTCAAATGTTTAACCAAATCTCCATCTTGTCTACAGAAACATAGTTTCACTACCTAGTTCAAGCATACACTTCATTCGTGTGCAGCTCAAACACAAACTTCAACTTGTTACAATTTATTTCAGAAAGACTGAGTAGAGAAAAGATTGGGATTTTAACCGTGGTTTTTTTTCTTTTACTGTAAAACTGAAAGCTAAGGAACAGTGAAGGGAAAGGTGATTAAGAAAAATCATTATTAATTAAGGAGTAATTATTTTTTTGTAACTAATTAAGGAATAATAAATCTATTTATTAAGGACAATTAATTGTAACTAAGATTTAATTAATTACAGTTAAAGGTTAATTAATTGAGATAATTAATTAAAGAAATGATTAATAAATGAAGATGGTTAAGACTTAATTAATTGTAGTAATGATAATTAATCATTGATTTAAAGATTACAAATAGAAGTAATTATATGGATAATAAATTTATAACCACACGGTTTATTCATCTTAATTAAAGATATTTGATTGTTATTGAATGCTATGTGATGGATTGATATATTTGATATGTGATGTGATGCTATTTAATGTTTTGTGCTAAGCTGTTATATCTGTGATGTATATATTGTTATGCAAAACCTTGACCCGTAGAACGACATTTGAATTTCGATGCGACAGGGAGTCGGATTCCATTTGGTTATCCGAAACCCACATCGAATTATAATGATTGAATCTTTGACGATTGATGATGTTGCACTTCTATTGTGTAAAACCCCCCGACCACACTATACACACACAAATATGAGTTGCACGTGGAAATGGGTTAAGTCACCGATTTTGAAATTGTTTTAAAAATTGAATTTTTGAATCCAAAATAGTTTTGGAATTTCCAAATGTGACGGCCCTAACTCGACCTTCGAAAATCGGCACCGAATACGACACTCGTATTCAAATGCCGCAGATCCAAACGTCGAACCTGGTTCGCCGGAGCTTATAACACCATTAAGTAAAACAACACAGCAGAAGAAAACGAATAATACATATCAATATACAACATTGATACAATATCTGATCCAATATGATACAAGATAACAGATGACACAATAGATATCATTATACATCAGAGATATGATACAAGATAACAACAGCGGAAAGAAAAGATAACACTAGCAGCGGAACAAAACTCCAATATGGTCTTCAAGAATGAACTCAGCATCGATAATCTCCATCTCCAAGGTACCAATCCAGAAATAGTTCGAACTCCCAATAATGATGCACAAAGATAAGCAAGTACAGTCGTGATCCAAAGAATGAACTAACTCCAGATAATCTACTAGACCTGACTATCTGAAAAGCCCAACTCTAGACTGCCCGTGTGGAAAAATAGTGGGCACCCAGAGTTTAGGAAAGGAACAATAAATGGCAACCGGTAGGCTTTGCAACCATCCCAGACTCACCGTGGCATAACAATGGTACCCCAGACCTTGCTTTTACGGCCAGCCTTTCGACTGTCTCGGCTTACGCCTAACCAACCCCTATTCACTAAGAGAGGACATGTAGGGGTAAGAGTCTCCTGTTCGCCACCAAACCGCGAAGCGAGAACCCCCTATCACATTCACTAAGAGAGCAAGACTGGTGTGAGCAAACAAAAACATTTGTTCTTTTAAAACAAGTAAAGAATTTAAATTTGAAAATCCGCAATGCTTTTTAGAAAATGAAACTACCATAAGGCCTCCCGCCACACACACAATGCAAACGCAGACTTGGAGGAGATTTCTCCTTATGATAGTCAAATATGCTTAATACGAGAAAATTTCTTTGATATTATTACTATAAGTGCAAAGTGTGGAAAACCATTTCGAAAGTATAATATAAATCCTAGCCAGCATATGCACCATGGTATTATGCCTACTATAGCTGCCATGTTAAATGGCAGGTTCTACAACTAAAACCGTACAAGGCACGTATTGGATGAATGGATTTCCAACAAATGGTCAGGCTAAGGAACTTCCTACTGCCACATGGGATCGCCTCTGGCGGGACGTCCCGAGAACTAACGTTACGGTTAGATCTCTGCCAGCACAAGGCCGGGTTACCTCTGTAACTAGGTAACTACTACACGAATATGCCATCCCCCGGTCATTTGGGACCTTTATCCGAGGCGCCTCAAAGCAACAACCACACAGTAAATGAGATTGGAGCAACCACATGAGTAAATATCTGGGCTCCTTACCATGATACCACCCTTTACCAGAAGGGAATGACACACCCTAAAGGGAGCGACCCTCATAACCTTGCCGCATCTTTCCTGTTTCGACCATTTCCGGGTGTGAGGTCCTGATGCAGTCTCGTCCACAAAGCTACGCTTTGGTACAAAACCATGCTTTGGGTCAACAGATGACCAAAGCAATGATCACAAAGATAAATGATCAAACAAATGATCATATCACAAATGATCAACCGATTATCATCACACAGCAGCACTCAGCATGCCACATTACCAAATTGGGAATATATCACTGATAAATATCAACTACATAACCTCTGAGCTCGTACGTCTCAGAGAAGGGTGTTAATCTAAGAGAATAAATTCTCCGCCACCAAGCAGAAATGTATTTGATAGAGATCAGTTTAATATCTCAAAGTGTAATGTCGGACATACAACCATACAAGTCTGTTCCGGGTTCGAACAGAACCGAAGGCACTTCCGAAGAAGCCCTTGCAAATCCGGGTATCCACAATCCCGATCGGACTTCCCATCACTAAGGGAATCTCTATACCGTAGCTACTCGGTGCAGAGACAATCGATAGGTTATCCTATCGTTCTCACAAATACCCGGTCTTCACCACCGGTCTTCAATTGCAATCCATAACGTCGTATCATTATTCGGAATGGGTTATATGACACAAGGTCCTCTCCCGGCTAAACCGAATAGTAAGCGCCATATTTAAAAACATATGGACATGGGATTTCTGTCAAGTCACAACTTATAAATCCAAAACTTTTCTTTCAAATGGTTAAACAAATTACAATTTAAATCTTTAAATAAAAAAAGATTCACCTCACAAAGTTTCACCTAGCTTCACAAAGATCTATTTATAGATTTCCAAACAATTTCCATTTCAATTGGATTAACTCATTAAATCTTTAAATTAAAGATTTAACTCATAGCTTTCAAAACACGTTTTCAAAGATTTATTCATAACTTGGAAAACTATTTTCATTTTTACACTTGAAATTCTTTACCACAAATTGGAAATTCATTCTTATGTGAAAGCTTCAATCATTTGAAAACAAATAGTTTTCATTTCAGAAAAATCCAATTTATACAAGTTGAAATCTTGGGTTGAAATCTAAAGTCCCAAAACAACACTTTTAAAATGGTTTAAAAACCCATATAACATATTTATAAGTTGAATAACCTTTTTGAACCATAGTTCCAAATCATAGAATTTGATTTCAAATATTGGATTCAAATTTAAATCAACTTATTTAAATTTCAAAACCCAATCAAGTTATTCAAAATAACTTTTATTTTTGAAATTCATTTTCAAAGTTCCAATTCTAATTCCAAAACTATTTTGAATTAAATCTTTAAAACAATTTCAAAAATCTGTGACTTAACCCATTTCCACATGCAATCCATATTTGTGTGTGTATAGTGTGGTCCAGGGTTCAATACAATAGTGCACAACATCAATCATCACAGATTCAATCATATCGATAAGCGGTATAACCCATAACGCTTATCTATATTCACAGATTCATAGACAAAGTAGATTATCAATCACAAAGATTCACTAACATGATTCGATGTGGGTTTCAGATAACCAACTGGAATCCGACTCCCTGTCGCATCGAAATTCAAATGTCGTTCTACGGGTCAAGGGGTTTTTATATTCATATGACAGTATATACACCACCAATATAACAGCTCAGCGCAAAGCATTACATAACATCACATCACATATCAAATATATCAATCCATTACATAGCATTTAATAACAATCAAACGTCTACAATTAAGATGAATAATTGGGTGGTTTTTAATTTATTACCAACATAATTAGTAATCTTTGATTATCATTAACTACAATTGATTAAGTTTTAATCACCTTCATGATTTATCATTCTTTAATTAATTATCTTAATTAATTAACCCTTAATTATAATTAATTGAATCTTAGCTACTTTTATAAATCAACCTTAAATTAATTATTTTAATTAATGAATCCTTAATTATAAATTAAATCTTAATCCCAATTAATTATCCTTAACTAGTTATTCTTAACCTAAATCACCCTAATTAATTAACCACATTAATTAATTATGCTTTAAGGTAATTAATCCTTAATATTGATTAATCAATCTTTAATCTTTATTATCTTCCCTTGATTACTTTCACTATGTAATTATTATTTTTATTTAATCATTCATTAAATTCTTGATTCATTAACTTGAATTCTTAATTAATTTCTTTAATTACTTTAATTTCTTCCATTAAGTAATCCACTTCTAATAATAGTTTCCCTTTAACGATTGTGCTATCTTAAACTTTGAAAGTTACTTAACTAATTTAAAACATCCTTTATAAAAATAATAATTTCTTTATACATTATTTAAGGAGATAACCATAAAATCTAAGTTAATTAATTTTAAACCATTTCTTTAATTAACAATCAATTTACTTTTTTTTACATATATTATCCAATCGTTAATTTCTTAATTAATTAAAAATAGAGAATATTTCATCTTTATTTATTTATGAATTTATCCTTTTAAATCTTAAATAAATATTCTTTTCCAAAGTAATTTATCCTTTTAACTGATTTCAAAACTTGGGTTTAACAAAAAATTTGTTTAAAATAAATCTAATTTGGTTAAGAGATTAAAGAAAACTTTTTATTTTTTTTTACTCTCAATTCTATAAACCTGAGCAACTTACCCAAAAGCCCCGAGTAAAAACACTAATTTTCCAAGCCCATCTGCAAGAAACCCACGTTCTTCATTTCTTCTTTAAAACGTGACTTGTTTCAAAAGCTTTTTCTTTTCTGCTTCATTTTCTAAACCCACGCAAATGCCCCGAAGTCAAAATCGTGCCTACCCTCTATTTTCTCGTGTTCCATCTCCATCCTATCAGTTCCAAGTTTTCAAAGATCATCAAATAGGAACGTGCACCGTGCACCTTGCACAGCAACCTGACCACCCTTGATCACCGGCGCAACCTCCCACCAGTCGCCATTGACCTCGCCGACGAACATCGCCACCCAGTTTCGAATGGTTCACCTTGAATCACAATCAAGCACATCAGGGTCAATTGAACCCAAATGGAAATCAGGAAAACCCATTGCCCCGACCATCTCGTCCACCAGTCACCACGCCACCTTGGCCACAGCTGCACCTCTATCCCACGCTACTTCTCACCCTAGTTCGATCACCCATAGCCAATCGTCGACAATGTAGCAACCCCAAAAACTTGGCAAACACAAACTGTGAACCTAACCCTAATTCGACGCCACGCCGCCGCTACGGCGTGCTAAAATTTTTTCGAGTATTTTTCCCATGGCCATCATCACTTGAGCCCCCTCCAGTGACTATCGCGTTGATCAACTCCTCACCGATCAACAAAATTTACCCAAAACGCATTTTTCGTTCATCACGCAAATGCTCGCGACTCCTCCACTTAAAAATCGAGATTCAATTATCAAAATTCATTAAATGGTATTATGTATCAGCTTGCAAAGTCAAATTACCAAATTAAAACCATTAATATTTCTAATTTTTACAGATTTTTACTGTAAATCTAAATTTTAAAATATTCACCTATTGACTTTACTTAGGACCAATTTTAAAATTTAAAGTTTTATGTTACAACCAATTTCTCTTTGAAGATCAAAACTTAATCTATCTCGAGAAGAAAGATATGACCCCTTTTTTCCATTGGGTTTCCTTGGTCTGGGAATATAACAGAGGGAAGTATATGTTTATACACAGACATACACATCCCTACTAACCCATATATTCAGATATAAAGCATACTATGTAAACTTTTCCACTACAAACTTCAAACCCCAACCATAATACCAGAAGATATAGGCAGATATGAGTGGTTTGCTCACTTTTTTTTCTTTCAGATGATGAACAGAGGACAGGGGTCTGTCTGTACACACAGTACCCCATATATATATACACAGGTATATTTATACTTGTGCAAGCACAATCCACAACCAAACATTCAATGCTAATTACATGCAACATCAAAATAAAAGTAAAAATGGGTTTGAGAGTTTGCTCACATGTTGATGATGCAAAGACTAGAGAATATCAGAGAACTGGAAATTTGCAAACCGGGAGATGATTTGCTCCTGTTTGAAACTGGATGTTGATCCTGTTTATTTGAAATGCAAGTTTGAAACCGGGAGAACACAGGTATATCTCAGCAAATCTAAAGCAAATAGTAAAAATTGATTTGAGAATCTCAAATCTCAACATCCAAGAAAAATAAATTAGAAGATCTTGCAAATCTTAATAACCATCAAACCGGAAAAAAAAAACAGAAAAAAAAATGCTCTCTGCCTTAATTCAAGTTTGAAAATCTGAAACCCTACAAAACAAAAATCAAGCCAAAGTCAAATCTGGAAGCTCTTAATCTCAAATTCTTCAACCTGCAATGGTTCATTCAAGTCTTCAAGTCTGGAAGAAAGATTAAGTTCAGAGAGCAAATCAAAGCTAAAAAGAAAAAAAAAACAAAAGGAAAATGCAAGTTCAAAGTTTCAGATAGAATCTAAAAACAAAGATCTGTTCAGAAGATCAAGCTTCAACCAATTCAAACTGCAGTACAAACCAAGTATGGTTTTAAAATTAATCTCTGGAAAACAGTTTCAAATGCAAGTCATTTTTTTTAAGAATTGAATTTTTGAGTTGTGAATCAGTAACAAAACAAAAGAATTTAAACTATTTTATTAATAAGTTGCAGAGAAAAAAAAAGAGAAAAAGGAAATCAAGATTCAAATACCAGATCAAAACTCAGTCTTCAAGCAGCAGACCAAAGTCTTTCTCTGTTGCATTAAAACAAAACTATTCAAGTCTCAGGAAAGACAAATCAAAATCAAAATAATGGATAAATCTAAAGCCTGTAAATTCAAACTGCTCTCTGTCTCTGTTTTCATCAAAATCAACAGGTGAGCAAACCCTTTAACCCTGCTATGTTTTTGTCTTTGAAGTATGATATGAGTGATGCTTGAATGATTGTGTTTGCATGATTATATATATACATATATATATATATGGAAGGTTGTGTGAATAATAGTGTATAAGCAGAAAAAAAAAAATAATAAACCCTGCCTCTGCTCATATGCTTTTCGACCTGCATAAACAAAAGTTCAAAAAAATTCCTTTCCTTGAATCTTTTTAGGTTAGAAACTTTAAATGAAACATGTATGTATATGGATAATATGACTTTTAAAAATAGCTACAGGTGTTTATATGAGATAATTATTTCAAGATAAAATTTTTACAGTTAAAATCAAAATAGGTCATAAAATTGATCATAAAAATTTCACGTTTTGATTATTGGAATAGGTTCGTGGTTAGGAATGGAGATTTTTAAAGCTATTTTCATGATTTTTAAGCAAGTGAATGTTGGGAAAATTATAGTTGAACAGAAAATATATTATCATCAAACTTCGTCGTTCGTCGCCGAATTAGGGGTCGTGGTTCTTGGTTAAGCTAGTTGAGGCATCGATGGGTTTGGGGAAAATATGAACTAAAATTATAAATCACTGTGGCGTTAGGAATCGGTCGATCTAGGGCTCGACTGTGGTTTTTGGTTGAAGGGGTTCTCGGTGGAGCCATGTTCTCGTCAGGGGGTTCTGTTAGATCGCACAGGGGGGAAAACGTTGCTTGGCGACGTGGTGAAATTCTTGAGTTGGTCGTGCAAATACTGGTGGCCGAGATGATCGGAAGCAGGCGTTTTCGATGATCAAGTTTTTGGGTTGCAGGAGCTCCTGCAGCTCGATTTTGAATCTTAGCAACTTTCGCAAAACAGAGTGGATGGATCTGGTCAGTGCGACGTGGGTGACCGGTTGGGGGCAGTGCGTGGTCGAAGTTGATCAGAGCTTGGTGTGCACGTGCACGACGGCGATATGTATCAGGAAGTTCTGTTGTGGCTCGACTCGGGTGGATACTCGAGAATGAAGGGGGGAGGCTTCGAGTGGAAACCCGGTGCGTTAGTGTTCTTGCGTGAGTACTGCAGTTTTTTTTATATTAAAACTTAGGAAAAAAATAGAAGAAGAAGATAGGTGAGAGGAGAAGAAGCGACGCGAGAAAATAGGAGAGGGGCACGGGATTGACTTCGGGCATTTGCGTGGGCTTAGAAGTGTAGCAGGAAAAAAAAAAGAAAAAAAATGAAATGAAGAACGTGGGTTTTCTTGGAGATGGGCTTGGGAAATTAGTGTTTTGACTCGAGGCTTTTGGGTAAGTTGCTCGGGTTTATAAAATTGAGAGTATATAAAAAAAAATAAAAAAAAGTTTTCTTTAATCTCTTAACCAAATTAAATTTATTTTAAGCAATTTTTTTGTTAAACCCAAGTTTTGAAATCGGTTAAAAGGATAAATTACTTTGAAAAGAATATTTATTTAAGATTTGAAAGGATAAATTAATAAATAAATAAAGATGAAATATTCTCTATTTTTAATTAATTAAGAAATTAACGATTGGTTAATATATGAAAAAAAAAGGTAAATTGATTGTTAATTAAAGAAATGGTTTAAAATTAATTAACTTAGATTTGATGGTTATCTCCTTAAATAATGTATAAAGAAATTATTATTTTTATAAAGGATGTTTTAAAATTAGTTAAGTAACTTTCAAAGTTTAAGATAACACAATTGTTAAAGGGAAACTATTATTAGAAGTGAATTACTTAATGGAAGAAACTAAAGTAATTAAAGAAATTAATTATGAATTCAAGTTAATTCATCAAGAATTTAATGAATGATTAAATAAAAATAATAATTACATAGTGAAAGTAATCAAGGGAAGATAATTAAAGACTAAAGATTGATTAATCAATATTAAGAATTAATTACTTTAAAGCATAATTAATTAATGTGGTTAATTAATTAGGGTGATTTAAATTAAGAATAACTAGTTAAGGATAATTAATTGGAATTAAGATTTAATTTATAATTAAGGATTCATTAATTAAAAAATTTAATTAAAGGTTGTTTAATAAAAGTAGCTAAGATTCAATTAATTATAATTAAGGGTTAATTAATTAAGATAATTAATTAAAGAATGATAAATCATGAAGGTGATTAAAACTTAATCAATTGTAGTTAATGATAATCAAAGATTACTAATTACGTTGGTAATAAATTCAAACCCACCCAATTATTCATCTTAATTGTAGATGTTTGATTGTTATTAAATGCTATGTGATGGACTGATATATTTGATATGTGATGTGATGTTATGTAATGCTTTGCGCTGAGCTGTTATATTTGTGGTGTATATGCTGTCGTATGAATATAAAAACCCCTTGACCCGTAGAACGACATTTGAATTTTGATGCGACAGGGAGTCGGATTCCAGTTGGCTATCCGGAACCCACATCGAATCATATTAATGAATCTTTGTGATTGATAAATTTACCTTATCTATGGATCAATGAATAGAGATAAGCGTTATGGGTTATACCGCTTATCGATATGATTGAATCTGCAATGATGATGTTGTGCACTATTGTGTTGAACCCCTAGACCACACTTATACACACACAAATATGGACTGCATGCGGAAATGGGTTAAGTCACAGATTTTGAAATAGTTTTAAATATTGAATTTTTGAATCCAA
Organism: Allium cepa; assembly: GCA_030765085.1. Classification (NCBI taxonomy): domain Eukaryota; kingdom Viridiplantae; phylum Streptophyta; class Magnoliopsida; order Asparagales; family Amaryllidaceae; genus Allium; species Allium cepa. The sequence continues at coordinate 389,298,925 of CM060943.1, read as the reverse complement.
AATAGTTTTAGAATTGAAAGCTTTTGAAAAATGAATGTCAAAAATAAAAGTTATTTTGAATAACTAGATTGAGTTTTGAAATTTAAATAATTTGATTTAAATTTGAATACAATATTTGAAATTGAATTCTATGATTTGAAAACTATGTTTAAAGGGGGACTCAACTTATGAATGGGTTTATATGGGTTTTTAAACCCTTTCAAAAGTGTTGTTTTGGGGACTTCAAATTCAACCCAAGATTTCAACTTGTATAGATAAAATTGGATTTTTCTGGAACCGAAAACTATTTGTTTTCAAATAATAAAAGCTTTCACATAAGGAATGAACTTCCAATTGGTGTTAAAAGGATTCAAGTCTAAAATGAAAATGGTTTTCCAAGTTATAGATATATCTTTGGAAACGTGTTTTGAAAGTTATAAGTTAAATCTTTAATTTAAAGATTTAATGAGTTAATCCATTTGAAATGGAAGTTTGTTTTGAAAATCTATAAATGGACCTTTGCGAAACTGGGTGAAACTTTGTGAAATAAATATTTTTGTTTAAAGATTTTAAATGGTAATTTGTTAACCATTTGAAAGAAAAGCTTTGGATTTTTAAGTTGTGACTTAACCTAATCCCATATCCATATGTTTTAAAATATGGCGCTTACTATTCAGTTTAGCCGGGAGAGGACCTTGTGTCATATAACCCATTCCGAAGAGTGATACGACGTTATGGATTGCAATTGAAGACCGGTGGTGAAGACCGGGTATTTGTGAGAACGATAGGATAACCTATCGATTGTCTCTGCACCGAGTAGCTACGGTATAGAGATTCCTTAGTGATGGGAAGTCCGATCGGGATTGTGGATACCCGGATTTGCAAGGGTTTTTCGGAAGTGCCCTCGGTTCTGTTCGAACCCGGAACAGACTTGTATGGTTGTATGTCCGACATTACACTTTGAGATATTAAACTGATCTCTATCAAATATATTTCTGCTTGGTGGCGGAGAATTTATTCTCTTAGCTTAACACCCTTCTCTGAGACGTACGAGCTCAGAGGTTATTTAGTTGATATTTATCAGTGATATATTCCCAATTTGGTAATGTGGCATGCTGAGTGCTGCTGTATGATGATCATTGGTTGATCATTTGTGATATGATCATTTGTTTGATCATTTATCCTTGTGATCATTGCTTTGGTCATCTATTGACCCAAAGCATGGCTTTGTGCCAAAGCGTAGCTTTGTGGACGAGACTGCATCAGGACCTCACACCCCGGAAATGGTCGAAACAAGAAAGATGCGGCAAGGTTATGAGGGTCGTGCCCTTTAGGGTGTGTCATTCCCTTCTGGTAAAGGGTGGTATCATGGTATGGAGCCCAGATACTTACTGATGTGGTTGCTCCAATCTCATTTACTGTGTGGTTGTTGCTTTGAGGCGCCTCGGATAAAGGTCCCAAAGGACCGGGGGATGGCATATTCGTGTAGTAGTTACCTAGTTACAGAGGTAACCCGGCCTTGTGTTGGCAGAGATCTAACCGTAACGTTAGTTCTCGGGACGTGCCGCCAGAGGCGATCCCATGTGGCAGTAGGAAGTTCCTTAGCCTGACCATTTGTTGGAAATCCATTCATCCAATACGTGCCTTGTACGGTTTTAGTTGTAGAACCTGCCATTTAACATGGCAGCTATAGTAGGCATAGCATCATGGTACCTATGCTGGCTAGGATTAATATTATACTTTCGAAAAAAATTTCCACTATGCACTAGTAATAATATCAAAGAAATTTTCTCGTATCAAGCATATTTGACTATCATAAGGAGAAATCTCCTCCAAGTCTGCGTTTGCATTGTGTGTGTGGCGGGAGGCCTTATGGTAGTTTCATTTTCTAAAAAGCATCGCGGATTTCAAATTTAAATTCTGTAGTTTGTTTTAAAAAGACCAAATGTTTTTGTTTTCTCATACCAGTCCCATGACTGACCTGGAGTTTATTGTTCCTTTCCTAAACTCTGGGTGCCTACTATTTTCCCACACGGGCAGTCTAGAGTTGGGTTTTTCAGATAGTCAGGTCTAGTAGATTATCTGGAGCTAGTTCATTCTTTGGATCTGAACTGCACTTGCTTATTTTGTGCATCATTATTGGGAGTTCGAGCTATCGCTGGATTGGTGTTTTGAAGATGGAGTTCTTTCTTGAAGTCCATATTAGAGATTTTTGTTCCGCTGTTGTGTTATCTTTTCTTTCCGCTGCTATTATCTTGTATCATATCTCTGATGTATATTCATTGTATCATCTGTTGTATCATATTGTATCTGAGATTGTATCAATGTTGTATATTGATATATGCTATTCTTTCTCTTCCACTGTGTTGTTTTACTTAATGGTGTTATAAGCTCCGGCGAACCAGATTCGACGTTTGGATCTGCGGCATTTGAATACGAGTGTCGTATTCGGTGCCGATTTTCGAAGGTCGAGTTAGGATCGTTAAATAAACTTAAAAAAAATGAAGATTACATGTATATAGCAAAACATCTAAAAGTAAGAAGTGATTATATTTTAAAGTCGTTAATTAATTCCAAGATTAAATAACAAAATTATTATTTTGTAAAGAAGTAGTTTTTTTTAAGAAATTTATTAAGTAAAAATTAATTTATTTTAAAAGTTTAAAACTGTTTTTATAGTGAAATGAACAGACCCGAGCCCATTCACGTTTAACCCGAGCCAACTTCGAGTTTCAATCGAATCTTTCCCGAGAAATTTTCCCACTCCTGCTTCTTTTTTTTCCCTCCCTGTTATATTTTAATTTAAACATCAATTAACCCTTTAAAAAAAATGAAGGTTACATGTATATAGCAATATACATGTAAATGTTCGAAGTGATTATATTTTAAAGTCGTTAATTAATTCCAAGATTAAATAACAAAATCATTATTTTGTAAAGAAGTAGTTTTTTTTAAGAAATTTATTAAGTAAAAATTAATTTATTTTAAAAGTTTAAAACTGTTTTTATAGTGAAATGAACAGACCCGAGCCCATTCACGTTTAACCCGAGCCAACTTCGAGTTTCAATCGAATCTTTCTCGAGAAATTTTCCCACTCCTGCTTCTTTTTTTTTTCCTCCCTGTTATATTTTAATTTAAACATCAGTTAACCCTCGCCGAATGCTTCGAGTACGACTTCGAGTTTGCCTGATTACAAACTCGAGACCACCCCGAGTTCCACCCTTTCTTCCCCAATCTCAAACCCACCTCATTTCCTGATGCACAACCCTTCACGCGTGCATGTTGCACACCATCCCATCCACTTTTGATCGACCATACTACCATAGATACGTCAATGACGGTCCCCCCATCTCGCCTGAGCACCCGAACCACCCAATAACGGCGTTAATCAGAATCGAGCTCTTTGACCTGACTGGGACCAAAATTGGTCGCCGAAAACTCCTCCGCCCCAACCACCTAGCTCACCAGAGCCTCCACCCTTTCGTCCAAAGCAACAACACACCACCGTGCCGCCATCCCCCCACGTGCGATGAAATCCGATGCGTCACTGATGGCGCAGTAACCCATTTTCTGACGCCAACTAAAACACGGCTAAAACCCTAGTTTAACTCACATCTCGAACTGTGGTGAATTAAAAAATCTTCTTGCTTTTTTCCAACAATCTATGATCACCCTAGAATCTTCATGCTAAAACTCGATTTCCAAAAATTAGCCGATCATCAAAAATCGACAAAAGACCAAATTTCAGTCAAACTTAGAATTCACATTCAATGCTTTACTAAAAATCGTGATTTTGATTTCAAAAATCATAACTTCCCAAGCTAATTCAAGTTATGTAATTAAATTAAAGAATTGTATCAATTGATTTTTCAAAATATTCATAAATTTTTTTACTGTTATTTCCATTCTAGTAATTTTCTTGTCAGATACACATAACAATGTATTTTAAAATTAGTATTAAGTTTTTGGCATCAACTTTTATTCAAAGGTTACAACCTACAAACAAATTGAGGAAGAGATATTTGAATTTCTTTGTGGGTAGGTCTGTTAAAAATGTTGAACAGAGAAAGGTATGTTAGTAAATTAAATTTCCAGATAAATTTCTTAATAAATTTTACCCCTTTTTATTGTTATTATTATCATTATTTTTCAACACACCAAATTCCTTCTAAGTATTATAAGTTAAAGAAATCAAGGAAAAGGGGGTTGAACTTTATTAAATCAAAGCCTGTAACACTTTTTTTTTCTTTCAACAGAGACCATATTTATTTTTTCCAGATTTATGCATCCTATATATTAATCCTGTACTTTCAATTTACCAACAGAAATACCACTTAAAAAATCACACACAAACATCAAATCATCTCAGGAGACTTTCACCAGCAACAAACCAGAATTACTTAAGTTTTTAGGGAGATGTTTGCTCACCTTGTTCAAAAAGAAAGAATAGGGAGGCATACCTAATCAAACATGCACAATAATATTCTTTATTTTCATTTCAACATGCCAGGCAAACTCACACAATCATTCAAGCACATCATAGATCATACTTCAAGCATAAGTCACGATATCAAAGATATAGGCAGATGGAAGGGAGTTGCTCACCTGAAGTTTAGAAAGAACAGGGAAGGTCAGAAACAAAGAACGGGGTCTTCAGTTGCAAATCAGAAATTGATTCTTTTATCTTTGAACTTGATTATTTTGCTGCAAATGATTGATGGATACCATAGCTTAATTCTTGTTGCATTAATGTTTAACAGATTCAATTAAAAATCTTTAAAAGAAAATTTTACTTTCCTTGAATTTGTTCCAAAAATTACTGCACTGCTTTATTCTAGCCAAAGCCTGCAGCTAAATTCATTTATATTAAAATTTGAGTTTTAAATCATAATCTCGGTAAATTATAAAGTTTAAAACTACCTGAAAGATGGAGTTTTTTAGGCTATAGCTTGAGTTTGTTGGTATGGTTTCAGATTTTCAATTGAAGAAGAAGAGCATGACTTCAAGTTTCCATCTTTAGTTTTCCAGGTTGAAGATTTGCTCTGGAAATGATGATTGAAATTGATGCATTGAAACTTGATGTTCAAATGATCTAATCTCAGGTTTGAGATGATCTAGTTTGAATTGAAATGCATAATGCATGCTTCAGATCTGAGGTTTGAAGTTGCTTTAATTTGATCTTCAGTTTTGCTTGAACTTGATTTTTCTGTTTGAACTGTAATGCTTTGGTTTCAGAGTTTATCTCTGATTTGTTTCTCAAGTTTGAAGTTTTAAAAACTGAAAGAAACCTTTTGAACTAAAATGAACAGCCTAGTTTAAACATTTTGATTTTTTTTATTTACATTATCATTTCAAGAGAGAACATCTTTGCCACTTGTTAAAATTTTTCTTTTCCTACTGATTTTCGAGATCTTGCAGCAACCAAGAAAAGATAGGGAAGTTTTGGGGCTGAGATTATTTACATTGATTACCTTTTGTCTTCTTTTTATTTGTTTCATAGCTGAATAATACAATTATTTCCTCCTTTTTTTGTAATTTTAAATTTGATTATTTTATAAATGTAATGATGCCATTTGTATATGCATATACACAATGTTTAAAAGAATTGTTTCTATCCAATCTTTACATTATATAAGTTACACCTTAATGATTTTAAATGCCAATTATTTTAAAACATTTCATTTTAAATTTAAATTCAATTCCAATTTGTATTCAATCCTTATGACCAATATTATTTTTAATTTTCCAATTGGAGATTCTATTTTTAAAATTATATTTATATTTATTTTCATTAATAAACAAACAAATATATATTTAAATTTGGAAAATACCAAATTAATCCACAATTAAATAGCTAAAATTAAATAACTTACCAATTTAAATTTGATTTAAAAATGGGAATGTTACAGATTCCCCCCTTAAAAAAATTTCGTCCTCGAAATTTGCAAGGAAGACGAGAAAGAAAAGATGAAAGATGGGAAAATATCTTTCCAAATCAAATTGAATATTAATTCTGTATTTGGCTTACCAAATCAGAATATCGAAAATATGAGAACAAACTCATACAATATTACACAAGATATTTGGGTCCATCGGTCTACGAATATGCATGGGCATTGATTAGTTCGAAGGGATTACTAATCGTTCGTAGAATATATCGGATCCCAGAGAATAGATAGGTGAATTCACTCTTCTATAATTTCTCAAACACTAGATATGGATTTCAAATTCAGGTTGGAATACTCCAAAATATATTTCAATTTGTCCCTCTTCGGACTTTGATACACACATGAAATTATAATAGAATTTCAAATTTGGTTTTAATCGATATCGTTTTATTGATACAATTCAAATTCAGCTTCATATTAGTTAACCAATTTACTTAATTTAAAATTTCCAATTTATTTAAAATTTTCAATTTTTAATTCAAACTCATTAAGGTATTGAATTTTGTAAACAGATTCTAAAATCTGTAGAATATGAAACAGAGGCATGTTTCTTGCCTGTGCACTAAGATGCACCCAGTTGTTATTATTATTATTTCTATAAAGGCATGCAAATACATTCACACATCAACCTAGCACAATTCATATCATATATCAGATACAAATCCAAACATCCATGGGTATAGCAGAGTAAGGGGGGTTTTGCTCACATTTTTTTCCTTTTTAATATTAAACAGAAAAACAGTTTCAACCATTCTTTTTTTTTCTTAATTCCAGAAGATTCCCAACCTATTAGGCTTGAACCCATTTTTACATCTTAATTTATGTAAAACAAACCTTTCACTTTCAAAAATCAAAGCCCAAAGTCGTATATTTGGAGAGATGTGGGTTTATTTGTACTGATTTTGCTTATAATTGTTTTAAACAGAGATATAAATTCCTGTAACCATTGATGCATGCAATTTTACAAATGCTATCTTCTAAAAAATAAAAATTGAACTGCAAATAGTAACAATATTAATAACCATAATTAGATTGTTTTTAACAAGTGGCAGAAAACATCATTTCCTTAATAAAATAATTAAATAAAAAATTGAGAAAAACTTTTCACTTCCCCATATGAAATCAGATAATGTCTCAGCCAAATCTCTGAAAAAGTAAACAGTGAGAGAGATTTGAGTATCAAAGTTCAACTCCAAAGGAAACAACTCAGTTCAAACCAAAAGAAAAAAAAATTCAAACTGCAAATCTGATCTGTTTGCAATGCAAGATTAAGCAAGTCTTCAAGTTTTCCAGCCTGAAAACAATTTTGAAGTAAGCAAGTATCAATCTAACATTCAAGAGCCTTCGTAATTCAAAGTATAATCAAATCTAGATTGAAAAGCAAGATCAAGGCTCAGCAATCAAAAGGAATTTCCAGATTTTTCAAGTTCAAGAAGATCACAGGCTTTTTCTCTGATTTTATATAATATAAAACAAAACTGTAAGTAAGCTTGAATTTGAATTCGTTGCTGAGAAATTAAGTAAGCAAATCTATCAGAAGCTAAGCAAATTTATTTAACAAGTTGCAGGAAAACAAGATAAAGATCAAAGACCTAATCCATCTCTGGATTTCAACTGCAGAGAAGAAAAAAGAGAGAAGCTTTCTCTGTGAATAACAGTATTGCAAACCTGTAAGTAAATGAAATTGTTTGTTTATAATAAATTAAGTACAACAAAGATTTAAACAATCATGTTTGATCAGTTAACAAAAGGAAATCCAAAGTTTTCAAAGCACTTGAACAAATCAAAAAAAAATGCAAAGCAATCAAAGAAAAGAAAAAATGTTCAGGCTCAAAAACTCTTCTCTGCCTTCCTTGTTCTCTCCTGCCAAATCCAAGTGAGAAAACTATATTTTAAAAGTCTTGAATCTTGGTTTAATCTTTGATCTGCATGTGTTATATGGAAGTGAATTATTTTTGGATGTATGTGTTTACATATGGGAGTGGTGTGCATGATCTTATATGGATATATATGGAGCTCTGTTGGGTATAGCAGGGTTGCAAAATAAAAAGAAATTCAATATCTCATCCTATAATCAATATTAGATTTTGATTAACAAAAGAAAGATGATTGAAATTGTGCAACATCACTTTTAAAAATAACCTCTAGAATTTATATTAAGAATTTACCTCAGGAATTTATGATATCTAAATATAAATGTGAACAGAACTTTTAAACTTAAAAAATAGAATCTGTTATAGTTTGATGATACTTGAGAGAATTTTGAAGTGATATGTTTGCATGTGTTGTTTCTCTGAGTTCCCCTATCCATTGTTTCCAGGTTCCTGTTTTAATTTAAATTATAAACTCTTGAGCTACTCTCTGTTTAAACTTAAGATATAAACAGAACTTGGTTGTTTCATCTTAAAAATTTCAGATTGAAATCATACTCAAGTTAAGATTGGTGAAGTGTCTCTGGCAATTGCCTGGGAGCAAATATATATATATATATATATATATATATATAAATAAATGTGTCAAAACATTTTAATTTGAACCATAAACCAGAAACATGATTTTTAAAACAAGAATCATAATTTTTAGTGAAGAGAAAAAGGGGTATTTCTGGTTTAACAAAAAAATGAGTTTGGGGAGTTTCCTGGTCATCTCTGTGATTTGGGGTGTCGTGGTTTGTTCTGAAGGAAGTAGGGTGATCTGTGAAGCTGGGAAAATTATCAGACCATGGAGTTTTTCATTTTGGAGATGGAGATTGGGATTTAAAGTTTGGAACCCTAGTTTGTATGGGTTAAAGTTTTGGCTTTGGTTCTTCTTCCTCAGTTGATCGAGTTCAACAACAATTTGGGTAATGGAGGTTTGGGCTTTGATAAAGCTATGGCCGGAGCCTCTAGAGTCCTGGTGATCGGCAGTGGGAGAACGAGGGTCGTTGACAGGTTTGGCTTGAGGAGGTTCAGTTGTTTATCAGGTTCGAGTTCATCATCTCGAATTCGACTTCGAGATTTGGGAAACGATCTGATGATCGCACTGGAGTGTATGGGTGAAGAGTGGTACGGGAGGATCACCGTTGGTGATCTGAGTCGATCAACGACACCGTGCATGTGCACGGTGCACTGTTCCAGTGATGATGAATTGGGTAGTCTTGGGTTTACAGGTTGAACAGAACCTGTGATGTTTGTTTTAAAATTTAAACTGAAGTTTTTAGAATGGAAATCAATGTTTGAACCAATCTTTAAAACTAAGTTTGAAATCTGACTTTAAGTAAGTTTAAACCTAAGTTTTGAAATGATTTAAGTGTTGAAATTTAAACTTTCTTGAACACACTTAAGTATTTAAAGTGGATTTGGCTAGAAAAAAAAAAACTGAAAGGTTTGAATTGTAAAGCAAAGTATTAAGCAAGTTTTAAAATATAAGTTTTAAAAACTGAAATGTGAACTTGAATCTCGGTTTTTTTACATAAAATAAAGTTTTAAATTTAAATTGTTTTAACTACTTAAAAAAAAATGGTTAAGTGATTTGAAATTTAAAATGGAGTTAAATGTAAGTAAGTTTTAGAATGTAAGTAACCTGGAATCAAATTTTAAATTTGTATTCCAGTTTTAGAATAAACAGAAGTTTTTAAATTTAAAAATAATTTAAACAACTTTGAACGTCATAGTATATTTTTAATTGATTTAAATTTAAAAATGAATTTGGTTTAAAATTCTTTCAAACCTCTTTTATAAAAATAAATATTCTTTAACTTATGGAATAGATAGGGTTTGAATTGTTTTTAGAACTTTGTCTAAGTAAAATTTGTATCCATTTTAAATCTAAAATGAAATTTAAATTAAATTTGAAAGCAAATTATTTTTAAATTCTTTATTTAAGTAAGAGATGTTTTATCTTAAAAAAATAAATAAATAGAATTTAATGATTTGTATTCATTAAATTATTAAGTCAATTAATCAAGTAATTAATAAATATTTAAATGAAAATAGTAATTAATTAGTAAAAGTAATTAAGAGAAGATAATTAAAGGTCAAGGATTGATTAATCAAATATTTGAGGTTAATTACTTTAAAGTAAAATTAATTAATGTGGTTAATTAATTAAGATAATAGAATCAAGGAAAATAGATTAAGGTTAATTAACCTAAAAGTGATTAAGAAAAATCATTATCAATTAAGGAGTAATTATTTTTTTGTAACTAATTAAGGAATAATAAATCTATTTATTAAGGACAATTAATTGTAACTAAGATTTAATTAATTACAGTTAAAGGTTAATTAATTAAGATAATTAATTAAAGAAATGATTAATAAATGAAGATGGTTAAGACTTAATTAATTGTAGTAATGATAATTAATCACTGATTTAAAGATTACAAATAGAAGTAATTATATGGATAATAAATTTATAACCACACGGTTTATTCATCTTAATTAAAGATATTTGATTGTTATTGAATGCTATGTGATGGATTGATATATTTGATATGTGATGTGATGCTATATAATGTTTTGTGCTAAGCTGTTATATCTGTGATGTATATATTGTTATACAAACCCTTGACCCGTAGAACGACATTTGAATTTCGGTGCGACAGGGAGTCGGATTCCATTTGGATATCCGAAACCCACATCGAATTGTAATGATTGAATCTGTGATGATTGATGATGTTGCACTTCTATTGTGTAAAACCCCCCGACCACACTATACACACACAAATATGGGTTGCATGTGGAAATGGGTTAAGTCACCGATTTTGAAATTGTTTTAAAAATTGAATTTTTGAATCCAAAATAGTTTTGGAATTGGAATTGAAGCTTTTGAAAATGAGTTTTCAAAAAAATAAAAGTTATTTTAAATAACTTGATTGAATCTGGGAATTTAAATGAATTGATTTAAATTTGAATTCAATATTTGAAATGGAATTCTAAAATTTGGGAACTAGGGGTTAAAAAGCTATTCAAGTTATAAATGGGTTTATATGGGTTTTTAAAACCATTTTAAAAGTGATGTTTTGGAATTTAAATTTAACCTAAGATTTCAACTTGTATATAATTGGAATTTTCTGGAATGAAAACTATTTGTTTTCAAATAACAACAGCTTTCACATAAGGAATGAACTTCCAATTGGTGTTAAAAGGATTTTAAGTCTAAAATGGAAAATGGTTTTCCTAGTTATGAATAAATCTTTGGAAACGGTTTGAAAGATATTAATTAAATCTTTAATTTAAAGGTTTAAATGAGTTAATCCAATTGAAATGGAAATTGTTTAAGAAATCTATGAATGGATCTTTGTGAACTTTGTGAAATAAATCTTTTTGTTTAAAGATTTTAAAATGGTGATTTGGTTAAACATTTGAAAGAAAGCTTTGGATTTTCAAGTTGTGACTTAACTGAAATCCCATATCCATATTTTTTTTAATATTGCGCTCATTATTCGGTTTAGCCGAGAGAGGACCTTGTGTCATATAGCCCATTCCGAATAGTGATACGACGTTACGGATAGCATTTGAAGACCGGTGGTGAAGACCGGGTATTTGTGAGAACGATAGGATAACCTGTCGATTGACTCTGTACTGAGTTGCTACGGTATAGAGTTTCCCTAAGTGACGGGAAGTCCGATCAGGATTGTGGATACCCGGATTGGCAAGGGCTTCTTCGGAAGTGCCTTCGGTTCTGTTCGAACCCGGAACAGACTTGTATGGTTGTATGTCTGACACTACACTTTGAGATATTAAACTGATTCCTATCAAATACATTTCTGCTTGGTGGCGGAGAATTTATTCTCTTAGCTTAACACCCTTCTCTGAGATGTACGAGATCAGAGGTTATGTAGTTGATATTTATCAGTGATATACTCCCAAATTTGGTAGTGTGGCATGCTGAGGCCTGCTGCGTGTTGATGATCATTTGTTGATCATTTGTGATCAAAGCATGGCTTTTGTATAAAGCGTAGCTTTGTGGACGAGACTGCATCAGGACCTCACACCCCGAAAATGGTCGAAACAGGAAAGATGCGGCAAGGTTATGAGGGTCGCGCCCTTTAGGGTTTGTCATTCCCTTTTGGAAAAGGGTGGTATCATGGTATGGAGCCCAGATACTTACTCATGTGGATACTGCAGATCTATTACTTTGTGATTGCTTTGTGGTTGTTGGATTAGAGGTACCTCGGATAAAGGTCCCAAAGGACCGGGGGATGGCACGCTCGTGTAGTAGTTACCTAGTTACAGAGGTAACCCGGCCTTGTGTTGGCAGAGATCTAACCGTAACGTTAGGTTCTCGGGACGTCCCGCCAGAGGCGATCCCATGTGGCAGTAGGAAGTTCCTTAGCCTGACCATTTGTTGGAAATCCATTCTTCAAATACGAGCCTTGTACGGTTTTAGTTGTAGAACCTGCCATTTAACATGGCAGCTATAGTAGGCATAGCATCATGGTACCTATGTTGGCTAGGATTTATATTATACTTTCGAAAGATTTTTTTTCCACTATGCACTAGTAATAATATCAAAGAATTTTCTCGTAGTAAGCATATTTGACTATCATAAGGGGAAATCTCCCCCAAGTGTGCGATTGCATTGTGTGTGTGGCGGGAGGCCTTATGGTAGTTTCATTTTCTAAAGAGCATTGCGGATTTATTTTAAAATTCTCTTGTTGTCTGTTTTAAAAGACCAAATGTTTTTGTTTGCTCACACCAGTCCCATGACTGACTTGGAGTTTATTGTCCCTTTCCTAAACTCTGGGTGCCCACTATTTTCCCACACGGGCAGTCTAGAGTTGGGGTTTTCAGATAATCAATAGTAGGTGTAGATTCAATAGCTTTCAGCCTAGGATTTGGCAATCCTTTGCGGACGAGACTTGCTTATCTTTGTGCATTGTGATTGGGAGTTCGAGCTATTGCTGGATTGGTGTCTGAAGTCGGAGTTCTTTCTTGAAGACCATATTGGAGATTTTTATTCCGTTGTTAGTGTTGTCTTTTTCTTTCCGCTGCTATTGTCTTGTATCATATCTCTGATGTATATTCATTGCATCATTCTATTGTATCAGATATTGTATCATGTTGTATATCAAATATATATTCTGTTTCTTCCGCTGTGTTGTACTTAATGTGTTATAAGCTCCGGCACGACTCGAATTTTCAACGTTTGAATCTGCGGCATTCAAGTACATTGGAGTATGGATGTCGATTTCCGAACGCTGGAATTTGGATCGTGACATTGATGTTGGATGTTTTATTTAAGTTTTAAATGAGGCTTACTTAAGTTTTACTCAGCTCGAACTGAAATGGAAAGATGGCATAGGAAAGTAGCTTACAGGGTACCAAATTTCTTCTTTTGTATAGGTGATTATTATATTTTAGTACAATACAGCATATATAATCTTTGTTTGAACTAATTTAAAACAGAGATATTTTTATGGTGGAGGCTGATATGAAATGTATTGTGGCTAGCATTTAATGCTTTGTCTTGATTCACACTCTTCATATTTATCTAATATTGTTTGTACAATAGATATCTATAATTTCGCTTCCTTTTGTTTGCTTCAAATCAGCCTACTTATCTATATTACCTATTGGTGATACATGAATATATTTCTACTTAATATTTATAGACTTATATTTCTATATGTACATTTTTATTTATTAATATTATTTAAAAAAATTACACATTTATCAATTTGAAATGATTTATAACAGAAATTATCCTTTTATTATAAATTACTTATTTTATTATATATTAGTGTATCATTTGATAAAATTGTATTTAAATCCTATATATTTTAAATTATTTTTATCAAGCTATTTAAAAATAAAATAAAACAAATCTTTAATGAATTTTAAATTAATACTTAAGGTAGAATAAGTTTTAACTATTAAACATTTATTTTAAGTATTTAAAACCATATAGTTATTTATTAAATAGCTTTGAAAAGCTTAATATTAAATAAATCATAATTTCCAAATCACTAAAACGTATATTAGAATTTGAAAACATAATTTCATTAGTTAAATTTAAAACAAAGCTTTCATATTTACAATATATACAAATATATATACATTATAAATAGAAAACAATTTATTAGTTTTAAAAGATAAAATTCACCAATTAGATATTTATTAAAAGAAAAGTACCAATTCAAATCTTATTAATAAAGATAGATAAAATCAATTTAATATTTACTACAGATTATTAAATTGATATTGCTGAAAATGCAGGGTTATCACATTCTTACCCCCTTAAAAGAATTTCGTCCCCGAAATTTAAAAGCAAAGGTAATTTAGGAATCTATTTAAGATTTTAATTTTAAATCACAAGCATATCAATCACATGCTAAGAATCATCACAACCAATCCACTCAGTCAACAAAGCTAACCATCCAGACAAAATTCTGGATAGAGTTTCCTAGAGTTTTCCAAGTATAATACCGAAATACTCAATCTATAGATTCCAAACAGTCTATACTACTAAGCTACAGAGCTCCTACTCATCTAGATCTACAAAACTACGTAGATATCAAACTATAGACGAGTCTGACTCAACAACCAAAACTCCCCGAACTACTGGTTCCAAAACCAAAGATGGATTATACACGTATTCCCTCCAAGATACGTGAAACACATCGAATCCCAGTTATCCAAACTGGCAATTCACTCCAGAAGATCAAACACTTATCCTCACCAGAACATAGAGAAAATCCATAACTTCTCGGAGCCAGCTTCACAGTCTTACCAAATTATATAGCTCTTTTGATCGGAGAAAACTTATACAAAATAAAATCTTAGACTTAGAAATCCAAATTCCTCTGTTCCTTATTCATCAAATTCTTCTGATGATCCAGAGCTACCTTCATTCCTACTGATCAGCTCAACCTTTGCTGATGACTCCCAAAACAATCTGGACCAAAATAATTCAATAGAATGATCTTCTCAAGACCAACCAAAACAAGAACACAACCTTTACCATCATCAGTAGAAAACAACCTCTCCTTTCCAGAAAAGAAAAGCAGATGCACTCCCAACTGCTTCCGCTGCCCAACTCTGATCTAGGTAGATGAAAATGCTGATGATGCACACAAGCACAAACGAGACAACTCATTCCAAAAATATGGTTCAACAGATCCAAAATAGAAACTCAGAAGTTTCTCCAAAACCTGAGCCACTTTACCAAATCCTCTCTCTAGAAACCATTCTATTACTAGGCTGAACCATCAGTACCACTTCTGGAATCCATTCAATACCAAACTCAATCTTCAGATGCTGACAAAATTCTCTGAAAACACAAGAGAACACTCAGCTATCGCAAGTCACTTTTGCGATCAACTTAGTCTAATATCCAAAGAAAACTGTCCTTTCTTTACCAATCAGAACAGATTAAACTTATCTAGCTAATCCATTAAAGAAAATGGATCTTCATAGCTGCTGCTAAACTTCACCTCTAAGGAACTACTAACAGATGACCTTCTTGCAAGCCGACAGAACAATCTGAGTTGCAATGCTGCCACTGATGCCAAAGATTTCTTAATCCAAAACTCCTCGAAAAACATCTCGGAAACATTCCATAGCCACTTCACCAAAACACACAGCTTCTACCTCCTGAGTTACCAAGATATTATCACTAGCTTTTGCTCAACTGACAAAAGTCAAACTCTACTCATCCAAACTTGCACTACAAAAATGGGCTCCGAACCTTAACATATTTCCTTCAAAGATTTGGTGAAATCTGTATACCACACAAAAATTCACTTGAGACAGAATTGGGTCTACAGTTCGGCAGATACACTTCCAACCTCCATAAATCCAACCATTGGTAGTCGTGTTACACACACCACTACCCTATCTACCTTTATAACTTTTATTGGAAAACCCGAACAGGTAACCCAACAAATAGGTAGAATATATACATATATACATATATATACACATATATACATATATATATATCAAAAATTCAAATACGCTCTCTCAAGAAGGAAAGAAATCACTCCAAAGCCTAGGTATTCACTCAACCTAGCGCTCTGATACCAACTGTAACGACCCAACTTCCTACGCCCAGGAAGACGGATCATTTTTAAGAAAGAAAGGGGCGAGAAAGGAGAAAAGATAGAGAAGAAGAAACAACATCAGAATCTCAACAGCGGAATGAATAAAATATAATATATCACATAAGAAAATACAAAGTATCATATACATTAGAGCTACTCAGAATATACAACACATATTAGACAGTTATAAAACACCTGTCTAGTTAATACAACTCAATCAAATGACTCAGAGATACCAACACCACGGAACCACCGATATATATATATATATATATATATATATATATATATATATATATACACACACACGCTGAAGCCTCCTGCTCCCTTTGCTCCTCCAGAATTTGCCAGATCAGACCTGAATCCCTTGGCTACTCGTAAAAATTTGAGTACCCAAGAGTTTAAGGAAAACAGAAAATAAACTACGGGTCAGACATGGGTCTGGTGTGAGTAACAGGTTAAAGTTGCTTAACTTTAAAACATTTGAAAAGAAAGGGTATCACGTAAGACTTTCCACAAATAAATATGGGCAAGTTTTAACCTTACGCTAACCAAACATTTGATAGGAAATTCAGTGATATTATAATAAGGTCTAGGGTTTTCAGGTAAATTAGAATATAGCTGAAATTGTTACATTTATTAAATTCCATCATACTAGCCACAACGTGGGTAATACAATCAAATCCGAGGGCGCTTATTGGATTTTGGATTCCATACAATGGCAGGGCTACCGGGGTACCGTCCGTCATAGTACCTGGCCTAGATCAGCGTACCGAGGATTACTCCCAACCCCCTACAACACAAAGCCGGAACCATTCCTTACTGAACAGTTCCAAATAAAATAACCCCACAGATGGCTGTAGACCAACTTCCACTAAGCCGAAATAAAAGGGACATCTAGACAGGGGTATATCCTACTCTCAAGTGGGTGCTACCCACGAAGCCTTGCTGCCCCTCCCCTGTTTTAGCCATTCCCGGTTGATGAGGCTTGAGGCTACGATTACCTTTAGAAAGACATTTCTTAGAATGCTCATCGTCCACCAAACGATGTTCTGAAAGCATTCAATCCATACAAGTTCGTTCCAGGTTCGAACGAAACAGAAGGCATCATCTCGTTACACTCGTATTGGAATCATCCTCAGAGTTAACGACAATAACCCTTGCACTCTGAATCTTCATCTTCACTTGAGATTCATGACACATCGTTAATTTGGATCGATGTGGTTTTCAGACTTCCAAATATGGAAAACCCGATCCCAAACTCATCGAAATCCAAAACGCCATCTTTTAGGTCCAAGTTGTTTTAAAGTTTAAAACAATCTTCAAATTATTATCTAAATCAATACAGATAGATAGTTCACAGTATCACAATAGATGATCAACAAGATCACTGCAATAGATAATTAACATTACCATCACAACAGATAATTTATATCATACATCAACCAAAGCATCAATATCATGTTGCATTACTTATCTTATATCAGGGATACCAAACATTCAATCCATACATAAGCAAGAATTTAAATAATCACACTATAATTAATTTAAAATGAATTAAATTAATTACTTCTCCTTTAATTAACTTAAAGTAAACTAATTAATTACCTCATCATTAAAACTTGCTTACATACCCATTAATTAATTACAAAGCAATTAATCAATCAATCAGTTACTTATGTATTCCAATTAATCATCTTTGATTAATTAACTTTTGCTTACATTCCAATAGTTTCATTTAATTTATTTACAGAGATTAATCTTGAATAAATCCATAGATTAACTATTTATAATTTATTCCATTCATTCTTAATTTATTACATTGTAATTACCTTATTGATTTATCATACCCAAATTAATTAATTTCTAATTACATCATTAATTATAATAATTAATGATCTCTAATCAATTATTTTATTAATTAATTATATTAAGAAAAACTTAATCTTCAAAACACATATATTAATCACCTTCGATTACTATCATACAGTAATTAACATCCTTAGTTAATTATTTCCCAATAAAGAAACTTAATTAATCCCTCGATTAATTTCAAGCAATTATTCTCCAATTACTTCCATTAACAAACACCATCCAATTAATTACCTCCAATAATTATCCATCAATTACTTCTCTATTAAATTTACTTCCAAAATATCAAATAATTAATCCAAATTAATTAAACTAAATTAATTAACTCAAATTAATCTGATTACTCAATTAATTACAAGTAATTAATTCCTTAATTACTTCCCATTAAGTAATTACATTTAAACTATTAGAATGATTATTATTAAATTAATTAATCTAATTAATTATTAAAAATCAATCACCTTAATTAATTATAAAATAATCTAGTTAATGACCTTCATTAACATTTATTTAATTACTTTTCTAAAATAATTAACTTACATTAATCATTATTAATTATAAGTTTGATTAACCATTAAAATTTATTAATTAAATAAAAAATTAATCTATGGTTCTTAATTACATATTAATTACTTAGTTCATTATTTAAACTTTAATTAATTCATTTAAACATATAATTACTGATTTAATTAATATAAATCATCAATTATCTATTCTAGCTATTTTTAATGGCTAATGAATGTAAATCCTAAACCTTCATTACTTAAAGTAACCTTATTCTTATGTATTTTTTTAAATTTTACTACAAATATGGTTGAAACATTAATTTCAAAATTTGCTTTTGAAATTTCATTTTACATTTCAAGTTTAAAATAAATACTAATCGATCTTTAAATCAATTTTTAAAACTAACTTTATAAACCTTTAAATTACAAATTAAAGCAATTCTTTTGTTATGAAAGAATTTTAAATGAGTTTGAAATCAAATTTCCTTTAGATTCAAAATATTTAAACTTACCTAAAATATTTAAATTTATAAACTTGCTTCCATTCCAAAATCTGGAATAAAAAAATTTAAACTTCTCCCACGCTAAAAACTTTTGACATAAACTTCCCTTTCCCATTTTTTTCAAAATTCCATTTTTTTTGACTTCAATTAACACTTTAAAATTATCAAACAAGCTTGAGTAAAAACCCAAAATTTACTTATTAAAATTCTAAGCTTACAACTAAACTCGAATATATATTTAAACTTCTGATGTTAAAATAGATTTGAGCTTTGTTATAATTTGAATTTTGTTAAACCAACCCGAACAGGACTCTGTTAAATCTGAACAACAACACCCGAGTTCCCCCTACATGTTCTTCGAGTTCGACACGAAGTTTCCCCGAGTAAACGCTCGAGGCAATATGAGAAAAACTTGCTCCCATCCCAAAAAAATAACCACTCCAGATCTTCAAAAAAATGCTCCGTGCACGTGCACATCGTCATTGGTCAGCTCCGGTCGTCGCCACGATGTTGATCATATCGACATTCACTCCCAGAACACACTCCGATTGTTCGAACCACTCCATCACCTCGAAATCGAAATTCGAGTTCGAGCTTAAAACCTGGAACCACCAAACCATCATAACCCAGAACCTGTCAACGCTACATGCTACAAGCTCCGGCCACTAGACGACTCGAGACTCCGGCCTCGACTTCTTCAACCCCACAGCCACCATTACCCAGAACCCCAAGCAGCTCGACGCTCGAACGAGGAAGTGAGGCACTAGTTTCCTCTCCATACAAAAACTAGGTTTAAAAACTTTAAACCTACGCCGCCACCGCCGCTGTCTATCCACCACCACACCATTTTTTCAAGCTTCCCTGATCACTCCTCCACTTCCAGGAGGAAACTCGACACCTCCAGTCGACGAGATCACCCACGGCAACCCCAAAGGTACAATACGATCAAACTCAAACCGCTCTTCGATCTTTGCTCTAAAAATTTATATTTTTACGTTAAAAATCATGTTAAAGTATAAAGATTTCATTTACATACCTGAATTGGTAAATCGTAAGGTTTAAATTTTTACATATATAAGGATATGATCAATGTTCTTTATTCCCTGAGCTAAATACAAATTGGTTGGACTTGAAATAAATTTTAATCTCAAGTATATGATATAACAACCACTTCTTTTTTTAACTCTAAGTCCAAATGGTAAATAGAACGAGAGAGAAAGATTTTTGGAATCAAGGTCTTTTGTTTTTAAAAAAAAACTAAGACAGAGAACAATGAAATCAACAGCTTGCACACATACTTCCAGTTTCCACAAATACAGATAATTTTATATGCATAAAAAACATATCATAGGGATAGTTGTTCAGATAAACCTTTAAATGTATAAAGAAATAAATGTTACTTACTGGTTTTGAAAGAACAGAGCCTTCAATTTTCACAGGCTTGAAAATTTGCAGGTTGGAGTCTCCTACTTCTTGAGTCTCTGATTTGTTGGGTTGCCTTGTTGATGTTGAATGTTTTATTTTAGTTTTAAATGAGGCTTACTTAAGTTTTACTCAGCTCGAATTGAAATGGAAAGATGACATAGGAAAGTAGCTTACAGGGTGATATTTAAAAACAAGTTACAGGGTACAAAATTTCTTCTTTTGTACAGATGATTATTATATTTTAGTACAATACAACATATATAATCTTTGTTTGAACTAATTTAAAACAGAGATATTTTTATGGTGGAGGCTGATATGAAATGTATTGTGGCTAGCATTTAATTCTTTGTCTTGATTCACACTCTTCATATTTATCTAATATTGTTTGTACAGTAGATATCTATAATTTCGCTTCCTTTTGTTTGCTTCAAATCAGCCTACTTATCTATATTACCTGTTGGTGATACATGAATATATTTCTACTTAATATTTATAGACTTATATTTCTATATGTACATTTTTATTTATTAATATTATTTATTTATTTTTACATATTTAGAAATGATTTATAAAAGAAATTATCTTTTTATTATAAATTACTTTTTTTATTATGTATATTAATGTATCATTTGATAAAATTGTATTTAAATCCTATATATATTTTAAATTATTTTTATCAAGCTATTTAAAAAGAAAATAAAACAAATCTTTAATAAATTTTAAATTTATACTTAAGCTAGAATAAATTTTAACTATTAAACATTTATCTTAAGTATTAAAAACCATATAGTTGTTTTTAAATAGCTTTGAAAAGCTTAATATTAAACAAATCATAATTTCCAAATCACTAAAACGTATATTAGAATTTGAAAACATAATTTCATTAGTTAAATTTAAAACAAAGCTTTCCTATTTACAATATATACAAATATATATACATTATAAATTGAAAACAATTTATTAGTTTTAAAAGATAAAATTCACCAATTAGATATTTATTAAAAGAAAAGTATCAATTCAAATCTTATTAATAAAGATAGATCAAATCAATTTACTATTTACTACAGATTATTAAATTGATATTACTGAAAATTCCGGGTTGTCACACGGGGTTTGCTCGGTTATTAGCTTGGGAATTGTTAGTTTGTGCTTAGGTTTATTTGTGCTGTTATCAATTTTTTTTAAAGTTTATTAAAACGAATAAACTTTCAAAAGAAATGTTACCAAGTTCCAAAGTAAAATTATTAAACAAGATTGTAAACAAGTTTCAAAGATTTAATTTTAAAGTTAAATGTTTTTAAAATTGTCTTGGTTTATATAATTATGTATTAGGCTAATTATTTTATTAAATCTTTGATTGCTTTCAAAAAAATAATGTGGTGTAATTAATAAGTGATTAAGGTAAGTGTATTAAATTTTAATTAATAAAAATATTCTCAAACGTTTTTGTATAAATTGATTTCAAGCATCTAATTTAAATAAGAAAAATGATAAGTAAATGATTAATTAAGGTAAATGGTTTATCTTTAATTAATTAAAGGTTAATTGATGAAATTAATTAAAGGAAGTTAGTTACCTAATGTAATTAATTAAAGGTTAATGGATGTAAGTAATTAAAGGATAAAAAATTAATGTGAATAATTAAGGAATGATTAATTAATTTCATTAATTAAGTAAGATACATGGTTTATAATTAATTAAGGATAATTAAGCAGGATTTAAAATAATTAATTTAATTTATTTGGAGATTAATTAAATTAATCAAGAATTATACAACTAATTAATCTTGCTTATAGATGATTAAGTTATATTGAATGACTTGTATTATTTGATGTCTCTGATAAGTGATTTGTGATGCTCTGTGATATGAGATGCTTTGGTTAAACTGTGATAATATGGATTATATATCTGTGATGAATTGTTGTGCGAATATGTTGTTCTGAAGTTTAATTAATTGTTTAAACTTAAACAACTTGACCTTTAAGATGGCATTTTGGATTTCAATTCGATCGGGATCGGATTCCAAATTGGATATCTGAAAACCACATCGATCCAAATTAAACGATAGGTCGTGAAATCTCAAGTGAAGATCGAGATGAAGATTCAGAATGCAAGGGCTATTTATCGTTGACTCTGAGGGTGATTCCAAAACGAGTGTAATGGAGATAGTGCCTTTGGCTTCGAGATGAAGGTTCAGAATGCAAGGGCTATTTGTCGTTAACTCTAAGGGTGATTCCAAACGAGTGTAACGGAGATAGTGACTTCGGTTCCGTTCGAACCCGGAACGAAATTATATGGATGAATGCTATCATACCATTGTCATTGAAGGACAGCGAGCATTCCAATATATGTGTGCTAAAAAGGTAATCATTGCCCCAAGCCTCATCAATCGGGAATGGCTAAAACAAGGGAGGTGCAGCAAGGCTAAGTGGGTAGCACCCAAGTAGGATGAGAATTTCCCCTGTCTAAAGGTCACTTTTTCGGCTTAGTGGGCGGTTGGTCGCGCTAACTACGGGGTTGTCTTATTCAGAATTATCCAGTAAGGGGTAGTTCTGGTCTTGTGTTGCAGGGGATCAGGGTGGATCCTTGGTACTCTGATCTAGACCAGGTACCGTGATGGGCGGTACCCCAGTAGCCTTGCCATTGTATGGAATCCAATCTCCAATAAGTGCCGTACGTTTTGATTGTGCCCAACTATGTTGGAACATAAGATGTAAGCTTTCCAGCTATTTCCTATTTATTTGAAAACCCTAGACACTATTATAATATCACTGGATTTTCTATCAAATGCTTTGGTTATCGTAAGGTAAAAACCCGACATGTTTATTTATAGCGTGGTCTTACGAGATACCTTTGTTTTCAAATGATTTTCAAAGTTAAACACTTAAACCGTTTACTCACACCAGACCCATGTCTGACCTAGAGTTTATTTTCTATTTTTCTTAAACTCTTGGGTACTCAAATTTTTATGAGTAGCTAAGTGATTCAGGTTGGCTTTGCGAATTTTGGAGAAGACTTGGAGCAGGAGGCTTCAAGGTATCTAGATATATGCAGTTCCGCTGTGTTGATGTCTTGTATGGAATTTTGAGTTGTATGATCGACAGGTCTTCGTGACTATCTAATATGTGCTATGTAAAAGCTGTATGACTCTGTTGTACGATGACTATTATGCAATACTTATGTGATGTAATATATAGTTTTTCATTCCGCTGTGAGATTCTGATATTGTCTAGTTCTTTTTTCTATCTATTCTTTTTCTACCTATTTCTTTATTAATGATGATACGTCTTTCTATGGAACGAAAGAAGGGTCGTCATAGTAAAATTATTCCATTTACCTGCTTCAAAACCATACTGTGTCGGTTTATCGCGTTCAAGTGTTTAGAAACACCTATCGAATTAGCGGTGTCCCACTACTCGAACGGAATTTATATGCCACTCAACAAATAAATCAACACAATGTGAAATCATTTTATATCAACTAACGAATACGCGCTCATATCTATTATTACACTCGACTCATTCTAGAGTACGACTGACTCTATCTCTAATGAGTAATCCTTACCAGCGCCAAGGTTCTCGCTTAACCTTCAGCTTTGATATCAAGCGCAAAGGCCCGTAAATCCGTACCCTTTGAGTCGACCATAATTCGCATCTTTCCAACTCAAATTGAACAGAAAGTATGAATCCTTAGGGTAAAGCGGAAGAAAGAGATAGAAGAAAATAGAACAACAAAACACAGAATCACACAATCGTAGCGGAACAAAATATAATATATAACAACGGATTTTAAATACAAGATTTGTGCAGTTATTATACATACCATTATCAGAGTACAATATACAACAATCAATCTGGACAATTTACTAACTTGTTCTCATACAGTGGAAATATAAATCAAGTGCGGTGATACGTCTCTACTCCTCCAGCTCGCCTCTTGAAAATCATAGCATTCTTTCCTGAATCTGTAATACTCGGTCTAACCTGAGTATTATAATAAAATAACACCCAATTCAGTCTGGAAAACTAGCGTGAGAAAACACACTCAATTTCAATTATTAAAGTTATCCAAATTCTTTGAAAAACAAAGCTATCTCGTAAGACCGCGTCACACATAAACACAACGGGTTTTCCCCTCACGATAACCAAAACTTTTTATAGAAAATCCAGTGATATTTTAATAGTGTCTAAATAAAAATACTTATTCAAATAGCTGAAATTGTTACATTAATCAAATTCCAGCATACTAGGCTCTGCAAACAAAATCGTAAGCTCGTATTGGAGAATGGATTCCAACGAATGATTGGGCCACTGGGGTACCGCCCATCATAGTATACCTCTAGAACAATGTACCAAGGACCACGTCGGCATCCCCTGCTACACAAGATCGGCCTATCCCTAATCTGGATAGATCGAATATGTTATCACCCCGGGTGTTCCCACCCTTACCATCGAGCTCTCCTTCTTTCATGCACAACCATACCCATAATTAATAGTTTTTCAATGACATCTAGAAAAGTGATAACGTACCCTAATTGGGTGCAACAAACTTAGCCTTGCCGCATCTCCCCTGTTTTAGTCATTCCTGGTTGATGAGGCTAGAGGCTAAGCCTTACCTTTCAAGAACAATTTTACCTAGAATGCTCATCGTCCTCCAATAACAATGTTCTAATAGCATTCATCAATACAAGTTGTCCCGTGTTTGGACAAACCGAATCATCGTCTTCACCATCTTCACTGTATTCATTTGTAACGTTCAAACTGGATCGAAGTGGTTTTCGAATAATTAAATTCGATTTCGGTCATTTCAAAATGATTAACGAAGTTGGACAATAGTGATTGTTGTTTATTCAACTATGCATAAAACGTCCATAAGCAGTCGCTAGGCCTTATTTTATAATTCTTCAAAGCCTTTATTCAAAATAACTTTACTAAGATATATATCTCAATCCCCTCCATATTCCAATATTTGAAAACGATTTCAAATACTTATATCCATAACCGGATATATTCAAACCATCTCAAGACTTAGAAATATTTCAAAATTTCCATTTTTATACTTAGGAAAACACTACAAGTCTATTTTTTTCCAAAATCTTTTTAACACTAACATTTCAGAGAATTATTCCGTAACTTATTCCAAAGTCTTCGGAATCACAACTGAACTTCCTCTCCTCAAAATCATATCCTTCTACAAGCCTCTTTTTTTGAATCTCGAGAGAATTTATAAAATAAAATTTTCAATTACTTTAAACTCTATATATATATAATAAGCATTTAGAAGATTTATAATTTTTTTTAAATAAGTTCAAATAATTATTTAAATATCGAAAACACTTTTATAACATTAATAACACATTTTGAGATAAACATATAAAATTTCAAAGCTGATTATTAAAAGTTAGAATTTACTAAAATGAATACTTAACATTTGTAAATCTACTTACCTAAGTTTTGCAATCTTAATTAGCTTAGGATTTCACAGTTTTAAATAATAACTTTTTCCTTTCAAAAACTAATCTTACTTCTTAAAATAAAAATATACTTTCAAAATCTCAACAACCAATTCAACTTATAATTTCCTCTTGATTTCCCATCACATCCCTTCCATCCCAATTTTCCTTAAACATTTTCACTTTATAAAATAGTATCGACTATTTCCTTTCCATATTTCCATATTTTAATATAAATTGACCCTACGAATTTATTTTTCAATATATCCACTGATATCGCTTAACGTATTTATAACATCTTTATAAAAATTTATACTCCCTTGAGCCTTACTTTCTTTATAAAATCAATCTCATTTATAAAATTCCATTTATAAATCCATTGCCTTAATAATCCCATTTATGATTTCAAATCTATTTTAATATCGACTTCAACTCTTTTTATATATTTTGGGATATCATTTATAAATTCTCATATATAATACATTTTTAAAACCTACATTTAATAATTCACAATAGATAAGCATAACCAAAAATCAAATATATTTTCTTTTTTTTCCGACTCATTTTCTATAAAATAACCTGGGTTTCAATATAAATAACTTTATATCCAAAATTCCTTTTTATTCCTTCAACTTTAAAAATATATTTATGGTATTTAAAATATGGGAATTTTTAGCCTGTGATATAATAACACCCAAAAATTCAAATTTTCATAATAAAAGCTAAGAGATTGTTATACACATCATATATCACTATATATGAAAAATAAATAATATATTTGAGGAATCCAGTTGGATCCCTCTAACCTGTTTTTCTGCATCCACAGATGTTAATTCAACATAAAAAATACCAATCCCACTTCTTAGGGATATCGCGGTGTATCAGGTCATCCGCTATTATGCAGGGCATATAGGGTCTCATCCTCTATAATGTGCGGGAATATCACTCCAACTACTAATATATGTACTATTATATATATAATACCACATTCAAATGATAATAACATATCAATTAATCCGATCAACCGACTAATAAATTTGTCTTTCTTATAAATTTAAACCAGTAATCAAATCGAGTGAGATTTAATCACCTTGATTTTATTTTGCGTTCCATTCAAACTTAATTTTTTATTCTATTGCATAGATTTCCCAACGACACATACAACACGACTGATGCCGTTAGATTGAACCTCATATAAGCCAATTTTGAATTATATAAATTAACGATTTCAAATTTAATTATAATAAATCACTAAGTACTTAATTTAAACTAATTACCTATCAATGAATTTAACAAACCTTCCTTCTCCGTTATTAGCCAAAACGGTGCTCGAGTTCCAAAACAGCAACTAGCATTAGTATACAAGATTTATCCTACAACTTCGTGCACTTCATCCTCCAATTTCAAAACCTAACGCTTCACCACAACACCTGTCATCGCCAATAGCAACCCTAGCCACACCTCCAAGTCACCAGTACCTAGTCGTAACTTCCTACATGAAACTGCCAACCACTGCCTCTGACCTTGCATCGACATCCACTCTTTACTTCATCAGCCAAAACTGCACCATCCTCCAACAACCACTGCAAACTTCAGATTGACGCCACCAACTCCTTTCGCTCGACCACTTCATCAATGGCTCTGACCCACGCCAGCGTCAGCCGCAATGCAATCCTGCACGCGACACAGCTCACGCAACCACCTGCATCCATTACGACATCTCCAAGTCGCATCGCCTCCGCCGAAGTCGAACGCCACCGCCAACGTTGACCTTGTCGTTGCCAATTTTGCCTCGAGGCTTGAGCTATATCGTGCGATTTTTTTTAAAACGACATGATTTTTGATTTTTTTTTTAAAATTGGTCTGATTGATTTCCTTTTTACTAAAGAGCTTCCAAACAATTTTATTTTGTTTTGCCAGGGAAAGAGAATAAGGCGATTTCGGTTGTTTACTTTTTTTTGGTTTGAATTCGATTTCGTTCTTTCATTTTATTTTTCCTTTTGATGGTTTAAGAAAGAAAAGGGGAGATGGGAAAGAAGAGACATGATAGGAAGGTTGCGTGTTATAGGAGGTTGAAAGGAACGAATACAACTGAGCTTCCAAACAATTTTATTTTGTTTTGCCAAGAAAAGAGAATAATGCGATTTCGGTTGTTTACTTTTTCTCATTTGAATTCGATTTCAATCTTTCATTTTCTTTTTCCTCCTGACGGTTTAAGAAAGAAAAAGGGAGATGGGAAAGAAGAGACGTGACAGGAAGGTTGTGTAGGATCGATTTCACCTTAGAGGGGGGGGTGAATAGGGTGATAGTGTTAATTATAAAAATTAATCGCGGAAGCTTATAAAATATTCAATTCAGATTACAGAATAGCAGCACAGATATCGCAGAATATAAATAACAGAAAAAACAGAACAACACAGAATTTACCCAGCTTCGGCAAAACCCTGCCTACGTGCTGCCCCGAAGGTTTCTACTAGAAATTAGATAGTCCCTCGCTTACACACGTAAACTCGCTATACCCGCTATTGACTAATCTAACTCTACGCTCAAAACCTTGCCACAACTCAACCACCGAGTTGCGAATTCTCAAGCTACGCCACGTAGCTTGTCCCCTAGTGACACGACTAGTAAATACAATGGTTTAAAGTTAAAAAAAAGTTTAAACAACAATTTAAAAAATAAAAACAAAACCCTAATATAAAATTAAAAGCCCTTTAATATAAAGGCCGGCCCCCTTCTATTTTGTCCGTTCTCTTTTATTCTCTGTTCCTTTTATTTTCTTCGTTCGTTAATTTTGAGATGGCGGCCGTTCCCTTTTTTCTTTTAAGCTAAATTAGGACTTCGTCCCTTCGATCCAATTTAGGGTTGTTGAAATTCGAAGCTTGCGACTGTGATGGAATTATCGACTCGATGTTCTTTTGTCAATTGCTGGTTTCCTTTGTGCACTACGACTGCTTCGAATTGATCGAGTTCGTCCCTTGCTTCGGTATGTAATTTTATGCTTTTTGCTTTTGTGGATTTGGCTTGCTTGAACTCGATAGATAAAATTTGCCGATGATGATTTCCTTATATAGGGTTTGTAACCCTAGATTTGCGTCGTATATTCTCTATTTGAATTTGTCAACTGATTTCTCTAGCCGCTTGATTTTGTATTGATGATTGAGATGTCACTGACTTCTTCAATTCGTATATACTCATGTTACTTGGTTGACACGGTGTTGATTTTGATTAGATGACCACGGTATTTTGATTTCTGGTGATTTTACTTTGACTTGTTCAACATTGACATGGCGATTTCACTATCACTTCGGCCTTGACACTGAGTGTTTACTTCGGCCATGAATTTGTTGCTGATTACTTTGACCATCACTGTTTTTCATCTCTGCGAGCTTCGTCTCTGGCCTTGTTTGATTTTGTTTTGTGTCTGGTCGACATTTGATGTTTGTAGCTTGTGATTTCCACTGTGTTGCATTGTTATTGATACATGGTTGTTCTGTTGGTTCTTCTCATCCTGATGCCGAACTTTGTGGTTTGGTTTCACTTTGATTTTGTAGCATTCAAACTCGACGGCTCTGGCTCGATATTGATTTCCTTTCGTCTTTGGGTATTTGTAAAACATGTTTGCATTTGAACTTTTATGCTTGATTTTGTCTCGGTCTTGATTTGAAACTTTTTTTCTCTGGTGCACTATGCTGTAGCCTTGGTCTTTGTTCTCCTGCATGCAGTTGGTAGTTTGCATTTTCTTATGGTTTTGAAACATGTGAGTTGATCATGTTGCATTGAGTATATGTGTTCATTGTGATGACTGTGATGACATTCATGTTGCAGTGACATGTTTTCCTGTATTCATGTTCTTGCAATCTTCATTTTCGGCCTATAGTATTCATAATGCATTTGCATGTTGTAAGTGTAAGTGTTCATTCATGTTTTGATTATGAATTCATTATAGTTCCAGTTGATCATTAGGTAGTTGTCACTGTATTGCATTGAGCTCGACATTGTTGTTTACTTCACTTGTGTATTGCCTTCACTGTCCACTTGAACTTGGAGTCTGCCTTGATCATCTTGTAACCTGGTCTGGTCTGGTGCACCTTGTTTGCTGTGACATTGTTCATGTCTGTTTATGTGCAGTTTACATTCATGTTGCCTCTGTGTTTGTTGTATCTTTGAGCACTTGATCATTTAAGCCTTTGTGCTTTGGTGTTGTGTTGAATTTGTGCAGTGTTGTACTTGTTGCCTTGTATCACTGGTTCATTCCACTGTTTCATGCATGCTCGACATTATGACTTGTTTTGTTTGCATTTGGCCCTGTTGCTGTTGGTCTGGAGTTGTTTAATGAAGAGGTTGAACCAGTTAGTCGAGCTTGCATACTTCATGTAGCCTTGTGTTGAACCCAGTTTTACAGTTCGGGTTTGACCTTGTGCTCGTGTCGTGATTTTAAATATATTGCACGTGAGTTGAACCCGGCTTTGCATTTGGGTTTGACCTGTGCTCACCTGTCCCTGTAGCATTATCAAGTGTATATCGGTGTGCATGGCCTTATGGCATATACAGTGATACACTGTGTATGTCACAAGTTGTTCGTGTATGACGAATTCAAATATGAATGATGACGAACAACCCAAATAACTGAGGCAAATATTATTTTCAAAAACCATATTTTATTTTATATCGCAAAAATATTTTATTTTCAATTTTACTGCGTTAGTAAATATTTTTGCAGATTGCTCAGATGCTGGATTCAAACTGGAATGAAGTTGAAGATAAATACGAGTGTGAGTGATATGTAGTGAGGTGAACTGTAAATATGAAATGTGACGTTATTGTAATCAAAGTTGTATAGTTATAGTGAGAGATTGAAATTGTACTATTCAAAGTTGTAATAAATATTTGTTTGAATAAAATATTCGTTTGCATTCAATTTCTGTGTTATTTAATTTATTCAACAAATATTTATTTAATCTGTGAAAATAAAATAGTATATTAACAAATACATTTAAACGAATGTATATATGTTTATTATCATCAAACAAAAATCATATAAGCACATATTCAACAGGTTGCCTGTTATAGGAGGCTGAAAGGAATGAACACAGCTGTCTTGACTTGACTATTTAAAATGTTATTTAAATTTCGAACGTCTCGATTTACGTAGCTTAAAATCTCAAACCCCTATCGTGGCATGCCGCTATGTGTTTATAATGTTATACCCCTATTCTGAATGCAATGGAAAAGGTTTCGAATACTAATTCGATCGTATGGACAATATAGCTTTTTAAACCCAATTATTATATTGAATTTCGATATTAATTTCAGTGCGTTCTATCCCATATGATCAAACGATAACTCCAAACGCTGTGAAATTTGGAATCTGATAATAATACACTATTTAGGACCCAATGGAACTGGTTTTGGTTGAATTCCGAGACTGTGCCCTAGATCGCTATTTAACTTGTCGATTAAATCGACAATTTCTAAATTTTACGAAAACGCTTGAAATTTTCAGTTTTGAAATCTTACTTAGTAAATTATAACCCCAGATTCAATATTTAAACCTATTCAAATATTCAAAATTAACCATCGAAAAATTCGGGTCGTTACATTCCTTCCCCCTTAAAATAATTTCGTCCCCGAAATTGCTAAGGTAGGGAAATTCTCCAAACCCATTACTTATTAAAACCCTACTTAGCTAAAACACGATATTCACTTTTCTAATCTTTTATTTCCAGCCAAAACAATTAGCTTTCGATTCTAATTCCAAAACCCTTTATTTATTATAATTTGAAATCAAATTGTCGTTAAGAAAAAATTTCAAAAAAAAATTAAAATTTTTCTAACAACCTAAATTTTCGAATTTTTTTGGCAAAGTCTCCCTTGTACGGAGGACCATTTACAATACGACAAGAGAGACAAATATATACATCAACCCGCACAGTCAAAATACATATCAATATTTTATATTTTCGCAATATTTAATCCGAAAACGTACCTTATTTTAGCATTTTAAGCAAGCGGCTTATTTTGTTTTGCAATTCGTGTAATCAAAGTCAAGCAAAACAGCTCCAAGTACATGTTCTTACTCAATTTAATCCCATAAGTACCAAAACATGAATTTAAATAATATTTCACTTATTTAAATGGTTAAACACATAAGTTTTATAAGCAATGCATGCTAAACAATTGTTTTTAAGCAACCATAAGTTTCCAACACCAATTTAATCAATTTAAATGATATACAACTCACTTCACATGCATTCAATTATTTTTTAAACCAAACAAACTCACATCCACTCCAAATTGATTAAAAATCAATTTTTCACCTTCCACTAATCCATAAAATTTTATTTACTTCCATTTACGTCGAACAACAGTTTTTCTATATAAATTTAGCGCTTTTCATTTAATAAAATAATCATTTTAGTTTCAAGCTATTTTAAATTGATTCCATATCAGATCATATTTAATTCTATTCTATTTCAGATTTTTTCACATTCACTTCACTTTCATTTCATTCAAATTCATTTTATTAAGCTCAGAACCATTCCCGCTACTTCATTAAGTACCATTTCACAAATTTATTCGAGTCAAACTACCATTTAGATATTAACTCAAGTTACTTTTTTTTAATTCCAATTATTTCAACCTTATAACTTAAGTTTATTCCGCTTCAACCAACTTCCATTACATTCACCAATTAATTAGTTCATTCATTTTTCACTTCAGTTTTAATTTCATACTCGAATTCATTCTCGAATTTATGTAATTCATATACAAGGCCACATTCAGTTTATTTACACTCAAGTCATCACTATTTTAAACCATTTCTATTTTATTCGACAATATTTCCAATTATAATTAATTCGCTTACCATTTAAGTCGAATTTTATTTACACCTTAAGTTCTCTTCCCCATATCCATTTTTAATTCACCATCCAATTTTAATTTAACCAATTTAATTTTCACCTTCATCTTCATTTAATTAATTAATTATCTAATTAGTTCATTTCAAAGTTATAACTATATCTGGTTTTATTTCAAAAATCAATTCATTTAATTTTTCTTGAGCTCAAACTCATTTTAATAATTCAAGTTTGGATTTATTTCCCTTACTATAAACATCACACCATTTTTATCGCGGTTTTCTATGTCACTTTTCAATTTTATAAGTCACGCAACTTATTTTCCACATTTCCATATCACTTCTACACTCGAATTCATTCCCATTTTATTTTTAGCTCAAGATTATACATTTATTTATAGCCTGTGTATATTTTCATTCAATTAATTTCAATTTTAATAAGCTATTCCAAATTACGTATTCACAATTTTAATTTTCCACTTAAATTTTATCTCATTCAAGATTTATACCATATGGTTTTTATAATATTCCACAATTCAAATTTTTATTTTTTTACTTCAACTCAATATTATTACAAATCCATTTCAATTTAATTTAATTTAAATTTCAATTCTTCTTTACCATCATTCCAAAACCGTACTTAAATTAAATTACATTCCAATAATTTTATTTTTAATTTATTCAATTCCATTATATAATTCAATTACTTTGCTAAGTTCATTTCCATTCCATTAATACACTATATTAATTCAATTCAAATGCAGTCAAATAAATTTTTAAAATTTAATTTATCCAACTTAACTTAAGTTGAATTCCATTTCAACTTCTCGCTTTAAATTTTATTCCAACTTAAATTTCCAAACTTCCCTCCTTATAAATATCGTCTTCCCCATGATTCTAGAACTTTTAAACACCCGGTATTTATTCCAAATCTCTTTGAAATCATATATATATATACACACATACACACACACACTCTTTTTGGTTTAACAAACCACTTCCTTCGAATTTTAAATTAAATTGATTTTATTCAAAATAATTCCCTTTGAAATTCTAAAAAAATTGTTTGCCTAACAAATCTGAATCCAATCAATTTTGGCAGCAATCCGTCAATTAGAAACTTGAAAATGAATACAGATGATGCTCCGGTCATCACCAGGATTATTTTCTAATGACTAAAGTGAGTTCAGTGCTATATCACTTTCAAATCCATTTAAAACAATTTTCTATTAAAAAATATCTCCAAAATAATAATACTATTATTTATTTCAAAATATCTTGGGAAACATTTCCAAAAATCTTCGAGATTAATTCTTCCAATTTATATTTGAAACCATTTTTATTTTTGATTTATTTGCATACTTCATACTTATACAATTTCCATTTGGTTATATGTGATGCCCCACCTCTATACCCACGCTAGCCAAGAATACTACGGAGTAATGCTGTCGACTAGCACGGAGAATAAGGCTGTTGAGGAGCGACCATCCATGTAATTGCTTTGTGCGAGCACCGATATGTCAGACAGTAAAACATGCATTTTATTTCAAGAGGAAATCCGACATACCAATACAAACACAAAGCTACTAAATTGTGGCTATATAAATTCTTCGGAAATAAATATGGAAATAATCATAACATAAATCAGTCACAGATAATTCATATCACAAAGGCGGAAATAGATATGAATATATAACTAACACATGAAAGTGTATATCAGAGTAGCGGTCTAAAAAGATCCGCAATAACCCAAAAGAATAGTTACAAGAACTGCACAAAAGAATAAGTATACATCATGGATTCTATATCTCAATTGTATGCAATCCAAAAACTACTAATCTAAGTAGTTAACCAAAAGTCAGAGAAATCAATCCCAAGTGAGAAGTCAAGCTGAAGCGCCTGTAACATCTCGGTCTGACCCGAGTGTTATTTAATAAGAAAATAATAAACGGATCAGTCTAACTGCAAATATCAGATGAAACGATATAGAATAAGAGATATGACTAAACGCATTATAATCAAAATGCCAAGCTGTGATATATATAAGTAACTGAACATCAACAAGAGATTAATCAATATCACCAAATCTATACAAGAATCAGAGAAATGTCATACTCCTTATCTCGTTCACCAAACCATAAATATTGACGATTATATCAATTTTAATCACAAAAGTTGATGACACACAAATTCACTAATGCACAAATATTGATAAAACTTATCAATGGAAATCACGAAAATTGGTGAAACACGAATTCTAGAAATCATCTCAAGAAATCCAGTCAATGACACACAAATTCACCAATGCACAAATATTGATAAAACTTATCAATGGAAATCACGAAAATTGGTGAAGCACAAATTCTAGAAATCATCTCAAGAAATCCAGTCAATGACACACGAATTCACCTATGCACAAAAATTGATAAATCATATCAATAGAAATCACAAAAATAGGTGAAGAAAAAAAATTCCAGAATTCGACACACAAAATCCAGAAATCACACAAAATAGGGGGAGGCCTATCACACGAACGGGAGCATGAAAACTCACCAACATATGTATCACACGAACGAGACGCTATCTCATGGTAGCTAGCCATTAATTTTTGACACACGAACGGTTCGAAGACCATGGGGCGCTACCCCATCAATTTGAGTCAAAACTCTACAAAACGGGGTTTAGTCTCCCTCGCAGACAAAGAGACATCGCACATTGCTAGTCTAAATCACAAAAATGATCGTCATGATCATCAAGAAGTGTCAATTACAGTAAGCTAATAAATATATGAGATTAGCATCATGTCCCATAAACACTAGCTTAACTTAAATATTTACGAACAAATTGTAGATCTCCACTAGAAAATTATCACAAGAGTTTCAATCGAACGAGTCCGAGAATTAACCGACGAAGTAAACGCAAGCGTTTCATACCACTTGTTTTACTAAGTCGTTTAATTAGATTTCTCACACGAGTGAGGAAAAGGTTTGTATATACTAATAGATTGGAAATCGGTTTGAGAAAACGAGCTTTGTTATAAAATAGTGTTGAAAACATTTGAAGAAAGAGTTTTGATATTTACTACTAGTATAGAAAACCTTTATATTTTTAAAGTGACAAATCACAAAGAAGATTGTAGGAACAATCAATCACTAAAATTCACATTCGAAGACGTGAATGAAAATCCAAAGAAATCGATAAAGAATCCATCGAAATGGATATTCAAAAATTCCTAAAAAGGAGTCATCAAAGTCATAACATATGATTACAACACATAGGAAACAACACGAATCGATTAAAGTTGGAAATTCAAACAACTAGGCGAAATAGGCAAAAATGCACCAGGTCAGTCGGCCGGCTACAGAGCTCGGTCGACCGGACAAAAAAAAATAGAAATGCTCGGGAAGCAGGTCGATCGGCCGAACCCTGTGGTTGGTCGACCGGACCATAAACAGAGAAGTGGTAAGCACTTTTAATAGCAGGTCGGTCGACCGGCCCAGGGGTTCGGTCGGTCGAACCTGATGTTCTACAAATTGGAACCCATTTACTTGATGTGCAAACTCCACCAATTCGCAACTGAACGAGCACGGACGCCATGGAATTATGCCCAACGGCTACCCGGTCCTATTGGCTCCTCGATGCATCACCAAAAACGCATTTGAACATCAAAGCTATGGTTTTTAAGAATTTGGCTTTCAAAACACCAAAATTGGAATATTCACAAAACCAATCCAAACCAAAAGCAAATGCACACGAATAAGTGTTAGGAATTCATACCTAACAATCGAAGATAATTCATAGACTTAGATGTGAGATTAAAAATCTCACCTTTGAACCCAAACGATTGAAGAAGAAGCTTGAAAGCCAAGGAGAATCAACCACTCTTCAAATTCAACTCAAGAAGCTTGATTCTAGGCTTTAAAAGAAGAACATTCCCAAAGTTAGGTTTAGGAATTTATGAAATTGAGAAGAGAATGAGTTGGAGAAGAAGAAGAGAAGCTTACCAATGGGTTCTTCTATTAGTTTGGAGCTAGAGTTTGATTTGCAAAAGAAAACTAGGGTTTTGGAGTTTTAATTTCCCATCTCTCCCACCATTGATGCTTTAGAATTGAAAAGAGGAGAAAGTGAGGGTGAATGGGGAGGACTGGCTCAGATTTGAGTATAAGTTAAACATAGGGCTGAACCCAAACCCAAACCCAAACCCAAAGTGAAAAAGTAGAAAAAATCAACTTACTTCAAACATATCGAAGCTTATACTCAAAAAGGTCGCAAACGGCATTTTAAACTCAATGGGAGTGGTCCCGAGTCCTAATTCGACCGTATGCAAAAAGTAGCT
This sequence comes from Allium cepa, assembly GCA_030765085.1. Lineage (NCBI taxonomy): Eukaryota > Viridiplantae > Streptophyta > Magnoliopsida > Asparagales > Amaryllidaceae > Allium > Allium cepa. Next base: position 389,262,021 of record CM060943.1, on the reverse strand, counting down.
TTTCGGACTAAATTCCGAGTATTGATAAAATATTTAAATAAAATATTTAAATATAAAATCGACAAATATGCGGGTTGTTACAGACTCCTCTCCTTAAAGAATTTGCGTCCTCGCAATATTTACGAAGAGAATATAAAGTATCAACCATAAAAGCATATTCAACACAAAAGAAATTTGAAATAAAAGGTTCACCTTAAAGAGCATGGGAAAGTAAGTCCGGATGTGATCGCTCGATGAACTCTCTAGACTCCCAAGAACAATCCTTAGGATTTGAAGACCATTGAACTTTCACAAGCGGAACATCCTTATTTCGAAGTCGTTTGACCTCCGAAGCAATAATTCGAATAGGATGCTGCTCATAAGTTAAATTAGGCGAAACTTCAATCTCTTCCACAACACCGGGCTCAAGAATAGAATCGGAATCACGAAGACATTTCCGTAATTGAGAAACATGAAACACGTCATGCATAGTAGAAAACTGAGCCGGTAATGATAGGCGATAAGCCATGGAACCAATACGTTCAGTGATAGGAAATGGCCCAATATATCGAGGCGCCAATTTTCTAGATCGACTGAAACGTACAATACCTTTCATAGGTGAAACACGAATGAACACAAGATCTCCCACAGAAAATTCTAACTTCCTTCTCCGGTTATCGGCATAGGATTTTTGTCTACTCTAGGCTTCTTTCATCCTATGTCGAATAAGTTCAATCTTCTCTGTGGAATCACGAATATCTGGACCTAAAACCAGCTTCTCACCGGCCTCAAGCCAACAAGAAGGAGATCGGCATGGCCTTCCATAGAGTGCCTCGAAAGGTGCCATACCAATACTAGATTGGAAGCTATTATTATAGGAAAATTCAACAAGTGAAATATGATCTTCCCAACTTCCACCAAAATCAAGAACACATGCATGAAGAAGATCTTCAAGAGTTTGATTCACACGCTCGGTTTGTCCATCGGACTGAGGATGATAAGCGGTGCTAAAATTAAGCTTCGTTCCTAAAGCTTTTTGAAGACTCTTCCAAAATCCACTAGTAAACAATGGATCACGATCACTAACAATAGAAGTAGGAACTCCATGCAATTTAAAAATTTCTTTAATAAAAAGTTTGGCCAAAAAAGGTACGGTCCGATTGGACCGAATGGGAATAAAATGGGCAGATTTAGTAAGCCTATCAACAATCACCCATAAGCTATCATGACCCGAACGAGAACGGGGAAGGCCATCTATAAAATCCATGGAAATCTGGTCCCACTTCCAAATTGGAATTTCTAAAGGTTGCAATAACCCACCGGGCCTTTAATGCTCGGCCTTAACGAGTTGGCAAGTCATGCAATGCTTAACGAAGTTAGCGATGTCAAGTTTCACTCCCTCCCAATAATAAAGTCGCTTCATATCCGCGTACAATTTACTACTACTGGGATGAATGGTAAATTTAGAACGATGGGAATCTTCTAAAATATCTTTACGAAGATCACTAATATTTGGCATGATAAGTCTACCAAATTTCTAAATGCCCCCACGAGAATCGATATTAAAGTCTTTCAAACCTTCAATATCAATTTTATCCTTAATATTTTGGCCAAGAAGAGCCAATTCAGGATCTAGCCCTTGAGCTTCAAGAATGCGGTCTAAAAGAGAAGGATGAGCCTCGAGGCTACATAAAATAAATGATGAGCATAAATCGGATACGCGGTCTCGAATCTCACAAGTGTATAAGATCTCGAGATCGCTCCATTCAGATATCATCATAGAAACAGCAGCTTGTTGTTTACGGCTAAGAGCATCGGCGACACGATTACCCTTACCGGGAGTATAAAGAATATCAAGATCATATGGTGCAAGAAATTCGAGCCAACGCTGTTGATGCAAATTAAGTTCCTTTTGAGAGAATAAATACTTCAAAGACTTGTGATCGGTATAAAGAATAAATTTCTCTCCAAAAAGATAATGACGCCGAATCCGAAGAGCAAAAACAATAGCCGCGAGTTCTAAATCATGAGTGGCATATCTAGTCTCGGCAGGCTTTAATTGCCTTGAAGCATAAGCAATAACATGTTCTTTTTGCATAAGAATGGCACCCAAACCAACGCGACTAGCATCGGTATAAACAACGAAATCTTGATTCCCCTCGCGAATAACAAGAATAGGAGCATTAGAAAGAAGTTCCTTCAATTTCTGAAAAGAAGCTTCACATTTGTCCGACCAAATGTATTTAACACCTTTCTTCGTTAAGCTAGTGAGAGGCACGATAATCTTAGAAAAGTCCTTGATAAAACGGCGGTAATAACCCGCCAATCCAAGAAAACTACGAATCTCCATCACACTCTCTGATCTCTTCCAATCTTGTATCGCTTCAATCTTTGAAGGATCCACGGAAATTCCGGATTCGGAAATAATATGACCGAGAAACTTCACACGAGATTGCCAAAAATGGCATTTAGAAAATTTTGCTTTTAAACGATTACTCCTAATAGTTTCCAACACAATCCGAAGATGCTTCTCATGTTCCTCCTCGGTTTTTGAATACACAAGAATATCATCAATAAAGATGCGAACAAACTGGTCGAGGAAGTCTTTGAAAACTCTATTCATAAGGTCAACGAAATAAGCCGGAGCATTCGTTAGACCAAATGGAATAACAAGCCATTCATAAGATCCATAACGAGTTCGGAACGATGTCAAAGGAATGTTATCCTCTGCAATACGAAGCTGATGAAATCCAGTAGCTAAGTCTAATTGTGAAAAGACTCTAGCACCACTAAGTTGATCAAATAGGTCACCAATCCGAGGTAAAGGATATTTATTTTGGATAGTAAGATCATTAAGCTTGCGGTAGTCAATGCAAAGCCTAAGCGTTCCATCGGATTTCTTCACAAAAATAGCTGAAGCTCCCCAAGGCGAGGAACTAGAGCGAATAAATTGCTTCGTCTCCAATTCAGATAATTGTTTACGCATCTCCTCGTTTTCTTTATTGGACATACGATAAGGAGGACGAGTGATAGGTTGAGCTCCAGGAATGAGATTAATTCTGAACTCAATTGCTCGCTTAGGTGGTAATCCTAAAACGGGCTCAAATACGTCGGAAAATTCACGAACGACGTGAATAAGAGAAATAATATCACCCTCATCATCATCATCGTCATCACGAGGATTTAAAGAATATAAAGATGCAACCAAGCTGGAATTCGAATTTTTAAGATTAATAGAAATCTGCTTAACATATTAAGGGTTTCGAAGATGAATAGTCCGCTCAGGACATAGGATATGAGCTTCATAACTGTTAAGCCAATCCATTCCCAAAATCATTCCAAAGCCTAAATAACGCATGACATGCAAATCGGCTCGGAAAGAAAAATCACACAAAATAATCTCGACATCTTTACACAATAAACTGATTGTCGCGGATCCACCAACCGGATTCGCAATTCTCAAAGAAGTCATTAAATGCAAAACATCCAAAGAAAAAGTATCAACAAGTTCTTTTGATATAAAAGAATGGGACGCACCCGTATCAAAAAGAACTCGAATAGGATGATCAGGAAATAAAATAATTCCATCAGAATAGAATGAGAAATACCTTGGCCACGAGATGTGTTGCCAGGGACTTGAGCAACATTAAGCTTTCCCTCCTTCCTATTTTGAAGTTTGGGACATACATGCATAAAATGGTCCGGGCTTTTGCAATAGCGACAAGTACGAGGCTTTGAACACTTGTTCGCACAATGGTCTCTGGAACCACAGTTAAAGCATTTCCCTTCAGTAGAGGAAAAGGTCTTTGTAGCAGGAGTTGCATGCCTCCCTTTCTTATTGGGATAAGGACCTTTGGATTTGTTTGGCCTCTTCTTGTTGTTGAAGTTTGGTTTGGAACCCACCACTTCAACATCATTCTCCCTATCCGCCTCTTCAAGACGGAGAGCGATATCAATGAGTTGGTCGAAAGAAACTTCTAATTTTAGAAGTAATGGCTTCTTGAGATTTTTGCTTAAGCCATAGATGAACCTCTGGTTCTTCTTTAAAGGGGTGTTGATGTATTCAACCCCGTATTTAGAAAGCGACTCGAAGGAGGCGACATAATCAGTCACGGAAGAATCACCTTGGACAAGGTCTATAAACCGTCGAGCCAATGTCACTTTCTCTGCTTTTGGTACAAATTTCAACTCGAAGCGTTCCCGAAATTGCTCCCAGGTAAGATCCGCTTCGTTAGTCTCAGAAATAAGAAGTTCGTACCAGTCCAATGCTCTTTCTTGGAGCATACTGGAAGCCACCTGAACTCGGTGAAGATCAATGAGATTCATGCGAGAAAAGATTCGATCGCATGTCCTTAACCAAGCCTGGACTTCAATAATAGTTTCAGAACCTTTAAATGGCTTCCCGCCCAGGTTGGTGTAATCATTGCACAAACGTGCAAATCCCGACTTTGGGTGAGTTGGTTCCGGGTTAGCTCCAGCTGCTTGAGCATTTGTCACTAAATCAAGAAGCCGTTGAGCAGTCATAAAAACTCCATCTTGGGGTGGAGTGCTAGACGGTACGGCTCTGGGGCGGCCTGGTCTAGACATTTCTCTTCCTTTAGAAAGAAAGAAGAACAAGAAGAAGATTATTCACTAATGGATATCAAGCAATCTTGATAGATAAAACAAGGAATCATAAAAGAAAATAGGATGAATCGGTACGAAGAATCGAAGTAAATCCTAAAGCACGACTCCTAAGATGGAGTTAGGACGATGATCCTTGTTATAATATTCCATATTGTTCCAAAGTTTGGCTCTGATACCAAGCTGTGACGCCCCACCTCTATACCCACGCTAGCCAAGAACACTATGGAGTAATGCTGTCGACTAGCACGGAGAATAAGGCTGCTGAGGAGCGACCATCCATGTAATTGCTTTGTGCGAGCACCGATATGTCAGATAGTAAAACATGCATTTTATTTCAAGAGGAAATCCGACATACCGATACAAACTCAAAGCTACTACACAGTGGCTATATAAATTCTTCGGAAACAAATATAGAAATAAGCATAACATAAATCAGTCACAGATAATTCATATCATAAAGGCGGAAATAGATATGAATATATAACTAACACATGAAAGTGTATATCAGAGTAGCGGTCTAAAAAGATCCGCAATAACACAAAAGAATAGTTACAAGAACTACAAAAAAGAATAAGTATACATCATGGAGTCTATATCTCAATTGTATACAATCCAAAAACTACAAATCTAAGTAGTTAACCAAAAGTCAGAGAAATCAATCCCAAGTGAGAAGTCAAGCTGAAGCACCTGTAACATCTCGGTCTGACCCGAGTATTATTTAATAAGAAAATAATAAACGGATCAGTCTATCTATAAATATCAGATGAAACGATATAAAATAAGATATGACTAAACGCATTATAATCACAATGCCAAGCTGTGATATATATAAGTAATTGAAAATCAACAAGAGATTAATCAATATCACCAAATCTACACAAGAATCAAAGAAATGTCATACTCCTTATCTCGTTCACCAAACCATAAATATTGACGATTATATCAATGTTAATCACAAAAGTCGATGACACACAAATTCACCAATGCACAAATATTGATAAAACTTATCAATGGAAATCACGAAAATTGGTGAAATATGAATTCTAGAAATCATCTTAAGAAATCCAGTCAATGACACACAAATTCACCAATGCACAAATATTGATAAAACTTATCAATGGAAATCACGAAAATTGGTGAAGCACAAATTCGAGAAATCATCTCAAGAAATCGAGTCAATGACACACGAATTCACCTATGCAGAAAAATTGATAAATCATATCAATAGAAATCACAAAAATAGGAGAAGAAGAAAATTCCAGAATTCGACATACGAAATCCAGAAATCACACAAAATAGGGGGGAGGCCTATCACACGAACGAGAGCATGAAAACTCACCAACATATGTATCACAGGAACGAGACGCTATCTCATGGTAGCTAGCCATTAATTTTTGACACACGAACGACCCGAAGACCATGGGGCGCTACCCCATCAATTTGAGTCGAAACTCCACAAAACAGGGTTTAGTCTCCCTCGCAGACAAAGAGACATCGCACATTGCTAGTCTAAATCACAAAAATTATCGTCATGATCATCGAGAAGTGTCAATTACAGTAAGCTAGTAAATATATGAGCTTAGCTTAATGTCCCATAACTACTAGCTTAACTTAAATATTTACGAACAAATTATAGATCTCCACTAGAAAATTGTCGCAAGAGTTTCAATCAAACGAGTCCAAGAATTAACCGACGAAGTAAACGCAAGCGTTTCATAGCACTTGTTTTACTAAGTCGTTTAATTAGATTTCTCACACGAGTGAGGTAAAGGTTTGTGTATACTAATAGATTGGAAATCGGTTTGAGAAAACGAGCTTTGTTATAAAATAGTGTTGAAAACATTTGAAGAAAGAGTTTTGATATTTACTACTAGTATAGAAAACCTTTATATTTTTAAAGTGACAAATTACAAAGAAGATTGTAGGAACAATCAATCACTAAAATTCACATTCGAAGACGTGAATGAAAATCCAAAGAAATCGATAAAGAATCCATCGAAATGGATATTCAAAAATCCCTAAAAAGGAGTCATCAAAGTCATAACAAATGATAACAACACATAGGAAACAACACGAATCGATTAAAGTTGGAAATTCAAACAACTAGGCGAAATAGGAAAAAATGCACCAGGTTGGTCGGCCGGCTACAGAGCTCGGTCGACCGGACCAAAAAAAAACAGAAATGCTTGGGAAGCAGGTCAGTCGGCCGAATCCTGTAGTTGGTCGACCGGACCATAAACAGAGAAGTGCTAAGAACTTTTAATAGCAGGTCAGTCGACCGGCCCAGGGGTTCGGTCGGCCGAACCTGATGTTCTGCAAATTGAAACCCATTTACATGATGTGCAAACTCCACCAATTCTGCAAATTTAAATATAAAATCGACAAATATGCGGGTTGTTACATTATATATAACCAACTCTAGATTTTATAATCTTGTTTTGATTGTAATATTATCATCCAAACACTCCAAATATACCATAATAATTTTAGAAAATTATTCCTTTTATATAAAAATATAATTTGGGTAAAATTATTCCATTTACACGCTTCAAAACCATACTGTATCGGTTTATCGCGTTCAAGTGTTTAGAAACTCCTATCGAATTAGCGACGTCCTACTACTCGAACGGAATTTATATGCCACTCAACAAACAATTCAACGCAATATAAAACCATTTTATATCCACTAACAAGTACGCGCTCATATCTATTATCACACTTAACTCGTTCTAGAGTACTACCGACTCTATCTCTAATGAGTAATCACCACTAGAGCCAAGGTTCTCGCTTAACCTTCAGCTTTGATACCAAGTGTAAAGGCCCGTAAATCCGTACCCCTTGAGTCGACCATAATTCACATCTGTCCAACTCAGATTGAATGGAAAGTACGAATCCTTAGGATAAAGCAGAAGAAAGAGATAGAAGTAAATTGAACAACAAACAAAGAATCTCACAATCGCAGCGGAACAAAATATAATATATAACAGAAGATTTTAAATACATGGTTTGTGCTGTTAATATACATATCATTATCAGAGTACGATATGCAACAATCAATCTGGACAGTTTACTGACTCGTCCTCATACAACGGAAATATAAATCAAGTAGGTAGATACGTCTCTACTTCTCCAGCTCGCTTCCTGAGCACCGTAGCATTCTTTCCTGAATCTATAATACTCGGTCTGACCCGAGTATTATAATAAAATCCCGAGTCAGTCTGGAAAACCGTCATGTGAAAACACACTCAATTTGAATTATTAAAGTTATCCAAATCCTTTGAAAAACAAAGGTATCACATAAGAGCGCGTCACATATAAACACTACGGTTATTTCACTTACGATAACCAAAACATTTTATATAAAATCCAATGATATTATAATAGTGTCTAAATACAAATACTTATCCAAATAGCTGAAATTATTATACTAATTAAATTCCAGCATACTGGGCTCTACTAACAAAACATCAGCTCGTATTGAAATACGGATTCCAACGAATTACAAGGCCACTAGGGTACCGCCCATCATGGTACACCTCTAAAACAATGTATCGAGGACCACACTGGGATACTCTGCTACACAAGACCGACCTACCCCTATCCTGGATAGACTGAATATGTTATCACCCCGGGTGTTCCCACCTTTAGCACCGAGCGCTCCTTTCAGGCACAACCATATCCATAATAAATAGGTTTCTAAGGACATCTAGAAAAGTGCTAACATACCCTAATTAGGTGCGACCCACTTAGCCTTGCTGCATCTCCCATGTTTTAGTCATTCCCAATTGATGAGGCTCGAGGCTAAGTGTTACCTTTCAAGAACAATTTTACCTAGAATACCCATCGTCCTCCAATGACAATGTTCTAATAGCATTCGTGCATACAAGTTGTCATGGATCTAGACAAACTGAATCACTGTCTTCATCTTCTTCATGGTATTCATTTGTAATGTTCAAACCAGATCGAAGTGGTTTCGGATAAATAAATCCTATTCCGGTCTCTTCGAAACGATTAACAAAGTTAGCCAATATTGATAGTCGGCTATTTAACTGTCAATAAAACATCCATAAGCACTCACTAGGCCTTATTTTATAATTCATCAAAACGTTTATTCAAAACATCTTTACTAAGATATATATCTCAATCCCCTTCATATTCCAATATTTGAAAATGATTTCAAATATTTAAATCCATAACCGGATAATTTCAAACCATCTCAACACTTAAAAATATTTCCAAATTTCCATTTTTATACTTAGGAAAATACTACAAGTCTATTTTTTCCCAAAATCTTTTCAACACTAATGTTTCAAAGAATTATTCCATAACTTATTCCAATATCTCCGGAATCAAAGATGAACTTCCTCTCCTCAAAATCATATCCTTCTACAAGCTTCTTTTCTCGAATCTCGAGAGAATTTATAAAATAAAATTTTCAATTACTTTAAAGCTCTAAATTACATAGATATATAGAAAATAAGCATTAAGAAGATTTCTAATTTATATTTTAAATATGTTCAAGTAATTATTTAAAATATCAAAAACACTTTTATAACATTAATAACTCATTTGTGGATAAACGTATAATTTTTTAAAGCTGATTTTGAAAAGTTAGAATTTACTAAAATGAATACTTAACATTTGAAAATCTACATACCTAACTCTTCCAATCTCAACTGGCTTAGGATTTCATAGTTTTAAATAATAAAATTTTCCTTTCAAAAACAAAACTTACTTCTTAAAATAAAAATATACTTTCAAAATCTCAATAACCAATTCAACTTATAATTTCCTCTCGACTTCCCATCACATCACTTCCATCCCAATTTTCCTTAACCATTTTCACTTTACATAATAGTATTTACTTCCTTACCATATTTCCATATTTTAATACAAATTCACCCTAAGAATTTATTTTCCAACATATCCACTAATATCGCTTAACTTATTTATAACATCGTTTTTAAATTTTTGTACTCCTTTGAGTCTTACTTGCTTTATATAAACAATCTAATTTATAAAATTCCATTTATAAATCCATTACCTTAATAATCCCATTTATGATTCAAATCTATTTTTAATATCGACTTCAACTCTTTTTATATTTCTGGGATAACATTCACAAATTCTCTTATATAATTCATTTTTAAAACCTCCATTTAATAATTCAAAATAGTCAAGTATAACCAAAAATCAAATATGTTTTTTTTCTAACTCATTTTCTTTAAAATAACCTTGGTCTGAGTATAAATATTTTATACCTTCAATTTAAAAAATATATTTATGGTATTTAAAATACCTAAATTTGAGGCCAGTGATCCAATAGCGTCCAAAAGTTCAAATTTCCACAATAAAAGCTTATAGATTATCTATACACATCATATATCACTATATATGACAAACAAACAATATATTTGAGGAATCTAGTTGGATCCATCCAACCTGTTATGCTTCACCCATAGATGTTAATTCAACATTAAAAAAATACCAATCCCATTTCGAGGAGGATATCGCAGTATATCGAGTCATCCGCTATTATGCGGGGCGCATAGGGTCTCGTCGGCTATAATGTGATAGAATATCACACCAACTACTAATATGTATACTATTATATATATAATACTACATTCAACTGATAATAACATATCAATTCATCCAATCAATAAATTTTTATTCCTTATAAATTTAAACCAGTAACCTAATCGAGTGAGATTTACTCACCTCAATTTTATTTTGCAATCCATTCCAACTTTTTATTTTATTCTATCGCATAGATTTCCCAGCCACACATCCCATACGACTGATGCCGTTAGATTGAAACTCATATAAGCCAATTTTGAATTATATAAATTAATGATTTCAAATTTAATTATAATAAATCACTAAGTGCTTAATTTAAACTAATTACCTATCAATGAATTTAAAAAACCTTCCTTCTCTGATATTAGCCAAATGGTGCTCGAGTTCAAAAACAGCAACTAGCATTAGCATACAAGCTTCAGCCTACAACTTCGTGCACTTTGTCCTCCAAGTTCAACAACTAACGCTTCACCACAGCACATGCCATCACCATCAGCAACCCCAACCACACCTCCAAGTCACCAGTACCTAGTCGTAACTTCCCACACGCAGCTGCCAACCACTGCCTCTGACCTTGCATCGACATCCACTCTTCACTTTGTCAACCAAAACCGTACCATCTTCCAACAGCCACTGCAAACTTCAGATTGACGTCACCATCTCCTTTCGCTCTACCACATCATCAATGGCTCTAACCCATGCCAACGTTAGCGCACTGCAATCCTATACGCGACATAGCTCACGTAACTGCCTGCATGCGTTACGACACTTCCAAGTCTCATCACCTTCGATGATGTCCAAGGCCACCGCCAACGTTGACCTCGCCGTTTTCGATTTCACCTCGAGGCTCGAGCTACATCGTGCGATTTTTTATATTTTAAAACGATGTGATTTCTGATTTTTTTTAAATTGATCTGCTCTATTTCCTTTTTACTGAAGGGCATCCAAACGATTTTATTTTGTTTTGCCAAGGAAAGAGAATAACGCAATTTCGGACGTTTACTTTTTTTTGTTTGAATTCAATTTCATTCTTTCATTTTCTTTTTCCTTTCTGACTATTTAAGAAAGAAAAGGGGAGATGGGAAAGAAGAGACGTGACATGATGGTTGTGTGTTACAAGAGGCTGAAAGGAACAAATACAGCTGTCTTGACTTAACAATTTAAAATGTTATTTAAATTTCAAATCTCTCGATTTACGTAGCTTAAAATCTCAAACCCCTATCGAGGCATGCCGCTAGGCGTTTATAATGTTATGCCCCTATTCTGAACGCAATGGATTTGAGTCCTAATCCGATCGTAAGGAGAAGATAGCCTTTTGAACCCTATTATTGAATTTCGATATTAATTTCAGCGCGTTTCTATCCCGTACGGTCAAACAATAACTCCAAACGCTTTGAAATTTGAAATACGACAATAATACACTATTATTGACCCAATGAAACTGGTTTATCGAATTCCAAGACTGTGCCCCGTATCACTATTTGACTCGTCGATTGTATCGACGATTTCTAAATTTTACGAAATCACTAGAAATTTTCAGTTTTAAAACCTTACTAACTAAATTATAACACCAAATTCAATATTTAAACCCATTTAAATATTCAAAATTAACCTAAAAAATTCCGGGTTGTTAGAGAAGAGCAGGAGCAAAAGAAATGACGTGATTTTTTTGCATGTTTGAATATGTAAGGTTAAATCGAAGGCGGCTAAGAAAAGAAGGAAAGTAATAGTCAAGTCAAAACATAAACGTTTATATCTAAATTTACAAATCATCTCGATTTCTTAACATAAAATCTTGAACTCCTATCGAGGTGTGGCGCTAGGTGTTTATAATGTTATACCCCAATTCCAAACGAAATGGAAAAGGTTTCAAGCCCCAATTCGATCGTATAGAGAAGATAGCTTTTAGAACCAAATTATTATATTGAACTTTTAATATTAATTTCAATATGTTTAAATCCCATACTATCAAACAATAACTCCAAACACTACGAAATTTGAAATCCGAAAATAATACAATATTACGGATCCAAAGGAAGCGGTTTCATCAAATTTCAAAACTATGCCTCGAATCGCTGTTTTAACGCATCGATTAAATCGACGATTTCAAAAATTGACAAAATCACTTGAATTTTCAGTTTCAAAATCTTACTAACAAATTTCTAATTCAAATATAATATATATCAACATTAGAAATTGTTTCGATTCATTTCAACTCCAATTCCAATTATTTACCATTTTTGTATTATGATAAATCGCTATATTTGAAATTTGAATTCATTATGTAAATTTTGACCAAAATCTTTATATTTAAAATCAACTTATATCCTAAATCCCATATTTAAAACCATTTAAATGTTTAAAATTAACCGTCGAAAAATCTAGGTCGTTACATTCCTTAAAGAATTTTGTCCCTAAAATTGCTAAGACAGGAAAAATGCTTTAAACCATTAACCTATCAAAACCCAATTAGTTAAAGTTCGATATTCCACCTTTCTAAATCTTTTAATTCCAACAAACAATTAGTTTTCATATTATAAATCAAAATCCTTTATTTTCATTTCAACTTAAAAATCACCCATTTTAAGTAAACAAAACTTTTCCAAAAAATTTTGAAATTTTTCTAACACCCTAAATTTTAAAAAAAAAATTGCCAGTCTCCTTTGTACGGAGGACCTTTTGCAATTTGACAAGAGAGATAAATATATATACATCGATCCACATGGTCGGAAACAATATATATATATATATATATATATATATATATATATCAATATTCATATTTTTCGGTATTAAATTCGAAAACGTACCTTATTTTAGCATTTTTAAGCGAGCGGCTTATTTTATATGCAATTTGCGCGACCAAAATCAAGCAAAACAGCTCCATATACCTGTACTTACTCAGTTTAAACACTTAAGTACCAAAACATGAAATTCTAGTAATGTTTCATTTATTCAACTAGTTAACACATGAATTTCATAAGCAATGCATGCTAAACATATATCTATAAGCAATTTATAAGATTCTGATACTAATTTAATTACTTTCAATTGATCCATATATCATTTCATTCATCCGATATGATTTACAACCAAATTATTTACATCCAATTCATTTTATATCAAACAAACCCATATCCATTTCAAATTGATTTAAAAATTAATTTTACTCACTTTTATTAATTCATAGAACCCGATGCCAATTTTTCTATACCATTTCGGCGATATTCATTTAATAGAATAATCATTTTAGCTTATAGCTATTTCATTTTGATTCCAAATCAATTTATATTTAATTTTATTCTATTTCAGATTTTGTTCACAATCAATTCACTTGCATTTCATTCATATCCACGTTCATTATATTCAAATCTATTCTATTAAGCATGGAATCATTTCCCGCTAATTTATTTATGAACCATTTCATAAATTTATTTAAGCCAAGCTTTTATTCAAAATATTTACTAAAGTTAATGTATTTAGTTTAAATTAATTCAACTGTATAACTTAAGTTTATTTTTTTCAACCAGACTCCATTTCATTTATAAATTAGTTAATTAGTTCATTCATTTAATTCTCTTCAAGTTTTAATTTCAAGCTTAAATTTATTTAAACAACATCCACGAACATATTCAATTTATTTTTACTTACTTTGAATTTATTTATAACCTAAATCATCACTATTCCAATTCATTTCTATTTTATTTAATTCCACACATTTCAGAATATATTTATTTCGCTTACACTTAAGTCGAATTTTATTTATAACTCAAGTTCCACATTTCAGTTTATTCGATTCCACTCAACCCAAATCCAATTTTGATATCTGATTTACTTGAAAAATCACTTCATTTAATTTTTTTTGAGTTCAAATTTATTTTATAATTCAATTTTGGATTTTATTTCCTTCACCAAATTATCAAACCATTTTTATTTTGGGTTTTTCTATTTCACTTTTCAATTTCAATAAGTCACACAACTTATTTTTCACATTTCCATCAATTCTACACTCGAGTATATTCACATTTTATTTTTAACTCGAGATTATGCATTTATTTATAGCCCAAGTTTATTTTTATTCCATTAATTCAAATTTTTAAAAGCTATTCCAATTTATTTATTCACAATTCCAATTCTTCATTTGAATTTTATTTCATTCAAAATTTATACCTTATAGTTATATAATTATTTCACAATTTAAATTTACATTTACTTCAATTCAGTATTGTTTCTACTTCACTTCAACTTTTATAACTCATAGTTATGTAGTCACTTTGTAATTCACATTTGCATATAAATTCAATTCCATATGATTCAAATCCAATTCACCTTTTTATTTGAATTTCAATTCCTTTTTAACCAACATTCAAAATCATATTCGAGTTATTCATACTTAAATTAATTTCACACCAAACCATTTTATTTTTAATCCATTCAATTTAAATCAAGTAAGAATTCAATTCAAATTTCAGATTTTTCCACTTCCTTACTTATATTTATATAGCAATTTCACCATTCAAATTCATGGTCTCAATTCCTAATAAATTTATTTATCTTTCCTTAAGTTAAATTCAATTCACATAATCTATTTTAACTTACTTAGGTTAAAATTTATTTCCCAAAACTCAAATTCCATACTTTTCTTCCTTACTAAAATCATTCTCACTTTATGTGATGACCCAGAATTTCTAACAATTTAAATTGGAATAGTTAATTGATTTTAAATATTTAAAATTTAATTTTTAACTTGAATTCAAATATCACTATTTATTTGATAATTAAACTATTGAATTTAATAATTGGAATTGGGTAAATTGTTGAATCTGAAATTCTAAGCCTGTTTAAAATAATTTGAAGGCTTGCAAAAAACTTATATCGATAGTACCGAAGATAGCTTTTAAATATTGATAGCTTGCAAAAAATAATTTGAAGGCTTGCAAAAAATTAACTTTTAAATATTTAAAAATAAATTAAATATTCCCATTTCAAATTCTTTAAAATTCTATGTCGTCACACGTACAAAGGAGACTCTGCCAAAAAATTTCGAAAATTTTGGAAGTTTGAAAATTTTTGAAAATTTTTGGGAAAATTTTTGTTAGCGGCAAACAGTTTCAAATTGGAATTTGAAATAAATTAGTTGATGAAACTAATTTAAATAATGGTATGAATCAGTTATAAATGAAAGATAAAATTTAATATTTAGAGTTGAAGATAAATTGAATTCATATGGAAATGGGAAAACTAATTTGAATAGAAGTAGATATGAAACCTATGTAAGGAAATGTATAAAATGAGTTCAAAAGTTACGATTCGATATTATTGCTAAGTAAGATATGCATGTATTATAAAGGGAAAGAAAAATTGGTTTTGATTTCAGGAGATAATTTGAATTGCCCCACTAAAAGGTATGTGTTCAAATTTCAGTATGAAATTTGATTGGGTTTTTGATCTAGCCATTTGGCCTTTTGTTTTATTTTGGAATTTGGGAGCCCGTAGAGGCATTTTGTAGCTGTACCAAGCTAGCCGCGCAAAGGATTCGCTGGTAAAAAATTTCGAAAATTTAGGGAGTCAGAAAAATTTTAAGAAAAATTTGATCATTCAAAATTTGGTTTTAAATTGAAATTTGAATGATTGAGCAAAAGGGTATTGTTTGAAAACTGTGGGTGAGTTTGGAATGTTAGTAAGAATAATAAGGGGTCTTTTATAAAAGATAGTTGGTAGGATGTTGAACTGTTGGTTTTGGGGGAAAAGTAAATGGGTATTGGACCATTCTTCCTAACTAGTAATTTCGGGAACGAAATTCTTTTAAGGGGGAGGAATGTGACGACCGGGAATTTCTAACAATTTAAATTGGAATAGTTAATTGATTTTAAATATTTAAAAGTTAATTTTTTACTTGAATTCAATATCCGTATTTATTTGATAATTGAACTATTGAATTTAGTAATTGGAATTAGGTAAATTGTTGAATCTGAAATTCTAAGCTTGTTTAAAATAATTTGAAGGCTTGGAAAAAATTTATATCGATAGTACTGAAGATAGTAGAAGCATTAAAAATTGATTTGGAAGTATTTTGTTCAGTTTTGAAAATATATCGTTTAAATCAATGTTTAAATATTTAAAATAATTTGAGGCACGGTCCCAGAATTCGACGAAACTAGTTCCATTGGACCCATAATAGTTGGTTATTATCGGATTTCAATTTTCGTAGCAATCAGAGTTGTCGTTTGAACCTAGCAGCTCAAAACGCATAGAAACTATTTTAATTGATTTAATTTAAAATTGATCGTTTATTTCTGAACTTGCGCATATGATCGAATTAGCCTCCGAAACACGTTCCATTGTGTTCGGAATGCGGATAAAACATTATAGACACCTGGTGGCACGCCTCGATATGACATCGGAATTTCCAGTTGCATAAAATAAGATATTTATAAATAAAAAAAATATTTTAACCTGTCACAATCAGGGCTTACCTTCTCCAACACGCCTCCATCAACTTTATATCACGTATCTTCCTTCCCTTCATTCTCAAATTCTAATCGAGAAGCAAAAACAAAAGAGAAATTAAATTAAAATAAATGGCCGCAGTTCCTTTTTAAATTCATCAAGCCGAGTCTTTTCAATCGATCCAAATTAAAGAAGTCAAATACGTTTCACCCGAAATCGAATTGAAACAATGGCCGCCCGTCTCTCTATCGTCCCTCTCGTCCTCAAATTCAATAAAAGAAAACCATCTTCAAATCGAGTTCCTAATTCTCGAACGATCCGAGTATTAAGGATTAGTGGCATCTCGATGGCAAGTCTTGGAGCAACTAGGGTGGCGTTCGCGATGCGAATAAGGCGGCGACCGCGAGAGGGTTTCGGCTTCACGTTAATCGAGGGTGAGGCTCACTGCTTTGGGATGGCGACGCGAGCGCGACTGGGTGATCGCGACTGGAGTTTTGTGAGTTTAAAGTTTGCGTGATGGAACTCGGCGATGTTGGTTGGGTAGTTGGCAGCGATACTCGAACTCGGCAGGTTGGGTTGTGCCTCAACGACGAAGCGTGGATCTCAAGTGCATTAGCGTCTGGGAGGCGCGGAAAAGGGATGTCGTGAAGAACAAGGCAAAGTTCGTCGATTTGCAGTGAGGTACCGAGTTCCTTTTATTTATTTAAATTGTGTAAATAATTATTTATATATTTGCATAATATATATATATATATATATATATCTAGATGGAAATATTCATACATGTTTTAATATGTACAAATAAATAGTAAATAAGTGTATATTGGGATAAGGGTTGAAGAAAAATATAACTAAAAATATAATAGGAATTTTTAAAGGGGTTTGAGAGTTTATATAAAATTAAGTTTTGATAACTATTGATTGTTATTACAAGTATGTGAAGTTTCAAAAAAAAAGTAAATATACAAACACATTTTTTAGCTGCTGGTCTATTTTAAATTAATGTGTTGTGGAGATTAATTTGTTTAATCAACTTATTTTAATTTATTCAAGTAACTAAAAGATTTGTAAAAAGGGGAAAATTAGTTTAAAATTTATTATTTTTTTAAATAAAATCATTAGTTGAGCAATATATTAAATGAAAATTAATTGTCTGATTGTTCCAAATATTAATAAATCATATGATTATTTATATAAGGTCAAAGGTCGGGGAAATCAGGTCGACATTGGAAAGGGTTGCAACTTAAAATCAAAGGTGAGTTGATCTCACTCTCCTGGATTTTTATTTAAATTTAAATGGTTGAATTTAAATAATTGGTTGAGTGGTTGGTTTGTTTTGATGTGCTATATTATATATAGTAGTATATAGTGTATATTGGAGTGATTGATATTCTGTGATGGATATTAATGGTTATTGTAATATTGAATGCTGTGGTTTGCTTAAATATTTCGGTACCCTGAGTTGTCGAAATACATAAAATTGGATTTTCGAAAGAAATCTAAGAGTGAATTTTGAAAGTGAAGTAATTATAGAATAAAAAAAAGAGAAATAAAAGTGATATTTAAAAACTGAAGTTAAATTGTAAAGTAGAGATTTAAAATAATTTTTAAATCAAAGATAAATATGGAATTCAAGTTAGCGAATCTCTGTTCTTAAAAGAAATAAGTTTTTAAAATTTAATTATTTTAACAACTTGAATGTTTAAGTGCATTTGTAAATTGATTTGAATTTAAAAATAAATTTGGTTTTAAATTCCTTTAAACCTCTTTTATAAAATGAGTAATTAATTTATTTAATGAAGTAAATAAAAAGATAGTTACTTACAGGTTGAGATTAATCGAGAATGATTAATATTGTGGTTTAATTAATGTAATTAATTTAGATTAGGTTAAATTGAAATATAATTGAAAATCATTAATTTATATAATTAATGATGTAATTAAAGATTGATTAATTAAGATTAATTAATCAATAATAAGTGACTTATGAGAAATTAATTAATATAAGTAATTAAGGATTAATATAATTAAAATAGTTAATTAATTCATGAAGTAATTAAGATTTCTCATTTATTTTGGTTAAAAATAATTAATATTGTGAAGTTAGTTAAAGACAATTACTTGAATGTAATTGAAGGATAATTAATCCAGGGTGATTAATTAAGATGATTAATGAAGGGATGATTGATTAATTGATTTGAAATTAATTAATGACAAGTAAAGAAATCTAAGTGATTGAGGTTAGAAATTCAATTAGAATTAATTAAATTAATTTTGGTAGCGATCAAGCTTTGTTTAAGGATGATTGAATGGTATTGAATGCTTTGAATGAGTTAATATCTCTGATATGAAATGTTGTGTATTTCATTTGGATAACTTGGGTTAGGATGACATGAGACTCGAAGAGACCGGGTTCGGGTATTAGGAAATACCTGAAACCACTTCGAATTTTTATACACTGATGTGTGAAATTTATAGGCTGGTGTGAAGTGATTTAAAGGAGTTGGACTATTTTAAATCTAAATCTTTGGTACTTAGAAAACTTATGTGTGAAATAAGTGATGTCTATAACATAGTGTGAACTTGTAAATTGATTCGAGTTACCCCGGGTTTATATAAGTTGAATGCTTTGTATCCCATGTTAGATGGGTTTACTCACGCTGGTTTCCAGCCCGACCCGGGTGTTACTTTGACGTAATGCTCGGGTCAGACCGAGTATTACAGATTTTCAAGTAAGGATGTTCTGGAGCTCTGGAGGTGAGCTGGATGGCAAGAACGTATGGAGAGTTTCCGCGGTATTATATTGCTGTATATCTGTGACATGATAATTGTGTATATTCAATGTCTGTATATAAGTGTAACTCTGATATATTATAAAGGTATTTTCGTAGATACAGAATTTTTTTGTAAACTATTATTATTTATTATTATATTTCATCTGCTGCGAATGTGAGATGTTGATGTTTTTGATCTTCTTCTTCTTCTATCTCTTTCTTCTTTCTTCCTAACTATCTGGAATTTTGGGATCGAAAATTTTGGGTCATTACTGTTGGTATCAGAGTTGAAGGTTAAGCGAGAACCTAGGCTCTGGTGGGGATTACTCCTTAAATAGAGTCCGTAGTACTCTAGGATGAGTTGAGTGTATATGTATGTGTATATATATATATATATATATATATGAGAGCGTACTTGTTATTTTTTATATAAAGATTTTAAATGATTTTATATAAAAATATATTTTGATATATAAAGCAATATTTCCTTCTAATAAATATTAAGGTGATTGTTTGTTAAATTATTGAAACTAAATTAAGAAGTAATATAATACAACCAAATTGAAATCTTGGATTGGAATTAAATTAAATGGTAACATAAATACAACCAAATTAAAATTGAATTGATTGAAAATGAAATTCTAGAATTTGAGCTCATAAATTAAATTGTTTAAAAACTTTAAATAAAGGTTAATTTTGTTTAAAGAGTTAAACTAACCTTTGAGAATTTAACTTGAATTTATATAATTCGAGATGGTCTAAAATTGAGATTGAAATTGAATTAGTTCAAATTGAATCTTATTTGAATTAATTGGATTTGTGATTGAAGATGTATAGGTTGAAAAAAAAATTAAATGGAAAATTGAATTGGATTGAATTGAAATGACTTGAAATTGAAGTGGGTTCAATTGAAAATAGTCCTAAATTGATTGGAATAATTTGGAATTGTAATTAAAGCGAGTAGGATTAAAATCAAGTGGAATTTGATTTGAATTTGGAAAGAAACCAAGATTGATTCGAATCATTTTCAAACTGGAAATTGAAGTTATTCAAATTGGAATTGAGTCAATTTAATTGGAAGTGGAAATTTAAATTGAATTGATGGGAAAGTGAACAGTTTTGACTCTGGACTATTTTCAATATAAATTGTTTTAATATAAACTTATTTTTCCAAGCTATTTAATATATACAATCTTCCTTTTTAAAGCCAATTTATTTTATATTTGTTTTACAATTATTTTGGAACTATTTAGCAATTTTTCAACTGTTTTATAAACTAATTACTATTTTTCAGTTATACCACAAATTCATTACTATTTTACAACTATTTTGCAATTATCTAAATTTTCTGAAACTATTTAACTATTTTCCTACTATTTTGCAATTTGTCAACTATTTTACAGCTATTCTGCAAACTAATAATTATTTTCCAACTACTTATCTATTTTTAAAATTTTCAAGCTATTTCTAAATATAAACTGATCGGAGTTCGAACTGTTATTGACTAAATACCCAACTGAGATAATAATTGAAGTGATAATCCAAATGAGGATTTAGGTAAATGTGAATAAGTGAATAAAATTGAAGTGAGGATGGATAGAAAGGAAATTGATTTGGCTAATAATCGATGAAGTTTAATACGTAGGATGTACGTATATTATCCTATTCGCATAGTGATTTGATCTAGATTCGAACACAGAATTTCGAGATAGTTTATCGATCCGAGTTGGGATTTTTCACTCGATTTTCGACGGCAAACCTAGATATGGATTGTTGATTGGTTCTAGGTATTCTCTATCATAGTTATAGCTATGTAAGGAGAATGACAATTTCTGATCAAGAAACAAAATCTAAGTCCGCACTAGGAAGTTGAGTGGACGATACTAGTTCGGAAGTGGAATTGTGTGATCGAGTGAGCGATCAGATTGGTATAGCATATGGATGATATGTGTACATCGTTCGGATTTAAATGAAATTGATATTGAAATTTTTTGAATAAGAATTGTAAAATGATTTCTTTTGAAATGAAATGAAATATACAATGGATAAAAGTGAAAGTTGGATATTTTTATGATGATAAGTAAGATGGAAACAACTTTATAAAGAGTGTAATCAAATTTGAATATTTGATTTTGGATAAACAAGGTTATATATCTTTGTTATATAAGATAAATCTCCCCTTGTTGAACCTAGTGCCGGAAGAAAAGGATTTTGAAAGTATTTGAAGTATAAAAGGAGTTTTATACAAGTTTGTAATGATCCAAAGTTTTTTTTTAATATATATATATATATATATATATATATATATATATATATATATATATAAAGGATCTTATGAGGATTTTGGAAAAAGGTTTCGGGAACCTTTTGATTTGGAAAGGCTTTTGATTTTTGGGTAAAATCAATATTGGAATTTGGAAAGCCTAGTTTGAAAATTATCGATTTTGGGATAATCGATTTTGTTTAAAGGAGCTTTGTATAAGATCATACTAGGGGTATGATTTGAAATATACTATATGTATAGTATAAAGTGTTTTGATGATGGCTCTGGGGAAAAAGGCGCTGCCTTGAAATGAACTTCTCAAGAGTGCCACCGGGTAGTGCTGCCTTGAACCCTAAAGGGGGTTCTAAAGTTGATCCCGTGAGGAGTCCGGACAAAACTAGTTCCTGAGGATTATGAGTAGTGTGTAGCGAAACTCGAGGGGCGCTGATGCCTATAGAGGCACTTGGGTTATGCTGTGACGACAGTCTAACTCGTCACTGTGAACTATTGCAGACCATAGCGAAAGTCGTGTGTGCCTTTGAGAGCAAAAAGTCTACGTTTGATTTTATATCGGTAGACTGCGACCTATGGTAACATAGCGAAAGTCTTGTGTGCTACTGAGAGCCAACAGTCTACATTTGATTTTACATCGGTAGACTGCGACCTATGTAGGAGTGGAGAAGTTTCATTTTGACAGCGAAAATCAAGGGCGCTGATGCCTACAGTTACATGAACTTTTGCTGTGATGGCAACGTAACCCTGGAATGTAACTGTGATATGTTGTGGCTTACATGGCGTAACCGAGAGGCGCGGAGTGCCTATAGTTACATGGACTTTTGCTGCGATGGCACCGTAACCCAGGATTGTAACTACGACCACAGATGGAGGTGATGATTTCCAGAGCATTCTCACCAAGATATTTCCTCTATTTTCAAAAACTATTATCTATATTTTCAATAAAATTATTTTCCCAAGTATTTTCACTGGATGTTGAAGATGGGTCTGCTAAGTACTTATAGATTTTCAGTCCTACGTCTGATCTGCGTATGACTGAATTTCTGTAAAACGAGGATGGACTGGTTGAGACATCGGGTTATAAGAAGTATTTTTATAAAGAGCTATTTTAATAGTATTATGTGAATTTAAAAGCATTTCTAAATTTTAAAATAAAAGTGTTGGAATTTTGGAAAAAAATGGAAGAAATCTAAACTGGAATTATGAAAAAAAAATTGAACTCAAGAAAATTCAACGAGGTGAATTTTTTGTAATAAAAATTGAATATTGAATTAAAGGTGGAAGTAAGCTGATTAGCTAAATAAATTAGTTGATGGAGTGTATTAAAAAAATTTAACTCGGTTAAATAAAATGGATTGAAAGTTTATAATGAAGTTTGGAAATAAATCCGAATTATAAATAGAATTCGACTTGGATTTGTTGATGAATTACAATAAGTGGAGATGTTGTTAAACTAAAATGGAATTGTATTATAATAGACATGGTTTGAGTTGCAAGCAAAACCCAGTTAAGTAAAAGTAAATTGAAAATGGCTTTGTATTAATAAAATAAATTCGAAAATGTATTAAGTAGGTGAATTAAAAATATAAAATGGGGTGAATAAATGGGTTAATTGAATTAAATAATAAATGGATGAAGTCTGTTTGAATAAAGATTAAATCAAAGTTTTAATTAGAATTGGGTTATCGGAGTGAACTTAAGTTACGAGGCATATTATTTTGAAGTAAAATTACTTAAGTCAATAAAAGCTTGGTTTTGAGTAAGAATGGAGGACCATTAAATAAAAAGTTTGGGTTAAATTTATTAGGAAAATTGATATTAATATAAGCATCGAATGTGTCATGCTCAATGCAATAGTTTTAAAATGAAACAAATGCGGAGATGAAATGAAATGCAAATGTATGGTTGGTGAATAAATTAGAAATGAAATGGAATAAAATACAGAATGAGTTGAAATTAAATGGAAGTAGTTATAAACTAAAATGGATACTCTATTAAGCAAATATCGCCGAATTTACATAAAAATAGTTGTCGTTTGACGTAAAACAAAAGTAATTAAAATTCTATAAGTTGATAGGGATTAAATAAATTGAACTTAGGATCAATTGAATTGAATATGAGCTTGATTGGATTAAAAATAAATTGAATGTAAGAAATTGAGTTGTAAACCATTAAAATTGAATGAAATGGCATATGAATGGGTTGGAAGCAATTGGGTTAGCTTTAAATCATATAAATCACTTATGGAAAGCGTTTGGAGCTTGTTGCTTATGAAATGCATGTATTTAGCTATTGAAAGTAAGTGAAATGATAATAGATTTTCTATATATGGCACTTACATATTTAAACTGAGTAAGTACAGGTACCTGAAGGCCGTTTGGCTAGATTTGGTTGCGCTAATTGCTTAAATAATAAGCCGCTTGCTTAAAATGCTAAATAAAGGTACACCTACGCAATAAAAATAGGAAATATGAACTGTTTTTATTTTTACGACCGTGTGGGTCGATGTATATATATTTATACCTCTTATCAAATCGCAAAAGCTCCTCCGTACTGTAACGACCTGCAAATCCGTACCCCTTGAGTCGAAACTATTCTACATCAATCAACTCAAGTTGAACAGAAATACAAACCATTTGGGTTAAAGAAGAAGGGGTAGAAGAAGAGGAAACAACAAACAACAGAACCTTACCATCGCAGTGGAAATAAAATATAATAGGTAATCATAGATCTTTACACCAAAAACAAATACTATATCTGTTTATACATACATCATCAGAGTACATCATCAGAGTTCCACATCAACAACATACAACTGAATACACAGCGGAATAATAACCATATACGGAAGTACGTATCGCCATGCAGCTCGTCTCCAGAGCTCCACGGCATCCTTTTCTGTATCCTATAATACTCGGTCTAACCCGAGCATTACAGTAAAATAACACCCAAGTCAGTCTGGAATACCAGCATGAGAAATCACACTCAAATTGATTATTAAAGTTTCAAAATCCTTTGGAAACAAACGCATCTCGTAAAACCATGTCACAAATAAACATGTGGAGTTTTTACCTTACGATAGCTAAAACACTTTTTATTAAAATCCTCTAATATTATAATAGGGTCTATTTACAAATACTTATTAAAATAGCCGAAATTGTTACATTCATTAAATTCCAGCTACTAGCCATAGAGTGGGTGATACAAACAAAACTCATAAAAGGTGCGTAGGAAGAATGGATTTCCAACTAATGACTAGGCACTGGGGTACCACCTGTCATGGTACGTAGCCTAGATCACAGTACCGAGGATCACTCCCGACCCCCTGCAACACAAGACCCGGACTATCCCTTATCGGATAATCCCGAGTAAGATTACCCCACGGTTGGGATCAACAACCGCACCACTAAGCCGAAATGAAAAGGGACATCTGGACAGGGATTACCTTACCCGAAAATGGGTGCTGCCCACCAAGCCTTGCTGCATAACCCCTGATTTTCAGTCATTCCTGGTTGATGAGTCTTGAGGCTAAGCGTTACCTTTTACAACATATCCCTTAGAATGCCCATCGTTCACCAAACGATGTTCTGAAAGCATTCATCCATACAAGTCCATCCCGGGTTCGAACAGAACCTAAGGCACTATTCCTACTACATCCATTTTGGAATAATCCTCATGATTATTAGCGACTAGCCCTTGCACTTCACTGCTCCATCTTCGAATCCAAAATCGTCTTCCTCACGAAAACGTACAAACCGGATCAAAGTGGTTTTCGAGAAATAAATCTCGATCCCGGTCTCTTCGAAACTATCAGCGCATTTGGCCAATACTGATAGTCGGTTATTTAACTATCAATTAACATTCACAACAACCATCCAACAATAAATAGTTTCCCAAATTATTTATTTATCTCAAAATATCTTCGCATGATATATTTCCATTTTCAACCTTTTTTGGAAACAGTTTCAAACTATCTTCCTTTTCAGAATAAATTTTCCCAAATATTTTCTATTTCCACTGAAATCACCAAGCACAAAACTTTAGATCTTTAAAATACTTTAAAACAATTTATTACAAAATATATTTTGACATTTATATTGAAAACTACTTCAATACTTTATTAAAAATATACACTTTAGGAATATATAAAACGAGGTTACTTTTATAAAATATAAAACTAGATTTTCTCTTTAAAAACAAATACCAAGTCACTTTTAAATAATTACTACCATAATAGATTAAAAGAAAATACTTACTTTAGAATTTAAATATTTTAGAAATAATAAACTTTTTCAAAACTTTCTTTTTAAAACAACTTTTAAACTTTTAACTTATATTTAAAAATTTACTTTGAAAACGTACTTGATTATCCAGGGAGAATTTCCTATTTCAATCACTTAAATCAGTTTTCCAAATTGATTTCCAATTTACTCCATTTGAAAAAGAATTCATTACTTACTCAATTCGTTTCAAAATCCATTAATTATAGACTTTATTTATTAATAAAATTTTTTCGTTTTGATTTTAAATCTTTTAACTGAAACATACTGATTTCGGATTTTCCAAATTTCTTCTTTATTCTTTCAATAATTTAAATCTTAATTAAAAATAAATGCTTTATTCTTTTAAATAATAACACTGAAGTTTAAAATTCATTATCTTCCTGTTTATTCAAAAACCTCTTTTTATATACGGGCTTTATTTATTAAAATTTTAAAACAACTAATACCCTTATCCAGTTCATTTTTAATTTATTTAAATTTTCT
The DNA here is from genome assembly GCA_030765085.1 of Allium cepa. Classification (NCBI taxonomy): domain Eukaryota; kingdom Viridiplantae; phylum Streptophyta; class Magnoliopsida; order Asparagales; family Amaryllidaceae; genus Allium; species Allium cepa. The sequence continues at coordinate 389,235,568 of CM060943.1, read as the reverse complement.
ATAATTATTTCACTTACAAATTCTCTTCCTTTTATTTTCCTTTCAAAATCCAATTCTATATGTTTTGATAACACAGTGTACCGAAATATTCAAGTAAATCATACCGTTCAATATTCCAATTATCAATAATATCCATCACAGGATATCAAATATTCATAACAGAGAATATTAAACAATATAAATAATTTGAGAAATCCATTTGGATCCCTCCAACCTGTTTCCCCGCATCCACAGACATTAGCACAATACCAATTCCACTTCGAGGGCGGAATATGGGATTAATAAAATATCATCCGCTATTATGCGGCGCATAGGGTCTCATCCGCTATACAATGCGGGAAATCAATCATTCCAAGATGTATTATATATTATAATATAGCACATCAAATTAATTCAATCATCCAACCAATTTATTTAAATTTAACCATTTAAATTAAAATTAAAATTCAACTGAGTGAGATTAACTCACCTTTTATTTTACAATCCACTTCATTCTCGATTTGATTCCACGGTTTCAGACCTTGTAAAAACATTAGATGTTTTATTAATATTCGAGTCAATTGAGTAATTTAAATTTCAATTTGATGATTTAATTAACCAGTGATTTCATTTTAAACAATTAAATTTAATTTTAAACTAATTCCCTTTTTAACAGATTTTCCTATTCCTTTAATAAATTATTTTCATTAACCAAGGTAAATTTAGTAAGTTTATTAAATACATTATTTTAACAATAGGTAGAAAATTTAAAATGTGATTGTAAATGTAATCAACTAATACTGTAAATTACTTTATAGAGACGGTGCTATATAGAATTTTCTGCTGCGATTACTTTTCCTTCCAGTAGACATATGTGTTGAATCAAAACCGATATAGTTTTTAAACCCTACTATAGTCATTTTCTTTTCTGGAAATAATAACAGAATTTTACTTACTACTTATATACATATATATATTTAAATATATAAATAAATAAGAATAAATAAAAACAACATATCGATACCTCACAGCAACCGCTCGAGGCCGTCACCACCTCCCCCTCCATCGCTACTGGATCGGCACTGACAAAGCAATCTAGAGCTTGCACCCTTCGATCTCGCCTTCGAAGTCGACATTGTTTCCCCTAGGCGCCACCGCACTCACTTCCATCCCTAGCCTCGACTGTCGTCGCCCAGTACTCCACGTTCGCGATACAATGATGATAGATTCTACTCGAATCCTCGCGTGATAGGAATTTCCAGCGACTTGACCCCTCAGGCCTCATTGTTGATTCGAACGCGGCTTCAATCCCTTTTCTCGAAAGAAATTCGATTGATTTGGTCCGAGTAGTTGAGCACGATGAGAGGAACGAATTTTTTTTCGAGTGCCATTGATTTGGGAAGACAACGAGCTCGCGGCCATGATTTTTTTTTAATAGCTGAGAATTTGACTATTTCCCTTTAGTTTCGGCCATTTTTATTCTCGATTAATTTTTGAGCTGAGGAAAGAAAGAAGATCACATTGATTTTTAAAGAAGGAAAAGGTCCCTTGCGTGTTTAAGATGCTTCGCGTGCCTGTCCTTTAGAACGGCTGAAGTGACAATTTAGTGTATGTATATAATTATTTAAATTATATCGTCTCAGTTCCACAATTCAAAATGTCAAACTCCTATCGAGATGCGCCGCTAGGCTTTCCCAATGTTATATCCCTATTTCGAACGCAATGGAAAAAGTTTCGAGTCCTAATTCGATCGTATGGGGAAGATAGCTTTCCGAATCAACCATTATCAATTAAAATTTCAACGCGTTTATATATCGTACGCTCAAACAACAACTCCGATCAATACAAAATTTGAAATCCGATAATAATACAATATTACGGATCCAATGGAACTGGTTTCGTCAAATTCCGAGAATGTGCCTCGGAAGGCTATTTTTAGATCCAATTTAAACGATATATTTTCAAAACAGAACAAATCACTGTTAGATTCAATTTTAGCACTTCTATTATCTTCTGTGTTATCCATATAAATTTTACAAGCCCTCAAATTATTTCTAATAGGCTTAAAACTGAAGATTCAACATTTTACCCAACTTCAAATTGTTTAATTAAAAAGATTTAATTATCAAATAAATAGTGATATTTGAATTCAAGTTAAAAATTAACTTTTAAATATTTAAAATTAATTAAATATTCCCATTTCAAATGCTTAAAAATTCTATGTCGTCACACGTACAAACGACACTCTGTCAAAAGTTTTCGAAAATTTTGGAAGTTTGAAAATTTTTGAAAATTTTGGGAAAATTTTTGTTAGCAACAAACAGTTTCAAATTGGAAATTGAAATAAATTAGTTGATGAAACTAATTTAAATAAAGGTATGAATCAGTTATAAATGAAAGATAAAATTCAATATTTAGAGTTGAAGATAAATTGAATTCATATGGAAATGGGAAAACTAATTTGAATAGAAGTAGATGTGAAACCTATGTAAGGAAATGTATAAAATGAGTTCAAATGTTACGATTGGATATTATTGCTAAGTAAGATATGCATATATTATAAAGGGAAAGGATAATTGGTTTCGATTTCAGGAGATAATTTGAATTGCCCCACTAAAAGGTATGTGTTTAAATTTCTGTATGAAATTTGATTTGGTTTTTGATGTAGCCACTTGGCCTTTTGTTTTCTTTTGGAATTTGGAAGCCCGTAGAGGCATTTTGTAGCTGTACCGAGCTAGCCGCACAAAGGAGAAAATTTTGATAATTCAAAATTTGGTTTTAAATTGAAATTTGAATGATTGAGCAAACGGGTATTGTTTGAAAACTATGGATGAGTTTGGAATGTTACTAAGAATAATAAGGGGTCTTTTATAAAAGATAGTTGGTAGGATGTTAAACTGTTGGTTTCGGGGGAAAAGTAAATGGGTATTGGACCATTCTTCCTAACTAGTAATTTCGGGGACGAAATTCTTTTAAGGTGGAGGAATTTGACGACCCGGAATTTCTAACAATTTAAATTGGAATAGTTAATTGATTTTAAATACTTAAAAGTTAATTTTTAACTTGAATTCAAATATCACTATTTATTTGATAATTGAACTATTGAATTTAATAATTGGAATTAGGTAAATTGTTGAATCTGAAATTCTAAGCCTGTTTAAAATAATTTGAAGGCTTGGAAAAAATTTATATCGATAGTACTGAAGATAGTAGAAGCATTAAAAATTGATTTGGAAGTATTTTGTTCAGTTTTGAAAATATATCGTTTAAATCGATGTTCAAAAATAGCCTTTTGAGGCACTGTCTCGGAATTCGACGAAACCAGTTCCATTGGACCCGCAATAGTTAGTTATTATTGGATTTCAATTTTCGTAGCAATCAGAGTTATCGTTTGACCCTGGCAGCTCAAAACGCATAGAAACTATTTTAATTGATTAAATTTAAAATTGATCGTTTATTCCTGTAACTTGCGCATATGATCAAATTAGCCTCCGAAACACGTTCCATTGCGTTCGGAATGCGGATAAAACATTATAGACACCTGGTGGCATGCCTCGATAGGACATTGAAATTTTCGGTTGCATAAAATAAGATATTTATAAATAAAAAAATTATTTTAACCTGTCACAATCAGGGCTTACCTTTTCCAACACGCCTCCCTCAACTTTATATCACGTATCTTCCTTCCCTTCATTCTCAAATTCTAATCGAGAAGCCAAAACAAAAGAGAAATTAAATTAAAATAAATGGCCACAGTTCCTTTTTAAATTCATCAAGTCGGGTCTTTTCAATCGATCCAAATTAAAGAAGTCAAATACGTTTCACCCAAAATCGAATTGAAACAATGGCCGCCCATCTCTCTATCGTCCCTCTCGTCCTCAAATTCAGTAAAAGAAAACCATCTTCAAATCGAGTTCCTTATTCACGAACGATCCGAGTACTGAGGATTAGTGGCATCTCGATGGCAAGTCTTGGAGCAGCTAGGGTGGCGTTCGCGATGTGAATGAAGCGGCGAGCGCGAGAGGGTTTCGGCTTAACGTTAATCGAGGGTGAGGCTCACGGCTTTGGGATGGAGACGCGAGCGCGACTGGGTGATCGCGAATGGAGTTTTGTGATTTTAAAGTTTTCTTGATGGAACTCGGCGATGTTGGTTGGGTAGTTGGCAGCGATACTCGAACTCGGCAGGTTGGGTGGCACCTCAACGACGAAGCGTGGATCTCGAGTGCATTAGCGTCTGGGAGGCGTGGAAAAGGGATGTCATGAAGAACAAGGCAAAGTTCGTCGATTTGCAGTAAGGTAACAAGTTCCTTTTATTTATTTAAATTGTGTAAATAATTGTTTATATATTTGCAGAACGAAAATATGTATAACTAGATGGAAATATTCATACATGTTTTAATATGTACAAATAAATAGTAAATAAGTGTATACTGGGATAAGGGTTGAAGAAAAATATAACTAAAAATATAATAGGAATTTTTAAAGGGGTTTGAGAGTTTATATAAAATTAAGTTTTGATAACTATTGATTATTATTACAAGTATGTGAAGTTTCAAAAAAAAGTAAATATACAAACACATTTTTTAGTTACTGGTCTATTTTAAATTAATGTACTATGGAGATTAATTTGTTTAATCAACTTATTTAATTTATTCAAGCAACTAAAAGATTTGTAAAAGGGGGAAAATTAGTTTAAAATTTATTATTTTTTTAAAATAAAATCATTAGTTGAGCAATCTATTAAATGAAAATTAATTGTCTGATTGTTCCAAATATTAACAAATCATATGATTATTTATATAAGGTCAAAGGTTGGGGAAATCGGGTCGAGATTGGAAAGGGTTGCAACTTAAAAGCAAAGGTGAGTTGATCTCACTCTCCTAGATTTGAATTTAAATATAAATGGTTGAATTTAAATAATTGGTTGAATGGTTGGTTTGTTTTGATGTGCTATATTATATATAGCATTATATAGTGTATATTGGAGTGATTGATATTCTGTGATGGATATTATTAGTTATTGTAATATTGAATGCTGTGGTTTGCTTAAATATTTCGGTACCCTGAGTTATCGAAATATATAAAATTGGATTTTCGAAAGAAATATAAGGGTGAATTTTGAAAGTGAAGTAATTATAGAATATAAAAAAAAGAATAAATTTAAAAGAAATAAAAGTGATAATTAAAAATTGAAGTTAAATTGTAAAGTAGAGATTTAAAACAAGTTTTAAACCAAAGATAAATCTGGAATTCAAGTTAGTGAATCTCAATCTTTAAAACAAATAAGTTTTTAAAATCTAATTATTTTAACAACTTGAATGTTTAAGTGCATTTGTAAATTGATTCGAATTTAAAAATAAATTTGGTTTTAAATTCCTTTAAACCTCTTTTATAAAATGAGCAATTAATTTATTTAATGATGTAAATAAAAAGATAGTTAATTACAGGTTGAGATTAATCGAGAATGATTAATATTGTGGTTTAATTAATGTAATTAATTTTGATTAGGGTAAATTGAAATATAATTGGAAATCATTAATTTATATAATTAAGGATGTAATTAAAGATTGATTAATTAACATTAATTAATCAATAATATATGACTTATGGGAAATTAAATAATATAAGTATTTAAGGATTAATGTAATTAAAATAGTTAATTAATTCATCAAGTAATTAAGATTTCTCATTTATTTTGGTTAAAATTAATTAATATTGTGAAGTTAATTAAAGATGATTACTTGAATGTAATTGAAGGATAATTAGTCCAGGGTGATTAATTTAGATGATTAATGAAGGGATGATTGATTAATTGATTAGAAATTAATTAATGACAAGTGAAGAAATCTAAGTGATTGAGGTTAGAAATTCAATTAGAGTTAAGTAAATTAATTTTGGTAGCGATCAAGCTTTGCTTATGGTTGATTGAATGGTATTGAATGCTTTGAATGAGTTGATATCTCTGATTGAAATGTTGTGTATTTCATTTGGATAACTTTGGTTAGGATGACATGTGACTCGAAGAGACCGGGTTTGGGTATTAGGAAATACCAGAAACCACTTTGAATTTTTATAAATTGATATGTGAAATCTATAGGCTAGAGTGAAGAGATTTAAAGGAGTTGGACTATTTTAAATCTAAATCTTTGATACTTAGAAATCTTATGTGTGAAATAAGTGATGTCTATAACATATTGTGAACTTGTAAATTGATTCGAGTTACCCCGGATTTATATAAGTTGAATGCTATGTATTCCATGTTAGATGGGTTTACTCACGCTGGTTTCCAGCTTGACCCGGATGTTACTTTGATGTAATGCTCGGGTCAGAACGAGTATTGCAGATTTTCAGGTAAGGATGTTCTGGAGCTCAGGAGGCGAGCTGGATGGCAAGAACGCATGGAGTGTTTCCGCTGTATTATATTGTTGTATATCCGTGACATGATAATTGTGTATATTCAGTGTCTGTATATATGTGTAACTCTGATGTATTATAAAGGTATTTTGACAGATACAGAATTCTTTTGTAAACTGTTATTGTTTATTATTATATTTCATCCGCAATGAATGTGAGATGTTGATGTTTCTGATCTTCTTCTTCTTCTTCTATCTCTTTCTTCTTTCTTCCTAACTATCTAGAATTTTAGGATCGAAAGTTCCGGGTCGTTACACTTTATAAGTCCCAAAACTTATTTTTGATGTTTTCCTAAAACATTTTAATAAGGATTTCTAGAATTGAAATACCCGGTATATATTTCAAATCACTTTGAAATCAAATACACACACACACACACACTCTTTTTGATTTAACAAACCACTTTCTTCGAATTTCAAAATCACCCTGATTTTATCCAAAACAATTCCCTCAGAATTTTCAAAACAACACTTGTTTTCACTGTAAAAGCTCCATATCAATTAACTATGGTAGCAACTCGTCACTTAGAAACTCGAAAGTGAACACCGATAATGTCACAATCACCATCGGAGTTATTTTCCAAGCGACTGTAGTGAGTTTAGTGCTATATCACTTTCAAAATCCATTTAAAACCATTTTTCGAATGAAAAATATCTCAAAAACAATAATATTATTTATCTCAAAATACTTTGGGAAACATCTTCAAAAATCTCCAGGGTTTGATTTTTCGAATTGGTTTGAATCCATTTTTAGTTTTTAATTCACTTGTGTAATTCATTCTTATACAATCTCTATTTGATTATATATAACCATTTAAATTATTTAATCTTATTTTGATTATATAATAACAACCAAGCACATCACTATAATAATTTTTAGAATTTTTTTCTCTTTTATATCAAAATGTTGTTTGGGTAAACTTATTTCATTTACCCGCTTCAAAACAATATTGTGTCGGTTTACCATGTTCAAGTATTTAGAAATCCCTATCGATTTAGTGGCTAACCTCTATTCGATTAGAATTTATATGCTACTCAACCGTTAAATCAACACAATATAAAACAATTTATATTCACTAATAAATACGCGCTCATATTCATTAATACACTCAAACTCATTCTAGGGTACTACTGACCCTATCTCTTATGAGCAATCCCACCAGAGCCAAGGTTCTCGCTTAACCTTCTGCTTTGATACCAAATATAGCGACCTGTATTCCATACCCCTTTGAGTTGACAATAATTCACATCAGTTCAACTCAAATTGAACGAAAGTGCAAATAACTAGGGTAAAGAAGAAGAAAGAGATAGAAGAAAATTAAACAACAACACAGAATCTCACAATCACAGCGGAACAAATATAATATATAATAACATATTTTTACACAAAGAATCTGTAACAGTTTATATACTTACAGTCATCGGAATACAGCAATCAATCTAGACAGTTATAATAACTTAACATCATATAGAGGAAATATAAATCAAGTAAGGAGATACATCTCTATCATCCAGCTCGCCTCCTGAGCTCCATAGCATTTTATTCTAAATCTGTAATACTCAGTCTGACCCGAGCATTATAATAAAATAACATCCAAGTCAGCCTGGAAAACCAGCGTGAGAAAACACACTCAATTTGAATTGTTAGAGTTGTCAAAATCCTTTAAAAAACAAAGGTATCTCGTAAGACAACATCACACATAAACACGATGGGCTTTTCCCTTACAATAACCAAAACATTTTACAGACAATCCAGTGATATTATGATAGTGTCTAAATACAAATACTTATTCAAATAGATAAAATTGTTACATTAATTAAATTCCAGAATACTAGGCTCTGCACACGAAACCGTAAATGCTCTATTGGAGAATGGATCCTATACAAATGATTGGGCCACTGGGGTATCTCCTATCACAGTACACCTCTAGAACAATGTACCGAGCACCTCACCGGGATCCCCTACTACACAAGGCCGGCCTACCCCTAACTTGGATGGACCGAATATGTTATCACCCCGGGTGTTCCCATCCTTACAATCGAGCGCTCTTTCTTTCATGTATAACCATATCCGTAATATATAGGTTTCCGAGGATATCTAGAAAAGTGAACATACCCTAATTGGGTGCGACCCACTAAGCCTTGTTGCATCTCCCCTGTTTTAGTCATTCCCAGTTGATGAGGCTTGAGGCTAGGCATTACCTTCCAAGAAACAATTCTACTTAGAATGTTCATCATCCTCCAATGATGATTTTCTGATAGCATTCATCCATACAAGTTGTCCTGGGTCTAGACAAACCGTTTCACTGTCTTCATTACCTCCACGGTATTCATTTGTTATGTTCAAACCAGATCGAAGTGTTTCTCGAATAATTAAATCCGATCTCGGTCTCTTTGAAACGATTAACAAAATTGGCCAATTACTGATAGTCGATGATTTAACTATCAGTAAAACATCCATAAGCAGACATCAGGCCTTATTATGTATTTTCCCTAAAATATCCATTTCCAAAATGTCTTTATAAGATATATCTATTCCTTCCAACATTTGAAAACAATTTCAAATACTTAAATCCGTAATCGGATATTTCTAAACCATCTCGACACTTAGAAATACTTCCAAATTTCCTTTTTCAATTTCTAGAATCTTTCAAATATCACACTTAAGAGAATATTTCATAATTTATCTCATAAGTCTTCGGAATCACCAACAAATTCCCTTTTTCAATTTCCGAAACCCGATAACTTATTTATAACCCTATTCAAAAATTTATAACTTCTTTTATAAATTCAGATTTCATTTTCAAAATTCCCATATTTAACATTTTTAAAATTAATTTCCTCTAAATCTCTTATAGAATTCCTTCCCCAAAAATCATATCCATTTAAAAACCCTATTTACGAATCTCGAGAGAATTTAAAAATAAAAAATTTAATCACTTCAAAACTATATATATATATATGTATAATAAGTATTTAAAAAGGATAATAATTTATTTTTAGAAACATGTTCAAATAATTATTAAAAATATCGAAAACACTTTTATAACATCAATAACTCGTTTTTAGATAAACAAATAAATTTCAAAGCTGATTTTAAAAGTTAGAATTTACTATATAAATACTTAATATTTGAAAATCTACTTGCCGAAGTATTTTGATCTTGACTAGTTTAAAATTTCATAGTTTTAAATAATAAAATTTTCCTTTAAAAACAAACCTAACTTCTTAGAATAAATAAAATATATATATATATATATATATTTAAAACCTCAATAACTACTACAATTTATAAATTCTTCTCAAATCATGTCATATCCTTCCATTCAGATCTCCTTAATCATTTTCGCCTTTTAAAAACTGTATCCACTATTTTCGTCATCCCATTTCCATATTTTAATATAAATTCACTCTATGAATTTTATATTCCTAAATTTTCATCTGTTATCAATTTCCATTATTTATAACCTTGTTTATAAATATATACTTCTTTGAATTTCACCTTTTTTATTAAAATAATCTAATTTATAAATTCTATTTTATAATTTCAATTCATTACAAATTCTATTCATTTTTGCCAATCTATCTTTAATACCGATTTCAACTTCTTTTAATATTTTCTAAAAATATCATTTTAAAAATCCATAATATAAATTATTTTAATAATCTCTATTTAAAATATTCTTTTCGAGTAGTTAAATACAACCCAAAAATCAACTTATTGTTTTACCCAAATCAATTTCTTTTAAAATAATCTAAACTTCAATATAAATAATTTTATATTCAAATTTCCTTTTAAATTCCTTCAAATTAATTTTTGGTATTTAAAATACCAAAATTCAAGCCAGTGCTACATTATCATCCAATAATTCCAATCACTACAATAATCTATAACAAATTATTCTAACACATCATATATCATTATATATTAAGTTTAAAATCAACATTTTTGAGGAATACAGTTGGATGCCTCCAACCTATTTTTGCTGCATCCGTAGATGTTAACACAGCATAAAAATACCAATCCCACTTCGACTAGGATATCGTGGTATATATGGTCATCCACTATTATGCAGGGCTCATAGCGTCTCATCCGCTCCAAAAGGCGGATATATATCCAATTACTAATATATATACTACTATATATATAACATCCAAACCGAGAATAATTTATAAATTCATCCAAACAATCAATAATTTAAATTCAACATTTTCAAATTATACCAGCGATCCAAATGAGTGAGATTTTACTCAACTTGGTTTTTAATTTTGATCTATTTCCAATTTTTAACTCTATTGCATAGATTCCACAGCTTGATTCCACACGACCGATTTTGTTCAATCGAACCTTGTAAAAGAAAATTATGAATATATATAAATTAACAATTTCACTTTTAATTAAAATTAATCTACTAATTACTAATTTAAACTAATTACTTACTAACAAATTTGATTAATCCAACATGGCAAAATTATAATTATCTCTATTAACTCGCTTAAGCGCTAACCACCCTGCTTTCCATTGCCGTACCCTGACTGCGTCGAACCACCAAATCGCTCGAGTCACTCCAGTTAGCCGCGATTTTGCCCCAGCCGCATGCAACACTTACACTTTTCCCTCGCCTTGCTTACAGTGCCACGACCCCCTCCCTCTTTTTTTCGCCGTGCCACCCTTGTGCACCTCACCATCGATGTCACCTCTCCTCCCTAAATCGAGCAATCCCAAAATCGAACGCAACAGTTCATGCATTCACCTAGACGTCATGCTCCTGGCAAGCCACCCATCATCACCCCTTCCCCGATCGAACGCCAGCCTATCCAAAAATTATGACGTCGCCTCGCCCTAAGATGACATAGCGTATACCCTACGGCTGTCGCCTCCCCCCTTCAACGCGTCTTGCCACTATGATTAAAATCGAAAATGATTCAATTTTACTTTGAGATGAAATTATTAATATTACTATTTTATTTGAATAGGCGAATTTGATTTTTGAAATGGGGAGAAGGAAGAACGTGAGATTTCTTTTGTTTTCATTTCTTTAATCTAAGTTTTAGAAGAAGGAGAGGAGAATGTATTTAAAATGGAAGGGTACGTTATTTGAAAGGAAGAACAGGAGCAAAAGAAATGACATGATTTTTTTGCATGTTTGAATAGGTATGGTCAAATTGGAGGCAGATGAGAAAACAAGGAAAGTAATAGTCAAGTCGAAACATATATGTTTATTATTTAAATTTCCAAATCATCTCGATTTTGTAACTTAAAGTCTCAAACTCCTATCGAGGCATGCAGCTAGGCATTAATAATGTTATACCCCTATTCCGAACAAAATGGAAAAGGTTTCGAGCCCCAATTCGATCGTATGGAGAAGATAGCTTTTTGAACCAAATTATTATATTAAACTTATGATATTAATTCAATACGTTTAGATCTCGTATGATCAAACGATAACTCTAGACACTATGAGATTTGAAATTCGAAAACAATACAATATTATGATCAAATGGAGCTAGTCTCGACGAATTCCGAGACTGTGCCTCGAATCGTTGTTTTAACGCGTCGATTAAATCGATGATTTAAAAAATTGATAAAATTACTTGAATTTTCAGTTTTAAAATCTTACTAACTAATTTCTAATTCAAATAGAATTTATATCAACATTAGAAATCGTTTCGATTCATTTTCAACTCCAATTCCAATTATTTACCATTTTTGTATTCGATAAATCGCTATATTTGATGTTTCAAATATTTCTGTAAATTTCAACCAAAATCTTCATATTTAAAATTAACTTATATCCCAAATCCAGTATATAAAACCATTTAAATGTTTAAAATTAACCATCGAAAATTCCGGTTCGTTACGACTATAATGGAAATTGACTACTTTACCAAGTGGGTAAAGCAAAACCCCTAGCTTTGATCATCATAGAAGATAGTCACGTTAATCGTACGAAACATAATCACTAGGTTTGGGATCCCTATACAAAATAATTTTAGATAATGGGACCCAATTTGAAAGTAAAGAGTTCACATAGCTCTATGATAGAAATGGGATAATAAAACGTCTTTCCTCAGTCGCACATCCATAAACAAACACATAGGTTAAAACAGCAAACAAAACTATAAAGAAGTTGCTTAAGAAAAGACTGCAAAAGGAAAACTGGAAGTAGTCTAAGGTACAAGCTTTAGTACTATAGACCTATAGGACCTCTTCCAGATCCTCAATGGGCCATACACCCTCCTCTTTAACCTACTGCAATGAAGCCATGCTCCCCATTAGCGTAATGGTCCGATCATAAATAAGAATATCGTACATGGGAGAGCAAAATAGAGAGTTAAAAAAAGCTTCCCTCGTTGTTATTTAAAGAAAAATGATACAAAAGTCATATCCACCGCATACCGACAAAGTACAAAAATATTACAATGCTAGGCTTAAGGAGAGAAACTTATGCAAGGGAGAATTAGTACTGCAAAGCGTAATGGCCAACTTCAAAGACCTACAAATATGGCTTTGGGCACAAATTGGGAAGGTCATTTGGTTAAAAATGTTGTCTTGGCTAATAGGGAATACAAGTTATCAAAACCTGATAGAAATCTAATTCCAAAGATATGGAATTCTGTGATAACCCAGTTTTGGACATCTGTTAGTTGGTAATTAATTGGTTTTTATTTAGCTGAACAGATCAAATTCTGATAATAAAAGATATCTGGATGTATATAAATGGATTTGAAACTATAATAAATATTGAAATATAAATATCTGAAAATAATAAATCTTATAGTAAATTAACAAATGTATAATTAGATATATGCAAACTCTATAATGTTGAAATCTTAAGTGTATACATATACAAATCCATTGTGAATATATAATCATAGTAAACATATTAATATAATAATTTTATTTGGCAATAATAATTTGATAATCTTCTTTTATAAATATTTAATTTGAAAAAATTTATCTTTTCAAAACTAATAAAAATGATTTTATAATTATAAAATATAATATATAGGTATATATATATTGAATTGGAAGTATGTTTTGAAATTAATATAAAATTTTCTAGAGTTATTCAAAGTTGAATTCTATATTTTTAACACTAAAATAGTGTATATATGTATATATTAATTTAAAAAGTAATTTAGAGTAAAATAAGATTTGATAAGGGTATATATGCTTTCTTTTAAAATTATATTTGAAATAAAGATATTTTGTGTATATATATATATGAGGATTTAAAAACTAATGAATAAAAATATATTCATTTTTAAATATAAAACCAATTGACATATAACATAAAAATTAAAAATTGTATAAAAAACATATTGATACATGATAATTAAAAATGTAAACATAAGTTCTTTGATTTTAACATATGTGAATCAATTTTAACATGCAAATGACATATGTAAGCAAATTTAATAAGTGTCACTGTTTTATTTTTATTTTTAAATAATAAATAAAAGCTAAAATAAGATATATACATCCCTACTCCTTTCTTATTTCTCTTTTATCTTCATTATCAAAGAAACAAGAAAAACAAACCTGTAAACAAAAAAAAATTCAAAACAACAATCAACTCTTACAAATTTTCAAACCTGAAACAATTCAAAACAAGGATCAGATCAGCAAGCACAAATCTCCAGTTGCAAGTTTTCAAAAGATCAAGGCAAATTCTAGTTTCAAAAAGCAATTCCAAATTTCCTTTTCAAAGAGGCTTCTCTGTTCTTCAACAAACTGTGAGTAAACTGCACCTTGTAAAGAAAAATCCATTTTATATTTGGATGCATGTGATAAATTTGGAAACGATGTTGTGGGAAATGTTGCATGAATATATAAAATGCTTGCATGTTTATATGCAGAGGGTTGTATGCGAGTCTGTGTTCAAGATACATGTCCTGTTCTAATTTCACAAGCTTAAGGCAAATTCAAAAATCAAATTCTCCTTTTCCAATCACTTTTAGGATTTGATTTCTAAATGAAATATGTAATTATCAACCTGATTTTATTTTTTAAAAATAGATTCGAATAAAAATAATTAGTAGTTATTTCAAAAATTAAATATTACAGTGAAAATAAACCAATGTCAGAAATTTGGTTGTTCAATTTCCATGCTTTGATTATATAATCAAATTCATTATAAAAATGATGAATTTTAATAATAAATTGGTAATTTTTAAGTTGATGGTTGTTGGTAATTTTTGGGTTGAACGTATATCGGGTTTTGGTCAAATTCAGGCGATCGGGGAAGGGAGGGACGTCGGGCCGGGTGTTGGAGGTGGCTGACAGTCTGGTGGTCGATGAAAAATACTGGTGAAATTCTCGAACGCTGTTGTGGCGAAACAACGATAATCTTGGGTTTTTAGCCTGTTCTTGTCGATGATTGTTTTCGAGAATGATTCATCGTCGTGGGTGGATCGGACATGATCGGACGTGGGGGAAAAGGCAGAGGGTTGTCAGCCGAAGCCTTTGAAGATGGGCCGTGGTTTCCGATGGCTTGTGGAGGTGGAACGAGGGGCGAGAAGTGGGTGGTTTTGGTTCCGGTGATGCTCGATCTTGCTCGTTTTTGTTTTATAGAACTATTGGTTTTTTCTGGGTGGACTGAATGCTTGAGTTGGTGGTCGGCGATCAGTAGGTGACGTCGAGGTTGGTCGAAACATCGGTAATCGCATGTACACGTGCACGGTATATCAGTCGTGTCTGGGTTCTTTACTTTGGAAAGGAGGAAGGGAAGAAGAAGGGAGCTTCGGGAAAACTAAGATTTGATCGGGGTCGTACTCGAAGTTTTATGGTGAAGGAAGTGATGGGAGATTGCTCGGGTCTGGCTTGAGAAAAATATAGGTCAGGCTCGGGATGCTTTTGTATAAGATAAACGAATTTTAAAATGAAAGAAATAACAAGTTTAAAGGCATAAGAAAATGCAAGATTTAAAAACAAAATTTTAAACAAGTTTTCAAAGCCGAATAGAGGTAAATAGATTTTCAAAGTAAAATATATATCAAGTTTCCAAACAATTTTCAATTTAAATTTATAAGTTCAAATGATTTTGAAATTTGATTTGTTGATTTGAATAGTTTTATTAAGTTAATTATTTAATTAAATCTTTAAGTGTTTCAAATGGAATTTAATAATGACAAAATTAAGTAGTGTTAAGATAAGTGTATTAAAAAAACTTTAATTAAAGCGTCTCTAGTGGTTTTGTGTAAATTAGTTCCAATCAAATAAGATTTAAATGATTTAAGTAGGTAATTAATTAAGATAATGATTTATCTTGGAATTAAGGACTTAATGTAATTTATAAAGGATAATTACTTAATATTGAATAATTAATTAATAAGATTAATTAAAGGATCATTCCTTAATTAATTAAAGGTTAATTACTTATTGTAATTAATTAAAGGATCATTAAGTAGTAATTATAGGATAATTACTTAATGTAATTAATCAAAGATAATTAATTAATGACAGGTAAGCAGGATTTAAAGGAAATTAAAGGAATTAATTTAATTTATTAGGAGATCTAAATTAAATTAATTAGGAATTATATGACTAATTAATCTTGCTTACAAATGATAAACTATTTTTGAATGCCTTAGATTGTTGATATCTCTGATATGTGATTTGTGATGTTCTGTGATATGAAATGTTTGGTTGAATCAGAATAATGTGGTTTATCTATCGATGATGAATTACTATGTAAATGTGACATCCTGTATTTAAAATTAATTGTATTCACGTAAACAACTTGGATTAAAGATAACATTGAATTCGAAGAGACCGGGTCGGGTATCAGCAAATACCCAAAACCACTTCGATTTGTAATCTACAATAATTCTTTATAAATTTGAATTTAGAATCAAATAGGCTGGAATGGAATAAATTAAGTAAACTTGGCCATTTAATCTGAGTAACAATACTTAATATGTATTTGATTATAACAAGATAAGAACTCGTAGTGAGGTACGAGTTACCTGGTTTTCAAATAAGATTTTTAACTTGGTATTTCATATCATGTGGGTTTACACATGTTGGTTTCCAGCCTGACCTGGTTGTTACTTTATTGTAATGCTCAGGTCAGATGGAGTATTACCGATTTTCAGGTTAGGACATTCTGGAGCTCAGGTGGCGAGCTGGATGGTAGGAACGTATGGAGTATATTCCGCTGTGTATCATAGTTATGTTATTTGTATTCTGGGACAAGTTAATTTTAGCGGTTCAGTTTATATGTAATGGTTGTAACTCTGTTGTATTGATGTAAATTCACAGATACAGCTTTCCTTGTATAAATACTATTATTCGATATTATATTTAATCTGCCGCGAATGTAAAATTCTGTGATTTATTTTCTATTCTTCTTCTTCCTGTTTTCTTCTTAACCCTAACAATCTCGAATTTCCGGCGTTCGGATGCTCGACAGTTCTACAGTGAACGTATTAGTGTCGAATTTTTGGGGTCGAAAATTTCGGGTCGTTACATTTTGGTATCAGAGCAGATGGTTAACCGAGAACCTTGGCTCTGCTGGGTTTACTCATTAAGGATAGGGTCAATAGTACCCTAGAATGAGTTGAGTGTGTGTGTATATATATAAGAGCATACTTGTTACTTTTTTATATAAAGATTTTAAATGGTTTTAAAAACAAATGATTTTTATAAAAGTTTATATTTTGATATATAAAGCAAATAATTTTCCAATTATTATATATTAAGAAACTGGTTGTTGGTTCTTGAAATTGAACAAGATCATAAGAATTTAAGTGGCAATATACAATATATATCCAAATAGGAATTGGGTAATATGAACTAAACAAACAACGATAAAGCAAGATGAAATGTTTTGTAACGACCTGAAATTTTCGAACCCGAAAATTTCAGATAGTTATGGAAAAGAAGAAAGAGATAGAAGAAGAACAGAACACCAAAATCTCACATTCGCAGCGGATAAAATATAATAATAAATAATAACAGTTTATAAAAGAATATTTTATCTATTGATTACACTTTAATACATCAGAGTTTCACATATATATAGTCACTGATCATATACAAATCATGTCTCGGATATATAATAATATACTGCAGCGGAAATACTCTATACGTACTTGCCATCCAGCTCGTCTTCTGAGCTCCAGAACGTACCTACCTGAAAATCTGTAATACTCGGTCTGACCCGAGCATTACACCAAAGTAACACCCGGGTCAGGCTGGAAACCAGCGTGAGTAAACCCAACTAACATGGAATGCAAAAGTTTACAACTTATATAAACCCGGGTAACTTATATCAATTTCCACTTCATAAGCTGTTATAGACATCACTTATTTCACACATCAATTTCTTAGTGCCAGAACTTAGATTTTATGGTCCAATTCACTTAAAATCATTCCAACATACCCTATTGATTCCATGTATCAATTTGTAAAGAATCAAAGTGATTTCGGGTATTAACTAATACCCGACTCCGGTCTCTTCGAATTCAATGTTATTAATTTACCTTCCCCTTTCACAATAATCACATCTATCCTTGATTAAGTTCTCAGATTCATTAACTTATAATCACTTACATTGGTTAATAATCCTTGAATTAGTCATGGTCATAAATTTACTAACCCTCCATTAATTTTGTTACACTAAGTAAACAAGTAATTAATCCTCAATTAAGGAATTACCAATAATTACCCCCTTTGATTTATGATATTAAGTAATTTTTCTTCGATTTCTTTTATTAGTAAATTCTATTAACTACATTGACTAATTACCTTAATCAATCATTGATTATTCCAAATTATTAATTACTCTAGAATTTAATTAACCTTTAATTGCTTATATTATATTAATTGTTCACAATCATTAACTAATCATCTTAATTAACTTCTTAGTTTCCATTAACAAACTCACTAAATTATCTATGGTCTTATACCGCATCCTCGATTAATTCTTCTGTGTGAAAATACTTCTTTAAAGTAATTTACTTAGTATACTCAACCACCATGAAAAGAAACTCCTCAGATTGTTTATCAAATCGATGATAAAAATCTAACAATTAAGGCATTTTCGTAGAAACAAACATGTTCATTTCGTGCAGAAATTTAACCCGAGCTTGCACCTCAAATTCTTATATATAGATGGCCGAATTTTTAAAAATGATACAAATAAAAGTTATCTCATTCTTCCTGTAGTTTCCAAAACATTAAAAATTATAGGATTTGGATAAGAAACGCAAAACTTATGCACAAAATACTAGCTCAGATTTGCACAAGACACTGAGTACTATACAACAACAGGACAGCGAGTTTGCAAGAGGTTTTTCAACATTTTAATCAACGAATTTTAGAAAATGATACACAATAAAAGTTATAGGACTTTCCGTTAACTTTTCAGAATGACCAAGATCATCGAATTTGGATCAGTAGTTCAAAAGTTATGACCATTTTACTAAAAACATTAAGCTTAACCTGAACTTATGCATTTGCAGGATAGCGATCAACAATTGCAATTTTAGCATAGAAAATATCGAAATCAGGCAAAATGAATAAATCAAAAGTCGTAGCTTAGGCTTTTCGGAACATTAAAAATTACCAAATTTCGATAAGAATTGTAAAAGTTATGGATAAAACAATTCTGAGATTTGAATTTCATAACTTCTGTCATTTTGTCTCGGGACAGCGATAAACAATTATAATTTTGGCCAAAATAGCATCGAAATTTTGGAAAACTAAAAACATAAAAGTTTTAGAACAAAGTCTTAGCTTTCTGGAACATCTAAATTTATGGAAATCGGTAGAGGAACGAAGAAGTTATGGCCAATTTAGTTTCAGCCTTAAGCACAGAGCTAATATTGGTTTTGCTCTCGGGATTATAGTAGAAAAATTCAATTTTGACATAGCTAACTTCCAAATTACAGAAAACACAAAACATCAAAGTTGTAACACATGAAATAAGCTTTCCAGAACATCTAAGAAATAGATATTTCATTAGGAACTGGGAAAGTTATGGTCAAATTACTAAGCTGCGTTTTTGATAGAACCGAGACACTTTTACTTACAACTATCATCTCTTCAAGAATAACATGAATACTAGAAATTTAAATAGTTTTTCTCACCTTAAACTTGTGTATTTTCCTTGACTCTTTTTCCTTAGCTTTCTCCAAGCTTTTTCACTTTATCTTACTTTTGTTTTTTTTTTGCCTTTTGAAAGTAAGAAAAAAAATACATGAACATTTCCACCCTTTATATAGTAATTTTCAAGGCTAGTTTGGTAATTTTAGTTTTGAACACTTGTCTACTTCTCTTTGCACAAGCTTTAGAATGTTGACACATGTCTACTTAGGTGTTTTAAGATGTTTCTACACATGGACACCTAATGGGGTTATGTGTCATAATTCTATTTCATCTTAAGATAGGTGTATGGTCCATGTCATGCCACTTGTCTTCACCATGTCATGCCACTTATCCTATACTTATAAATGTATACATACTTATACCTTTTGTATTATTTAAAAGCATACATAAATATAAATAAAATAGAGATGGTGTAGATAGTATATTTTAAACTATCGATTTAAACGAGATATTATTAAAACTGAACAAATCACCTTTAAACTAAATTCCAACCATTCTATTATCTTCAGTCCTATCATTATAAATTTTATAAGCCTTCAAATTGTTATTAACAGGCTTAAAATTCCATATTCAACAATTTACCCAATTTCAAATTATATAACTCAATAATTTAATTATCAAGTAAATATAAATATTCGGGAGTCAAGTTTACAATTAACTTTTAAATATTTAAAATCAATTTATTATTCCAATTTAAATTGTTAAAAATATCGGGTCGTCACATGTTTTAAGGAATTAAACATTTAGATAAGTATGACTTGTAAATTGGAATGGATTTAAATATTGGCGTTTAAAATCTAAGTCCAGGAAAATTTGAAATTGTTTCAAAATGTTAAAAGAAATAATGAATAATGTTATTCAGAATATTTTTGAATGTGATCTTATTTTAAAATAAGAGTTGTTTGAAAATTTTAAAGGAATTTGTTTTGAATTAAAAGACAAAAGGTGGTTTAAAAATTTAAAATATGACTTGGTGGGCTATGTGACGACCGCCCATGACTCCCGCACGAAAACAAGGGATTGGTGCGCTGAAAGGTGTGTCAGGCAGCCATGGACGATAGTCAGTGTAAGATAAAACAGAATATAGTCTATCGTATTACTCACAGCGCATGGATAAAATACAATAGAGAAATATAAATATAGTGAAGCTCCATAGAACAGAATATCATCATATAAGCATCACAGAAGTTTGATACAAACATCTAAACAATCCATACATCAAGCCTCACTACATAACACTCAAAACATATATAAGCAGCAGAACATCCAGTATATATAGTAAGGAAACAATATGCAAAAGCCTCCAGCTCGTCTTCGTCATCAACAGCGTTGGCCACTATGAACAGCACCTGTCACCTGCTACCTAGTCTTCCCATCCCAACATGGATGAACAGCCCAAGGTAATAAGAGTTAAACATAAAACCTTGAGTCAGACAAAAGTCTTAGTGAGCAGTAAATCAGCTATCAAACATACCAAAAGAGCATAAAGGGTACAAAGGAATAGGAACCCAACCATCATACTCCACCTCTTTCTACAGTGATAGTCCCCAGACACACTAAGCAGAAACAAACATAGCAAAGCAGACAATTAAAGTAAAGCAATTATCACTCGAGTCAAGGTCGATGTTTTCCAAGTACAAACCCCCAAGGCCAAAACCAAGATCAGATAAGCACACACAAAACATCGCTCTTGAGACCGAGTGACGATACAACCAAACATCCATGACTCTGGCTATCACTGTTATCATTGCCTCGAAACCACCGTTAATTGAATGACCGGCACATTCTTTCAGCCGTAAGTCAAGGACTAATGGTAACCCCGGTTCTAGGCAAACTCCGCACGTATCGTGACCCGTGCCTAGGACTTACCTACTTTGCCCAGAGTACTCGACCACCTGCCTGTAGTCTTTTGGGTGTCCCGACCACCTACCTGTAGTCGTTTTGGGCGCCCCATGTACTCTTGTTTTGAGTTTACTAGAACCTTCAACAACGATGAAATCCAAGCCTAGTCATCCTCCTCGACGACTATTCTCATACTAGCCCAAGCTACCTCTCGAGCAATCCATTATCAACCAACTCGAACCATCCCTCGAGTTATCAACATACTTGGGATGATCCCGTCTGGATTAAACCAAGGCTGTCTCACATCAAACTTTGCTTCATCGCATCATAGCAAAGTCCATCGTCATCAAATCTATCCATATGAGCCTCACCATCCGCTTCATATGTCACAAGCAGCTTTCACTATTCAAGAGCCTTTCCACTTAGCTTTTGAATCATCCTCGACCAACTTGTCCAAATCAACTATTAACTAATTTGCAAAAATCTATCAAATCAAACATTAATCCAAGTAACCAATCATTCAAACAAGATCTAAATAAACAATTACAACAATAATGGCAATTTCGTAAATAAAGAGTCCAAATCTAACATGCATTCTAACAAGCATGAATTATGAACAATATCTTTACAACTTGATGAATGAACTTGCATAAGTGAACATGTATTAAAATAGATGTCAAATCATCATAAACATTAGATCTACATGCAGACTTGAGAAAAATGCACGAAATCACTCTCTTTAACACATAAACAAACCACCGATCCAATATACTCCTTTGGGTCCGTGTGAGAGATAACCACCACTCACCAAAAAACCTAAACACCTCAAAAGATAACAACTTCAGATCTGAACAGCGAAGAACCAAGCTTGATCCGACAAGATCTCGCTTCAATTGATGAAATCTCTCTTTAAAGAATGTAGATCTTTAACTTTGGATCTTGGATCTTCAACCTTGATCTTCAATCTTGGATGGATGTAAGCACTAGATTAGAGTGGAGAAAAGAAGTGAAGAAATGTTGTAGTCGAGCTCTCAAAATGGCAGCACTTCGTCACATCAAAATCCGGTGCCAAAAAGTGAACCAAGCCCCTCTATTTATAGGCTGAATTCTATGAGTCGTTCGCCCCCTTAGGTCGTCCACGACCTAACTAACCCAACCTACGACCTAACGAGTCCACGGTCTACGACCTAAAACACGCTCGGCCTAACGCTTATACCTCCCTGCGACCTAACTACACAGGACTGAACGCCTTAACCTATGCGCGACACAACCCAGACACGACTCAACATACTCGCGACCTATCTGAGATGCGCGACCCAACTCATACGCGAGTTACGACTTATCCCTCAGCACAACTTCGCGACCTATCAACCTAACTCTGTCTTCGACCTAGCGACTTACAGACATATACGACCTACCGACCTAAGTCCCCAACGACTCACGACTTAACAATTCCGCGGCATAACGGCCTAACACTAGCCTAAGTCTCAACCACTTATGACTTAACCCTAAGTCGCCTGCAACCTTAGGTCGACTTACGACCTAACTCTCACAACCCTTAAGTCGCTCTAACGACTCCTCTTTCTTAGGTCGCTAACACTGCTAACTCCTAGGTCGCTATCCTGTTAAATCATCCCAACCGACCTACGACCTAAACATCTCACGACCTATCTCCTTAGGTCGCCTAAACCCTTAGGCGCCTAACTGTCTTAGGTCGTCTACCTATGAGTCGCTCGAATCTATAGCTCGATAAATCTTAACCCGTTAACTTCCTTAACTCGCCCTACATTCTTAAGTCGTTATTTTTATAGGTCGCTCCACTCGGCCTAACTCACACGACCTAAGCTTTGGTCGACTCAACTCTAAACAACTTAACAACATCAACGACTTAATGTCGACAGTTCTACGATTTTTCGATCCGTAGAAATGCGGGTCGTTACATTCTCTCCCCCTTAGGAATTTCGTCCCCGAAATTCCAAACAAACAAGAGCAATCAAAACTATTCTGCATGCCTACCATCCATAGCAATCATCAAACCATACATCCAATTACTAACCTAGCATGCAGAATTCTAAGATTAGAATCAAGTTACAAATTCATGAGATGCCACGAAACCTTAGGGCCATACCTCGAAGGGTTCAGGATGAGCTGCTTTCATCCTCTCTTCCTCCTCCCATGTACAGTCGTTAACATCATCACTCCATTGTATCTTGAGCAACGTAATCATCTTCCTCCTAAGCTGTTTCATGTCGATTTCCACAACACGAAGCGGCTTACGAGGTCTCGTAACAACTGGATCAACCTCTAAATCTTCATAGCTATCAGCAGAAACCACTGTATTCGAGTCGTGTTAACGTGAAAATCGAACGCTAACACCCCGGTGTCAATTGAAGTTGGATGAAAGCACGACCCGTGTACACGGGAACTACAAGCAAGTAGAGAAATCACAGAAAAAGAAGGAAAGACAACAGTTTTTATAGTGGTTCGGCTTAGGGCAAGCTTACGTCCACTTTAAGTCTCTTTATTACTGAACTTGGTTACAACTTGTTACAACTTCTCTCAAATACAATTCAATTCAATATAAAAGCCAAGTAGCCAGAGAAAACTTCAATACAACAAAGTTCTTCGAATTCATAGTTGAATGTGTCGAATCTTTGTGTGAAGTGGATCTAAGCGTCTTGCGTGTGCTTGAAGTGATGGATTGTAGATTGCTTTGAAGATAGTGAAGTTTCAATGTCTTGAAGAAAAATGATCCAAAAAGGTCCTCTTAAAGTTAGAGATAGTCATGTATTTATAGGGATTCTTGGTGTCAAGTTGTAAGCAGCGGCCAAGATGAGTTGGATCGTGAGTCGGCTACGGGTTAGGCTAGGTCGTAGGTCGCCCTTTCCCACTTATGCACGGCCTATGGTTTAAATGGGAGGCGCATGTTCTCCTGGCTTCAAATCTCAAGTCCTAGGTCATTGCTGAGTTAACGTGCTATGTGTTAAGTTTTAACACCTCCTTCTCCTTTATCCCCTAGGTCATCGCCGAGTTGTCGAGGTTCCGACTCAAGAGTGAACCGGTTTACTTTCGGCATTTAGGTCGGCCACTAATTTGGGTAGATAGGTCGATACACATGCTGAGTCGGAACCGTCTTCTGAGCATTAAGTCGGCATGCTTCTTAAGAGGTTAGGTCGGCTTGCTTTTAGCAGTTTGGTCGGCAAACAATTCGAGTGGTTAGGTCGGCATCCCTCTTATGCCCTACTCAGTTAGGTCGGTTTTCATGATAAGTCACTAGGTCAGCGAGTCATCACCGAGGTGGGGTTAACATTTGCCCCTCGAAGTATGCGCCTAAGGATTAGGTCGTGTGCTTCGATTGCCCTTAACCCGTCCCTTCTTAGGTTGGTAGTTCGTGCGCGACCTAACTGTTATACCGTGTGCACCGCCCCAAGTGTTCCACTGTGGAGTATAAGTTGGCATTCCTTCTTCTTCTTCGTCACTTGTTTTCCTGCTTGATTCCGCCATTGAAGCATCCTCAAATTCTTAAAGGCGATTCTATTCCAACCAGTCACCGATAATCTCTACCGTTGATCGCGTAGGTAACCTCATTCTTCTTCCGATTGTAGGTCACTGTCGATTCGTAAACCTTGTTGCTCGAACTCGAATCGTTCCTTTGCACGACGTCCCATCACGAAATCCATCATACTTATAATCGGCAAGGCGTAGGTTGCTCGAGGTGATCATTGATACAACGAAGGCAGTTTATTACCTCAAGCTAGATGATCTCTGATGGCATGGCATCGAATTTGTGACAATTTTGAATCTCATTATTGGGTGATTGGTCGGCATTAATGAAGGCGGCTGTTGATGGAATGGTTATTGGGTTAACGGGTTGAATGCCGTGGGATGTTGGTTCGGGAGCGAGTTAGTGAATTTGGGTGGCTTAGCCTTTGGCCGACCTGGCTCTTAAGTGACCTTAAGTCGTGGCTGAGATAATACTTGAAAGAAACTTGCCGATCTAAACTTTAAGGCCTGAATCGTGACCGAGTTAATACTTGGAGAAGTTCCTACCTTTTGAATCGGAGCTTGCCTTCTTATCTCTCCCTTGCGACCTGGAGGACTGAGTCGCCGAATTAAACTGTTTAGACTCCGATCCGCTACCGACCTAGCCTTATCTCGCGAAAGACTTTTAAATCATAGCCGAGTTAATACTTAAGCTTTGGACGTGTTGACATTTAGGAGCATAGACCCACTTTGAGTATTTGACTTGAACCGCCGAACTAAGTTGCCTAAATTTTAAACTGCCCCAACTTTAAATTTGCTTGAATCTCATTGTATTATTTCACAGACCGCATTAACTTATAAGCTGCCAACCTGCTGAAAATAACAAACAAAGAAAACCAAGACGAAAATACTGCCATTGACTGCCCACATCAAATGACAAATTAGTCGAGACAAGATAAGCAACTTAATTACATTGCATGAAATGCTTGTGAATCAATCAACTAAAGTTAAATACCAATGCAAAGTATTAACAATTTGAACTGATTTGTCTGCATCAACATTATACTTGCATATTTAGGCTTAAAACAATAGTCTCTGGATTTCATAACTAACAAATGCTTGCTAGTTTTCATTCCAGTTATCTTCGTTTATTGCTTTGTTAATTTTATACAACACCTCGCATATTTTAGGAAACGTGCACCTTGATGTTTGAATATCCAGTTGTTTATGTAGAATGACTTCCCATCAAGAAGAAACGGCAGCTCAAGAGGAAGAAACATTTCCGACAACTCTTCCTATAGAGAATCCTCCAGAGAGAACCTCAACTATTCTAACTCCGAGAGCATTTACTCAGCTGCGTACTCAATTTGGTTTTACCGAAAGTGATGTCCTACTCCCAGGGCCAAGTGATACTGCCGACAATCCTCCGCATGGTTTTATTGCGATCAATCGTCAAATGTGCTTAAGCGGGGCGATCCCTCCTTTTAATGACTTTCTTCGAATTCTTCTCCTTCGGTTGTCAATCTCTCCGTCCCAACTTCATCCTAATAGCTATGCCATCTTGATGGGGTTGTGTGTTTTGTTTAGAAGAACTTTTGATCGCTTGCCAAGTTTTGAAGAAATTCGTTACTTATGCTCGTTTACAAAGAGTAAAGATCATCCTTCCCTTATAATTGTGAGGAGTGCTAGAAACCGTAAACTTATTTCTGATCTTACCGAAAGCGTTCATGGATTTTTAAACCAATTTTTCTTTGCTCGCCGCCCCCCAGGGTTTTATGCCGTCTGGAGAGTAGGAAGTAAGATTACATGTTTCCGTTTTCTCCATTTTCAAGCTTTTTCGCGATCCGAATTATCAATTGCTAATTTCATTCTTTGCTCTTTTCAGCACTTCCTCTCTCCTCTAGAGATCCGGTCCATAAGCAGACTTTTGACAGATTGAGTGCCGTGGCCGTAGAAGAGAGAAGCGTCAAGTTTTTGTTGAGGGATGAATTTTTGCATCAATACGGGCTTCTACATACTTCTCGCTCTATGCACCCTCACGAAGCCCCGGATTCTCCAGCTAAAACTCCAGATGCCCCACCTCCTGCTAAAGAGCCTGTGCAGGGAGAAACTACCATTGAGGCCTCGCTAGTGAAATGTTCGACTCCGAAAGACGCCGCGGGGCCCTCTGATAAGCCTGCACTTGTCCCAATCATTGAAGAAGAGGAACCTCTTCTTCAAACCGGGGAGAACGTTGAGAAAGGAGTTGATGGAGGGAGCTCCGCTAAGCGTGGCGGCGATGACATCTTCGAAGATTTGAGCGACATAATGATCACTTCTCAAGAGCTCTTCAAAGATGACCCTGCTGTTATCAAAGTTATATCTCCAACAGTTGAAGCAACTTCTGCCCTTAAACAGACCCCCTCATCTGGAGAATTGTCGTTAGCTATAAAACCTGTTGTTACCCCTCGACTGACGAGCGGTTCGTGGTTCAGCGCGTGTAGTTTACACATCACACATGACTAGGATTCTTTGACATCTTACACACTTAGCTTTTCACACTTTCAAAAAATTCTAAAGTTGTGCTTTTTCCAATTTTAGGTTCTTCAATGAAGCGAGGCGGCTCGTATTATGATGATTTCAAGCAATACGGGAGGCGCGGCTAGTATGACTATAAGCGCTATCTTCCCGTTCACAGAGAAACTGATGAAGAGAGGGCCGCTCGGAAGGCTCGGGAGAGACGTGCCCATGAAGAACGTTATGGGAGACAGGACGATCGATATGATTCTTCCCACAAAGAGGGTGACTCCCATAAACGCAAATCTCACGATGATAGAGGGAAGAGTCACATAACTGATGACCCGAGTAAACGGGCTAAAGTCAGTGAGCAACCAATGCCTGCAACTTCTGAAAAGATTACTGCTCCTACTCCTTCTCAGTCTCCTGCCCCTTCCCGTACTGATATCCAGGCAATTATCAACAGGCCTTCCTACCAAGTTGGACCAGGTCCAGCCACTCTCCAAAGCCGATTTCCAAATTGGTGTTTAAAAGGAGTTCGCTTTGACCTTGACCTGGTTCCCATAGATAAAAATGCCATGTTACGGAACCTTGATGCCGTTAGAATTGACATTGAGAGGATGTCAAATTGGCAAAAAACTTGTTGATGAGCTCCAAAGGGTGAATCGGGCCAATCTCGAAGCTATGCTGACCATGGAGAATGACAAAACCGAATGGCAAAAGACCCTTAAGCAGCATGATGCAGAAAAGAGGAGCATTGCCGATTACAATGAAAACCTTGAAGCGGAAGTTGGGAAACTCAAAGAGGAGCTTGCCACTTCCTCCTCTTCTTATTCTCAAAGGGAGAGTGTGCTCCAGCAGCAGGTGCGGGATGCTCATGCTGCGCAAAGGGATGCCGAGGCCAAGGCTGATGGGCTGGAGCAACTTGTAGAGGGCTACCGTACTGATATTACTCAGTTACGAGAGCAAACTAGCTTTCAGGTTCAGAAATTGAAAAATTGAAAGCTCAACTATCTAAAGTCGAAAGAGAGCGAGATGAGGCTATTGCTGGTAGAATGGCAGCTGAAGAAGCTCATGAAATTACCAAAGCTGACATCGGCTCGACATTATTTGAATTTTATTTGCAAAGCGTGTTAGGGCGTGGCAGTCTTGCATTTCTGGGTCCCAAATATGAGGTTACCCTAGCTGAAGTATGGGAAGCCGCGCTTGATATGTTTAAAGGCGCCGGGTACACTGAAGAGGAGCTAGAGGCGCACTATTTAGACTTCGAAGCTCGCGCAGCCCTTGCTAGAGGGAAGGAGCAACTTGCTAGATCGCGAGTTGAAATAATGGGGGAAGAGCATCAAGAAAAAGAAACAACTTTGACTGCCCCTGTCCCTCCTTCAACTTCAATCGATGTTGACATTGCTGGTTCTAGCTCTCATACACCTATTCCTACTAAAGATGATACCGGAGCCGCAATTACACAAGTTGTAGGTGAGCCACAAGAGAGTGCTGAAGCTCTAGACTACGAAATTGATGTGATACCACCAACTTTTCCAGGTAACCCTAATAATGCTCAGGGGGATAACTTGCCAATTTCTTACGGATTTGACGAGCTTCTTGATTATTTCTTGAATCTTGACGAGCCATTGTCTCCTCTTTTTGCGGGAAATATTGACACTTTTGACTTTTCCTTTGTAGAGAAAGCGCCGAGCGTCATTCAAACTTCTCCACCTCCAGTTACTGTTCCTTTGACTCCCCCAATCACTCCTACTCCTCATCTGGGATCACAGGAAGAAATAATAGGTGCCCTTCGGGGCTTGGATGACCCAGCTGCTTCGTAAGAGCAAAACGACGAAGGACTTGAGGGAGGTGAGATATCTTCGGAGCGGACTCCTTCTGATGATATAATTTTGTCTAAACTTGTTACTCCAGGAAGTGAATCTTCTTCAAAGAGGACAAAGAAGCGCGGAACATCAAAGAAGAGGAGGAAGAGCATCATTGCTGCTGAAGAGGAACCAGAAGTTGAACCAGTTGTACCTCCCTCTCCTTCTTCTCTCATGCCTATAGATTGACCCAAAAAGCTAACCATCCGGCCGGGTGAAGGGTACAAAGGTGGCAAGAAGAAATGAAGATTCCAGTTTTTAGCTTTTTGTTTTTTGCACGTACTGGTCGGGGATTGTGCAGGTACCGGCCCCTGCTTTCTTTATTTCGAAACTTGTATCTGTAATACAATTGAATAAAATGATCCTTTATTTGTACAAACTCTTGTTTGAATTTGAGAATGCATTTATTATTCATTTTTGTACAAGTTTCTTTATATGATATTGCAGTGAGCTTGTGGTATGTTGTTCGAGCGTAATTTTACCAATGTAGCTATACCATGTTGTATGTAACTATACCATGCTGCCCCCATACCATAAGCTCGTTGCAATATTTTATACTTTGAGGGGACTTGTACTCTTATTTTCTAGAGAATAATTATTTCATACTTGGAGGAATATTATCTCGTTAAAAAAAACAGAGTACAGCTCCCTCCATATAAGTTTTTACGCTTCATCCTTTGAAGAAATCACTTTTTCTTTTGTGTATATACACATTTTACCAAGTGAACTCTTCTATGTGGTAAAGCGGGCCTCTGAAGGGTACTTTAACTTCTTTTTGAGGAAGAGTATTTTCCAAAATAGGTAAATCATTCTTCCTTTGAAAGTTAAAGTGTGCCTTTGATGAGGATTTTTTTTATGCCATAGTAAAGGGCTTTTTGATTTTTGCTTCTTTGAAAAGTTGCACCTCTGAGGGGGGCTTTTTCACGTTTCAACACTTGGAAGTTTTATTTCAATCTCGGTAAAACGTGTGCCTCCGAAGAGTTGTGCCTCCGAGGAGGGATTTTTCACGTTTCAACACCTGGAAGTTTTATTTCTATCTTGGTGAAACGTGTGCCTCCGAAGAGGTCTTTCTGCTTGCTTGTGCCTCCGGGAGGAGGTCTTTTCATCTCTACCTCTAGGAAGAGGTCTTTCTGTCTTTTTGTGCCTCTGGAAAGAGGTCTTTTTGTTTCTGCGCCTTGGGAGAGGCTTTTATTTTTCCTTTTCGCTGGGAAGCGGGCCTCCGAAGAGGGCTTTCCACATTTCAACACTTGGAAGTTTTATTTCAATCTCGTGAAATGTGTGCCTCTGAGTAGGGTTACTGCCTGGAAGTTTGGAGTTTCTTTCTCTCGGTTGGACGGATTAGAAAGATCTCTCTTTTTCTGGTTAGCCCGCTCGAGGTCTTTTAGTATTTCAACTATAGTGAAATGGGCCTCCGAAGAGGTCTTTTTTTCACGTTTCAACACCTGGAAGTTTTATTTCAATCTCGGTGAAACGTGTGCCTCTGAGTAGGGCTTTTGCCTGGAAGTATGGAGTTTCTTTCTCTCGGTTGGACGGATTCACGGGAGTGTATCGACCGATCATTCCGCAACTTTGTAACGAGAAAGATCTCTCTTTTTCTGGCTAGGCCCGCTCGAGGTCTTTATCCTCCGAAGGGTTGTGCCTCCGTAGAGGGCTTGTGCCTCCGAAGAGGTCTTTTGCTGATTGATGCTTGCTGCCATCCATTCACGTTGGCCATCCATTCACGTTGGCGATCCCCGTTGTCTTTTCCAAGTGTCATCACTTTTTTAGTTGCTAATGATTTCCCTTATCCAAAGAAATATACTTCATAGTTAAGCAAGTTGGTGGTGGTAGATACAAGCTATTTAACTGGTTGTTTGTTTATTCAAACATTTGCAGTTAGTTAGATATGGTCCACTTCCATCCACATTGCCAACTTTTGTTTGAAGCACTTCTTTTGTAGGATTTGAGTATGGAAATTTTGAATGGTTTAGCGTTTGTTTGCTGAGTGATGTCGGAGATCAATTGGTCTTGCGATGGGTAAGCTTTATTTTTATAGCCTGCATTATTAAGTCGACATTTTAGTGATAAAATTAACGTATTTTATATGTCGAAATAAAACAAAGCAGTTTATAATAGTAGAGAACACAAGATTTATAGTGGTTCGGCCAAAAACTGGGCCTACATCCACTTTATAGCTTTTCATTATTTACTTGCTTTACAATTGCTTTCAATACAAGAATCATATATTTGCAATTCTTTTACAACATTTCAGTAAAGCTTTCAAGTAAAATAAGGACGCAAATGATTGCTGTTCCAAGCTCTTGGGATTGGTTCTCCTTCGACAGTTGTGAGTTTGAATGTGCCGTCAAGAAGCTTCGTGCCTATAACATATGGCCCTCCCAAGTTTGGCCCAAACACACCTCTAGCTGTCATGATTCTTTTGAGAACTAGGTCCCCAACTTCAAAGTTGCGCTGACGAACTTTGGAGTTGAAGTGCCTGGCTATTCTTTGTTGATGAGCTGCAATTCTAAGTCTAGCCTCTTCTCTTCTTTCATCAAGGAGGTCAAGTGCTTCCAATTGCAGCTTTTCATTCTCATCTTGATCAAAATGGATCCTTCTGTGTGAGGGGACTTCAGTTTCCACTGGAATCATTGCCTCTGATCCGTATGCCAATGAAAATGGAGTATGCCCAGTCGCAGTTTTGTGGGTGGTTCTGTATGCCCATAGTGCAAGCGGTAATTTGTCAACCCAACCACCTTTTTCTTTTTCCAACTTCTTTTTGATGGTTGATTTGATGATTTTGTTTACTGCTTCCACTTGCCCGTTTGCCTGCGGATGAGCCACTGCTGAGAAGCTTTTTCGGATTTTGAATCGTTTGCAAAAATATTGGAATTCCTCACTTTCAAACTGAGTGCCATTGTCTGTGATTATCTTCTGAGGCACGCCATACCTGCAAATGATATTCTTAGTCACAAAACTTATCATTTTCTTAGAGGTAATAGTGGCCAAGGGTTCGGCCTCAGCCCATTTAGTAAAATAATCAACAGCAACGATAGCGTATTTAATCCCTGATTTGGCAGTCGGCAAAGGCCCAATGAGATCTATTCCCCAGATGGAAAACGGCCATGAACTGACCATTTGTGTTAGCTCAGTGGATGGTGCTCTAGGAATTTTAGCGAATCTCTGGCATTTGTCACACTTTCGGGAATAGTCAGCAGCATCCTGATTAATTTCTGGCCAAAAGTATCCATAACGGAGGATTTTCTTTGCTAAAGTTTGACCACCTGTATGATCCCCACATCCCCCTCCGTGTACTTCAGTTAGAATCGTTTTAGCTTCTTCCTTTGTCACACATCGGAGTAATGGCATTGAAAATCCTCTTCTGTACAAACGACCATCTTGAACTATATACCTGGAGGCTTTCCTCATCAGCTTCTGTCGTTCCTTTGAACTTTCAGGCAAAGATCCATTGAGAAAATATTCAAGTATCGGAGTCATCCATGATTCTTGCTCTTGGGATACATTCATAATCCAATCAACATCCATTTCATCAGTGCTTGGAGCTGGCAAGACTTCGACGCGAACTAACCCCAATAGTTGAGCTTCACCAGTACTCGAATACTTGGCGAGAGAATCCGCCTTCATATTTTCTTCTCGGGGGATATGGTTTATTGAATAACGGTCAAAATCTTGAAGGATCTCCCAGGCTTTTGACAAATAGGCTGGTAAATTCCCTCCTTTAGCTTGAAATTCCTTCTTGACTTGACAAACAATAAGTTGAGAATCACTGAAGATATGTAATGCCTTGATGTTTAATTCTTTAGCGATCTTTAAACCAGCGATGAGAGCTTCGTATTCAGCTTCATTATTTGTCGAAGGGAATTCTAGTCTCAGTGCATAACATAGCGATCGCCCTTCTGGGGTTTCAAGGACAACCCCTGCTCCGGAACAGTAATCATTCCTTGTGCCATCGACATACAATTTCCATTGGATTGGGATGCTATCAATGACTTCTTCCTCACTATCACCCTTATCCGTACATTCTGCGATGAAATCTGCTAAAGATTGTCCATTGATTGCTTTCCGGGGATGATAAGTGATGTCATACTGGTTGAGTTCGATATTCCATTTCAAAAGATGGCCCGAAGTCTCAGGACGGAATAGGACCTGCTTTAGAGGCTGATCAGTGAGGACTTTGATGGGATGAGCTTGGAAATAAGGCCTCAATTTTCTTGATGCGATCAACAAACAATAGACGAGCTTTTCTAATCTTGAATAGTTCATCTCTGCCCAAGTGAACCTTTTGCTGATATAATAGACTGAGCGTTGAATCCTTGCATCTTCCCGTACCAATACTGCACTGAGAGCATGAGACGAAATTGCCAAATATATGAAGAGATCTTCACCACTGTCAGGCTTTGAAAGTATCGGAGGCACTTCCATATGACGAATCAACTCATCAAATGCTCTCTGACATTCTGGAGTCCACTCAAAGTTCTTCTTTCCTTTCTTCAGAGCATCAAAGAATGGAATGCATTTGTCAGTAGCTTTGGAAATGAACCTACTTAAAGCAGCAACTTTTCCATTGAGACTTTGCAATTCCTTCTTCGTTCTAGGAGCCTTGACCTCTCTCAGGGCAGTGATTTGAGCTAGATTGGCTTCATTGCCCCTAGCGCTCACAACGAAACCCAAAAACTTTCCGGACTCCGCTCCAAATGAACATTTCCGGGGATTAAGCTTCATTCTATACTTTCGGAGTACTGCAAACATTTCTGCCAAGTGATCCATGTGTTCCACTGCTTTCTTAGATTTTACTAACATATCATCGACATAAACTTCCATTGTCTTGCCAATCTGTGGTTTAAACATGGCATTAACAAGCCTCTGGTAAGTTGCCCCTGCATTCTTGAGTCCGAAAGGCATGACCTTGTAGCAGTAGAGTCCAACATCTGTGATGAAGCTTGTATCCTCTTGATCCGGCTCATGCATCATAATCTGGTTATATCCGGAGTATGCATCCATGAAAGATAGCAATTCATGTCCCGCTGTCCCATCCACCAACTGATTGATACTGGGCAGCGGGAAACAGTCTTTGGGGCAAGCTTTGTTCAGATCTGAAAAATCAATGCACACCCTCCACTTTCCATTAGCCTTTTTCACCAACACTGGATTTGAGACCCAATTTGGATAAGTAGATTCTCTAATGAAACCGTTTTCCATGAGCCGATCCACTTCTTCTTTTAATGATGCCGTTCTCTCAGGACCCTGAGTCCTTCTCTTCTGTTTCACGGGTGTAAATTTTGGATCAATGTTCAGGGTATGCACTGCAACCTCTGGGGATATTCCGCACATGTCCGCATGAGTCCAAGCAAATACATCCAAATTAGCCTTCAAAAATGAAATCAAAACATTCTGAACTGTCGGATTGAGTTGTGAACCCACATTAAGCACTTTGTTTGGGTCCTTGGGGTCAACAGGCACCGGTACTATTACCTCTACTAGTACCACCCTATTCTCCCCTGCACTGGCTTTCCTTGGATCCATCTCTCTTCGTGCCCCACTACATTCGCCAGTGCAGGGTCCACCCTGTAATTGCTACAAGGTTGGTTCTTTGATGCAGACTGGAGCCGCCGCACCTTTTCCCATCTCTCTCTTCCTGGATTCTCGCAATTCTGCAAAATAACATTCTCGCCCCGCATCTTGGTCTCCCTTAACCACACCAACTCGGTTATCTGTGGGGAATTTTAGAGTCAAGCACCATGGAGCAAGAACAGCTTTGAATGCAGCAAGAGTTGGTCGGCCTAAAAAGGCGTGGTAGGCAGAGAATTCTTCAACAATTATAAAGGTTTGCTTTCGAGCAACCTTCCTCATTCCCTTTCCGAGTTCTACAAACAAATCTATGGTCCCAATCGGCTGTTTGGGTTCTCCAGCGAACCCAGCGATCTTAAGTGAAGAAGCTTGAACGTCAACCATTGGAATTTTCATTTGGTCAAAGGTCTTCTTGAAGAGGATGTTACATGAAGCTCCATAATCAACTAGAACTCTTCTCACAGTTGCCGGCCCAATACCAGCAGATATGACTAAAGGGTCAATGGTCGGGGCCTCAATACCCAAAGAATCCCTGGCACTGAACACAATATCATCTGTGGAAGTCTTTTGTTGCTTTAAAGGCACATCATTCTCTAAAACAAAAACATTTTCTTCAGCTGGTACATGCTTCAGGGCCCGGGCATACCTTTCCATCTCGCCCCAGCTTTTGCCTGCTGGGTGAGGTCCTCCAGTTATTGTATTGATGACAGGCCTTTCCGATTCATGTTCCGCGGCCTTCTCACTCGAGCCAGGACGGTGAGCAGGAACTTGTTGTTCTTGAACTGACGAGGCTGGGGCATTTCTGTTCCTTTTCACATACTACTGGAGCCTGTTTTCCTTCAAGAGTTGTTCAATTACCTCTTTCAATTGGCGGCATTCGTTGGTGTCATGGCCGGGCTGGTTGTGGAACCGACAATACCTTCCACTTTTTTCCATTTTAACTGCAACTCTCATTTTAGGTGGTGCCGGATACTTGACATCATCTTTAGTTGCAAAGTAGATGTTTTCAGGGGTATCGGTCAAGGGTGTGAAATTGAAAGAACGACCTTTCTTAGCGTCTCCCTGTTTCTTTCCACAATCGTTTCCCATTTTCTGAGTGTTTGGCTCTTTTTTGTTCGTAGCAGCACCATTGTTCCCGGCTTGACCTGATACCACCTTAGCCGTTGGAGGCCCTCCAAGCGCATGAATTCATCCGCTTTCTTATAGAATTTGTCAAGTGAGTTTGGTTCTTTCATTTTCAACCATTTTCCAAATTCGCTTGACTTGTCAATTGCCCTCATCAAGTATGTCAAGACCATGCGTGGCTCAGCATTATCTACCTCGGCCAATGCTATGTTGAAGCGATTCAAGAATGACCTGATAGATTCTCCCGGGTTTTGCTCTAGACTTGACAGCGACATTATGTCATTTGCTTTAGAATCATACAATCGAAATTGCTCCTTGAATTTCTTGGTCAAATCGGAGAATTGATCGATGGACCTGACCGGCAGCTTTGTAAACCATAATAGAGCTACACCTTCTAGATAAACCGGGAAGTATCGGCATTTAATTTCATCAGACGCCCTGGCACCAGTCATGTGCCAGTCGTATTTATACAGAAACTCGTTAGGGTCACTCATCCCCTTGTAAGACGGAATAGTAGGAGGAACGAATTTCCTTAGGAAATCTGCCTTCAAAATCCTTTCAGTAAATGGAATTTTGCTTGGAGAAAATTCCCACTCTTTCTCGTCTTCATCCCTTCGCATACTTTCCTTCATGATTTGACGAACCATCCCCGAAAAATACTCTTCATCATTTAGAGGCTCTGGAGGACACTCATCAGCCACTCTTTCTGAATTCTGCCTTGACAATCGTTCACGGAGAGTCGGCTGCGGCCCTGACCCTCCAGCTTGAAGAGGAGTCCTTTCTACAGGGTCTGCAGCTCTTTGAGAAATGTTCCCTTCTACATCTTGAACTCCTACGGTAGGGTTCCCATCATTATTACCCGGTTGACGATTTGCCCCAAGTAGATCATTCAATTTACTCAAGATCAAGGCATTCTGAGCATTCTGGGCTTCTAACTGCGCATTCTGAGCATTCAACTGCTCATTCAATCCCAAAACCACAGCGTCTAGCTCTGCTCGTGTAACTCCAACAGCGGGAGCTGCTTGACTTGAAGGAAGAGAGGTAGCTGTATTCCCTTGCACATTATCGGACCTTGCAGAACTTCGTCTTCTCCCAGGAGCCATTATTTCCAACAAACTTATGGTTTTAAAAGAAATCCTTTCAACAATCCTTTGCGAAGCAATAGTGGAAGTTTCCTGAGTTCAATCCTCTCAATGAAAGCACCAAAAATGTTAACGTGAAAATCGGACGCTAACACCCCGGTGTCAATTGAAGTTGGATGAAAGCACCACCCGTGTACACGGGAACTACAAACAAGTAGAGAAATCACAGAAAAAGCAGGAAAGACAATAGTTTTTATAGTGGTTCGGCTTAGGGCAAGCCTACGTCCACTTTAGGTCTCTTTATTACTGAACTTGGTTACAACTTGGTTACAACTTGTTACAACTTCTCTCAAATACAATTCAATTCAATACAAAAGCCAAGTAGCTAGAGAAAACTTCAATACAACAAAGTTCTTCGAATTCATAGTTGAATGTTTCGAATCTTTGTGTGAAGTGGATCTAAGCGTCTTGCGTGTGTATGAAGTGATGGAGTGTAGATTGCTTTGAAGATAGTGAAGTTTCAATGTCTTGAAGAAAAATGATCCAAAAAGGTCCTCTTAAAGTTGGAGATAGTCGTGTATTTATAGGGATTCTTGGTGTCAAGTTGTAAGCAGCGGCCGAGATGAGTTGGATCGTGAGTCGGCTCCGGGTTAGGCTAGGTCGTAGGTCGCCCTTTCCCACTTATGCACGGCCTGTGGTTTAAATGGGAGGCGCATGTTCTCTTGGCTTCAAATCTCAAGTCCTAGGTCGTTGCTGAGTTAACGTGCTATGTGTTAAGTTTTAACACCTCCTTCTCCTTTATCCCCTAGGTCATCGCCGAGTTGTTAAGGTTCCGACTCAAGTGTGAACCGGTTTACTTTCGGCATTTAGGTCGGCCACTAATTTGGGTAGATTGGTCGGTACACATGCTGAGTCGGAACCGTCTTCTGAGCACTAAGTCGGCACGCTTCTTAAGAGGTTTGGTCGGCTTGCTTTTAGCAGTTGGGTCGGCAAACAATTCGAGTGGTTAGGTCGGCATCCCTCTTATGCCCTACTCAGTTAGGTCGGTTTTCATGATAAGTCACTAGGTCGGCGAGTCATCACCAAGGTGGGGTTAACAAGTCGTGCACATATATCCGTAGATACGATACATGAAAAACGTTGTGCACGCCCGACATCTTCTCTGGTAATTCCAACTTATAAGCGAGCTTTCCAATTCGCTCGATGATCGGGAATGGTCCAACAAATCTCGGAGTCATCTTTCCTTTCTTCCCGAATCGAATAACATTCTTCAATGGAGAAATCTTCACAAAAACCATATCACCTATGTCGAATTCCAAATCCTTACGACGCTTATCGGCATAACTTTTCTGACGATCTTGGGCTGCCTTCATTCGTTGCCGAATGATCTCTATACAATCTGAAGTCTGTCGAATCATTTCTGGCCCAAGTATCAACTTTTCTCCAGTTTCCAACCAACATGTCGGAGAGTTACACGGTCTTCCATACAATGCTTCATACGGTGCCATATCAATACTTGACTGGTAACTGTTATTATATGAAAATTCCACCAAATGAAGATAATCTTCCCATAATCCTCCGAAGTCCAAAACACATGCTCTGAGGAGATCTTCGAAAACTCGGTTGACTCTCTCGGTCTGACCATCTGTTTGAGGGTGATAAGTTGTACTCAAACACAACTTGGTTCCCAAAACTTCCTGGAAGCTCTTCCAAAATCCACTAGTGAACAATGGATCTCGATCGCTCACTATACTCTTCGGAATACCATGGAATCGAACTATCCACTTAACATAAAGCTCAGCCAACTTCGATGCAGTCCTAGTTGATCGAACAGGAATGAATCTTACACTCTTAGTCAAACAATCTACGATGACCCAAATCCCTTCATTTCCCGCTCTGGTTCTAGGTAGTCCATCGATAAAATCCATCGATATTTGCTCCCATTTCCATGTAGGAACTTCTAATGGCTGAAGCAATCCACTTGGCTTCTTCTGTTCGGCTTTTACCAACTGGCAGTTCATGCACTTGGAAATAAAATTTCCAACATCCTTCTTCATACCTTCCCAGTAATAGGTTCTCTTCATATCCCGATACGTCTTATTTCCACCTGGATGAATTGCCAACTTCGAGTGATGACTTTCCCTCAGAACTTCATCTCTCAATCCATCTATATCGAGAACAACTAGTCGTCCTTGTTTTCGAAGCCAACCCTCTCGATCGACTTCGAATCCTTTATCCTTTTCTGGGTTCAATCCAGATTCCAAATCGCGGATAATCTTGACAAGCTTATCGTCTCGCTTTTGGTTCTCGCCAATTCTTTCCACAAGAGTAGGTCTTATTGATAAGTTTGTGAACATCTCAGGTTCCAATTCACATCTGGGCCTGAAGTCAAATCCAGCCAAATACTCGAGACTCTTCCATTCTGAAAACATGGCTCCCAATCCTGCATGTCTTCGACTTAACGCATCAGCCACTGCGTTACCTTTTCCCGGAGTATAGGCTATACCAAAATCATATGATGCTAAAAACTCTAGCCATCATTGCTGCCGAAGATTCAAATCCTTTTGGGAGAAAAGATACTTCAACGACTTATGATCCGTAAACAACTCGAACCGAACTCCCAATAGATATTCAAAGCAAATACAATCGCCGCTAACTCCAAATCATGAGTCGGATAATTCCTTTCATGCGGCTTCAGTTGTCGACTTGCATATGCAACAACTTTATCCTTTTGCATCAGCACTGCTCCAAGTCCAGTACCACATGCATCGGTGTAAACCACCATCTCGTCATTCCCACTTGGAATAGTCAAAACAGGAGCACTTGTCAGTTGCTCTTTTAGGATTACGAAAGCTTGCTCACACTTAGCATCCCATTTGAACACTTGGTTCTTTTTCGTCAATCCTGTTAACGGTGCAGCTATCTTGGAAAAGTCTTTGATAAACCGACGATAACATCATGCTAATCCAAGAAAACTTCTCACATCAGATGCATTCTTAGGTCTAACCCAATCCTGGATTGCTGCCACCTTGGCGGGATCAACCGCTATTCCATTTCCAGAGATAACATGGCCTAAGAACCTCA
This sequence comes from Allium cepa, assembly GCA_030765085.1. Classification (NCBI taxonomy): domain Eukaryota; kingdom Viridiplantae; phylum Streptophyta; class Magnoliopsida; order Asparagales; family Amaryllidaceae; genus Allium; species Allium cepa. The sequence continues at coordinate 389,195,511 of CM060943.1, read as the reverse complement.
CTTCACTCTTCCAGAAGTGACACTTCGAAAACTTAGCCTTTAGCTGATGTTTCCGCAAGATCTCCAAAACAATATGCAAGTGCGTCTTGTGCTCTTCCTCAGTCCTGGAATAAACCAGAATATCATCCACGAACACAAGTACGAACTTATTCAACTGATCTCTGAACACTCTATTCATAAGATCCACAAAATATGCTGGTGCATTGGTCAATCCAAACGGCATTACCAACCACTCATAGAATCCGGATGGTGTCCTAAAAGCATTCTTCGGCACACTATCCTTTTCCACACTTAACTGGTGAAATCCCGTTGCCAAATCCATCTGAGAAAACACCCTAGCTTCATGAAGCTGATCAAACAAGTCATCTATTCTCGGCAATGGATAGTTGTTCTTCTTAGTCACTTTATTCAGCTCACGATAATCCACACACAACCTCAACGATCCATCAGCTTTGGTTGCAAACACCACTGGTGCACCCCATTTGGACACACTACGCCGAATGAATCCTATCTGTAAAAGGTCATCAACTTGCACCTTCAACTCTTGCTGTTCCCTAGGCGCCATCCGCCTAAGAGGCATCACAACAGGTCTGGCTCCTTCAACTTGATCGATACGAAACTCGATCTCTCTATGTGGCGGTAACCCTTTGACCTCGTCAAAGATATCCTCAAATCCATTCACAATAGGCATCGATGACAGTCCATCTCGTGGAACAACCAGTGAATACGTGAAGCTCATGAAGACGCCTTCTTCATGCTTACATCGTATCACAACCTTTCGCCCTTCCACATTCTCGACTGTCACCTCCAGCCTCTCACAATCAACCTTTGCCGCATACTTTCTAAGCCAGTCCATACCCAAAATTATTCCAAACCCCGCAAAGTTCAGAACAAAGCAATCACAAACAAAAGAGTAATCATGACTCGATACAACTAGACCACGGCATACCATACACAAACAAGACGAATCCCTAACTGGATTAGTCACAACCAATGGCCTATCAACTATATCCGGTTCCAACCCCAACCGGTCTACCAACTTATTACAAACAAAGGAATGTGATGCCCCAGTATCAAACAACACTCTTACTGGAACACCACACATGGAAAGAGTACCTTGAACCACCACACTCTTCCCCTTTTCTTCAGCAGTAGGAGCTTTCAAAGATGATGGAACAGGCCCTAAAGCATAAGCTTGCACAATCTGCTTGTCTCTCCTTGGTTCTGGGCAATCCTTCTTGATGTGTCCAATCTTATCGCAGTTATAGCACTTTCTCGACACCTTGGGATTCTTACAATCTCTGGAGAGATGGCCCTTCTACTGGCAGTTGTAGCAGGTCACTTCACTCCTCGGCTTCTTCTGGCCATTCTTACCCCTTTGCTGCTGCTGCTTCCTCTTCTTGTTCCCACCTTGCTGTGGTTTGGACTCCTCTTTGGTCACAGCAACAACACATCCTTCTTTAGGAAACAAACTCTTATGCCTGAGAGCCTTCTCCACAAGCTTCTCAAACGGATCGTCCAAATGATCCACCAACTGCCTCCCAAGGTAACTATCCAAGCCTGTCACAAACTTCTCATTCTTCTGATATGAAGACTCAATATACGATCCAGCATACTTGGACAAAGCTTCAAACTCAGAAACATACTCAAGAACTGATCTCCCTCCTTGCTTGAGCTCCACAAACTTCTTGAACAAAATAGACTTCTGAGCTGTAGAAATGAACTTAGCTTCAAATCTAGCTTGGAATTGCTCCCAAGTGATATCTTCCTCTGGAGTATCTATGGTGATAGAGTTCCACCAATCCGAAGCTCTTTCTTGAAGCTGTCTTGATGCAAGCTTCCTTTTAGTTGCATCCTCAATTCCCAAATCACCAAAAATCCTTTCACAGGCATCTATCCATCTCTTAACTTCAATGGTTGATTCTATTCCCAAGAAAACCTTTCCACCAAGAGAAGTATAGTCTTTGCACAACTTAGCAAAATCCACTGGTCTTGGAGCTTGAACTTGAACTCCAACATCTACTGATGGTCCCGAAGCTGGCATCCTTTTCATGATCGAAGTCATCATGGCCTCGAACATAGCAGCGTAATCAGCGGCCCCATCAACAGCACGGCCTTCGCTAGCAGCTGGTCTCCCTCTTCGACTCATCCTTAATATCTACAAAAAGGAATGATTAAGAACACCTTGAGAAACAACTGCATAAGGAGTTCAAATCCTTATAACTACTATATATATAGTAATCATCCATCAAAATACAATTACGTCTCTCATACGTAATTACGTCAGCGAGCGTTGGCTAAAATCGATTAACCAAAGCTTTGATACCAAATGTGACGACCGCCCATGACTCCCGCACGAAAACAAGGGAATGGTGCGCTGAAAGGTGTGTCAGGCAGCCATGGACGATAGTCAGGGTAAGATAAAACAGAATATAGTCTATCGTATTACTCATAGCGCATGGATAAAATACAATAGAGAAATATAAATATAGTGAAGCTCCATAGAACATAATATCATCATATAAGCATCATAGAAGTTTGATAAAAACATCTAAACAATCCATACATCAAGCCTCACTACATAACACTCAAAACATATATAAGCAGCGGAACATCCAGTACATATAGTAAGGAAACAATATGCAAAAGCCTCCAGCTCGTCTTCGTCATCAACAGCGTTGGCCACTATGAACAACACCTGTCACCTGCTACCTAGTCTGCCCATCCTAACATGGATGAACAGCCCAAGGTAATAAGAGTTAAACATAAAACCTTGAGTCAGACAAAAGTCTTAGTGAGCAGTAAATCAGCTATCAAACATACCAAAAGAGCATAAAGGGTACAAAGGAATAGGAACCCAACCATCCCACTCCACCTCTTTCTACAGTGATAGCCCCCAAACACACTAAGCAGAAACAAAAATAGCAAAGCAGACAATTAAAGTAAAGCAATTATCACTCGAGTCAAGGTCGATGTTTTCCAAGTACAAACCCCCAAGGCCTAAACCAAGATCAGATAAGCACCCACAAAACATCTCTCTTGAGACCGAGTGACGATACAACCAAACATCCATGACTCTGGCTATCACTGTTATCATTGCCTCGAAACCACCGTTAATTGAATGACCGGCACATTCTTTCAGCCGTAAGTCAAGGGCTAATGGTAACCCCAGTTCTAGACAAACTCCGCACGTCATCGTGACTCGTGCCTAGGACTTACCTACTTTGCCCAAAGTACTCGACCACCTGCCTGTAGTCTTTTGGGTGTCCCGACCACCTACCTGTAGTCGTTTTGGGCGCCCCATGTACTCTTGTTTTGAGTTTACTAGAACCATCAACAACGATGAAATCCAAGCCTCCTAGTCATCCTCCTCGACGACTATTCTCATACTAGCCCAAGCTACCACTCGAGCAATCCATTATCAACCAACTCGAACCATCCCTCGAGTTATCAACATACTTGGGATGATCCCGTCTGGATTAAACCAAGGCTGTCTCACATCAAACTTTGCTTCATCGCATCATAGCAAAGTCCATCGTCATCAAATCTATCCATATGAGCCTCACCATCCGCTTCATATGTCACAAGCAGCTTTCACTATTCAAGAGCCTTTCCACTTAGCTTTTGAATCATCCTCGACCAACTTGTCCAAATCAACTATTAACTAATTTGCAACAATCTATCAAATCAAACATTAATCCAAGTAACCAATCATTCAAACAAGATCTAAATAAACAATTACAACAATAATGGCAATTTCGTAAATAAAGAGTCCAAATCTAACATGCATTCTAACAAGCATGAATTATGAACAATATCTTTACAACTTGATGAATGAACTTGCATAAGTGAACACGTAGTAAAATAGATGTCAAATCATCATAAACATTAGATCTACATGCAGACTTGAGAAAAATGCACGAAATCACTCTCTTTAACACATAAACAAACCACCGATCCAATATACTCCTTTGGGTCCGTGTGAGAGATAACCACCACTCACCAAAACACCTAAACACCTCAAAAGATAACAACTTCAGATCTGGACAGCGAAGAACCAAGCTTGATCCGACAAGATCTCGCTTCAATCGATGAAATCTCTCTTTGAAGAATGTAGATCTTTAACTTTGGATCTTGGATCTTCAACCTTGATCTTCAATCTTGGATGGATGTAAGCACTAGATTAGAGTGGAGAAACGAAGTGAAGAAATGTTGTAGTCGAGCTCTCAAAATGGCAGCACTTCGTCACTTCAAAATCCGGTGCCAAAAAGTGAACCAAACCCCTCTATTTATAAGGTGAATTCTATGAGTCGTTCGCCCCCTTAGGTCGTCCACGACCTAACTAACCCAACCTACGACCTAACGAGTCCACGGTCTACGACCTAAAACACGCGCGGCCTAATGCTTATACCTCCCTGTGACCTAACTACACAGGACTGAACGCCTTAACCTATGCGCGACTCAACCCAGACACGACTCAACATACTCGCGACCTATCTGAGATGCACGACCCAACTCATACGTGAGTTACGACTTATCCCTCAGCACAACTTCGCGACCTATCAACCTAACTCTGTCTCCGACCTTGCGACTTACAGACATATACGACCTAACAGCTCATGCGCATCCACGACCTACCGACCTATGACCCCAACGACTCACGACTTAACTATTTCGCGGCATAGCGACCTAACACTAGCCTAAGTCCCAACGACTTATGACTTAACCCTAAGTCGCCTGCAACCTTAGGTCGACTTACGACCTAACTCTCACAACCCTTAAGTCGCTCTAACGACTCCTCTTTCTTAGGTCGCTAACACCGCTAACTCCTAGGTCGCTATCCTGTTAAATCATCCCAACTGACCTACGACCTAAGCATCTCACGACCTATCTCCTTAGGTCGCCTAAACCCTTAGGCCCCTAACTGTCTTAGGTCGTCTACCTATGAGTTGCTCGAATCTATAGGTCGATAAATCTTAACCCGTGAACTTCCTTAACTCGCCCTACCTTCTTAAGTCGTTATTTCTATAGGTCGCTCCACTAGGCCTAACTCACACGACCTAAGCTTTGGTCGACTCAACTCTAAACAACTTAACAACATCAACGACTTAATGTCGACAGTTCTACGATTTTTCGATCCGTAAAAATACGGGTCGTTACAGGCTAAGAAATAAATATGCATATATGTGTGGATATACATAATATCAAAGATGATTTGAAATAAACTCTAAGTGTTGAGTTTTGATTCTACCTGGTGTAACGACCCGTAAATGTTCGATAATTAAAATAGCTAATTTAATAAGATTTCGTGATTTAATGTTAGAAAAAAATTGTAATTCGTTTGGAATAATAATAACTGGAATGAATTGCGACAATAATTATCCATGTAATGAAAAATAAAAGCTACTTAGTGAATGCCTTTGAAATCAAAAGTTGAATAGGATAATAAATGTGGAATTCATTTGGTATAATAGAGAAATCGATTGATAAGTAAAATCTATTCGAAATCAAATATTGAATATTGAACAGGTAAATTGTTTAAATTAAATATTTAAAACTTATTGAATAACTGAATAACTATAAATTGAAAATAGGGTTCTAAGATGTGAATTGGTTTTAAAGGTTAAATTTTATAAGTTCGTTTTGAATATTTCAAAAGATAGTGATTTAAGAATAATCAAATTTAACTAAATTTAATATTACAAATGCTTGAATAATTAAATTCCGAATTTGATATGATTAATTTGATATTGAAATTTAATATATGAAAATAGAGTGAATAATTGAAATTTGATTTAATATGATTCAAATTGGTTTCCAAAGGGAATGTAAGTTATATCGGGATTATAATGGAGTTAATAAGATTTTAAAATTGGAATTTATTGGATAATTGAATAACGGGTTTAATATGATTAAAAATGATTTGTAAAATTGTATTTTATCATATTGGAGTTATAGTGATGTTATAGAACTTTTAAAACTGAATTTAAAATTTATTTGTGAAAATTGAATATTTTTAATATTTAATTATCGATTGAGAAATAGCCAATTTTTGAACAGTCTCAGAATTGGACGAAACTAGTTCCATTGGATCCGTAATAATTTGTTATTATCGGATTTCAATTTTCGGAGCAATCAGAGTTGTCGTTTGACCGTGGCAGCTCGAAACGCATCAAAATGGTTTTAATATTATTTTGGCGAGTTAAAATAGTCCTTTTTCAAACAGTCTCGGATTTCGACGAAACTAGTTTCATCGGATCCGTAATGTGATATTATTGTAAGATTTCAAATTTCGTGTCAATTTGGATTTATCGTTTGTCCGGAGCAAGCTAAAACGCATAGAAATTTGTTTAATCGGTTTAATTTAAATTTGATCGTTTATTTCCGTAACTCACACATACGATCGAATTAGCCTCCGAAACCTATTCCATTGTGTCTAGAACGCGGGATAAACTCTAGAAATGCCAGTCACTGCACGTAAATCGGAGTTCGGAAATTCCGGGATGAATAGTGTACGTCGATTTTTCTATAAAAGCCCCCTCTCTTCATAAATTTGAAAAAATTATAACCCTAGGGTTTCTATTCAGAGCCGCCGCCTCCTACCTGATACATGGCCAGAAACTTTCAACCCTTCTCCTCTAATCTCTTCAAATCCGTCAATCTATTCAACAAACTTCCAACATGAAACTTGTAGAGGGGAGTGAGATCTTGGTATTCAACGGCTATGATCGTGTTTAGAGCTTTGAATCAACGGCAAATCTCATCCAAAGGCCTGTAGTTGCGCACGCAGATTGAGGCGTTAGGGAGGGCCGAGCTCCATGGCTTTGCAGCCGAGTGAAGAGGAGGGGATGGGCTTTGGAATGGAAGCTTCTGATCGTCTTCAAAGTCATCGAGGAGGTCGCAAGATTCAACCCTAAATCATGAGCATATGGGTTCGGTTTTCATCTGTTAGTCGGTTTGTTACTGGGAGATGGAAGAGAGGGGGACGTGCGGCCTTGATCTGATGAAGGCAAATCTAACGGCTGTGATTCGTTGAAGGTTAAATTAATAAAAGAAATTGTTAATTAATGTAAATAAAAATTCGTGTAAATTTGAAAATTCATATCTTTTTCATACGAGGTCGAAAACGCGCGAAACCAGTTGCGTTGGAATCGTATTGACGAGCACTACGCAATGGAGCTAGATTGGAATCATTTGGAGCTAGAGAAAATTTTGAGTTAAATCGAACGTCGTTCGATTTGATTTAAAATCGTAAAAATCAAGGTGAGTGTTTTATAACGCTCACAATGTACTAAATATGTTTATGCTATTTAAATTTGACGTTATGAAGTGTTACGATTATATTTGTCATTTTTTGATAAAAATTTAATTGTCATATAGCTTGTCATTTGAATTAACCGTTGAAAAAATTAAATTGACAGTTAAACTGAAATTAAAATTGAATTGCGATTAAATTACCTAACATTGATAACTATGAAATTGCCATGAATTGTATTGTCTATTGGATGATGTATTTTGATGGATGTTATTGGTTGATATTTAAATTTTTGGATGTTTATTTAGTTATATATACTGTTATGCATACATATGACACTGTGATTGGTTTAAGTAATATATACTCATCCCTAACATTTAATTGAAATAAAAAAATTACTTGGCCATAGGATAGAAAATTATATACGGACACCGAATTGGCTAAATTAATAATTTCTAAAATCGTCGATTTGAAATTTATTTAAATATTTTGATTTAAAAGTTATAAATAGAAATCAATTTATAAAAGTCGAATTTATCGAAAAATTGAGTTTGGAATGTTGAAATAAAATTTCGTTAAAAGAAATTGTTAAACAATTAAAGTGGAGACTTTGGAATTTAAAAATCAGGATATTATTGAATTTCGTAAATTGATTTGTTTAAAGATTTAAGCTTAATTCGAGCTTTGAATATTACTAAGTAAAAGCGATATAAAAGGATATTTTGAAATTGAGCTTGAAATTGAATCGTATTTGTAATTGGGTTTTAAATTTGAATATTGGAAGATAATTTTGTTAAGTATTATAAATTGATATTTTGAAAAATCAAGCTCCAAATCGATATAAATTGAAATTGAATAAATTAAAGGTGAATGTAAAATTTAATTAATTTGAAGTCAAAGTTGACATTGATTTGAATTGAAATCGAAATTGAATCGGTAGAAGGGAAATTGAAATTGTTTTGAGTTGGGAAGTTATAATTGAAATGGTTTGTTTTTGAAGCTGTTTTATTTTGTTTTCCAAATTACTCGGTTATCTAAACCATTTTGAATACTTAAACTATTTTAATCTATTTTAAATCTACTTAACCCAATTTATATTATTTTAAACTAATTTATCTATTTTAAATCCATTTTAAGACTTTAAGTATTTTTAACTACTTTAATTATCTAAACTACTTTAAACTATTTAAAACTATTTTTCTAAAATTTCAAGCTGGTCAATAAGGTGAAATGTTTATATTTAAATCTTGAATTTAAATACGAATTGGGTTACCTGAAGTTGCAACCTAATTTGAAATCCTAATTGATTTTGAAATCGAAATAAGATATTGAGACAAAAATGATTTTTGAAATGGAATATTACATTTGAATAGATACGATGATAATTGAAATGGATTTGATTTTGAAGCGAATATGATATTTTGATATCAATTATGAATCGATTTGAAATATAAAAGAGCCAACGGTGTAATAATACGTAGTTATTAAAGAGACCGGGATCGGATATGGACATACTCTCTGTCGATACCGAAAACCACTTTAATAACTATTATACGTGGTGTGTTGATCCAGAATGAAGTGGATGGTTTGGTGAACACGTTGATTGAAGCAAGAGAACGATATTGGATGACCCCTGACATGACTAAAACAGGAGCAACGTCGGGCCATTGAGGTTCGCCATCTCTAGCGGACACACTTCTTCGATACCATATCTATTACATTTGTGATGCGATTTGGGTACACCCCTTGATTTGGGAGTGTTGTTTCGCGGTGTTGGGGTAGCTGCTGGCTATGCTCAACATCAGTCCGGATCACGCAACTACTAGTATCCTAGTTGGTATCGCCTCATGTACCTTGTCATACTGATTATCCTAATCGCGACCACTACGTTTTGTTTTGTGTTATACCTATGGGGTACCCTCTGATAACCACCAGTTTACGGTGGGGCTTACGGTGCTGTATGGACTATGGCATTACAAAAATGTGTTAAGGGGGATTATGGTAACGCCTTAACGCTATTTTGATACTTTATATTACTGATAGGCATTATCTACTTAGCGTACATTACTACATAGTAGATAGTTTAACGGATCCTTAAGAGATGGAAAATCCCGTAACATCTCTTGAGTTATTACACGCACGTTGACACTGGATATGAGATGTCAAATCCCGTAAACATCTCTGACGCCGTTACACTCATATTTATTTACGATTGATTTAACTTTCATAAGGACATTTTAGCCCTTACTCGAGTGTTTTGTCTTTTCATTACGCTCGGGTCAGTCCTGAGTTTTTCAGATTTTTGAAGATCTATTCTGGAGGATGAAGACGAAGATTTGGTATAATATTACTATTATTATCCTTGCATCATGCTGTCTGCTGCATTATTTTATTTATTCTCTTGAATATGTATAACTCTGATAAATGTTGTATAAATAATGATCAAAGTCTAGTAAACAACTTCATGAACTGTTTATTTGACTATTATATTTTATCGTTCCGCTGCAAGATTCTGTGTTGTTTCCTTTCTTTTATTTCTCTTTCCTCTTCTTTTCTTCTTTACCCCAATAACCATCTGCCCTTTTGAATGGTTTGGAATCAACATGTGTATTTGATCGTCGGTTTAAACTGTCCAAAAAGGCGGGTCGTTACAGTTGGTATCAGAACTTTGGTTTAGCGATAACCTTAGCTTTGTGGGGTCTGACTCTTTATAAATAGGGTAGTAATACCCTATGACGAGTCGCTGAGTGTATATATATGAGAGAGCGTATTTGTTAGTGTTATAAAATGTTTTATATTGTGTCGGTTGATTTGTTGAGTAGCTTATGGATTCTGGTCAATACGAGTAATTAACGTCATTGATAGGGATCTCTAAACACTTAAACGGAACAATTCGACATAGTATTGTTTTGAAATTGGGTAAATGAAATAATTTTGCTCAAATTATATTTTGAATATAAAGAAAAAATTTCAGAAATTATTGTGACTTATCTAATTTACCTGGTTGTTAGGAATGAAAATATTGGTTATTACCATTAATTGGATATTGTAATTTAATAAATAAGCTGAATTACAAAATGAACAATGATAAAACACTTGTGGAATGTTTTAAGAAAGAAAATCCTATAAGAATGTTTTATAAAGGTGACTTATAAATTAAAATAGATTTAAATTGGGAAATATTGAAATTAAGACCCGGAGATTTTGAAAAATGATCCTCAAAGTTTTGAAGAAATTTATAGTAATATTAGTTGGAAATTGTTTATGGAAATATTTTGAATGGATTTTTAAGAAGGAATGAATATAGTACTCCTCTCTTATGTCGCTGGAAAATAATTTGGGTGATGACTGCGCAGCATCATCGACGTTCATTTTCGAGTCTCAAAGTAGGGGAGACTTCTAAGAAGCTTGCTTTTCTTCGAAATTATTTTGGGTAGATGCGTTTTGGTTTAAACTCCAAAGGTATGATTTGATATATTAAAAAGATATAAGTGTATATATTTATTTCAAACGATTTGAAAAGAACCGAGCATTTAAATTTCTAAGTTATGTTAATTAGTAATTTTCAAATTATTTGAATGAAATGTGAATAACCAGAATTTATAAAATAAGAGGATTATGATATCTAAGCTATTGTTTGGGAAAACTTTAAAGTTGAAAGGTAAAGAGGATTTAAACAAATTAAATTTGTGAACATTCTAATTAAGTAAAAAGGAAATTCTATAAATTTGTATAATACCAAAATTACATTCTGATAACATATAGCAAGACTTACCAAATGTTAAAAGTTAAAATGATGTTTTGGATATGTAATGAGATATTGTATAGATAAACAGAACCTGAAAGTAATTGAAATATACAAGTAAGGAAAACTCAAAGGGAATTAAATGTATATAAATGAAAATTTTGGTTGTGATAAAAATGTTATATACTTAAATATAACATGAAATGATGAATGGATAAATGGAACAAGTAAGTGAACCTAAGAAAGAAGATAAATGAATCATATTATATCTTTGTAAATTGGTTATAGAAAATAAATATAAATTACAAAAGGATGGAAAAAAAAATTTGTAACCTTTAAGATAACTATAAACTAAGAAAAGTCATTTATGAGAGGTTAGACTTTTATAGGATGATTAATAAACTAAAGTGCTGGTTAATAAATTGCTCCATAAATAAATTTGTTATTAACTAAAATTATGAAATTAAAGTAAATGTAAACAAAAATTTTTTGGTATAGCTAAGAATCAATTGGAAAATGAAATTGAATTTAATTAAATTATATAGAATGTTTAAAATGAACTTGAGTAAGCAAATTCTTTGATATGATGGGTATGAAAAGATAATGTTAAAGAATATGCTATGTAAAGAAATGAATATACTAACTGAATAATGGACTGTGAGTAATTGAGTGAAATATATAGAAGTCAATAAAATAATTTAGTATAGATAAATTGGATAGAAATCCATTGGAAGGTAATATGTGAGATTGTACGTATATTATTTTATTCGCATAACGATTTGATCCAAATTCGAGCACAAAATTTCGAGACGATTTATATCGATCCAAGCTAGGATTTTTCACTCGATTTTCGACGGCGAACCCTAGATATGGATTTTTAATTTCATTCTGGAATTCTCTCTCATAGTATATGGCTATGCAAGGAGAGTAACAGTTTCCAATCAAGAAACCAAATCTGAGTCCGCACTAGAGAGTCGGGTGAATGATACTAGTTTGGAAGTGAAATTGTGTGATCGAATAAGCGATTAGATTGATATTGCTCACGAATGATATATGTACGGCTTGCGGACTTAATTAAAGTTAATATTGGAAACTTAAGATGCCAAATATGTGAAGATAAATTTGTCACTTTTGAGATAACTATAAACTAAGAATAGTCATATATAGAAGTTAGACTTTTATGGAATGACTATAAATTAAAGTGATGGTTAATAAAATGTTCCGCAAATAAATTGGTTATTAACTGAAAATGAATATGAAGTAAATGTAAACAAAAGAATTTGGTGTGGCTAAGAATCAATTGGAATTGAAAAAGATAAACCAAATTGAATGTAAAAATTAATAATTTGGTTATGTTGGGTATGATTTGGTTGTTATATGATTGTTAAATGATTGTATATAATTCGTTAAGTGTAAATTGAAAGCTATAAGTCATTGAAATCAAATTGGAAGTTAAATGAATTTAAATAGAATTTAATTTGATTCAAATTGGAAGTGAACTAATGTAAATATAAATTAGTAAATGTTAACTAATTGAATTGAGAATGAATGTTGGTAAAATCCAACGTTAATGAATCAACTGTGATTAAAATTTAAAACCAAGTGAATAAATATTAATGAGAAGTGAATTTCTATTGATTGATTATGGATTTGTTGGATGATAGTTGGATGATAATTGATTTGTTGGATGCATTTGCTGGTTGTTGCATTTGCTATGTTGGCACATGTAGTTGTATGTTTCTATATGATGTATATTGATATTATTTTCATATATGCATATTTATCATGGTTTGTTGAGTGTTTAGTAGGTGCGGATTGCGCTTGCTTCGCATTTGGAGCTCGCTTTCGCTCTATATTAGACGTATATGCTCGCTAACAATATATAAGGTACATATCTCGGATTACATACCGTACTTTTACACTTTTTCCCTGCGGGATGCCTCATCACTTGATGAGATGTATATTTGTGATACATATACTGTCATTTTTTTTCCGATCGAGCCGCGCAAAGGAGACTCTGTCGAAATTTTCCGTAAATCCGGGTGTTAGAAAATTTTTCAAGTTTTAATTTTTTTTATAACTTGTTTTGATAACTAAATTTTAAAGTTAGAAAGCCTTTCGGAGTAACTTAGTGGAAGCGTAGTATGACTTTATAGATGGAATTTCTTTGTTTTATAAGTAGGTAACTTTTAATAAAATATATCTAATGTTGAATTCTATACTTAGTTCCTTTTCCCTTCTTTTTCCTTTTCGGAGACGAAAAGTTTTGAGTGGGGGAGAGTGTAACGACCCGTACATGTTCGATAATTAAAATAGCTAATTAAATAAGATTTCGTGATTTAATGTTAGAAAAAAATTGTAATTCGTTTGGAATAATAATAGCTGGAATGAATTGCGACAATAATTATCCATGTAATGAAAAATAAAAGCTACTTAGTGAATGCCTTTGAAATAAAAAGTTGAATAGGATAATAAATGTGGAATTCATTGGGTATAATAGAGAAATCGATTGATAAGTAAAATCTATTTAAAATCAAATATTGAATATTGAACAGGTAAATTGTTTAAATTAAATATTTAAAACTTATTGAATAACTGTAAAATGAAAATAGGGTTCTTAGATGTGAATTGGTTTTAAAGGTTAAATTTTATAAGTTCGTTTTGAATATTTCAAAAGATAGTGATTTAAGAATAATCAAATTTAACTAAATTTAATATTACAAATGTTTGAATAATTAACTTCCGAATTTGATATTAAAATTTAATAGATGAAAATAGAGTGAATAATTGAAATTGGATTTAATATGATTCAAATTGGTTTCCAAAGTGAATGTAAGTTATATCGGGATTATAATGGAGTTAATAAGATTTTAAAATTGGAATTTATTGGATAATTGAATAACGGGTTTAATATGATTAAAAATGATTTGTAAAATTTTATTTTATCATATTGGAGTTACAGTGATGTTATAGAACTTTTAAAACTGAATTTAAAATTTATTTGTGAAAATTGAATATTTTAATATTTAATTATCGAATGAGAAATAGCCAATTTTTGAACAGTCTCAGAATTGAACGAAATTAGTTCCATTGGATCCGTGATAATTTGTTATTATCGGATTTCAATTTTCGTAGCAATCGGAGTTGTCGTTTGACCGTGGCAGCTCGAAACACATCGAAATGGTTTTAATATTATTTTGGCGAGTTAAAATAGTCCTTTTTCAAACAGTCTCGGATTTCGACGAAACCAGTTTCATCGGATCCGTAATGTGATATTATTGTAAGATTTCAAATTTTGTGTCAATTGGATTTACCGTTTGTCCGGAGCAAGCTAAAACGCAAAGAAATTCGTTTAATCGGTTTAATTTAAATTTGATCGTTTATTTCCGTAACTCACACATACGATCGAATTAGCCTCCGAAACATATTCCACTGTGTCCGGAACGTGGGATAAACCCTAGAAATGCCAGTCACCATGCGTAAATCGGAGTTCGGAAATTCCGGGATGAATAGTGTACGTCGATTTTTCTATAAAGCCCCCTCTCTTCATAAATTTGAAAAAATTATAACCCTTGGGTTTCTATTCAGAGCCGCCGCCTCCTACCTGATGCACGGCCTGAAACTTTCAACTTTCTCCTCTAATCTCTTCAAATCCGTCAATTTATTCAACAAACTTCCAACATGAAACTTGTAGAGGGGAGTGAGATCTAGGTATACAACGGCTATGATCGTGTTTGTAGCTTTGAATCAACGGCAAATCTCGTCCAAAGGCCTATAGTTGTGCACTTAAATCGAGACGTTAGGGAGGGCCGAGCTTCATGGCTTTGCAGCCGAGTGAAGAGGAGGGGATGGGCATTGGAATGGAAGCTTCTGATCGTCTTCAAAGTCATCGAGGAGGTCGCAAGATTCAACCCTAAATCATAAGCATATGGGTTCGGTTTTCATCTGTTAGTCGCGTTTGTTACTGGGAGATGGAAGAGAGGGGGACGTGCGGCCTTGATCTGATGAAGGAAAATCTAAATGCTGTGATTCGTTGAAGGTTAAATTAATAACAGAAATTGTTAATTAATGTAAATAAAAATTCGTGTAACTTTGAAAATTCATATCTTTTTCAAACGAGGTCGAAAACACACAAAACCAGTTGCGTTGGAATCGTATTGATGAGCACTACGCAATGGAGCTGGATTGGAATCATTTTGGAGCTAGAGAAAATTTTGAGTTAAATCGAACGTCGTTCGATTTGATTTAAAATCGTAAAAATCAAGGTTAGTGTTTTATAACGCTCACAATGTACTAAATATCTTTATGCTAGTTAAATTTGACATTATGAAGTGTTATGATTATATTTGTCGTTGTTTAATAAAAATTTAATTGTCATATAGCTTGTCATTTAATTAACCGTTGAAAAAATTAAATTAACAGTTAAACTGAAATTAAAATTGAATTGCGACTAAATTACCTGATATTGATAACTATGAAACTGCCATGAATTGTATTGTCTATTGAATGATGTATTTTGATGGATGTTATTTGTTGATATTTAAATGTTTGGATGTTTATTTGCTTATATATACTGTTATGCATACATATGACACTGTGATTGGTTTAAGTAATATATACTCATCCCTGACATTTAATTGAAATAAAAAAATTACTTGGTCATAGGATAGAAAATTATATACGGACACCGAATTGGCTAAATTAATAATTTCTAAAATCGTCGATTTGAAATTTATTTAAATGTTTTGATTTAAAAGTTATAAATAGAAATCAATTTATAAAAGTCAAATTTATCGAAAAATTGAGTTTGGAATGTTGAAATAAAATTTGGTTAAATGAAATTGTTAAACGATTAAAGTGGAGACTTTGGAATTTAAAAATCAGGATATGATTGAATTTCGTAAATTGATTTGTTTAAATATTTAACCTTAATTCGAGCTTTGAATATTACTAAGTAAAAGCGATATAAAAGGATATTTTGAAATTGAGCTTGAAATTGAATCATATTTGTAATTGGGTTTTAAATTTGAATATTGGAAGATAATTTTGATAAGTATTATAAATTGATATTTTGAAAAATCAAGCTCCAAATCGATATAAATTGAAATTGAATAAATTAAAGGTGAATGTATAATTTAATTATTTTGAAGTCAAAGTTGACATTGATTTGAATTGAAATCGAAATTGAATCGGTAGAAGGGAAATTGAAATTGTTTTGAGTTGGGAAGTTATAATTGAAATGGTTTGGTTTTGAAGCTGTTTTATTTTGTTTTCCAAATTACTCTGTTATATAAACCATTTTGAATACTTAAACTATTTTAATCTATTTTAAATCTACTTAACCCAATTTAAATTATTTTAGACTAATTTATCTATTTTAAATCCATTTTAAGACTTTAAGTATTTTTAACTACTTTAATTATTTAAACTACTTTAAACTACTTAAAACTATTTTTCTAAAATTTCAAGCTGGTCAATAAGGTGAAATGTTTATATTTAAATCTTGAATTTAAATACGAATTGGGTTAACTGAAGTTGCAACCTAATTTGAAATCCTAATTGATTTTGAAATCGAAATAAGATATTGAGACGAAAAATGATTTTTGAAACGGAATCTTACATTTGAATAGATACGACGATATTTGAAATGGATTTGATTTTGAAGCGAATATGATATTCTGATATCAATTATGAATCGATTTGAAATATAAAAGAGCCAACGGTGTAATAATACGTAGTTATTAAAGAGACCGGGATCGGATATGGACATACTCTCTGTCGATACCGAAAACCACTTTAATAACTATTATATGTGGAGTGTTGATCCAGAATGAAGTGGATGGTTTGGTGAACGCGTTGATTGAAGAAAGCGAACGATATTGGATGACCCCTGACATGACTGAAACAGGAGCCGCGCCGGGCCATTGATGTGACGCCCCACCTCTATACCCACGCTAGCCAAGAACACTCCGGAGAAGTGCTGTCAACTAGCACGGAGAATAAGGCTGTTGAGGAGCGACCATCCATGTAATAGCTTATCACACGGTGGCTATAAATAATCTTCGGAAACAAACATAGAAATAATCATATCACAAATCAGTCACAGATATCCATATCACAAAGGCGGAAGAAGATATGAATATATAACTAACACATGAAAGTGTATATCAGAGTAGTGGTCAATAAGATCCACGATAATACAAAAGAATAGCAACACGTGCTATACAAAAGAATACAACTATGAGTCTATATCTCAAGTGTATACAGCAAAAACTGCTAATCTAAACAGTTAGCCAAAAGTCAGAGTGATGAATCCCTGGGAAGAAGTCAAGCAGAAGCACCTGTAACATCTCGGTCTGATCCGAGTATTATTTAAGAAAATAATAAACGGATCAGTCTAGCTATAAATATCAGATGACATGATATAACATAAAAGATATGGCATAAACATAAACATCCATAACGACATACCGCTATAAGTATGTAAATAATGATCAACAGAAGATCAAACAATAAGAGATAATCAATATCACAAGAATCTTCTCAAAGATTCGAAGGGGGCATCATACCCTAAACTTGTACTCATAACAAGTCAATGCCACAAATTCCAGAAATCAACACGAGAAATCCAGAAATCATAAAAAGGGAAAGAGGCCTATCACATGACGGTCCGAAGACCATGGGGAGCTACCCCACATGTGTGAGTGGAATCACACAGAATGAGGTCTAGACTAACCAAAAAGCAGAAAGGTATGTGTGAATGGAATCACACAAGTGGTGTCTAGTCTAACCTTGCAATGAAAGAGACATCGCGCAATTGCTAGTCTAATTCATAAAGCGATCATCAAGATCAACGAGAAGTGTCAATTACACTAAGCTAGTAAATATAGAAGTTTAGCTTCATGTCCCATAACCACTTGCTTAACTTAAATATTTACGAACAAACTGTAAATCTTCACTAATAAAATTGTCACAAGGGGTTCAATCGAACAAGTCCAAGAATTAACCGACGAAGTGAACGCAAGCGTTTCATACCACTTGTTTTACTAAGTCGTTTAATTAGATTTCTCATCCGAGTGAGGTAAAGGCTTGTATATACTAATAGATTGGAAAACGGTTTAAGAAAATATTTACTACTAGTATTGAAACCTTCATATTTTAAAGTGACAAATCACAGAAGCGATTGTAGAAACAATCAATCACAAAGATCACATTCGAAGATGTGATAAAAATCCAAGGAAATCAGCTCAGGAAGTTCGGTTGAATGTTCTTCAGATAAGATCGCCTACGCAGAATGAGGTCTAACGACCTAAAGAGTTCGCGGCCTAAGGGATACGACCTAAGTGGCGCGACCTAGTGGATGACAGGTCATACGACCTAAGGGTAAGGTCGGAGGCGACCTACGACTTAGTGGGGTCGAACGACTTAAGGACAGCCGACTTAACAAACAGGTCATACGACCTAAGGGTAAGGTCGGAGGCGACCTACGACTTAGTGGGGTCGAACGACTTAAGGACAGCCGACTTAACAAACAGGTCATACGACCTAAGGGTAAGGTCGGAGGCGACCTACGACTTAGTGGGGTCGAACGACTTAAGGACAGCCGACTTAACAAACAGGCGAACAGAAATACAAAGGCGGTGACTTTTCAACGCGCGCGACTTACGACTTAGGCTTAACTCGTGGACGACTTACGAGATAACACACGAACGACTTAACTCTTAACTCGCAGCCGACTTAGCACTCTAACTCGTGAACGACTCAACACAGGCGAACAGAAATACAAAGGCGGTGACTTTTCAACGCGCGCGACTTACGACTTAGGCTTAACTCGTGGACGACTTAGCGATGGCCAGAAACGACTTAAGGCCAGAACGACCTAACTCCGAGGCAGTGCGACCTAACTGCAGTTTTTCGTCAAAAACGCTAAAAATTGGAGTTTTTCGCCAATCCAATCCAAACCAAATGCAAATGCACATGCTAAAGTGATGGGGAATCATTCCCAACAGTCCAATATAGTTATAGGCTAGAATTGTGAGATAAAAATCTCACCTTTGCACTAAAATTTATGAAGATGAAGCTTGAAAGCAAGGAGAAGCAATCCAAAGCTTGAATCCAATATCTTCTACTTGAATTTGGAGTTGAATGATGGAGTTGCAATTGAATTTGAGCTTGGAGTTTTAATTTCCCATTCTCTTCACCATTAATGCTAAAGCTTGAGTTAGTTAGGAAATTTATGAAGAGTGAGGAGAAGAGGGTTGGAACTTGGGCTTAATAGGCTAAACTAACCCAAAGTCCAAAGCGGGAAAAGTTAGTGAAATTTCACTAACTCCAAACCTATCGATGTTTATACTTAAAAAGTTGTAAACGACATTTCGAACTCAATGGAAGTGGTCTCGAGTCCTAATTTGACCGTTTGCAAAAAGTAGTTTTTCGGACCAAAATCCGATTAACGATTTAATATTTAAATAAAAATATTTAAATGTAAACTCGATAAATATGCGGGTTGTTACAATTGAGGTTCGCCATCTCTAGCGGACACACTTCTTCGATACCATATCTATTACATTTGTGATGCGATTTGGGTGCACCCCTTGATTTGGGAGTGTTGTTTCGCGGTGTTGGGGTAGCTGCTGGCTATGCTCAACATCAGTCCAGATCACGCAACTACTAGTATCCTAGTTGGTATCGCCTCATGTACCTTGTCATACTGATTATCCTATTCGCGACCACTACGTTTTGTTTTGTGTTATACCTATGGGGTACCCTCTGATAAGCACCAGTTTACGGTGGGGCTTACGGTGCTGTATAGACTATGGCATTATAAAAATGTGTTAAGAGGGATTATGGTAACGCCTTATGTGATATCCCGAAATTTTAGACAATATCAATTTAATAATCTTTATATAAAATTAAATTGATGTTGACAATATTGATTAATAAAATATGTTTTGGTTTAATAATCAGATTTAATAATATTTAATTTGTGATTTTATCTTTTAAAAGCTAAAATAAATGTTTAAATTATAATGTGTATATATATATATATATATATTTGTATATATATTATCGTTTAACTTTGTTTGGAATTTAACTTACATGATAATACATAAATGAAGTTTGTTTTTAAATTCTAATAAGATATTGAGTAATTAGGAAATTATGTTTTAATTAATATTAAGCTTTTAAAAATCTATTTAAATTAGTAACTATGTGGTTTGATAATATTTAAATAAATGTTTAATTGTTTAAAATTTGACTTAGCTTAATTTTTGTTTTAAAATTTAAATAATAGTTAAGTTTATTTCTTATTAAATATTATTTGATAAATATGATTTGAGTATATTTTATATAAGTTTAAAATATAAGGTAGCATATGATTTAAATTCATTTAAATAAAAAGCGATTTATAATTTCTTTATAAATCATATAAAATTGTAAATTGATATTTGAAACCCTATTAATAAATATTCTATTTTTCTTAAATATAAAGAAGGATTAAGATAAGGAAATAGAATCTTCCTTTTTATTTTGAATAAATTGATTTTTATTTTGATTTCAAAGAATTTATTTGAATTTGGAAATTTTATTTTGAAACCCAAATTAATAGATTCTTTAAAACATTTGTATAAGTTTTAATTTATTAATTTGTTTTATTTACATTTTTCTTTAAATAAGAAATTTACATAAGTATAAAATGAATTAAAGAAAGACCCTTTATAAACATTTAAAAATAACTAAATTAAGTGAAAAGACAAGTGTTAACTTTTTAAGTATTTAAACTACATGTGTTAATAAGTTAGTAGCTCTTATGACAAGTGTCATTGTATTTTAATCTTTTCTTTATTAAATTTTATTCAGTTCTTTTAAAAACATTTTTCATTTTTCACTTCATTCTCTTCTTAAAATTTAATGCTAATTGAATCAAAGAAACACTTCACTATAAAAAAAAAATATGAAATCCCTCAATAACAAAAACCTGCATTTCTTTTCATCCTATAATCATTCCCAAGTCATACAGCCACCTATAGTTCAGTTTCAAAAAAATCAAATAAGAGATCATTCAAACTACATTTCTCTTCTACCTGGAATTACTGCATAATCAAGCTTGCATTTTTCCTGGAAATCATTGCTATTCATTCCTGCAAAAAAAATCAAGGCCTGCATTTACATCTCTGCCAAATTTGAGCATATCAAAATGAATTTCTGCATTTCTATTACGGCCTGCATGCATATAAATTGGGTCAGAGTTTTAAAAACTTCAAGCCTGCCTGCATGAGTATTATCTGCAATCAAAGGCTTTTCTTGAATCATGATGGCTCTGTCTTTTTGGAAAAAAATAGTGAGTAACACTTCTTTTTAAATCTTTAGTTAAATCTAGTTGTTTAAATGTGTTTTAAATAAGTTGTTTTTGTATTTATATTGGAAACCTTCTATGCATTTATGATGTGTGATTTTTGTCGAATATGAAGTGCCTGCATAACATCCCTGAACCAAAAAATTCCAACACAGTTTCAAATTTCCATTCATTTTTGTTTTATCTATCAATTTTAAGATTTAAGATTTAAAACAATATCTGTTTGTTTAACTTTAAACTAATTACAAATTTTATTTTAACTTAAATAGGAAACTAAAACATGCATTGGAAATCGGAAAAAAGAAGGAAAACTCAGGTCTCTGAGTAAATTTAAACTTGTGAATTTAGTAATTTAGATATACAAATTAAAAGCTTAGTCCAATTCATGATTTTTTGAGAAAAGAATCAAATATTATAAGTTTAGTTTGATTGGTGCATTACTGTTTAACCCAAAATTGGGATTTTAAGTGACTCTGTTGATTCCAATAAATTTGGGGGTTCATGTACTTGTACGATGGTAGATGGGAGATCAGGGAATCAGAGAAAAATAATTTTACAGTGATCAAACTGTTATAGAGACAGCAGTGAATAAATTTGTTCTGTAACCCTAAAGTTTGAGTCAGTTAACAAAAAGAACCGTTCTCACTCAATATTTGATCGAGTGTTAAGTGTTTTGGAAGGTTGGGAGTTGGGTCCAAGTGGAGATAGTAGCCGGAGTTTCAGCTTGAACGATGGCCGGAGGGAGGAGAAATTGATGTTGACAGGTTTGAGAAGTTTTGGGTGAAGGGAGTTCCAGGTTTTTAAAATATAGGGGGGCTGCTCTGTTGAATTCTGGGAAAGGGGAGTACTTTGTTGTTTAGGTGTTCAGGTGGATTTAAGAATGATCAACACTGATGATCGGAAGATGGCCATGGTTATGTGCATGTGCACAGTGTCTTTTTTTGAGAGGGGTTTTGGTTTTCTGTAAGTTATAGGGGACGACTCGAGTCATTCGAGATATGACTCGAAGCAGCAAGCCTTAGAACTCGAAGTAGAATAGTTTTTGTCTCGGGTAGTTTTAGATTGCAGTTTGTTCCTGAAGCCTGAAACAGTTTTCAGGATTTTGAATTTTTAAAACTAATTTGAAAAAAAATAATATGCTAAGCAAGTTTAAATCTAAACTTAAAGCAGAATTCAAACTATGAATTCAAATAGATTTGAATTTTAGATTTTGATTTAAACAAGATTTACAGGAATGAATTGTTTTAAAACTAAAACCTACACAGTTTTTATAAAGGAATTTTTTAAACCTGGAAATAAAATTTTAAACAAGATTGGAAGCAAGTTTAAGTATGAATTCAAATAGATTGAATTCCAAATTTTGAATAAATTTGCAGTAATTAAATAAAGTATTTTATTAAAATTTAAAACCAGCACAGTTTTTTATATTGAGTGATTTTTAAAATCTGAAAATAAGTTATTAAAACAGATTTAAATTCTAAGTTAAATCTTAATTTAGAATCCTGGATTCAAATTTGAATTTGAACCTGAAAATTTCAAAAAGGAAAATAGGTTGACCAATTCAAATGTAATAATTTAGTTTGAATATTTTAAGTATGTTTAAAATGTGTTTTATAAATTCTGTAATGAAATTTAAAACAGGGTTTAATTTTAACCTTTGAATTTAAACTTGAAAACATGATTTGGATCTTGATTGTAATATAAATAAAATTTGAAACTTATATGTTCTACATCCTTTGAATTATTTAAAGCATTTTAAACTTGTTAAATTTGAATGTGGGATAAGTTAAGCTATTCTTTTAAAAATACTTTAAAGATAAGTGATCCTTTAAAATGAAAATTTAAGAGTTTTCAAATATTTAAAATCTTGTTTAAGTTTGATTTCATTTTAATTTTCATGGAATTAAGAAAATTTAAAAGTAAATTGTCTTAAATAACTTTAATAATAATAATTTAATCATTAATGAGATAAATGATTTTGTTTATTGTTTTGAAAACTTAATTATCTGGTCAAGGTAATTAAGATTTTAATTAATTAATTTAATCAATTAATAATTGGGTTAATTAATTAAATAATTGAGGATTTATTTAATTAATTAAAAGTTTAAGTAAGTTAATTAAATTTGATTAAGGTATGGTTTAGAAATTAATTTAAATAAGATTTGATTATTTAATTAATGGATTGAATAATTAATCAAGCAATTAATTAAGTTTAATTATCACTTGATTAATTTAATAATTAGGAATTAATTAATGAGTTTTGTAAATAAATTAAGAATTAATATGGATTAATTCAATTAATTACTTTGGAAAGGTAATTAAAGATTTGTTATTGGTTAATGAAGGTCATTAACTTGATATTATTTTATAATTAATTAATGTAATTAATTTTAATAATTAATTGGATTAATTAATTTAAGATAATCATTTGAATTGTTTAAGAGAATTACTTAGTGAAAGTAATTAAGGAAATTAATTACTAATTGTAATTAATTGAGTTTATTTTGATTAATTAAATTAATCAATTAAGTTTAATTAATTTAAAATTTATCATTGATTAGATTTGAGAAGTAATTACAAATGAAAAATTACTTAGTGAAGAAAATAAATTACTGGATGTAATTTAATGGAGGAGTTTGGAATTAATTATTTGTGTAATTAATATGTAATTTATATGTTGTATAATTACTTAAGTAAGTAATTAATAATTAATTACTTAGTGTAATTAATTTAGGTTTTGATAATTAATTTAATGGAGTTATTTAAAATAATTTGAGATCATTAATTTATACAATTAATGATATGATTAAGGATTTATTAATTAAGAAAATTAATCAATGAAGGTATTAGTTAATTAATTAAGGATTAATGTAACTAATTATGATTAATCAATTAATGAAGTAATTACAGATTAATTACAGGGATTGGTTTGGAATAATTAATTTGTGAAATTAGTTAGAAATTAATTACTTGAATGTAATTAAAGGATAATTAATCAAGATGATTGTAACAACCCGCATATTTATCGATTTTATATTTAAATATTTTATTTAAATATTTTCTCTTTAGTCGGATTTTAGTCCGAAAAGCTACTTTTTGCATACGGTCGAATTAGGACTCGGGACCACTCCCATTGAGTTTAAAATGCCGTTTGCGACCTTTTTGAGTATAAGCTTCGATATGTTTGGAGAAAGTTGATTTCTGCTACTTTTTACTTTGGGTTTGGTTTTTGGGCTCAACCCTATGTTAACTTATGCTCAAATCTGAGCCACTCTTCCCCACTCACCCTCATTCTCTTCTCATTTCAGTTTTTAGAGTGTTAATGGTGGGAGAGATTGGAAATTAAAATTCCAAAACCCTAATTTCTCTTGCAAATCAAATTCCTTGCTCCAAACTCAAGAAGAACACATTGGTAAGCTTCTCTTCTTCTTCTCCAACTTATTCTCTTCCCAATTTCAGAAATTCCTAAACCTAATCTTGGGAATGTTCTTGTTTTTGAGCTTAGATTCAAGCTCATTTGGGTTGGGTTGAAGAGAGGTTGATTCTCCAATTGCTTTCAAGCTTCTTCTTGTTCGATTTTGTGAAAAGGTGAGATTTTTATCTCACATCTATGACTATAATTATCTTTGGTTGTTGGGTATGAATTCCTAACAGTTCTTCATGTGCATTTGCTCTTGATTTGGATTGGTTTTGTGAATATTCCAATTTTTGGGTTTTTAAGACAAATTTGTGTAAAATCCTTTTATGGATGTTTGATCATGCTTTTGGTGATGCATCGAGGAGCATATAGGGCCGGGTTGCCGTTTGGCATAAACCCTTAGAGCCAATGTTCGTCCGATTGCATTTTGGAAGAGTTTGCTCTTCATTTGTATAAGGCTGAAAAACAGCCCAGGCATGATTCAGTCGACTGAAATCTCTGTTCAGTCGACTGAACCTGAAACCCGAGAGTTTCCAGGCATGATTCAGTCGACTGAAAACTTCTGCACAGTCGACTGAAACTGGAAACAGAAAGTTTCCTGAACCTGGAAAATTTCCATGTACAGGGTCAGTCGACTGAAATTCTCTGTTCAGTCGACTGAACCTGCTGTTTGAGTCCAATTTGCCTTTTTGGATTGGAATTCCAATTTAAATCGATTCGTGATAATCCTATTTGTTGTTATCATCTATTATGATTTTGATGACTCTTTTTAGGGATTTTTGAATATCCATTTCGATGGATTCTTTATCGATTTCTTTGGATTTTATTCACGTCTTCGTATGTGAATTTTTGTGATTGGTTGTTCTTACAATCTTCTTCGTGATTTGTCACTTTAAAAATATAAAGGTTTCCTATACTAGTAGTAAATATCAAAACTCTTTACTCAAACGATTTCAATACTCTTTTAATACCAAATTCGTTTAGAAAACCGTTTTCCAATCTATTAGTATATACAAACCTTTACCTCACTCGTATGAGAAATCTAATTAAACGGCTTAGTAAAACAAGTGGTATGAAACGCTTGCGTTTACTTTGTCGGTTAATTCTTGGACTTGTTCGATTGAACCTCTTGTGACAATTTTCTAGTGGAGATTTACAGTTTGTTCGTAAATATTTAAGTTAAGCAAGTGGTTATGGGACATGAAGCTAAACTCATATATTTACTAGCTTAGTGTAATTGACACTTCTCGCTGATCATGACGATCATCTTTGTGATTTAGACTAGCAATGTGCGATGTCTCTTTGTCTGCGAGGGAGACTAAACCCCGTTTTGTGGAGTTTCGACTCAATTTGTGATGGGGTAGCAACCCATGGTCTTCGGGCCGTTTGTGGAGCTTCGGCTCAATTTGTGATGGTTAGCGACCATGGAATTAGCGTTCCGTTTGTGATACACGTGTTGGTGAGCTTTATGCTCCCGTTTGTGATAGGCCTCCCCCCTTTGTGATTTCTGGATTTCTTGTGTAGATTCCTAGAATTTGTGTTTCACCAATTTTCATGATTTCCATTGATAAGTTTTATCAATATTTGTGCATTGGTGAATTTGTGTGTCATTGACTTTAGTGGTTTCTGGATTTCTTATGTAGTCTTCTGGAATTTGTGTGTCATTGACTTTTGTGATTGACGTTGATATTAACGTCAATATTTATGGTATGGTGAACGAAATTAGGAGTATGACGTTTCTTTGATTCTTGTGTAGATTTGGTGACATTGATTAATCTCTTGATGATTATCAACTAAGTATATATTTATATATATATATCACAGCTTGGCATTGTGATTATTATGTGTTTAGTCATATCTCTTACTCTATATCGTTTCATCTGATATTTATAGTTAGACTGATCCGTTTATTATTTTCTTATTAAATAATACTCGGGTTAGACCGAGATGTTACAGGTGCTTCTGCTTGACTTCTCATCCGGGATTAACTCCTTGACTTTTGGGTTAACTACTTAGATTAGTAGTTATTTTGTTGTATACATTTGAGATATAGACTCCTTAATGTATACTTATTCTTTTGTGTAGTTCGTGTAACTATTCTTTTGTGATATTGTGGATCTTTTTAGACCACTACTCTGATGTACACTTTCTAGTGTAATATTCATATCTTCTTCCGCCTTTGTGATATGAATTATCTGTGACTGATTTAAGTTATGTTTATTTCTATATTTGTTTCCGAAGATTTTATATAGCCACTGTGTGATAGCTTTGAGTTTGTATCTGTATGTCGGATTTCCTCTTGAGATGAAAATTTATATTTTTATCTGGCATACCGGTACTCGCACAAAGCCATTATACAGATGGTCGCTCCTCAACAGCCTTATTCTCCGTGCTAGTCGACAGCATTACTCCGTAGCGTTCTCGTCTAGCGTGGGTATAGAGGTGGGGCATCACAGCTTGGTATCGGAGCCAAACTTCGGAACAATATGGAATATTATAACAAGGATCATCGTCCTAAGTCTTTCTTAGGAGTTGTGCTTTAGGATTTTATTCGGGTCTTCGTACCGTTCCATCCTATTTTTCTTATGATTCCTTGTTTATCTATCAAGATTTCTTGATATTCAATTTGGTGAATAACCTTTTTCTTCTTCTTCCTTCTTTCTTAAGGAAGAGAAATGTCTAGACCAGGCCGCCCCAGAGCCGTGCCATCTAGCACTCCGCCCCAGGATGGAGTTTTTATGACTGCTCAACAGCTTCTTGATTTGGTAACAAATGCTCAAGCGGCTGGAGCTAACCCGGAACCTACTCACCCAAAGTCGGGATTTGCACGCTTGTGTAGCGATTACACTAATTTGGGTGGGGAATCATTCAAAGGTTCCGAAACTGTTATTGAAGTACAGGCTTGGCTAAGAACATGCGATCGCATCTTTTCGCGCATGAATCTTATTGACCTTCACCGAGTTCAGGTGGCCTCTAGTATGCTCCGAGAAAGAGCATTGGATTGGTACGAGCTTCTTATTTCTGAGATTAATGAAGCGGATCTCACTTGGGAGAGATTCCGAGAACGCTTCGAGTTGAAATTTGTACCGGAAGCAGAGAAAGTGACGTTGGCTCGACGATTTATAGACCTTGTTCAAGGTGAGTCCTCCGTGACTGATTACGTCGCCTCCTTCGAGTCGCTTTCCAAATATGGGGTTGAATACATCAACACCTCTCTTAAGAAGAACCAGAGATTCGTTTATGGCTTAAACAAAAGTCTCAAGAAGCCATTACTTCTAAAGTTAGAAGTTTCTTTCGACCAACTCGTTGATATCGCTCTTCGTCTTGAAGAGGCGGATAGAGAGAATGATGTTGAAGTGGTGGGTTCCAAACCAAACTTCAACAACAGAAAGAGGTCAAACAAATTTAAAGGCCCTTATCCCAATAAGAAAGGGAAGCAAGCAACCTCCGTGGCAAAGACTTCTTCCTTTGGTCGTGGGGAATGCTATAATTGTGGTTTGAAGGACCATTATGCGAACAATGCCCAAAGTCTCTTTCTTGTCGCTACTGCAAAGTTCCCGGTCATGTTATATCTTCATGCCCCAAGCTTCAGGGCAAGAAGGAGGGAAAGTTAAATGTTGCTCAAGCCCCTGGCAACACATCTCGTGGCCAAGGTATTTCTCATTCTATTCTAGATGGAATTATTTTGTTTCGTGATCATCCTATTCGAGTTCTTTTTGATACGGGTGCGTCCCATTCTTTTATATCAAAAGAACTTGTTGATGCTTTTTCTTTGGATGTTTTGTGTTTAATGACTTCTTTGAGAATTGCGAATCCGGTTGGTGGATCCGCAACAATCAGTTTATTGTGTAAAGATGTCGAGATTATTTTGTGTGATTTTTCTTTCCGAGCCGATTTGCATGTCATGCGTTATTTAGGCTTTGGAATGATTTTGGGAATGGATTGGCTTAACCGTTATGAAGCTCATATCCTATGTCCTGAGCGGACTATTCATCTTCGACATCCTCAATCTGTTAATCAGGTTTCTGTTATTCTTAAAGATTCAGATTCTGCTTTGGTTGCATATTTATATTCTTTAAATCCTCGTGATGATGATGATGATGATGAGGGTGATATTATTTCTCTTATTCACGTCGTTTGTGAATTTTCCGACATATTCGAGCCCGTTTTAGGATTACCACCTAAACGAGCAATTGAGTTCAGAATTAATCTTATTCCGGGAGCTCAACCTATCACTCGTCCTCCTTATCGTATGTCCAATAAAGAAAACGAGGAGATGCGTAAACAATTATCAGAATTGGAGACCAAGCAATTTATTCGCTCTAGTTCCTCGCCTTGGGGAGCTTCAGCTATTTTTGTGAAGAAATCCGATGGTACACTTAGGCTTTGCGTTGACTATCGCAAGCTTAATGATCTTACTATCAAAAATAAATATCCTTTACCTCGGATTGATGATCTGTTCGATCAACTTAGTAGTGCTAGAGTCTTTTCACAATTGGACTTGGCTACCGGTTTTCATCAGCTTCGTATTGCAGAGGATAGCATTCCTTTGACATCGTTCCGTACTCGGTATGGATCTTATGAATGGCTTGTGATGCCATTTGGGTTAACGAATGCCCCTGCTTATTTCGTTGACCTTATGAATCGAGTCTTCAAAGATTTTCTTGATCGATTTGTTCTCATCTTTATTGATGATATTCTTGTGTATTCTAAAACCGAGGAGGAGCATGAAAAACATCTTCAGATTGTGTTGGAAACTCTGAGGAGTAATCAATTAAAGGCAAAATTTTCTAAGTGCCACTTTTGGCAATCTCGTGTGAAGTTTCTCGGTCACATTATTTCTGAATCCGGAATTTCCGTGGATCCTTCAAAGATTGAAGCGATTCAAGATTGGAAGAGACCGGAGAATGTGACAGAGATTCGTAGTTTTCTTGGATTGGCGGGCTATTACCGTCGCTTTATTAAAGACTTTTCTAAAATTGCCGTGCCTCTCACTAGCTTGACGAAGAAAGGTGTTAAATACATTTGGTCGGACAAATGTGAAGCTTCTTTTCAGAAATTAAAAGAACTTCTTTCTGATGCTCCTATTCTTGTTATTCCCGATGGGAATCAAGATTTCGTTGTTTATACCGATGCTAGTCGCATTGGTTTGGGTGCCGTTCTTATGCAAAAGGAACGCGTTATTGCTTATGCTTCTAGGCAATTAAAGCCTGCTGAGACTAGATATGCCACTCATGATTTAGAGCTTGCGGCTATTGTTTTTGCTCTTCGGATTTGGCGTCATTATCTCTTAGGAGAGAAATTTGTTCTTTACACAGATCATAAGTCTTTGAAATATTTATTCTCTCAAAAAGAACTTAATTTGCGTCAACAGCGTTGGCTCGAATTTCTTGCACCATATGATCTTGATATTCTTTATACTCCCAGTAAGGGTAATCTTGTCGCCGATGCTCTTAGCCGTAAACAACAAGCTGTTGTTTCTATGATGATATCCGAACGGAACGATCTCGAGATTTTATCCACTTGCGAAATTCGAGACCGTGTTTCCGATTTATGCTCATCGTTTGTTTTATGTAGCCTTGTGGCTCATCCATCTCTTTTAGACCGCATTCTTGAAGCTCAAGGGCTAGATCCCGACTTGGCTCTTCTTGGCCAAAATATTAGGGATAAAATGGATATTGAAGGTTTGAAAGACTTTGATATCGATTATCGTGGCGGCATTCGGAAATTTGGTAGACTTGTCGTGCCAAATATTGGTGATCTTCGTAAAGATATTTTAGAAGATTCACATCGTTCTAAGTTTACCATTCATCCCGGTAGTAGTAAAATGTACGCGGATATGAAGCGACTTTATTATTGGGAGGGAATGAAACTTGACATCGCTAACTTCGTTAAACGTTGCATGACTTGCCAACTCGTTAAGGCCGAACATCAAAGGCCCGGTGGGTTATTGCAACCTTTAGAAATTCCAGTTTGGAAGTGGGATCAAATTTCCATGGATTTTATAGATGGCCTTCCCCGTTCTCGTTCGGGTCATGATAGCTTATGGGTGATTGTTGATAGGCTTGCTAAATCTGCCCATTTTATTCCCGTTCGGTCTAATCGAACCGTTCCTCTTTTGGCCA
The DNA here is from genome assembly GCA_030765085.1 of Allium cepa. NCBI lineage: Eukaryota > Viridiplantae > Streptophyta > Magnoliopsida > Asparagales > Amaryllidaceae > Allium > Allium cepa. The sequence continues at coordinate 389,164,611 of CM060943.1, read as the reverse complement.
AAATATTTATCAAAGAAATTGTTAAATTGCATGGTGTTCCTACTTCTATTGTTAGTGATCGTGATCCATTGTTTACTAGTGGATTTTGGAAGAGTCTTCAAAAAGCTTTGGGAACGAAGCTTAATTTTAGCACCGCTTATCATCCCCAGTCCGATGGACAAACCGAGCGTATGAATCAAACTCTTGAAGATCTTCTTCGTGCTTGTGTTCTTGATTTTGGTGGAAGTTGGGAAGATCATATTTCACTTGTTGAATTTTCCTATAATAATAGCTTCCAATCTAGTATTGGTATGGCACCTTTTGAGGCACTCTATGGAAGGCCATGCCGATCTCCTTCTTGTTGGCTTGAGGCCGGTGAGAAGCTGGTTTTAGGTCCAGATTTTATTCGGGATTCTACAGAAAAGATTGATCTTATTCGTCATAGGATGCAAGAAGCCCAGAGTAGATAAAAATCCTATGCCGATAACCGGAGAAGGAAGCTAGAATTTTCTGTGGGAGATCTTGTGTTCATTCGTGTTTCACCTATGAAGGGTGTTGTACGTTTCAATCGATCGGGAAAGTTAGCGCCTCGATATATTGGGCCATTTCCTATCACTGAACGCATTGGTTCCATGGCTTATCGCCTTTTATTACCGGCTCAGTTTTCTGCTATGCATGACGTGTTTCACGTTTCTCAACTTCGGAAATGTCTTCGAGATTCCGATTCTATTCTTGAGCCCGGTGTTGTGGAAGAGATTGAAGTTTCGCCTAATTTAACTTATGAGCAACATCCTATTCGTATCATTGCTTCGGAAGTCAAGCGACTTCGAAATAAAGATGTTCCGCTTGTTAAAGTTCAATGGTCTTCAAATCCTAAGGATTGTTCTTGGGAATCTAGAGAGTACATCGAGCGTACACATCCGGACTTACTTTCTCGTGCTCTTTGAGGTGAACTTCTTATTTCAAACTTCTTTTGTGTTGAATATGCTTTTATGGTTGTTACTATATATCTTCTTCTTGTAATATTGCGAGGACGCAATTTCTTTAAGGAGGGGAGTCTGTAACAACCCGCATATTTATCGATTTTATATTTAAATATTTTATTTAAATATTTTATCGTTAGTCGGATTTTAGTCCGAAAAGCTACTTTTTGCATACGGTCGAATTAGGACTCGGGACCACTCCCATTGAGTTTAAAATGCCGTTTGCGACCTTTTTGAGTATAAGCTTCGATATGTTTGGAGAAAGTTGATTTCTGCTACTTTTTACTTTGGGTTTGGTTTTTGGGCTCAACCCTATGTTAACTTATGCTCAAATCTGAGCCACTCTTCCCCACTCACCCTCATTCTCTTCTCATTTCAGTTTTTAGAGTGTTAATGGTGGGAGAGATTGGAAATTAAAATTCCAAAACCCTAATTTCTCTTGCAAATCAAATTCCTTGCTCCAAACTCAAGAAGAACACATTGGTAAGCTTCTCTTCTTCTTCTCCAACTTATTCTCTTCCCAATTTCAGAAATTCCTAAACCTAATCTTGGGAATGTTCTTGTTTTTGAGCTTAGATTCAAGCTCATTTGGGTTGGGTTGAAGAGAGGTTGATTCTCCAATTGCTTTCAAGCTTCTTCTTGTTCGATTTTGTGGAAAGGTGAGATTTTTATCTCACATCTATGACTATAATTATCTTTGGTTGTTGGGTATGAATTCCTAACACTTCTTCATGTGCATTTGCTCTTGATTTGGATTGGTTTTGTGAATATTCCAATTTTTGGGTTTTTAAGACAAATTTGTGTAAAATCCTTTTATGGATGTTTGATCATGCTTTTGGTGATGCATCGAGGAGCATATAGGGCCGGGTTGCCGTTTGGCATAAACCCTTAGAGCCAATGTTCGTCCGATTGCATTTTGGAAGAGTTTGCTCTTCATTTGTATAAGGCTGAAAAACAGCCCAGGCATGATTCAGTCGACTGAAATCTCTGTTCAGTCGACTGAACCTGAAACCCGAGAGTTTCCAGGCATGATTCAGTCGACTGAAAACTTCTGCACAGTCGACTCAAACTGGAAACAGAAAGTTTCCTGAACCTGGAAAATTTCCATGTACAGGGTCAGTCGACTGAAATTCTCTGTTCAGTCGACTGAACCTGCTGTTTGAGTCCAATTTGCCTTTTTGGATTGGAATTCCAATTTAAATCGATTCGTGATAATCCTATTTGTTGTTATCATCTATTATGATTTTGATGACTCTTTTTAGGGATTTTTGAATATCCATTTCGATGGATTCTTTATCGATTTCTTTGGATTTTATTCACGTCTTCGTATGTGAATTTTTGTGATTGGTTGTTCTTACAATCTTCTTCGTGATTTGTCACTTTAAAAATATAAAGGTTTCCTATACTAGTAGTAAATATCAAAACTCTTTACTCAAACGATTTCAATACTCTTTTAATACCAAATTCGTTTAGAAAACCGTTTTCCAATCTATTAGTATATACAAACCTTTACCTCACTCGTATGAGAAATCTAATTAAACGGCTTAGTAAAACAAGTGGTATGAAACGCTTGCGTTTACTTTGTCGGTTAATTCTTGGACTTGTTCGATTGAACCTCTTGTGACAATTTTCTAGTGGAGATTTACAGTTTGTTCGTAAATATTTAAGTTAAGCAAGTGGTTATGGGACATGAAGCTAAACTCATATATTTACTAGCTTAGTGTAATTGACACTTCTCGCTGATCATGACGATCATCTTTGTGATTTAGACTAGCAATGTGCGATGTCTCTTTGTCTGCGAGGGAGACTAAACCCCGTTTTGTGGAGTTTCGACTCAATTTGTGATGGGGTAGCAACCCATGGTCTTCGGGCCGTTTGTGGAGCTTCGGCTCAATTTGTGATGGTTAACGACCATGGAATTAGCGTTCCGTTTGTGATACACGTGTTGGTGAGCTTTATGCTCCCGTTTGTGATAGGCCTCCCCCCTTTGTGATTTCTGGATTTCTTGTGTAGATTCCTAGAATTTGTGTTTCACCAATTTTCATGATTTCCATTGATAAGTTTTATCAATATTTGTGCATTGGTGAATTTGTGTGTCATTGACTTTAGTGGTTTCTGGATTTCTTATGTAGTCTTCTGGAATTTGTGTGTCATTGACTTTTGTGATTGACGTTGATATTAACGTCAATATTTATGGTATGGTGAACGAAATTAGGAGTATGACGTTTCTTTGATTCTTGTGTAGATTTGGTGACATTGATTAATCTCTTGATGATTATCAACTAAGTATATATTTATATATATATATCACAGCTTGGCATTGTGATTATTATGTGTTTAGTCATATCTCTTACTCTATATCGTTTCATCTGATATTTATAGTTAGACTGATCCGTTTATTATTTTCTTATTAAATAATACTCGGGTCAGACCGAGATGTTACAGGTGCTTTTGCTTGACTTCTCATCCGGGATTAACTCCTTGACTTTTGGGTTAACTACTTAGATTAGTAGTTATTTTGTTATATACATTTGAGATATAGACTCCTTAATGTATACTTATTCTTTTGTGTAGTTCGTGTAACCATTCTTTTGTGATATTGTGGATCTTTTTAGACCACTACTCTGATGTACACTTTCTAGTGTAATATTCATATCTTCTTCCGCCTTTGTGATATGAATTATCTGTGACTGATTTAAGTTATGTTTATTTCTATATTTGTTTCCGAAGATTTTATATAGCCACTGTGTGATAGCTTTGAGTTTGTATCTGTATGTCGGATTCCTCTTGAGATGAAAATTTATATTTTTATCTGGCATACCGGTACTCGCACAAAGCCATTATACAGATGGTCGCTCCTCAACAGCCTTATTCTCCGTGCTAGTCGACAGCATTACTCCGTAGTGTTCTCGTCTAGCGTGGGTATAGAGGTGGGGCGTCACAATGATTAATTAGGGTAATTTAATTAGGAATAATTAATTGATTGATTATAATTAATTAAGGAATGTGTAAGCAAGATTTATATGGATAAGAAATTAATTTAATTCAATTTAAATTAATTAAGGAAGAAGTAATTAATTTAATTCACTTTAAATTAATTATAGGATGGTGATTTAATAAGTCATTGCTTATGAATGATGATTGATATTTATCACCCTGAAGGGTTGAGATCTCAGTTATGAGATAAATGTTCTTGTGTGATTTGGATGTTATGGTTGCATTGAGTTGATAATATGATTTATCTGTTTGAGTTGATAATATAGATTATCTGATGCTATGATAATATTGATTATCTATTATGATGTTGAGAATTATCTATCTGTGTGTATATAGATAATATTGAATTGAATTGTTTTAAACCTTTAAAACAACTTGGACCTAAAAGACATGCTTTGGATTTCAATGAGACTGGGATCGGGTTTCCATATTTGGATATCCGGAAACCACATCGATTCCAAATAACGTTAGGTCGTGAATCCAAATGGAGCTTTGTGAAGACTCGAGGTGTAAGGGCTATACGTCAGTATAACTCTGTGGGTGATTCCGTAATGAGTTTGACGGAATAGTACTTATAGATTCGAGATGGTGGTTTAGAGTGCAATGGTTATTGTCGTTAACTCTGAGGGTGATTCCAAAATGAGTGTAACGAGATAATGCCTTCGGTTTCGTTCGAACCCGGAACGAACTTGTATGGATTGAATGCTTTCAGAACATCGTCAAGTGGACGATGAGCATTCTAAGATAGATGTGTTCTCTAAAGGTAATCGTAACCTCAAGCCTCATCAACCGGGAATGGCTAAAACAGGGGAGGTGCAGCAAGGCTTCGTGGGTAGCTCCCGCTGGAGAGCGAGAATGATCCCTGTCTAGAGGTCCCTTTATATTCGGCTGTGGGGGCAGTTGGTTGCAAACAACTGCGGGGTTGTCTTGTTCGGAACTGTTCAGTAAGGAATGGTTCCGGCCTTGTGTTGCAGGGGAGTGGGAGTACTCCTCAGTACGGTGATCTAGGCCACGTACTGTGACGGGCGGTACCCCAGTAGCCCTGCCATTGTATGGAATCCAAAATCCAATAAGTGCCAACGGTTTTGATTGTATTACCCACTTTTGTGGCTAGTAGCTGGAATTTAATAATGTAACAATTTCGACTATTTCATATTTACTTGAAAACCCTAGACACTATTATAATATCATCGGATTTCCTATCAAAATGTTTTGGTTAGCGTAAGGTAAAAACTTTTCCATGTTTATGTGTGGGAAGTCTTACGTGATACCTTTTCTTTCAAAATTTTTTTAAAGTTAAGCAACCTTAACCTGTTACTCACACCAGACACATGTCTGACCCGGAGTTTATTTTGTTTTTCATAAACTCTTGGGTACTCAAATTTTTACGAGTAGCCAAAAGAATTCAGGTTAGGATTCAGGTTAGCTTTGACGATTAATGGAGGAGCAATGGAGCAGGAGGCTTCTGCGTTAGATATAGTTCCGCTGTGTTTTCTCTTTGTTGTGTTTTATTGAGTTGTAAATACTAGACAGGTGTTTATAATTGTCTAGTATATGTGATGTGTATGCTGTGTATCTCTGATTGGTATTGTATATTATGTAAATACTTATGTTATTAATATAATTTATTCGTTCCGCTGTTGAGATTCTTGTGTTGTTTCTTCTTTCTCTTCTTTCTTTTCTTCTTCTATCCCTTTCTTTCTTAATTCATGATGTGATTTTCTGGGAGTAGAAAGTCGGGTCGTGACAGTTGGTATCAGAGCATTAGGTTGAGTGAATACCTAGGCTCTGTAGTGGTGTCTAGCCTGAGAGAGCGTATTTGTAATTTTTAATATATTTATATATTTATTTATTTATTTATTTATTTATTTATTTATTTCTACCTATCTGTTGGGTTACCCGTTCAAGTTTTCCAATATGGGTTATAAGGTAGTTTGAGGTAGTGGTGTGTATAACACGACTGCGATTGGTTGGAGTTTGAATGTTTGGTTGGAAGTATACCTGTCGAGACCGTAGACCTAATACCGTCTCGAGTGAGTATTAAAGTGGTGTAAGGACTTAATTGATCTCTGAAGGTAACCTGTTAAGGTTCGGAGTTCATCTTTGAAGTTGGATAAGTAGAGTTTTGATCTGTTGACTGAGCAGAAGCGAGTAATGGTATCTTGTTACCTCAGGGAATAGTAGTTGCGTGATGAGATGCAGTGACTATGGATGTTTCCGAAGATGATTTCTTTGGAACAAGTTTAAGGAAGTGAGTCTGCTTCGGTGTTGTGGCTGAGTTCAGCAGGATGTTTCTGTGTGGTGTGAAGTCCGAGTTTCTCGAAGAACATTGGATTGAAAATTCTTTGGCATTGGTGTCAGCAGTGCAATTCGGAGTGTGTTGTGTGTCGGCAGGGTTTTCTGGCTTATCTGTTTTCTGGAGATGGAGTTCAGAAGCAGTAGAGTAGAATACATTTCTTCGATGGATTGGCAAGACCAGCATAAACTGTTCAGATTGGTTTAGAGAGAACAGTTTTCTTTGGATATTAGATTGAGTTGATCGCAAAAGTGACTTGCGATAGTTGAGTGTTATCTTGGGAATGTTGGAGATTTTTCTGAATATTTTCAGAGAAGTCAGAGTTTGTTTTCATTTAGAGATTCAGTGATACCGGTGGTTCAACTAATTGAGGGTTGGTTCCTTGAGCTAGAGTTTGTTGAAGCAACTCAGGATTTGAGGAAATTCTGAATTTTCTCTTGGTTATTAGAGATCTTCTTGGTTATGCTGTCCATTTGTGCTTGTGTTTTCCATCAGCATTCTTTTCTACTCCAGATCAGAGTTGTGCACCGGAAGCAGTTTAGGAGTGAATCTGCTTTTCTTTTCCGGACAGGAGAAGTTTGTTTTCTTCTGATGGTTGTGAGTGGAGTTTGTTCTTGATCTTGATTTATCATGGAGGATCATTCTGATGGATTGGGTTTGGACTAGTTTATTTCTTGAGACATCAGCAAGGATTGAGCTGATCAGGTAAGAGATAAGCAGTCGAAGATCTGAAGTTTGGTTTTGGATAAGTTTTTCCCAGTTTTAGGAGCTATAAATTTTGGTAAGATTGGGTAAGCTAGCTCCGAGATGTTTTGGATTTCTTCTGTGTTCTGTTTTGGATAAGTGTTTGATTATCTGGATTGAATTACCAGTTTGGACAACTGGAATTCGTTGTGTTTCACGTATCTCTAAGGGAGTACGTGTATGATCAATTTCTGGCTTTGAAATCAACTGTCGGGGAGATTTGGTAGTTGAGTCAGACTTATCTATAGTCTGATGTCTTGTTCGGTTATAGATACAGATGAGTTGGAGTTCGGTAGCTTAGTAGAGTTGATTGTTTGGGTTTTATAGAGCGAGTAACCCGGTGTTTACTTGGGAAACTCGAGGAAGCTCTATCCAGAATTTTGTCTGGATAGTTAATCTTGTTTGATTGGATGAATTGATTTCTATGGTTGTTAGCATATGTTTGATCTATGCTTGGTTTTAAAATTAAAATCTAAAGTAGGTTATTAAATTACATTTGTTTTAAATTTCGGGGACGAAATTCTTTTAAGGGGGAAGGAATGTGATATCCCGGAATTTTAGACAATATCAATTTAATAATCTTTATATAAAATTAAACTAATATTGACAATATTGATTAATAAAATATGTTTTGGTTTAATAATCAGATTTAATAATATTTAATTTGTGATTTTATCTTTTAAAAGCTAAAATAAATGTTTAAATTATAATGTATATATATATATATATATTTGTATATATATTATAGTTCAACTTTGTTTGGAATTTAACTTACATGATAATACATAAATGAAGTTTGTTTTTAAATTCTAATAAGATATTGAGTAATTAGGAAATTATGTTTTAATTAATATTAAGCTTTTAAAAATCTATTTAAATTAGTAACTATGTGGTTTGATAATATTTAAATAAACGTTAAATTGTTTAAAATTTGACTTAGCTTAATTTTTGTTTTAAAATTAAAATAAAAGTTAAGTTTATTTCTTATTAAATATTATTTGATAAATATGATTTGAGTATATTTTATATAATTTTAAAATATAAGGTAGCATATGATTTAAATTCATTTAAATATAAAAGTGATTTATAATTTCTTTATAAATCATATAAAATTGTAAATTGATATTTAAAACCCTATTAATAAATATTCTATTTTTCTTAAATATAAAGAAGGATTAAGATAAGGAAATAAAATCTTCATTTTTATTTTGAATAAATTGATTTTTATTTTTATTTCAAAGAATTTATTTGAATTTGGAAATTTTATTTTGAAACCCAAATTAATAGATTCTTTAAAACATTTGTATAAGTTTTAATTTATTAATTTGTTTTATTTACATTTTTCTTTAAATAAGAAATTTACAAAAGTATAAAATGAATTAAAGAAAGACCCTTTATAAACATTTAAAAATAACTAAATTAAGTAAAAAGACAAGTGTTAACTTTTTAAGTATTTAAACTACATGCGTTAATAAGTTAGTAGCTCTTATGACAAGTGTCATTGTATTTTAACCTTTTCTTTATTAAATTTTATTTCAGTTCTTTTAAAAACATTTTTCATTTTTCACTTCATTCTCTTCTTAAAATTTAATGCTAATTGAATCAAAGAAACACTTCACTATAAAAAAAGAAAAAAAAATCTGAAATCCCTCAATAACAAAAACCTGCATTTCTTTTCATCCTATAATCATTCCCAAGTCATACAGCCACTTATAGTTCAGTTTCAAAAAAAATTAAAAATAAAATAAGAGATCATTCAAACTACATTTCTCTTCTACCTGGAATTACTGCATAATCAAGTTTGCAATTTTCCTGGAAATCATTGCTATTCATTCCTGCAAAAAAACTCAAGGCCTGCATTTACATCTCTGCCAAATTTGAGCATATTAAATGAATTTCTGCATTTCTATTATGGCCTGCATGCATATAAATTGGGTCAGAGTTTTAAAAACTTCAAGCCTTCCTGCATGAGTATTATATGCAATCAAAGGCTTTTCTTAAATCATGATGGCTCTGTCTTTCTGGAAAAAAATAGTGAGTAACACTTCTTTTTAAATCTTTAGTTAAATCTGGTTGTTTAAATGTGTTTTAAATAAGTTGTTTTTTGTATTTATATTGGAAACCTTCTATGCATTTATGATGTGTGATTTTTGTGGAATATGAAGTGCCTGCATAGCATCCCTGAACCAAAAAATTCCAACACAGTTTCAAATTTCAATTCATTTTTGTTTTATCTATCAATTTTTAAGATTTAAGATTTAAAACAATATTTGTTTGTTTAACTTTAAACTAATTACAAATTTTATTTTAACTTAAATAGGAAACTAAAACATGCACTGGAAATCAGAAGAAAAAAAAGGAAAACTCAGGTCTCTGAGAAAATTTAAACTTGTGAATTTAGTAATTTAGATATACAAATTAAAAACTTAGTCCAATTCATAATTTTTAAGAAAAGAATCAAATATTATAAGTTTAGTTTGATTGGTGCATTACTGTTTAACCCAAAATTGGGATTTTGAGTGACTATGTTGATTCGAATAAATTTGGGGGTTCATGTACTTGTACTATGGTAGATGGGAGATCAGGGAATCAGAGAAAAATAATTTTACAGTGATCAAACTGTTATAGAGACAGCAGTGAATTAATTTGTTCTGTAACCATAAAGTTTGAGTCAGTTAGCAAAAAGAACCGTTCTCACTCAATATTTGATCAAGTGTTAAGTGTTTTGGAAGGTTGGGAGTTGGGTCCAAGTGGAGATAGTAGCCGGAGATTCAGCTTGAACGATCGCCGGAGGGAGGAGAAATTGATGTTGATAGGTTTGAGAAGTTTTGGTTGAAGGGCGTTCCAGGTTTTTAAAATATAGGGGGGCTGCTCTGTTGAATTCTGGGAAAGGGGAGTACTTTGTTGTTTAGGTGTTCAGGTGGATTTAAGAAAGGGTTTATGGAGGTGGATGATCATCACTAATGATCGGAAGATGGCCATGGTTATGTGCATGCGCACAGAGTCTTTTCTTTTGAGAGGGGTTTTGGTTTTCTGTAAGTTATAGGGGAAGACTCAGTCATTCGAGATGTGACTCGAAGCAGCAAGCCTTAGAACTCGAAGTAGAATAGTTTCTGTCTCGGGTAGTTTTAGATTGCAGTTTGTTCCTGAAGCCTGAAACAGTTTTCAGGATTTTGAATTTTTAAAACTAAATTGAAAAAAAAAAAATAAGCTAAGCAAGTTTAAATCTAAACTTAAAGCAGGATTCAAACTATGAATTCAAATAGATTTGATTTTTAGATTTTGATTTAAACAAGATTTGCAGGAATGAATTGTTTTTAAAACTAAAACCTGCACAGTTTTTATAAAGGAATTTTTTAAACCGGGAAATAAATTTTTAAACAAGATTGGAAGCAAGTTTAAGTATGAATTCAAATAAATTGAATTCCAGATTTAGAATAAATTTGCAGTAATCAAATAAAGTATTTTATTAAAATTTAAAACCTGCACAGTTTTTTATATTGAGTGATTTTTAAAATCTGAAAATAAGTTATTAAAACAAGATTTAAATTCTAAGTTAAATCTGAATTTAGAATCCTGGATTCAAATTTGAATTTGAACCTGAAAATTTCAAAAAGGAAAATAGGTTGACAAATTCAAATGTAATAATTTAGTTTGAATAATTTAAGTATGTTTAAAGTGTGTTTTATAAATTCTGTAATGAAATTTAAAACAGGGTTTAATTTTAACCTTTGAATTTAAACCTGAAAACATGATTTGGATCTTGACTGTAATATAAATAAAATTTAAAATTTATATGTTCAATATCCTTTGAATTATTTAAAGTATTTTAAACTTGTTAAATTTGAATGTGGGATAAGTTAAGCTATTCTTTTAAAAATACTTTAAGGATAAGTGATCCTTTAAAATGAAAATTTAAGAGTTTTTTAATATTTAAAATCTTGTTTATGTTTGACTTCATTTTAATTTTTATGGAATTTAGAAAATTTAAAAGTAAATTGTGTTAAATAACTTTAATAATAATAATTTAATTATTAATGAGATAAATGATTTTGTTTATTGTTTTGAAAACTTAATTATCTGATCAAGGTAATTAAGATTTAATTAATAAATTTAATCAATTAATAATTGGGTTAATTAATTAAATAATTGAAGGCTTATTTAATTAATTAAAAGTTTAAGTAAGTTAATTAAATTTTATTAAGGTATGATTTAGAAATTAATTTAAATAAGATTTGATTATTTAATTAATGGATTAAATAATTAATCAAGTAATTAATTAAGTTTAATTATCACTTGATTAATTTAATAATTAGGAATTAATTAATGAGTTTTGTAAATAAATTAACAATTAATATTGATTAATTCAATTAATTACTTTGGAAAGGTAATTAAAGATTTGTTATTGGTTAATGAAGGTCATTAACTTGATATTATTTTATAATTAATTAATGTAATTAATTTTAATAATTAATTGGATTAATTAATTTAAGATAAGCATTTGAATTGTTTAAGAGAATTACTTAGTGAAAGTAATTAAGGAAATTAATTAATAATTGTAATTAATTGAGTTTATTTTGATTAATTAAGTTAATCAATTGAGTTTAATTAATTTAAAATTTATCATTGATTTGATTTGAGAAGTAATTACAAATGGAAAATTACTTAGTGAAGAAAATAAATTACTGGATGTAATTTAATGGAGGAGTTTTGGAAATAATTATTTGTGTAGTTAATATGTAATTTATATGTTGTATAATTACTTAAGTAAGTAATTAATAATTAATTACTTAGTGTAATTAATTTAGGTTTTGATAATTAATTTAATGAAGTTATTTAAAATAATTTGAGATCATTAATTTATACAATTAATGATATGATTAAGGATTTATTAATTAAGAAAATTAATCAATGAAGGTATTAGTTAATTAATTAAGGATTAATGTAACTAATTATGATTAATCAATTAATGAAGTATTTACAGGTTAATTACAGGGATTGGTTTGGAATAATTAATTTGTGAAATTAGTTAGAGATTAATTACTTGAATGTAATTAAAGGATAATTAATCAAGATGATTAATTAGGGTAATTTAATTAAGAATAATTAATTGATTGATTATAATTAATTAAGGAATGTGTAAGCAAGATTTATATGGATAAGAAATTAATTTAATTCATTTTAAATTAATTAAGGAAGAAGTAATTAATTTAATTCACTTTAAATTAATTATAGGATGGTGATTTAATAAGTCATTGCTTATGAATGATGATTGATATTTATTACCCTGAATGGTTGAGATCTCAGTTATGAGATAAATGTTGTGTGATTTGGATGTTATGGTTGCATTGAGTTGATAATATGATTTATCTGTTTGAGTTAATAATATAGATTATCTGATGTTATGATAATATTGATTATCTATTATGATGTTGAGAATTATCTATCTGTGTGTATATAGATAATATTGAATTGAATTGTTTTAAACCTTTAAAACAACTTGGACCTAAAAGACACGCTTTGGATTTCGATGAGACCGGGATCGGGTTTCCATATGTGGATATCCGAAAACCACATCGATTCCAAATAACGTTAGGTCGTGAATCCAAATGGAGCTTTGTGAAGACTCGAGGTGTAAGGGCTATACGTCAGTATAACTCTGTGGGTGATTTCGTAATGAGTTTGACGGAATAGTACTTATAGATTCGAAATGGTGGTTTAGAGTGCAAGGGTTATTGTCGTTAACTCTGAGGGTGATTCCAAAATGAGTGTAACGAGATAATGCCTCCGGTATCATTCGAACACGGAACGAACTTGTATGGATTGAATGCTTTCAGAACATCGTCAGGTGGACGATGAGCATTCTAAGATAGATGTGTTCTCTAAAGGTAATTGTAACCTCATGCCTCATCAACCGGTAATAGCTAAAACAGGGGAGGTGCAGCAAGGATTCATGGGTAGCTCCCACTGGAGAGAGAGATTGATCCCTGTCTAGAGGTCCATTTATATTCGGCTGTGTGGGCAGTTGGTTGCAAACAACTGCGGGGTTGTCTTGTTCGGAACTGTTCAGTAAGGAATGGTTCCGGCCTTGTGTTGCAGAGGAGTGGGAGTACTCCTCGGTACGGTGATCTAGGCCACGTACTGTGACGGGCGGTACCTAGTAGCCCTGCCATTGTATGGAATCCAAAATCCAATAAGTGCCAACAGTTTTGATTGTATTACCCACTTTTGTGGCTAGTAGCTGGAATTTAATAATGTAACAATTTCGGCTATTTCATATTTACTTGAAAACCCTAGACACTATTATAATATCATCGGATTTCCTACCAAATGTTTTGGTTAGCATAAGGTAAAAACTTTTCCATGTTTATGTGTGGGAAGTCTTAAGTGATACCTTTTCTTTCAAAAAGTTTTTAAAGTTAAGCAACCTTAACCTGTTACTCACACCAGACCCATGTCTGACCCGGAGTTTATTTTGTTTTTCATAAACTCTTGGGTACTCAAATTTTTACGAGTAGCCAAGTGAATTCAGGGTAGGATTCAGGTTAGCTTTGACGAATAATGGAGGAGCAATGGAGCAGGAGGCTTCTGCGTTAGATATAGTTCCGCTGTGTTTTCTCTGTGTTGTGTTGTATTGAGTTGTAAATACTAGACAGGTGTTCATAACTGTCTAGTATATGTGATGTGTATGATGTGTATCTCTGATTGGTATTGTATATTATGTAAATACTTATGTTATTAATATAATTTATCCGTTCCGTTGTTGAGATTCTTGTGTTGTTTCTTCTTTCTCTTCTTTCTTTTCTTCTTCTATCCCTTTCTTTCTTAATTCATGATGCGATTTTATGGGAGTAGAAAGTCGGGTCGTGACCCCTTATCACTATTTTGATACTTTATATTACTGATAGGCATTATCTACTTAGCGTACATTACTACATAGTAGATAGTTTAACGGATCCTTAAGAGATGGAAAATCCCGTGACATCTCTTGAGTTATTGCACGCACGTTGACACTGGATATGAGATGTCAAACCCCATAAACATCTCTGACGCTGTTACACTCATATTTATTTACGATTGATTTAACTTTCATAAGGATATTTTAGTCCTAACTCGAGTGTTTTGTCTTTTCATTACTCTTGGGTCAGTCCTGAGTTTTTTAGATTTTTGAAGATCTATTCTGGAGGATGAAGACGAAGATTTGGTATACTATTACTATTATTATCCTTGCATCATGTTGTCTGCTGCATTATTTTATTTGTTCTGTTGAATATGTATAACTCTGATAAATGTTGTATAAATAATGATCAAAGTATAGTAAACAACTTCATGAACTGTTTATTTGATTATTATATTTTATCGTTCCGCTGCAGGATTCTGTGTTGTTTCCTTTCTTTTATTTCACTTTCCTCTTCTTTTCTTATTTACCCCAATAACCATCTGCCCTTTTGAATGGTTTGGAATCGACATGTGTATTTGATCGTCGGTTTAAACTGTCCAAAAAGGCGGGTCGTTACACCTGGAGTGTGATTTAAAAACCCAAAGTGAAATAAGTTTTGAACTTATAAGTAGAAAATAATATTGATAGAAATTAGAAATTTGAAATGGGAATTCAAATTTGAGTAAGGTTTACTGGATTAAATGAATTGAATTTAGCTTAGGAAAGTTAAATGGGTATAATTGTAAACAGAATTATGTGTGATCTCCAAACGGGTTTGAGTTCTAAGAATGTGTGATGGGTGCTATTGATGGATGTTTTATACAAATAAGATATTTATTTACTTTGACTCATCCTGAAATCATCCTGTTGTTATTAATAATCTATGGAATTGTGAATTGGATTATTTAGATGAATTAAGAAGTGGATTGAGATAATATATATCCATTGCTGAAATTAAATAGAAACAAAACTTTAATTTGAAATTATTTAAGTAATTTTGATTTTTAAAGATAAAATTTGAACTTATGAAATGAAATCACTTTGAACATTAAGATTTGAATATTTAAAATAAACTAGCAAACTGAAACTGTTTAAGAATTGGTTTCAAAATTTGAAGTTAAAAATGGGTAATAAATTGGATTCCAAAGATTAAATTACTTAAGGTTTTGAACTCTTCCTTGAAACTTTAAATAGGTTAAGTAATAGTAATTTAAATGAATATTTGAAATTTGGACTCAGAATTAAATTGTTTAAAGACTTTAAAAGTAAAGGTTAATTTGATTTATGGGATTAAGTCAACATTTTGAAAATTTAACTTGAATTTATATAATTCGAGATGGTTTAAAAGTGAGATTGAATTTTAAATTAGTTCAAATTGAATTTTGTTTTGAATTAATTGAGATTGAAATCGAAGTTGAATAAAGTTTAAATTCCAATGGAACTGATTTGAATTTGGAATAGGAATTGAAGTTAATTTAAATTGGACTGAAATTGAGTCAATTTAAATGGAAGTAGAAATTGAAAATTTATTGGGAATGGGAGATTGGGAAGTTGAATAGTCTGGCTCTAGACTATTTTCAAAATAAATTGTTTTAATATAAACTTTCTTAAATCTATTTTTCCTAGCTATTTACTATACAATCTTTCTTTTTAAAGCCCAAATAATCTTATACTTATTTTATAACTATTTCTGGAACTATTTAACTATTTTATAACAATTTTACAACTAATTTGCAATTATCTAACTATTTTACAACTATTTGACTTTTTTATAACGACTTAACTATTTACAGCTATTTTACAACAAATAACTATTTTTCAACCAATGAACTATTTTAAAATTTTCAAGCAATTTTCTAAATTTAAACTGGACAAAGTGCAAACTATTTATGATTAAATACCCATTTGAGATAAGAATTGAAGTAATAACCCAAATGGAAATTGAGGCAATGGAGAATAAATGAATAGAATCAAAATGGAATGTGAATAGAAAGAGAATTTATTTAGCTAATAATCAATGAAGATAAATACGTAAGATGCACGTGTATTATTCTATTTGCATAGTGATTTGATCTAGATTCGGGTACAGAATTTCGAGATAGTATATCGATCCGAGTTGGGATTTTTCACTCGATTTTCGACGGTGAACCATGGATATGGATTTCTGATTGGATCTAGAAATTCTCTATCATAGTTATGGCTATGCAAGGATAATGACGGTTTCTGATCAAGAAACCAGATCTGAGTCCGCACTAGGAAGTCGTGTGGACGTTACTAGTTCGAAAGTGAAATTGTGTGGTCGAGTGAGCGATCAGATCTGATATTGCGTACGGATGGTATATGTACATCGTACGTGCCTGAATGCAATAGATATTGAAATTTTGAATAGAAATGTAAAGATGGTTTTTGAAAAGAAAAGTATATTTTGAGAAATATATGATGAATAAAAATGGGAGTTGGATATCACTATAATTGAAACTCATTTCATAAGAAGTAAGTAATGTGGCAAATAACTTTTAAAGGAAATCGAATTTGAACGTTGATTTGGTATAAATTAAGTTATATATATATATATTTGTTATATATGATAAACTTCCCCTTTATTGAATCTAAAACCAGAAGAAAGGATTTTTGAAAAAGAAATATTTGAAGTATAAAATAGAATTTATATAAGTAACAAAATGATCTACAGATTTTTCAAGATTATATATATATCTATATATATAAATGATTTTATGAAAATGATTTTGGGAAAAGGTTTTTGGGAACCCATGAAGTTTGAAACGCTTTTGATTTTTGGGAAAAATCAATTTTGGAAATTTGGAAAGCTTGGTTGAGAATTATCGATTTTGGATATTGATTTTGTGTAAAGGAGATCTATATGTGATACATATAAAGAGTATGATTTGGAAGATACTATGTATGTATAGTATAAAATGTTTTGAGAATGGAAGTGGGGAAAAAGGCGCTCCCATGAAATGAACTTCTTAGGAGATCCACAGGGTGGTTCTGCCTTGAGCCCTGGGGGGGTTCTAAATTTGATCCTGTGAGGAAGTCCGGACAAACTGAAGTTCCTGAGGATTGTGTATGGGTAGCGAAAGTCGAGGGCGCTGATGCCTACAAAGACATTTGGGCCATGCTATGACGACAGTGTAACTCGATGTCACTGCGATCTACTGCGGAACATAGCGAAAGTCGTGTTGTTGTGAGTGATAACGGTCTACGTTTTATTTTGCCATGATGGCAACGTAATAGTGGTCGACTGCGATCTATGAAGACATAGCAAAAGTCGTGTGGCAGTGAGTGCCTACAGGCTACATTGGGACTCGACTAATGTAGTCTGCGATCTATATAGGAGTGGAGAAGTTTCATTTGGCAGCGAACTTCGAGGGCGCTGATGCCTACAGTTATATGGGTTTTTGCTGTGATGGCGACGTAACCCTGGGTGTAGCTACGATCTATGGCGGGTTCCATGGTGTAATCGAAGGGCGCAGAGGACTACAGTTATCTATAGTTTTTCTGTGATGGCGACATAATCATCGGCTTAACTAGGACCATGGAGAGGGTGATGATTTCCAAAGAATTCTCACCAAAGATGTTTCTTCAATTTTCAAAAATGTTTTCTATATTTTAACAAAGTATTTTCCCAAGTATTTTCACTAGGTGTTGAAAATGAGTTTATCAAGTACTTATAGATTTTCAGTCTTACACCAGATCAACATAAGACCGTATTTCTATGAGAACAAGGATGGACTTGTTAAGACATCAGTCATAAATAGTATTTTTATAAAACTATTTTGGCAATATTATATAGAGTTTTTTAAAATGTTTTAAAAATTTTAAAATTAAAAAGAATTTTTAGTTAAAATGTTCAAAGAGTAATTTATCTGATTTTACGTATTGAATAAATTCTGGTTTCGTTCCTTTTCGATGACGAAAAGATTCAAATGGGAAGGAATGTGATAACCCTGATTTTGGACATCTGTTAATTGGTAATTAATTAGTTTTTATTTAATTGAAGAGATAAAATTTTGATAATAAAAGATATCTGGATATATATAAATGGATTTGCAACTATAATAAATACTAAAATATAAATATTTGGAAATAATAAATCTTATAGTAAATTAACAAATGTATAAATAGATATATGCAAACTCTATAATGTTGAAACCTTAAGTGTATGCATATACAAATCCATTATGAGTACATAATCACAGTAAACATATTAATATAATAATTTGATTTGAAATAATAATTTGACAATCTTCTTTTATTAATATTTAATTCGCAAAATTTATCTTTTCAAAAGTAATAAAAATGATTTTATAATCATAATATATAATATATAGGTATATATATTAAATTGGATGTATGTTTTGAAATTAATATAAAAAATTTCAAGAGTTATTTAAAGTTGAATTCTTTATTTTTAACACTAAAATAGAGTGTGCGTGTGCGTGTGTGTATTAATTTAAAAAGTATTTTAGCATAAAATAATATTTGATAAGGGTATATATGCTTTCTTTCAAAGTTATATTTGAAATATAGATATTTTGTGTGTGTATATATATATATATATATATGAGTATTTAAAAACAAATGAATAAAAAAATATTCATTTATAAATATAAAAACCAATTGATATATAATATAAAAATTAAAAATTGTACAAAAAACATATTAATACATGATAATTGCAAATGTAAACATAAGTTCTTTCAATTTAACAAATATGAATCAATTATAACATGCAAATGACATTTGTAAGCAAATTTAACAAGTGTCATTATTTTATTTTTATTTTTAAATAATAAATAAAAGATAAAATAAGATATATACATCTCTACTCCTTTCTCATTTCTCTTTTATCTTCGTTAATCAAAGAAACAAGAAAAACAAACCAGTAACCAAAAAAATCAAAACAACAATCAACTCTTACAAATTTTCAAACCTGAAACAATTCAAAACAACGATCAGATCAGCAAGCACAAATCTCCAATGGCAAGTTTTCAAAAGCTCAAAGTAAATTCCAGTTTCAGAAAGCAATTTCCAGTTTCCTTTTCAAAGAGGCTTCTCTGTTCTTCAACAAACTGTGAGTAAACTGCCCCTTGTAAAGAAAAATCCATTTTATATTTGGATGCATGTGATAAATTTGGAAATGATGTTGTGGAAAATGTTGCATGAATGCATAAAATGCTTGCATGTTTATATGTAGAGGATTGTATGCATGTCTGTGTTCAAGATACATATCCCTGTTCTAATTTCACAGGCTTAAGGCAAATTCAAAATTCATATTCTCCATTTCCAATCACTTTTAGGATTTGATTTCTAAATGAAATATGTAAGTATCAACCTAATTTTATTTTTAAAAGTAGATTCGAATAAAAATAACTAGTAGTTATTTCAAAAATTAAATATTACGGTGAAAATCAGTAATGTCAGAAATTTGGTTGTTTAATTACCATGCTTTGATTATATAAACAAATTCGTTATCAAAAATGATGAATTTAATAATAATAATATGATGATTTTCAAGTTGATAGTTGTTGGGAATTTTTGGGTTGAACATATATTGGGTTTTGGTCAAATTCAGGCGATCGGCGAAGGGAGGGACGTCGGGCCTGGTGCTGGAGGCAGCTGATATCTGGTGGTCGATGGAAAAATACTAGGTGAAATTCTCACCGCTGTGGTGGCGAAATGAAGATGATTGTTTTCGGGATAATTCATCGTCGTAGGTGATCGGACGTGATCAGACATGGGGGAAAAGGCAGAGGGTTGTTAGTCAAAGCCTTTGGCGATGGGCCGTAGTTTCCAATGGCTTGTGGAGGTGGAATGAGGGGCAAGAAGTGGGTGGTTTTGGTTTCGGTGTTGCTCGATCTTGCTCATTTTTGTTTTACAGAACGATTGGTTTTTTCTAGGTGGACTGAATGCTTAGGTAGGTAGTCGACGATCAGTAGGTGACGTCGAGGTTGGTTTGAACATCGGGGATTGCATGTACACGTGCACGGTATATCAGTCGTGTCTGGGTTCTTGACTTTGGAAAGGAGGAAGGGAAGAAGAAGGAGCTTCGGGAAAAGGAAGGATTTGATCAGAATCGTACTCGAAGTTTTATGGTGAAGGAAGTGGTGGGAGATTGCTCGGGTCTGGCTCGAGAAAAATATAGGTCAGGCGCGAGATCCTTTTGTATAAGATAACAGAATTTTAAAATGAAAGAAATAACAAGTTTAAAGGCATAAACAAATGCAAGGTTTAAAAACAAAATTTTAAACAAGTTTTCAAAGCTAATTAAAGTAAACATATTTTCAAAGTAAAATATATATCAAGTTTCCAAACAAGTTTCAATTTAAATTTATAAGTTCAAATGTTTTTGAAATTTGATTCGTTGATTTGAATAGTTTTATTAGGTTAATTATTTAATTAAATCTTGAAGTGTTTCAAATGGAATTTAATAATGACAGAATTAAGTAGGTGTTAAGGTAAGTGTATTAAAAAAACTTTAATTAAAGGGTCTTTAGTGTTTTTTTGTAAATTAGTTTCAATCAAATATGATTTAAATGATTTAAGTAGGTAATTAATTAAGATAATGATTTATATTATAATTAAGGACTTAATGTAACTCATAAAATATAATTACTTAATATAGAATAATTAATTAATACGCTTAATTAAAGGATCGTTCATTAATTAATTAAAGGATAATTAAAGGTTAATTACTTATTCTATTTAATTAAAGGATCATTAATTAGTAATTATAGGATAATTACTTAATGTAATTAATGAAAGATAATTAATTAATGATAGGTAAGCAGGATTTAAAGGAAATTAAAGGAATTAATTTAATTTATTAAGAGATTTAAATTAAATTAATTAGGAATTATATAACTAACTAATCTTTCTTACAAATGATAAACTATATTTGAATGCCTTGGATTGTTGATATCTCTGATATGTGACTTGTGATCTTATGTGATATGAAATGTTTGGTTGAACCGGAATAATATGGTTTATTTATCGATGATGAATTACTATGTAAATGTGACATCTTGTATTTAAAATTAATTGTATTCACTTAAACAACTTGGATTAAAGATAACATTGAATTCGAAGAGACCGGGGTTAGGTATCAGCAAATACCCGAAACCACTTTGATTTGTCATCTACAATAATTCTTTATAGATTCGAATTTAGAATCAAATAGGCTAGAATGGAATAAATTAAGTAAACTTAGCCATTTAATCTGAGTAACAATGCTTAATATGTATTTGATTATGACAAGATAAGAACTCATAGTGAGGTACGAGTTACCCTAGTTTTCAAATAAGATTTATAACTTGGTATTTCATATCATATGGGTTTACTCACACTGGTTTCCATCTTGATCCGGGTGTTACTTTATTGTAATTCCTGGCCAGACGCAGTATTATAGATTTTCAGGTAAGGACGTTCTGAAGCTCAGGTGACAAGCTGGATGGCAGGAACGTATGGAGTATATTCCGCTGCATATTATAGTTATGTTGTTTGTATTCTGGGACAAGTTAAATTTAACTGTCCAGTTTATATGTAATGGCTGTAACTCTGATGTATTGATGTAAATTCACAGATACAGTTTTCCATGTATAAATACTATTATTTGGTATTATACTTAATCCGCTGCGAATGTGAGATTCTGTGATTTATTTTCTGTTCTTCTTCTACCTCTTTTCTTCTTAACCCTAAAAATTTGGAATTTCCGGCGTTCGGATGCTCGGCACTTCTACAGTGAACGTATTAGTGTCGAATTTTCGGGGTCGAAAATTTCGGGTCGTTACAAATTCAATGCACCTTAGGCCTTATTTTGTAGTCATTGTTACTTACACAACAAACATTAAAATTATTATGAAAAATAGTAATATAATGAACTGGACATAAGGATATTGGATATCCCAAGCTAGTATAAAATTCTCTCTTTGTTAATCTTACTAACATAGGTAATAAAATAAGATTGTACCATATACGACCCAACTTCTTAGCTAAACAGTAACACTAAATGCAAGGATATTTGATAGTCAAAACCAGTTCAAAATACCAAGCACATGAATTAAAAGGCTAAAACTGTGCAACTTGGCCTCATAATGGCCCAAATAATAGGGCAGGCTAGACTAAGCACATGAAAAAATAGTCTACCCCCATCAATAGGGCAGACTGTACCAAGCGCATACAAGATGCAAACATCAAAAACAAATTTAAGAAAGAATGAACCACAAAAAGAATTAATCAAGAATAGGGGGAAAAGAATATTCATGGAATGTGGCGCAACCTACAAATTGGCTGACCATGTAAGTATTAAGCACTAAATTTAACTAATATTTACTCATACCATCCTAATTCCTCACATTTTCATACACATCATAAGTGGAAGCAGAATTATCATCATGCAATGTTACATTAAAAGTAAAGCTGAAAAGGTTTGGCTTATCATAGAACAAGTTATGCTACGATTAAAGCTTGCCCTAAGAGGAATCATCGATTATAGTGCTGACGCAATGACAAGATCTGCAATCCCCTGACACAAAACATTGATTAGAGCCGCTTCTTTTCAGATAAGCTAGGAATAGCCCTTTCTATAGTAATTCTTTAGCATATGAAATTCGGCCTCATAATACATCATCAAATCCTCCTTTGACTAGAAAATGTCATCAAGATTAGCCCCCAATAGAAGCGGAGGAATAACACCGGGTCTCGATGCAACAATGGGGCCTAAGGATGATCGCCTTCTACGCTAGTATGCTTAGCATTCTAAAGAGACAATTCTTTAAGGTCGTCATTCAATACCTTGATCTTATCTTCAAAAAAAAAGTTTATAGGCACCTTTGGTGCCTTTTGAAAGCCCTTGGTTTGGTGATTTGAATCAAGGCATATCTAAGCCTCTTCTTTAGGTCAACCATCTCCAAACATCGCTTAGTAGTGCAAGGCTAAATGATTATGCAGATCCAGATTAACAAAATTAAAAGGAGATGCAATATAGTAAATGTTCACAAGAAACTTACACTTTTCAAAAAAATATGATAAATTCTTTTTATAGCGCCTTTATGAGCATTTTGCACAATATAAATTCTACAGTTGAAAAGTATTTCAATTTATAGGGTCTTAAATCTTGCCCTATTTGTAAAAATGTCCAAGCTAAGGCATATTAGCCATGGGCTAATCCGTTTCGAAATGAAAAGTCCTTCTTAGATCATTTTTTGCACCAGCCCACATCGGGTCCTCCATAGTCACCTCAAAACCTTCTTTATTATGAGGGCAACCAAGGTTAAGCATGGCATAGAAGTAGCTGAAATAGTCTACAGCTCATTGCAAAGCGATCTACCCAATCTTGCTTTTAACATCTTCCTTTTTATGCTTGTCTACAAGGCCAACAGCCTAATCTTGCCCAAACATGTTGACCGGTCCTGCTATGGCACTGGGGTAGCCTAGGCTTAATGTAATAAATCTTTGAGCTCATAAATCTTAAGCACGAAATCTTCTCCTATTTTATATAAGGTATCGTTAGGTTAGCCCTAATTTTCTTTGAGTTTCTAGAAAAGCAACCAAAATAGTCAACAGTATCCACCTTATCCGCCTTCCCCCATCTCTACGAACGAGGAAGCACTTTCAACCTCCGTCGCTCCAATTGCTGCTTATGATGATTCTCCAGCTTTTTAGGCCTACCTTGGTAGCGCGGCTATAATTTCTTTTTCCACTCATCCATTAATATAGGATCTATGCTTGTAGGAGAAGTGAGATCCGTGCTTAAACTAGGTTTTTCGACCACCTATTCTCTTCAAGGCATCCCCATTTCCATCATACTGCTTAGCAGCCTAAAAGGACATGCTTTCTATTATCTTTTCCAAATCTTTACTTTTTGCTTCATAAAAAATCGCATAGAGTGCCCTACTTTTCTTCATCGTTTGCTGTAAGCCAACCATCTTCAAATTTGCGACTTCAAGTTCAGTATGCAATTTTACATTATGTTGGTATCAGTGCTTAAGGGCATCCTTAGCTTATTTTAGCTTAGAAAGAAAATCTCTCAAATTTCTTTCAAGCTCTTCATTAGTTAATGTTAAATGGAGATTATTTTCCTCTAGGGCCATGGTAGAATTTGTGGTCGAAACCTCAAACTCAGGCACACCTGTATCACCCAGGCCATAAATGATGGAAACTAAAAGCGCATTAGACTCAAATGCTCTGGCAAACTAAAAGGAAGGTCCATGAAGACCGACCTAATTGGTTGTTATTAAGGTTTGACTAAAAAGAAACAAGATATACAAAATTAAAACTATAAAGAATATATCACATAATGAAGGTTTTTTATGGGGGAATTTAGCAAGTCCACATACCGAAAATAATAATACGTAGTGCTCTCTCCCTATTTTAGATTTCTTAGTCTAAACCTAAACCACTCTAAGCAAGGACTATATGGTGAGAACGAACCACTGTATCGCCCCCGTGCTATGTAAAATTACTAAGTGATTCTTTTTGTTTGACTATCTGACCAATTTTAGAAAGCAACCCTTAGGTTTCATCTTTAAGCTATGTGAACAAGTCGTCTAGTTTCTTTTCAAACTTATGGGTCATCATCGCACTAAGTTAAAGATGATTTACAATCTAGGTTTGGAGTTTGTCCATGCTTTCCTCCAAAAATGTAGTAAATACCTATTCCTTTAGAAAAATATAAACAACCCGGTCATTCATAGTATAGTAATAAAAATAATATGACAATTAAAGTTGATCACGAAAAAATTAGGTAACAAATTCATTTTATTACGTATTAAGAATTTTCCAAAAATCGTAAAAAGTAGTAGAAATATTTTACAAAGGGTGGGTTATTACATTAGTTTGAGAGGTCGATGTGATCTCAGTCTCTCTTTCGATGGTGCAGTCTCATCATCCTAGTTGAAAGAGGTATCATGTGAGGTAGAAGGGGAAGCTTTGTCCTTCTCTATCTCTTTTGCCCACTCCATCCTGCGATAAGGAAGGGCATCTTTGATCTTCTCAAGGTCCCTCAGGAAACTAAAGTCGACCTCCGCATAAACATAATAAATGTGATTAGCAAAAATTAATGCTTTATTACAGCGTACATCTTTTAAAGCACCGGGTAGGTCATTTGTAAAAGTTTGTCCTTAGTCAACTCCAATGCCTTCACTTTCTCCCTCAACGCTTTATCTTTATGCTCCAAATCATGGCCCTTCAATGCCAAGGCCTCATCCACCGCCTTCATTGCCTCCTTTGGATTCTTCACATACTTCCACTAGACGTCGAGCTCTTTCTTTATCTTGGTCTTCTCGGAAGCATCTACGACGATGTTTGCCTTAAGTTGGATGGTACGAGCTGTGGATGATATCTGGTCATCCACTGCCTTTTTTCGAGCCTCAATTGCCAAAGCACATATGTGTTAGAAAGAAGTGGATAAACTAGAAAATCGAGAGGCCAAGACGCCATTAAAGAAAGAAGGAGAAAATACATATGCAAGTCAAAGGCCTCTTGAGCTTAGTAACAGGCTTGGGAAAGGAGACTTCAATAAATGAGAGAGTGTAAGGATTGGATTGTCGGGGTAGAAGCAATACAAGAAAGACTGTCCAAAGTAACATTCCCCACCCTCTTGACAAGGTCAATAATAATAACCTTAGGCCAAGGCAAGTAGCGAATATGAAGGTCTTAGAGGGAATGGGTAGGAGGGATAGAAAATGCCTCGTAAGAAGGAAAGGAGGGGGAGAAGGAGTGTGGCTTCTTAAAGGGTGGGTCAAAAATTTCAACATCATCCTTTCTCTTCTTGTCCCCTTTTATTTCTTTGCCTCTAAATCTTTGATGAGGGATCATCAATAATCACGCCGCAACAATCAATAGCCATTACCTCAATACATAAAAAAATGTTGAGGTCAGTAAAAGTCCTTATAAAGGTTAGAAATAGGAAATAAATTCTCGTTGTTCGATTTATCAAGTTATACTCCTAAATTTATCTACAGTCAAAGAAAATTTAAATATAGAAAGAGAGAAGTTGTGCTTCCTTCGTAGGAAATTGTATCTTTATAGTAGCAACTCTATAAAAAAATGAATTCATTTTCCTTTCATCTTCACCCAAGTCTAGGATGGTCTTTTCATGAGATATGAATAATGCAGTAGCTCCAGTAAAAAAATAAAGGATGATTTGGATGTGGTTAAAAAGCAAAAGCAAAGATACAATGATTCGAGATAAAGAAATATTTATCGATCCACATTTGGGTCTTATGAGGGACAAACATGAGAACTAACTTTTTTGCTTGAGCATAATAAAAACTAAATCCCTGCTCCACCGAAAGTGCTATTATGGATATAGAATAATAATTGGAGTTCCTCACTGGTAGAAGGCATGCTCTTCTCACCATAGAGAATTAATTATGAGAAATGCAAATTATAGATCTTAAGGCTAGGATTAACACTAGAGGGGGGTGAATAGTGTTTTAAACAATTACTAAATATTTTTGAGTTTTTGTTAATATGGACACAGATGTATGCAATATTCAGAAACAGATATGATCATCGAATCAAACACAGATGCAAATATAAAGTAAAAGCAGTAAAGGAAAGAACACACCAGATTTTATACTGGTTCGATGTTACCCTACATCCAGACTTGCACAACAAGTACGGATTTCCTTTCAAAAGCAATTTTACAATTACACCCTTGATTTCAAGACAACGAGGTACACCCTTTAGATTCACAATCCTCTGGTAGAGATACTTGATTTCCCGGGCAACAAGTTCACCCAATTGATTTCCAAGGCTATAATCACACCTTATCTCGCTTGATTGATTTCCAAGGCTACAATCACACCTTATCTCGCTAAATTTATTACAAAGAAATCTATAACTCTGAATAGCACTGAGGTCTTGTTGAGATAGTGATAGAGAATCAAACCAGAAATGATCTAGTTAGATTCAATGGTGATTTCGGCAGAGTAAGGGTAAGAATATATATAAAGAAATGTGGAATAAGAAGAGGAGTGGAAAACCAGAAAAATATGAATAAAAATTCGTTGAAACCAGCCCTTATTTATAAAAGAACAACAGTCATGTCCATTCGTGAAAGGTTATGGCGAATAGACACTTCTTTTGAAATTTAAATTTTGAAACCAACTTACACTATGTCGACATGGGTAAGTTGAGTATGTCGACATCCTAAAGGAAATTTTTGTGATTTGTTTTTCTTTGAAAATAACTTCTATCTTATATTAAAACTATTTTTAACTTTATAAATATACTTGACTATAGTTATAATACATAAGTAAATGTAGAGAATAATATATTTAAAATTTTACTATAATTTTATATTTAAAAATCTAAATATATTATATTTAAAAGATAGTTTAAACCAAGGATAATTTGATTTTTAAATTAAAGTTTATTTTGAGGCTAAAAGTATTTAAAATCAGGATAGATGTTTTTGATTCTTTTAAAAGGAAGGTTTTTAAATCATTTTGAAAACAAGATAATTTTGTAAAATCATTTGAATAAAAGTTAGCGGATACAAAACAATGTTCCACTAGTTTTTTCGTAGGTTCCATCCTACTTAGGGTTCCATCCCTTTAATGGCCTCGAAGTGGATTCCATTCCACGAATAAATTGGATTTTAAGATGCCGGTGCTTTTCTAGAAGTTTTAACAAAATTCCTAATTAAAATTACTTATTCTTGAAATCTTGAACTCTTGATAATCTTGATATTCTTGATACTCATGAGTCTTTAAACTTGATATCTTGAATCTCTATACTATACAGTCTTCATTCTTGGTATATGCATAGTTAAATCCTGCATATACATATATATATCTAAACTATAATGTTAGTATTTATATTTTACAATCTATTCTAAAGTTGTTTTCATCAAAACCATCATCTCAAGGACTAACAATCTCCCCCTTTTTGATGATGACAACCTTTGTTTATAAAATATTAATTCTATCCTATTAACTCCGCCTAAAACTAATAACTCCCACTTAATCTATGCCTAACTATCCTATTTTATATTTCTCCTCCATTGTCATCAACAAAAAAACTAACTCCAAACTATATAACTCCTCCTCATTCTTGAACTAAAGTGCCTGCATTAATAAACTATATAATGGAGTGTATAATATATTGATTAAGAGATAATTATATTAATAGACATGATAATTAATCAAAGATCATATAACTATCAATGCATATGTGTACATGTTTTGTACAAAAAATATCAATCCACACCAAATATCAATCCATATCAAATCAAACCAAAACAAATGAAATCAAATCAATCAAAGCAAACAATTAAAATCGAAGAAAGAAATCAAATCAAACGTTACGACGAACTTCCACCCATCCTTCTTCTCCAAAAATAGGGTCTGCTTTAATGGCATCCTAATTTTCATTGTCATTAGTGAGAGAGACTGGAGGATGTGCTTCGTTATCATACTTGTGTAGGGAAGAAATCATCCATTGTATTACATAAAAATGCCTTTCTTGTTCCTTGATCACCTGCATTTGACTCAACTCTAAGCGACGCTGGTTACGAAGAATGAACGAAATAACATTCTTGAAAGAATTAAGAGTTTCTTCAAGATTCTCGATTAAATTATGAATTGGATTGGCCATATTCGAATTTGTGAGAAGAATGAGAGATAAAGTAGATAGGAAATAATATTGAGTGATGAATTCTAGAAGAAAGAGGTATTTATAGGTGTAGAAATTCGTTTGAAATGAATAGACATAAGGTAGTTATTCAAATTTCAAATTTAAAATAAAATGTCATTTCTGACCTGTACATGTCGACATAGTCAAGGGGGGATGTCGATATGGTCCAATGAATTTTTATGGCTTATTTTGATTTTTGTGAATAATTGTGTGTGTATATATATATGTATATATATATATATATTTATATAATATACTAACATTTACTCTGGAGATAAGATAAGTTAGACAAGAGAAAAGAAATTAAGTTTCATTTCATACTAAGACGATACAACTACTAAACGTAACGAACTACACGAACATTCAAATCAAAACAAACTAAAGCTAATACAACAAGATATGAAAAGGTAAAACTAGTTAGAGGATGATGAAGATGAAGATAATCCAAGCTTCTTGCTGACTTTGGAAATAAACTTGTTCATCTTGGATGAGATTTTATCCAACTTCTTACTAACGGATCGTTTAAGAACCCGTTGATTCTCAACAATGGTGTTTTGGTTTTTGAGAAGGGCTTTGTTGGTTGGATTAGGAGGATAGTCAATGCTTTCCAAGGATGTTTCACCTTCTTCTTCTATTTCCATTTCATCCCCTTCTTCTCCTTCTTCCTCTTCCTCCTCTTCCATCTCCTCACTAGTACAAAACAGATCAGCTACTTTGCCTCATTTGTGTCGATTGTCCATAAAACCGACACAAATAGAGTAATTTGTGTCGGTTGTTCATTAACAACCGAAACTATTGACTTATGGGGTAAGAAGAAAATGTTAAAAATGTAATTTGCATCTGTTGTTCTTAAGAAACCGACACAATTAAAGGGAAGCAATAGATCTATTTGTGTCGGTTGTTTGAACAACCGACACAACTAAATACAATAGCATCGGTTGACTAAAAACCGACACAATAGGCACACTAGTTTTCCCCCTAAATCCATTTCAGCCGCCCCATCTTTTCCCGCAAATGCTAAATTTTGGAGGAAAAATTTAGGTACCCGATCCGTCTTCTTCTTTTCTTCTTCGTTATTTTATTTCTTCTTCTCTCTACCCACGAACGCTAAAAATGAATTTTATTCCTTCTCTCTACCCATTATACTGTCGTTCTCTCTACCCGGGAATTATCGAAGACTTCTGATAGTTCATCTCAATTAGTGCAAACTAGCTAGGATCTTAATAAGCAGGACTTTAGAAAAAAGGTTGAAAATCATTACTGCTCAATTAGTGCCAAATTTTTAAAAACTCAAGTAAGTTACTGCTCAATAGTTCATCCTGCGTGATTCTTCGGTAAGTGAATATTTTATTTTATCAGTATATATGATAAATAGATGAATACTCCATAGAAACCCTTTGTATGTTCTGCCCTTGATTTTTCTAATAGTTTTACGTGGTTAGAAACATAAATTGGTAATGATAAATTTGTTAAGCATGTATATATGATCCTTGGACAAAGCTAATGGCAAAGGATTGAAAAATTTTAGCTTAATATTTTTACCTATAGTTTTCTGTGGTAAGTGCGGTATTT
The DNA here is from genome assembly GCA_030765085.1 of Allium cepa. Classification (NCBI taxonomy): domain Eukaryota; kingdom Viridiplantae; phylum Streptophyta; class Magnoliopsida; order Asparagales; family Amaryllidaceae; genus Allium; species Allium cepa. The sequence continues at coordinate 389,134,436 of CM060943.1, read as the reverse complement.
GTTATTAACGAATAGTGTCCTTCTAGCTGCATATGTGCCACACCCCAGAATTATCTTTTTGGATCTAAAGCTGCAAACCACTAGAATGATAATGAAAAACCAAGTTCTATTTGCTAATTTTCACTGGATTGTAATTTTATATCTTCCAAGCTGAGTTAATGTTATGTAGATTTTATTTTATCAATCTGATATGCTATCTTTTATCAAATTAATATTGCTTAATGCTCATTGTTCTGTAAATATAAAATGACATGTTAATTTATTTAAATTGATTACTATATTGTTGTGCTATTTCAAGTTTATATTTTTCTTTCATCACTATGTTCATTATAGTGCTAAATACTAAATCCGTTCAGTTTTGGTATGTGACGCCCCACCTCTATACCCACGCTAGCCAAGAACACTACGGAGTAGTGCTGTCAACTAGCACGGATAATAAGGCTGTTGAGGAGCGACCATCCATGTAATTGCTTATCACACGGTGGCTATAAATAATCTTCGGAAACAAACGTAGAAATAAGCATAACGCAAATCAGTCACAAACATCCATATCACAAAGGCGGAAGAAGATATGAATATATAACTAACACATGAAAGTGTACATCAGAGTAGTGGTCAAAAGATCCACAATAATACAAAAGAATAGCAACACGTGCTATACAAAAGAATACAACTATGAGTCTATATCTCAAGTGTATACAACAAAAACTGCTAATCTAAACAGTTAGCCAAAAGTCAGAGTGATGAATCCCTGGGAAGAAGTCAAGCAGAAGCACCTGTAACATCTCGGTCTAACCCGAGTATTATTTAAGAAAAATAATAAACGGGTCAGTCTAGCTATCAATATCAGATGACAAGATATAACATAAAAGATATGGCATAAACATAAAATATCCGTGATGACATACCACTATAAGTATGTAAATAATGATCAACAGAAGATCAATCAATAAGAGATAATCAATATCACAAGAATCTTCTCAAAGATTCGGAAAGGGCATCATACCCCAAACTTGTACTCATAGCAAGTTAATGACATAAATTCTAGAAATCAATGCAAGAAGTCCAGAAATCATAGAAAAGAGAAAGAGGCCTATCACATGACGGTCCGAAGACCAAGGGGAGCTACCCCACATGTGTGAATGGAATCACACAGATTAAGGTCCAGACTAACCAAAAAGCAAAAAGGTATGTGTGAGTGGAATCACACAAGTGGTGTCTAGTCTAACCTCGCAACAAGAGACATCGCACAGTTGCTAGTCTAAAGCATCAGAATGATCGTCATGATCAACGAGAAGTGTCAATTACACAAAGCTAGTAAATATAGAAGTTTAGCTTCATGTCCCATAACCACTTTCTTAACTTAAATATTTACGAACAAACTGTAAATCTTCACTAATAAAATTGTCACAAGAGGTTCAATCGAACAAGTCCAAGAATTAACCGACGAAGTGAACGCAAGCGTTTCATACCACTTGTTTTACTAAGTCGTTTAATTAGATTTCTCATCCGAGTAAGGTAAAGGTTTGTATATACTAATAGATTGGAAAACGGTTTAAGAAAAGAGCTTTGTTATTAAAAATAGAGTTGAAATTGTTTGTTAAAAGAGTTTTGATATTTACTACTAGTATTGAAACCTTTATATTATAAAATGACAAAACACAGAAGCAATTGTAGAAACAATCAATCACAAAGATCGCATACGGAGATGTGAATAAAATCCAAGAAAATCAGCTCAATGTTTTTCAGATAAGATACCCTACGGAGGGGGAGTCCAGGGGGGGTGGCAACCCCCCAAGGTGGGGGTGCGGGGGCAACGCCACCGCTTACGGGGTTCGACCTGCCCGGTCAGGTCGCGGGGGTCCAGGGGGCAGCGCCCCGTCCAAAACGGTACGACTTAGTGAAGACAAAATGAGGTCTAACGACCTAAGAGGGATAGAGTCGAGCGACCTAATGGTTGCGACCTAGGGGTCTAAGGGGCACGACCTAGTGGTCCAGCGACCTAAAGGGTAAAGGTCATGCGACCTAAAATGGGTTCGCGACCTAACGGAGACGATGTCATGCGACCTAAAGTGTTTCGCGACCTAAAGGGTAAAGGTCATGCGACCTAAAATGGGTTCGCGACCTAACGGTGCTCGCGACCTAACAAGGTTCACGACCTAACGGAGACGATGTCATGCGACCTAAAGTGGTTCGCGACCTAAAGGGTAAAGGTCATGCGACCTAAAATGGGTTTGCGACCTAACGGTGTTCGCGACCTAACAAGGTTCACGACCTAACGGAGACGAGGTCATGCGACCTAAAGTGGTTCGCGACATACCAAATAATGATAGTCATTTACCACTAATATTATCATACATTAGTTTAATGTACAGAATCAAGTTCATGCAATTAAAAATAGATACTGTGTTAATCATCTTCATCATCCCCATTCACTTAATAATTGTTTTTTTTCATATATAGTAATTTGAAGGTGGTTGAACAGCCTTGGTGTTGCTTCAGCAAGCATGTGGTTTAGCTTAAATGGATAAATCATACATGACATGATCAATGCGCCATTATTTGTGTTTATTTATATACTTTGTTTAGTCTACAACCAGTAGTCTAAGGCAACAGCCTACAAGCTACTTATAGTCTTATACTGAAAGGGTATACCCTTGTTTGGTTTTTCCCCAGCATCTTGTTCGGTAAATTTGAATACCGATTCTAAAATGGAAACATTGACAACCTTCTATATATATATACAGTCCAGACTCAAGAATATTGCATAAATCAAGTAAGGCATTTTATGGTTAAGATTTACGAAATGTCACATTATGATCAAAGAACGACAGTGAGAAATGCTTATAAAGATGTCGAGCATACAAATGGCAATCCTGGTTGCCTAATAATACTAGGAATCCATAGTAGTCTTATGAATACGATGCCTTAGAGCACTAAAGGTTTAGTGTGCTTCACGCCACTTCAATTTGTTATTGTCAACAATTATGTTCTATTTTTAAGCTCCTTCATATAGGATTATGAGAATAAATGGCTGGTGGTAACAATTGGACAGTCTAAAAGTACCCACCACTGTACACCGTTCTCCAGCATGTACTAACTGTACACTGTTCTCCAACATTTGACGCTTCCACCAATTTTGTTACATTTTTTTTCACGCTCATTTCAAATGAAGAGCATCAAGCAAAAAGGTAGACAGTTAAACTTTTCTTTAGGAAAAACCTTAACGGCTCACTGGCTCAATACATTCAAGTGAACAAGAGCGCGTTTTGTCAATTTTAAAATGAAAATATTTAACCTTTTAATTATTATCTCTTAACGAGTAAAACCCACTCCGTACTCAACGCATTTGAAATTATCTATACATGCTATATCCATTTCCGAACCATCTATGGTTGATTATTTTAAACACTCTCTTTCTCTCTCTCTCTCTCTTGGTCTCTAAAATGGCTTCTATAAAAAATCTAGCTATTGATCATTGCTTACTCATTCATACACTTTAATTTATAATCAAATATCCATCAAGAAATGCACTTGCAAGAACAGAAATTCTAACTTCTTCATTTTCAATATCTAAGTTTATATGATCTGATTTTGAGGAATAATTGAAATATCCAAACAAACATAAGAAACACTTATGATTTTTTTTTGCTTATGCAGTGCGTCTCTAGCAATTTCACATGGATCGTAACTCGATGTATAACGTGAAATGTAGTGATGATGAGTTCTTGAACAAAATGGAAGGATTCATCAAGTGCGCGTTGAATAATCAATTAACAAGAAGAGAAGAAACAATTTTTTTTCCCTTGTAGACGTTGCCAGAATAGGAGGAGACTTCGTAACATAGATCAGATCAGGGATCACATAATTCGGTATGGGTTCAAGCAAAATTATACACAGTGGATATGGCATGGTGAAAGCACACTTAGTACACCTAGTTCTAGTAATCATTACACTGATGAGGATGACCAGGTAGGTATCGTGAATAACGAGGTAAATGACGAGACTGATGAGATCGACAATGTTAATGAGATGTTTGATGATGTTCAAGAACATTTGATGGAAGAGCCAAAATTGTACGAAAAAATATTACTTGATGCTGAGAAGCCTTTGTATTCTGGTTGTGCTAAGTTTACAATATTGTCTGCTGTGCTCAAGCTTTTCGATTTAAAAGCAAAACACGGGTGGAGTGATACAAGTTTTACATCATTGTTGGAAATTTTGAAAGACATGCTACCGGAAGGTAACGAGCTTCCTACTTCTAATTACGAGGCAAAGAAAATTATGTGTCCAATTGGCATAGGATACAAAAAGATACATGCATGTCCAAATGATTGTATATTGTATCGAAATGAATATGAGAGCTTGCATGAGTGTCCTAAGTGTGGATTATCCCGTTACAAGTCGCAAGAAAATGTTCATAACGACCCAGATAAGAATTGGCCTCCAGCAAAGGTTTTATGGTATTTTCCCATTATACCAAGGTTTAAACGTTTATTTGCAAATAAAGAAAATGCAAGAAACTTAAGATGGCATGCAGATGTGAGGAAGGATGATGGATTACTAAGGCATCCAGCCGATTCTCCGCAGTGGAGAAATATCGATACCATGTATTCTAGTTTCGGCGAAGAAATAAGAAATCTCAGACTTGGTCTTTGCACAGATGGCATAAATCCATTTGGAAATCTTAGCAGTCAACATAGTACTTTGCCGGTTCTTTTGGTGATTTACAATCTTCCACCTTACTTGAGTATGAAGCGCAAGTAAGTTATGTTGTCTCTTATGATTTTGGGACCACGACAACCAGGAAATGACATCGATGTTAATCTGGCTCCTCTTATTGATGATCTAAAACTTTTGTGGGATAAAGGTGTGCGCGTATTTGATGCATATAGTAGAAGTGAATTTACATTACGCGCCATGCTTTTTTGTACCATAAATGATTTTCCCGCATATGGTAACTTGTCTGGATATAGTACAAAAGGTGCTAGAGCATGCCCAATTTGTCAAGACGACATGGCTGTTGAGCGCTTGCATTTTTGCAAGAAAAATGTGTATATGCATCATCGTAGATTTCTCCCTCTCAATCATCCTTATCGTAAAAAGAAGAAACCTTTCAATGGGGAGATAGAAAGTGGAGTTGCTCGTTTTCCATTAACAGGAAATAATGTATATGAACGGATAAAGGATATTGAAAATGTATTTGGCAAAGCCTTTCCTCTTCAAGAAGGCATGTGGAAGAAAAAATCTATATTTTGGGAACTTCCATATTGGAAACATTTACAAGTTAGGCATTGTCTAGATGTAATGCATATAGAAAAAAATGTTTGTGACAGTATCATTGGAACACTGTTGAATATACCTGGTAAGACAAAAGATGGTGAGAAAGGTAGACAAGATATGTTGAAAATGTGTATTCGAAAGGAGTTAGCACCAGTGGAGAAAGGTAAACGTATCTATTTGCATCCTGCTTGTTATACATTGTCCAAAAAAGAGAAAACTAGTTTATGCGAGTGTCTTCGTGGTGTCAAGGTTCCATCAGCTTATTCTTCAAATATTAGCAATCGTGTATCAATGAAGGATCTGAAATTGACGGGCATGAAGTCTCATGACTGTCATGTGTTAATGCAACATTTGTTGCCTGTTGCTATTCGAGGTGTATTGCCTAAACATGTTAGACATGTAATTACAAAGCTTTGTATTTTTTAATGCAATTTGTAGTAAGGTGATTGATCCTGATATGTTGGATGACCAACAAGCCGATGTTATTGTTACCTTGTGTCAATTTGAGATGTATTTCCCCCCTTCATTTTTTGATGTTATGGTGCATTTGGTTAGAGAAATCAAGATTTGCGGTCCTGTTTTTATGAGGTATATGTATCCGTTCGAAATTCACATGGGAACTTTAAAAAGAAAAACAAAGAATAGATATAGACCTGAAGCTAGTATCGTAGAAGTAGCCGAGGAAGTTATTGAATTTATCACTCAATACCTAACTGATGTTGAACCTATTGGACTTTGCAAGTCACGACATGAAGGGCGACTAGATGGTCAAGGCATAATTGGGTTTAAATTGATGTCAATGGTGATGATATGTTTCACAAAGCTCACCTACTTGTTTTACAGCACCTTACTGAGGTTCATCCTTACTTGGAAGAGCACATGACAATTCTAAAGTCTCAAAATCCTTCAAAGAATGAAAGATGGTTGACAAATGAACATAACCGCTCATTCGTCATATGGTTTAAAGATAGGGTAATGTCTCAATTGTCTCAAACAAATCATAATGTTTCCGATATAATAAAATGGTTGGCGTATGGGCCTAAATTTCAAGTTAGCTCTTATGAAGTATACGTTATTAATAGGTATGTCTTTCATACGAAGCGTCAGGATGAAAAGAGCAAAATGCAAAATAGTGGAGTAAGTGTCGTAGCATCTTCAAGAGAATTTGCTAGTGCTAAAGATAACAAACCAATAAATGCGACAATGTCATATTACGGAGTAGTTGAGAATATTTGGGAACTTGAATATAAGGACTTCACGATTCCTCTATTTCAATGCAAATGGGCCGATAACCATCGTGCTGTACAAGTGGATGAACATGGATTCACACTTGTTGACTTTGATCGAGTGCGTCATGATAACGATCCACTCATCTTGGCATCTCAAGTGAAACAATTTTTTTATGTCACCGACCCAGCTGATCATAAGTGGTCTGTTGTCCTTACTGGAAAAAGCCGCATTGTTGGGATCAACGACGTGGTAGATGAAGAAGAGTATAATCAATTTGAAGAGAATCCACCTTTTTCCATTGGCGTAAGTCTATAAGAAGAAGAAGTTGATTTAAATGCAAATTATGCACGTACTGATCACGATGAAGGGGTTTGGATAGCGGGGTAATTTTTTAACCTTCTAATACTGTCACAATTTAATTTGTTCATATGTGTACATTTATTTGGAATGTGTATATCAGCTGATTCTGATTCAGATATCAAGGAGGTATGTAAGTATTTTGGAATATAATCATATCTATATCGTCTAATGCTATATGCATAACCTTTTGAGATGTTGTTCTGATGCTAATTTTTAATTATCATTTATCAATCTATTTATAAAAGTCCTGTGCAGCGGTGCTATAAAATTAGACATAGGAAGCATAGACATATAGTTTGTGCAGTTTTATTTTTGCAAATGGATAAGTCATAAACAAAATATCTATGCTTTGGGTTGTCTATGCAATGCTTGAACCTGAATTACTCACCTTTATGACAATAGCTAGCTTCCCATGTCCGATTGATGATGTTATATGTTGTAGTCTAATAATTATATAGGAAGCTCCAGGGTTGGAGCTGTGTTTTAGCTAGCTAGGACCACGATCGTAGCTGAACAAAAAAATCATAAATACACACAAAAACGTAGATTTGTGATATAAGGCCCTAGCTAAAATATAATTTGGTCCATAGAAGAATTTTTTTTTGGGAATGAAGACCATGTTCATAATTAAATTCCCTCCCTGTCTCTGGTCTCTTGTTTGTCATAGATCAATAGTCAGATATTCCCATTGCATGTACTCCACATTCATCGTAATTTTCTTTTCTCTGTACTAATTACATTTACATTTAATTTATTTAATTCTAAGGAAGTTTATGTTTTGTAAATATAGGCTGCCTTGAGATTTTTTTTATCTTGATGACCACATAATTTTCTGCATTTGGATGTTTATGTGTCTATGGATTACATATATCAAGGAGGTATGCATAACCTTTTGAGATATCAAGGAGGTATTATTATACTAATTCCAACAAGACCTCACTGTTTCAGGGATAGCTAGTCCAACAAGATCTCTTGCCTTACCCTCAACCCTGTATTGCTACACGGATGATATATATCAAACTGTTATTCCCATCACACTGTAACATTAATTTTGAACTGAACACTTTTCATTTATATATAATGTAAAGCAACACTCGATGAATAATTGAGTAATTATCTTGCATTCAATGTTACAAAAAGGACAAAATAGAATAACTTACATACCTTAGGCTGTTAGTGGATCCATTGTATTATACAGTCAATTAGTAATGCTTTATATTGGTATGATGTAATTTGGTGGGAATATATTTTTAGTCTTATTTACATATTAATGCATATGACCCTGGTTATATATGCATTCGAATATAATATATGACACAGTGAATTTCTTCTACTGTACATTTGCTTTCAACCGTATATTTGTGTATACCGATGTACTTTTGTGTAAGTTTGTGATTGTCCATGATTTTGATTCTATTAGTTCAATTATATTTCTATCAGAAGCTAAATCTTCAAACGAATAAGAAAACATGTGTGAGTATAGTTTTGTGTGAAAGCATGGTTAAATGAATAGTTGATATTTTGAAAATATTGGGTCGTTACACATACTTCGATCTCTGCAAAAGAATTCAAAAGGAATTTCTGTTTTAACTCATTGTAATACTAGCAGGTTAGCACTATTTTCTTGCATTAGTATCTATCGGATAACAATGTAATGATGAAATTTATATGCATTAGCTTATCTTCCTGAATCTATCATATAATAATTTATTGCAATACTGTCTGCTTGATATGAAAAAAATAACATATGAAATCATTTTCTTATATTGAAATGTGTGTCGTTGCTCATTACAATGTGAACTAGTCATGTGTAGCTTTCTTAGATATGTGCATTTATTGGCCGGTTGCATGCTCTGAAATTTAAGCAACCATGTATGTTTTGCTTAAGTGGTTAAATCATAAAACAGCAAATAAGTGAGAAAGCTAGGAAGAGTCAGGCATGCAATGAGCATCCTCACTATTTAGGACAAGTTGGATATGCAGGGAAGAAGGCTAAATGGATAATTGAAGGCCATAGTTCCACGACCATATTGCCAGGTGGACCTGTTTTGGATCGGAGTATTGATTGGATTTTGGCACGATCAAAAAAAGGAGCCGATGGAAATTATGTCATCCCTAATGAGAAAACAAAGATGGTTGCAGATAAAATGGTATGACTAGTTTCCATGTGTTTTATCGCTTTACATGTTTTAAACTGAAAACACACACGACCCAGCATTCTTTATTATTAGATAAAATATGACACGTGATACGATATCATTTCAGCAAACGTGTGGTGCTAACATTTCAGTAAAAATCATGATACTATAGCTCTATTTTAATTTTTTAATCTTCATATGATAGTGAAAAGCATGTCACCTTATGTTTTAGCTTTTTTTTGTTGACAGAATGATTGGAGAGGAAAAGCCGTTGAAGGGTTATGGGTTCCAGATAGGTATGATGATGTCTTGAGTCGTGGTCTTGAAAAAAAAGAGCATCCAGGTCGAGTTAGAGGGATTGGTGGGACGGTTGGTATAAAAAACGTATTTGAGGATGTAGAGAAAAGGAAAGGTCAAAGTGGTGTAATATCAGCTGATGGGCTGCATGTTATCACTCAGGAAATAGAGGCTAAAGTGAGCCAAAAATTGAGACAAGAGATGAGTACAATGGTTCAAGAGCAGATTGCATACATTTTGAACACGATGAATTTGCCCAAGGAGGTGGAGATCAGCACACCATTAACTGATCATCGTAGTAGTTGTCAATCAACGCACCCGAGCAAATTACAATATGCAAACAAAACTCAAGAGACGGATCCCTTTGCAGACTTGCAGGTAAACAATTCATAGTTGAATTTATAAACGTATACGATTTTATGTATTTGACAAGTGCTAAGTGAAAAATGTTGGTTTTGTACTTTGCCTTTCTAGAAACCGATTAAATGTCGTTTGGCCGTGAATATGGACTCCAAAATTGTTGTAGTGGGTCATGGCATGGTACATCCCACTTCAAGGTCCAGAGATCAATGTCATAATCAACAAATCTTGGTCGATCATGTAAAAGTTGGAATGTAGTGGAGTCTAGTCATGAAGGAACCTCACTTCTTGTTCCAACTAAACATCACAACACGATAGGAGAAGCGGTCGGGATTTTTGTTCAATGGCCTAAAAGCCTTGTGCTTTTAAGAGATAATGATACGGTAATGAATGCATTTTTCTTCCTTAATTTAGCTTGCTAAACTCCTCTATTTCATATTAGAACATATTAAAGAAGTAAAATTTCTTCATACTAGAACTTATTATAGATAATTTAGCTATTTATAAACTTATTGGAAAGTAGTTAACATATGAAGTTGAATTCTTAGCATTCGTCTATTCTTTTAACAACATCATTTCAAACATCTACTTAAAATTTTGAATTAGGTGCCTACATCTCAACCAAACAAGGATTTGTTTGAAAATAGTAATGACAAGGTCGTGAATACAATGTCAGATGAGTCTGCAAAACGCAAATCAATCGTGGATGAAGAGATTCTCAAAACTTTAACGAGCGAGTGCAGATATTTCCATGACCTAATACTTAAAATGTTATCCAATGATAGTGCCATCAATGCAATTCAAGTGAATAAGGATTTATTCACATACGATGAGGACTTTGAAATTCATATCACAATGGATGACATTATCCAATTCCTTAGTATGACATGGTTGAATGCATCATGGTTGCAACTTTACATCATGTGAGTATATATTCCTTAGCAATTTTTTTATATATAACCATCTTAGTTTTTTGATGAATAGTCAATTTTTAAAAAACTAATAATATATGTTTAAATTTGTTTAGGTGGTTAAATCATATGTGCAATGATCTCAAAGTGGAGACCATTGGGTTTATGTGTCCCAAAAAGCTTTCCCAAGTGCGAAAACATCCAGATGCGAAAAATACATATTTGTCGAACACATGGAAAACATTGCAATCTAAAAGCTTACTTTTAGCCCCATAGTACGAAGGGTATGAACATTAAACTTTTAGTAACTAGTTTACAAATTTGATGCCAATTTTAACTTACTATAAATCTTGTAACGCAGGAAACATTGTATACTGCTTGTTTTCCGTGTAGAAATGAATGAGATTTATGTTTTTGATCCTCAGGCCGAACGCAAACATAAACTTGAAATTAAACCGCAAGTGAGCACGTAAGTTGTATATATTTGCTCTCTTATATGAAGTTAGTATATGTGGTAAAATTAAAAATTTATACATGAAATTAGTGTATTAAATGCGGGTGCCGGAGTAGTTATTATTTAACATTTTCTTGCATGTGTAGGGCCTTCCAAATTTACAAGGCATTCGGTGGCAAGTCTCGAGGAAGTACCTTGAAATGGAAGCATGTTAAGGTGATTTGATTTTCAAAGAAAAAATAAAATAAAATAAATACTATATATTGTTTGCCATATGAATTCATTTTAAACTAACTATTAAGTTATCTTGTAATATTGCTGTAGTGTCCTCAACAATTAGGCAACTGACTGTGTATATTATGTGATGAGGTATAAGCATGACATAGTGAAAAACCACAATCAAAGCATCGATTTACAAAAGGTACTACTTTAGTTTTTTTTCCTTCGTATTATACATTAGCTACATTATAGGTATATTTCGATCAAATCATTGCTGCAATGCTAGTTAGAAGAAATCAAATGCCAAGTCTTTATTTACTGTTCAGTTCATGTATTTGAAGAAAAAAATAAACCGAGAAAATGTGTAGTGATGCACCAAGTCGTTGTTTTAGTTTGACCCGTCATATTAGAAGTTAAACTTATAAATCCAGTTGATTCAAAGAAGTAAACTATTTTAAAGTGAGGAAGCACTAACACTTCTGGATTCCAAACTTTCAGCCATACAGTGAACAGTTATTATTGCTAAAAAAATTGAAAGCAATTTTTTTTCTTTTTTGTTTTAAAACAAATGATTTACACGTAGAAAAGAAAATGAAAATGAAAATAAACTTCGGCCGAAAGCAACGCCCAAAAGCTCAAATACATTACACACTCGATAAAGTATATTCCCTTAACCTCACTTCCAAAACAAATTTCAATATTGGAACACTTCCAAAACCTAATTCTTGGTTGATTGCAGTTGTTTGGGTTAATTAATTAGTGCGCAGTTCGGTGGTGAAGGTGGTTGAGGTGATGTTGTTCATGAGTTGTAGAGGAAGTGTAGGAGGTTGATTTGGGTTTAAAGCGTTCGAAGTTGTGACTGTGGTTGGTGACTGTTTGCTGTCGCGAAGTGATAAGGCAGGGTTGATATGTTGAGGCAGTTGTGGGTTTAGGGTGTTCGGATGGTGATTTTCGTGAGTCGATGGTTGGTTGCAATGGGCGATTTCGGGTGGCGGTGAAAAGGCAATTCAAGCTGCAGAGGAGGTAGGCGGTCTGATTGTTATGGTGTTGTATGGGCTGTGAGTTCTGTTGAACAGCAAGGCAGTGCCAGTAGATGAGTGAAGTGGTGGATGGAATGACAGGCAGAGGCTAATGTCAGTATAATGAAGTGTAGCTTGTAGTTGGTGGTGACTGAAGTAACAGAGATTGTGATGGCAGTTTAAAAGCAGTGTAGGCAATGTAAAATTTTGTATGGCTGTGGATTTGTAGATGAGAAGAGAAGAATGGAGTGGTTTGCAGAGCTCAGGTGGGTGGTGCAGCAGTTTGTTGTTTAGCTTGAATTTGATGTGTAGTGAAGGAGGTGAGGCGGTTGAACCGTTTGTATTGGTGGTGATGTATGCTCATGGGTGCGATTGGGGAAATCGGCGGGGCGAATTGATTCGAAGGCGGTGGCGATGCTCGTGGTTTTGATATGCAAAAGTCGAGCAGGTGGTTTCAGGTGAGTTGATGTTTTTCGATTTTCGTGGCTTTCGCGGTAAAGCTCGGTCCGGTGGATGATGTACTGGTGGTTCAAAATGTAGAACAGTGGGGAGATGTTAATGGTGGGGGTAAGTGCAGGAAGCTAGCGGCAAAGTTGATGCAATAAAAATTAATAAAATTTACCTTTAATACTAAACTAAACTACAAATTGGGATTAAAAGAGTATGATTGATTTTACACTCTAGATTTTAAATGAGTATCGGATATTCCTAAAGTAGTCTAGGATTTCCGTGTAGAAGCCTAACTTGGCTTTGATTTAATAAGCAGCACTGCCACCATTAATGAAATTTGAATGTATTACTTTGATCAAATGTGGAGTAGGCGGTTTGACTAAAGAAGGCTGTAAGATAGTGGGCGAGGTATTTAACGTCGTTTATAAAACTAATTACGAGGTAAAATCTACGCTTTACTTGGACAAACAACAACCTTCTGATGTCTTCGTTATTATAAAATCTTAACCCCCCCTTTATCTTTATTATAAAATTAATTATAACGAGATCAGTTGATAAACCATTTATAAATTGCATTAGCATACGTTAAATCCAGGATAAAAAAAACCTACCTCAAGTACTCTGCTATAATCATTGAGAATGTATCCGATGAGCAACGTTTTCTTAATCTCCAATCACAAAAAAATAATATCGAAAGTAAAAATTTAAAGAATGGCAGCAAGGGAATTAGAACAGTGACTATCATGTTTATGGGTTGATGATCAAGTACAAATTTCCACAGTTGAGTATGGTTATGGTTCGGGGTGATAGCTGCTGTTATGTTTTGGGAATGATGGAAGTTTTGTTAAGCAGTGATGGTATTTAGCAGAGGTGGTTTGAACTATCGTGGGAAGCTTGGATGTTTGCTGTAATGGCTTGTGATGTTGAAGGCAGAAGTTTGATGATAGTTTTGGAGTGGTTGATGGATGTTGCTTTGTCATATAAGGCAGCAAGCATGGACGAAGAAGTTGTGGCTTTGGTTGATGAGGAGGAGTGGTCGTGGAGTGTTTAGGCAGTGGTATTGGGTTATGACGTATGGTGAGTTGTTGATATGTAATTTGTATGGTTACGGTTGGCAGTTGTAGTATTATTGCAGTTGAAGTTGAGGTTGCACGGAGAGGTGTGTAGAATGATTTTCTTTTTATTTATGTTTAAATAAAAACAAACTTAATATCAATCGTTAGAATAGGGAAATGAGAAACTTGTCATTTTATGACCGTTTTATAGTCGTTGACCGTTTTACGATTGTTGTATCATTAGGATGAGTTGAACTTTAGAAGTTTGTACGGGTGGACGCTATTTCTTGGGTTTCCACGGCTGGATGCCATTTTTCAGATGTCCTCTTTAGTTTCCTAAAGCAGAGCAACCCAATTCAACAGGCATCTAAATTTGCTCTAGTGGGCTTTGATAATTCAGGCTTGTTGAATATATCTTTGCTGGAGATGGCCTAAGCAGTAGGTATCAGGGTTAAAAAAAGAAGGAAACGGACATAATTTCAGTATTTTAAAATAGCTAATAGGAAGGCATTCACCTAAGGGATGATAAGTTACTGCTTTCAAGTAATAGAGGCGAGAGAACTGGGCTTTCTATTCAGTTGATGAATATATTAGAAAATACTTTTGCAACATAGTGATCTTAAAAATCGTTTAAAATACAAATGCTAGCATGGAATAGTTGCAGTCGAACTTAAGCTCAACCATAAAACAGCTTCTTAATGTATTGTTGGATTTTAGAGTCAATAGCTAGTCCATGGACGTGATTAGTTTACAAATATGAACCACTCATTTTCACCTAAACAATTACCACCATGTTTACATCACTAGATAGTTTTGTTTGAACAATTATTGTAGTTGAAGTTGCAGTATGTTTGTGGAATGTAACGGGTGCAGTGGCAGATGGAGCTGCTTGGGAAGAGAATTTCACTCCAATGGCTTGACCAGGAAATCTGCAAATGCACAGGAAAACTTTTTAAGTAATTAATAAAAAAACATAAACCTTTATGATAGAAGAAAAGAAAGATGTTGCTAGAGTGAAGATAACTTAGTTTTAAGACGCGTATATAGGTGAATAATACCCTGCATGTTGCAGTTGTATGGATAATGATGCAGTAATGCGTTATTGTTTTAACTTTGACCATTACAAAAGAAAATATGCAGCATGTTAATGTTGACGATGTATGTGCGAAACAATGATAAACATGACAAGATTTCCGTGTCTTCCCATGCATGCGTAGATTTTACTATGAAGGGATATACGTGATAGAAGTATTAAAATAAATACAGCATGCGTGACTAAATGTATAGGAAGCTTTCATGGGATCTTAACAAACTCTGGGCTACTTATTGAAATCGCTACAGCTAACTCTAAAAAGAAATGCTCATTCCCTAAAGTGTCAAATCAAAATTGAGTTTGAAGCAATCTCTAGGAAAAGGAAGTATTGAGCAATGGTTGCTACTGCCTGATGACTACATCTGGAGTTGTACTCCAAAATTGTGATTTGAAAATAGTGAACCTTATTTTCATTTCCCAAGTTGCAGTATTATTGCAGGTTGTATGGCAGGTTGTGTTGTTGTATCTGGTTGGATTGGTTTGTAATGTTAGTTTGAGCAATGCGGAAGTTTGTGGAGATACTGTGAAGTATTGGGTGAAGTGGTATTGTACTTGGAGTTTTGTTTGATGTGTAGATGGGATTGTGATGCCGGTGGTTCAGGCAACTGTAGTGTATGATTGATCAGAGATGTGATGGTATTGGAGTTTGTTGCTTTGTGGAGGATACAGTGTGTATTGGTGGCAGAAATGAGAGAATGAAGTGATGTATGCTTGTGAAAGAGGATAGCAGTTTGATGGTTATGAGGAGATATCACTTGGTGATGAAGTAGGGGCTGTCTGTAAAACAGGGATCTCGAAATAAATTGCCTTGTAGCTATCATTTAATTTGTTTCCAATATTCAGCTTATGCATGGTTCAACCTGTGTTTGAATTACATTCCTCTCAGATTGATCTTTTATATATGCTGAGTATTCCTAATTTAATTATTGTCTTTTGTATAACAATTCTCTTAATTGCAGGACTTTGTACGAGACGGTTCTTATAACCAACAAGAGATAGACGAGGTTCGAGAGAATTTAGCTAGTTATTTCATGTATAATTGGATGTAGTTGGTTGTGTACGCTGATCTTTTGTAACGTACGTTGGTATTTTGTTATGTACGTTATGTTTGTGATAGATTATATTCTATTTTGGTCTGTAAACATGAATTATGTTGATGGATAATATTATTATATTTTTTTTTCAATCAGTTCATAGTAACGTTGGTTTATAAAAAATTAAAATTCAATTTCATATTTTCTATAATCTTAAACGGTAATAATATTTTTTTTTGCTTCAGATATTACTTGTGTCGGTTGTTACTTCAAAGGGAACTGATACAACTGTATATCAATTATGTCGGTTGAAAAAAAAACATAACCGACACAACTATCAATCATTTGTGTCGGTTGTTATTAAAGAACCGACACAAAACTATGAACAGTTGTGTCGGTCTTTCTAAAAGGACCGACACAATAAACGGCAGTGTGCTTCACTATACAAGCTGATTTGTGTCGGTCCTTTTAGAAAGACCGACACAACTGTTCATAGTTTTGTGTCGGTTTTTTAATAACAACCGACACAAATCATTGATATTTCTGTCGGTCGTATAACCGGCACAACAGAAAAATGTCTTTTGTGTCGTCTTCATATGAGTCGGTTGTAAAACCGACACAACAGGGGTTACACAACCGACACAAATGACCAGTTTTGTACTAGTGCCTCATGAGCCAAACGCTCTTCCTTTTCGGCAAGAGTCTCATGAGGTTGAAAAAAAAAATAGAATTTTCATAAGAGAAATATTTTGGTGATTCAAAACCTTTCTAGAAACAAATTCTTCTCCTTTGAAATCTACTCCAAAATAGTTAAAAATACGAGCAAGATAGATTCCATGATACAAAGTGTTTTCTCCCATTTCAAGATTTTTGGGATGAAGTTCATCCAAATAACTTGCTCCCAATTAATATCATACTTTCCAAAAATAGCAAAAAGTGCTTTACAAACTTTTGAGGTAGGATTTTAAAATTCCCCGATCTTGGGGTCAAAGTATGTTGTAAAAGAAGATTGACAATTCTAGCTTTTGGTCGAAAGTTTCAATTTTTGAATTCAAAATTATCATTTTCTTCAAAAATGTGATGAAATGTCTCACGATCATTTTCATCGAATTGAAACTAGAAAGATCCATTCCCGTATTCTTGCAATTGAGAATGATACCAAAAAGATCACAATTTAAAACTATTCTAGTGCCTTTGACACTACTCCAAATTTCATCATCGTTTCCATTATAAAATCCGCGATTAAGATTTGCATAGAAAATATTAACAAGATTTGGATAGTAAACAAAATCATTTTGCGAAGCATCAATAAGACTAAGAACATGATTGTTTGCAAAAAGAGAATCAATTTCATAAGTAGAAAGATATTGAAATAAAGCAAACTTTCTGGGATGGACTTTTCTGTAGTTAGCATAATTGATGTATGCTTTCATGGCCTCCAGATCATTAAGAGTTGCTCTTTTATCTATCTAGAAATTCTCATCGTGGAGGGGTTGCTTGAAGAAGCCATTAGAGTAGAGAGTAGAGAGCTTGAAGTTTTGAAGAGAGTTTGAATTTGAAAATGAAAGTTAAAAAAATAAAATATAGTGAATAAATAGATTCTCAAAGGACATTCTCTGGTCAAAAGATGCCTTTTCAGAGAATTGAATGAAGTGAAAAAGTGGAGGGAAATTCAACCATTCGAATTCAAATTTTGAATTTCAAATTCTATACCCATGTCGACATCATGGTAGGGACCATGTAGACATGTGCCTATGAATTTCTATGATTTATTTTTCCTAAGTATTCCAATATATATACTTATTATTTTAATGTCTATATATATTTGAAATATTATTAGAATTATAGTATATTTCAGAAAATATTATGATACTAAAAAATAAAAATAAAATAATAAAAAATAAAAATTTTAAAAATCAAACAACACACTAATTAAAAATCAATCAATCAAGCAATCAATTCTAAGCATGCAATTTCAACCAATCGTATTGTAAATGTGTACCTTTTTCTGAGTCCGTTTCTTTGAATTCGTCGGAGTCGTGAACTGTCCTGAAACACAAATTTGAATTGTCTGTCTTCTGATCATCATCGCTTGAGTGTGAGTCTGAGTCATCTAGAGTAGTAGTAAATGCACACTTTCGTTTCTTTACTGAACCATTGTTTATAGGAGGATTTTGCCTATCTGGATATGGACAGTCTCTTTTGATATGGCCTGGTTCATCACAGTTGAAACATTTGACATTATTTGGCACTACATTCTGATTTCCAGAGTTCTTATAGATGTTTCTCTTGAGATTATTCATCTGTATTTCAAGAATTTTTGAAAATTCCTGGTCATAAAGGCTATCTCTTCATTATTATCGCTGTTTGAGTCTGATCCATCGGTCAATGCATAGAATGCCATTGATTTCTTTTTAGATGCTTTGCTTTCTCTTCTCCTTATCATTTGGACTTCAAACGACATTAGATTTCCAATTAATTCTTCTATTTTTAAGGTACTGATGTCATTTGCCTCTTCGATCACTAGTGTCTTTTGATCCCATCCTGGAGTAAGAGAATTTAAAATATTTTTGACTTGATCTTCTTCCGAAAATTCCTTTCCCAAGGATATTAGAGAATGCACAATATCCTGAAATCTACTATACATATCTGAAATAGATTCATTAGTATTCATTTTAAATAATTGAAACTGATTTGTGAGCATGGAAATTTTGGTATGTTTGACTTTGCTTATTCCTTCATGGGTAACTTGCAAAGTTTTCCATATTTCATATGCAGACTTACAAACTGACACTCTATTAAATTCATTCCTATCAAGTGAACAAAATAGAATATTTACTGCTTTAGAAATATTTTATGTAACAGTCTTTTGCTCAGCGGTCCACTGTGCAAAATCAGTTGTGGGTTCAGAATATTCAGTTTGTGTTATATTCCAAGTACCTAATCCTACAGATTGTAAATATATTTTCATCCTACATACCCAATATGCGTAGTTACTGCCATTAAAAAGTGGTGCCTGACAGTAGACTGACCTTCTACAAATGAACCACTGACAGGGATACTAGTGTTAGTAACAGTACTAGTGTTGGTAGCCATTTTGAAAACTTTTCAAAATTCAGATTATGAAACTTTGAAAACCTTGCTTTGATACCAAATGTGAGAAATGCGGATTATGGATCTTAAGGCTAGGATTAACACTAGAGGGAGGGTGAATAGCGTTTTAAAGAATTACTAAATCTTTTTGAGTTTTTGTTAATATGGACACATATGTATGCAATATTCAGACACAGATATGATCACAGAATCAAACACAGATGCAAATATAAAGTAAAAGCAGTAAAGGAATGAACACATCGGATTTTATACTGGCTCGGAGTTACCCGACATCCAGTCCCGCACAACAAGTATGGATTTCCTTTCAAAAGAAATTTTGCAATTACACCCTCGATTTCAAGGCAACGAGGTACACCCTCCAGATTCACAATCCTCTGGGTAGAGATACTTGATTTCCCGGGCAACAAGTTCACCCAATTGATTTCCAAGGCTACAATCACACCTTATCTCGCTTGATTGATTTCCAAGGCTACAACCACACCTTATCTCGCTAAATTGATTACAAAGAAGTCTATAAATCTGAATAGCACTGAGGCCTTGTTGAGATAGTGATAGAGAATCAAATCGGAAATGATCTAGTTAGATTCAATGGTAATTTCGGCAGAGTAATGGTAAGAATATATATAAAGAAATATGGAAGAAGAAGAGGAATGAAAAACCAGAAAAATGTGAATACAAATTCGTTCAAACCAGCCCCTATTTATAGAAGAACAACAGCCATGCCCATTCGTGAAAGGTCAGGGCGAATAGACACTTATTTTGAAATTTAAATTTTGAAACCAACTAACACTATGTCGACATGGGTAATTTGAGTATGTCGACATCCCAAAGGAAATTTTGGTGATTTTTTTTTTAAAATAACTTCTATCTTATATTAAAACTATTTTAAAATTTATAAATATACTTGACTATAGTTAAAATACATAAGTAAATATAGAGACTAATATATACATATATATATATATATAATTTTACTACAATTCTATATTTAAAAAATTAAATATATTATATTTAAAAGATAGTTTAAAACCAAGGATAATTTGATTTTGAAATTAAAGATTATTCTGAGGTTAAAAGTATTTGAAATCAGGATAGATGTTTTTGATTCTTTTAAAACTAAGGTTTTGAAATCATTTTGAAAACAAGATAATTTTGTAAAATCATTTGAATAAAAGTTAGCGGATACAAAACAATGCTCCATTAGATTTTTCGTAGGTTCCATCCTACTTAGGGTTCCATCCCTTTAACGGGCTCAAAGTGCATTCCATTCCACGAATAAATTGGATTTTAAGATGCCAGTGCTTTTCTAAGAGTTTTAACAAAATTCTTGATAAAATTACTTATTCTTGAAATCTTGAACTCTTGATAATCTTAATATTCTTGATACTCATGAGTCTTCAATCTTGATATCTTGAATCTCTATACTATACGGTCTTCATTCTTGGTACCTGCATGGTTAAATCCTGCATATAAATATATATCTAAACTATAATGTTAGTATTTATAGTTTATAACCTATTCTAAGGTTGCTGTCATCAAAACCATCATCTCAAAGACTAACATTAATATAGCAGTCAAGAAAGTATAAGAGATAACATCGAGTTGAATGGGTGTAACACCAATGGCAAAGAGCCATTCATAAAGAATTTGGTTAAGAGGAAGATAAATCTCACATCGAACGTATTTAGAAGTGATAGAAATAAAGCTGCCTATGGTTGTACGGATATGCTCATAAGACACAGGAACCTACTACATAACCATTGAACCAAAAATTAAGTACATCATCCTATGCTTCCCTTAGTTCTATTACCCTAGATGGAAAATATAAAGGAGAGGAGGAAGTGGATGCCGTATCGAAACTACTAGGATTGATTATCAATTGCAGTTGCATTACAAGAAAAAGTAAAATCAAAATGATAGAAGGCCCTTAATTTAGTTTGGACAAAGAGAAATTCTTAAAGAAGATGAAGCTAACAATTAGAATTTTCGAAAGTGTGTAAAAGATTGAAGAGGAAGAAAAGGAAACATATAAACTTACCACAACTCCGACCTCAGTTAAACAGTTGGAATGATGACAAGAAAGATTAAAACGAGAAATAAGATAGATTTTATTAAGAGTCAAAAAGAGTAAAGGAACGACGTGTCAAAGGTCGTCCAATAGAGGGACGACATGTGGGATTCGATTGAAAAATGGCTATAAAGACTTTTCTTTCTCTTTAAATAAAGGAAGTGAAAAGGTAGAAGTGATGGGCTGTAGGGAAATTACGAAAGTAGAGAAAAGTCCACACCAATGTATGATCGTTGCAAACTTAGGGGCAAGTGCTACACCTATATTTTTCAAACATTATCAAAGATAAATTATTGCAAATACTGAGCAAAGAAACTACTCACACAATGAAGGTCATGCTATGAAAAGGACGCAAGAGTAAAATACAAATAATACTGTGCCACAGCCCCAAGGATGGTGACACAATGTAAAAACCGTTCTACTTAATAAAACTTAACTTTGGCACAATAATACTATGCTAGAAACCTAACTCTTACTTCAACGGGTGGAACTACGATGCAACTTCCAAATACCAAATATGAAGTTTCTTGAAACACCCCATAAAATTTAATAAGAAATTAAATAATTAAACAAGGCTAAAAAGGAAAATTTTCTAAATGTCGAAATTTGATCATAAAAGTTGCACCATTGCATCTATGGCCATTTTTTGATCAATTTTCATGTATAACACGTTGGAATCGGAGTCGACATGAAAAGTTATGGACTTTTGAAGATTTTAGATATAAAATAATTTAAACGAGCTTAAATTTGAAATTTAATATTTGAATTTTGAAAGGTCTAAAATTTGTACTTAATAATTAATATTAAGGGTAACTTGACATTTTAGTTAACATTGGAATGCATTAAGAGTAACATATAAATTAAATTGAGTAATAAATGGAACGAAAATGGAAGGAAATGAATTGGGCATTTCTACCTTTAAGAAGTTGACCGCCCTCTAACTAAGGGGTTGACGCCCTCTAGCCAGACGACGATTGCTTGAAGGTAAAAATGAGCAGTTTTGTGTGGCCTGAAAGACCCAAATTTGATTATTTTAATCCGATAGTTCCAGTTTCTTCTCACTTGTTTATAAATATACCCCTACACCCGCTTTTCCTTCATAAAATTTTTAGAATAGCAGCGGAGCTTTGTCAAAATCTTTCCCCTTAGGTTTTCAGAAACAGTAATATTTTCTAATATCTAATCTAATTTAAATTCCTAATTCATCTCCTTACTAATTATTGAATTTAAATCTAAATTTTATACACTTCATTTGTTGTATATTATAAAGGGGAAGATCGTACAAAGAATTAGAAAAAGGTATAGATCAAATTCCTTTTTCTTCTTTAGATTTCAAAATCAACTAAGATCTACAGGTAAGATGTTTAGATGTTTAATTCTTTTGATTTCTGATTCTGTCCCTCTCTAGTTCTGAATCTAAATCTAATTCCTATATATATTTCACTTTGCTGCATATTCCAAAAGAAAGAGATCTGAAAGAGAATTGAGCGTGGTGAAATCAAAATCTAGTTAGGAGGGACGCAAGAAACCTTTTGTGAGTGGAAATATCATTTTTTTCTCATTTTTGTAATTGAGTAGTATTTATTTGGATTTGATGTCTATCTTAGGAAATTTTGGTAAACAAAAACATAACACTAAAACCCCCAAAACTCCCTAAGTAAATGTCAATCTTTGAATCTGTTGAAATTTCAATTGTTTTGTATTAATATAGTATAATCAAATCTATGTCTGAGATTTAAGAAATTCATAATTTATTCCACTATGTCCCTTTTGATCTCTCTTGTAGTGTTAATGGATTCTAGAAAATTAATAAAGTTAGAAATGTTGTGCAAAGTATGAAATTAACTATTTATAGTTTGCACCAGCTATTTCTATCAATCAAATAAGTATGAATCTCCTTTTAACTCTAAAGTGGTAATTGCAAAAGTTGGATAGAATATGAAAGGTTTAAATTGTAAGATTTGTTCCTTGATATAGAGGAGTTAATTCTATTATATTAATTCGAGATGAGATTTGGATGATTCCTTTTTATGTATACAAGTCGGTTGTTGGCTAAGGACATTAGCTATATTTTATTTGTGATGCGAGACTTTTATGAGTTTGTAATTTTAAATCTATTAAGCGATTTCTTTGCATATGACTAGAAATATTTTATCCGAGTCTCGTGCATGTATATATGTATATCTAATATTGGAGTATTAATTATAGCGCAGTGAATGAATTGATTAGAATTGACAAGGTAGTAAATATCATTAATTTCTTTGGAAGGTAGTTAATGGCAATTATGGAATTTAAACTATAGTTAAAGGCATAATAAGGGGTTACCTTATATGGTCTTAATGAAAAATTGTGTGGGACAGAGTATACACACAATTGATATATATATATATATATATATATATATGTATATATGTATATATATATATGAAGCTTGGCTAAGTTATAGAAATGCAAGGTCGGTCCAAAGTTACATAGAAGTCTGCCCAGCTAATCAAGCTACCAACAATGTGAATTTGGAGACTGATATGGGACACTCCTATAATAAATAGTGCAGTAGATGTGAGGTTAGTCCTAATTCTACAGGGTAAGTATGCCCACTTGATCTGGCTACTAGTACATACGAACTATGGGACTAATGTGAGATGTCACGTGTTGGATTATGGGCTATAATTACATTTGGATATGGTAGGATTAGAATCTTAGAGGGGTGTTGTGAAGACCCACATTTCGGAACGTTTAAATCGACAATAATCCACACATGGCCGACTTAAACAATTCGAAATGTAGATAATTAATGGGGTTAAATAAGAAAAGAAGAAAAGAAGAAGGAAAGAAATGTAGAATCCCATAGCAGAAACGATAGAATATAATAATCAAACAACAGTTCATGAAGCTGTTTACTATACATTTGATTATAATCTAT
The DNA here is from genome assembly GCA_030765085.1 of Allium cepa. NCBI lineage: Eukaryota > Viridiplantae > Streptophyta > Magnoliopsida > Asparagales > Amaryllidaceae > Allium > Allium cepa. The sequence goes on along the minus strand of CM060943.1, from coordinate 389,110,428 downwards.
ACACATTTATTAGAGTTATATACACACACATCAGGGATAAATAATCAATGCAGCTGAATAGCATAATGCAGGGGAAAATAATAATAATAGTAATATACCACATCATTGTCTTCGTCCTCCAGAGAACAATCTTCACCACGCTGAAAAACTCAGGGCTGACCCGAGCATATTGAAAAGACAAAACACTCGAGTCAGGACTAAAATACTCTTATGTAAGTCAAATCAATATCACAAATATGAGTGCAATAACTTAAGAGATGTTATGGGATTTTCCATCTCCTAATGATCCGTTAAACTATTTATATATAATAGTATACGCTATAATAGATAATGTCTATCAGTAAAATAAATATCAAAATAACATTAAGGATTTACATTGATCCACCTTAACACATTTTTACAGTTCTAAACCAAAGTCATAATGGGGTCATATAGAGGTGAATATGACAAGGCATGTGAGGCAATGCCCAAGGTAGGGTTCTGCCAGTTTACCCTTTCTGGCTGGTTGTAATCCATCCTTGGCCGACCGCGACAATCAATCCAAACAAAAGATGCACCCATCGAGTCAAAATCTAATAGTAATACAAGTGATCAACGTCGCTAGAGGTAGCTAACTTCATTGGCCAAACACAGACTCCTGTTTTAGTCATTTTAATTATGACACAAGTGTCAAGGCTATCCATCATCGTTCTCTTAATTCATTCCAGTAAATGTTCGCCAATTCAACCAATACGATCTAAATGTCATCAACCGCGTACACAGTTGTCAAAGTGGTTCCAATATTGGCAGAGAGTATGCCAATAACAGGCCCCGGTCTCCTTAACAACCAAACGTCATTTTACACACTGGTTGGTTATTTTATATTTCAAAAACTGTTCGTACTTGATATCAAAATATCATATTCACTTCAAAATCAAATCCATCTCAGAGTCATCATATTTGCTTCAAAAAACCATATTTTACTTCAAACGTTAATTCAACACGATACATCGATTTCACATCAACACTTGATTTGAATTACAGTTTTGGTTATAATTCACTTTAACCAAATTCACATTTAAATCCAAGATTTAAATATAAACATTCTACCCTTTAACCAATTTGAACTTTAGAAAATAGTTTAAATAGTTTTAAAATATTAAAATAGTTAAAATAGTTTAATAGAAAATAAATTGAGTATTAAATATGATTTATATAGAAAAATAGTTGGGAAAGTTAAAATAGTTTGAATATTTTAAAGAAAATAGATTTAAAATAGTTTATACTAGAATAATTTATTTAAAAATAGTTTCCAAGCCAAACTGATTCAATTCCACAATTTTCAATTAAAATCAATTTCCATTTCCATTTTGATTTACTCGATTCAATTCAGATTTCAAGTCGAATTTCAATTTCAATTTCAAATTAATTTAAATTCGAATTCCAAATTAATTTCACTTCCAATTTCAAATTAAACTGTTTCGATCTATATCAATTACGAGTTCGATTCCCAAAATATCGATTCAAAATATTTAAATCAAATTTCCCTTCGATATTCAATTTAATTATACTTTACTTAAGTTTACTTCAGTTTATTCTAATAACTTATTCCATATTATATTACTTAGAATTCAATTTCTATTGAATCTCATCCCATTTGCATTAAATTAATTTCCAATTTTAAATTAAATTCAAATATTCATACTAATTTTACTTACACACATTTATTTTTATTCAATTTCTCACACACTCAAATTCATTTCATTTTAAAAATTCAAGTTCGTATTCCTTTGTTTAATTCATTTTATAGCTTAAGTGGAATTCACTTTACTCATTTTTCTAATTTCCTTCAATATCCAGTTCAATTTATTTAATCAGCATTAAGTAAAATTTTATTTCATTTGATCCATTACTCATTTTATTATTCTATCCAATTCATTTCAAATATATTTTGTTTTATTTAAGCTTCTTGAGTTAGAATTTATTTTATTTACTTAATTTCATTAACTCCATTTTATTTAGCAAAGATAAGCCAATTATTTTATTTCGTATCTCAAATTCAAATTTCTTTCTCTGTTTTCTTAACCAAAATTTAACCATTTCAAATTTGGTTTATTTTCCTATTCAAATTTTGTAACGACCCAACTTCCACACTCCAGGAAGCCACATCGCTAAGAAGAAAGAAAGGGATAGAAAAGAGAAAAGAAAGGAAAGAAAGAACAGACAACATCAGAATCTCACAGCGGAATCGAATAAATTATAATATGTCACATAAACTTTACATAGGATCATATAAATCAGAGTAATACAGCTAATACAACATAAACTAGACAGTTATAAACATCTGTCTAGCTATTACAATTCAAGTACATCAGAGAAACAGACACAACTCAACACAGCGGAACCACTAACTATATCTACACGCTGAAGCCTCCTGCTCCATTATCTCCTCCAGAAACTCGTCAAAGCAATCCTGAATCACTTGACTACTCATACGTAATATGAGTACCTAAGAGTTTAATAAAATAGAAAATAAACACTCAGGTCAGACAGGGGTCTGGTGTGAGTAAACGGGTTTAAAAGTTGCTTAACTTTAGAAAATCCTTTGAAAACAAAGGTATCACGTAAGACTTCCCATATATAAACATGGAAAAGTTTTTACCTTACGCTAACCAAAACATTTGATAGGAAATCCAGTGATATTATAATAGTGTCTAGGGTTTTCAAGTAAATAAGAAATAGCCGAAATTGTTACATTCATTAAATTCCAGCTACTTGCCACAAAAGTGGGTAATACAAACAAAACCGTAGGGTCTCGTGGGGTAAATGGGTTTCCAACAATGGCAGGGCTACTGGGGTACCGCCCATCACAGTACGTGGCCTAGATCGCCGTACCGAGGAGTACTCCCACTCCCCTGCATCACAAAGACGGACCCGTTCCTTACTGAACAGTTCCGAACAAGACCACCCCGCAGATTGGTCGTCACCAACTGCCACACAGCCGAAATATAAAGGGACCTCTAGACAGGAGTAAATCTTGCTCTCCAGTGGGTGCGACCCACGAAGCCTTGTTGCACCTCCCCTATTTTAGCCATTCCCGGTTGATGATGCTTGAGGTTACGATTACCTTTATAAGACATATCAATCTTAGAATGCTCATCGTCCACCTGACGATGTTCTGAAAGCATTCAATCCATACAAGTTCGTTCCGGGTTCGAACGAAACCGAAGGCATTATCTCGTTAAACTCGTATTGGAATCACCCTCAGAGTTAACGACAATAATCCTTGCACTCTAAATCTCCATCTCGAATCTATAAGCACTATTCTGTCAACTCATTACGGAATCACCCACAGAGTTATACTGACGTATAGCCCTTACACCTCGAGTCTTCACTTGCTCCACTTGGATTAACGACCTAACGTTTAATTGGAATCGATGTGGTTTTCGGATATCCAAATATAGAAACCCGATCCCGGTCTCATCGAAACCAAACGTCATCTTAATGTCCAAGTCGTACTTAAGGGTTTAAATAATTAACTTATTCGTTGTTATCTATTTCACACAGATAGATAAACTACATCTCACAATAGATAATCACCTGCATATCATAAACAGATAATCATCACAACCAATATTCCATCACAAACCATCACACTTAAAACAATCATCCATATCATACAGATACAACTCATCTCATTTCTGAGATCACGGCCATTCAATCAATAACATCCATAAACAATGATTTAATCATCAATTATAATTAATTTAAAATGAATTAAATTAATTACAACCATTTCTAATTAATTTAAATTAAATTAAATTAATTACTCATTTAAATCCTGCTTAACATCCATTAATTAATCCAGTTAATTAATTCACTTCCTAAGTATTTAACTTGATTAACAACCTTGATTAATCATTTACTAATTACAATGAATGATTAGTCTTTAATTAATTAACATTAATCATAAGTAATTAACATTTAATTACTCATTTATTCATTAATTATAATTAATTATATTTATCCTTAATTAATTACAATCAATTAATCATTTAATTAATTAATTATTACTTAATTAAATAATCCTTAATTACATCATTAATTATAAAAATTAATGATCTCAAATATTTAAATAAATTACTTAATTAAAATTAATTACATTTAGTAATTAATCTAATTATTATTCACCTTGATTAATATTAAATTAAGTAATTAACTATCTTTAATTACTTATTAACAAATTAATTATCCAATAATTTATCATTAATTAATTCCTCAATTAATTACAAAGGTAATTATCCAAATTACTAATTACATTCCAGTAATTATAAAGTAGACCTGCTCCATTAATTACATTAAGTAATTACACTATAAATCATCAAATGATTTATTAAAATTAATTAAACTGAATTAATTAACTTAACAAATCACAATCTAAATTAATAATTAATTAATTCCTTAATTACTTAACAAATTACAAATAATTAGATTCAATTAATTAATCTAATTAATTATCCAAAATTAATTTCCTTAATTAATAACTAAATTAGCCTTAGATAATTATCATCATTTATTAATTAACATATTTCATTAATTATATACTTAAGGAAATTTAGATTAGATTAATAAATCATTTCTAATTAATATTAATCTAAATCATTATTTAAAAGTCAAATAATTAAGTAAAACCTTAATCATCTTAAATATTTTCAAAATGATTAAATTACTTATCAAATGACTCATTTAAATTCAAAATGTATTAAAACAATACATTTCTAAAGTAAAATTCAAATTCCAATTTTGTTTAAAGATTCAAATGTTTAATTATTTAAACAATGATCCAAATTAAATAATTATAAAACCTTACAATAAAATGAATGTTAAGAACATTCATTACCTAACTATAGAGAAAGATTTAAAATTAATTACTTGATTAAAATAGATTAAGCCTTTGAAAATAGATTGATTTGTTTATCTTCAAATCAACATTAAACACTTCATATTTATTCAAGTATTAAAGAATAAATTCTTCAAATTTTAAAACTTACTTGAAATCAAATTTTATTTCCAAATCTATTTTTAAACATTTGAACATGTTCATTATTTTTTTACAAACTGGTTTTGAAATCAAAACTGTTCCAAAGAAATTTGAAACTGTTTTTAACTAAATTTCAAAACCAATTTAAATCTTGCTTAAACATTTTAAATTTGTTCAAAAATTAAATCTTACAAACTGTTTTGAAACAAAAATCTAGTTTTAAAACAAACCTGAAACTGTTCTATACATGATTGAAAACCAGATTTAAACCTTGTTTAAATTTAAGATCTAATTTTTTTTATAATAAAACTTGAATTCAAAACTATATTTAAATTCAAATTCAAGTTTTACTTGAATCAAGTTGCAACTAAAAAAATATGAATTTTATTCAAAAACTGTAAAACTACAGGATCTTTAAACCTGTAATCCATACCCTGCAACCCCTCTTTTATTTTAAAAAAAACTTTGGATTTCAAACTTTATTTGAATTCAGATCCAACTTGTACTTGAATCAAGTTGTAACTTAAAAATATGAATTTCATTCAAGAATCTAAAAACTGCAAAACTCTCTCTGGATTTAAACCTGCAAACTGTTTTCAAATCTTGATTTAAAACAGAATTTTAAATCTTGTTTAAATATAAGATTTTACTTTTAAAAATTTTGAATTCAAAGCTACATTTGGATTCAGTTTAAATCTTTCATTTGATTCAATCTACAATCTTTAAAATAGGAGCTACATTCAAAATTTAAAAAAAAAACTGTAAAATTACAGACTTTAAAACCTGCAACCAAAAACCCGAGACACCCATGATTTTACTTCGAGTTTATCTACCTTCTACTTCGAGTCGGAAGCAGAAAAACCCTACGATTACCCGAGTAAAAAAAACCCTGCACACCCCATCAGAGTTCACCAGAACTTTATCTATACATAGTGCATATGCACCAACATTCTGGCCATCACCAGCCACTCTGACCAACTCCACCAAGTCACTTACCATTCCCTAACAGAAATCCAATTCCCTAATCTCCCCTGTAACTCACATTTCAAATTTTCAGGTTGATCAACAACCTGAAACACCAACTCAAACTCTGTCCACCTGGAAAACCCAATATCACCTCTCCTCTCCCTCTGATCATCCATCACCAACATCCCCTTCATTCCTACAACAAAACCCCGCTAACCATGAAGCATCCTAACATCCTAAATCCACTATCTCCTTAGAAAAATCCTAAGTTCCTAGTTCTGTTCAAACATAATGCAAGTTCCACAGCAATATAAAAAGATGAGATTTTGTTTTAAAATTTCTGATTTATAACATACATTCATGTTATAATCTTGTTGAAATAATTAATGAAGTTGATATCTTAATATTAAAACACTTACTGTTGTATTTGCTTCTGAAGTAACAAATTTTTCAAACAACTAAATTATGATTTAAGGGCATAATTTATTATTAAACAGCATTATTTGTTTGCTCATATTAATTCCTAACAGAAATTAAACAAATAAATAAAGTATTTCTATTAAAGGAAAATTTAGTTACAAACTAATTTTAATTGCAGATTCAAACAATCAGCAACACTCAAACATATGCATATATGTTCTCATAGAACAACCAGCACAACAAATTCTTTTCTACTAATATATATATGCACAGAGATCACAGGCTATAGCATGATGAAGTTACTCTATTATTATTTTTTTAAAACAGAAACAGAATCATTATATCAATAACAGATCCTAACTGAGTATCAATTCAAGTGGTGTTGGTATTATTTTTTTCCATTTAAAATTTTAGTTTTATAAACAGAACAGGTGATCAGGTACCTGCAAACACACACATATATATGTTTATATATATACAGTGAATACTTATCACAATAGAATCATACAAAGCAAACTCATTCCTATAATCCACATGCAACAGAGAGATTAAAACAATTTCCTATTGTGAGGTTACTTACTAAACAAAATGGAGACAAAGCAGCTTAATCATAGCAGTTTTGATTTTAGAGAAAAAACAATTTGCATATGAAGCATAGGTTCTGGAAATTTTGTTTAGCTTTGATTTAAAAAGAAGAACTGTTTTTAAAATAAAAAGGTTTACTCACATTTAAATTAGAAGATGCAGAAACAAATTTAGCTGCAGATTCATTCCTGGATCTGTTGAAACTGCATTTGATTACAGAAATTACTTCTGGTTGATGAATGCATGCAGACCTTCCAAATTGAATTGAAGTTTGCTTTGCTTGTTGCTCAGATTTGAAGTTGAATTATGGAAGAAAGAGATTGCAGATTGGAGTTGTTGTTATCTTGTATTTTGATGAAATTGATTTGCAGATTTGAGAATTGAAGAGAAAGATTGCAGATTTTAAACATGCAATCTGTTTTGGGATTTTGATCTTACTGAAAATTTGATTTTCTCAGGTTTCCAAATGAGAAAATGGTTTGAACAAAATGAATTTCTAAATTTTCTTATCTAAAACAATTTATTTCAAAAATAAAATTAACATGCTACTTGTTATCTTATAGTGTAGATTAATTACAAGTGTCTTTTTATGTTTTAAGAGTTTAACACATATGCATGTTAATATTTAAAAGCCATTTATAATTTATTTTAGCAAGTTACAAATGATTTATTAACATTAGCTTTTAAATAAATACATATAAGTTTCTTTATAAAACGATACACTTATATTTTAATGCTTGTTTAATTATTTTTAAAATAACATTCTTTATGAAACTAAATTTCAAAAGATTTTAAATCAAATGTTATATTTTAACAAGAATGAATCTATTCAAAGAAAAGCAATTTAAAATAAAACAAATCAAACTTTTATTATAAAACAAAATTAAACTATATTTATTTTATAAAAACAAAATAAATACTTATTTACTTTCTATGAAAATTATAAGGTAGATCTTTTAAAACAAACTATTGAAAAGTTTACAATACTAATTTAAATTAATTTAAATCCATTTACAATTTATTCATTTATATATAAATTAGAAAATACCCTTTATTAAATAATAAATTAAAAATAAAAACCAAATCTTCTATTTACAATGTATAAACATTTATACATCATAAATAAAATATTTTTAAATCAGTTAAGAAAGATTATTTATTACTTAAATATTTTTAACTTTGAAAAGAATATCATTTAACAAACAAAATAATTATAAATTTGCAAAAGAAAATTCCAGTTTAAATTAATTATTAAATCAATATCTCACATTTTAAAATAATTACCAATGAAATTATTAAATAATTATTGCCTAAATTTCCGGGACATCACATTCCTCCCCCCTTAAAAGAATTTCGTCCCCGAAATTTAAAAGCAAAGGTAATTTAATAATCCCATATAGATTTTAAATTTAAAAAGAGCAAACATATACTATCAACCAAATACTAGTAACCATAGCAACCAATTCAAACAAACAATTCTAATTATCCAGACAAAATCCTGGATAAGATTCCCTAGAGTTTCCCAGGTATAAACACCGGGACACTCGCCCTACAAAATCTAAACTAACTACACCACTCAGGTCTAGAACTCCTATATATCTAGATCTGCAAATCTAAACAGAATACAGGACCACAGACAAGTCCTGATCAATTACCAAATCTCACAGAACTACTGATTCTAAAACCAAAGACAAACCATACACGTACTCCCTCAGAGATACGTGAAAAACAAAACAAATCCCAGCCATCCGAACTGGAAATTCAATCCCGTAGATCAAACACTCAACTCTCAAGAGAAAACAAAAAGATCCAATCTCTTATTCTGAAACAGAACAGGTGCACAGAACAATCAAGCTTCCAGATCCAAAATAAATTTCCTGTAGAAATCCTTTGATCCAAGACAAAACTCAAATTCCCAAAGAATCGATGTTGCTTCTATTCTGGAATAGCTGCCACCATGCTCCCACTGCGCAACTCTGATTCGAGAATGCTGTTGATGAACACAAGTAGAAACTGATCAACTTATCCCGGAATATTGTTCATCTATTTCCATAAAATCTCAGTGACCTATCCGATTTGGTCACAACCCCACAACAAAAATTACTCAGAGAATCTCCAAACCATCGCAAGTCACTTTTGCGATCCCACTCAGTTCAGATTCCAAGAAAACATTCTCATCATACAATCAGAACAGCTAAAGCCTTCAAAAGAAGAAACTGGTGGTCCACCTCTTAACCACTAACATCACACCCAACTGAGCTTCCAGAAGAAATGGATAAGCTCCACCATATGCCCGGACTACTGATAGAAGAATCACAAAGACTTTTGAACCACCAAAGAACAAGCCACTCACAGCTGCTACTGCTTCCAAAAACATCCTTATCCAAAAGCTCATCGAACCTCAAAGTTACACCAGCCTCTTCTCAATAGAGTTTTCCAGATAGACAGATATCTCTCAGGAAACTCGCTCCCAAACCAAGCTCAAAACATTCTTCCAAATTGAGTCTCAACTCAAATGTAGACAGAACTCCTTCCTGAAATTGCCAAAATACCATCGCTGGCTTCAGAACTCCCAACCAATCCAAACTCAAGAGAATCCACTCACACGAGTGCAATCCAGCTTACAATCCAAAAATAAACTCCGAATCTTGAAAAGATTTCCTTCAAAGATTGGTGAAATCCTTCACACCAAACTCCCAAACTACTCAAGATGCCCAACACTGCCTTAGCAGACCACTTCCAATCTGAAACACTCGAACTCCAACCATTGGTAGTTGTGTTACACACACCACTACCCTATCTACCTTTATTACTTATATTGGAAAACCTGAACAGGTAACCCAACAAATAGGTAGAAATAAATAAATAAATATATTTATATATACATTCAAAATTAAAAATACGCTCTCTCAAGAAGGACACTACTACAGAGCCTAGGTGTTCGCTCAACCTAATGCTCTGATGCCACGTTGTAACGACCCAACTTCCACACTCCAGGAAGCCGCATCGCTTAGAAGAAAGAAAGGGATAGAAAAGAGAAAAGAAAGGAAAGAAAGAACAGACAACATCAGAATCTCACAGCGGAATCGAATAAATTATAATATATCACATAAACTTTACATAGTATCATATACATCAGAGTAATACAGCTAATACAACACAAACTAGACAGTTATAAACATCTGTCTAGCTATTACAATTCAAGTACATCAGAGAAACAGACACAACTCAACATAGCGGAACCACTAACTATATCTACACGCTGAAGCCTCCTGCTCCATTATCTCCTCTAGAAACTCGTCAAAGCAATCCTGAATCACTTGACTACTCATACGTAATATGAGTACCCAAGAGTTTAATAAAACAGAAAATAAACACTCAGGTCAGACAGGGGTCTGGTGTGAGTAAATGGGTTTAAAAGTTGCTTAACTTTAGAAAATCCTTTGAAAACAAAGGTATCACATAAGACTTCCCACACATAAACATGGAAAAGTTTTTACCTTACGCTAACCAAAACATTTGATAGGAAATCCAGTGATATTATAATAGTGTCTAGGGTTTTCAAGTAAATAAGAAATAGCCGAAATTGTTACATTCATTAAATTCCAGCTACTAGCCACAAAAGTGGGTAATACAAACAAAAGCGTAGGGTCACATAGGGTAAATGGGTTTCCAACAATGGCAGGGCTACTGCGGTACCGCCCGTCACAGTACGTGGCCTAGATCACCGTAACGAGGAGTACTCCCACTCCCCTGCAACACAAAGCCTGACCTGTTCCTTACTGAACAGTTCCGAACAAGACCACCCCGCAGATTGGTCGTCACCAACTGCCACACAGCCGAAATATAAAGGGACCTCTAGACAGGAGTAAATCTTGCTCTCCAGTGGGTGCGACCCATGAAGCCTTGCTGCACCTCCCCTGTTTTAGCCATTCCCGGTTGATGTGGCCTGAGGTTACGATTACCTTTATAGGACATCAATCTTAGAATGCTCATCGTCCACCTGACGATGTTCTGAAAGCATTCAATCCATACAAGTTTGTTCCGGGTTCGAACGAAACCGAAGGCATTATCTCGTTACACTTGTATTGGAATCCCCCTCATAGTTAACGACAATAATCTTTGCACTCTAAATCTCCATCTCGAATCTATAAGCACTATTCCGTCAACTCATTACGGAATCACCCACAGAGTTATACTGACGTATAGCCCCTACACCTCGAGTCTTCACTTGCTCCACTTGGATTAATGACCTAACGTTTAATTGGAATCGATGTGGTTTTCGGATATCAAAATATGGAAATCTGATCCCGGTCTCATCGAAACCAAACGCCATCTTAATGTCCAAGTTGTACTTAAGGGTTTAAATAATTAACTTATTCATTGTTATCTATTTCACATAGATAGATAAACTACATCTCACAATAGATAATCACATGCATATCATAAACAGATAATCATCACAACCAATATTCCATCACAAACCATCACACTTAAAACAATCATCCATATCATACAGATACAACTCATCTTATTTCTGAGATCACAGCCATTCAATCAATAACATCCATAAGCAATGATTTAAACATCAATTATAATTAATTTAAAATGAATTAAATTAATTACAACCATCTCTAATTAATTTAAATAAAATTAAATTAATTACTCATTTAAATCCTACTTAATATCCATTAATTAATCCAGTTAATTAATTCACTTCCTAAGTATTTAACTTGATTAAACAACCTTGATTAATCATTTACTAATTACAATGAATGATTAGTCTTTAATTAATTAACCTTAATCATAAGTAATTAACATTTAATTACTCATTTATTCATTAATTATAATTAATTATATTTATCCTTAATTAATTACAATCAATTAATCATTTAATTAATTAATTATTACTTAATTAAATAATCCTTAATTACATCATTAATTATAAAAATTAATGATCTCAAATATTTAAATAAATTACTTAATTAAAATTAATTACATTTAGTAATTAATCTACTTATTATTCACCTTGATTAATATTAAATTAAGTAATTAACTATCTTTAATTACTTATTAAAAAATTAATTATCCAATAATTTATCATTAATTAATTCCTCAATTAATTACAAAGGTTGTTAACTCCACTTTTTCAGCATGGCCGTGATATCAAAAATCGACCAAGAAACCAATGATAGTTCGTCTCGAAGAATAGTCAACTCAGCATCCCAACAAAGCAAGTTCTGTTGAATGGCTTTTCAGATAAGATCCCCTACGGAGGAGGGGTCCAGGGGGTGCCAACCCCCCAAGGTGGGGGTGCGGGGGCAACGCCACCGCTACGGTGATCGACCTGCCCGGTCAGGTCGCAGGGGTCCAGGGGGCAGCGCCCCGTCCAAAACGGTATACGACTTAGAGAATGGAGCGACCTATCTTCTACTCGAAGTCAACGACCTAACTGATGAAGCGGGTTAACGAGCTAACAAGTGGCACGACTTACCGACTTAATAAGGTTGCCGACTTAACAAGGTTGCCGACTCAATAAGCTTAACGACTCAAGGATTGGACGACCTAAGAAGTGCCACGACTTAACGAGTAAAGGTTCAAGGCGACTTAGAGGAATGGAACGACTCAAGAGGGTTAACGGTTCATGAGACAGGCCGACTCAGTGGATCAACGACTCAAGAACTGTGCGACTCAAGGTCTTCACGACCTAACAATTCAAGGGCTGAACGACCTACGAGTTAAGGATCTACGGGTTAAAGACTCTACGAGTTAAAAGATCTACGAGTTAAGGCCTCCACGAGTTAAAGAGTCTACGAGATAACAATCTTACGAGTTAAAAGATGGCGCGACAGGAAGTCTACGGCTCAAAAGATAAGTTGTTCACGACCTAAGACTTGGAGACAAGTTCAACACCACGCTGTAGTAAGAAGAATCGCTGACGACTTACGACCTATGATGAGTCGTGTACGACTCATGCTAGCATAAAGGAAACTGCATTTGGTTAACTCGTGAACGACTTAGAACTTGTATCATTCATTCAGATGGGTGCATAACTCTGGGCCAAGCCATGAACCCAGTAAATTCGCCGCGACCTACCATGAGTCGTATACGAGTTACGACTCATCATGAGTCGTACACGAGTTACGACTCATCGTGAGTCGTATACGAGTTACGACCTAACTCCAAAGATGCCTATAAATACGCCCATAACTCCAACAGAAAGGGGACCTTTGGCCAATCATTTCAAGTGCCAATACTCTGCTGAATTCTCAACTCACCCGACACCTCAAGTTCGAAAGACATTTCAACTAACTTCAAGGGAAAATCTAACGCCATCTACATGGATTCGAAGAATTCTTCTCTACCAAAGTTCTAGTTGTTTGTCTCGTCATAATTGTAATTGAGGATTGTTGTAAAGTTGTAATCGGTTTAGCAATAAAGAGAATTAAAGTGGACGTAGGCTTGCCTTGAGCCGAACCACTATAAAATCGTTGTTATTCACTGCTTTTTTCTGTAATTTTCTGCTTATACTCTGCTCCCGAATCATCGGGTGGTGCTTTCACAACTACACTTCATACACCGGGGTGTTAGCGTTCAAATTTTAGCGTTAACATTTTTGGTGCTTTCACTGAGAATTGAACTCAGGAATACTTTCACCATTGCTTCGCGAAAGTTTGTTGAAAGAATCTCTCTAAAGACCAGAAGTTTATCCGAGATAATGGCTACTTGAAGATAGCTCAGATCTGATAGATCCGGTGATGCTCATGAGAATACTACCACTTCTCTTGCTCCAAATGAAGCAGCTCCGAGTGTTGGAATTACACAAGAGGTGTTTGATGCTGCAGTTTCTGGGTTATATCAGCAAATGGAAGCCCAGAATGGTCTAATGTTGGAAAGAATGAATGCTTTACTTGGGGGCAACCGTCAAACAGGAGATAATGAAGAGACCTTTGCAGATGATGCCCATGATTCCCAAGAGAAAGGTATCCCTCAAAGAGCAGTTGGCACCGCCGCAGGGGCACCTTCTCAAGCTGAAGGTTCAAGGCCGCAGCCAATTTTTCGCGAACATTTGCCCAGGCAAACTTCTGAAAGAGCAGCTGACTTCTGCCCGGCAAAGCCTCTGAACGATAAGGAGTACCTATCAGGGATGATTCGCTCAATTATGAAAGAGAGCATGCAGAGGCAAGAGGATGAAAATGATTGGGGGTTTGCTCCAAGTAAGACACCGTTCACCGAAAAGATCTTGAAGGCAGAGTTTCCAAGGAAATTTGTGCCTCCTACTATCCCGGCCTATCGAGGCACAAGTGACCCTAATCAGTTCCTGTACAAGTACGATTGGCATATGACCGGGGCAAGAGCAACAGATGAAATCAAGTGCCGATACTTTCCGATATACTTAGAGGGAGTGGCCTTACTTTGGTTCACAAAGCTACCAGTTAGATCCGTGGATCAATTTTCCGACTTAACACGAAAGTTCAAAGATCAGTTCAGGCTATATGCTACAAAGGCCAAGGATATAATGTCACTCTCTAGTCTAGAACAAAATCCCGTGGAGTCTATCAGATCGTTCTTAAACCGCTTCAATATAGCCTTGTCCAAGGTTGATAACGCAAAGCCACGGATGGTTTTGACTTACCTGATGCGGGCTATCGATAAATCGAGTGAATTTGGAAAATGGCTAAAAATGAAGGAGCCAAACTCACTTGAGAAATTCTATAAGAAGGCCGACGAGTTTATGCGCTTGGAAAGCTTTCCTGTGCCAACAAAAGCAGTCGTGACCGAAATTCAGAATGTCAATGTTACTTCTAATAAAGGAGAATCTGGAGGACAGAAAAGGAAGAATGATGATGGGAAAAAGCAGGGAAATCCAAAGAAAAACCGCCACTTTGAACCGTCGGATTATACGCCCTTAACTGATACTCTAGAGAACATTTTCTTAGCAACAAAGGATATTGTTGAATATCCTAAACCACAAAAGTTGAGACTTAGGAAAAATGCCACGCAAAGTGAAAGATTCTGTAAATTCCACAATCAACCTGGCCATGACACTGACGAGTGTCGCCATTTGAAGGATCTGATTGAGAAGCTATTGAAAGAGAATAAACTTCAGCAATATGTCCAGAGAAACAGGAATGATCCATCCTCATCCACTCAGGGGAAAATACTTCTCACTCATCATTACGGCCCAAATGAAAGAACTGCAACACAGGGATCTGAGAGGCTTATCATTAATGCTATCACAGGGGGCCCTCACCCAGCGGACAGAAGTTGGGATGAGATTGAAAGATATGCTCGTGCTTTGAGACAAGCCCCGGAGGGAGAGAATATCCTTGTTCTGGAAGATGATGCCTAATGGCCATATTTCACTTAATGGCTTTTGCTTAAAATTCATAGAATAATACTGGATTTATGATCCCTGTATAAAATGCCGTTGTAAAAACAATGCAAATAAATAATAGAAACTATAAATCTTGAGCTTTCTATTACGATAAAATGCTTGTTTCATTTCGATATGCAAATATCTTAAAATATATTGCTAAAATGTCGATTTAATGTTGCAGGCAATCAAAGCAAAGCTCACCTAGTCAACACATCACAAAGCCAAGCAATTCCTACAAATCGCTCAACAGGCGAATATCAGGCCACAAATATTCCAGACCCAAATCCTACAAAAGAAGTGCTTCAAGCAAACAGTGAGTGATTCAACTGGAGGTGGGCCCTTGCAAACTAATTGAGATCGTTTGTGCAAACAAACATTCGATTAAGTAGCTTGTGTCCGCCCCTCCAAGCTCACTTAGCAATGAAGTACACTTCTTTTGATAAAAATAAACTACTTCCAAAAGAAGGAAATGTGGGTTGGGAAATGATAACGGGGAACCACTGAGGATCAAATGGTGAAAAGACATGGGCGAGCAGGAAGTCCAGAGCTGAAATGCCAAATAAAGACCTCTTCGGGGGCACATTTCACCAGAGCTGAAGTGCAAACTCTTCGGAGGCCCACTTCTCCAGAGCTGAAATGCCAAATAAAGACCTCTTCGGGGGCACATTTCACCAGAGCTGAAGTGCAAACTCTTCGGAGGCCCACTTCTCCAAAGCTGAAATGCCAAATAAAGACCTCTTCGGGGGCACATTTCACCAGAGCTGAAGTGCAAACTCTTCGGAGGCCCACTTCTCCAGAGCTGAAATGCCAAATAAAGACCTCTTCGGGGGCACATTTCACCAGAGCTGAAGTGCAAACTCTTCGGAGGCCCACTTCTCCAGAGCTGAAATGCCAAATAAAGACCTCTTCGGGGGCACATTTCACCGGAGCTGAAGTGCAAACTCTTCGGAGGCCCACTTCTCCGGAACTGAAATGCCAAATAAAGACCTCTTCGGGGGCACATTTCACCGGAGCTGAAGTGCAAACTCTTCGGAGGCTCACTTCTCCAGAGCTGAAATGCAAAAATAAAGACCTCTTCGTGGGCACATTTCACCTGAGCTGAAGTGCAAACTCTTCGGAGGCCCACTTCTCCAGAGCTGAAATGCCAAATAAAGACCTCTTCGGGGGCACATTTCACCAGAGCTGAAGTGCAAACTCTTCGGAGGCCCACTTCTCCAGAGCTGAAATGCCAAATAAAGACCTCTTCGGGGGCACATTTCACCGGAGCTGAAGTGCAAACTCTTCGGAGGCCCACTTCTCCAGAGCTGAAATGCCAAATAAAGACCTCTTCGGGGGCACATTTCACCAGAGCTGAAGTGCAAACTCTTCGGAGGCCCACTTCTCCAGAGCTGAAATGCCAAATAAAGACCTCTTCGGGGGCACATTTCACCAGAGCTGAAGTGCAAACTCTTCGGAGGCCCACTTCTCCAGAACTGAGATGCCAAATAAAGACCTCTTCGGGGGCACATTTCACCGGAGCTGAAGTGCAAACTCTTCGGAGGCCCACTTCTCCAGAGCTGAAATGCCAAATAAAGACCTCTTCGGGGGCACATTTCACCGGAGCTGAAGTGCAAACTCTTCGGAGGCCCACTTCTCCAGATCTGAAATGCCAAATAAAGACCTCTTCGGGGGCACATTTCACCGGAGATGAAGTGAAAACTCTTCGGAGGCCCACTTCTCCAGAGTTGAAATACCAAATCAAAGCCCTCTAGCGAGGCGCAAAAAAAAAAAAAAAGAAGAAGAAAGGCTTCTCCAACACAAGGCACACTCTACTAAAGCAAGAATAATATTTCCTCAAAAATGGAAAATTATTCTCTAAAGAAAGAGTGCATGCCTTCTCAAAATGGAAGAGTTATTCTCTAAAGTAAGAGTACAAGTCTTCTAAAAACAGAAGAATTGTTCTCCAAAATCTCCTCAAAATGGAGAATAGTACAATGAGTTGTGGTATGGGGGCAATATAATATTGCTACATTAATAAAAGCAGTACCCAAACAACGTACCACAAGCTCACTGCAATATCATCCAAAGAGAATAAAGAAACTTATATGAAAATGAGGAATAAATACATTCTCAAATACAGACAAAAGTTTCTATAAAATTTGTTGTGCACGTGCGGGTTTCAAAAGGCAAAATAAGAAGGATGACCCCACACCGTCAAATGGAGTAAAACATTACACCAATAAGGCTTCCGCAATAGGTTCCATTGATGCAAGTTCCTTTGCGAAAGCTGGGACATCTGAAGTTTCTTCTTGAAAACCAGGAGCATCGTGAAGCTAAGTCAACCAAAAAGAGTGCAAAAGTCTGAATTAGTGAAAAAATCCATCTTTCAGCAAAAAAATTAACGCTCCTCTCCTTAACCGTCACAGCACTTAGTCTTTTAAAAATTGACTTCTGACTGGAATATTCGAAAAGAGGAAGGAAGTGCTGCAAAAGTAAAGAATGAAATTAGTACCGGACAACTCAGATTTTGAAAATCCCAGAAATGGGAAGATCCAGTTTGCCCCACTACTCTTCTTATCGAAAAGACATTCTATATGAAGAACTGAATATTCAAAAGTAAAGGTGCACGTTTTCTAAAAGCGTGTGAAGTGTTGTGCAAAGCTACTAAAATAACAAATAAATAAAGCAATACTTGAAATAATACTGGTTGGCATATGTCAATTCAGAAGAATTCAAGGCTTGTTATTTGAAAGTAAGTGCGGTGTCAATGCAGATAGCAGTTATAACTGTGTAAACTTTGTGTTGATGCTTCATTCAAGATAATTGATTCGCAACACTTCATCAAGACCATACTAATTTGCTTACAGTAAAATACCAGTTCTTTGATCTAATCCATCACTCGATATGGGCAATCGGTGATGAGTATATTCGCCCTATTTTTCTGCAAATGGTGCGTTTAATAGGTTGTTAAAATAATCTGTAAAGAGATGCAACAAGTTCAGGTCAAAGTTCCATTGAATCGCATTGGTCAAGTTTAAAAGGCTTCAGGTCAAAACAAAGCAAAGTTGTCTAAGTACAAGCTCAGCAGCTCAGTAAAGCATGACTTAAGAAGAATCGAAGCGCACGACCTAGTCCCTAGGCGTATACTTCGAGGGGCAAGTGTTAACTCCACTTTTTCAGCATGGTCGTGATATCAAAAATCGACCAAGAAACCAATGATAGTTCGTCTCGAAGAATAGTCAACTCAGCATCCCAACAAAGCAAGTTCTGTTGAATGGCTTTTCAGATAAGATCCCCTACGGAGGAGGGGTCCAGGGGGTGCCAACCCCCCAAGGTGGGGGTGCGGGGGCAACGCCACCGCTACGGTGATCGACCTGCCCGGTCAGGTCGCAGGGGTCCAGGGGGCAGCGCCCCGTCCAAAACGGTATACGACTTAGAGAATGGAGCGACCTATCTTCTACTCGAAGTCAACGACCTAACTGATGAAGCGGGTTAACGAGCTAACAAGTGGCACGACTTACCGACTTAATAAGGTTGCCGACTTAATAAGGTTGCCGACTTAACAAGGTTGCCGACTCAATAAGCTAACGACTCAAGGATTGGACGACCTAAGAAGTGCCACGACTTAACGAGTAAAGGTTCAAGGCGACTTAGAGGAATGGAACGACTCAAGAGGGTTAACGGTTCATGAGACAGGCCGACTCAGTGGATCAAAGACTCAAGAACTGTGCGACTCAAGGTCTTCACGACCTAACAATTCAAGGGTTGAACGACCTACGAGTTAAGGATCTACGGGTTAAAGACTCTACGAGTTAAAAGATCTATAAGTTAAGGCCTCCACGAGTTAAAGAGTCTACGAGATAACAATCTTACGAGTTAGAAGATGGAACGACAGGAAGCCTACGGCTCAAAAGATAAGTTGTTCACGACCTAAGACTTGGAGACAAGTTCAACACCACGCTGTAGTAAGAAGAATCGCTGACGACTTACGACCTATGATGAGTCGTGTACGACTCATGCTAGCATAAAGGAAACTGCATTTGGTTAACTCGTGAACGACTTAGAACTTGTATCATTCACTCAGATGGGTGCATAACTCTGGGCCAAGCCATGAACCCAGTAAATCAGCCGCGACCTACCATGAGTCGTACACGAGTTACGACTCATCATGAGTCGTACACGAGTTACGACTCATCGTGAGTCGTACACGAGTTACGACTCATCGTGAGTCGTATACGAGTTACGACCTAACTCCGAAGATGCCTATAAATACGCCCATAACTCCAACAGAAAGGGGACCTTTGGCCAATCATTTCAAGTGCCAATACTCTGCTGAATTCTCAACTCACCCGACACCTCAAGTTCGAAAGACATTTCAACTAACTTCAAGGGAAAATCTAACGCCATCTACATGGATTCGAAGAATTCTTCTCTACCAAAGTTCTAGTTGTTTGTCTCGTCATAATTGTAATTGAGGATTGTTGTAAAGTTGTAATCGGTTTAGCAATAAAGAGAATTAAAGTGGACGCAGGCTTGCCTTGAGCCGAACCACTATAAAATCGTTGTTATTCACTGCTTTTTCTGTGATTTTCTGCTTATACTCTGCTCCCGAATCATCGGGTGGTGCTTTCACAACTACACTTCATACACCGGGGTGTTAGCGTTCAAATTTTAGCGTTAACAAAGGTAATTATCCAAATTACTAATTACATTCCAGTAATTATAAAGTTGTCCTGCTCCATTAATTACATTAAGTAATTACACTATAAATCATCAAATGATTTATTAAAATTAATTAAACTGAATTAATTAACTTAATAAATCACAATCTAAATTAATAATTAATAATTACTTAACAAATTACAATTAATTAGATTCACTTAATTAATCTAATTCATTATCCAAAATTAATTTCCTTAATTAATTACTAAATTAACCTTAGATAATTATCATCATTTATTAATTAACATATTTCATTAATTAAATACTTAAGGAAATTTAAATTAGATTAATATATCATTTCTAATTAATATTAATCTAAATCATTATTTAAAAGTCAAATAATTAAGTAAAACCTTAATCATCTTAAATATTTTCAAAATGATTAAATTACTTATCAAATGACTCATTTAAATTCAAAATGTATTAAAACAATACATTTCTAAATTAAAATTCAAATTCCAATTTTATTTAAAGATTCAAATGTTTGATTATTTAAACATTGATCCAAATTAAATAATTATAAAACCTTACAATAAAATGAATGTTAAGAACATTCATTACCTAACTATAAAGAAAGATATAAAATTAATTACTTGATTAAAATAGATTAAGCCTTTGAAAATAGATTGATTTGTTTATCTTCAAATCAACATTAAACACTTCATATTTATTCAAGTATTAAAGAATAAATTCTTTAAATATTAAAACTTATTTGAAATTAAATTTTATTTCCAAATCTATTTCTAAACATTTGAACATGTTCATTATTTTTTTACAAGCTGGTTTTGAAATCAAAACTGTTTCAAAGAAATTTGAAACCGTTTTTAACTAAATTTCAAAACCAATTTAAATCTTGCTTAAACATTTTAAATTTGTTCAAAAATTAAATCTTACAAACTGTTTTGAAACAAAAATCTAGTTTTAAAACAAACCTGAAATTGTTATATACATGATTTAAAACCAGATTTAAACCTTATTTAAATTTAAGATCTCATTTTTTTTAATAAAACTTGAATTCAAAACTATATTTAAATTCAAATTCAAGTTTTACTTGAATCAAGTTGCAACTAAAAAAAATACGAATTTTATTCAAAAACTGTAAAACTACAGGATTTTTAAACCTGTAATCCATAACCTACATCCCCTCTTTTATTTAAAAAAAACTTTGGATTTCAAACTTTATTTGAATTCAGATCCAACTTGTACTTGAATCAAGTTGTAACTTAAAATATGAATTTCATTTAAGAATCTAAAAACTGCAAAACTCTCTCTGGATTTAAACCTGCAAACTGTTTTAAACTCTTGATTTAAAACAGAATTTTAAATCTTGTTTAAATTTAAGATTTTACTTTTAAAAACTTTGAACTCAAAGCTACATTTGGATTCGGTTTAAATCTTTCATTTGATTCAATCTACAATCTTTAAAATAGGAGCTACAGTCAAAATTTAAAAAAAAAACTGTAAAATTACAGACTTTAAAACCTGCAACCAAAAACTCGAGACACCCATGATTTTACTTCGAGTTTATCTACCTTCTGCTTCGAGTCAGAAGCACAAAAACCCTAGGATTACCCGAGTAAAAAAAACCCTGCACACCCCATCAGAGTTCACCAGAACTTTATCTATACATAGTGCATATGCACCAACATTCTGGCCATCACCAGCCACGCTGACCAACTCCACCAAGTCACTTACCATTCCCTAACAGAAATCCAATTCCCTAATCTCCCCTGCAACTCACATTTCAAATTTTCAGGTTGACCAACAACCTGAAACACCAACTCAAACTCTGTCCACCTGGAAAACCCAATATCACCTCTCCTCTCCCTCTGATCATCCATCACCAACATCCCCTTCATTCCTACAACAAAACCCCACTAACCATGAAGCATCCTAACATCCTAAATCCACTATCTCCTTAGAAAAATCCCTAAATTCCTAGTTCTGTTCAAACATAATGCAAGTACCACAGCAATATAAAAATATGAGATTTTGTTTTAAAATTTCTGATTGATAACATACATTCATGTTATAATCTTGTTGAAATAATTAATGAAGTTGATATCTTAATATTGAAACACTTACTGTTGTATTTGCTTTTGAAGTAACAAATTTTTCAAACAACTAAATTATGATTTAAGGGCATAATTTATTATTAAACAGCATTATTTGTTTGCTCATATTAATTCCTAACAGAAATTAAACAAATAAATAAAGTATTTCTATTAAAGGAAAATTTAGTTACAAACTAATTATAATTGCAGATTCAAACAATCAGCAACACTCAAACATATGCATATATGTTCTCATAAAACAACCAGCACAACAAATTCTTTTCTACTAATATATATATGCACAGAGATCACAGGCTTTAGCATGATGAAGTTACTCTTTTTTTTTTTTTTTGAAACAGAAACAGAACCATTATATCAATAACAGATCCTAACTGAGAATCAATTCAAGTGGTGTTGGTATTATTTTTTCCATTTAAAATTTTAGTTTTATAAACAGAACAGGTGATCAGGTACCTGCAAACACACATATATATGTTTTTATATATATATATATACAGTGAATACTTATCACAATAGAATCATACAAAGCAAACTCATTTCTATAATCCACATGCAACAGAGAGATTAAAACAATTTCCTATTTTGAGGTTACTTACTAAACAAAATGGAGACAGAGCAGTTTAATCATAGCAGTTTTGATTTTAGGGAAAAAACAATTTGCATATGAAGCATAGGTTCTGGAAATTTTGTTTAGCTTTGATTTAAAAGGAAGAACTGTTTTTAAAATAAAAAGGTTTACTTACATTTAAATTAGAAGATGCAGAAACAAATTTAGCTGCAGATTCATTCCTGGGTCTGTTGAAACTACATTTGATTATACAAATTACTTCTGGTTGATGAATGCATGCAGACCTTCCAAAGTGAATTGAAGTTTGCTTTGCTTGTTGCTCAGATTTGAAGTTGAATTATGGAAGAAAGAGATTGCAGATTGGAGTTGTTGTTATCTTGTATTTTGATGAAATTGATTTGCAGATTTGAGAATTGAAGAGAAAGATTGCAGATTTTAAACATGCAATCTGTTTTGGGGTTTTGATCTTACTGAAAATTTGATTTTCTCAGGTTTCCAAATGAGAAAATGGTTTGAACAAAATGAATTTCTAAATTTTCTTATCTAAAAAAATTTATTTCAAAAATAAAATTAACATGCCACTTGTTATCTTATAGTGTAGATTAATTACAAGTGTCTCTTTATGTTTTAAGAGTTTAACACATATGCATGTTAATATTTAAAAGCCATTCCTAATTTATTTTAGCAAGTTACAAATGATTTATTAACATTAGCTTTTAAATAAATACATATAAGTTTCTTTATAAAACTATACACTTATATTTTAATGCTTGCTTAATTATTTTTAAAATAACGTTCTTTATGAAACTAAATTTCAAAAGATTTTAAATCAAATGTTATATTTTAACAAGAATGAATTAAATCTATTCAAAGAAAAGCAATTTAAAATAAAACAAATCAAAATTTTATTATAAAACAAAATAAATACTTATTTACTTTCTATGAAAATTATAAGGTAGATCTTTTAAAACAAACTATTGAAAAGTTTACAATACTAATTTAAATTAATTTAAATCCATTTACAATTTATTCATTTATATATAAATTAGAAAATACCCTTTATTAAATAATAAATTAAAATTAAAAACAAAATCTTCTATTTACAATGTATAAACATTTATACATCATAAATAAAATATTTTTAAATCAGTTAAGAAATATTATTTATTACCTAAAT
This sequence comes from Allium cepa, assembly GCA_030765085.1. Classification (NCBI taxonomy): domain Eukaryota; kingdom Viridiplantae; phylum Streptophyta; class Magnoliopsida; order Asparagales; family Amaryllidaceae; genus Allium; species Allium cepa. The sequence continues at coordinate 389,086,536 of CM060943.1, read as the reverse complement.
ATTTTTAGCTTTGAAAAGAATATCATTTAACAGATAAAATAATTATAAATTTTCAAAAGAAAATTCCAGTTTAAATTAAATTTTTAAATCAATATCTCACATTTTAAAATAACTACCAATGAAATTATTAAATAATTATTGCCTAAATTTCCGGGACATTACAAATTTGTAGGTTATAACTTATTTCTTTTCTATTCAAATTTATAAATTACAACTTATTTCTTATATACTATTTTCAATTATAAGTTCAATCAATTTTCATATATTTAATAAATCACACTTAGATTATATTTTTCTTTCACAATCAAAACCTGTTTTATCGAAAATAAGTTTCTTCTCGTAGCAATTCTCACCCAGATACTCGAAAATGAATACTGGCGATGCTGCAGTCATTCCCAGAATTATTTCCTAGTGACCAAGGGAGTTTAATGCTTTTTCTTCAAAATCTTTTCAAAATATTTTTCTAGACAAAACTCTTCCAACTAATATTATTTATTAATTTTTAAGGCTTTGAAAAAAAACAAAAGGATTTTAAATTCCAAAATTCTCAATTTTTAAAATCATTTCTATATACAAGTTATATTATAATATATTTATACAAATTTCCTTAACTTATTATCTAAATATTCCATTAATTCACAACTTGGTCGTTATAATGAATTCTTCTTGTAATTATATTTCAATCAATTTAATAATCAAATGCTTCATAAAATAAAATTCATTAAATATTCATTTTATTTCTAATTCAACCAATAATCGATGATAATTAAATATTATCATCGCCTAACAACAATTTCATTAATAATCACTATATATATAATATAATTTAGGTAAAATTATTTCATTGATTCAACTTTTTAAAAACAATATTATGTCAAATTGTCTCGTTTAAGTGTTTAGAAACCCCTACCGATAACACGACGTCCCGCACATTAACCAGAATTCATAAACAACTCAACAGATAAGTAAACACAATATAAAACATTTTATAACACTAACAAGTATGCTCTCTCATATATATACACTCAAATAGACTCATTCTATGGTATTACTACCCTATCTCTAATGAGTCAAACCCCACAAATCCAAGGTTATCGCTAACCTGGCTCTAATACGAACCGTGACAATCCATATTTTGGAAGATTTAAATCGACAGCAATCCACACATGCCTGACTTAAACAATCCGGAACGTAGATAATCAAAGGGGTCAAATAAGAAAAATAAGAAAAGAAGAAGGAAACATATACAGAATCTAACAGTGGAAACGATAAAATATAATAATCAAATAATAGTTCACGAAGTTGTTTACTCTACATTTGATTATAATCTATACACATTTGTTAAAGTTATATATATATATATATATGTATACACACACACACACAAATTAGAAATAAATAAACAATGCAGCTGAATAGCATAATGCAAGGGATAATAATTATAGTAATATACCATGTCTTCATCTTCTTCCTCCATAGAACAATCTTCAGCACGCTGAAAAACTCGAGGCTAACCCGAGCGTAATGAAAAGACAAAACAATGGAGTCACGACTAAAATACTCATGTAAGTCAAATCAATATCACAAATATGAGTGCAATAACTTAAGAGATGTTACAGGATTTTCCATCTCCTAAGGATCCGTTAAACTATTTATATATAATAGTATACGTTATAATAGATAACGTCTATCATTAAAATAAATATCAAAATAGCGTTAAGGCTTTACATTGATCCACCTTAAAATATTTTTACAGGTCTAGACCAAATTCATAATGGGCTTGTATAGAGAAAAATTTGGCAAGGCACGTGAGGCAATGCCCAAGGTTGGATTCTACCAGTTTACCCTTTCTTGCTGGTCGTAACCCATCCATGGCCAACCGCGATAATCAATCCAAACAAAAGGTGCACCCATCGAGTCAAAGTCACAATAGTTATACGAGTGATCAACGTCGTTAGAGGTAACTAACCTCACTTGCCAGACATAGGCTGTTGTTTTAGTCATTTTAAATATGACACAAGTGTCAAGGCTATCCATCATCGTTCTCTTACTTCATTCCAGTAAACGTTCGCCAATTCAACACTATAATCTGGATATCATCCACTGTGTACACAGTTATCAAAGTGGTTCCAACATTGACAGAGAGTATGCCAATAAGAGGCGCCGATCTCTATAACAAACAAACGTTATTTTACACACTGGTTGGTTCTTTTATATTTCTAAAACAATTCGTACTTGATATCAAAATATCATATTCGCTTTAAAAACAAATCCATTTTGAAATCTTCATATCCGCTTCAAAAAAACCATATTTTTACTTTAAATGTTAATTCAACTCGATATATCGATTTCACTTCAACACTTGATTCGAATTACAGTTTTGGTTAACATTTACTTTAACCCAATTCGCATTTAAATCCAAGATTTAAACAAAAACATTCTACCCTTTGACCAATTTGAACTTTAGAAAAATAGTTCAAATAGTTTTAAAATAGTTAAATAGTGAAAATAGTTTAATATAAAATAATTTGAGTATTAAAAATGGTTTATATAGTAAAATAGTAGGGAAAATTAAAATAGCTTGAATATTTTAAAAAATAGATCTGTAGTAGTTCATACTAAAATAATTTATTTAAAAATAGTTTCCAAGCCAATTTGATTCTACTCCACAGTTCAAATTCAAATCAATTTCCATTTCGATTTACACTATTCAAATTCGATTTCAAGTTGAATTTTAATTCCAATTCCAAATTAATTTAAATTCCAATTCCAAATCAATTTCACTTCCAGTTTCAAATTAAACCGTTTTCGATCTATATCAATTCGAGTTTGATTTCCAAAGTATCGATTCAAAACACTTAAATCAAATTATCCTTCAATATTCAATTTAAAATCCAAATCTTCAAATATAATTAAATTCCGAGCTCAATTTGGAAATATCATTTTATATCACCTTTTACATAGAAATATTCAAAGTTCAAGTAAAAGTCCAATCTTTTCAAACAAATCAATTTTTTGAAATTCACATTATATTTCGATTACAACTTAAAATTTTCACCTTCGATTAATTAAACAATTTTTGTTTCAAATTTAAAATTTCAAAATTTCGAGTTCCATTTCGAAAATAATTCGATTTCCATAAATTCGATTTTTATTTCTTTAAACCAAATCATTTTAAAAAAATTCAAATCAAAATTTTAAAATCATTTAATTTAACAAATCCAATGTCAATATATAATTCTCTATCCTATGGCCAAGTGAATCAATTATTTCAATTTAATTCTAGGGATTGATATATATCATTTCAATCCAAAGTAAATATCATAAGTATGTATCATTTCAACTCATTTCTTAATTTATTCGAAATAATTCAGTTTATAGTTTTATATACTGCAAATAACATATAGGATAACAATAGGATATCTAAAAAATAATTAAACACCGAATCAACCACATATCAATTAATAGCATCCATTTGCAACCTATATCCAAAATAACCAATGTATCACAACAATTAAATAATTATCAAATATCAGATGTTTACTGGCAATTCAATTCCAGTTCAGTTTAACTGTCAATTTAAATTCTATCGAGTAATTTAGATGTCAATTTAAATGTCAATTAAATTTATCAAGCAACAATCAATTAATTCAAATCACTTCAGAATTTCAATTCAACTATCACAAAAAAAATTCAGTACTTGTGAGTGTACAAACACTCACCTTTCTATTTGAAACTAAAAATAATTTCAGCTTCAAATAAATCCCAGTTCCACTCCAGTCAAAGACGACTTCGATACGATCCCAACACAATTTTCCTCGCTCGAATTGGACCTCGTATATAAGATTTATATTAGGATAACAATTTAAATTAAACTAAATTTACAAATATATATATATATATATATATATATATATATATATATATATTTCTAAATAGTGAACCTCATCTTCCCCATCACGCAAGCTCTAGGAAATTTCGATCGTGATAATTTTCTTTTCTTTTTTCACGTAGAATAAATCGTGCTTGCCACCATTTGATCAGCATCGCCTATGCACCCAGACCACCAACCGCGACTGAGCCTCCTTGTTCTCACGTACTCACGTACGAATGCAAATCCAAAAACGTTAAACCCTAGATTTACGTGCCTCTCGCCGCCTTGAATAATCGCCTAAATCATCAGCCGCGTTGCGCTCCTTCCCCTCACCGTGTCATCGTGGTTAGCTTTGTCCCATCACGCCAAGAGCTAAAGCCTAGTTCAAGCTTCAAGGTCAGGATTGATTTTCCCCTTAGTTTCAATCGAGCTTGCTTTGTTTCTTTTTCTTCAACAATTACTTTTTTTGGTTGCCTTCGATTCAATTTTAAACGAGATCTCGTTGTTTTATATTTTTCGTTAGTTCAGCTGAAGAAAAGAAGAAGGAAGGTGTAACGGCCTAAGATATTTACAAGCGCTGTATTCTTTTATTTATAAAACCTTGCGATTTATTATAATATAAATCTTCAATTTGATTAAATCATTTCCCAAAATTTAAATAAAAGACAAGGGTTTTGAAATTTCAACTTTGGTTAAAGACGACTCTAATTGGAATGTTAAAATTTTAATTTCTAAATCTTTTATATAGGAATTATATATGTACAAGATTTACTGTGAGGATGTTTACTTATATTGGTAATAACATTTATTTCCCTTTTGGTTCTTTCTAAAATGAATTATATATATTAAAATTAAGTAATAAATTTCTTAGAAAATGGTAAATAAATCCGAAGACTGTAAACAAATTCTATTTTTAGTTAAGTAATAACTTTCACAATTTACAGTGTATTAATAAATTGTTGAATTACGCGTTTAAAGGGCGCGTTAATTGATGGGATAAATAACGTATAAGAAAACGTATGAAATTTAAATCCGTTATTTTCGTTATATTTGGGCATAAAGTATTGCGCATGTTGTACGCATTTTAAATATTTTTACTTTCCTTCTGATTTAATAGAAGCGTTACCCACAAATGTATAACCGTTCACATTCTAATTATAGTCTTTGTCCTAAATCAATTATCATGCACGTTTAAAGGAGGAAATTCACCGGGCCTTGCCATTACTTCCACTTACTTAAAAATGCATATATATTTTTTGACTCTTCCAAAGAGCTGTTAATTTCTTTTAAAACTGGATTGAATTCACCGCGGGTTTCCACTTTCCTTTGCGTGAATAATTAACAATTATTAATTCATAGACGTTTCAAAATAATAAATATATTTATATTTGTAAAAGAATTCAACCTTATTCGTTTACCATTTTGTTTCTTATTAGTAAGAAATAAATAAAATGTTAGATTGGATAGTAGATAGTGGATAAATAAGCTTTATAAAAGGCACATTTTAAATTTACGTATATACACGTTTTGTTTGTACGTATGTAATAAAATACTCTTTAGCACATACAAGTAGCAAATGAATAAAAACGTGTAAATTTATATGCGGGAGTACGTTTGATTTAAATCTTGCGTCTAGAGTGCGCGTTCTTAAATAATAAATTAATTAGTTATAGCCGTTCAATGTATAGTACCCTTAATACACGTGCAAACGTTACACTTCCCATTTTCTTCATTTGTTTTAAATTTGGTATAAAACTTTGAATAAAATAACGTTCAAATCTTCATTTATTTCTTACCTATCTTTCATCCCAATCAACGAAAGTTTTAAATCGTGTATATTTTTCCAATTCCATTTCTGGTAAAAGCCGTTTCTTTTCTGATAGATTCATTTCCCACTATACCATTTTTCAACACATCTTCTCTCGATAATAAATCACGTTCAAAATTTTCCTTTAACCGTCCCTAAAGCAATTTATATTCTTCTTGCCCAAAACTTTATTTCTTGCCTAAATAAACGCATAGCTCATTGATAAATACCAGTCATGAACATTTTTTCTTTACCTCATCTTTTGGACTTCGTCTCCTAGCTTGTGTGAAGCTTCAAGTAATGGCAGTTATTTTCTTTCTTCTTCCTCTTATTTTATTTTTATTTTTATTTTTCTTTGTTTTCTTTTACTTCACTCGGCTGCTCCACCTGAAGCTTTGAAATTCCATTTTCAGTCTCCACCTTTTGCAAACTTTATGCCTAACAGTATCTTACTTTGTAAATTCGCGTGCATATAAAAAAAGGGAATCAATTTTCATAAGCATGGTGAAAAATGTAGGTGGGTTATAGGATGGATTTCGTAAATTTTCAACGTGAATACGTTGCATGTGAATAGGATATAGGCATGAGCCACCTAAGTTTAGCTTATTGTTTCTTTTTTTTATCTAGCACGTTATAATATTTGGTTTTAATTTAAGAAAGAAAAATATAATAACGTGCATAAATGGCCGAGAATAGTAGTTTCATGTTCAAAATTTTAAACCAAAGTTTCATCACCTTTTGCATTGTTGGAAAAAATAAGTGTGCGTGCACCACTTTTTGATCACATATTTTATAACTAAATTTCCCACTATTCACTCTTTAGCATTCATATAATTCAAATAGAAATTTGGGCCGAGCTTTGAGAATGGGGTCAAGTCTTGGGTGGAGTGGCCGAGAAATTGTGGCAATCATCCTTTCATTTTAATCTCGTTCCAATTGTTATTTAAAATTTTGATCGTTTTGAATTTCACGTAATTAGTTATTCGTTTATATTGTTCAAGATCTGAATCGGATTGGCTCATCTTCCAATCATTGATCGTGCCTTCTGTACGCTGTTTTGTTGTGGTTACCGTAGTTTCGAATCAAAATCTTCAGCTTCGTAAAGGTGAGTATTCTCTCCTAATAAATACTTTTATATATGTAAATTTAATAACAAGTGTAATTGTAAAATAATTTTATTTAATTTTATTTGTCTGTGACATAAACTTATGATGTTAAAACCCATTATTGAATTGACACATCATCAGTTATATTATCCACTGTTAAATGCATATGGTTATTTATTTATTTATTGTTAAATGCATGATATTATTTATTTATTTAATTATTTACTTTTACCACACTGCAAGTTCCCTGTAGAATTGAATCGTTTCGGGCTGAAATGATAGGCCCGAACGATATTTATATATTTATTTATTATTTAACTTGGGATTGCGGGTTTGAAATGATAGAACCCGGTTTTTCCTTGTAAATTACGAATTGAAATGATATATTATCCGTATCATTTGACCTAGGTTAGAAAATATTATACAGACCCGTGGATATATATATATTTTGGAAATATTAAATATTTTAAATGTTTTAATTCTTTGTTTAAAATTTGATAAAAAACGATTTTATATGTATAGTGATATTATACTAGTTAAATATGTAAATAAATGTTAGAAATTTAAAGTACAAATTTATCTTGAAAATTTGGATTTGTAAAGCAAATGGAATTTAAGTTAAGAAATAAAATATGAAATTTGGTATAACTTGAACATAAAGCGAATTAATAAACGTTAAGTTCTTATGAATTAATAGGTAACTTGGGAAATATGGAAGTTAAAATATAACTTGATTTAGAGGTTGGTTTAAAATAAAGGTAAGTTCAGAAATAAATTGGAAATTTAGCTTATTTTGAAACGGTAACTAAACTTAATTGTTAAGAAAATTCATAGAAAATTTTACACTTGATAAGAAAGTATAAAAGGTTAGATATATATTTGTAAACTTTACTTTATAAAAATCATAATATATTGAGTAATTTAAATGGCTATTTCACGGTGGAAATTTTGGATTTTTTTAAGTAAAATTGTTTAAATAAAGGTTTAAATTCTGCTGAAATTATATTGAAGTCTAAATTTTAATTTACTTAAATTATTGAAAGGATATTTCCAAACATTTGGCAAAGAGCTGAATGATGATGCAGATAAACTAAGGCTAAATCTTCTCACCTTTAAACGGTTTAAAATAAATTATCACGATTGAAATATAAACTATTTTTAAAGGTTTATAACCACGGGTAATAATAACGTTGGTTGTTAAGGAGATCGGGATCAGATATGGGCATACTCTCTGTCGATACCGAAAACCACTTTGACAACCGTGTACGTGGTGGAGATTCCAGAATGAAGTAGGATGGTGGTGACGTTTCCTTTGTAGTAAATACGTGGACCCGACTCCCGTGAGTTGGCATAAGGTGGCTAAAAGAGGAGCGATTGACGGATTAATGAGGTAGCACCTCTGATCGAACGCACTTCTTCGTATGTCATTCTATTACTTTTGTGATTGTTTTGTGCGCACCTTTGATTTGGGAGAGTTGTTCGAGGTGGGTGGTAGCTGCGCGCTACGCGTTACCATCGGTCCGGAAGCGTAATTGGTATATCTACCCTGGCATTGCCTAGTTGTGCCGTGTCACCTACCATAGCGAGTGTTGTACGAGTTCGTTTTCTCCCGTAGCCCGTGGAGTATTTAGGGTAGTCTCCCGATCTGGAGATGCGCTGATACTGGATGGACTAGTGGGACTATTATGTGGTAAGGGCTATATGGGTAACCCCTTAATCCTATTTAAAAGTAAGTTTATTTTACTAATAGACACTATTATAATAGCGAAATATTACTACATAGTAAATAGTTTAATGGATCCTTAGAGGATGGGCGGTCCCATGCATCCTTTAAGTTACTTGTACTTTATTACAGTTCATTTAAATTAGCTTACACTGTATAAGTATGACTCGAGTGTTATGTTTTATTTTACCCTCGGGTCAGCCTGAGTTTCAGTTCAGACTTCACTTCCGGAGCGTAGACTTTAGCAGATCATCTCTTTTCAAGCTTCCATCAAGTTTTTGTTCAGTCCTTATTTTTAGCCTTTGTAATCAAGACAATTTATGATTGAGAGTTTCTGTTGAGATTTCAAAGTATATTTAGTTTTAAGACTTTGTACTCTATACTTATTTTGAGACTATTGATAGTGGCTTCATGAACCACTAAGTTATTTTAAATTTCGCTGTGAGTATTCTGATTTCTGTGTTTGTAATTCTATGATTTTATTTCATTTGCTCCTACTTTATTTACAATCTATTGTTTTGAACTATTCAGGCTTGACATGTTTTAACTTATTGTCGAATTTGATTAGTGCAAAATAGTGGGTCGTTACAGTTGGTATCAGAGCTTAGGGTTAACCATAGCCTGAGGAGAAAAACTCATTAGAGATAGGGTAGAAATACCCTGGAATGAGTGAAGTCAAATCTTAGAATCCTTTCCTTGTGAGAGAACGTATTTTAAAGTACAAAATGATTTTTAAGGGTTTTTCAAAGAAGTATTTTGATATAAAAACTTTCCTGTTTTGAAAAATAAAATTTTCCAACTACTTCTTTCCTTTTCTTCATCTTATATAATCAGGTTCTTTGAATGGCTTGTTATGCCTTTTGGCCTGACCAACGCTCCTGCTTTCTTCGTCGACTTGATGAATCGAGTCTTTCGCGATGTGCTTAATAAATTTGTTCTAGTTTTTAGTGATGATATCCTTGTGTTCTCCAAGTCTGAGGAAGAGCATAAATCCCACTTGAGCTTTGTGTTGGGGACCCTAAGGAGTCACCAATTAAAAGCCAAATTCTCAAAATGCCATTTCTAGGAAGAGGAAGTCCGATTCCTCGGACATATTGTCTCCAGTGAAGGAGTTTCTGTTGATCCAGTAAGATCGCTGCGATCAATGATTAGGAAGAACCTTTGACTCCAACTGATATACGCAGTTTTCTGGGCCTTGCCGTTTACTATCGAAGGTTCATTGAGTACTTTGCTCGGATTTCTACACCTCTGACCGCTCTGACTCGAAAGAATGCTAAGTTTATATGGAGCGATAAGTGTAAAGCAGCATTCTAAGAGTTAAAGGACAAGCTTACCTCCGCACCAGTGCTTACCGTTCCAAATGGAAATGAGAAATTAACGGTATTCACCGATGCTTGTCGAGAAGGTTTGGGAGCAGTATTAATGCAAGATGGGAAGGTAATTGCATATGCTAGTCGTCAGTTGAATACCCATGAGGCTAATTATGCTGCTCATGATTTAGAATTGCTGGTTGTCATCTTTGCTTTGAAGCTTTGGAGACATCATCTCTTGGGGGCTAAGTTTGACCTCTTCACCGATCATCAGTCTTTGAAATATATCTTCACCCATAAGGATTTGAATCAGAGACAAGTTCGGTGGCTCAAGTTTCTTGCTTCTTACGATCTCGACATCAATTATACCCCTGGGAAAGCTAATGTTGTGGCGGACACGTTGAGTAGAAAGAAGTCTTTGTTGTGTCAGATTATTGTTTCTTCTCCTTTTTTGGATCGGATCATGGTTAAGCAGGATGATGACGAGATGCTTAGGCGTATGAAGGGAAGTATTCGTAGCAGGGTTGGATGTAGTAGTCTTGATGGTAGTGGAGCTCAGATTGATGATAAAGGGATTTTAAGGATTAATAATTGGATTTGTGTCCCGAATGTTGATGGTTTAAAACAGGAGTTACTGCGGGAACATCATCAACCCCGACTTTCCATTCATCCTGGCGTAGCAAAGATGTATCAAGATTTAAAGAAACTTTATTGGTGGAAGGGTATGAAGTGCGATGTCTCTATCTTTGTGAGTAGGTATGCGACTTGTCAACAAGTCAAAGCAGACCATCAGAAGACCCCAGGTTTGTTGCAGCCTCTAGAGATTCCAAATTGGAAGTGGGCGCAAGTTTCTATGGATTTCATAGATGGTTTACCGAGATCTAGGAGGAGAAATGAGAGTATATGGGTTATCATGGATAGACTGACCAAGTCTGCTCATTTTATTCCGTTGAAGTCTACCCGTGCAGCTTCGAGCTTATCTGAGATTTATATGAAGGAGATTGTTCGTCTCCATGGCGTTCCCCTTAGCATCGTTTGCGATCGAGATCCTATCTTCACTAGTCAATTTTGGAAATCTTTCTAGGAATCCTTAGTACTCGTCTGAATCTGAGCAGTGCTTACCACCCATAGACTGACGGTCAAACAGAAAGGGTGAATCGGATTCTAGAGGATCTTCTTCGTGCCTGTATTTTGGATTATGGAGGATCTTGGGAAGATCATCTCCATCTTGTGGAATTCACCTATAACAATAGTTATCAGGCTAGTCTTAATATGTCTCCATTTGCTGCTCTTTACGGGCGACCTGGTAGATCTCCATCCTGCTGGATTGAATCCGGTAACTACTTAGTTCTTGGTCCCGATATGATTCTAGAAGCTTTGGAGAAAGTTGAGGAGATTAAGAGAAGGTTAAGGATTGCTCAGGATAGGCAGAAGAAGTGCGCTGATCGTCGTAGAAGAAGCTTGGAGTTCGCAGTGGGTGATTTGGTTTTTTTAAGGTTTCTCCTTTAAGAAATGTGGTTCGGTATGGGCGTAGAGGGAAGCTTGCTCCTAGATTCATCGGACCGTTCCGTGTCTTGGAAAGGAATGGATCTCTTGCTTATCGACTGGATTTTCCCGAGAAATTTGCTGGAATACACAACGTATTCCATATATCCCACCTTCGTCGCTGTCTTCATGATCTATCTCTCATTATCCAGCCTACTGCTCTTGATAGTTTGGACATCGAGCCTGACCTAAGTATTGAAAGGAAGCCGCTTCGTATCGTCGATCGAGGTACGAAACAGCTAAGAAGGAAATCTGTCCGCCTGGTCAAAGTGCAGTGGAGCACTGGTGAACGGGATTGCACTTGGGAGACGGAGGAGAGCATTCGTGCTTCGAATCCGGAATTATTCGTTTCAGGTACTTTGTTTTATCATCTTATCTTCCTTTTTTTTCCTTCTTTCTTTCCTTTTCGAGGACGAAAAGCTCTGAGTGGGGGAGAGTGTAACAGCCCAAGATTTTTACAAGCGCTGTATTCTTTTATTTATAAAACCTTGCGATTTATTATAATATAAATCTTTAATTTGATTAAATCATTTCACAAAATTTAAATAAAAGACAAGGGTTTTGAAATTTCAACTTTGGTTAAAGATAACTCTAATTGGAATGTTAAAATTTTAATTTCTAAATCTTTTATATAGGAATTATATATGTACAAGATTTACTGTGATGATGTTTACTTATATTGGTAATAACATTTATTTCCCTTTTGGTTCTTTTTAAAATGAATTATATATATTAAAATTAAGTAATAAATTTCTTAGAAAATGGTAAATAAACCCGAAGACTGTAAACAAATTCTATTTTTAGTTAAGTAATAAATTTCACAATTTACAGTGTATTAATAAACTGTTGAATTACACGTTTAAAGGGCGCGTTAATTGAAGGGAAAAATAACGTATAAGAAAACGTATGAAATTTAAATCCGTTATTTTCGTTATATTTGGGCATAAAGTATTGCGCCTGTTGTACGCATTTTAAATATATTTACTTTCCTTCTGATTTAATAGAAGCGTTACCCACAAATTTATAACCGTTCACACTGTAATTATAGTCTTTGTCCTAAATCAATTGTCGTGCACGTTTAAAGGAGGAAATTCACCGTGCCTTTCCATTACTTCCATTTATTTAAAAATGTATATATTTTTTTTGACTCTTCCAAAGAGCTGTTAATTTCTTTTAAAACTGGATTGAAATCACCAGGGGTTTCCACTTTCCTTTCCGTGAATAATTAATAATTATTAATTCATAGACGTTTCAAAATAATAAATATATTTATATTTTGTAAAAGAATTCAACCTTATTCATTTACCATTTTTTTCTTAGTTAGTAAGAAATAAATAAAATGTTAGATTGGATAGTAGACAGTGGATAAATAAGCTTTATAAAAGGCACATTTTAAATTTACGTTTATAAACGTTTTGTTTCATTGCGGGTGTAAATAGTACGTATGTAATAAAATACTCTTTAGCATATACGAGTAGCAAATGAATAAAAACGTGTAAATTTAAATGCGGGAGTACGTTTGATTTAAATCTTGCGTCTAGAGTGCGCATTCTTAAATAATAAATTAATTAGTTATAGCCGTTCAATGTATAGTACCCTGAATACACGTGCAAACGTTACACTTCCCATTTTCTTCATTTGTTTTAAATTTGGTATAAAACTTTGAATAAAATAATGTTCAAATCTTCATTTATTTCTTACCTATCTTTCATCCCAATCAACGCAAGTTTTAAATCGCGTATATTTTTCTAATTCCATTTCGGGTAAAAGCCGTTTCTTTTCTAATAGATTCCTTTCCCACTATACCATTTTTCAACCCATCTTCTCTGGATAATAAATCACGTTCAAAATTTTCCTTTTACCGTCCCTAAAGCAATTTATATTCTTCTTGCCCAAAACTTTATTTCTTGCCTAAATAAACACATAGCTCATTGATAAATACCAGTCATGAACACTTTTTCTTTACCTCGTCTTTTGGACTTCGTCTCCTAGCTTGTGTGGAGCTTCAGGTAATGGCAGTTATTTTATTTTTATTTTTCTTTGTTTTCTTTTACTTCACTCGACTGCTCCACCTGAAGCTTTGAAATTCCATTTTCATTCTCCACCTTTTGCAAACTTTTTGCCTAACAGTATCTTACTTTATGAACTCGCGTGCATATAAAAAAATAAAAAAAAGGGAATCAATTTGCATAAGCACGGTGAAAATGTAGGTGGGTTATAGGCTGGATTTCGTAAATTTTCAACGTGAATACGCTTCATGTGAATAGGATATAGGCATGAGCCACCCAAGTTTAGCTTATTATTTCTTTTTTTTATCTAGCACGTTATAATATTTTTTTTTAATTTAAGAAAGAAAAATAATAATAACGTGCCTAAATGGCCGAGAATAGTAGTTATGTATTCAAAATTTTAAACCAAAGTTTCATCACCTTTTGCGTTGTTGGAAAAAATAAGTGTGCGTGCACCACTTTTTGATCACAGACTTTATAACTAAATTTCCCACTGTTCACTCTTTAGCATTCATATAATTCAAATAGAAATTTGGGCCGAGCTTTGAGAATGGGGTCAAGTCTTCGGTGGAGTGGTCGAGAAATTGTGGCAATCATCCTTTTATTTTAATCTCGTTTCAGTTGTTATTTAACATTTTGATCGTTTTGAATTTCACGTAATTAGTTATTCGTTTATCTTGTTGAAGATCTGAATCGGATTGGCTCATCTTCCAATCATTGATCGTGCCTTCTGTACGCTGTTTTGTTTTGGTTACCGTAGTTTCGAATCAAAATCTTTAGCTTCGTAAAGGTGAGTGTTCTCACCTGACAAACATACTTCTCTATAAATTTAATAACAAGTGTGACTGTAAAATAATTTTATTTAATTTTATTTGTCTGTGATATAAACTTATGATGTTAAAACCCATTATTGAATTGACACATCATCAGTTATATTATCTACTATTAAATGCATACGGTTATTTATTTATTTATTGTTAAATGCATGCTGTTATTTATTTATTTAATTATTTACTATTACCACACTACAAGTTCCCTGTAGAATTGAATCGTTTCGGGCTGAAATGATAGGCCTGAACACTATTTATTTATTTATTATTTAACTTGGGATTGCGGGTTTGAAATGATAGAACTTGGTTTTTCCTTGTAAATTACGGATTGAAATGATATATTATCTATATCATTTGACCTAGGTTAGAAAATATTATACAGACCCGTGGATATATATATATATTTTGGAAATATTAAATATTCAAATGTTATAATTCTTTGTTTAAAATTTGATAAAAAAACAATTTTATATGTATAGTGATATTATACTAGTTAAATATGTAAATAAATGTTACAAATTTAAAGTATAAATTTATCTTGAAAATTTGGATTTGTAAAGAAAATGGAATTTAAGTTAAGAAATAAAATATGAAATTTGGTATAACTTGAACTTAAAGCGAATTAATAAAGGTTAAGTTTTTATGAATTAATAGGTAACTTGGATAATATGGAAGTTAAAATATAACATGATTTAGAGGTTGGTTTAAAATAAAGGTAAGTTCTGAAATAAATTGGAAATTTAGCTTATTTTGAAACGGTAACTAAACTTAATTGTAAAGAAAATTCATAGAAAATTTTACACTTGATAAGAAAGTATAAGAGGTTAGATATATATATCTGTAGATTTTACTTCATAAAAGTCATAATATATTGAATAATTTAAATAGGTATTTCAGTGTGGAAATTTTGGAATTTTTTTAAGTAAAATTGTTTAAATAAAGGTTTAAATTCTGCTGAAATTATATTGAAGTCTAAATTTTAATTTACTTAAATTATTGAAAGGATATTTCCGCATTTGGCAAAGAGCTGAATGATGATGCAGATAAACTAAGGCTATATCTTCTCACCTTTAAGCAGTTTAAAATAAAGTATTTCGATTGAAATATAAACTATTTTTAAAGGTTTATAACCATGGGTAATAATAACGTTGGTTGTTAAGGAGACCGGGATCAGATATGGGCATACTCTCTATCGATACCGAAAACCACTTTGACAACCGTGTACGCGGTGAGATTCCAGAATGAAGTAGGATGGTGGTGACGTTTCCTTTGAGGTAAATGCGTGGACCCGACTCCCGTGAGTTGGCATAAGGTCGCTAAAACAGGAGCGATCGACGGATTAATGAGGTAGCACCTCTGATCGGACGCATTTCTTCGTATGCCATTCTATTACTTTTGTGATTGTTTGGTGCACATCTTTGATTTGGGAGTGTTGTTCGAGGCGGGCGGTAGCTGTGCGCTACACGTTACCATTGGTACGGAAGCGTAATTGGTATATCTACTCTGGCATTGTGTAGTTGTGCAGTGTCACCTACCATAGCGAGCCTTGTACGATTTTTTTTTCTCCCGTAGCCCGTGGAGTATTTAGGGTAGTCTCCCGATCTAGAGATGCGCTGATACTGGATGGACTACTGGGATTATTATGTGGTAAGGGCTATATAGGTAACCCCATAACGCTATTTAAAAGTAAGTCTATTTTACTAATAGACACTATTATAATAGCGAAATATTACTACATAGTAAATAGTTTAACGGATCCTTAGAGGATGGGCGGTCCCAAGCATCCTTTAAGTTACTTGTACTTTATTATAGTTCACTTGAATTAGCTTACACTGTATAAGTATGACTCGAGTGTTATGTTTTATTTTACCCTCGGTCAGCCTGAGTTTCAGTTCAGACTTCATTTCCAGGGCTAGGACTTCAGTAGATCATCTCTTTTCAAGCTTCCGTCAAGTTTTTGTTCAGTCCTTATTTTAGCCTTTGTAATCAAGACAATTTATGATTGAGAGTTTATGTGGAGATTTCAAAGTATATTTAGTTTTAAGACTTTGTACTTTATATTTATTTTGAGGCTACTGATAGTGGCTTCATGAACCACTAAGTTATTTTAAATTCCGCTGCGAGTATTTTGATTTCTGTGTTTGTGATTCTGTGATTTGATTTCATTTTCTCCTACTTTATTTACAATCTATTGTTTTGAACTATTCAGGCTTGACATGTTTTAACTTATTGTCGAATTTGAATAGTGCAAAATAGTGGGTCGTTACAGAAGGGGTAGAGGGACATGTACGAAAAGTTTGTTGAGGATATATATATATATATATATATATATATATATATATAATTAAAATTTAGAAAATATCTAGCCTCAAAGGTCGGAATTTCTTGAATTCCAAATGAAGCATGCCGCCTGGCGTTCATAATGGTTTTACCCCCATTCCGAACACAATAGAACTAGTTTCGAAAGTCAATTCGATAGTGTGCAGAAGATAGCTTTTGAAGTCGAATTATTAAATTAAATTCTATGCATTTTAAGCTCGCATGGCCAAATGACAAGTACGATCGGTACGAAACTTGAAATCCTACAATAACTCACTATTATGGATCTGATGAATCTAGTTTTGTCGAAAACCAATATAGTAGCCAAATTGGCTATTTTCACTCGTTAATTAAAATATAAAATTTCCAAATTCTAATTATTCACATTTAAATCAAATTTTAAAAGTAAATGATCTTCATTTATATTTATATAAAATTTGAATCAATTTCCGATGCCACTTACATTCACATTAAATCCAGAATTCTGTTATTTAAATAACTGCGACATAAATTTAAATAATTTAATTACCTGATACATCAATACCAATAATTCATTAAATTTTATTTTCAATCATTTTTATTTAATAATTATATCAAATCCTATAATTTAAACGGTAAAAAATACTGGTCATTACAGGTCCACTTCGGCTTAGAGGTATTAAGTGGCTGTTGAAGGGTCCGCCTCTTTCCTGTTTAGAAGTATTAAGGGATCTTGTAACGACCATAGATTTTAATTTAATTTAAATTGATAATTTAAATGAATTTTTGAATTAAAATTGTAAAATTGATTATAAATGGCAGCGAGTTACCTCGATTCAAATAGAAAATATATATAAATTCATATGGATTTGAATATTAGTATATATGTGAATATATATGTATACATTGGATTTGAAATAAAAATTTAAATAAATGGTTTTAAAAATAAATAGAAATAGAAATGAGAATATTTATATATGATGAGTTATAAATTATGAAGTAAATAAAATTAGACGAATTTCAAATAACATAGGGACTATAGAAATTTATTTACATTCTAAAGCAATGTACAAAGCAAGGAAATAAATATAACAACTTTAAAATATGAAAACAAATGCAGTATAAATATGTTCAAAACTGAAATATAAGTATGTAAACGAATTAGTTAAGAAACTTACATCATTAAAATGACTATTATAATATGTACATGAAGTAAAATAAAATAGAAATCTATCAAACATAAATAAAGTAAAATAAGTGAACATATCTATGAAGCTACATCACAAAGTAAATAAATTAAACAAAACCAAGTATAATGAACAAAACAAAGTGTGAAAGCTTGTATAGTCTGCTAATAGTATTTTCATATTATGTACAAGCTGAAGGGAACAATAAGTAATAAGGCATGTAATGCCATTACCTTTAGTACATAAAATTTTATTTTCCCAGTCAAAACAAATACATGCAAGTGTAGGCAAGCATGGGAACGAAGTACTGATACATTTAATGCTTGAATCTTTAGCATGCCATAATGTATTTTCAGCCACCCCATTAATAAAACTAAAAATGAATGAACCTGTTGTACTAACTACAGCTTGCAAACTTCACATATACATCCACTCCTCATTTTAATTCATTCTTGGCTAAAGAAAGAGCTGAGTAAAAAAAAAAAAATTGAAATGAGCAATAACTTGAAGCAAAATTTTCAATGATTCAGATCTGAAGCACTTCAGATCATCAAACTCTAGCTTGCATCTCCAAAACCCTGTTTCAAACAACACAAGTGAGTAAACATACTTTCTTGAAACATAAATCTTGATAACTAGTTTATGAAAAATCTTATGTTTGCTAAATGTTATAAACAAGTTGTTCTGTGCATTTTTGTTGCTCTGGAAAATCTATTATGCCCTGTTCTTCTATATGTTTGTGTACAGAGCAAAGAACAATAGAAAAAAAAAACTTCAATGCTTCTTGTAAACACTTTAACTTAGAAAATTCAAGTTAAATAAACTTGTTTAAAACTAAAAATCATGACTTGGAAGTAAATTTGCAGGTGACAGTGTAGCTTAAACAATGTATGTTCAAGTTACAGTAGAAATTTCATACATATCAAAATCTCGACCTTGACAAATTGATGTTGCAGGAATATAATTTAATTTTTCATCAAAAACTAGGAATTTTAAAAGTGAAATCAAGATTTTTTGATTTATATATAAAGAGCAGTTTGTATATAAAGTAAGATTGCATTTTTGTAAAATTCGGGTTATTGATCCAATTTAAAAGGATGGAATTTGAAGTGAAGCTAGTGTGATCATCACTGATCTTAGGAAAATTATCAAATAATTTTTCAATTGTGTATATCGTTGTCTCGAAGCAACTTTAGGGTTCGAACTTGCTTTTGGGTCACTGAGTTTTGTGGAGCTGCCGCGATCTCTCTAGGAGATCGAGTGGTATGAAACTCGGGGAAAGGAAGCATCAATGGCCAGGGAATGCGTGCTCGAAATCGCGTGACTTCAGATGGTCGAGGCGCCGCACACGAGGCGATGTTGACAGGTTGGGGGCAGCAGAATTTCGGTGTTGCCAGGTTTTGGGTTGAGCTCCTCGAATTTGATTTCGAGATAACTGGGTGGTCCAGATGATTGGAATGGGTTGTGAGTTGGGTTTGTGACTTGCAGAGATGGCTGTTGATGGTTGGCGTCGGCGAACGTGTGTGTGCAGGTGCACGGTGGGGAAAATAATGGTGAGGCTGTGTTTTTCTTTTTTGGGGGTTCGAATTTGCGTAGGGGGGAGACTCGAAGCAGATCATGTTTTTCCCGGGGGGTAGACTCGCGTTTACTCGAAGTAAACTAGGGGGAAGGCTCGAGTAGATGTTTGGGGACAGGTACAAACCTGTTGCCAGTTTACATTTTCAAACTGTTTTTGTTTTCAAAGTAGAAATTTTGAAACCTAAGTTTGATATAATTTCCAGTTTTAAGTTTAGTCTAGAAATAAAAATTCAAATTGTCTAATGATTTTAAAAGTACTAATTGAATTTTAATTTAAATTAAAACTGTTAAGAAGTATGTTTTGAAAAATAATGATGAGGTATAAAACTTTAACAAATCAATGTTCTTGTGTAGAAATGTTTTCAAGTGTTTAAATTAATAGGTTCAATAAATTAAAATTAAGTAATCAGTTGAGATAACATGGTTATCTCAAATAATTTTTGATTTCTAATTAACTTAAAGATTTTAAAATGATTTTCAAAGTTGAAAATTTAAAAGTAAACTTGAAATGGAAATTGTTTTAAAACCCTTTTTATAATAATAATGTAATCATTTCTAAGAATGAGGTTTATCTTAAAAGTCAAGGAAGACTTAATGATTTGAAATTCATTATATTATGTTAATCAGGATGGATAATTTATTATTTAATTAATTGATGAATTGGACTAATTAAATAAGTAATTAAAGGTTTAAATTAATTAATTAAGGATTAACGATTAATTTATTAAGGAATAATAATTTTGGGAATTAAGGATTTTGATAAAATATTAATCAATGATTAAAGTTGATTTATCATGTGATTAAGCAATAATAAATTTAAGGATAGGGTAATAAATTTATTAAGTAATTAATTTGAGATTAACCAATATAAGTCAAAGGTTAATTAACTAATGGAAATGATTAAAAGTTTAATTTCTTAAATGAAATTGAAATTAAGGTTAAAAGATTATGAAATCAACTTTAAGGTTAATCTAATTAAGTTATTAATTAAGAAGAATTAATTAAAGTGTTTGATAAATTAATTTATATCAAATTATTTGTAATTAATTAATAAATCATTATTAGATAATTAATTCATAAGTAATTTATTTGATTTAAAATAAATTGAATTGATTAGGATTAAACAATTAATTAATCCTGCTTATAAATGTTTATCAAATGCTTGACCTTACTAATGAATGATTATTTTGTATGAAATGCCCTGATTGATTGTCCTATCTGATCTGTGATATTTTGATCTGTTGATTGTGCTATGTATAATTTTATTCATTTATTGATGATACATCTGTATATATATCTGTGATCTGTGAATGAAGATAAGCGTTATAGTTTATATCGCTTATCGGATATATTGTTATATTTGATTTGTGATGATTGAATGATGTTGCACTATTGTGTTAAACCCCTGGACCACACTTATACACACACACAAATATGGATTTCACGAGGAAATCGATTAAGTCACGGATTTTTGAAATAGTTTTAAATTTGAATATTTGAACTCAAATGTTTTGGAAATGGGTTGGGTTTAAAGTGAAAAGCTTTTGAAATGGAATTTCAAAGATGGAATTTATTTTGAATAACTCGATAAAATATGAAGTTGAATAATTTGATTTGAACTTATATTAAAGATTTGAAATTGAATTCTATGATTTAAAACTAGGGATTAAAAATGTTATACCAGCTATATATGGGTTAAACTATTTTAAAAAAAGTAAAGGATTTGGGAATGTGAATGGAATTCAAGGGCTTTAACTCGTGTAAATATAATTGGATTTTTTTTGAAAACAAAAACTGTTTGTTTTCAAATAATAAAAGCTTTCACATAAGATATGAACGTCCAATTTGTGTTAAAAAGAATTTCAAGTTTGAAAACGAAGATAATTTCCAAGTTATGAAAACAATTTGAAAGCTATAAGTTGAATCTTTGATTTAAAGATTCAACAAGTTAATCGAATTTTGAAAGCTATAAGTTGAATCTTTGATTTAAAGATTCAACAAGTTAATCGAATTTTGAAAGCTATGAGTTAAATCTTTGATTTGAAAATTTAAGGAGTTAATCCAATTGAAATGGAAATTATTTTGAAATCTATGAATTGATCTTTGTGAAATAAATCTTTTTGTAATATAAAGATTTGAAATGGTAATTGGATTAAACCATTTGAAAAGAAAAGTTTTGGGTTTTAAGTTGTGACTTAATTGAAATCCCAATGTCCATATGTTTTTGAAATACTGCGCTCACTGTTCGGTTTAGCCGGGAGAGGACCTTTGTGTCATATATCCCATTCCGAATATGTGATATGTCGTTATGGATAGCATTTGAAGACCGGTGTTGAAGACCGGATATTTTCGAAAACGTAAGGACAACTCGTCGAATGTCTTTGCATCGAATGGTCCCCGGTATAGAGACTCCATCTGTGATGGGAAGTCCGAACGTGATTAGTGAATATCCGGATTGCAAGGACTTCTTTGTAAGTGCCTTCGGTTCTATTCGAGCCCGGACCAGACTTGTATGGATAGTATGTCTGACATTACAAATTGAGATATAAAGCCGATTTCTTTCAAATATATTTCTGTTGGTGGCGGAGAATTTATTCTTTTAGCTTAACACCCTTCTCTGAGACGTACGAGCTCAAAGGTTATGTAGTTGAAGGTTATCAGCAATATATTCCCAATTTGGTAATGTGACATACTGAGTGTTGCTGTGAAATGATCATTGTGTTGATTATTTGTGATAGGATCATTTGTTTGATCGTCTATCCTGGTGATCATTTCTATGATCATTTGTTGACCCAAAGCATGGCTTTTGTATAAAGTATGTTTTTGTGGACGTGACTTCGTCGAGCCTCACACCCCGTGAATGGTCAAAACAGGAAAGAAGCAGCAAGGTTATGAGGGGTAGCGCCCTTTAGGATGTGTGCATTTCCTTCTGGAAAAGGGTGGTATCATGGTATGGAGCCCAGATACTTACTCATGTTGAAAACACTTTATGATTGTGTGAATTGATTGCGAGCGCTCGGTTGAAAGGTCCCAAAGGACCGGGGGATGGCATATTCGGTCAGTTGTTACTCAGTTAGGGGTAACCCGGCCTTGTGTTGGTAGAGATCCGGTTTGGTTCTCGGGGATGTCCATCCAGAGGCATTCTCATGTGGCAATGGGAAGTTCCTTGGCCTGATCATTCGTTGGAAATCCAAAGAAACAATATGATCTTGTACGGTATTAGTTGTAGAACCTATCATTCACTTATGGTGGCGCCCCACTGTTTGGATGGTAGCTATAGTAGGCATAGTTCGGAATGTCTATGTTGGCTAAGATTTATATTCTACTTTCGAAATAAATTTTTCCTACACTATGCACTAATAATAATATCAAATGTTCTTTTTAATGCGTATCAAGCATCTTTGACTATCATAAGGAGAAATCTCCTCCGATTCTGCGTTTGCATTGTGTGTGTGTGCGGGAGGCCTTATGGTAGTCTCATTTTAAAAAAAACATTGCGAATTGACTTTGAAAATCTTTTGTTGAATGTTTTAAAAGATAAACTGTTTTTGTTGCTCACACCAGTCCCACGACTGATCCGGAGTTTATTATTTCTTTCCTAAACTCTGGGTGCTCATTATTTTCTACACGAGCAGTCTAGAGTTGGGTTTTTCAGATAGTCAGGTTTAGTAGATTATCTAGAGTTAGTTCAGTCTTTGGATCGCACCAGTCTTGCTCTTCTTGGTGCATCGTTATTGGGAGTTCGAGCTATTGCTGGATTAGTTCTTGGAGATGGAGTTCAGATTTGGAGTTCTTCGTTGAAGACTATCTCAGAGTTATTGTTCTGCTGCTAGATGTTATCTATCGTTTTCTTTTCCGCTGCTATTTATTGTATCATATCTCTGATGTATATTGATATCTATTGGATCATCTGTTGTATCAGATATTGTATCAAAGCTGTATATCAATGTATTATTCTTTTATTCCGCTGTGTTATTTACTTAATGTTGTTACAAGCTCCGACGAATCGGATTTGAACGGTCGAATCTATGACATTCGAATACGATTTGAAGTATGGATGTCGATTTTCGAGCGGGCAAAAATCCGAGTCGTTACATTTTGGTATCAGAGCTAAGGTTGAACTTTAGCTCAGGAGTATAACAAATTAAGTAACTCATTAGAGATAGGATGAAGTAAATCCTAGAATGAGTAATCCTTAAGATATCCGTTTGAATGCCTCACTAAATTCTCTTACTATCCACTGATTGTTAGTATGAGTGCAAGAAGAGAACGATATAGGGGACAGGGAAATACGACTATAAATAGTCAATACCCTGCAACAGTTGAAATAACTTTCTTATCAATTTCTTTGATTCGTTTCTAAATTCTTTTGATTGCTTCGTACCAGCTACAAGAAGAAGTTTCGGTGCGGTGATGCTCTACGAATCGTTGTAAGAAATTTTTACTTCGTATCTTTATCGGTTTCTTATCGGCTTTTCGATTTAAACCTTAATGAACATGAATTAGAAATTTTAAATTGAGTTAACTTGATTACTAGAATATGAAGAATGATTAGAATGGTATCGATAAAACGATTTCGTTTAAAATCAAATTTTGAAATTCTATTATAATTTCTTGTATATATTGTTGATATTCTGATTTGGTGAGCCAAATGCAGAATTGATATCCAGCTTGATTTGAAAAGATATTTCTCTATCTAGCTATCTCTGTGTTGTTTTCGTGCTTGCGAATTTCAAGGACGAAATTCTTTTAAGGGGGAAGTTTGTAACGACCATAGATTTTAATTTAATTTAAATTGATAATTTAAATGAATTTTTGAATTAAAATTGTAAAATTGATTATAAATGGCAGCGAGTTACCCCGATTCAAATAGAAAATATATATAAAGTCATATGGATTTGAATATTTGTATATATGTGAATATATATGTATACATTGGATTTGAAATAAAAATTTAAATAAATGGTTTTAAAAATAAATAGAAATAGAAATGAGAATATTTATATATGATGAATTATAAATTATGAATAAATAAAATTAGACGAATTTCAAATAACATAGGGACTATAGAAATTTATTTACATTGTAATGCAATGTACAAAGCAAGGAAATAAATATAACAACTTTAAAATATGAAAACAAATGCAGTATAAGTATGTTCAAAACTGAAATATAAGTATATAAACGAATTAGTTAAGAAACAAACATCATTAGAACGACTATTATAATATGTACATGAAGTAAAATAAAATAGAAATCTATCAAACATAAATAAAGTAAAATAAGTGAACATATCTATGAAGCTACAGTACAAAGTAAATAAATTAAACAAAACCAAGTATAATGAACAAAACAAAGTGTGAAAGCTTGTATAGTCTGCTAGTAGTATTTTCATATTATGTACAAGCTGAAGGGAACAATAAGTACTAAGGCATGTAATGCCATTACCTTTAGTACACAAAATTTTATTTTCCCAGTCAAAACAAATACATGCAAGTGTAGGCAAGCATGGGAACGAAGTACTGATACATTTAATGCTTGAATCTTTAGCATGCCATAATGTATTTTCAGCCACCCTATTAATAAAAATAAAAATGAATGAACCTGTTGTACTAACTACAGCTTGCAAACTTCACATATACATCCACTCCTCATTTTAATTCATTCTTGGCTAAAGAAAGAGCTGAGGAAAAAAAAAAAAAAATTGAAATGAGCAATAACTTGAAGCAAAATTTTCAATGATTCAGATCTGAAGCACTTCAGATCATCAAACTCTAGCTTGCATCTCCAGAACCCTGTTTCAAACAACACAAGTGAGTAAACATACTTTCTTGAAACATAAATCTTGATAACTAGTTTATGAAAAATCTTATGTTTGCTAAATGTTATAAACAAGTTGTTCTGTGCATTTTTGTTGCTCTGGAAAATCTATTATGCCATGTTCTTCTATATGTTTGTGTACAGAGCAAAGAATAATGGAAAAAAAAAAACTTCAATGCTTCTTGTAAACACTCTAACTTAGAAAATTCAAGTTAAATAAACTTGTTTAAAACTAAAAATCATGACTTGGAAGTAAATTTGCAGGTGACAGTGTAGCTTAAAAACTGTATGTTCAAGTTACAGTAGAAATTTCATACATACCAAAATCTCGACCTTGACAAATTGATGTTGCAGGAATATAATTTAATTTTTCATCAAAAACTAGGAATTTTAAAAGTGAAATCAAGATTTTTTGATTTATATTTAAAGAGCAGTTTGTATATAAAGTAAGATTGCATTTTTGTAAAATTCGGGTTATTGATCCAATTTAAAAGGATGGAATTTGAAGTGAAGCTAGTGTGATCATCACTGATCTTAGGAAAATTATCAAATAATTTTTCAATTGTGTATATCGTTGTCTCGAAGCAACTTTAGGGTTCGAACTTGCTTTTGGGTCACTGAGTTTTGTGGAGCTGCCGCGACCTCTCTAGGAGATCGAGTGGTATGAAACTCGGGGAAAGGAAGCATCAATTGCCAGGGAACGCGTGCTCAAAGTCGCGTTACTTCAGATGGTCGAGGCGCCGCACACGAGGCGATGTTGACAGGTTGGGGGCAGCAGAATTTCGGTGTTGCCAGGTTTTGGGTTGAGCTCCTCGAATTTGATTTCGAGATAACTGGGTGGTCCAGATGATTGGAATGGGTTGTGAGTTGGGTTTGTGACTTGCAGAGATGGCCGTTGATGGTTGGCGTCGGCGAACGTGTGTGTGCAGGTGCACGGTGGGGAAAATAATGGTGAGGCTATGTTTTTCTTTTTGGGGGTTCGAATTTGCGTAGGGGGGAGACTCGAAGCAGATCATGTTTTTCCCGGGGGGAGACTCGCGTTTACTCGAAGTAAACTAGGGGGAAGGCTCGAGTAGATGTTTGGGGACAGGTACAAACCTGTTGCCAGTTTACATTTTCAAACTGTTTTTGTTTTCAAAGTAGAAATTTTGAAACCTAAGTTTGATATAATTTCCAGTTTTAAGTTTAGTCTAGAAATAAAAATTCAAATTGTCTAATGATTTTAAAAGTACTAATTGAATTTTAATTTAAATTAAAACTGTTAAGAAGTATGTTTTGAAAAATAATGATGAGGTATAAAACTTTAACAAATCAATGTTCTTGTGTAGAAATGCTTTCAAGTGTTCAAATTAATAGGTTCAATAAATTAAAATTAAGTAATCAGTTGAGATAACATGGTCATCTCAAATAATTTTTGATTTCTAATTAACTTAAAGATTTTAAAATGATTTTCAAAGTTGAAAATTTAAAAGTAAACTTGAAATGGAAATTGTTTTAAAACCCTTTTTATAATAATAATGTAATCATTTCTAAGAATGAGGTTTATCTTAAAAGTCAAGGAAGATTTAATGATTTGAAATTCATTAAATTGTGTTAATCAGGATGGATAATTTATTATTTAATTAATTGATGAATTGGACTAATTAAATAAGTAATTAAAGGTTTAAATTAATTAATTAAGGATTAACGATTAATTTATTAAGGAATAATAATTTTGGGAATTAAGGATTTTGATAAAATATTAATCAATGATTAAAGTTGATTTATCATGTGATTAAGCAATAATAAATTTAAGGATAGGGTAATAAATTTATTAAGTAATTAATTTGAGATTAACCAATATAAGTCAAAGGTTAATTAACTAATGGAAATGATTAAAAGTTTAATTTCTTAAATGAAATTGAAATTAAGGTTAAAAGATTATGAAATCAACTTTAAGGTTAATCTAATTAAGTTATTAATTAAGAAGAATTAATTAAAGTGTTTGATAAATTAATTTATATCAAATTATTTGTAATTAATTAATAAATCATTAATAGATAATTAATTCATAAGTAATTTATTTGATTTAAAATAAATTGAATTGATTAGGATTAAACAATTAATTAATCCTGCTTATAAATGTTTATCAAATGCTTGACCTTACTTATGAATGATTATTTTGTATGAAATGCACTGATTGATTGTCCTATCTGATCTGTGATATTTTGATCTGTTGATTGTGCTATGTATAATTTCATTCATTTATTGATGATACATCTGTATATATATCTGTGATCTGTGAATGAAGATAAGCGTTATAGTTTATATCGCTTATCGGATATATTGTTATATTTGATTTGTGATGATTGAATGATGTTGCACTATTGTGTTAAACCCCTGGACCACACTTATACACACACACAAATATGGATTTCACGAGGAAATCGATTAAGTCACAGATTTTTGAAATAGTTTTAAATTTGAATATTTGAATTCAAATGTTTTGGAAATGGGTTGGGTTTAAAGTGAAAAGCTTTTGAAATAGAATTTCATAGATGAAATTTATTTTGAATAACTCGATAAAATATGAAGTTGAATAATTTGATTTGAACTTAAATTAAAGATTTGAAATTGAATTCTATGATTTAAAACTAGGGATTAAAAATGTTATACCAGCTATATATGGGTTAAACTATTTTAAAAAAAGTAAAGGATTTGGGAATGTGAATGGAATTCAAGGGCTTTAACTCGTGTAAATATAATTGGATTTTTTTTGAAAACAAAAACTGTTTGTTTTCAAATAATAAAAGCTTTCACATAAGATATGAACGTCCAATTTGTGTTAAAAAGAATTTCAAGTTTGAAAATGAAGATAATTTCCAAGTTATGAAAACAATTTGAAAGCTATAAGTTGAATCTTTGATTTAAAGATTCAACAAGTTAATCGAATTTTGAAAGCTATAAGTTGAATCTTTGATTTAAAGATTCAACAAGTTAATCGAATTTTGAAAGCTATGAGTTAAATCTTTGATTTGAAGATTTAAGGAGTTAATCCAATTGAAATGGAAATTATTTTGAAATCTATGAATTGATCTTTGTGAAATAAATCTTTTTGTAATATAAAGATTTGAAATGGTAATTGGTTTAAACCATTTGAAAAGAAAAGTTTTGGGTTTTAAGTTGTGACTTAATTGAAATCCCAATGTCCATATGTTTTTGAAATACTGCGCTCACTGTTCGGTTTAGCCGGGAGAGGACCTTTGTGTCATATATCCCATTCCGAATATGTGATATGTCATTATGGATAGCATTTGAAGACCGGTGTTGAAGACCGGATATTTTCGAAAACGTAAGGACAACTCGTCGAATGTCTTTGCATCGAATGGTCCTCGGTATAGAGACTCCATCTGTGATGGGAAGTCCGAACGTGATTAGTGAATATCCGGATTGCAAGGACTTCTTTGTAAGTGCCTTCGGTTCTATTCGAGCCCAGACCAGACTTGTATGGATAGTATGTCTGACATTACAAATTGAGATATAAAGCCGATTTCTTTCAAATATATTTCTGTTGGTGGCGGAGAATTTATTCTTTTAGCTTAACACCCTTCTCTGAGACGTACGAGCTCAGAGGTTATGTAGTTGAAGGTTATCAGCAATATATTCCCAATTTGGTAATGTGACATACTGAGTGTTGCTGTGAAATGATCATTGTGTTGATTATTTGTGATAGGATCATTTGTTTGATCGTCTATCCTGGTGATCTTTTCTATGATCATTTGTTGACCCAAAGCATGGCTTTTGTATAAAGTATGTTTTTGCGGACGTGACTTCGTCGAGCCTCACACCCCGTGAATGGTCAAAACAGGAAAGAAGCAGCAAGGTTATGAGGGGTAGCGCCCTTTAGGATGTGTGCATTTCCTTCTGGAAAAGGGTGGTATCATGGTATGGAGCCCAGATACTTACTCATGTTGAAAACACTTTATGATTGTGTGAATTGATTGCGAGCGCTCGGTTGAAAGGCCCCAAAGGACCGGGGGATGGCATATTCGGTCAGTTGTTACTCAGTTAGGGGTAACCCGGCCTTGTGTAGGTAGAGATCCGGTTTGGTTCTTGGGGATGTCCATCCAGAGGCATTCTCATGTGGCAATGGGAAGTTCCTTGGCCTGATCATTGGAAATCCAAAGAAACAATACGATCTTGTACGGTATTAGTTGTAGAACCTATCATTCACTTATGGTGGCGCCCCACTGTTTGGATGGTAGCTATAGTAGGCATAGTTCGGAATGTCTATGTTGGCTAAGATTTATATTCTACTTTCGAAATAAATTTTTCCTACACTATGCACTAATAATAATATCAAATGTTCTTTTTAATGCGTATCAAGCATCTTTGACTATCATAAGGAGAAATCTTCTCCGATTCTGCGTTTGCATTGTGTGTGTGTGCGGGAGGCCTTATGGTAGTCTCATTTTAAAAAAAACATTGCGAATTGACTTTGAAAATCTTTTGTTGAATGTTTTAAAAGATAAACTGTTTTTGTTGCTCACACCAGTCCCACGACTGATCCGGAGTTTATTGTTTCTTTCCTAAACTCTGGGTGCTCATTATTTTCTACACGAGCAGTCTAGAGTTGGGTTTTTCAGATAGTCGGGTTTAGTAGATTACCTAGAGTTAGTTTAGTCTTTGGATCGCACCAGTCTTGCTCTTCTTGGTGCATCGTTATTGGGAGTTCGAGCTATTGCTGGATTAGTTCTTGGAGATGGAGTTCAGATTTAGAGTTCTTCGTTGAAGACTATCTCAGAGTTATTGTTCTGCTGCTAGATGTTATCTATCGTTTTCTTTTCCGCTGCTATTTATTGTATCATATCTCTGATGTATATTGATATCTATTGGATCATCTGTTGTATCAGATATTGTATCAAAGCTGTATATCAATGTATTATTCTTTTACTCCGCTGTGTTATTTACTTAATGTTGTTACAAGCTCCGGCGAATCGGATTTGAACGGTCGAATCTATGACATTCGAATACGATTTGAAGTATGGATGTCGATTTTCGAGTGGGCAAAAATCCGAGTCGTTACAGATCTGCTGGGATTTGTTATGATGTCAGCCAGCGAGGTCTATGTAGGGACTCATGTTCCGTAAGGTCGTAAATGATGAAGACCTGCCAATTTTATAGGTTAGAGTCTACCTAATTCTCGTTAAAGAGGTATTAAGTGGTTAGCTTTCTCTCGCGTCGTCACGTTAGTTACATTAGAATTTGGAAAAGGGGTTAGGTATTAAATCACGTGGACCTTCCTATTTATAGGTATTAAATGGTTAGGTACTGCCTAATTCCTAATAAAAGACATTAAGCGATGTTGATGCTTTCTCTTGCATTATTAATGTTAGTAGTGTTGGAGTTTTCAAAATTAGACCAAAACGGTCTTTGGGCCAAAAGTTAAAGTTACTACTATTTGTAAACACCGCCATTTAGGGCGATTGTTACATTTGGTATAGTTTTAAATACGTAAGACGTATTTCTTATTTAAATAATAATGCCCAAATACAATTGTGGTAAAGCTTGAGATTGTCATTTCACCAGACATTTGTTGTTCTGACACACTCATAATTACAATATACAGGTTAGAGGAGGCATTGATGATTTTAAAGATGAAGGTGGAGATGAAGACTTGCGGTAGTTACTTATATATTTATGCTCTTAAAATTTTTAAAGTACCCGGTTCATACAATCATATTATTTTAAAAATATTGTACTATGGAAATTTTGTGTGGCTATGTTGCAATATTTGATTATAATATGTTATGTTTATGAAATTGTTTTCTTTTATAAAATGGGTACTTGTTTCATATATTACATTTTATTCCATTCCATTGTGTGATTCTGAAAGTATAGATAGATAGCTCTATATGCAGTGCACTATTCAAAATTTATCAACTTAACGACTCGGCTTCAGATGGGCCTAAGGTTCAATCGGCTTTTATTAGGTCCAAATTCTTGACCATCGAGAATAGGTTTACGCATGAGTAGCATATTTGTTATTTTTGAAAATGGTTTTCAAAAAATATACAAACACATGCACATTTAAATAGGACTTACTCTATAAATTCTGACTATGGAGGTAGTTGCGACCATACCCCAAAGGATGGGCAAGGCGATTATGGGTTGAAAAGAAATAAAAAGCGTTAGAATCATCCTACTACTTCGACTTCCCATGAGGCGGAGGTCATACTTTAAGGAATGTAGATGGAAAGGGTTGTAATTCTAAGGCTAGTAGGATAATAAAGGTGTAATTAATGGGGAGATATAAGAATCTAATAAGGATATAAATGAACTTACTAAAATGATTAACAAAGTAATTATAGAAAGGTAAGAAAGCTATAATGGGAATAATTAGAAAGAACAAATAATGTCTTTAGGAAACGTTCGTTAGGATAATAATCATTTAGTAAGGACAAAGTGACATTTATAGGGATAATTAATAAAAATGTTAGGTATTTATTAAATAATATAAGGCAATATATTTGTGAACATGCCCATGAGAAAGAATTTGATCGAGAGGTTTTGAAAACTCCTTGAATGTTTGAAAGAGCTATTCAAAAGATTATTAAATGGAAGTCTTATATATCAAAGGTTGTCAATTTTGAAAGAAAGATGATTTTTGGAAATTTCCATGGAATGCCTTTAATGGTCTTTCCAAAGGAATCATTAAAAAAAATTTAAACAAAGTAAAGAAATTTGTAAACTCATAACTTAAAAAGAAGTGTTGAGTCAAAAAGTATATCGGTTTAATTTTGATAATGATATTTTTTTGAAAGAAAAAATAGAATAGAGCATGAAAATGGACTCAATGATTTTTCATGTTTGAAATAATAAATTCTTTCAAATGGGATAAATGGATATGTAACTTGAGAAAAGCAAGGTAGGGGTAATTTAGGTAGAATATATGGGAAGATTTGGATAAAAGTAGCATTAGGAACTTATGCAAAATAGGATTAATAATTTAGTTAAAAATAATAGAAGAGAAAAAAATAGGAAAATGATAGGAGAATGATAAAGTAGAAGTTTATCTTTGTCTACTCCACTTTTCATTATTTAAAGTTATAGAAAATATTTTGAATTAAAAATACCAAATTTTAAAAGAATAAATCTTTGAAGTAGAAAGTTTTAAAATAAGCAAATTATTTTGCTCTTTTTTAAGATTAAGAAATCCTTTGAAAACTTGATTTAATAATAGTTGGTTTAATAATTATATTTTAAAATATTTTGGGTTAAAGGTTCTACTTTTAAATAAGTAAGTCTTTGAGGTAAAAGTATTTGAAAATAAAAATTATTTTACTAAGCAATTTAGAATCATTAAAATTGGAGTTAAGAACAAAGCGATAAATGTTTTGAAAATTTTGGAAAGGTAGACTCAAATATTGTTGGAATGTTTTGTTTTATTTTGAATAAAAAATTAAATAGATAAATATAATAAAGTAAAACATAGTGTTTATATGATTTTGTGAATTTGATTCCTCAAATTGTTTTGCAAAAATGAAAATTCTTTTGGAAAATATGTTTTTTTGAGATGAGAAAAATTTATGAATTTCAAATGACATACACGAGCATAATGAGGTTTCTAAGATAAAGATTATTGAAATATATACTTCTTGATATTGAAGTCGTGCTTGTAGGAATGGGATGGACTAAACCAAACCAAAGTATTCATGGAGTAGATATGAGTCACCATCTAGTAAGAAAAGGTTAAAGGTTTTATGATATGAATAAAATAAGGAAGGTATGTACAAACTTGATCTGCAAATTTTAAATCAACCCCAAGCACATATTTGTAGAATGTTAGTATAGTTTCTAAGGTATTCGGATCTATAGTTGGGTTGTACGTAAGGATGCCCTAGTTTACTTAAAATATTAATTTCTATTAGGTGTAGTCCCTGTGTAAATTCCGTAAATTATCCACTCCCAAATTATGTAAAAAGATGTTTCGCTTGAAATAACAAGGAATATACCAAAAATGGAAAGAGATGTGTAAGATATGGTTGTTCTTTCCATAGTTTACACCACCTATTGCAATAAAAGAGAAATAATTTCCTTGTAATTTCAAACGAAGCAAAGATATCACTTTTCGTTAATTTATGAAAAATTACAACGATAAACCTTTTTGGAAGGATTTCTCTGATAAAATAAAATATGGAAAGAAATGTTATAGTTTATATATTAATAAATAGGAATAAACATTTTTAAATAGCATAATTTACAATGGTATTCGTATTAATTAACAAACAGTGTAGTAATTAAAGGACTGGGATTTATGGACATTAATTATAGATTTAATGAGCAATAAATTTGTAATTAATAGAGGATAAAAAGTAATTAAATAAGGGATTAATTAAAGAATTTAATATGGTATTTATGGAGGAATTGAATGCTCATAATAGTAGGATATTGAAATTGAGTAAATGGATTAAAAGAATTAAGTAAAGGTTGATTTGAGACTGTCGATTTTGACGTCATTGACTAGTTATTATGAGTTATGGATGTTTATTAGAACTAAGGAAGAGAATTAAGCAAGGCGGGGGATGGTGGAATGACATCCTATGAATGTCCATCTTAAATTGGTAAGGAGCATTAGGATACTAGTATCATTAATGGTAGTTGATGATTGAGGGATACTTCCGGTAGAGTTTTCTTCAACATTTTTTGGGTTGTAATCGTTAGCTATCTCCTTTAGGGAATTAAAATGTTCGATATGGTATAAGACATGTTCCTATTTTCCACCGTGTTGATTTTAGGGATATGATTAGGACACTAAATAAATAAATATATATACTGAGAAACATCGTGAGTAAGGAGATTTCATAAGACACTTAACTAGTAATAAAACCGTAGGTAAGGCTAGAAGTTAATGAAGAAATTAGGATTAGAGCGCTTCAATACCAAAGCTTGTAGAGCATCGTCATTCACCTTGAATGAGTTAAGATGTATAGAGATATGAAGAGAATTTTCTAATTGGTCTTGGATGAGGAGATAGTCATTGAATTTGGCTCGATGATTGACATGCTAAAGGACTAAGATTGAGAAAGACAAGCCCGTAGGATTGTTCTTCCATTGGAGACTTCGACTTGAAATTAGAGCATGTAACGATGAATTTTATAGATGGGCTGCCTAGGATCCTAGGAGGCAAT
Source organism: Allium cepa (assembly GCA_030765085.1). Taxonomy (NCBI): domain Eukaryota; kingdom Viridiplantae; phylum Streptophyta; class Magnoliopsida; order Asparagales; family Amaryllidaceae; genus Allium; species Allium cepa. Next base: position 389,052,279 of record CM060943.1, on the reverse strand, counting down.
GATGCTACTTAGATTGTAGCATCTCTAGTTTAGATTTATGGCAAGGAATGTGATGTGACTTCATGGTGTTCTAGTTAGTATTGTTAGTGATAGTGTAACGACCCTAATTTTGACCAACATTGTTTAGGATATTTAATTAGATAAATTAAATGAAATAATGTAAATGGTTAAGGAATTGAGATATGTGTGATCATAGGGTTGCCATGTCTAATTAATCTAAAGCCAAAGTGAATTAAAATGAAGTAAGTAATGGTAATAAGGTAAGGGAAAAATAGGAATAGGTTATATTCTTATACCCTAAACCATTAATCCAATTTCATTTACAATGTTCATAAACAAAAACTAAACCAAGAAGCTTGGCCAACCACCATTAGAGGAAGATAAGAGGAAGTTAAGCAAGAATTCAAGAAGAAAGCTTAATCAAATTAATTCATAGGCAAATTTCAACCTTCTTAACAGTTAAGCTAAGGCAAATAATGGACTACATCTCATATTTATTGTTTTCGGTTTCTAGATAAAATCCTAACTTATTTCGCAAGAACATGTCATGTTTTGATTGATGGATAAATATTCTTTTTGATGATTTATGTTATTTCATGTAGATTTTCATGATAAGATTTGATTTGAAAAACCTATTAAATGACACCAAATGGCTTGCATTTTTGATATAAGGTCAGAAATATTATTTTAGAGATGAGTTTCAAGTTTCATAATTTTCTAAGTTGTTGTGGATTCATTATAAATTTCTAGCAAAGAAAATGGTAAATTGGGTTTAAATTATTTTCGACTGTTATATGTTAGCTTTGGGTCAGAAATAAAATATGTTAGAGAACATATTAAAAGTGATTTATGGGTATTTTCTAGAGAATTTCCAAAGTATTTATTTAAAGATATAAAATTATTTAAGGTATGTGAGTTAAATGTTTTACCTGTTTATAAAAGGAGAATGGGAAATTTGCAAAATATTTTAAATTGTTAGTTACTTAATTTGGTAGCACCTTAGAAAAGATTAAAACAAAAAGAGAATTGGCAACCAATTATATGTTGACAAATAAGGCAAGTTAGTTCGAAAGATATTACTTGAAAAAGCTAAAAATCAGTTTTGTAAAGGGTTGTTGCTTCACCACTGTCTGCAGCCACCTTTCGACCCCACGCTACCGCCTCCAACCTAGTCGAAACCAATACAAATGGTATCAACGCCTTCGAAAGGGTTCTTTTACCTTAAACTTTGAAGCCACTTCTCTATGCTTTCGAAAGGGATGGTTTCGAAACCATCCACTTTCTTTTACTTAGGAATAATGCTTTCAAAAGAATTTTTTTCGCCCCAGTTCTTTTAAGACCCTTAGATATATTGAAGGTTAAACCCAATGCTTTCGAAAGGTTTGTTTTAAGCAAGGAGTTTTAATACTTTTGAAAGGTATATAATGTAGGTTTCGAAGAGGAGATACCCCAATATTTTCGAAAGGTTCTCTTGGGTTTTTAAATGAAAGGTTTCCGATGCTTTCGTCGGGCAAGTTTAAAATATTTTGAAAAAAGGATGGCTAAGGTTCATAATGCTTTCGAAGGGATACCTTCAATAATTTCGAAAAGTATGTTTTAGCCTTCGGCCGAGTGTTACAAGGTATAGTAGTTAACTTATTTTAAAAGGGTACTTTCAATCACTATATCGAAAAAGTCATTTCGTAGCATTGCAAAAATGCTAGCAAAATTTTTACTAGCATTTTAGTAAACGCTGCAACACGACATGCAACTAAAAGTCTGAAAGTTTTAGCTGAGTTGTAGTAAACGCTACAAAAAAAACATATTGTAGCGTTTTTGAAACCTACAAAAGTTTTTTTTGCATCGTTTTATTTGTCCTACTATATATTTTTTGTAAGCATTTTTCCCTTCTACAATATGTTTTTTGTGTAATTTACTTTTATTCTCGTAGCACATTTAAAATGCTACTAAAACTTATTGATTGTTGTGTAGCATATTTTAGGCGCTGTTATTTACTTTTAATGGCTTGTACCATTTCCGCCAATCACTTATATAATAGTTATATTAAAACCAACAATCAATCACATAATTATTATGACAACAATCAATGACATAATTATAATTTTCAATTCAACATCAATAAATCATATAATCGTTGTCAGGACACGATTCTTCGTCTTCCGAAAATTCAACATCGACACTCACTTTATCGACTGCCGAGGAATCGAACGACGGAAAACCGAACACTGATGGTTTTTAAAAGAATTTAAGAAAAGAAAAAGAGAGAAAAAGGTAGAAGATAGAGGGAAAAGAAGAAAGAAGAATTTTAAAATAGAAGAAGAAGAGAAATAGAACAGAAAGAAAATAGAGAAAATAGAACGGGACAGAACACAACAGAACAACATCAGAATCTCACAATTCGCAGCGGAACAACATATAATAATAAATGAATAATCTTTAAACAAAGAACTATATCAGTTATTACATTACATCACATTACATTACATCAAATCATCAGAGTATACAACAACAACAAACAGTGCAGCGGAAAAAGAAATACTATATAAGTAATATGCCATGCCATCCAGCTTGCCTCCAGCAATTCCAGAATATCCAGAATATCCTGATAAACATTAACTCTTGACTGCCCGTGTGGAAATTGGTGGGCACCCAGAGTTTAGGAAGGAAACAATAAACTCCAAGTCAGTCATGTGACTGGTGTGAGAACTCAAAACAGTTTATTTATCTTTAAAATCAAAATAGAGGAATATTTTTAAATTCAATTCGCAATGCTTTTAAAAATGAGACTACCATAAGGCCTCCCGCACACACACACATGCAAACGCAGAATCGGAGGAGATTTCTCCTTATGATAGTCAAAGATGCTTGATACGCATTTAAAATAACATTTGACATTATTACTAGTGCATAGTGTAGAAGAAATATTTCGGAAGTAGAATATAAATCTTAGCCAACATACGACCATTATCGTATGCCTACTATAGCTAACTATGTTCAATAGCAGGTTACCGCCACATTCCATAGCAGGTTATACAACTAAAACCGTACAAGTCACGTATTGTTTCTTTGGATTTCCAACAAATGGTCAGGCCAAGGAACTTCCCATTGCCACATGAGAATGCCTCTGGAAAGACATCCCCGAGAACCAAACCGGAACTCTGCCATCACAAGGCCGGGTTACCCCTAACTGGGTAACTACTGACACGAGCACGCCATTCCCCGATCGTGAACGACCTTTCTCACGGGATCCCGAAAACCAACAACCACAAAGTAATAAATTCGTAGTAACCACATAGGTTAAATATCTGGGCTCCATACCATGATACAACCTCTATCCAGAAGGAAATGTACATACCCTAAAGGGTGCTACCCCTCATAACCTTGCCGCATCTTTCCTGTTTTGACCATTTCCGGGGTGTGAGGTTCGACGAAGTCACGTCCACAAAAACATACTTTATACAAAAGCCATGCTTTGGGTCAACAAATGATCAACACGATGATCACTAAGATAGACGATCAAATAAACGATCCTATCACAATAATCAACACAATGATCATTTCAGCAACACTCAGCATGTCACATTACCAAATTGGGAATATATCGCTGATAACTTCAACTATATAACCTCTGAGCTCGTACGTCTCAGAGAAGGGTGTTAAGCTAAAGAATAAATTCTTCGCCACCAACAGAAATATATGTGAAAGAAATCGGCTTTACATCTCAACTTGTAGTGTCAGACATACAATCCATACAAGTTTGTTCCGGGATCGAACAAAACCGAAGGCACTTACAAAGAAGTCCTTGCAATCCGGATATTCACAATCCTGATCGGATTCACCATCACATATGGAGAACTCTATACCGTAGCTACTCGGTGCAGAGTAAATCGACAGGTCATCCTATCGCTCTCGCAAATACCGGGTCTTCAACACCGATCTTCAATGCAATTATAACGACGTATCACATATTCGGAATGGGTTATACGACCCCATGGTCCTTTCCCGGTTAACCCGAATAGTGAGCGCTTATTTAAAAATAAGTGTAGCATTCACATTCAAACAAATCACATCAATTACCCATTCAAAGGGAAATATTGATAGTCGATTATTGAACTATCAATGGATACGCACACATCACCAGTTTCCAAATAATTTTCCAAATTATTTATTTTCCAAAATATCTTTATAAGATATATAGTTTCACACTTCAAAAATAAATCAATATTTATTTTTAAACCAATTCTCCTTTTCATTCATAAATTCTATAGTGAATTTATAATCCAAAATACCTATGAATATATGGTTTCAATTATTCATTTCAATTTATCTTCAAAAAGATAAATTCTTAAAATATTCACTTTATATTGGAAAACATTCCCATACTTATTTATTCATAAGTAATTCACAAATTTTATTTATTTTCAACACTTAGAAAATATTCAATGTACTTAAATCGAGATTAAGTATATATTTCATTCTTTAAGGAAATCATTCTCTTAAACATATTTATTTGGGCCAAAACGAATGTTACGTAAAACATCGTTACGACAACCCAAAATCACTAGTATAGGGATTCGAAGTTTAAATAGATATATAAATCCCAATACTATACAAAACATTTCCTTTCGGAAATCATTTACTATAACAACAGTGTTATAGTCCATTATTTCCTTCTATTTCTCGAAACATCTATTTCAACAATAAATGTTGAAATCTATGGTTTCGAATCTCAACACCTTTTTAAAACATCGTCAGATCGTTTTAATTCTATTTAAAACATTCACATTCAAACAATTTTCTTTAACGTGTTATTCACTATTCAAAAATGTGAATAAACTTCATTAACAATTTCATCCTTTTATTCATTTTAATTCAAAGGATTATTCACTATTCAAAAATGTGAATATAACTCCATTTATAGGTTTCAACAATTAACTTATCAAAATAAGTTGTTTGCGAATTTATAAAACAACGTTTATAAATTCCATTTCTATTTATTTATAAAAGCTTCCTTTTTATAAATTCTTTTTATTAACCTATTTCAGTTTATAACTCAATTATAAACTAAAAGTTCATATTATAAGTTAAATACTTATAAAACGATTATTTTACAAAATCGTTCTTTTAAACTTCCCAAATTATAAATCTTATAACTTATAAGATTCATTCATTTATCCAAAATCATTATTTTAATAACTTAATAAATTTTATAAACCTACTGCTTATAAAATTCCATTTATAACTTCACCGTATAAAATTCTATAAATTCCATTCAATTATGAAATTCATTTTCACTTCATTCAAACACTTATAAAAACTCGTTTTATAATGTCCATATTTCAATTTATAAATATCCATTTATAAATCTTTTAATATAAATCAATTTATATTATTCTTTTTAAACGTCTTTAAACTCCTTTAAAAACTTCATCATTTTGATTCATAAAATAATTAAATTTTATAAATCCTATATTTTAAACTTTTCACAATAAATTCTAAAATTCCTATTTAAACTATTTATAAAATCACTAGCATCGTATTCTCAAAAATCAGCTTTTAACTGTATTTCACAAAAATCATAATTTTTATAACATTAAAAATTATAACGTTTATTTATTTAAAATGGATCAATTCCAAAAATATAGTATATTTTCAAAAATCACTTTAAAATCATTTTAAAATCCCAAAATCTGGGTCCAATGATGCTACACATCAAATAGTCAAACACGACAACAACGATATCATATATCAATATGAAAATCCATCAAATATCAAAATATCTGAAATCAAATAAATACTGTTGAGGAATCCAGTTGGATCCCTCCAACCTGTTTTCCTACATCCACAAACATTAGCACAATACCAATTCCGCTCCAGTACGAAATTATCGCGGTATATGTTCTTATTAAATATTATCCGCTTAATAACGGCGTAATAGGGTCTCATCCGCTAAACAAAAAATGCGGGGAATCAACAACTGCAATATATACATATGCCAATATATATATATTGATATTATATATAATACCAATTTCACTGTTTATGAAATATTCGCGGTATATGTTTTTAATAAATAACATCCGCTTACTAACGGCGTACAATGTCTATTTTAACAATCAGTAGATATCAATCATCATTCAAACATGCATTCAAATATTTTAAATCTAACTATTTAAAATAAAATCGAAACTAATTCGATTGAGTGAGAAGTTCTCACCTTGGTTTCATTTCCGTTTTAGCGATTTATTTCGAATAAAATTAAACAGACGTTTAATTTTACCCAAAATTCTCACTAACTCCAAACGACTCCAAACCAACTCCATCGCGTAGTGCTCGTCCATACGATTCCAACGCAACTGGTTTCGCGCGTTTTCGACCTCGTATGAAAAAGTTATGAATTATTGAAGTTTGTACACGGTTTATATAAACAAATCAACATAAATTTAAATTTTATAACCTAAACTAACACGGGCCGCTAGATCCAGCACCAAGCAATCATGGCCGTGCATTTTCTTTCTTCCCCTTGCGTTCTTGCTACAGACATAAGGCCGCACGCATAACCCATTATCATCACGAACTAGGGTTACATTTTTCAACATCAATACTCGATGAAAATCGATCAAACTACAGCCATTGCGAAGCACTCGACCTCCACTATACTCGGCCTGAAGGGCATAAGGCTCGGCCCTATGGTTTGCACGCAGTTCGAGCATGAACGGCAGGCCTTTGAGCCTCGATTTCGACCACTACGTTGCTCCAATCCAGATCTTGACCGTTGGATGTGTGGATGGCATTGTGCTCTTCAATTTACTAGTTGGAGATTCGTTGAATCGATGAACGGATTGGAAGAACGAGAGGGAAAGAGTTTGGCAAATTCTGGCCATTCAGGCTAATGGAGGCGGCTGATAGAAGATGGAACCCTAATTTTTTTTATTTTTTTATTTTTGTGAGTGGAGGGCTATTTATAAGGAAAACCGAAACACTATTCATCCCGGAAATTCCGAACTCCGATTTAGGCGCTGTAACCAGCGTTTCTAGGGTTTACCCCGCATTCCGGACACAATGGAATAGGTTTCGAAAGCTAATTCGGAAGTATGTGCGAGTTATGGCTATAAACGCCCAATTTGAATTAAACCGATTTAAGTCGATTTCTAGGCGTTTTAATTTGTACCGGACAAACGGTAAATCCAATTGACTTGAAATTTGAAACCTAACAATAATATCACATTACGGATCCGATGAAACTGGTTTCGTCGAAATCCGAGACTTTTTGAAAAATGGCTATTTTAGCTCGCCAAATTAAAATTAAAAAATAATTCGATGCGTTTCGAGCTGCCACGATCAAACGATAACTCCGATTGACACGAAATTTGAAATCCGGTAATAACTAACTATTACGGATCCAATGGAACTGGTTTCGTTCAATTCTGAGACTGTTCAAAAATTGGCTATTTTCACTAGTCGATTTAATATTAAAATATTCAATTTTCACAAATTAGCTTTTATTTCGATTTTAAAAGTTCTAAAATATCATTCTAACTCCCATATGATAAAATAAAATTTTACAAATCATTTTCAATCATATTTAACCCAATTTTCAATTATTTCCATAATTTAACGTATTAAATTATCGATTTAATTATCCAATTAAATCCAATAATTCAAATAAAAATTTATTCGACTTATAAATTCACTTATTAATATTTAAAATAAATTAAATATTCAAATTTTAATTTCTAAAAATTCTGGGTCGTTACAATCTTCCCCACTTAAAAGAATTTCGTCCTCGAAATTAACAAGTAAGAAAAGTTACAGAATATATTAACTTTCCCAAAATTCATAGTTAAACTTCTTATAATACTTTACTAAGTTTTCAAATCATACTTAGTTATCCATTCAAAACAACTACTATTGTTTAACTTTCAATTCTAAATCAAAGTTAAAGTTTTCAAAAGTTTTCCAATTTTCTCAAATATTTTCTAACGCCTTAAATTTTCGGAAAAATTCGCCATAGTCTCCTTTGCGCGGCTCGATCCGAAAAAAAAAATGACAGTATATATATCACAAATATACATCTCATCAAGTAATGAGGCATCCCGAAGGGAAAAAAGTGTAAAAGTACGATATTTAATCCGAGATATGTACCTTATATTTTATTAGAAAGCATATACGGCTAATATAGCGCTAAAGCGAGCTCCAAATGCGAAGCAAACGCGATCCGCACCTACTAATCACTCAACAAACAACATGAGAATCATGCATGTAGATAATAGTATCAATATACATCATGTAGTAACATAATAACTATATATGTCAACATAGCAAATGAAACAAAACAACAAATGCAAACATCAACCAACTATCATCCAACAAATTCATAATCAATATATATATTCATTTATATTCTCATTAATATTAAATGAAATGGGTTTTCAATTTAATCACATTTGATTTATTTACATTGGATGTTTTTACTAACATTCATTCTCAATTAGTTTATATTCACTAATTCATATTCAAGTTGGTCCACTTCCAAATCAAATTCAATCTTATTCAAATTTACTTACTTCTAATTTGAATTCAATTTATTTTAGCTTTCCATTTCATTAACACTTAATGAATTTTATTTACAATCAATCAACTAACAACTATATAACAATCAATGTATATCAATTACAACCAAATTCCTTTGCTTATATTCATTCTATTTGGTTTAACACCATCACTTTCAATTGGTTTAATTAATTGATTTTCATTCAATTATTTCCTATCAATTTCATCATTTCTATACATTCAATTGATTAACATTTAATCCATTAATTCAATTCAATTACAAAAGTTGAACTTCTTTTATATAACTCAAGTTCATATTCATTTAATCCACTTGATTATTTACTTCGATACCAAAATCAGTTCCATTCAACAACACTTAAGTTATATTCCATTTAACTTTAAATTCATTTTTTTTTGTTTACAACTCATATTCATATAGTTTAACCTCTTATATATATATATATATATATATATATATATATATATAAGTTTATCTCACAATTGTAAATCACTTTAATTATAATTCAATTCTTATAATTCATTTTACTTATACAATTATTCCTTTATTTAGATTATTCAAACAACTAAACAATCAACTTATATACACTTTAATAATTTTGAAAAATTATTTTTTTTTATATACAAAATATACTCAAGTAAAATTATTTCATTTACCCAATTTAAAACCAATATTATGTCGATTTATCTTGTTTAAGAGTTTAGAAACTCCTATCTACGATAGTTAGCAAGACTACATCGACTGGAATTTATAAACAATCAACCGATAAGTCAACACAATACAAAACAATTTTTTTTCACTAACAAATACGCTCTCATAGCTATTATTACACTCAAATTCATTCTAGAGTACTACTGACTCTATCTGTAATGAATTATACCCAACAGAACCATGGTTGTCGCTTAACCATATGCTCTGATACCACATTGTTAGGACACGATTCTTCGTCTTCCGAAAATTCAACATCGACACTCACTTTATCGACTGCCGAGGAATCGAACGACGGAAAACCGAACACTGAGGGTTTTTAAAAGAATTTAAGAAAAGAAAAAGAGAGAAAAAGGTAGAAGATAGAGGGAAAAGAAGAAAGAAGAATTTTAAAATAGAAGAAGAAGAGAAATAGAACAGAAAGAAAATAGAGAAAATAGAACGGGACAGAACACAACAGAACAACATCAGAATCTCACAATTCGCAGCGGAACAACATATAATAATAAATGAATAATCTTTAAACAAAGAACTATATCAGTTATTACATTACATCACATTACATTACATCAAATCATCAGAGTATACAACAACAACAAACAGTGCAGCGGAAAAAGAAATACTATATAAGTAATATGCCATGTCATCCAGCTTGCCTCCAGCAATTCCAGAATATCCAGAATATCCTGATAAACCTTAACTCTTGACTGCCCGTGTGGAAATTGGTGGGCACCCAGAGTTTAGGAAGGAAACAATAAACTCCAAGTCAGTCATGTGACTGGTGTGAGAACTCAAAACAGTTTATTTATCTTTAAAATCAAAATAGAGGAATATTTTTAAATTCAATTCGCAATGCTTTTAAAAATGAGACTACCATAAGGCCTCCCGCACACACACACATGCAAACGCAGAATCGGAGGAGATTTCTCCTTATGATAGTCAAAGATGCTTGATACACATTTAAAATAACATTTGATATTATTACTAGTGCATAGTGTAGAAGAAATATTTCGGAAGTAGAATATAAATCTTAGCCAACATACGACCATTATCGTATGCCTACTATAGCTAGCTATGTTCAATAGCAGGTTACCGCCACATTCCATAGCAGGTTATACAACTAAAACCGTACAAGTCACGTATTGTTTCTTTGGATTTCCAACAAATGGTCAGGCCAAGGAACTTCCCATTGCCACATGAGAATGCCTCTGGAAAGACATCCCCGAGAACCAAACCGGAACTCTGCCATCACAAGGCCGGGTTACCCCTAACTGGGTAACTACTGACACGAGCACGCCATTCCCCGATCGTAAACGACCTTTCTCACGGGATCCCGAAAACCAACAACCACAAAGTAATAAATTCGTAGTAACCACATAGGTTAAATATCTGGGCTCCATACCATGATACAACCTCTATCCAGAAGGAAATGTACATACCCTAAAGGGTGCTACCCCTCATAACCTTGCCGCATCTTTCCTGTTTTGACCATTTCCGGGGTGTGAGGTTCGACGAAGTCACGTCCACAAAAACATACTTTATACAAAAGCCATGCTTTGGGTCAACAAATGATCAACACGATGATCACTAAGATAGACGATCAAATAAACGATCCTATCACAATAATCAACACAATGATCATTTCAGCAACACTCAGCATGTCACATTACCAAATTGGGAATATATCGCTGATAACTTCAACTATATAACCTCTGAGCTCGTACGTCTCAGAGAAGGGTGTTAAGCTAAAGAATAAATTCTTCGCCACCAACAGAAATATATTTGAAAGAAATCGGCTTTACATCTCAACTTGTAATGTCAGACATACAATCCATACAAGTTTGTTCCGGGATCGAACAAAACCGAAGGCACTTACAAAGAAGTCCTTGCAATCCGGATATTCACAATCCTGATCGGATTCACCATCACATATGGAGAACTCTATACCGTAGCTACTCGGTGCAGAGTAAATCGACAGGTCATCCTATCGCTCTCGCAAATACCGGGTCTTCAACACCGATCTTCAATGCAATTATAACGACGTATCACATATTCGGAATGGGTTATACGACCCCATGGTCCTTTCCCGGTTAACCCGAATAGTGAGCGCTTATTTAAAAATAAGTGTAGCATTCACATTCAAACAAATCACATCAATTACCCATTCAAAGGGAAATATTGATAGTCGATTATTGAACTATCAATGGATATGCACACATCACCAGTTTCCAAATAATTTTCCAAATTATTTATTTTCCAAAATATCTTTATAAGATATATAGTTTCACACTTCAAAAATAAATCAATATTTATTTTTAAACCAATTCTCCTTTTCATTCATAAATTCTATAGTGAATTTATAATCCAAAATACCTATGAATATATGGTTTCAATTATTCATTTCAATTTATCTTCAAAAAGATAAATTCTTAAAATATTCACTTTATATTGGAAAACATTCCCATACTTATTTATTCATAAGTAATTCACAAATTTTATTTATTTTCAACACTTAGAAAATATTCAATATACTTCAATCGAGATTAAGTATATATTTCATTCTTTAAGGAAATCATTCTCTTAAACATATTTATTTGGGCCAAAACGAATGTTACGTAAAACATCGTTACGACAACCCAAAATCACTAGTATAGGGATTCGAAGTTTAAATAGATATATAAATCTCAATACTATACAAAACATTTCCTTTCGGAAATCATTTACTATAACAACAGTGTTATAGTCCATTATTTCCTTCTATTTCTCGAAACATCTATTTCAACAATAAATGTTGAAATCTATGGTTTCGAATCTCAACACCTTTTTAAAACATCGTCAGATCGTTTTAATTCTATTTAAAACATTCACATTCAAACAATTTTCTTTAACGTGTTATTCACTATTCAAAAATGTGAATAAACTTCATTAACAATTTCATCCTTTTATTCATTTTAATTCAAAGGATTATTCACTATTCAAAAATGTGAATATAACTCCATTTATAGGTTTCAACAATTAACTTATCAAAATAAGTTGTTTGCGAATTTATAAAACAACGTTTATAAATTCCATTTCTATTTATTTATAAAAGCTTCCTTTTTATAAATTCTTTTTATTAACCTATTTCAGTTTATAACTCAATTATAAACTAAAAGTTCATATTATAAGTTAAATACTTATAAAACGATTATTTTACAAAATCGTTCTTTTAAACTTCCCAAATTATAAATCTTATAACTTATAAGATTCATTCATTTACCCAAAATCATTATTTTAATAAATTAATAAATTTTATACTGCTTATAAAATTCCATTTATAACTTCACCGTATAAAATTCTATAAATTCCATTCAATTATGAAATTCATTTTCACTTCATTCAAACACTTATAAAAACTCGTTTTATAATGTCCATATTTCAATTTATAAATATCCATTTATAAATCTTTTAATATAAATCAATTTATATTATTCTTTTTAAACGTCTTTAAACTCCTTTAAAAACTTCATCATTTTGATTCATAAAATAATTAAATTTTATAAATCCTATATTTTAAACTTTTCACAATAAATTCTAAAATTCCTATTTAAACTATTTATAAAATCACTAGCATCGTACTCTCAAAAATCAGCTTTTAACTGTATTTCACAAAAATCATAATTTTTATAACATTAAAAATTATAACGTTTATTTATTTAAAATGGATCAATTCCAAAAATATAGTATATTTTCAAAAATCACTTTAAAATCATTTTAAAATCCCAAAATCTGGGTCCAATGATGCTACACAACAAATAGTCAAACACGACAACAACGATATCATATATCAATATGAAAATCCATCAATTATCAAAATATCTGAAATCAAATAAATACTGTTGAGGAATCCAGTTGGATCCCTCCAACCTGTTTTCCTGCATCCACAAACATTAGCACAATACCAATTCCGCTCCAGTACGAAATTATCGCGGTATATGTTCTTATTAAATATTATCCGCTTAATAACGGCGTAATAGGGTCTCATCCGCTAAACAAAAAATGCGGGGAATCAACAACTGCAATATATACATATGCCACTATATATATATTGATATTATATATAATACCAATTTCACTGTTTATGAAATATTCGCGGTATATGTTTTTAATAAATAACATCCGCTTACTAACGGCGTATAATGTCTATTTTAACAATCAGTAGATATCAATCATCATTCAAACATGCATTCAAATATTTTAAATCTAACTATTTAAAATAAAATCGAAACTAATTCGATTGAGTGAGAAGTTCTCACCTTGGTTTCATTTCCGTTTTAGCGATTTATTTCGAATAAAATTAAACAGACGTTTAATTTTACCCAAAATTCTCACTAACTCCAAACGACTCCAAACCAACTCCATCGCGTAGTGCTCGTCCATACGATTCCAACGCAACTGGTTTCGCGCGTTTTCGACCTCGTATGAAAAAGTTATGAATTATTGAAGTTTGTACACGGTTTATATAAACAAATCAACATAAATTTAAATTTTATAACCTAAACTAACACGGGCCGCTAGATCCAGCACCAAGCAATCACGGCCGTGCATTTTCTTTCTTCCCCTTGCGTTCTTGCTACAGACATAAGGCCGCACGCATAACCCATTATCATCACGAACTAGGGTTACATTTTTCAACATCAATACTCGATGAAAATCGATCAAACTACGGCCATTGCGAAGCACTCGACCTCCACTATACTCGGCCTGAAGGGCATAAGGCTCGGCCCTATGGTTTGCACGCAGTTCGAGCATGAACGGCAGGCCTTTGAGCCTCGATTTCGACCACTACGTTGCTCCAATCCAGATCTTGACCGTTGGATGTGTGGATGGCATTGTGCTCTTCAATTTACTAGTTGGAGATTCGTTGAATCGATGAACAGATTGGAAGAACGAGAGGGAAAGAGTTTGGCAAATTCTGGCCGTTCAGGCTAATGGAGGCGGCTGATAGAAGATGGAACCCTAATTTTTCTTTTTCTTTTTTTATTTTTGTGAGTGGAGGGCTATTTATAAGGAAAACCGAAAAACTATTCATCCCGGAAATTCCGAACTCCGATTTAGGCGCCGTAACCAGCGTTTCTAGGGTTTACCCCGCATTCCGGACACAATGGAATAGGTTTCGAAAGCTAATTCGGAAGTATGTGCGAGTTATGGCTATAAATGCTCAATTTGAATTAAACCGATTTAAGTCGATTTCTAGGCGTTTTAATTTGTACCGGACAAACGGTACATCCAATTGACTTGAAATTTGAAACCTAACAATAATATCACATTACGGATCCGATGAAACTGGTTTCGTCGAAATCCGAGACTTTTTGAAAAATGGCTATTTTAGCTCGCCAAATTAAAATTAAAAAATAATTCGATGCGTTTCGAGCTGCCACGATCAAACGATAACTCCGATTGACACGAAATTTGAAATCCGGTAATAACTAACTATTACGGATCCAATGGAACTAGTTTCGTTCAATTCTGAGACTGTTCAAAAATTGGCTATTTTCACTAGTCGATTTAATATTAAAATATTCAATTTTCACAAATTAGCTTTTAATTCGATTTTAAAAGTTCTAAAATATCATTCTAACTCCCATATGATAAAATAAAATTTTACAAATCATTTTCAATCATATTTAACCCAATTTTCAATTATTTCCATAATTTAACGTATTAAATTATCGATTTAATTATCCAATTAAATCCAATAATTCAAATAAAAATTTATTCGACTTATAAATTCACTTATTAATATTTAAAATAAATTAAATATTCAAATTTTAATTTCTAAAAATTCTGGGTCGTTACAATCTTCCCCACTTAAAAGAATTTCGTCCTCGAAATTAACAAGTAAGAAAAGTTACAGAATATATTAACTTTCCCAAAATTCATAGTTAAACTTCTTATAATACTTTACTAAGTTTTCAAATCATACTTAGTTATCCATTCAAAACAACTACTATTGTTTAACTTTCAATTCTAAATCAAAGTTAAAGTTTTCAAAAGTTTTCCAATTTTCTCAAATATTTTCTAACGCCTTAAATTTTCGGAAAAATTCGCCATAGTCTCCTTTGCGCGGCTCGATCCGAAAAAAAAAATGACAGTATATATATCACAAATATACATCTCATCAAGTAATGAGGCATCCCGAAGGGAAAAAAGTGTAAAAGTACGATATTTAATCCGAGATATGTACCTTATATTTTATTAGAAAGCATATACGGCTAATATAGCGCTAAAGCGAGCTCCAAATGCGAAGCAAACGCGATCCGCACCTACTAATCACTCAACAAACAACATGAGAATCATGCATGTAGATAATAGTATCAATATACATCATGTAGTAACATAATAACTATATATGTCAACATAGCAAATGAAACAAAACAACAAATGCAAACATCAACCAACTATCATCCAACAAATTCATAATCAATATATATATTCATTTATATTCTCATTAATATTAAATGAAATGGGTTTTCAATTTAATCACATTTGATTTATTTACATTGGATGTTTTTACTAACATTCATTCTCAATTAGTTTATATTCACTAATTCATATTCAAGTTGGTCCACTTCCAAATCAAATTCAATCTTATTCAAATTTACTTACTTCTAATTTGAATTCAATTTATTTTAGCTTTCCATTTCATTAACACTTAATGAATTTTATTTACAATCAATCAACTAACAACTATATAACAATCAATGTATATCAATTACAACCAAATTCCTTTGCTTATATTCATTCTATTTGGTTTAACACCATCACTTTCAATTGGTTTAATTAATTGATTTTCATTCAATTATTTCCTATCAATTTCATCATTTCTATACATTCAATTGATTAACATTTAATCCATTAATTCAATTCAATTACAAAAGTTGAACTTCTTTTATATAACTCAAGTTCATATTCATTTAATCCACTTGATTATTTACTTCGATACCAAAATCAGTTCCATTCAACAACACTTAAGTTATATTCCATTTAACTTTAAATTCATTTTTTTTGTTTACAACTCATATTCATATAGTTTCACCTCTTATATATATATATATATATATATAAGTTTATCTCACAATTGTAAATCACTTTAATTATAATTCAATTCTTATAATTCATTTTATTTATACAATTATTCCTTTATTTAGATTATTCAAACAACTAAACAATCAACTTATATACACTTTAATAATTTTGAAAAATTATTTTTTTTTTATATACAAAATATACTCAAGTAAAATTATTTCATTTACCCAATTTAAAACCAATATTATGTCGATTTATCTTGTTTAAGAGTTTAGAAACTCCTATCTACGATAGTTAGCAAGACTACATCGACTGGAATTTATAAACAATCAACCGATAAGTCAACACAATACAAAACAATTTTTTTCACTAACAAATACGCTCTCATAGCTATTATTACACTCAAATTCATTCTAGAGTACTACTGACTCTATCTGTAATGAATTATACCTAACAGAACCATGGTTGTCGCTTAACCATATGCTCTGATACCACATTGTCAGGACACGATTCTTCGTCTTCCGAAAATTCAACATCGACACTCACTTTATCGACTGCCGAGGAATCGAACGACGGAAAACCGAACACTGAGGGTTTTTAAAAGAATTTAAGAAAAGAAAAAGAGAGAAAAAGGTAGAAGATAGAGGGAAAAGAAGAAAGAAGAATTTTAAAATAGAAGAAGAAGAGAAATAGAACAGAAAGAAAATAGAGAAAATAGAACGGGACAGAACACAACAGAACATCATCAGAATCTCACAATTCGCAGCGGAACAACATATAATAATAAATGAATAATCTTTAAACAAAGAACTATATCAGTTATTACATTACATCACATTACATTACATCAAATCATCAGAGTATACAACAACAACAAACAGTGCAGCGGAAAAAGAAATACTATATAAGTAATATGCCATGCCATCCAGCTTGCCTCCAGCAATTCCAGAATATCCAGAATATCCTGATAAACCTTAACTCTTGACTGCCCGTGTGGAAATTGGTGGGCACCCAGAGTTTAGGAAGGAAACAATAAACTCCAAGTCAGTCATGTGACTGGTGTGAGAACTCAAAACAGTTTATTTATCTTTAAAATCAAAATAGAGGAATATTTTTAAATTCAATTCGCAATGCTTTTAAAAATGAGACTACCATAAGGCCTCCCGCACACACACACATGCAAACGCAGAATCGGAGGAGATTTCTCCTTATGATAGTCAAAGATGCTTGATACGCATTTAAAATAACATTTGATATTATTACTAGTGCATAGTGTAGAAGAAATATTTCGGAAGTAGAATATAAATCTTAGCCAACATACGACCATTATCGTATGCCTACTATAGCTAACTATGTTCAATAGCAGGTTACCGCCACATTCCATAGCAGGTTATACAACTAAAACCGTACAAGTCACGTATTGTTTCTTTGGATTTCCAACAAATGGTCAGGCCAAGGAACTTCCCATTGCCACATGAGAATGCCTCTGGAAAGACATCCCCGAGAACCAAACCGGAACTCTGCCATCACAAGGCCGGGTTACCCCTAACTGGGTAACTACTGACACGAGCACGCCATTCCCCGATCGTAAACGACCTTTCTCACGGGATCCCAAAAACCAACAACCACAAAGTAGTAAATTCGTAGTAACCACATAGGTTAAATATCTGGGCTCCATACCATGATACAACCTCTATCCAGAAGGAAATGTACATACCCTAAAGGGTGCTACCCCTCATAACCTTGCCGCATCTTTCCTGTTTTGACCATTTCCGGGGTGTGAGGTTCGACGAAGTCACGTCCACAAAAACATACTTTATACAAAAGCCATGCTTTGGGTCAACAAATGATCAACACGATGATCACTAAGATAGATGATCAAATAAACGATCCTATCACAATAATCAACACAATGATCATTTCAGCAACACTCAGCATGTCACATTACCAAATTGGGAATATATCGCTGATAACTTCAACTATATAACCTCTGAGCTCGTACGTCTCAGAGAAGGGTGTTAAGCTAAAGAATAAATTCTTCGCCACCAACAGAAATATATTTGAAAGAAATCGGCTTTACATCTCAACTTGTAATGTCAGACATACAATCCATACAAGTTTGTTCCGGGATCGAACAAAACCGAAGGCACTTACAAAGAAGTCCTTGCAATCCGGATATTCACAATCCTGATCGGATTCACCATCACATATGGAGAACTCTATACCGTAGCTACTCGGTGCAGAGTAAATCGACAGGTCATCCTATCGCTCTCGCAAATACCGGGTCTTCAACACCGATCTTCAATGCAATTATAACGACGTATCACATATTCGGAATGGGTTATACGACCCCATGGTCCTTTCCCGGTTAACCCGAATAGTGAGCGCTTATTTAAAAATAAGTGTAGCATTCACATTCAAACAAATCACATCAATTACCCATTCAAAGGGAAATATTGATAGTCGATTATTGAACTATCAATGGATATGCACACATCACCAGTTTCCAAATAATTTTCCAAATTATTTATTTTCCAAAATATCTTTATAAGATATATAGTTTCACACTTCAAAAATAAATCAATATTTATTTTTAAACCAATTCTCCTTTTCATTCATAAATTCTATAGTGAATTTATAATCCAAAATACCTATGAATATATGGTTTCAATTATTCATTTCAATTTATCTTCAAAAAGATAAATTCTTAAAATATTCACTTTATATTGGAAAACATTCCCATACTTATTTATTCATAAGTAATTCACAAATTTTATTTATTTTCAACACTTAGAAAATATTCAATATACTTAAATCGAGATTAAGTATATATTTCATTCTTTAAGGAAATCATTCTCTTAAACATATTTATTTGGGCCAAAACGAATGTTACGTAAAACATCGTTACGACAACCCAAAATCACTAGTATAGGGATTCGAAGTTTAAATAGATATATAAATCCCAATACTATACAAAACATTTCCTTTCGGAAATCATTTACTATAACAACAGTGTTATAGTCCATTATTTCCTTCTATTTCTCGAAACATCTATTTCAACAATAAATGTTGAAATCTATGGTTTCGAATCTCAACACCTTTTTAAAACATCGTCAGATCGTTTTAATTCTATTTAAAACATTCACATTCAAACAATTTTCTTTAACGTGTTATTCACTATTCAAAAATGTGAATAAACTTCATTAACAATTTCATCCTTTTATTCATTTTAATTCAAAGGATTATTCACTATTCAAAAATGTGAATATAACTCCATTTATAGGTTTCAACAATTAACTTATCAAAATAAGTTGTTTGCGAATTTATAAAACAACGTTTATAAATTCCATTTCTATTTATTTATAAAAGCTTCCTTTTTATAAATTCTTTTTATTAACCTATTTCAGTTTATAACTCAATTATAAACTAAAATTTCATATTATAAGTTAAATACTTATAAAACGATTATTTTACAAAATCGTTCTTTTAAACTTCCCAAATTATAAATCTTATAACTTATAAGATTCATTCATTTATCCAAAATCATTATTTTAATAACTTAATAAATTTTATAAACCTACTGCTTATAAAATTCCATTTATAACTTCACCGTATAAAATTCTATAAATTCCATTCAATTATGAAATTCATTTTCACTTCATTCAAACACTTATAAAAACTCGTTTTATAATGTCCATATTTCAATTTATAAATATCCATTTATAAATCTTTTAATATAAATCAATTTATATTATTCTTTTTAAACGTCTTTAAACTCCTTTAAAAACTTCATCATTTTGATTCATAAAATAATTAAATTTTATAAATCCTATATTTTAAACTTTTCACAATAAATTCTAAAATTCCTATTTAAACTATTTATAAAATCACTAGCATCGTATTCTCAAAAATCAGCTTTTAACTGTATTTCACAAAAATCATAATTTTTATAACATTAAAAATTATAACGTTTATTTATTTAAAATGGATCAATTCCAAAAATATAGTATATTTTCAAAAATCACTTTAAAATCATTTTAAAATCCCAAAATCTGGGTCCAATGATGCTACACATCAAATAGTCAAACACGACAACAACGATATCATATATCAATATGAAAATCCATCAAATATCAAAATATCTGAAATCAAATAAATACTGTTGAGGAATCCAGTTGGATCCCTCCAACCTGTTTTCCTGCATCCACAAACATTAGCACAATACCAATTCCGCTCCAGTACGAAATTATCGCGGTATATGTTCTTATTAAATATTATCCGCTTAATAACGGCGTAATAGGGTCTCATCCGCTAAACAAAAAATGCGGGGAATCAACAACTGCAATATATACATATGCCAATATATATATATTGATATTATATATAATACCAATTTCACTGTTTATGAAATATTCGCGGTATATGTTTTTAATAAATAACATCCGCTTACTAACGGCGTATAATGTCTATTTTAACAATCAATAGATATCAATCATCATTCAAACATGCATTCAAATATTTTAAATCTAACTATTTAAAATAAAATCGAAACTAATTCGATTGAGTGAGAAGTTCTCACCTTGGTTTCATTTCCGTTTTAGCGATTTATTTCGAGTAAAATTAAACGGACGTTTAATTTTACTCGAAATTATCACTAACTCCAAACGACTCCAAACCAACTCCATCGCGTAGTGCTCGTCCATACGATTCCAACGCAACTGGTTTCGCGCGTTTTCGACCTCGTACGAAAAAGTTATGAATTATTGAAGTTTGTACACGGTTTATATAAACAAATCAACATAAATTTAAATTTTATAACCTAAACTAACACGGGCCGCTAGATCCAGCACCAAGCAATCACGGCCGTGCATTTTCTTTCTTCCCCTTGCGTTCTTGCTACAGACATAAGGCCGCACGCATAACCCATTATCATCACGAACTAGGGTTACATTTTTCAACATCAATACTCGATGAAAATCGATCAAACTACAGCCATTGCGAAGCACTCGACCTCCACTATACTCGGCCTGAAGGGCATAAGGCTCAGCCCTATGGTTTGCACGCAGTTCGAGCATGAACAGCAGGCCTTTGAGCCTCGATTTCGACCACTACGTTGCTCCAATCCAGATCTTGACCGTTGGATGTGTGGATGGCATTGTGCTCTTCAATTTACTAGTTGGAGATTCGTTGAATCGATGAACGGATTGGAAGAACGAGAGGGAAAGAGTTTGGCAAATTCTGGCCGTTCAGGCTAATGGAGGCGGCTGATAGAAGATGGAACCCTAATTTTTCTTTTTTCTTTTTTATTTTTGTGAGTGGAGGGCTATTTATAAGGAAAACCGAAACACTATTCATCCCGGAAATTCCGAACTCCGATTTAGGCGCCGTAACCAGCGTTTCTAGGGTTTACCCCACATTCCGGACACAATGGAACAGGTTTCGAAAGCTAATTCGGAAGTATGTGCGAGTTATGGCTATAAACGCTCAATTTGAATTAAACCGATTTAAGTCGATTTCTAGGCGTTTTAATTTGTACCGGACAAACGGTAAATCCAATTGACTTGAAATTTGAAACCTAACAATAATATCACATTACGGATCCGATGAAACTGGTTTCGTCGAAATCCGAGACTTTTTGAAAAATGGCTATTTTAGCTCGCCAAATTAAAATTAAAAAATAATTCGATGCGTTTCGAGCTGCCACGATCAAACGATAACTCCGATTGACACGAAATTTGAAATCCGGTAATAACTAACTATTACGGATCCAATGGAACTGGTTTCGTTCAATTCTGAGACTGTTCAAAAATTGGCTATTTTCACTAGTCCATTTAATATTAAAATATTCAATTTTCACAAATTAACTTTTAATTCGATTTTAAAAGTTATAAAATATCATTCTAACTCCCATATGATAAAATAAAATTTTACAAATCATTTTCAATCATATTTAACCCAATTTTCAATTATTTCCATAATTTAACGTATTAAATTATCGATTTAATTATCCAATTAAATCCAATAATTCAAATAAAAATTTATTCGACTTATAAATTCACTTATTAATATTTAAAATAAATTAAATATTCAAATTTTAATTTCTAAAAATTCTGGGTCGTTACAATCGTCGTACTTCAATAATTGAAAAAACACATTAATAGCATAATCAAGTATAATCTTTATAACCATTTCGATGATTGTATTTTGACAAAATGAGCGAACTCTCATACCACAACCGTTCACAAACAAGTTTACACAACTAATACAAACAAAATATTATAATATATAACAATTCATTGCTTAATTACCAAAAATTCTTTGTTATAGATGTTCTTCACTTCGAAAGCTTCTCTTCGAAAGTCTAATGCCTGCATAAGTGAAAACACAACACATAGTCAAACAACTATGTTAATTTGTAGGACTTCAAATCTAATAGTCAAACAATTATGTTAATTTCAACAAAACTTAGTTAATTTTTATTAACTTGGTTAACTTGGTTAAATTATTATTATTATCGTCATTATTATTAAAACTCAGATAACTTAATTATATTATTATCATTAACTTAGTTAATTTTTATAAACTGGGTTAATTCATCGTCATCATTATTTATAAAACTTTGTTAAATTATTTATATTATTATTATTTATAAAAATTAGCTAACTTAAACTTTTTAATTTTATAAAACTTGTTTAATTTTGACGAAACTAAGTTAATTTTTTTAACTTAGTTAACTTATTATTATTATTATCATTATTATTATTAAAACTTAGATAACTTAATTATATTATTATTAACTTAGTTAATTTTTATAAACTGGGTTAATTCATCATCGTTATCATTATTTATAAAACTTTACTAAATTATTTATATTATTATTATTTATAAAAATTAGCTGACTTAAACTTGTTTAATTTTATAAACCTTGTTTAATTTAACAAAACTTAGTTAATTTTTTTAAACTTGGTTAACTTATTTAATTTATTATTGTTATTATTATTGTTATTATTATTATTATTAAAACTTGGTTAACTTAATATTATTATTATTATAAATATAGTTAATTTTTATAAATTAGTTAACATTATTATTATTATAAATTTAGTTAATTTTTGCAAACTTAGTTAATTCATCATAATTAACATTATTTATCAAGCTTTTTTAAATTAGTTATATTATTATTTTTATTTATAAATTTTAGTTAACTTAAACTTAGTTAATTTTATAATACTTGTTTAGTTTTAACAAAACTTAGTTAATTTTATTAACTTGGTTAACTTAATATTAGTATTATTATCAAAGCTCGGTTAACTTAATTATATTATTATTATTATAAACTTAGTTAATTCATCATCATCATTATTATTTACAAAAACTTTGTTAAATTATTTATATTGTTACCATTTATAAAATTTAGTTAACTTAAAATTAGTTAATTTTATAATACTTATTTAATTTTAACAAAAATTACTTAATTTTTTCAAACTTGGTTAACTTAGTTAATTTATTATTATTATTGTTGTTGTTGTTGTTGTTGTTATTATTACTACTAGTATAAACTGCATGTACATGCATGTAGTAGCTAGAGCGGATATGTATTGTAAGTGCAAAAGTTTTGATAATCACAATGTTTAAATTTCAAGTTGTTTTGCTGGTGGTGTCGGTGGAAAATTTGTAGTAAACTTCCGTTGACCTGTAATTGAGAAGGGATGGTGGTGGATGTTGCAAACTAATGGTGGGTTTTCATTGATGGATAGGGGTATTGTTGGAATTTCATAAAGACACCATGGTAATGCTAGTCATTGAATTCCTCTTTATTAGTAGTAAAGATTATTATTATTATTATTAAAACTTGGTTAGCTTATCAAAACCAGTTTATTGATGAATAAATGGTGATAGCTTGAATCAAGTTCTCAAGCCGTACTGGTGATAAGCTGCTGCAATTACTGCTTGTCCTACCCAACATATCCACTATATTTTTCCTAATATAAAATATCACTATCGAAAAAACATACGACATACACTGCATATACTTTAACACAAAAATGACGTAGAGGACATATTAAAATGTGTAGAATCATAGTTAAGTTGACATAAAAACATGCAAAGAAAACGTTGAGTTACTTTATTGTACTTATACTAGTTTGATTAAAAGCACAAGTATCATTAAGTTGTTCACTACAAGTAATAAGCATTACAATGTGTCTGTAGGGATGAATTGACAAGCGACTTATCTTATCTGAAGTAATCTTAATAGCTATAATGTACCTTGTAATATAGTAAAAGTTCATATGTGCGAGCTCTAAGGAACTTGTTGTTTGAATGTATGATCCTAACATTACTCTCAAAAGAGGCAAATATTTTCCTCCCAGCCCAGCGGGAAATAAGAGACAATTTTGGCTAACAGTGACAGATAAATTGCAGTGACTATAAAAATTAAAACATGTCAACTCATATGAGTACTTTTATAATTTTGACATCAATGCTTAATCGGCCAGGAATAGTTTGGGGAGAACATTTGAATGATAAAATTACTCCTACAACCCAGGCTAGTTTATCTATACTATCAAATCAACATATGAAAAATTAATCGATAAAGAGGAAAATACCTACCTGCCACCGTATGTCTCTTCCATCTATCCATTTAGTTTCCTCTCTAGTCAAAGAAGATGAGTTTTCTTAAGCCAAGCACAAACCTAGATAAATATAGTTCTCTAACAAACCAACATATGTAAAATAAAATGATATAGAGGAAAAATACATAACTTCCATCATATGTCTCTTCCATCTATCCAATTAATTTCCACTCTAGTCAAAGTAGATGAGTTTTCTTAAGTCAAGCACAAGCCTAGATAAAATTGGTTCTCTGTAACAACCAAAGATTAATAGCTAATTGTGGAGGAAGTAAGGCGCTATTCCTAGGAAGAGAAGGATGAAAAAACTCATTTCAGGCGAAGTTCATTAAGGCAGGCCGAGGGATCATCGGAACAGGAGATTGAAGGCTGCAGAAAGTTGTCAGAGGCTCTAGTGGGTAAGGATATAACCTGAGGAAGAAGATATATCTCAACCACCACTTCACTTCCCTTGAAACATCACTACACTGCACTTCACCATGATGATCAAAACCGCCTACACTTCCTCAAAACTGCCAATAACGACCCGCCTTCCTATACCGAGAAGTCGACAATAATACATCCATGGTATTAACATGCCGAACAACTAAGTGCCGAAAAGATAAATTGTTAGGGGAAAGAAAGTGATAGAAGATAGAAGAACTAGAACAAATATGGAATCTCACAAAGCAACGGAATAATATATAACATAATCAAGTCTTTACAAAATCTGAGACCCTTTTTTTGTACATATACATATCAAAGTTGGACAGTTATAACACATGTCCTTACAATAGCAGACAAAGTACACATAGCACATACACAAAGTAAGATATCCAAGATACGAGAGTATGTCCTAGGCATCTAACTCGACTCCATAGATCCAAAGCATCTAAAGCTAACCTGGCAAACATGCTCAGTCTAACCAGAGCATTATTAGGAAATAATGTCCAGGTCGGTTGGAATACCAGCGTGGGTAAACTCAAATCACCAAATTTTTTTTATTGATTTATTAACTTGAAAAATCCTTGAAACTCAAATGTATCTTTTAAGACCTCGCCGCACATAAACTTGGACGGGTTTTTATGTTACAAAAACACTTTTATAGAAAATGCAGTGATGTTATAATAATGTCTAAGGGTACAAGGTAAAATATTAAAATAGCTGGAATGCTTGCATATCACGTTCCAACATATTTGGTATATGACTAAAACCGTAAAGCTCATACTGGAGAATGGATTCCAACTAATGACTGGGCTACTAGGGTACCCCCATCACAATACACCTCTAGAGCAATGTACTAAGATCATACCTAACGACCCTTACCAACACAGGACCAGCCTATCCCTTGCTGGGCAGTATCAAATATGCCATCATCATGGTTGTTCCCAACCATTTTACCGAGCTCATATGCACAACTGAATCTGGAAATATGAATGGTCATCTAGAAAGGCTGTGACATACCCTAACGGGTGCGACCTACATAGCCCTGCTTCTCCCCTGTTTTAGTCATTGGCGGTTGATGAGGCTTGAGGCTACGATTACCTTTCAAGAACATTTACATTTGGAATGCTCATTGTCTTCCAATGACAATGTGCTGATAGCATTCATCCATACAAGTCCGTTTTGGGTATGAACGAAACCAAAGGGCACAATTCCTACTACATTCATTTTAGAATCACCTTCAGGATTAGTAGCGGTCATCCCTTGCACTTCACCTCTCTATCTTTAATTCCATACTCTTCACGATGTCTCCAGTTCGCAATCCTTGAGTTGGATCGAAGTAAGGTAGAAACATATCTGATCTCGATCTATTCGAAACAACTTTCAATAATTTTGGGTAAAATCGGCCCCGGTTCTTTAGGAAATAAACAAACAAATGACAAAATCGAAGTTCACCTCCTAACCGTTTGTTGATGGAATTAATTATCATTCATCTTAGAAGAACGAAACGAGTTTATGTGTACAATATAGGAACTTCGACTGTAACGCCCCACTCCGAGACCCACATTAGCAAAGGGTATTACGAGGTAATACCGTCTGCTAATACGGAGAATAGAGCTGGATAGAGTGACCATCTATAGTCTTGTCTTAACTATGTACTGAATATGTCGTTAAATGTAGTATATATTTTTTTAGGTGGATCAACATATACAATAGATATTTAATACAAAACTATAATAGCTATAAGATCTACATAACAAAACATAACAACTCAAACGTAACACACATCACAGAATAGTAGATCATCACATACATATACACATACACAAATACATCACAGAGTATAAAAAATGATACATGTCAAGTGGTGTAGCAACCACAATATACAGGTGAGTCAAAAGAATATACATATCAGATTTACAACCAAAAAGGACTACATAAAAAGCTATAACAAAAGGAGCTAGCAGAATAGTCCACGCGGAAGTAGAATATGCTAAGTCCAAATGTACTTAACCTGAAACACCTCGGTCTAACCCGAGTGTAAAATACACGGGTCAGTCTAGCTAAACAAATCAGTTAGATAAGCTAAATGATAATGAACATGCAAGGTCATAAAGTACCACAAATATCTCTAAAAGAGATAACTCGACCATCTAACAAAAGATGAATCATAACAAGCCTCATATCATCGGCAACTTAATAAACAAAGGATATGAATATTCCAAATCAAGGAAAAAAGGCAAATAACAAATACCAATGAAGGTAACGCAAGTTTCCACAAGGTAATCGCTATGTATCGAGTGGTTTAAAAGACCTACTCCGAAAGGCGATACACTAGGGAAATATAAATATCAATGAAACAATTGATGCACGTGCTCAGTACTGTATAAACAAGGACCCACAAGCCCGAAGGCGACAAACCCAAGTATCTCTCAAGCGGTGACGAAGGACCAACTCCAAAAGCGATACTATAGGGCAACAAACCCGTAGGCAACAAGCCCGAAGGCACAAATTCGAAGACACAAACCCGAAGGCACAAACTGTAGTGGCGAAGGTCCGGAGGCCCAGTACTGCACACCACTAACTGGCAATATGTGTCACAAACTATCGGAAAGGAACCCGAAAAGTGTTAACATGTGTCCCATACCACACGTTCGCACTAAATGTTTTACTAACTGTTAGTCAATTCCACACTCAAAGCAGTATAAAGTTTACCTCATCTTATCGGTAAACCAGACTCGAAGGTCAAAACGATCAAACGAATAGATTAGGAATTAACTGAAAAGATAAACACATGTATTCATAGCATATGTTTTATCTAATCATTTAATTCTCTCCCTCTTCACTCAAAGTGCAAAATTGTGTGTTTTACATAGAAATTAAGTTGAAGAAAACGAGTTTTAGGAACGCTTCGAAATTGCTTTAGAAATTGCCTTTGAAATTCCCTTATTATAGAGTATAAAAATTTTATACTAAAAATAATATATAATAATAATTTCAAAGCCCATTTATTTGGAAAAAAATTAAAAAACATTGTAAAAACCCGTGTATGAAATCCACAAAGAAATATCAAAAGAATATCGAAATAGCGGAAATTACACAAGTATTATCCGTTTAAAACAAGCTGCGACTCGATATTCAACAGTAGGTTTGAACAAGTTAACTTTGTCAAAATGAATTGATATTTGATAGGAATGTAGTTCAACATTCCTACTTCAATATGCAAAAATAATCATTCAAATCCGATTTGAAACGAAGAATCTGCGTCATTTCAAAGTCGGACCAAAACAAGGTATTAAACACTGAATTACAGCAAGCTGCGAGTACATGTTCGACAGTAGTTTCGAAATAGCAAACCAGATTGTGATGAAATTTTACAGAATTATAAATCAACATCCCTAATTCAATCTACAAAAAGAATCACTCAAATCTGATTTGAAAAGAATGAGTTATGTCGTCTATAACAGGGACTCAGGCCATGTTTGCAACAGTTCAAAAACTATAAATGTACAGGCCTGAAACCATCCTGGGTTCAACTTCCAGGCATAAAACAGAGGAACAAATGACATCGGATTGAGCTTGAAATTGGTGTGCTTATACTCGAAAATTTCGTCTTTCAAACAAAAAAAAAGAATCATTGAATTCCAGTAAGAAAAGAATGAGTTATGATGTCTCAAACATGGACTTAGGCCATGTTTGCAGCAACTCAAAACAACTACAGGCGAAAATCAGTGCCTGAGTCGATTTTGCAGCAACGTTTTGAACATTAAAATGACAATATCTTTCAACCAAAATGTGCAGAAATGAATTCAACATGCAAGCTACGAAATGCAAGAAATCCGGCCGCATTCCGTTTTCGGAATCAAAAGATATTAGCATGCAAAGTACAAACTAGAGAAGGTTTTGACACAGAAACAAAATTAAAAGAAAACGCAAATTATAAAGCAAATTTTGACAATTTTGAGCTTGGCTCAGCTAGTTTTTGTGAGTATTACAACTCACCTTGCTGATGTTGAAGATTAAACTTGGATTTGCAGTTGAAAGATGAGAGCCTGGAGCAAGAATTTGCTTCAAATACCTGTAAAAACTCAAAATAGAAACATGCAAGCCAAAAAAAAAGATTACATACATACCCTATATCACAAATTAGATTTTTATGAAATAGTTCAGTTTTGGAGTAGATTACCTGTAGAATATGTTTTAATTTGAAAGAAAACAAGTTTTTGATTTGATTTGGAGATTTGGCTTGGTTTTGATGTTTGTGAAGTGGGTTTCCATTTCCTATTTATAGGAAAGAGGAAGAAGTTAAAAGTGATTTTGAACGTGCCGTAAAATGTTTCTCACTTCTTCTATCAGGTTGAGTTGGCTAATGGGCCAAATGGACTCAAAGATTAAAAGAAAAAAACAATTAGGCTAAGGTATTTATTTAATTATGACGCAGCGGAAATACGAAAATTAAATGAAACGGTGAAAATGGCAATCGGTGGATTGAAAATACTGAAAGGCCCAAATTCATTGATCCGAAGATACCGAATTCTAGCTATCTCTGACAAGTTGATCGCGCACGATACCGTGAAGAGAGATCTAAAATTCTTCGAGCGTTGATCAAGCGCACTTGATTCCGCGAATTGGCTTCAACGATCGAAGATTCGAGCGCACTCGAATGTCGATAGTGGAGATAGGAGATCACACTCAACTACCAATTTAATGAAAGCACAAAGCTAACAAAAGGAAATTTTATTCAGAAGGAACCAACCCTTACAAATGAACCCCCATGCCTATTTATAGGCGTACATCTCTCACAACTACTACAACATGTACCACAGACCTATCTTAAGTCGTCTACGACTCATCACATAAAGACCACACGACTCACTACTTAGCTTAGGTCGTACGCGACCTATCATCCAACGACTCAACAAGTTACATCACAGGATTACAATCACGCGACCTACGATACAACACACACGACTTACAACACACGGCCGACCTAACCAGGTACGATCTAAAACAGAACGACTTAAGACCTAAGCAAGGTCGTTAGCGACCTATAACAACGGCACCTGTTCACTTATATACAACATAGTGACTCAACTAACACAACATATACACGACTCAAAATAACACGATTTAACGACTTAAAAAGATACGACTTAATGACCTAAACAAGGTCGCGACCTACGACACAACGACATAAGAAACACGGACAACTACACATTGTACAACACATATAAACACGGACAACTTACGACCTAACAAAGGTCACGACTTAAAACCTTAGCGACTTAAGAGAATAGCTTCCTCATCACTTCACGCGACCTAAGCTCCATACGGCATAACACTTCAAGTGACTTAACTAGGTCATGAGCGATCTAAGGCTTTGTTAACTCGCTTTGCCTCTTTGTTAGCTCCTGTAGTTATAGGTCGTAAACGACCTAAAGTTACCGAACGACTTAAGACTTGGTTAAGTCGTGGCTTCTTTCCTCGTGACTCGTTAGGTCGTAGATGTCCTAAAACTCCTCCCTTAGGTCGTGGCCGACCTAACCCTTGTAAAATTGTAGATCGTGCTGCATCATCCTCCCCCGGTTGACAGAAATTCGACCTCGAATTTTCACTATTTCCTTCCACCACAAGTTCATTTCCATGATACGGAATCAAATGCTTGACGTTGAATACATCAGAAGTATGAACATCTTCTGGTAACTTCAAATGATACGCATTCTCATTGACTTTCTTCAAAATTTCAATTGGACCAATTTTCCACGCCTTCAATTTATTGTACGTTCCTACCGGAAAACGATCTTTTGTCAACACTGCGTAAACTAAATCACCTTCCTCGAAATTCACATTTCTCCGCTTCTTATCCGCCAGCTGTTTATACTTCTCGTTAGATGCAAGCAATCGTTCATGAACAGTTTTGTGGCACTCCTGTAACTCATTTACGAATTCACTAGCCCGCTTAACAACTCCCTTCTGATATGGCACTGTTGTCAAATCTAACGGTCCCTTCGGTAAGCTTGAATACACAATCTGGAATGGACTGAAACCTGTACTACGATTTACTGCATGATTATGAGCAAACTCCGCTTGACATAATTCATATCCCAACTTTTCAGATTATCTTTCACCAGACATCGTAGTAAATTTCCCAATGATCTGTTCACAACCTCCGTTTGTCCATCTGTCTAAGGATGATAAGCGCTACTAAAATTCAGCTTTGTTCTGCCATCTTCCACAAACTTAGCCAAAAATGACTCATAAAACGAGTATCTCTATCCGAAACAATAGATTCTGGCAACCCATGAAGTCGATAGATCTCTTTGAAATATAACTAAGCAACATGAACAGCATCCGCCGTCTTCTTGCAAGCAATAAAATGTGCCATTTTCGAAAACCTGTCAACCACCACATAAATGGAATCGTTACTCCTTTGAGTTCTAGGCAAACCCAAAACAAAATCCATACTCATATCAACCCAAGGTTTAGTCGGTACAGGTAACGACATATATAATCCTGCATTGGTCGCTGTTCCCTTCGAAACCTGACAGATTGATGGCTATGTAGGACCATCTGAATTCCTACACTAACAAACGAAGAAAGGAATTAGATTTTTCAGTTGGGAATAGGGTATTCATCAAGGTTTACCCTCCTAGAAAGGTCATGAGGTTTGATACGTCTGGAAAGTTGGAACCACGGATCACTTGGCCTTTTTTGATTTTAGAGAGGGTCGGGAAACTTGCTTATCGAGTGGAGTTTCTGGCTAAGTTAGTGGGAGTCCATGATGTCTTTCATGTTTCATACTTGAGGAAATGTCTCAATGATACGACTATTAAGGTAGTGCCTAATCAGTTAATAAACGTTGAGACGGAGCAATAGGCCCCCATGTCACCACACGTATAGTGGCATATAGTACTAAGAAGCACCATAATAAGGAAATTAGGTTGGTCCGAATTCAATAGGGTGATAACCCAGTAGAAAGCACATAGAAAACCGAAGAAAGGACAAAGACTTCTCATTTTGAGCTTTTCTCTGATAAACGTTTCTCTCCAAAATTCAGTATTTTGTTGCATCGCAATTGCTAGAGTGGATGGTAGGGGATGTTTAATAGTCATGACCATGCATCCACGCTAGGATTGAGCTCACCTATAGAATTTTCATACATATTTACATTAGGTTATGG
This sequence comes from Allium cepa, assembly GCA_030765085.1. Classification (NCBI taxonomy): domain Eukaryota; kingdom Viridiplantae; phylum Streptophyta; class Magnoliopsida; order Asparagales; family Amaryllidaceae; genus Allium; species Allium cepa. The sequence continues at coordinate 389,019,695 of CM060943.1, read as the reverse complement.
TCGAGTAGATTGCTTTATAGAAAATTTGGTTGTATAGCATGGCTGTTGAGTGTGAGTTACTGTAATGACCCTAATTTTGACTAACATTATTTAGAATATTTAATTTTATAAATTAAATAAACTAAATCTAATAATTAAGGGATTGAGATTTTTAATTAATGGGTCGTGCCTTAATTAATGCATAAGCAAAGAGGATTGAAAATAAGTAGGAGGAATATGGTAAGGGTAAAATGGGAACATCCTTCATTCTAATACCCTAAACCCTTCCATTCTCCATTACTTTTTCATTTTAACATTCAGAAATAAAACTAAAAACCCTATTGAGCTCGGTCGACCACCATTAAGAAGATTCAAGAAGAAGAAAAGCGAGAATTCAAGTAGAAAGCTTAAAAAAAATCAATAAAAGGGTAAATCTCAATCTTCTTTACACAAAGCCAAGGTGAATAATTTGATTTACATCTCACTTTTTGTAATGATCTTAGTTTCAAAGTTTTATCTGAACTATTGCAAGTAATATGCCATGTTATGTTTGTTCAAATCACTATAAATGCTTGTTGATGATTTATATGATTTCATATGGATTTATGATATGTTTAAATTAGACAACCTATTAAATGACATCCAAATGAGTTGCATTTTTGATATATGATCAAAACATTATTTTAGAAGTGGGTTTCAAGTTTCATAGTTTTCTAAATAATTGTGGATTTATTATGAATTTTCTATGACAGAAAATAGTGAATATTGGGCTTAAATTATTTAAGTGAATTATATATTGATTTTGGGTTTGAAATTTATATATGTTAGAAAACATATTAAAAGCGAATTATTGTGATTTTTGGGAAGTTTTCATAAGTATTTTACTAAGGCTATAAAATTATTTAAGTTAAGGGACTTAAATGTTTCACATTATTTGTTAAGGAGGAGGGCTTGTTGCAAAAATGTTTTTGATTGTACATTTTGAATTCGAAAACCTTTTTAGAAAAGAATTTTGATAAAGAGTGGGCAACCAATCATATTTTGAAAAATTGGGCAAGTTAGGTAAAAAGTAATTACTTTGAAAGGAATGAACCAGTCTCATTTCGAATTACAACTTCGCCATTTCCTTAGCTTGCTTCCGTCACCATGCCCAGTTAGACCTTTCGCACCTATTCGAAACCAATGCACATGATATTAAGCAATTGGTATGTAGTGCATTGAAGAAAGGCGAGAGGAATGATGGTGTCGAACGCATGTTTCTGAATGCGTCGAAGCCACTTTAATTAGCTTCAATCAACTTACCTAAGTAAAAAAAGCTTTCGAACAAATTGCCACTTTCCTTTGATTTTTGAAAGGAGATTTCGAAAGAGTTTCCACTTGCTTTTGTTTTAAAAGAAGCTTTCGAATTGATAGCCGCTTTTGAACCTATTTGATACACTTGTTGGCGCATTCATACCTTTCAAATTAGTTAAGGCCACTTTTCTTTATAGCCTTAAAACAATGTATTCGAAAAGAGAGCTTTTGTCTTTTAATTTTAAAGCTTCCTTTTCATGCTTTCGAAAGGGTAGTTTAGCCACTTTTAGGTTTCGGAGCCAATGATTTCGAAAGGGTGGGTTTCGAAGCTATCCTCTTCCCTAATTCTTTTACCTGGGATATATGGTCTCGAAAGGAACAATTTTAAATGGTTTCGAACCTATGTTTCCACATGCTCTACTTGAACCATATGATTTCAAAAGTTATGTGTTAAATGCCTCGAAGGAAGGTTTCCAATACTTTCAAAAGGTAAGTTTAAATGGTTTTGGAAGAGGATGTCTAATGTTTATGTAATGCTTTCAAAAGGGATGTTTTCAATGATTTTGAAAGGGACTGTTTAAGGTTTTAAACAAGAGTTTCAAAAGTATAGCTTTGGCTTTATAGCCTAATGTTTCTAACTTAAAACGAGGTTCAACTTGTTTTAAAGGGATAGGTAACCCTATTGATTTGAATTTTCATCAACATTGTTTTATGTAAAGTATATATCATGACATAGGAATTTTGAGTAAAGCAAAGAGTATATTTTCCTTGTTGAAGTATGATTCAAAAGGGTTAAATAAATACAAAAGAAATTTTTTAAAGGAAAATTAAAGGGTAGTTAACCCTAAGTTTATGACTCCGATATTAGAAGACTAGATGAGACTAGTGTAGGGTTGCACCCTATAATATATCCCCTAGCTAAAATAAGCCCAAAATTCCAAGGGTAAGGCTTTGTCATATGCAAGAATAAAATGATGTTAAACACAGAAAGGAATATACAAAGAGAAGATAGTTTATTGGCGAGCCTGGAAAACCCTTGGGATCAATTGACTCTAAGAGAAGCAAGTTTAGGACAGATCGTCCAATATTGTATCTAACATAAGTTAGGTTATTTATAATGTCTGGTAGGCCCGGGTCACTCAATGGTTAATAGTTAGCCAGTTAAAACAATAATGTTGGATAGATAGTCCATTGATTACTTGATTTATATGCATATATGTTATTTCTCTTGTTGTTATAATCAGTTTGATTGCAAGATTTTGATTTGCAAAAGATATGCTTTTAAAGGATATTAGTGAGGGAAAACCCATTCCGCTAAGTGGTATGGTCTCACCTAATATTACTAAACCGGGATGTAATAGGATTATTCATACCAATTTTTATGTCTGACTCGAAGTTTATGTTTTTCCATTAAACTCTCAATATCTCAAAATTTAATTTGAGTAGATTGAGATTTAAGAACTTTTTAGGTTTAGTAGGTTGATGAATAAGCATTTGAAGACGTGTAGGAGGAAAAGCTAGCTATGAAGGAGTTATTTATTGTTATTTCCACTGTGATGTGATCATGAATGATGTTTATTTATTTGATCAAAACCTAGGAATTGTTTTGGGAAATATGGATTTGAAATGTAATCAGAAAAGTTGTTTTGGAAATCTGTGTTGATTTCATTTTATTTTTATGTGCTTAGGATATTATGGATACCATTAACATTACCGTATTTTGTCACCGGAAGTTAATACTATAGATGACTACAACATCTGTAGCGTTTTGCTTCGGGCCTTAAAGTAGGGGATATTATAGTTGCACTACTTTCCCCTGCAGATTTCGGTGGCGATATCCATTTTAAAGGGGGAGAGTGTAATACCCCAAAAATTTAATAAGAAATTAAATAACTAAAACAAGGCTAAAAATTAACTTTTGTTAATATTATAATTTGGTTGCAAAAGTTGCACCATTGCGTCCGTAGCAATTTCTAATCAATTTTCATATATTAAGTTTTATAGTCGGAGTTCGAACGGGAAAGTAATGGACATTGAAAGTTTTCGAGTTTAAAATAATTCAAACAAATTTAAATTTGAAAAATCAAAATTTAAAAATTTAAATTTATCTTAATTTAAAATTAAAGAAAACGTTATGTACAATGTTAGCGTATAATTAAATCAAAGCAATAAATATATATAAGTGGAAGTAAATAAATCATTCCCAGAATAACTGACCTATCGACCTCCCATGAGGCAGCGATCGACCAGTTGATGGCTATGGGTAATGAAATCCCTAGGCTAGAACAACCTGGATTTTTTTAGTTTTAATCCAACGACGCTCGTTCCTTCTTACCTCTATAAATAAATCCCTAACCTCTACTTTTTTTTCATTAATTCTAGGAACAACTGTGAAACTCCGCCAGGTTCTTCTCCCTTAGATTTTCAAAACAGTTAGGGTTTTTCCAGGTAAGTAATCCAGATTTCTAATTATTTAAAGTTCCTTCTTCTATCCTTCTCTAGTTTTTGATTTTCAGTCTAATCTATATATAACCCACTTTTATATTCAAATTAGAGAAGATCCGAAAGAGAATGAAGAGCAGTGTAGATCAAATCCGTTCTAAAAATAGGAAATCTTATATGAGAGGAATTTAAAAATTTCCTATTTATTAATTAGTAGTATTTTTTTGGATTTGATATATACGCCTTCGAAAATTATATAAATACAAACCCTAATTAATAAAACCCTAGAATTCCCCAAGTAAAAAGTCAGTCTTTGAATATGTAAGAATTATAATTGTTTTAAATCAATATATGAGAATCAAATCTGTTGTTTGGAATTAGATAATTTATAGTTTATTCAATGTTCTTGCTTTTATTTTCGCTTGGATTGTTAAAGTGTTTTAAAAGTAAATGAATTGGAAATGGTGTGCAAAGTATGAATCTAATTAATTGTAGTTTGCATGGCTTATTTTTATAAATTAAATAAATATGAGTCCTTTTCCCACTCCAAGGTTGCCAAAATTGAATGGAATATAAAAGGTCTAAATTATAAGATTTATTTCTCTAATAGAAATAGTAATTCTTGTATATTAATATCACACAATATGGTGATATTCCATTTTTATACAAGTCTAGTTTAGTTGGCTTTTGACATTAGCTGTTCTTGTGTAATATCCTAGAATTTCGAAGAATTTAAAAGGAGATAATTTCTTAATTAAATCATTTAAAATTGATAAAACTGTATCTTTAAATATAAATAACCAAAATAAAATTTATGTGATGTTTTTAAATTTAGAAATCAATTGATTTTAAATGGAATAATTATTTAATTTATGTTATTTTATAAATTTGATTTTTGATAAGTTTGACATTTTAATTTAATAAGTATTGTTTAAATATATGTTTACTTAAAAATTAACTTTAAAATTTAAATTCAATATTTCTTAATTTAAAAGTGTGTTTGTTTAATTTGATAAAAACATATTTGATTTGAAATTTAAGTTTAAATTGAATTTGAATTTTTATATTTGAAATTTGAATGGGAAATTGTAATTTAAAAAGGAATGTATATTTGAAATACATTTGTATATAAAAGATTTATGAATAAAGTTTTATTTTAAAAAATAAATTTTGTTTTTGTATTAATTTAAAACAAAAGAATTTTATTTATATAAATTTGGAAAATGTTTGTTTAATAGTAAATAAATACAAAGCATTTAAATTAAATTGTAAGAATGGATTTAATAATTTTATATTATTTTATTTGGAATCTAATTAGTTTATATCTTATTTTTCTTTTGAAAGTTTTATTTTTATAAAAAAAAGAAAATGGTTTATAAATTTATAAAAGCATTCATAAATTAGTAAAGTATTTACAAATTAAGAAAATTGATAATAAAGGGTTTTAAAAATCATTTTTAAATAATTTAAAATATATGGGTGACATGTGTTCAATTTTAAAACATCATAGGATACATGTGTTAAGAGATTAAGCTTGGGTCATGACAAATGTAATCAAGATAACAAGTGTCTTCTTTTTCTTAATTTTCTTCTTCCTTTCTTTAAATTTTATTTAACCTTAAAATACATTTATAAAATCCTATTATCTTCATCCTTCATTTTCCTTGAACTCAAACAAGAATCCATGGCCAAAGTTCGATCTGAAACCTGTAGTAAAAAAAAATTCCAAATCCTCAAAAAAAGAAACAAACCTTGAAATTTCTTCTCAAGCCTGAAACAGAAATGTACATCTCCTCAAAACTCTTCATTTACAAACCCTGCATTGTTGTTTATATCAAAATCTGAAACCAGAAAATCAAGTCTGTAGCAAACTTCACCCAAACCCTCAAAGATCTGCAGTTTTTTTTCTATCATGCATGTAGCAAGCTTCAATTGCATGCCTGAGATAAAGCTTCAAAACAACTCATTTTCAAAAACTTTGAACATCACCATGGTTCCAGCTTTAAAGAAATCAAGTATCAAAGTTTCAGGAGTCATCAACAACAGTTTCCAAATTTTAAAAAAGGGGTTTTCATTCCTGTTCCAAATTCTGTGCTAAGTCATAATGAGGTGAGTAAACAACTAACTCAAAATTTAAGTAGGTTAATAAATTGTTGTTTTAAATAATTTCTGTGATAATGAAGTTTGTTTGTGATGATGCTGCATATCTTTAGGAATATGTTATTGAATGTGCATGTTAATTTCTTTTCATTTTTGAAACTGCAGTGTGCAAATAAATATAAATCCAGTTGTACTTCTCTAGTTAGATTTCTTGGTTATGGTGTTTAAGCACAGGTTGATCAAACAGCAAGATTAAATTGTAAAATGAAAAAAAAATTAAAAGAAGTTTCTTTGATGATGCCTGCATCTAAAAGTAAGAATGCAATAGGATCTGCATTTTTGAAATTAAGTTCTCTGTTTATACTTGATCACATAGTTCTTATAAATAAACAAATTCAAGCTTTATATATATATATAAAACTTTGAAACTTTGGATTTAAAACAATTAATCTAAATCTTAAGTAGGGTATAATTTGTTACTTAAGTAATATTGATTCTTATATGTTTGAGAAATAGTTTAAATTCTGTAATCATGAAAGTATTAATGTTTCTGCAGGCTAGTAAATTGATTTGCCTCTGTACATTCATGTTTATAGAAAATTTTATAAATAAACAAATTCGAGCTTTCATATAAACACCTTGAAGTTTTGAATCTAAAGCGAATTAGTTAAGTTGTAATTCATCTAGTTTATGAAATCATGATTAAGCAAATTATGTTTGGGATTTACCTGTAAGCTTAAATATGTAGTCAAATTATAAAATGAGGAAAATAAAATTTTGAATTTTATTAATTCATGTATATAAATTGAATGATCACTCAAGATTATGATTTTTAGCACAAGAATTCAGATTTTAAAGTAGTATTGAGAGTGGAATTTGGGTTTTACTGGAAGTATGAATTTGGGTGATTTCTGGATGATGGAGCAATTAGGTGGGTCGGGGCTGCTGTTGTAGATGGAGGTCATCATGGAGTTTTAGGGAAAAAGGGTAGTCGTGGCTGTAAGGGGCGGTGGTGACGGCGATGGCCGGAATTGGGTATTTAGCCCTAGTTTTCACTGGGTTGGGTTTTGATTTTTCGCCGTAAGCACCATTGATCGAGTGCTTTGAATTTTTGTCTGGAGGTAGAAAATGGGCTTAGCAGGAGATGGTCGGCACCGCGGAATTTTCTGGTGACCGGAGCTTAGCGGTCGGAGGGGGTTTGTGTGGGTTTGTTTGGGTTTGGGTTCTGCAGTTTAACCTAAATTTGATTCGAGAGGAGATTGTTTGTTTTATTGATCGTTTTTGGTTGCAGGGGTATCGAGCAAGTTGCTGGAGGCGGTGGCGTTGGTCGGTGGTGACCAACGGTGGCATGCACATGCACGTGTTGGTGGTCGGTGTCAGCGAGTTTAGACTCGTGGGGTAATCTCGAAGTGGCATTCAAGTTTGGCTTGGGAAAAACTCGAAGTGTTCTCGGGTGTGTTTGGTGGGAATCTGAGCTTTTGTAAACTATAATTAAATCAAGTTTTTTTAAAAAAAAAGAAGATGGAAGAAGGGACTCGGGTTTTGACCCAAGTAAATAATGTTTTGACCCGAAGCTGGAAACTTAAGCTGTTTCTAAAAGATTTTTTTTAAAAAAGGTTTAAACTTGTTTTTTTGAAATTTAGAAATTTTAAATTTGTTAAAACTTTAAATAAATTACTTGATGTATTTAATAAATGTTTTATTTAACATATTTTAGGATGTTTTAAAGTTTTGTTAAATTTAAACATTTTTAGGAAAGTTTGAATGATTTTGAAAACGAGTTTTGAAAGTTAATTTTAGTGATTTATATAAAGACAAGTTTTAAATACAAGTTGAAATTAGTTTAAACTATAAATTGATAAATATTTAAGTTATTTAAAGTTGAGTTTGATAATTTTAATTTTTATTTATCAAGCTAAAAGATTTTTTTAGTTTAAACTTAGTTTAAAATTTAATTAAGTAGGAATAGATGTAAAGTAAAGATTGTAAATGTGTTAAGTCAATTAAAGCATTTTATAAGGTAAATGTTTATCTTAATTAAGGTTTTGAATATCTTAATTTTGATTGAGTTAATTTGAAGAAATAAAGTTAATTAATTAGTTAAAAATAAAGTATTAATTAAGAAACTAATTAAGGAAAAAATAATTTGCTTGGTTAATAAATGGTTAAGAATTAAAGGTTAATTAATTTAAGATTAATTAAATTGTAATTAAAGATCATTAACTAGATTTTTAATTAATGATTAAGGATTCATTAATCAAGTAATTAAGTGAAATTAAACTTAATTAATTATGTGACTAAGATTATTTAACTAAGTAATTAATAAGTTATTAATTAAGTAATAAAGGTTACTTAATTAGTATTTAAGAAATGTTTAACTTGTAATTAAATTTTATTAGTTAATAATTTAAGTTTTATTGATTAATAATTAGATAATAATTAATCCGTATTTAAGGATTAATTAAGAAGATGTTAAATGGTAATTAATTGATTAATCAATTGTGATTAAAGATTAATCAAATGATAATTAAGGATTGATTATCTGTTAATTATGGATGGGTTAACAGTTAATTAAGGAATAATTAAATGATTAATTAACTGGTGATTAAGGAGTAAGAAATCTGTAATTAAGTTCTTAATTAATTATTGATAATTAGGTTTACTAATTAATGATTAAGAGATAAATAATTGATTAATTAATAAATAAATAAATAATTAATTATAAAAGTAATTATGGATTAATTAATTTGTATTAAGAGATATTGATTAATAATTAAGGTTATTAATCGATAGTTGATGGATAATTAATCAGTTAATTAAAAGTTAATTAATTGATTATGAAAGTAACTAAGGATTAATTACTTTGTATTAAAGGAAATTAATTAATAATTAAGGATTATTAATTGATGTTTAAAGGATAATTAATCTGGGATTGAGGATTGATTAATTGATTAATTAAATTAATCAAAGAGTGATAAATTAATTAGGGTTAGTAATTAATGAATGATTGTATAAGCATGATTTAGGGGTTGATTCTTAAGGGATTAATTCAAGAAATTAAATTAATTATGATATGAATTGATAATGCTTGCTTATGGATGATTTGTTATTGAATGTCTGAATTGGATGATATCTATTGGATGATATGCGTTGTGACATTCTGTGATATGATATTGGTTATATCAATGATAAATGTGTGATATTTATCTAAGTTAATGCTGTGTGATTGTATTGTATTGAATTGTTTAAACCTTTAAACAACTTGGCCTTTAAGATAAGTTTGGTTCGATGAGACTGGGATTGAGTATCAAATTTGATTATCCGAAAACCACATCGATCCAAGTTAAACGTTAGGTCGTGATTTCAAGTGAAGATCGAGTTGAAGATTCAAAGTGTAAGAACTATCTATTGTTAAAAACTCTGAGGGTGATTCCAATATGAGTATAACGGAGATAGTACTTTCAGGTTCAAGATGGAGTTTAGAGTGCAAGGGTTATTGTCGTTAACTCTGAGGGTGATTCCAAAATGAGTGTAACGAGATAATGCCTTCGGTTTCGTTCGAACCCGGAACGAACTTGTATGGATTGAATGCTTTCAGAACATCGTCAGGTGGACGATGAGCATTCTAAAAGATGTGTTCTTTAAAGGTAATCGTAGCCTCAAGCCTCATCAACCGGGAATGGCTAAAACAAGGGAGGTGCAGCAAGGCTTCATGGGTAGCCCCCACTTGAGAGCGAGATTTACCCCTGTCTAGAAGACCCTTTTTGTTTCGGCTGTGTGGGCGATTGCTAGCTAGAATCGCCGAGGTGGTCTTGCTCGGGACTGTTCAGTAAGGAATGGTCCCGGCTTTGTGTTGCAGGGGAGTTAGGGTGGCTCCTCGGTACGGTGATCTAGGCCACGTACTGTGACGGGCGGTACCCCAGTAGCCCTGCCATTGATGGAAACCCATTCCTCCTACACGCCCTTACGGTTTTGGTTGTATTACCCACTTTTTTGGCTAGTTGCTGGAATTTAATAGATGTAACAATTTCGGCTATTTCATATTTATTTGAAAACCCTAGACACTATTATAATATCATCGGATTTCTTATCAAATGTTTTGGTTAGCGTAAGGTAAAAACTTTTCCATGTTTATGTGTGGGAAGTCTTACGTGATACTTTTCTTTCAAAAGGTTTTTAAAAGTTAAACAACTTTAACCCGTTTACTCACACCAGACCCATGTCTGACCCGGAGTTTATTCTGTTTTCTTAAACTCTTGGGTACTCAAATTTTTACGAGTAGCCAAGGGATTCAGGTTAGCTTTGATGAATACTGAAGGAGTTATGGAGTAGGAGGCTTCAGCGCTTGTAGTTATATGGTGTTTTCCGTTGTGTTGTATTTGAGTTGTATAATAGACAGACTTGTATAACTGTCTATCCTGTGTTGTTGTATCTGAGTAACTCTGATATGTAATAGACTAGGTAATAGTTATGTTATATATTATATTTTATTTTGTTCCGCTGTGAGATTCTGATTTTGTTGAGTTCTTTTCTTCAATCTATTCTATTTCTACCTCTTTCTTTCTTAAGAATGATGCGTCTTTCTTTGGAATGAAAGGCGGGTCGTTTCATCATGTGTGGAATTTGGAGATTTGTTTGAGCATGACATTTTAATAAATTTTACAAGCAAATTGTTATGCATATGATTTGGAATAATCTTTGATTCTTAGATCCTACTCATATATACATATACATATTATTAACATATTGATTATTAAAGTTATTAAAGTAATGATTATAGCATATCGGATGAATTGATCAGAATTAATATAATAGTAAATAGCATTAATTTCTTAGGAAGGCAGTTAATGATAATTATGGAATTTAATCATAAAAAAGGCATAATAAGGGGTTACCTTATATAACCTAAATTATTTATTGTGTAGGATAATATATATGTATAATTGGTTTGTGTATATGAAGTATATCTAAGTTACAGGGATGCGAGGTCAGTCTAAAGTACATAGAAGCATGCCGACTTAAATCTAGCTACCAGTAGTGTAAGTTTGGGGACTGATATGAAATATCATCTATAATAAATAATCTCAGCGGACGCGAGGTTAGTCCCAATTCTATATGGTAAGTCTACCCAGTAAATCTAACTCCTAGTACCTATGAATAGTCGGACTAATATGAGATGTCATGGTGGGTTATGGGTCATAATCAAGCTATTGATACAGTAAGAGTAATCTTTATAGGGGTCCGTTTTGGGTTTTGAGGTGTTAATTGACTATTGCCAATCTGCCTCTTTCCTATAGTAGAAGTATGCCACTTTCCTACAGTAGAAGTATTAAGTGACTTAATGAAATTTATTACAATGTCAATTAAGGAGAACGATGGGGGAACTCGCCTTGGGTTAGGTATTAGATGACGGGAACCTGCCTATTTCATAGGTATTAAGTGGTCAGAGTCTGCCTATTTCCAAACAAAAAGGTATTAAGTGGTTTAGGTGTTTCCTCCTATGTTGTAAAAGATAGTTGCACTAGAATTTTGTGGTTGGACTGGAAAAGCCTTTGGAGTTATAGTTGAAATTATTCGTATTGTAAAATCTTGGATATGTAAGATATAATGCTTATCCAAAGGATACTTCCAAATACAGTTATCGTAAAACTTGAGATTTTATTTCACCATATTTTATTGTTTTGACTCCCTCCTCATTAAAACACACAAGTTTGAGGAGATAAAGCTGATTTGGAAGAAGAAGATTTGATGAAGTCTGTGGCAGTCATCAATTTTGTATTGCTTTCTGTATTATTTCCATGTACCAAGTTTCAGACCATTATGATGTTGTTGTTTTGAGATATTGCGCTATGGAGGTTTTTAATGATACTGTTATGTTCTAAAATGATTTTCTTTATGCAATGGGTACATGTTTTTAGTATTATAGTTTATCCATTCCACTGTGAGGGTTTGAAAGTATAGATAGATAGCTCTGTGTATTGTGCATTGTTTAAATTTTATCAATCAACAGTCAGTCGTAGAATGAGTCTAAATTTTGATGGGCTTTTTATGCGTTGGAATTTAGGCCTGTTTTGGTATGGGTTTTTACACATCTCTACCCTAAGGTCAAAATCAAGAGGCACAGATTAACTCTGCTTAAAAATACACACTCATTAGATGGGACCGAGGAACCAGTCACTACATCGATATTGTATCTGGTCGTTGATGAACATTACGTTAGCCTTTGGATCTCGAGCTTTTCCTCGCATTCCTCTTTCTCGAACTGCCCAAGTTCTTCCCGAAGTCACACCAAAGCCGCACACCGCACCATGCCTGAAACAGGGAATGAACTCCCTACAACTGCTCCTTTCCCAAGCCCTATTGGTTTGGATAGGTCCCCACTGGTGCACAAGTAGTATAGCCACCGATATACCGATGGTTGCCTGTACCAGGAAGTAAGCTCGAACGGGTACCTCCCATGCCATAACTACCACAGATAAATGCGCCTTTTCCTCCGTTACTTCACTTGATGAGTTGCCTAGCTCCTCTAGCCTGCTTCCACCACATCAGACCTCTTTCGCAGTCTATTGGTTGATACTCTTGAAGTGGTTCCTTATGCACTTGAAAACCAATTTCGATATGAATCCACTCTTTTATGCAAGAGTTCTGTGGGACGATTTCAGCGACCTAGCTTCCTATAACACACCAAAATGAACTCAACCGATAATCTTACCTCACTTGATGCTCGCAGATGTGTCGATGCACCTACTTGTGCATGCATATGCACATATGTACTGCAAACACGTATCGAAATCAGAAATCATGTTTCGAGCTTAGTTGGAGAGATTACCTGACCCGGTATTTTCTCATGAAACTTAATGCACCCGTTAGTCTCTATGGCTACTTGAGATTGCTTGTAATTTGCTTATATAAACACATGGATATTCCCTTACACATATGTCATTAATCACACAAATATATTTATATTCACACATACAAAACCATTATCAATCATTCTAATTACAGTACAAGAATTATATTCATTATTTATAACTTCAAATGCACGTATATGTATACTTACCCGTATATATGCACCTATATGTAAATAAACAATTTGATTATTTAATAGTCAAATCTTACTTTTATTTAATAAATATTTCTATAAAATCTCAATATCTTTTTCCACCATTTAATAAAATCATTTCAGGATTTTATCAAATATAATACTAGCTTAAAAAAAATCATTTTACGCTTTTTAATACTTAGTTTCTTCATTAAAATTAGGTATTCACCTCATAATTATTTTATAAAACCTTGTAACCATTTTATAAAATAATTCCTTCATTCTAATTTATAATTTTTTTATGAAATATCTCTTTTAATTATATCATAAAACCCCATTCTATTTAATAAAATATACCATTTTTACTATTTTATAATATGTCATTCTACTTTATAAAATATCATATTTATATTATTTTATAAAATCTCATTCTACTTTATAAAATATATTATTTTATAAAATCTCATTCTACTTTATAAAATATATTATTTTATAAACTCTCATTTTTTTATAGATATGTATTTCACTTATAAAATTATTTATTGACTTAAGTATTATTTATACATACTAATTAAGCGTCATTAGGTCACTGATCACTTTAATAGTAAGTTTAGAGCTCATAATTTGCTTAATTAGCCTACTAACTTCATTTTATAAATATTCCATATACTTATAAAATCATTTCTTCTCTTAAATAATATATATAAGTAATAATTAAACTTCAATGAGCCTTAAATAACTTTAATAATAAGTGTAGAGTCCAAACCCACTTAATTAGCTTGTTAACTTTTCTAAAATCAATTCAAATGGTTTAATTATTACTTACTAATGACATAAACATCATTATATCACTAAATAAGCCCCAAATCAATCATAACATCACACAAAATCATCTACTTAACTCAAAATAAATTTTTATGGCTTATTAACTTTTTTGACGTAGTAATTAAGGTCTTTAACAAATCACTAGCTAATATAATGATGTTTGCAACGTGAATATAAGCTTAATCAAACAATATAATTCTCTAAATTCTTCACATAACTCCATAATCATTAAATACACACACACACACATATACATACATACACACACACACACACACACACACAAATATATATATATATATATATATATATATATTTGTGTATGTGTGTGTATGAAGTATAACTTGTGAATATAATAAGAGAATCATTACACTTACCTTCTTCTTCACCAAATTAAGCTCTAATCAACACAAACCTAAAACTTTCTCCATTGAAATATGAGATTAAGATCCACACTTCAATTAAAGCCAAACCATTGATGGGTTTTCTAAGGAATGGGTAGAGAAGAACTATGGTGATTTTAGTTTGAATTTAGGAATCCTATTTAAGCATGAACTAGTGGATTTAGGGTAAAAGGATTAAGGAGCACTTGTGAAAGTGATTAGGACAAGAGGAAGAAATGTTATGTTAAATGAAAATTGATTGGAGAGTTAGCTTTTTATAAGCTAACTTATGGGCAAGTTAATCGGCTTAGCCCAAATTCAGTTTATCCAAATGAAAACACTGTTCATCCCAACAACTAATCTACTTCAAACATTGCCAAGTTTATACTCATTCTTCCTGTGATGGAAACTATAGCAGTGAGTGTCTCAACTCACAATTCACCCATCTCTAAAAAATGAGTATAATGGGAATTCTATCAACTAATGATTAACTATTTAAATTAATTGTTTAAACATCCAATCATTAAATTGTGAGTTGTCACAAGTAGGCTTATAATAGAACTTTCCCTTAGCTTTTGTTGGCTCTTATCTTAGTTCTTCAATATTCACTACTTCGAACATACGATAACCCCTTCTTTAAAGCTTCGATAGCTTTGATACTAAATCTATGATAGCCTTCACTTTAGGCATGTGACAGTCTCCTCTTTAAACGCATGATAGCCTTCACTTTAGAGCTGCGATATTGATTTTCAATCATTCACTCAACCATGCATTTTGTTTGATGACTTGCACACATGATAGATTCAGGGCTTCAAAATAAACATCATTTCAAAATTGACCATTGGATTCGCACACTTTAGGCTACTCGTTTTAGAATTCCACTTAAACGATTCAGACTTGCACATACAATAGATTGTGGACCGATACATTCAGTTTCACATCCTAGAATTCCCAGTCTACTCCGGCATTAATCTATACTAAGGCTTGCATCCCATAATTCCTCCACATTAGGCTATGCTTAGATGGTGCAATAGGATGACGAAGCCAAGCTGTGTGCTCGCTTCACTTTTCGTTGTTAGTGAGCACTAGTGATGTTGAATTCTATTAATACATTCTATGTTATTCTTTATATTTCAGCAAGATGCACACTAGGTCATTCACTTCAGCTTCAACTTGTCGCTTTAGGTGTACTAGTATGAAAATCTTATGTTCAAATATAATAAGGCTCTAAAATTGATGAGCATGATTTATGCATTTATTCTCGCTTTATCCTATTTGCATCATTAGTTGAAGAAAGCTATGAGTCTATGTACTGCATTTTGTTTCGTGGCTAATCGAACGAGTCTTTTCTTTACCTTCCATATGAGAAATCTTTGAACTTTAAAAAAAATGAAGAAATAGTTTAAACCCTCATTATTTTTCATAATAAAATAACTATCACATAGAAACGAAAATTATATGCATAACTATAAATATTATGATCTTTAAGTTACCTACTCCTCTCCTCTCTTTCAGTTTCATGAAAATCAGCTTCCATGTTGCTAATGTTATCGTCATCCGGATCATTTTTAGGATTGTACCTGTATTACAAATATGTTTACACCATTAGTAACATTGACTATGCACATCATAACTTTATACTATAAAGTTATTTTACGTAGAAGTTTTTGCACACAAAATAGTTTACATAAAAAATTTAAATGAACCTTGACATAGTTACTTATTTAATCATTTCCTCACTTTCTTAAGCTCTTTCAAATAGGCGATATGATAAAATTACAAAATACTAATTAATTAATATATTCAAATATGTGAAAGTTGTGGTGTGCATTGTACATAAGATATTTATACAACTATACCCATAAGCAAGGGTTGGAAAAAAGATGAAAAATACAGATGATCTAAGATTAGTCTAACCACTTAACAGAACATAAATAAGTTATTTTCAATAAAACATAAAGTTGTATAATTAAAAGATAATCATATCTATCTACAATATTTCTAATATGTTAGTCCTCTTATCATAAGAATTTACTATTTTAGTCCATTAAGAAATATAAATAGAGAACTACAATGTAGTCTCATGCCCAGATAACTTTATAACCATATAGAGATAATATAAATAATGCATACTCAAACATCTACCATGTCATAGAGATGGCAGCCATGCCTTCATCACCACCATCGTCATCGTTATCTTATCTACTCTTTATCGGCCTCTTACTTACTACTCTTTCTACCTGTTTATGCTATGGTGGGATAGTCTTTAGAGGCTTTATAACTTTTTTTAAGTTAGAAATAATAAAAAACGTTGATATCAATATTATAAATACAAATAATAAATCATAAAATAAAAACTAAATGTGGCACTAGAGATTTTGATTAGACCAATTGCGTATTATGTAAGCTTTGGATCAGACTTTTCAATTTTTGTTCAGACATGCGATTCTTTTGAGCAGAAGAATGAGATACAACTAGTGCCGCCTTATTTTCTGGTCAAGGTCTATTATCCATGATAAGTTGCGAAGAAGGCTTGGATTGTATAACCTACTACTAATATACATGCATAAATTCATTCACCATTAAATGCGACGACCGCCCTACAACTCTGGCACCGCATATACCTAAACAATACACCGTTACTGTGCCTAGCTAATGCATGATGGTTGTCAAGGTTGTAAAGTAAATAAAATAAACACACTACCAGTCGTATCTCACGGTGCACTAAATAAAATATAATATTCATCACATTTATAAAACAGACGAGACATTAATACTAAATGAACCACAATATAAGACTGCACAGGTTAAATAGTTATACAAAGCAGCAATAGAGTTTATACAACTGTTGCCGTCAAAATTGGAAATCAACACACAATTATGTAAATTTACCAATATCCAATCCAATCATAGAAATTGAAGAGAAATAAATAAAGAAAAAAATTAAAACAATTATAAGGAAGTAAAAAGAGACAAGATGTCCGATCCCAAATAATCCATTTTATTATACTAAAGTTTGTTTACAGTTACAATCCAAAATCCAAGAATAAAATTGGCAGAGTGTAGCCAAGTTTTAGGATAAAGGGATGCAGGTTGAAGATTCTTTTTCTAATGCCATGCCTGCTATATTTATAAGGGAAGACATGCGCGGTCGGGCTGAAATTTTGACAAAAAATTCGGTTGACAAAGACGAGGCCACCCAAAAATTTCCAAGCACATTGGGACCCACAAATGTTAACGGTGGTAATCACTATTATTGTGACCAAATGGGTTTCGATCCCTATGAAAGGTTCCTTATGATGTTTGCTACCTTCTCCCTAAATTTCATGCAATTATGACATACGATTTGTGAGATATTGCATTTTGCATGAACTAGTGTTGCTTGAATTCTAATTTCTGCCGATCCCTCTAGAGGAGTACGTATCGATCTGTCCAGTCTCTTCCAAATGCCATACGATCATTAAGGGAACATCTCCATATTTTATTATATTTAGCCTCTAAGTTTCATGCCAATTGGATTAATAAAATTCGAGTTATTGATTAATCTTTTTTGCAATATGTTGTTAAGGGTGATTATAGTCGATCTCTATGGAGGGATAGGTATCAATTCCTCAAACATGCTATAAATGTTGTGCAATCCTTATATGGTGTTCCACATGTTGTATTTAGCTTACCTTTTAAGTTTCATGTCAATTTGATGTGTAGATGTTGAGATATTGATCGATCTTTGCTATAAAGTTGGGTTTAGTCGATCCAAAAGAGGGAAGAAGGTCGATCCCTCTTTCTTTATCCTTTTGATGTTCGATCTCTAAGGTAGGCTCCTTGGGGCTCCTACATCTTGCTCACAAAATTTTGTATTCATTGGACTTATAGATTTTGAGATATTGATTGGTTTCATTGATTTGAACTTGCTTGGTTGGAATATGCCGATCCCTTTTATATAGTCCCTTTCTTAGGTGAAGTAATTTGCCCATAACTAGCGCATACAAACTCCAAATGACTTGAGATTTGAAATGTAGCCTCATGGGGCCTTCCTTGTCACTATATACCGTCTCATCCATTTTGGGACAAAAATTGAGGATATGTACCGATCCCCTAGGAGAAGGGGTATACACCGATCCCTACCGGGGCGAGACACTGATACGTACTTAGAATATTTTGGATATTCTACCTTTTGGTATTTGTTGATCGTCGCTTCATATCATTGCCTGAACTTGATTTCAGGACCTCATAGTCATAGCTCTTGATAATCATGAAGTCTATTGAGTTAAATCTGCTTGTTTACTGCCTTAGCAAAAGGTGGGTTAGCACTTTGCCCCCCAAAACATTCCTTGCAATAGAACAGTGTGTTTTAAATTGCTAGAAATCCAAAATCTAAAATCCATAACCCATTGACAGCTATATTTTCCAATCTAGAATCTAATCCAAAACCATGGTCTCTCCGGATTGTTTTATCTAAAACCGCATCCATCCGAAGCCAAATTCATTGCTGTTCGAAACTGGTATCCAAATCCATGTCCTCTCCGAGTTTTTATCCTAATCCAAATCCTTGATCGCAGCGGATCTTTGTCGAGCATAATACATAGTCAACGACTTTAGTGGGTCGATCCATTGCATTCGAGTAAAGTAACCTAGCCCTTGCAAGGCATAGTCCATAACTGATAGCCTTGATCTCTCTAAATGTTTGAGGAGCACAATCCATACTCGACGACCTGATTTGGTAAATCCATCATGTTCGAGCAAAGCAACTTACTCCTTGACAGTCATAGTCCATACTTGATGATCTTGTTGGTATTTATTCTTCGGCCTAGACACCTAGTTGAGGACTTAATCCATGATGCATGACTCCATCTCATCGTGTTCGCCCGACGAAAATACCCGTTCCTTGTGATTGTTTTCTCGTCTCTCCAAATAGGACCGCAATCACGACCTATGTTATATATTACATTTATCCAAATTTAAGCATTCCTGGGTCCATTTTCCAAAATATAAAATAAGAGTCTGTTCAACCAGGAAACCACAGTTTAAATGAAAATTAGAAGAACAAGAGTTCAAAGCAAAGAAGGAGAAAAAACAAACTTCACAAACCCAAGACAATGGTTTATCGTCATCTCAGAGCATGCATAGGGATCATTCTTGATCATATACATGTATAAGTGACTTAGTCATCCTACTGTGGAGTTTGTCACTTATTCCATGCCATCCCGATCAACTGATGACAAATTAATGATGATGCCTTAATCTAGTTCCATTTTCATTCGAGGTGCACGATGGCTGCTCCTGTTCCACCGTCGCAGCCCGAGTCCTTACATATTATTATAACTGACCATCCTTAGGTGTTTCTCAATGATATCCTTCAAAGTCCTACAGTCATTTGTATTGTTCCCATCCAGCTCATGGAATAGGCAGCGCTTTCCTGATGTCCATTCGCGTTCGGAGGGTTTCCTCCTTCCCAGCCTTGAAGGTATCCTCGAGTATCTTGCTCTATTCGTTCTAGGGTTTCACTAAATTCTGAATAAGAAGAGAATTTGGGTTCCTCCCTTTGTCGCCTTGATCCATTAAAGCTATTATCCATGTTTCGTTTACTCTTGTCATTTCCTGACCATTCGCCAGGCGGATCTCCACCACATACCATATTTACTTCCATTGCCTATTTATCCGCTTTCGCATTTTCTTGTCGTAGAAACCTTTCTACTTCATTGTAGAATTCCCCAATGTCCATCGGTGAATACCATATCAGTGATATCTTGAAATCTAAATTATCTACAACTCCTAACACTATCGCCATTAAAACTATTGATGGATCTGGTCGATCCACCAAAACAACTGCAGCATTGAATTTACTTAATAAATTCTTGAGTGATTCTCCTACTCACTACTTTACTGATGTCAATGTCATCACATTCTTGGGTCTCGTAATGTGAACTCGAAACTGCTTCATATATCTTTCGACCAATTCCATCCATGTACTAATAGAACCGCTCTCCAACTGTATGAACCATAACACAGCTACACCCGTTAAGTACAGGGGAAGCATCATGCCAGGACTTATTTTAAAGCCTTTAGTACTTCCATGTTCCGTATACACTTCATCATTTGCCTAGTTGGATCTGACTTTCTATTGTAAGCTTCCAATTGTTGGTAGTTTGAATTCCGATGGATTCCTAGCATTCCTGATATTAGGAGCAAATGGACCTCTATTTAAATCCTCCAGATCCCTGTTCATTAATTCTTTACGCATAGCTCGCCTGATCATCTCTGCAAATCTATTATTCTCTTCCAATAGTAGTCTTCTATTATCATGTCCAAGCTACTCCTCGAGTCCATGGGGGAATTCTAGAATATAGTCCTCTAGACGAGTAACTAAATTTCGATTTGCACCAAGCTCCATGGGATTGATCGAAGAACCTCCACCATCACAATCGACCAAACCCGAAGGCATGCCCCTACGTCTTAGGGATCAGTGCTGATCCTTCTGGAGGGATCAGTGTCAATCCCTCTAAGATGGCTAGGGACTGCCCCCGGCTGCTCTGTTCCACTCCTTTATCCAATAGCTCCATCTCCATACTCCTTGTTTTGATTTCCAGCGAATCTTTCCACCTCAACTCCTCGATCCACAGCTCTAGTAGTCCCTATCATTCCAACTCCTTGGTTTTGCATTCCAATAGCTCTTATGGCTTTAGCCTGTCCATTCTTTTGGAGTAGAATCTACATCATATCCTCTTTTCTTTTTAGCATTGTTCCTCCATAGCATCCATCATTGTTCCCGTTTTATTTCTGGTGATGTAGATAGATGTTTGATTAGCTCTAGCTCTTAAGGAAACCTCATGACATCCTTCATGATGGCTCTTATCCGCTGCATGTCTCCCTGTTGATTGTCTCACCATTGCTCCAAATACAAGCTCTCTAATGATTCCAAATATGAACAACTCTATGGAGGCTAGCTTTCTTAGTGAAAGCACCAAAATGTTGGCATCAAAATTGGTCACCAACACCTAATTATTTAATGGTACCAATATCCAATCCAATCACAAAAATATGAAGAGAAATAAATGAAGAACAAAATTAAAATAACCAAAAAACAAGTAAAAAGAGATAAGATTTATATCAGTTCGGTTAACTCCGGCCTACGCCCACTTCCAAATAATCCTTTTTATTATATTGAAGTTTGCTTACAGTTACAATTTGAAATCCAAGAATAAAATTGGCAGAGTGTACCCTAAGTTGAAGATATAGAAAAGTACAAAGAAGATCTTTTTTCTAATGCCATGCCTGCTATACTTATGAGGGACCGTGCATGGATCAAGTTGAAATTTTGACAGAAGGTTCAGGAGACCAAGACGAGGCCACCCAAAAATTTCTTAACCCAATGGGGCCCACAATAGGCATCGACAGCAATCCATATTAGTGCTTCCAAATGGACTGTGATCTTTAAAAGGATTGTCCCATGATGTTGGCTACCTTCTCCCTAAATTTCATGCAACTCGAACATATGGTTTGTGAGATATCGCATTTTCCATGAAGTAGTATTGCTTGAATTCTGATTTCTACCGATCCCTCTAGAGGGTTAGGTACCGATCTCTTCAATCTCTTCTAAATGTCATGCGATCTCTATGGAAGCTTCTCTATGTTGTATTATTCTTGGCCTCCAAGATGCACGCTAATTGAATTAGTAGAACTTGAGTTATTGATCAATCTTTGTTGCAACATGTTGTGAAGGCTGATTATAGCCGATCCCTACAGAGGGATAGGTACCAATCCCTCCAACTTGCTCCAAATGATATGCAATCCCTTTGGTGTATTCCACATGTTGTAATTAGTTTGTCCTCTAAGTTTTGTGTCAATTAAATGTGTAGATATTAAGTTATTGATCGATCTTTGTTATAAAGTTGGGTTTAGTTGATCCTAAGAGGGAAGAGGTCTGATCCCTCTTTCTTCATCCTTTTGATGTACGATCCCTAAGGCAGGCTCCCTAGCGTCCCCACATCTTCCTCGCAAAATCTCATATGCATGGACTTATGGATTTTGAGATATTGATTGTTTTCCACTAAGTTGTATTTACTCGGATGAAATATGCAGATCCCTTTTATACCGATCCATTTTTATACGATACCATTCTTCGGTGAAGTAATTTGCCCATAACTTGCATATACAAACTCCAAAGGACTTGAGGTTTGAAATGCAGCCTTATGGGGCCTTCCTTGTCACTTTAAACCGGTCTCACCTGGTTTGGGACAAAAATTAAGGATATGTATTGATCCCTTAGGGGAAGGATAGGCACCGATCCCCTGCTTGGACGAGGCACTAATTCATACTTAGAATATTTTGGAGATTCTATCTTTTGGTATCGGTTGGTCGTCGCTTCATATCATTGCATGCACTTGATTTCTGGACCTCACAATCATCACTCTTTATTAATGGCCTCGTTAATCATAAAGTGTGTTGGGTTAGATCCGCCTGCCTATTGCCTTCGCAAAAGGTGGGTTAACAACAGCAGATTATAAACTTTGAAGATAAACTATCCCTAAATAAAGAAAAAGTTTAGGCTTCATGGTGTTGCACACTGGAATAACCTATAATGACTCCAAACATAAGTTTAAGAAAGCATCGTCTCCTGCTCGTCCATTTGTACAATACCACGAGTCACCCTAAACCAAGTATTTAGTCTACTCGTTTAAGACCGTCCGAGACAATAAGAAGAAAAGCATAAAATCTCGAGTTAAACAACAGTTTAGTGTGAGCGAAAAACAATCTCAAAATACTATATAAATCGATATAGTTAGGAACAATAGTATGAAGAACCAAACCTGATTTGTCCCCGAATCCAAAGTGTTAGCATGTAATAATATGCTAATTTACTAACATCATAAAGTGTACAAACATCTGGTACACCATTGGTTGTCTAGATATAGATCTTCAGAATATCTATGTCACATAACATCCTTAGAGCTATGATAAATATAATAAACATACATCCATCAAAAAGTCCTCACCATCACTCAATGTCTTGGAATATATAATAACTCGTATAATCATTCCTCTGCCAGGAAATAACAGAAAACTCACAGTTTTCTATATACCCGAACAACAGCCCACCGTTTACACTAGATCCCCTCCTTGATCTGAGGTATGCAGATCCCTTCAACGATCCAGAATAACTGACTAAGTACCCAACAAACTTCCTCACAACACCCTTGCTTACGTATACACTAGAAAATACTTTGAGTATTAGTGATCCTTTTACACACGTATCTAAGTCCTTCTTTTCTCCATCTATGTCCATTCATCATAGTATAACCCTTCAACATTCCAATTTCCACAATAGAATCCTTCAATGTTCTATTCACGAGTTCCCTTCCTCGAACCTGCCATGGTTGATCATCATCACAAATCCATCGATCAAATTTTCACCATAGAAAGACTTCTAGAAGTCCACCTCTGTTGTAAAAGCAACACGTCAAAGTTTCAAAGCCATTACGTTGAAGTGTTATGCCTTCGCATCGTCATTTACCATTGATCTACAACACACCACAATCATTGAAAACAAACAACGAACAATTAAAATAACACACATACACGATCACTGAAACACCACGTGCATGACTGCTAAGACCTCGATCTCATTAATCATTAGCAATATGGTCGGACTATGGGGGCCATTCGAAATTTTGCTATGTCAAAGTCCTAACCTTGCTTTGCCTTACCCAAGCCATATATCGAAGTCGCTTTGCCAAACCAAAAGAACCATCTCCCTAAACTTAAATTAAACGCGTTCAGACTAATGAATACGCATGGTCGGAGCCAACCATATGCCACCCTTGAAACTCCCCCCACCCCTTAGGTCACCCAAAAGAACACACTAAAAAGCATGGTGCGTTGTAGGTATAACTAAAACCAGCAGAGACTGAGATTCACAAGACAAAATAGATAGAAAATAACACAGTGGAAGTGATTAAAAACGATAAGTGATTTTAAAAATTAATAGTTCATAAATACCTCAGACAAACCACATATGTTCCAAATACCAAATACAATTGTATTATGAAAATAAAACCTCGGTCTTATCAGAAAAACCAGAGTGCAAACACAAACTTTACCTCAATACAGTGCCAATATAATAAAAGAACATAAGGCTGGAAATAAAAAGAAGGAATACATGATAGGGTCTCCAAGTCTCCAAGAAGCGGCAGTCTATCTTCCTTGCCCCTGATTTCCTATGGAGGAAAAATAGAGGAGTAAGTTAGACTAAAAGTCGGGTGAATGATAGTAATTACTAGAATCTTTTAGCAATGTAAAAGTCATAGACCTTACAATAGTGCTAGTATATGTAAGGGAATAAAGGAAATATAAAGAAAAAATAAGCTGGTAATAAATAAGATTTAACTAAATTAACACAATTGTTTAACTTTGATTATTTGCACTTGTCTTTGATAGCTGCTTTGATTAGGCTGAATCCCTAATCCTTTGATTAGGCTGAATTTCTAATCCTATAATTAGGCTGAAATCCTAATTCTACCCTTTGATTGGCCTGCTACTCCATAGACCTTACTGTGGACTAGACGCTAGCTCCCAACATAGAAGGCAATGGTGTCTACGAAAGACACACATACTAAGTGCTTGGAACTCAATAGCAACTTATCTCCCCTAATCGATGCAGCACGCTCGGTCACCATTGGTTCGCACTAAATATTGCACCCTCTTTTGACCTTTTATTTACCCTAGACAGCATAAGCGTGCCCTTGTCTCACTTCAACCTACTGTGAGACACCATGTCTATAGAAAATAGGGAATGTTGTTGGTATTGGTCCTTGTTAAAAAAAATCTAGTTGTGTGCCTGTCCAAACTCCCAAATTTAGTCTTTTAATTATGACCTCTTATCTACCCTAAACACCATAAGCGTGCCCCAAGGGAAATGCTGCCAGTATGGATCTTTTCTTTTAACTATTGACCACTTATCTACCCTAAACAGCATAAGAGAAATGCTGTAGGTACGAATCTTTTCTTTTAACTGTTGACCACTTATCTACTCTAAACAACATAAGGGAAATGGTGTCGGTACGGATCATTTCTTTTAATGGTTGACAACTTATCTACCCTAAACAGCATAAGAGAAATGGTGCCAGGATGGATCCTTTCTTTTAACTATTGACCACTTATCTACCCTAAACAGCATAAGGGAAATGCTGCCGGTACAGATCATACTTTCATCCTTTCTTATTAAGTTAGATAAATTATTTTTAAATATGCATTTGTTATTATTCTTACTATGTGTGCTTATTAGTTTATCCTATGTCTTAAAACAAGCCTCACTCTATTCTATTTCTTATTATAACCTATGTTATAATCATGCTTATTACTTAACCCAAGGTCTAAGTGTGAAAATAAGCTTCTTTCATCTTTTACTCTTTTTAGTTAAAATTCTAATTTATAGTTAGGCCAATTTTCTTTAATTAGTCCAATTCTAACATCATTATCATAATTAGGCTAATTTCAGTCTTAATTCCATTTTTATTAAAGTCTTTACAATTTGCATCTTATCTTCCGCTATTTCAATATTCTTATAATTTTAATCCATTTCCACCTTTAATCTATTTTAATCCATATGCAAAGAAGAAGGAGAAATAAAAGAAAACTGAAAATAGAAGAAAATCAAAAGCGTAGGAAAAGGATGTAAATAACGCATAAATAACAGTAAATAAATTAAAATACTGTAAATAAACTGTAACTAGATGGAAAAGCTATAATTAATCGGAATAAACTAAAATCAACTGAAAAGAATAGCTAAAAGAAATATACTAAAAATAATTCTAAAAACTGTAAACAAACTATTAAAAAGGCTATTCCAAAAATTGTAGTAAAACTACAACTATTGGAAATCCTATTATTTTAAATTACTTAAAGAAATCTAAAATAATTACAATCACTCACCTGTGGTCCTATGCCTTTCCGTTTAGGTCTTCCCGAATCCACTTGAGGGTATTAAGATATTTTTATTAAAAAGATTCTCCGCTTGGAAAATTATTCCTTTTAGGGTCCTTCCTAAAAAGGTGAACCCAAGCAGAGAAAATCTAGAATGAGAAAATGTGTTTGGCCTAGGGTCTTATTTATACGGTAGAAGTGGATCTCAGACCATTGGATTCGGAGATTGAACGAGATGCAACCACATCATAGGCTGAATAGGAGCCATCGGATACCAGAGTGGAAGGACCATATGAGCTGAAAGAATGCAAAAATACATGTACAAATGCTGTAGAACGAAGAAAATTTTCTTCATTCTAAATCTATAGGTGGGTCAACCGCCCCTCCCCCTAGGGCGTGTTTAGGTCAACCCTTGGGTTGATCCAGCCTAATTTTTTTTTCGTTTTTCTTGTTTATTTTGTTTCTCGCTCATATTAGCTTGGATTCAGAAGTTCTACATATGGAAATTGACCAGAAAATTATCACGGACACAATGGTGCAACTCCCATGGCTCGATTTTGATAATTTTGCAAAGTTATTTTATTATTTCAATAATTAATAAATTAATTATTATGGGTTTAATTTTGGGTTGTTACATTCTCTGCTCCTTCAGGGATTTCGTCCCCGAAATCTCTAAGGATAAAAGAATGAACTAATGTTTTCATCCAAGTTCTACAAACAACCACTCAACCATCATCCATTCATCCATTGTTCTTAAGTTTTTCTAATGCAATCTATGATACTTATGCGATTAGGTAGTGTTAATGTCCCAAACTAATGCAAAAGATTAGGTGATCCACTGATTCAGTTGACCTCCTTTTATGCAATCATGTCTGTGTCATATATCCAAATGAATGCAAAAATTCCTAATAATAACTGATAGTTCTATATGTGTGCTATAAACATCATCCAAATGCAACAATCATGTGAAAATCATACATTTATAGAAATCATGGAAATAAATAAAAATGCACGCACATCCACATGCATATGCTCTAGTGCCCTAGTTAGGCTGATCCCTAAGAGATAATAGTGCCTAGTGTAAGTATATGTGTCCATTAGCATCCACTAGCAAACACTTGCAATCACTGGCAATTAGCATACATAACATGTTCTAATAACACGTTTACATCTAATCCTACCATCCAAAGGTTAAATCCTAAATTATACCCTCCTAAAGGATAATAAAGGAAAGAACCTATTTAAAACTAAAGATAGAAATAGGAAATTCTAAAACTTATTATCGAAAAGATGAGTATATGAGATACGAATTTTCTCCTAACCAAACCGATCTTCTCCAAAGTCTTTCAAACCATGTCGGGACCCAGTAGCAATCTCTCTATAGACTCTAGCAACACGAAGGCAACTTGCGCGGTCTTCCATAAGAGCTTCGAAAGGTGCCACTCTAATGTTAGCTTGAAAACTACTATCATATGGGAATTCCACTAAAGGAAGATGCTTTTCCCAAGTTTCTTCAAAATAAAAAATACATGTCCTCAACCATATGTGCCTTAGAATCTTACTAATTTCACTTTATTCTTTAGCCTACTCACATGAATCAACATTCCTAGTTTCTCACTAACGCCTTATATGCTTTATGGGAAACTCTATCATTACTTTTAAAAGTAATCACTATTGTAGGCTTGCACTTTTTCCATCACTCCATAGAGAATGATTCCAATCTATTTCACTTTTAAGAGTTTAGTTTGGTATTTATCCTCTCATTTCAAAAAACTAAGGCTTCTAAATTTTCAAATCCCAAAATCTTTGTCCTTAAAAGTGTTATCTTTAAGTTCTTCTTAAATTCAAAAATACTCGGTTACTTAACATTTTATGTTTCTAGATTTGCATCCTTACATCTTTTTGAATTTACATTGTTCCCAAACCTATAGGGAAAATTTTTCAAATTCTAGGTCCAAAACTTTTTCCTCGCTTTCTTTTAAAAGCCTTCTCAATTTCTGTTAAATTTGAATTTTCAAATTCTACTTTTATTAAATTTTTCATTTCAAAAACTTTTTTACTTTTTCAGCAAACCATTTTCTTTTAAAATATATATCCTTATGTGTTTTCAAAAATCTTTTTATTACACCTAATGGTCTCATACCGTAATGTATTAGAACTACTTTCACCTATGGGAAATTATTAACGCAAAAATCTTCTATGAACCTTTTAAAAGAGGATTTCATGTTTATGTGAAATTACAAGAAACTTATTTTATATTTTTTGAAATAAGCTATATAAAATATGGTGCTTCCCATACCTTGGACATCTCTTTCACGTATTCCTTATAACTTACACGAAACATTTTGATTGGTTTCATAGAAAATTATACCATTATTATTTTCATTCCAATAGATTAAAGTATGTTTAATTTATATTTTCTTACGATAGAAATTTTCTAATATCTAACTTACTCTTTTCTTTTCAAAAAAACTAATTTTTAAAAATGTTTTAATATATCCATAACCAAAAAACATTTTCTTATACTTATTTAAATAATAAGTGTATTCTACAAATCATATTCATTTCCACTCTTAGAAATTATCTTTTAAAATTCATTTTTATTTGGGTTTAAAACCGATGTTGCGTAAAACACTGTTACTACAACCCAAAAATACTAGTGTATGATTTAATTAAAAATGAATACTAATAAACCTCACATATTAAGTAAAAACATTTCCTTTGGGAGTTACCTACTATAACGGTAGCATTATAGTCTATGCTCCCTTTATTTTCATGAAAATATATATTACAACAACAAATGTTGTAATCTATGTTTCCGATTCTTAATACTTTTTCGGTTTTTATATTTAAAATTTTTGTTCACTTTCAAAGAAACTAGTGAGCTATATTTACTCTATAATTCTTCAAAAATTTCACCTTTTCAACAAAATTTATATCAGATAAAAACCATTTTAAATTTCATACCATTTTTCAAAAACCCCATATTCATTTCTAAAAGACAATGAAAATTTTCAGTTCTATCAATTATATTATCAACTATCTAATTTCAACTATTTCCTTTTTATTGGGCTTGACGTAAAGTGGGTTTTCATTCTTACTACCTTAGGAGTACCCTACCTAAACTAAAGTCTTTTATTCCTATTCCTCTTATATGCTTATATTTATTCTGATGTATTACCGATGAATCCATTTATATGAAAAAATTATAATATTTGCAATTATCTGCACATGGGTCATCTTCTTTTCATATTAACTTCATCTATTGTACATCTCCAATCCTCAGCCTACCACTCTTTGGACTTTTATAATCCGAACCTAAATATATAAAACCGTTTCTCAAAATCTTACCATTTGTTAACCTTCTCTATGCCCCAAGAAACACACTTCCTTACGCCAAAAGTGACGCTTCATAAACTTTTCTCTCAACTAATGAACAAGAAGTGTATGAAGAACCTCCTTAAAATGTCTGAAACATCTGTGATGACTAGAACGAAATCTAGCTTTCCTAGTGATGGATTAAAGGAATAAAGGAAGCTCAACATGACTGACCCATGTGGTTCACAAGCGACCTCGAGAGTCCTATCATTGAATGACTCTAATCTAATGACTCTCCTCTGGTAGTCTAATATCGCTTCACAAGTGGATACACCATCCATTCCCAATTCATCACGTACCCCGAAAATCCTAATACATATGCATCATAATCAAATTTCCAACCCCTACAGACCATAGATAAATATGTCGATCCTCCTATGGGGTTTGAAACAAATGGGATCTGCTACTAAACAGATGTCTAAGTGCAAACAATCTATTAGAGATAAAAGTGTGATGCTCCAGAATCGAAAAGAGTCTAAATGGAAAAAATCAAAAATAGAAATTAAAACTTCTACAGTGATTTTCTAACCTCTATCAGGTCCATTGCTAAAAGGCATTGCATCCAAAGCATGTATCTGTGTTGTTGGCACGCTCGTTTCCCTCCTCGTCTGCTGAGGACATGCTTTACTAAAGTGACTAGGCTGTCCATAATTGAAACACTTCCCTTTCATTGCTGTCGTCTTACAATCCTTTGCATAATGACCAACCATCCCATAACTCTTGCACTTCTTGTTTTTCTTGATCTGTATTTGAGGTCCTTCTCCGTTCTTTTCATCCTCATCCTTCTTATCTTTCCCTCACTTCTTCTTAGAACTTTCCGAGTTAGGGGTCTCCTTAAACACTCCCTCCTTAGCTGCATTGGACATAAGTGCCATCTCCACTAGTGACTCATATGTAGCTCCCATCGGCACGTGAGTCAATACCAACCCTTGAAGGGGTTGATTCAACCCCTTTTCGAACTTCAAAGCCATCTTATGCAGTGTATTATTAACCAACTTCATCTCAAACTGCGATAACTCACTGAATTGATTAATGTATTCCTTCAGAGCCAAACTATGTTGCTTCAGATTAATGAATTGCTCCAACTAATCACTCTCTTTTACTTGAGATAAAAACTTCCTATCAAACTGCTCCCAGAATTCATTCCAAGTCACCTCCCTTCCTTCTAACTCTATGACCTCCCACCAATATAAAGCCTCCTCTTTCAACTTCCAAGATGCAAGCTAAACTCGCTGTTGATCGTCCAATCCCAATAGTCCAAATATCCTCTATGTGTCTCTAAGTCAAACTCTCGCCTCCACAAAAGTCTCTTTGCCAGAAAATGTCTTTCCACCCAAACACGCAAATATAAAGCTTAGAGAAATTGATGGCGGTAGGTGGGTTGATGGGATTCCTACCCGCTAGTGCTGGGTTGGCGCTTGCCCGTGCCCGTCTGGATTTATGCCTTGTAGATACCTAAGAAACCAGGCTGGGACTGGAATGCCCTTGGGAAGATTCTGGGCATCCACCACTCTATGGAAAAAAAGATAGTTTAGGAAGGCGTTGAATGGAGATTGAACTGGACTTTTGAGGGATTTTTATAAAAACTCTTTTATACTTAGAAAACTACTTCTATAATAAGAGTTTCTTTCGGAAAAATACTTCTAATTTGAAGATAAGCTACTCAAAAATAGGTTGCTTTTGGAAAAATACTTTATTTTTAAAACAAGTTTCTAGCAATCCTATAACATTAGGCTTTGCTACCAAATGAAACACCCCCACATCCCTTAGGTTACCCAAAAGGACACGCTAAAAGGCATGGCGTGTTGTAGGGATAACTAAATCCAGCAGAGATAAAAATTCACAAGACAAAATAGATAGATAATAACACACCGGAAGTAATTAAAAACAATAAGTGATTTTAAAAAATAATACTTCATAAATACCTCAAACAAAGCACATATGTTCCAAATACCAAATATAACTGTCTTATGAAAATAAAATCTCAGTCTCATCAGAAAAACAAGAGTACAAACACAATCTTTCCCTCAATACAGTGCCGGTACAATAAAAGATCAAAATGCTGGAAATAAAAAGAAGGAATACATGATAAGGTCTCCAAGTCTCTAAGAAACAGCACTCTATCTCCCTTGCCCCTAATTGCCTATTGAGGGAAAATGGGAAAATAGAGGAGTAGGTCAGACTAAACGTCAGTGAATGAGAGTAATTACTAGAATCTTTTAGCAAAGTAAAAGTAATAGACCTTACAAAAGTTCTAGTATATATAAAGGAAACAAAGGAAATATGAAGAAGGAATAAGCTGGAAATAAATACGATTTAACTAAATTAACACAATTGTTTAATTTTGATTGTTTGCACTTACCTTTGATAGCTGCTTTGATTAGGCTGAATTCCTAATCCTATAATTAGGTCAAAATCCTAATTCTACCCTTTGATTGGCCTGCTACATAATAGACCTTACTACGGACTAGATGTTATACAGCTTCCTATAAAGAAGGCAATAGCGTCTACGGAAGACACTCATACTAAGCGCTTGGAACTCAATGGCGACATATCTCCACTAATCGATGTCATACGCTCGATCACCGCTGGTTCGCACTATCTATTCCTCCCTCTTTTAAACTTTCATTTACCCTAGACAACATAAGCATGCCCTCATCTCACTTCGGGCTATTGTGAGACACCGTGTCAATAGAAAATAGGGAGTGTTGTTGGTACTGGTCCCCATTGAAAAAAATTTAGTTGCGCCCCTTGTCCAAACACCTATGATTTAGTGTTTTAATTATTGACCTCTTATCTACCCTAAACAGCATAAGCATGTCCTAAGGGAAATGCTGCCGTTACAGATCTTTTCTTTTAACTATTGACCACTTATCTACCCTAAACAACATAAGGAAAATGCTGTCAGTACGGATCTTTTATTTTAACTAATGACCACTTATCTACCCTAAACAGCACAAGGGAAAAGTTGTCGGTACGGATCCTACTTTCATCTTTGCTTATTAACTTAGATAAATTATTTTAAATAAGCCTTTGTTATTATTCTTACTATTTGTGTTTACTAATTTATACTACGTCTTAAAATAAGCCTCACTCTATTCTACTTCTTATTATAACCTACATTATAATCATGCTTATTACTTAACCCAAGGTCTAAGTGTGAAAATAATCATGCTTATTACTCTTTTTCATTAAAATTCTAAGTTATAACTAGACCAATTTTCTTTAATTGTTCCAATTCTAACATCAATATAATAATTAGACTCATTTCAGTGTTAATTACATCTTTATTACAGTCTTTACAATTTACATCTTATCTTCCGTTCTTTCAGTATTCTTATAATTCTAATCCATTTTTGCGTTTAATCTATTCTAATCCATATGCGAAGAATAAGAAGAAATAAAAGAAAATCCAAAGCGTAGGAAAAGGACGTAAATAACGCTTAAATAAGTGTGAATAAATTAAAATACTATAAATAAATTGTAATTAAATGAAAAAGCTATAATTAACAGAAATCAACTAAAATCAACTGAAAAGAATAGCTAAAAGAAATAGACTAAAAATAATTTTAAAAATTGTATATAAACTACTAAAAAGGTTATTCTAAAAATCATAGTAAAACTACAACTATTGAAAACCCTATTATTTTAAATTACTTAAGGAACAAAAATAATTACAATCACTTACCTGTGGTCCTAAGCTCTTCCCTTTAGGTCTTCCTGGATCCACATGAGGGTATTAAAATAATTTTATTAAAAAAGATTCTCGCCTTGGAAGATTATTCCTTTTAGGGTCCTTTTTGAAAAGATGAACCCAAGTGGAGAAAATCCAGAATG
Organism: Allium cepa; assembly: GCA_030765085.1. Taxonomy (NCBI): domain Eukaryota; kingdom Viridiplantae; phylum Streptophyta; class Magnoliopsida; order Asparagales; family Amaryllidaceae; genus Allium; species Allium cepa. The sequence goes on along the minus strand of CM060943.1, from coordinate 388,986,497 downwards.
AGAAAAAGCTTTAGGCCTAGGTTCTTATTTATATGGGTAGAAGTAGATCTCAGAATGTTGGATTTGGAGATTAAACATGATGCAACCATGTCATAGGCTGAATAGGAGCCATCAAATGCCGAATGGAAGGACCAGATGAGCTTAAAGAAAGCAAAAATACGTGTACAAACAATCTGGAACGAAGATAATTTTCTTCCTTCCAAACCTATAGGCGGGTCGACCGCCCCTCCCCCTTGGTCGACTGGCCGGTCGACCTAAGGCGTGGTTAGGTCGACCCCTGGGTCGACCTAGCCCGATATTTTTTTCTTCTTTGTTTTGTTTCTAGCTCATATTAGCTCGGATTCTGAAGTTCTATATATGGAAATTGACCGAAAAATTACCACGGACACAATGGTAATACCATAGATTTACCTACATTAACTTGAATCATGTAGTACTGAGTTGTTTTTACCAATTGTAATTTTGCCTAAATATGAACTCTACCTCAACCATTATCTCTAGGAACAACCTGAAGAACTTACTTTTCAATACTAAATCAATCCCTTTCATGACTCGAAGCACTTCACCACCAACCCAATTTTGGTCATTACGGACCAAACTCTACCACTACCGACTATAAATGAAGACTATAATCTAGGCTATTAAATCAATTCCAATTTTTTTGCATTTTGTTATGAGGCGTCCTAAGATCTAACACCGTCATATCCAAGTTGTATCACATTTTGAACACTTTGATGCCATTTGCACTAAACAATGTACTATAGTCCTAACTACACAAAACAACTAGCGAAAATATCAAAACAATCCATAAAAAAATCAAACATTACTCCATAACAAACAAACATTGCATATAAGTCATCCAAGCACAATTTTCTAGCATTAATTGTCCTAGATCTAATTTTCTTATAAATAGAAATTATGGGTGGTAAATTGTATAAAACATACTCAAATCCAAATCTATCCTTTCAAACATAGGTACAATTTGTTATTGACATCAAATCTAGGTTTTAAAATGTTTTAACTTTGAATATCACTTTAAAAACAATAATTTAACTACATAAACATACATAACATAGTGAGAAAACAATATCACTCATCTGGCACCAATTTAACCTAATTATCGATGCAAATCCGAGATGAATAGTGTCGATACATATTCCAAAGCAGTCCAAATAGTAATCCTGAGATTCCACTTACCAATGACCACTTAATGAAGCATTTGGGTGAATTAAAGTATGGAAAGGAGGAGCTATTAGGTTAACATTGAATCAATGGAGGTTTAGATCTATTTTGAAAAGTGGAAAAATTGTTTAGACATATCCTATCATCCTTAATTAGGCTCAATTATCGAAATATGTTAGTGGTTGTTAAATCCCCTTTCTGTATGCCTGAAGCTAAGCACTACAGATGTTGTAGTCATCCACAATATTAACTTCCAGTGACCAAAAACGGCAAAGTTAATGGTTTCTATAACATCAGAAGCATTGAATATGAAATAAAATCATTACAGATTAGAACACTTTTCTGATTAAATTTCAAAACAGCATTTCATATCCAAGTTACATAATACCAAACGTTTACTAGGTTCAGCCCAAATATAATTATTACATAAGTATGCCAAAAGCGACATATGAAGATGCCCCCTTGGTTGACCAGAGTACTAAATAGTCAAAACAAACTTAATACAATCAGCGGAAATAAAACAAAACAACTCCTAAATATAGCTAGCATCGGCCTCCTGCTCGTCCCCGGAAGCTTTATTTGTCTACCTACTAAACCTGAAAAATCCTCAACCCTCAGTCTACTCAAATCAATTTTGAGCACCCGAGAGTTTAAGGGAAAAACATAAACTTCGAGTCAGACATAAAGCATGGTGTGAATAATACTATACATCTCGATTATTTGATATTTAGTGAGACCACGCCACTTAGCAAAATGGACTTCCCCTCACTAATATCCTTTTAAAACATATGTTTTACAAATCTTAATGCTGCAACCAAAACAGGTTGAATAATAATATCTATATCATGAAAGCTTATAAATCAGGTAACAAATGGACTATCTGTCCGAACACTATAGTTTTTTTTGGCTAACCACTAACCATTGGCTGACTCGGACCTACCAGAAAAAATAAGCAAATAATCAAACTTCTGTTTGATACACCTCTTCTGGATGGTCTGTCAATAACTTAGTTCTGCAAGGTCAATTGATCCCAATGGTTTTGTGGGCTCACCAAAAACTATCCTCACTCTATATATTACTTTCTTTGTGTAACATCATTTTAGTCTTACATGTGATAAAGCCCTATACATTGGACTTTTGGACTAAATTTGTTAAGGGCTAATAGCTAATTTATAGGGCGTGACCCTATACCAGTCCCTTGTGGTATTCTAATATCTGAGTCATTTTACTTAGGGTCAACTATCCTTAAATTTTCCTTGAAAAACTTTTCTCTCAAGTTGATTTGTAAACCTTTAAATAATACTTCAAACAAGAAAAATATACTCTATGCTTTATTCAAATCACTTTGCTATGTTATATCTACTTTACACAAAACTTTGCTGATGAAAACATTTAACCTTTGAAAGTACCCCTTTGGAATCCATTGAAAGTACCCCTTTCGAAAATAAGCAACTACTTTTCTTATAACCTTAGGCCGAAAGACCAATACATACCTTTTGAAACCATTCTTAATAAAACTTTCTAGAACATTGAAAACCTTCCTTTCAATAGCTTTAAAACCTTAGACATCCTCTTACCAAAATGCCTCAAACATTGCCTTTCAAAAACATTGGAATCTTCCATTTAAAACCTTTCGAAACCATTAGGGAACACCCCTTCGAAACCTTTATTTAAAACCTTCATTTAAAACCTTTCGAAAGAATTTAGATATTTTTCTATAAATAAACATTTCGAAAGCATTTGGTTCAAGTAAAACATGAGGAATAACCTTTCGAAACCATTTAAAACTATTCCTTTTGAAACCATCATGTATAACTTTCAATAGAACAAATGGTCTTCAAAAAAATTAAGTCGAATGCATTCTTCTGAAAGCTATTTCCTAAGTAAAGAAGTAATGGTGTCGAAACCAACCCTTCAAAAGCATTAGAAAAGTGACTTTAATTTAAAAAAAGAAATCCATTCAAAGGCATTGCTTCGAAAGGTAAGATTCGGCAGCAAGGGGTATCGGCCCATTCGAAAGAATTGTCCTAAAACAAAAGGCGCAATCTCTTGTGAAAGCTTTTCTTTAAAACAATTCGACCCAGTCGAAAGCTCGCCGAGTCGTGAGCTAAAGCAAAACATGTGTATTTTCATCTAAAAATATAGCAAGGCCTCAACCACTATGGAACCCCTTGTTTCGACTTCATATCTTTCACTTCAGTCCAATTAGCTACATACCAAGTCTTTGGTACTAGGTGCATTGGTTCGATGGTGATGGAGGCAGAAGTACTTGGTCGAAAGCTTGGTACCGAAAGTGGCGAAACATGTAAAAAGCATGTTTAAACTGATTTTTAACCATTTAAACTATTCTTTTTAACTAACCTGCCTTGTTTGTCAAAACATGATTGGTTGCTAATTTCTTTTCTAAAAGTGCAACCAAAATTTTAGAAATACAAATTAAAATATTTAAAAAATACCCCTTCTCCTTTATAAATACATAAAACATTTAAGTCTCATACATTAAATAATTTTATATACTTATTAAAACACTTAGGAAAAATCTATAAAAATTCCCTTAAATGATTTTTAATATGTTTTCTAAGATATATTAATTTGTGACCAAAAACATACATATATTAACCGTAGTTAATTTAAACCCAAACAATCATTTTCTTCACTAGAAAATTAATATTAAATCCACATTAATTCAGAAAATTATGAAAATTAAAATCCATCTCTAAAATATCATTTTAGATCATATACTAAAATTGCAAGGCATTTGGATGTCATTTAATAGGGTTTTTACATTAAAACATATCATAAAATCTATATGAATTAGCATAAATCATCAACAAGCATGTATATCCATTTAAACAATAAAAATGATGTAAAACATTGCAAAATTATTCGAATTTCAATCTAAAACTGAAAATAATAAAAACATGAGATGTAACTTATTATTCACCTTAGCTTTGTGATTAAGGAGTTGAGAGTTGATCTTGTAATGAGTTGCTTAAGCTTCCTCTTGATTGTTGCTTTATCTTCAACTTGATTTTCCTTAATGGTGGTCGACCTCACTCCTATTTAGTTTTTGTTTTGAACCTGTAAAATGAATGTGTAAGGGTTTAGGGTATAAGAATGTGGCTTTTCCTATTTTGCCTCTTATTTAGCTTCCCATTCTATTCCATTTTAATTCATTTGTTAACATGGCACGACTACCTTTCTATTAACACAAATGTCAACACCCTAATCGTCACATTATTTTATTTTATTTAACTAATTAAATGTCCTAAATAATGTTACTAAAAGTAAGGGTCATTGCAGACTCTCCTCTTAAAGAATTTTTTCCTGAAATTACGATAGGTACTCAACAAATCAATCAAAAAGGTAAAACATACCATCAAACAAATCATGATAAGCATCTCTAATCCTGCTTTCTGTCTTCGAAGTATAGTCTCTCTCGTCGTCGCTCCACTGGACTTTAACTAATCTGACTGTCTTGTTCCTTAGCCTCTTCTCATATCTCACGCTATACGAACTGTCTTTCTAACTATAGTCAAATTCGGCTCTACTACTAAGTCATCTAACACAATCGGTTCTATAGTAGTCTCTGGGTCGCTAATACACTTCATTACTTGAGAAATATGAAAAACATCATGGACTCCTGCCAAACTGTTCGGTAACTCTACTCCATATGCGAGGTTTTCGAACCTTTCTATAATAGGAAATGGTCCTACAAATCTCGATCCAATTTCCCTGATTTCCCAAATCGAATTACACCTTTCATTGGAGATACCTTAATGAAAACATAATCTCCAACAGAGAACTCTAAGTTTTCGGTCTTTTATCAGCATAAATCTTCTGCCTAGACCGAGCTTCCTTCGTTCTAGACATAATCAACTCAACTACTCTGCAGCTTCTCTAACTAAATTCGGACCACTTATCCCTGGTCTCTAACCATCAAACTGGAGATTTGGATAGCCTTCCGTACAAAATTTCAAACAGTGCCATCACTATACTAGCCTGATAACTATTGTTATATGAAAACTCGACTAAGTGTAGATGGTCTTCATATGGTCCTCCAAAATCTTGCACACAAGCTCTTAATAAATCTTCCAAGACTTAGTTAACTCTTTACGTTTGCCCATCGGTCTATAGATGGTAAACGGTACTCATCTTGAGCTTGGTTCCTAAAATTTATTATAGACTCCTCCAAAACTCACTAGTGAATAATGAATCCCTATCACTTACTATACTACTAGGACTTCCATGAAGTCTAACTATAATCTTCATAAACAGCTTAGCCAAAACAGGCGCCGTCCTAGTTGACTTAACTGGAATGAAATGGGCACTCTTGGTTAATCCGTCCACTAAGACCCATATACTTTCATTTTCCCTGCTTGACTTTGGCAACCCATCTATAAAATTCAAAGGAATAGAATTCCACTTCCATACTAGAATATCTAATGGCTGAAGTAACCCACTTGGCTTCTGATGTTTAGCTTTTACCTATTGGTCGTTCAGACGCTGCCTCACCCTAACTCTACATCTCTCTTCATACCTTCCAAGAAGAAACTCCTTTTCATATCTTGATACATCTTAGTTCCTCCGAGATGAAAAGTTAATTTCGAACCTCCAAAACTTCCTTCCTAATATCTCCCACATTTTGAACACACAATCTTACATTCTTTCTCAACCACCCATTCTAGTTAAGACTGAAATCTTTCAAGTCATCGTGCTTGGTTCCATCCTTTAACCTCCCGATCCATTCAGCCAATACTGGATCCTCCATCTTTTTAGAAGTAATCTTTTCGATCATCGTCGGTCGGACTTCTGAACATGATGACACTACAGTTTCTCCACTACATCCAGCTTTAGATTTCCACTGTACTCTACATGTCGTCACCACTTTAAAAAATTTCCACTCGGCTATCATTGCAAATACTGCATTCTGATGTCTTCTGCTAAGTGTATCTGCAACCTTGTTGACTTTTCCTGGTGTGTACTCAATTCCAAAATCATAAGCGGCTATAAATTCCAACCATCTCTGTTGTCTCATATTTACCTCCTTATAATAGAATAAATACTTCAACAACTTATGATCCATATATAACTCAAATATTCCTTCCAAAAGGTATTGTCTCCACACCTTCAACGTAAACATCATTACGGACAATTCCAAATTGTGTGTTTGGTACCTAATCTCTTGCGGCCTAAGCCGTCAAGATGCATAGGCAATCACTTTACCTCTCTGCATTAACACAGCTCCTAACCTAGTTCCATAAGCATCTGTATGTACTACCAAGTCCTGATTCCCTTCTGGAACAACTAACATAGGTGCATTAGTCAATAAGTGCTTCAAGCTCTGGAATGCTTCCTCACACTTATCGGTCCACATAAATTTTACATCTTTTAACGTTAGCTTGGTCGTCGGTGCTGCTATTCGCAAGAAATACTTTATGAACCTCCGATAATACCCAACTAATCCAAAAAAACTCTTTATCTTAGTCACTATCTCGAGTTTATTCCAATTATTCACTACTTCAATCTTAGTAGGATCTACAAACAACACTTACTCTAAGACTACATGACCAAGAAACTTCACTTCCTTCTTCCATAAATAACACTTTGAATACTTTGTCTTAGCTAATTCTGTCTCACCGTCTCAAGCACCACTCTAAGGTGAACTTCATGCTCTCTTTCATCTCTAGAGTATATCATAATATCATCTATAAATACCAACATGAACCTATCCAAGTGCTCTCAAAAAAATTGGTTCATCAAATCCACAAAGAATGCAGGCGCATTAGTTAGTCCGAATGGCATCACTAACTATTCGTACGATCCATATCTAGTTCTAAACGCCGTTAAAAGGAATACTATCCTCTTCTAGTCTAAGCTGATGTAAACCTGTTGCTTAATCCAATTGAGAAAATACCTTGGCTCCACTCAACTGATAGAAAAAATTGTCAATTCTAGGAAAGGGATATCTATTCTGTATCATCTTCTCATTCAACTTACGGTAACTGATACATAACCTTAACGATCCATCTGGCCTCTTAGCAAACACTACGGCTACTCTCCAAGGCGAACTGTAACGACCCAGAATTTCAGTCATTTGAAATTCGTATATTTAATTAATTTTAAATATGCACAAGTAAAATTTTATAAGCTGAATAAATAATATTTCGAATATAGGATTTAACTGAGTTATTAAATTGTTAATTTAATATTTGAAATTACGTAAATAATTGGAAATTGGATTAATGTGAATTAAAATGATTTAAAATGTTGAATTAAATTCTATTTGAATTTGAATGATATTAGAGAACTTTTAAAATCGAATTAAAAGTTGATTTGTAGAAATTGAATATTTTAATATATTTTTAACGATTGAAAATAGTCATTTTTCAAATAGTCTCGGATTTCGACGAAACAAGTTTCATCGGATCCGTAATGCTATATTGTTGTAAGATTTCAAATTTTGTGTCAATCGGATTTACGATTTGTCCAGGACAAGCTAAAACACGTAGAAATCTGTTTTAGTGAATTTTAAATTTAAATAGTTGATTCAAAAACCTATCTTTCAAATATGGTCGAATTTGCTCCCGATATATATTCCATTGCGTTTGAAATAGGGGTAAAACATTATAAGCGCCAGGCGGCACGCTTTGTTTCGAGTTCGATAAATTTTCCGGATGAATAGTACACAAATATTTTCTATGAAAGCCCCTCACTTTTTCTATTTTTTCACAAAACCCTAGCAAGTTAGGGCAAACAACCACCCACAATTTTAATGGCCAGAGATTCATCTCCTTCTTCCCTCTTTTCCTTCCAATCCGTAAACATTTAGCCGAAGTTTTCAACTACAAACTTGTAGAGCAACGTCGAGAACTTCAAATCCAACGGTCGATATTGGGTTTCGAGCTACGGATCGATGTCAATCCTTGCTCAAAGTCGCTGTAGTCACGTGCGTTTTTCGACGCCTATGGATGGCTGAGCTACACGTCGTTCACGTCGAAGGAGGAGCTCGTGATGGCGCACAAAATGGTGGAGCTTGATCAACGTTTAGGTCATCGATGGTGTCACGATAATTCGCGAGAGGGGGCGGCTATGGGTTTTCACGACCTGGTTCGTGCGTTATGGAAGAAGCAAGTTCGATGGCCAGATCTGGTTGCTCAAGAAATCAAAGGTCGAGATGAGTTTAAGGTTAAAAAAAATAAAAATAGATTTGTAAATTTTATATATATTAATTCGTGCAAACTTTAAAACACCATAACTTTTTCATACGAGGTCCGTTTCGCACAAAACGAATTACGTTGGGTTAGTATTCACGAATACTACACGATAGCTGGATTGGATTTGATTAGAGCTAGTGTGAATTTTAGGTAAAATTAAACTGTTGTTTAATTTTATTCGGAATAAAATGCTGAAACCGCTATTGCAAGCAATGTGAGTACAACTCACTCTTTCTGACTCACTGATATTTTTATATTAGTGAAAAATGATATTATTATGATGATTGATGATTGTTTGGATGATATATGATATATGGATTGGTATTTGGATATATACCTGTCTAGTGGAGCAGATGACCCTATACGTTCCCATGTATGAGCGGATGACCCTTTATACGCGCGTCTACCTTGAAGTGGACATTGTACACATATTCTAATATGTATACTTGTTACAGGTAACAGGTTGGAGGGATCCAACTGGATTCCTCAACAGTATTGATTAGTTACAGATATTGTTGTATATTCTATTATCATATGATATATGATGTTTTGGATGCCATGATTGTTATATTTAGTGTTGTTGTAGCATTGGGTCTATTTTTAGAATTTTAAAAATGTTAAAGTAATGATTTCAAATTTAAAAGGATTTTAAAGTGATTTTGGAAATAAATGTTTTATTGAATTTTTGAATCGTTGAGAATTTATTTATCTTGAATAAATAAATGTGATAATTTTTATGTTATAAAAGTTATGATGTTTTGGGAAATAAATAGAAATTATAATTTTTGTGAAATAAAACCAGAATATGATTTTTGGAATGTGAAGTTAATGATTTTGTGAAATGGTTTAAATTGAGATTGTTGACTAATATAAATGGTTTATAAAGAAGATTTATAAAATTGAATTTTTATAAATCAGAATAATTGAATTATAAAGGAGTTTTTAAAATTGTTAAAATGATGTTATAAATGGATTTTATAAGTGAATATGAATTACGAAATGCGAAGTTATAAAATGAATGACTTTGTGAAATAAATGATTTATAAGTGAATTAACTTATAAATCGGATTTTTGTATATAATTGAGTTATAAATGAAATTGGTTAATAAAGGAATTTTGTAAATTGTAGTTTTTATAAAATATATAAATGTGAATTTATAAACATTGTTTTATAAATCCAAAATCAATTGAATTTGATAAATTAAATATAGAATTTTACTAAAGGAGATATATTCGCGATTTTGGACAGCGAATTATCCTTTAAATTAAATGTTGTAATAATAAAGAATTTGGTTGGGAATATATCCACGATTTTGGACAGTGGATTATCCTTTAAATAAATTGTGTAGAAGTATTGGATTTGGCAAACGATTTATATTCACAATTTCGGATAGTGAATAATATATTAAAGAAATATTTTGGGAAGTTATATTTTAAATGGAATTAAAACGATTTAAAGTTGTTTTAAAATGTGTTAAGTATCGAAACCATAGATTTCAACATTCATTGTTGAAATAGACGTCTTCGAGAAATAAGGAAATGATGGACTATAACGCTGTTGTTATAGTAGATGATTTTCGAAAGGAAATATTTTGTATAGTATTGGGATTTATATATCTATCTTATTTTCGAATCCCTATACTAGTGATTTTGTGTTATCGTAACGATGTTTTACGCAACATTCGTTTTGACCCAAATAAAAGATGTTTAAAGAGAATGCTTTCCTTAAAGAATAAAATATATACTTAATCCAGATTTAAGTATATGAAATATTTTCTAAGTGTTGAAAATAAATAGATTTTTGAATTACTTATTATTAAATAAGTATATGGAAATGTTTTCCAATGTTGGAAAGTTGAAATGGTTTGAGAATATATCTTTTTAAAGATAAATTGAAGTGAATATTTGGCAAATGATTTATATAATAAAAGATTAATTAAAAGGGCCTAGTGATTGTTATGGTGCTGAATATTTGTTTATTTGTTTTGATAGTTAAATAACCGTCCGTCAAACTTGGCCAAATTTTAGTTCCTCGACTTGATGTGGGAACTATTTAGTCGTACACTTAGTACGTTGCCTTCTGTGTCGGCTTGATTATCATTTGTGTTGAGGATGTTGATTCGTATAGTGCAAAGTATTACTCCAATCTATCGAGCTGCTTTCTTGGCCCGAAGGATAGCTGTAAAGGCCCGAAAATCCGTACTCCTTTGAACTGGCAACATTCCACAATAACCCAGCCAAAGAGGAACAAAATTACGAGTCTTTAGGGTTAAAGAAGAAGAAAAGGGTAGAAGAAGAAAGGAAGAAAAAGAAAACAACAGAAACAATGACAGAATCTCACAATCGCAGCAGAACAACATATAATAGATAAATGAATAATCTTTAAGCAAAGAACTATATCGGTTACTACATTACATCACATTACATTACATTACATCATCAGAGTATACAACAACAAACAGCGGAAAAGAAATACTATATACTAGTTGATACGCCAGGCCATCCAGCTTGCCTCCAGCAACTCCTGAATTCCAGAATATCCTGATAATCTGACTCTTGACTACCCGTGTAGAAATTGGTGGGCACCCAGAGTTTAGGAAGGGAAACAATAAACTCCAGGTCAGTCATAGGACAGGTGTGAGAACTTAAAACAATTGTTTATCTTTAAAACAAACCAAGGGATATTTTAAAATAGATTTGCAATGTTTTGGAAAATGAGACTAATATAAAGCCTCCCGCACACACACACAATGCAAACGCAGAATCGGAGGAGATTTCTCCTTATGATAGTCAAAGATGCTTGATACGCATTAAAAAGAAACATTTGATATTATTAATAGTGCATAGTGTAGAAAACGTTTCGAAAGTAAAGATATAAATCTTAGCCAGCATAGGCATTTCGCACTTATGCCTACTATAGCAACCATCTAAACAATGGTGACCTCCATAAGTAAATGGTAGGTTCTACAACTAAAATCGTACAAGATCGTATTGTTTCTTTGGATTTCCAACAAATGGTCAGGCCAAGGAACTTCCCATTGCCATACGGGTATACCTCCGGAAAGACGACCCGAGAACCTAACCGGATCTCTGCCAACACAAGGCCGGGTTACCCTTCAAACTGGGTAACTACTAACACGAATATGTCATTCCCCGATCGTAACAGATCTATATCCGAGGATCCTCGATTCCAACAACCACAAAGTAATAAATTTGCAGCAACAACATAGTTTAAGTATCTGGGCTCCATACCATGATACCACCTCTATCCAGAAGGAATGACATACACTAAAGGGGCGCTACCCCTAATAACCTTGCTGCATCCTTCATGTTTTGACCATTTCCGGGGTGTGAGGTCCGACGAAGTCTCTTCCACAAAGCCACGCTTTATACAAAAGTTGTGCTTTGATCATCAAATGCTCAACAGCACTTCATATGCCACATTACCAATTTAGGAATGTATCACTAGTAACCGTCAACTACATAACCTCTGAGCTCGTACATCTCAGAGACGGGTGTTAAGCTAAGAGAATAAATTCTCCGCCACCAACAGAAATATATTTGATAGAAACCAGCTTTACATCTTAAATTGTAATGTCAGACACACAATCCATACAAGTCCGTTCCGAGATCGAACGGTACCGAAGGCACTTCCAAAGAAGTCCTTGCAATATGGATATTCACTAATCACGTCCAGACTTCCACCTCTATATCGGAGATCAGCCGATGTAGAGTAATTCGACGGTAATCCTTCTGTTTTCAAAGATATCCGGTCTTCAACACCGATCATCAAATGCAATCCATAACGACGTATCACATATTCGGAATGGGTTATACGACTTCAAAGGTCCTTTCCCGGCTAACCCGAATAGTGAGCGCTTATTTTGAAAATAAGTGTGGCATTCAAATTCAAGCAAATCATAACAAATACCCATTCAAAGATAAATATTGATAGTCGGTTTTTTAACTATCAATAAACGTGCACAACATCACCATATTCTAAATAATTTCCCAAATTATTTATTTTCCAAAAACATCTTTACAAGATATATATAAAAAATTTCCACACTTCAACATTTGAAAACAAATTTCAAATCACTTTTCACCTTTACAACTTTTGAAAACAAATTTCAAATCATTTCCCTACACGGGATATATTCACAAATCTTTATTCATTTTCATTTCAAAATAGTTCATTTGAACCAATTAAATAAATCCTTACCGATTTACTTAATATTTACGTTCCAAATCCGTAAATTTATTTTCCACACTTCAAAAATAAATCAACGTTTACTTTTAAACAAATTTCCCTTTGTTTTATAAATTTCATAGTGAATTTACAATTCCAAATTATCTATAAATATACGATTTCCAAATCGATTTCTAATATTCATTTTCAATTTATCTTTAAAAGATAAAATCTCAAAATATTCACTTCATATTGGAAAACATTTCCATACTTATTTAATAATAAGTAATTCACAAATCCATTTATTTTCAACACTTGGAAAATATTCAATATACTTAAATCGAAATTAAGTATATATTTCATTCTTTAAGGAAAACATTCTCTTAAACACGTTTATTTGGGCCAAAACGAATGTTACGTAAAACATCGTTACGATGACCCAAAATCACTAGTATAGGGATTTGAAATTTAGATAGATATATAAATCCCAATACTATACAAAACTTTTCCTTTCGAAAATCATTTACTATAACAACAGTGTTATAGTCCACTATTTCCTTCTATTTCTCGAAAACATCTATTTCAACAATAAATGTTGAAATCTATGTATTCGATACTTAATGCATTTTAAAACATCTTTAAATCGTTTTAATTCTGTTTAAAATATCACTTTCTATAAAAAAAATCTTCAATATATTATTCACTATCCAAAATCGTGAATATACTTCATTAACCAAAATCAACATTCCTACTCATTTTATTTAAAGGATTATCCACTATCCAAAAATCGTGAATATATCTCCTTTAAAAATCTAAAATAATTGACTTATCAAAATAAGGCGGTTTTGGATTTATAAAACAATGTTTATAAATCCCATTTATATTTTATAACAACTTCAACTTATAAAATCACTTTATTAACAAATTCTATTTATATCCCAATTAAATGCCAAAATCCAATTTATAAGTTAATTACTTATAAATCTTCTATTTTACAAAATCTATTCATTTTATAACTTCACAATTTATAAATGTATAACTTTCATTCACTTATGAAATCCATTTATACTTCATTTTAACACTTAATAAAACTCGTTTTATAATTCCTATAGTTTTAATTTATAAATATCAATTTCATAAATCTTTTATATAAATCATTTATAATAATTCAAAAATCCCAATTTAAACCATTCTTTTTAATAATTTACAAATCGTTATTAAAGCTTATATATAACTCCAAAATCATACTTAAGTATTATCTTCCAAAAATATAACTTTTATAACAATAATAATTATAACGTTTATTTATTTTAACAATTCAAAATTTAATAAACGTATACCTTCAAAAATCACTTTAAAATCCTTTTAAATTCAAAATCGTTACTTTAATATTTTTAAAACTCCAAAAATAGGCCAATGTTGCAACAGCAACAATATATCAATTACGACAATCAAAACATCATATATCAATATGATAATCAACAAATATCACAATATCTGCAAATAAATCAATACAGTTAAGGAATCCAGTTGGATCCCTCCAATCTATTTCCCTGCATCTATAGATGTTAGCACAATACCAATTCCGTTCCAATACGGAATATCGCGGTATATGGGATTCATAAAATATTATCCGCTATTATGCGGCGCAATAGGGTCTCATCCGCTATATAAGGAAATCAACTCCAAGTACATAAATAATACCAATTCCACATCAAGGTGAAATATTCACGTATATGTTTTTAATAAATAACCTCCGCTTAATATACGGCGTATAATGTCTATTTCAATCATCAACAGATAATAATTTATAATCCAGGCATACAATCATCAATTTTAAATCTAACTATTTAAAATTTAAATCGAAACAATTCGATTGAGTGAGAAATTCTCACCTCGCTTTCAATTCAGTTTCCGCGTTTTATTTCGAATAAAATTAAACGTACGTTAAATTTTACCCGAAATTCAAACTATCTTCAAACGACTCCAATCCAGTTCCATAGCGTATTGCTTGTCCATACAATTCCAACGCAACTTGTTTCGTCCATTTTCAACCTCGTACGACAAAGTTATGATAGTTTAAAGATTATACAATTTTAAACATAATCAATTTACAAATTTATTTTAATTTTCTTAACCTAAAACAATATCGGCCGTAGATCCCTGCACGAAAACAAGGCCGTTCACGCGTTTGCTCCTTCTTCCCAGGTTGTTCACGCGGCCGTGAACCCAACTCATGTTCAAACCCTAATATACGCGCCCATCTCAAGCACCTTCTACGATGATCAGTTAGCACCACGACGAAGCTCGCAACACGAGCCACCAACGGCCAGAAATTGATGAAGCTCGGCCCTCCCTGCTGCACGCAAAACGAAGATGAACGACCGGCCTTCTCGAGCCAATTGCCGTTGATTCGCCTCACCAAATTTGATCATCACCGTTGGTTATGTAGATCTCGTGATGAGCTTCAACTTTACAGTTGGAAGTTTGTTGTAATTGCTTACGGGTTTGAAGATTTTGAGGGGAGAAGAAAATCAAATTTTGGCTATTAAAAATTAAAGTGGCGGCTGGCTTAGAATTAGGGTTAGGTTTTAGTTAGGTTTGCAAATGAAAACATAATCGTCCTTATATAGAAAATTTCACAAATTACTATTCATCCAAAATTTTCCGAACCCCAAATCTCACGCGGTGACTGGCGTTTCTAGGGTTTACACCGCGTTCCGGAGACAATGGAATAGGTTTCGGGAGCCAATTCGATCATCTGTGCGAGTTACGGCAATAAACGATCGATTTTAAATTAAATTGATTTAAACCAAATTTCTATGCGTTTTGGCTTGCCCCGGACAAACCGAATCCGATTGACATGAAATTTGAAACCTTACAATAATATCACATTACAGATCCGATGAAACTGGTTTCGTCGAAATCCGAGACCGTTTGAAAAATAGCTATTTTAACTTGTCAATTAAATATTAAAATATTCAATTTTCACAAACCAACTTTAAATTCAATTTTAAAAGTTCTATAACATTGTTCTAACTCCAATATGATTTATTAAAATTTTACAAATCATTTTCAATCATATTAAACCTAATTTCCAACTATTTCTGGAATTTCAAATATTAAATTATCGATTTAATTTCTAATTAAATCCAGATATTCGAAATAAATTTATTCGACTTATAAAATTATCTTTTAATTATTTAAAAATCAATTAAATATATGAATTTTAATTGACAGAAATTCTAGGTCGTTACAAACTTCCCCCCTTAAAAGAATTTCGTCCTCGAAATTAGCAAGTAAGAAAAAGTTACAGAATCCATTAACTTTCCCAAAACAAACCATTCAAATTGGATTTTTCAAATCTCTTAAGTGTTTAACTTTCCCAAAATTCATAGTTCAACTTCTTACAAAATCTTTACTAAGTTTCCAAATCCAAACTTAGTTTTCAAAATTTTCAATTTTCTCAAAAATATTCTAACGCCTTAAATTTTTGAAAAAATTCGCTAGATTCTCCTTTACGCGGCTCGATCCAAAAAAATTGACAGTATATATATCACAAATATACATCTCATCAAGTGATGATGCGTCCCACAGGGAAAAAAGTGTAAAAGTACGATATTTAATCCGAGATATGTACCTTATGTTTTATTAGCGAGCATATACGGCTAATATAGCGCGAAAGCGAGCTCCAAATGCGAAGCAAGCGCAATCCGTACCTACTAAACACTCCACAAACAAATGAGAAACATGTATATATGAAAATAATATCAGTATACATCATATAGTAACATAACAACTACATGTGCCAACATAGCAATGCATTCAATCAACAAATGCAACCATCAAACAACTATCATCCAATTAACATTCAACAAATCCATAACCAAATCAATATAAATTCACTTCTCATTAATATTCAATGAATTGGTTTTCCAATTTAAATCACATTTGATTCATTAACATTGGATTTACTAACATTCATTCATATTTAATTTCAATTAGTCTGCGTTCACTAATTTACATTCAAGTTGGTTCATTTCCACATTCAAATCAAATTCACTTAACTTCCAGTTTGATTTATAGCTTTCAATTTTTCTTAATTCAATTTCATTAACACTTAATGAATTATATAAAATCAACTAACAATCATATAACAAACAATGTATATCCAACATTACCAAATTTATTTACTTCGCTTACATTCATTCAATTTGGTTTAACACTTTTAATTCCAATTGGTTGATATTAAATTGACTTCCACTCAATTATTCAATTTCTCAACTTCATTAGCTTTTAATGAATTAGCACTTACATTCATTTTTCTATATCAATTCTTTTACATTAGATTGATTAACATTCAATCCATTTATTAATTCAACTGCTAATTCATTTAACAATATAAAGTTGAATTTCATTTATATAACTCAAGTTCAAATTCTTAATGACTTCATTTCATTAATTCACTTATTAATTTACTTTGACACCAAAATCAACTTTATTAAACATCACTTAAGTTATATTCCATTTCAAACATCATTTGCTTAGCATAACTTAAATTTCCACTTATAAATCCAATTCAGATTTCATTTCTATTTAACTTTTACCAAAGTCAAATTCCCATCACTTATTCAAATTCATATTTATTTTGCTTAACAAAATTGTTTAACCATTTTTAACAATTTGTTTCAATTTCATTTTCTCATTTCATAAGTTATACGACTTATATTCAACAATTACCACTTGGATTTTTATTGATTCACTTATACTTCCTTTAATTTTACTCCATCCTTTAAGTTAAATTTACTCTATCAAAATTCAAATTATATAAGTTATCAACCCACTTATCATTCCCATAAAAAAAATTTAAATAGGATTCCAGAGTCTTTTCAACCTTTCAAAACCATTTTTGAAATCAATTCAAATTATCTTCTGAATTTTCAAAACCAAATCCAAATTTTCCAAACAACTTTCATTTAAAATAATCTGGCAGCAATTCCTCTTTTGGAAACCCGAAAATGAACACCAACGCTGTCGCGATCATCATCGGAATTATTTTCCAGCGACCGAAAAATGTTTAGAGCTTTAATTTCTCCAAAACAATTTTCCAAAATATTAAATCCTTTCAAAACACTTCTCTGGAATTTTATTTTCAAATTATAAATCACATTTACAAACCTTTTACTTATATAATTTCATTTCTTATATACAAGATTATCCCACAATTGTAAATCATTTTAATTATAACTTCATACTTATAATTCATTTGCTTATACAATTCATTCTTTTACAGCTGTTGTTTTTATTTAACTTATTCAACAACCAAACAATCAATTCATAT
The DNA here is from genome assembly GCA_030765085.1 of Allium cepa. Lineage (NCBI taxonomy): Eukaryota > Viridiplantae > Streptophyta > Magnoliopsida > Asparagales > Amaryllidaceae > Allium > Allium cepa. Next base: position 388,968,568 of record CM060943.1, on the reverse strand, counting down.
ACACTTTAATAATTATGAAAAATTATTCCTTTATATATAAAATATAATCGAGGTAGAATTATTTCATTTACCCTATTTAAATGATACTATGTCGGTTTATCTCATTTAAGAGTTTAGAAACCCCTATCGATAATATGGCGTCCCGTCTACCGACCAGAATTCACAAATAGCACAACAGATAAGCAAACACAATATAAAACATTTTTATATTCACTAACAAATACGCGCTCGTATCTATTATTACACTCAAACTCATTCTAGAGTACTACTGACTCTATCTCTAATGAGTAATACCCAACGGAGCTAAGGTTATCGCTTAACCATAAGCTCTGATACCAAATGTAAAGATCTAGGCTTTTCAACCATCGACAGCGGCTAATAACTGCCGTGGCTTACACTGGTATACCAAACTTGCTTTTACGGCCAGCCTTTCGACTGTCACGGCTTACGCCTAACCAACCCTATTCACTAAGAGAGGACATGTAGGGGTAAGAGTCTCCCGTTCGCCACCTAACTGCGAAGCGAGAACCCCCCATCACGTTTCACTAAGATAATCAAGACTGGTGTGAGAACTTAAAATAGTTATTTATCTTTAAAACAAACCAAGTGATATTTTAAAATAGATTTGCAATGTTTTTTGGAAAATGAGACTACCATAAGGCCTCCCGAACACACACACAATGCAAACGCAGAATCGGAGGAGATTTCTCCTTATGATAGCTAAAGATGCTTGATACGCATTAAAAAGAAACATTTGATATTATTAATAGTGCATAGTGTAGAAGACATTTCGAAAGTAAAGATATAAATCTTTGCCAGCATAGGCATTTCACACATGCCTACTATAGCTACCATCTAAACAGTGGTGACCACCATAAGTAAATGGTAGGTTCTACAACTAAAACCATACAAGATCGTATTGTTTCTTTGGATTTCCAATAAATGGTTAGGCCAAGGAACTTCCCATTGCCACATGGGTACGCCTCCTGAAAGACGACCCGAGAACCTAACCGGATCTCTGCCAATACAAGGCCGGGTTACCCTTCAAACTGGGTAACTACTGGCACGAATATGTCATTCCTCGATCGTAACCGATCTATATCCGAGGATCCTCGATTCCAACAAACACAAAGTAATAAATTGGCAGCAGCAACATAGGTTAAGTATCTGGGCTCCATACCATGATATCACCTCTATCCAGAAGGAATGACATACACTAAAGGGGCGCTACCCCCTAATAACCTTGCTGCATCCTTCCTGTTTTGACCATTTCCGAGGTGTGAGGTCCGACGAAGTCTCGTCCACAAAGCCACGCTTTATACAAAAGCAGTGCTTTGATCATCAAATGCTCAACAGCACTTCGTATGCCACATTACCAATTTGGGAATGTATCACTAGTAACCATCAACTACATAACCTCTGAGCTCGCACGTCTCAGAGAAGGTTGTTAAGCTAAGAGAATAAATTCTCTGCCACCAACAGAAATATATTTGATAGAAACCGGCTTTGCATCTCAAATTGTAATGTCAGAACACAATCCATACAAGTCCGCTCCGGGATCGAACGGAATTGAAGGCACTTCCAAAGAAGTCCTTGCAATCCGGATATTCACTAATCACGTCCGGATTTCCCGTCACTAAGGGTGAAAAAACCTCTATATCAAAGATCAGCCGATGCAGAGTCATTCGACGGTAATCCTTCCATTTTCAAAAATATCCGGTCTTCAACACCAGTCTTCAAATGCAATCCATAACGACGTATCACATATTCGGAATGGGTTATACGACCCCAAAGGTCCTTTCCCGGCTAATCCGAATAGTGAGCGCTTATTTTGAAAATAAGTGTGGCATTCAAATTCAAGAAAATCACAACAAATACTCATTCAAAGGTAAATATTGATAGTCGGTTATTTAACTATCAATAGGCGTGCACAACATCACCATATTCTAAATAATTTTCCAAATTATTTATTTTCCAATAATATATTTACAAGATATATATATTTTCTACACTTCAACATTTGAAAACAAATTTCAAATCACTTTTCACCTTTACAACTTTTGAAAAAAAAATTCAAATCGTTTCCCTACACGGGATATATTCACAAATCTTTATTCATTTTCATTTCAAAATGGTTCATTTAAACCAATTAAATAAATCCTTACCGATTTACTTTATATTTACATTCCAAATCCGTAAATTTATTTCCACACTTCAAAAATATATCAATGTTTACTTTAAACAAATTTTCCTTTCTTTTATAAATTCCATAGTGAATTTACAATTCCAAAATATCTATAAATATACGATTTCCAAATCGATTTCTAATATTCATTTTCAATTTATCTTTAAAAGATAAAATCTCATAATATTCACTTCACATTGGAAAACATTTCCATATTTATTTAATAATAAGTAATTCACAATTCCATTTATTTTAAACACTTGGAAAATATTCAATATGCTTAAATCGAAATTAAGTATATATTTCATTCTTTAAGGAAAACATTCTCTTAAACACATTTATTTGGGCCAAAACGAATGTTACATAAAACATCGTTACGACGACACAAAATCACTAGTATAGGGATTCGAAATTTAGATAGATATATAAATCCCAATACTATACAAAACTTTTCCTTTCGGAAATCGTTTACTATAACAACAGTGTTATAGTCCACTATTTCCTTCTATTTCTCGAAAACGGCTATTTCGACAATAAATGTTGATATCTATGTATTCGATACTTAACGCATTTTAAAACATCTTTAAATCGTTTTAATTCTATTTAAAATATCACTTCCCAAAAAAAATTCTTCAATATATTACTCACTGTCCAAAATCGTGAATATACTTCGTTAACCAAATTAAACATTTCTACTCATTTTATTTAAAGGATTATCCACTATCCAAAAATCGTGAATATATATCCTTTAAAAATAAAAAATAATTGACTTATCAAAATAAGTTGGTTTCGGATTTATAAAATGTTTGCGCAAAAAAGGGGCAAACACCTCCAATCCGTATAATTTAGTTGATTATATGTTATTTTCAAGGTTTTAGGTTACTTATGCAAATATGAAAAAAACAGGGGCTAAACTGTAAAAGACACACAGATTTATAGTGGTTCGGCCAGAATGTGCCTACGTCCACTTTATATGTTATTCTCCTTTCTTTTTCAGATTACAAGTACAAAGCTTTAAGTACAAGTACAAGTATAAGAAAGTTGTTTGAAAGTTCCTTCCTTGCTTGAGCTCTCAAACTTGTCTGCCATTGTTGTACCCCTGCCCCTCTATTTATAGAGTGAGGCTGGGGGCAGGGGTCTTGGATGTATATAGCTGCTGGCGGGCCTGGGCTGAAGCGATCTGGCCTGGCATATCTGGTTCGGCGGAGCTTGGTTCGGGCATGGTTGGAGTGGCTTTGGTCCCGTGGTGAGATGGAGGTGAGGTTGGTTTGGTCCGGTGTGGATTTGGTTCGGTGATACGAGGAGGATGGGTTGGTTCGGTGTGGGATGGAGAGTGTTGGTTCGGTGGCTACCTGGTTCGGCCGTGGTTGCTAGAGAAGCTTTTTGGTTCGGTGGCGGGAATTCGCCCAACATTTGCCCCCCAAAGTGGGGCACATGCCTTCGTGTGCCGTGCTTTGTTTATCTGAGATGGCTCCATTCGGTTGTGAGTGCCGAACGGGTTGGTCCGGTTGCCCTTCGCTTGTCTATATATAGGGGGTACACCCCCTTTGCTATTCCATACCGAATTTAGAGAGAGTCGAATCAATCTGAGCGCCGAATCAACCTTGTACCAAATCAAACAAGTACTGAATCAAGTAGGTGCCGAATCGAACTGATACCGAACCAGGTATGTTTTCTTTCACCGAATGAGCATGAAAGGTTGTTAATGCCGACTGCTATATGGTATACTACCGAATGAGCTTGTGCCGAATGAGTTTTGGTTTTGCTTTACTGAATGGGCTCGGTTGTTTTGGGTGCTGAATGGACCTAATCCCGAATGAAACATGGAAGCATTCGGCACCGAATGAACTTGATAACTATTCGTTTATATTTCCATACTCCTTGCTCTAATGTCATGTCTTTCTTGTGCCGCAGATAAATGTCTTGCAAAGCAGAAACTCGATCAGATAGAAAAAAGTCCAAGGATAGAGAAGAGTCTTCTTCCGTGCCCCCAGCCCAACCAGGACCGGTGCAACATGGACCTGCCCCGGGGTCGTTAGTGGATGGGTACGGTCCCCAGGAACTTCTGGTCTCCCCTCCTGATTACTTTCCTAGCTCCCTGATGGAGGAGAACCTTGATGTTATATCTCGTTCCTTCGGAATAGATAGAGCGCGCATGCTATTGCCGGGGGAAGGAGTGATGCCGTATGACCCCCCCGAAGGCTACTTTGCTTACAGCAGATATCAATGCATGTGTGGTGTTATCCCGCCTCTCAACGCCTGGATAGTTAGCTTTATCACATATCTGAAGGTGGCTCCATTCCAGCTTCAGTCTAAGTCCTACGCCATTCTGGTGAGTCTTTTCGCCATCTTTCAGAGGAAATATGGGCGTCCCCCTTCCAACCGGGAGATCCGATATATGTACAACTTGAGAGGCTACAAGAAGGGGTCTCCATATATCAGTTTGGAAGCGGTCGTGCCCTTTAAGCCTGTTCTGGATTTGTACTCGAAGTTTAGTATGTTCAAGAAGGAATGGTTTTTCATTAGGGATGACCCTGTTTCTGTCCGCCTTTTCACTTCCGGCTGTAAGTTGAACTTCATTTATATTTTCCTTGTCCCGATCACAATGCTTCTTCTTATATGCTTTTATTTCTTGCTAGCAACAGGTGGCTTTGCGGTTGTGGAGAATGATTCCTTGGCGCGGATGGCTGCTGAAATAAAGGTCATTTCGGGAAGGGATAGGTCGGCCTCTTACCTGATCAGGAACGCCACTCTCCTGGAGTATAACTTGATTCTGCCACATCAATCTGTGGTTAAAAAGAGAGATACAGCCGAGGAGAGGGCTGCTAAAGCTAAGGATGGGGCTACTGCGAAGAGTAGCAAGAACAGACCTTTCTCGGTGCCTCCAGCCGTTGGGGGAAAGAAGCTTAAGAAGTCTGATGGACCCTCTCCTAGTACATGTCCAGATATTCCAAAGGAGGAAGGTGGAGAGGAGGAAAGAGACGTAGAGGAGAGCGGAGGAGATGGAGAAGGTGAAGGACAGGGTGGTAGTGGTGTCGGGGCTTTGTCTTCTGAGCAGGCAGGGGAGATCCAGGAGTGGACGGATGATGCCTTCCTCCAGGCTTTTGAAGGGTTGGAGGAAGGATCAGCCTCGGTGAAGAAGGCAAAGGAGGTTGACAAGGCTGGGGTTGGCGCCGATCCATTCCCTAAGAGTTCTTCAACTGAGGTGGCTCCAACGATTCAAGGTGAACTCTTGACTTCTGCAGATTCCATTTATGATAGGGACTTAGGAATATTTTATGGTTCGCTTCCGTCCTGGACTGAGATTCTGGACTTATTGCAGTATTCTCCTTCTCGGCAGGGTTTGTATAACAGACGTGCCTTCTCATTCTTTTTATGTTAACATATTTCTTGAATTATGGACCCTTGTATGTTCGTAACACTTGTTCTTTATTACAGGGGCAGGCGAGGTGGCCAAAACTTCAGACGTTCGACACCGCCTCGAACAATTCAAGTTGATGAGAGCTTCTACTAAGCTGAAGCCGCCAACCGGCCGTTACGGGGATGTAGTTAGATATCGCTCTCTTCTTGGAGTCATTGAGGAAGGTATCCAGCAGAGGAAGAGGAGGCGTTCCTTGTTTGATTCACCACCTGGTCCTCAGCCTTCTACTCAGCCTTCCCGAGATACCGCGGAGGAGACCACGGAGTTTGCCCCCTCTCCGCCTCCTTCCGAGAATCCTACTGTGATCCGCATAAAACTTCCCGATGTGCCTCGCAATCCCTTGGCCGGCCACCCGGATTTGGACCCAAGCTCTCAAGATATATTATTTGACGAGGCCACGGGCGAGCATCTTCTCCCCTGCAATCCCATGGTTCGGATTCTTGATGAGGCTAAGTCCCTAGATTTGGATCTGCTCACTACTCGGATAGCTGCTATGGGGGACGAAGCCAAGGCCAACATTGACCGGGTCGCGGAGGAGGTCAAGAAGTTGATGGAGCATCATGCTCGACTGGCTAGGGATGGGGAGGAAATCGGGAGTGCTAACATCCGGCTGCGGCTACAGGTTTCTGATCAGGCCAAGCAGCTTGCCGATCAGGCTATCCAGATTTCTCAGCACGAGGCAGCCTCCAAGTAGTTGAAGGAGAATCTAGAAAAGGCCAGCAGGGCAGAATTGCGAAAAATGAAGGCTGCTTGCAAGGGGCGGATTGATATGGCCATTGCGACGGTGGATGAGGTTCGGAATGCGGATCTCGAGCAGATTGAAGAGTTGTCTGGGAGGCTTGAAGTTGCAGAGCTTGCTCAAGCCAAGCTAAAGGAAGAGATGGAGGAAATGAGGAGGTCTCTCCAGGCTAACCGCCTGAGATATCGATCGGAGAGGGATGTTGCCGTCACTAAGTTGTTGTCCTCCGAGGCCCGGGTGAGGGAGTTTGGGGAGAATGAGGGGATGATGAATGAGATGTTGCAGGATATGTACTTCCGTACCTGGAAGCAGGGTAATCTATCCTGGATGGATGACTATCCCCGGATCATGGCTAGGATATATCTCCGGGCTTTGGAGGAGGCCAAGGCCGATGCGGATAAGGAAGGTGGAGCGGCATTCAGGATGGACGTGGTAACCGCCCAGTTCTCAAAGGAGGAGAAGGTAGCGGTGAAGGAGGGGATGCGGCTGCTTGCTGCGGAGGAAGCCGGTGTGCAGTTGGGGGATGAGGACCAAGAAGCGGGCGTCGGTGAGTTTTCCCTTTTTAGCTTTTCATAACTTGATCGTTCGCTGTTTATCTGATGGATTCTTCTTCTGAATTGGACAGGTGGGACCTCTGGTCAACATGCTGGGAGTTCCGATCCAGCAACCAAGTAGATTCGGAGAGCTGGTTCTGAGGTGTAGTGGTTAGCACTAATACAGCTGGTTACCTTTTGATTTCTTTTTATTGTTGTTCATGTTAGTCCAAAACATTGATGTAACTGTAATAATATTGTTTGTGATGAATGACTTTATGTAATTTCATAACATAAGTTGATTCCTTTATGTTGGAATTTTAGCTCTATTTTGTTGTGCTGTGTAAGTGAAGTAACTATGCATGTTACTAGTGACTTGACTGTGCCTGATGCCAAGTTTTTTGCTTAAAGTATAATTTTCTCATTTTGCAACGTAAATGTGATGTGTGAATATGAACTGCAGCTATGCATTAATGTATAAAAGTAGAAGGTACCGCCCTTCATGTTTCGGCTGTGGACGGCAACTTCGTGCGCCCTGTAAGACTAAGCACTGAGTGCTGTTGAGTGTCTCGCCACCCGATCATAAGGTTCCATTCTCATTAGCGAGCGTTCCCTATTTCATGTCCTGTACTTTCAAGCACCGTTACGGAGAATAGGAGAAAAGTTTTAAATGAAATGGAAATATAGGAAAAGTAAAACTTCCAGTCACGGAAGGCCGTCGATGTGCTTAAGTTCGTGGCAAACGGGTTTTGTAGTCACTTTCCCTAGCTGTGGGTCTTGGAGACATTTGTCACCCATCATACGCCTCTGCGGGGAGTTTTCTTTTTTACCACAGCCGCACTTAAGACACATCGGAGCCGATCGCGCACAGTAACTACCCGTGCCATTATGGCCCGTAATAATGGGTATTATTCGATTTATTGTGGCCGGCTAGCGTGGGGGCCGATCGTCAATTGTGAACTGCCCCTGGCTGGCCACACCTTATGTTGGTGCTTATGATCGGTTCATAGTTGCCGGCGAGCCGAATCGCTGTAATGAGCTGCCATCGGCTATAGTCGGCCTTTTTTGATGACTTATACTCGGCTTATTACAGTCGGCTTTAAGGGCCGAGGCAGACAATGAGTTAACTCGCGGTAGAGGGATACCGAAGCAAAGTGTCTCATTGGCGAGGGCATAGGAGCGTAGCGTACCTGTTAGACTTTGTCCAGGTGGAGTTGTGTCGTGAAACCCTGAATTGAAATGTCATCTGCAAAGGATTTTGTTCAACAGCAAAGGATAAAGCTTAACAAGTAGCCAAGACATAAAGGAACAAGTTAACAAGAGCCAAGTTTTTTAAAGTGGTTCGGCACGAAAATGCCTACGTCCACTGATTCTCTTTGTTAATTCACTTCATATGGGCAGTACAAGTTAAGAAAAGTATCGACGGAGGTGTCGGATGTTCCATGCCCTCTGGAACACCTCTCCATCCACTGTTGACAAAAAAAAGCTCCATTGTGGAGATCTTTATGAATTACATATGGTCCGTCCCAGATGGGGTCCAGTGCCCCAGGGCACGGAAAGATTCGCTTGAGGACAAGATCTCCTTCTTGTAAGCTGCGATGTTTGACTTTGGAGTTGTATAGTGCTGCCACTTTTTGTTTGTGAGTTGCTGCTTTGAGTGCTGCGTCATTTCTTCTCTCCTCAATTAGATCCAAAGACATATGGAGGAGTTCTTTGTTTTCTTCGGGGTTGTAGTGGATCCTACGATGGGAAGGTATAATAGTTTCAACTGGGAGCATGGCCTCTGATCCGTATGCCAAAGAGAACGGAGTATGCCCTGTCGATGTTCTGAAAGAATTGCGGTAGGCCCATAATGCTGTAGGAAGTTCGTCCACCCAAGCGCCTTTTGACTTTTCAAGCTTCTTCTTGATTAGAGTCTTGAGAATTTTGTTGACAGCTTCGACTTGGCCATTTGCTTGGGGATAAGCCACGGATGAGAAGCTTTTATGAATTCCGTGCTCTCGGCACCAGTCGGCAAACTCCTCGCTGTCAAATTGAAGCCCGTTGTCTGATATGATTCTGAGTGGAACTCCGTACCTGCACAGAACGTTTTTGATCAAGAAGTTGATAACTTTAGCTGAAGATATTTTATTCAGAGGCTCCGCTTCCACCCATTTGGTGAAATAGTCAACTGCCACTATAGCATGTTTGGCTCCGCCTCGGCCTGCTGGCAGTTCGCCAATTAAGTCAATTCCCCATACTGCAAAGGGCCAAGGGCTGGTCATTTGAGTAATTTCATTGGTTGGCAGTCGAGGAATCTTAGCAAATTTCTGACATCTGTCGCATCTTCTGACGAAGTCTAAAGCATCCTTGTTCAAGGTGGGCCAGAAATACCCATATCGGAGTATCTTCTTTGTCAGGGTCTGCCCTCCGGTGTGTCTCCACAACATCCCTAGTGGATATTGGATAGAATTTCTTTGGTCTCGTTCAGCAACGCACCTCAATAAGGGGTTAGAGAAGCCACACCGATAGAGGATGCCTTCTTGTATCGTGTAGCGGGAAGCTTTCCTTAGAATTTTCTTAATTTCACTTCGCCCGTCGGGCAGGGTGCCGTTTTGTAAGTATTCTCGGATAGGGGTCATCCATGTTTCTTCTTCGGTTGCAGCTATCAGATTTTCTTGCTCGAAACTCGGGGTTAGTAGCCTTGAGACAGTTATCGCTCCAGAAGTGGTATCATCTCCCATGCTAGCTTGCTTGGCCAGCTCGTCGGCCTCTTGATTTTCTTCTCGAGGAATGTGTTTGATTGAGTAGTGCTCCAATTGATTGAGCAGACGCTTGGTCTTTTTCAGATATGCCGTGAGCCACTCTCCTTGAGTCTGGAACTCCCCTAGTATTTGATTTACGATGAGTTGTGAATCACTATGAAGACATAAGGAACAGACTCCAATATCCAGGGCGAGCTCTAATCCGGCTATTACTGCTTCATATTCGGCATCATTGTTGGTGGCAGCGAATTTCATCCTTAGTGCATAACGCAGCTTTCTTCCCCTGGGAGTGATGATCACAACGCCTGCCCCCGAGCCTTGTTCGTTCGATGCTCCATCCACAAAGAGACTCCACTTGATGTCCTTTGTTATTTCAGGCTGCTCCCTGCCTTCGTTGATAGTGAATTCGGCGATGAAATCGGCTATGGCTTGTCCCTTGATGGCAGTGCGAGGATGGTAGGTGATATCATATTGGCTTAACTCGATGCACCACTTGAGCAATCGCCCAGTGGTGTCAGGACGATGGAGCACTTGCCTCAATGGTTGGTCGGTTAGGACTCTGATGGGATGAGATTGGAAATAGTGTCGCAGCTTCCTTGATGTGATTAGTAAACAGTATTCCAGTTTCTCGATTTTGGGATACCGGGCTTCTGCTCCCGTGAACCTTTTGCTTATGAAGTACATTGGCCGTTGTGTGCGGTTTTCTTCTCTTACCAAAGCGGCGCTTAGGGCATGTGGTGACACAGCAAGGTATAGGTATAGTTCTTCGCCTTCATTAGGAGTTGAGAGTACTGGTGGCCGCTGGAGGTGTTCGATTAGGTTAAGGAAGGCTGTTGAACACTCATCGGTCCATTCAAATTTTCCTTTGTCTTTCTTCAGGGCTTCGAAGAAAGAAATGCATTTGTCAGTTTCTTTAGAGATGAACCGGCTTAGGGCGGCCACTTTTCCGTTTAGGCTTTGCATCTCTTTTCGAGTGGATGGTATCTTGATATCTTGCAAGGCCCGGACTTGTTCGGGGTTTGCTTCAATCCCCCTGGCATGAACGATGAATCCCAGAAACTTTCCCGATGATACTCCGAAGGAGCACTTTAGAGGGTTCAGTTTCATTCCATATTGGAGAAGTACTTGAAACATCTCGTCCAGATGGTTTATATGGTCGTTGGCTTTCCTTGATTTTACCAGCATGTCATCCACATAAACTTCCATAGTTCGTCCAATCAATTCTGCAAACATCTTGTTGACGAGGCGCTGATAAGTAGCACCGGCGTTTTTAAGTCCGAACGACATTACCTTGTAGCAGTACAATCCTCGGTCAGTAATGAAGCTAGTGTGGTCTTGATCGGGGGCGTGCATAGGGATCTGGTTATATCCTGAGTATGCGTCCATAAAGGATAAAAGTTCGTGTCCGGCAGTGCTGTCCACGAGTTGGTCGATTTGGGGGAGCGGGAAGCAGTCTTTCGGGCAAGCGTCATTTAAGTTGGAGAAATCGATGCATGTTCGCCACTTTCCATTAGCTTTCTTTACCAGTACCAGGTTGGCGATCCATTCCGGGTAGATGGCTTCACGTATGAAGTCATTGGCAAGTAAGTTCTTTACTTCCTCCTCGAGGGCTGTTGATCGTTCTGCCCCCATACTTCTCTTCTTTTGCTTTACCGGTACCTTGGTAGGATCGATGTTTAGGGCGTGACATGCTATGTCCGGGGAGATTCCAGTCATATCAGCGTGTGTCCATGCGAATACATCCTGTTGTGGCGAAGAAAATCAATGAGTTGATTCTTTAATTCTCTTTTTAACTGAGATCTGACTCTCAGTAGTTTACTTGGATCGCGTTTGTCTACAGATACGAATTCCATAGCCTCTGCAGGCTTGGCGGTGGCCTCCTCCTCTTTGTCCCTAGGGTCTAATTCATTGAAAGGATCGCTGGTATACCGAAGAGGAGGGGCTTTCTTTAGTTGCTATGCTTCCAAGCTTTTCATGCAGAGAATAGTCTCTGCATTTTTCCCTTTATCTCTCCTGCGATTATTGCGAAGTTCGGTTACATAGCAGTCCCGAGCGGCGTCTTGATCCCCTTCCACTTCTCCTACTCCATTATCCGTTGGGAACTTCATCTTCAGGCACCATGGGGCGAGGACGATTTGGAAGTCGGACAAGGCTGGTCTTCCCAAAAAGGCATTGTAGGCCGAGTGGTTGTCTATTAGCACGAATGTTTGTTTCCGAACGGCAGAGCGGGGATGACTTCCCAATTCAACAAAGAGATCCAATTGTCCGAGGGGCATCTTTGCTTCTCCAGTGAAACCGTGTAGTGGATTGTTGCAGGGGGAAACATCCTTCATTGACAGCTTCATTTTGTCGAAAGCATGCTTGAATAGGATATTTACTAAACTTCCAGTGTCTATTAAAATTCGGAAAACTTTGGCTGGACCGAACCAGGCAGAGATGACCATAGGGTCCATGTGTGGGTACTGCCTTCCTTCTAGGTCGCGCCCACTAAATGTGATGTCATTATTTTCCTTCCGCTTAGGGTGGCGTTCTTCCATAACAGAATTGACGCAGTCTTCATTGTCTCTAAGTGGCTTGCCGTATCTTTCCATCTCTGCCCAGCTTCTGTCGGCGATGTGTGGCCCTCCAGATATTGTATGGACCACTATCTTCTCCTGGCTGGAGCCGCTGGTGTTGCGATTTCCTCCGCCTGTCTCTGGGTAGAGCTGCCCTGGGTTTTCCTTTGCAGGAGCTGGGGTCCTGTCCTGTCCCTTCGCATAGCGTTCTAATCTCTTTCTCCTGATGTGTTCTTCAATTAGGTCTCGGAGATGGCGGCATTCATTGGTATCGAGCCCATGAGACTCGTGGAAACGGCAGAATTTTCCGGACTGGATTGCGCGATCCGACTCTTTCTTGTACGGGGGGCGCTTGTATGTAAGTTCGTCCTGGGTGGCCAGGAAGATGTTCTTGACTGTTTCATTCAAGGGAGTGTAAGCGTCGAATCTCGGTCCTGGTCGGTACAAGCGCTTTTCTCCCTTCTTGCCCCCTGCATTGTCTCTGGAGTCGTTTCTCCGAATGTCCTTCGCTGCGGCGGGGGCGTTTCCATGGGCCGTCTTAACCTGTGGTCCTGTGTGCCTTTCAGTGGCAGCCTCTTCGAGTCTCATGTACTTCCCAGCTTCATGGAAGAAATCGGGCAAGGTAGCTGGTTTTTCTTTAGTTAGTCTTCTAGCAAACTTGGTATCTGGGTGCACACCACTACAGAGGGCCATTAGGGTGAGTTTCTCATCGGTGGACTGCGGCCGCTGCGGCGTTGAACCGGGTTAGATATTGTTGCAGTGTCTCTCCGGATTTCTGTTTGACATTGGATAGAGAATAAGCATCCTTGGGTTGTTCCACATGAATGCGGAACTGGCTAATGAAGTTCTCCTTCAACATTTCCCATGAACTGATGGATCCTTAGGGTAGATGGTAGAACCAGGAGGTAGCTAGATCTGCTAAAAATAGTGGAAAGCATTTGCATAATACCCCTTCCGTTGCCCCACTCATGAGCATATGTTATGTGTATCTTTGCAGGTGTACAACGGGGTCGGAAGTTCCCTTGTACGGTTCCATCGTCGGCATTTTCCATTCTCGAGGTGTGATGGCGGTTTCGACGTTGCGGGTGAAAGGGCTGGTTACTCTAGCGCCTACCCCTCGATCTCTTTGCTCCCGTCGGACGCATTCCCTGAATAATCGTGCCATTCTTTCATTAGAATTTGGAGCGGACAAGAATGAGCTTGGTTCTTCCCTACGGGATCGATCTCGTCCAGATGACCTGTAGGGATGGTATAGCCTATCACTTCTGACGTTATCCAGTGGCTGTCTTTGGCTGCTCGGATGCATGCTAGGACCAGCTACAGTTTCCCCCTACCTTGATCTTCCCCTGTGGGGTTCTGCTTCGAGCATTTCCATGGGGTCAACTTCGGGCTGGGTTCTAGCTCGGCTCCGTTCAGCGGGGTTTCTATGATTAGGCGTCATGACCAGCTCAGCTACATCCGATCCTCGCCTGGTGCCTCCCCCATTGGGTTCGGTTCCAAGCGCTTCCTCGAGTCGGAGTTCGGACTAAGTCCGGGCGCGGCCCCTATCATTGTTGTTCCTTTTGATAGCTTCTTCGAAGAGGGAAGACCTTTGCTGTCTCTGAGATCCTCCAGATTAAGACTCACCCCATGATTCAGTGTTGCGGTTGGATTCTTCGGCATCCCTCAAGCGCGACATGAGTTGGTTCACCAAAGCTTCTTGTTGGGATGCGAAGCAGTTAGTCACTTCAACCACAACTCTGTCTAGGTCTACCCTAGTGATTGTTGTCGGTTGTTCCGCGGCAGGGGATGTCGGAATTGCCTGATCTACATTTGGCACTGCTGTCGTAGTGGGATGGTTCTCTTGATCTGGATCCACTGGATCTGGAGCGCTGCTGGTTGCAACGTTCTTTCCCTTGTTGGCGTCTTTTCTCGGCCTGGAAGTCATGTTTCCTAGGCAATGAAGGGTGCTATTGGGAAAGAAGGTTGAATGAGAGAAGCAGAAGCTTCGAGTTCCAAGTTCTCAGTGAAAGCACCAAAAATGTTTGCGCAAAAAATGGGCAAACACCTCCAATCCGTATAATTTAGTTGATTATATGTTATTTTCAAGGTTTTAGGTTACTTATGCAAATATGAAAAAAACAGGGGCTAAACTGTAAAAGACACACAGATTTATAGTGGTTCGGCCATAATGTGCCTACGTCCACTTTATATGTTATTCTCCTTTCTTTTTCAGATTACAAGTACAAAGCTTTAAGTACAAGTACAAGTACAAGTATAAGAAAGTTGTTTGAAAGTTCCTTCCTTGCTTGAGCTCTCAAACTTGTCTGCCATTGTTGTACCCCTGCCCCTCTATTTATAGAGTGAGGCTGGGGGCAGGGGTCTTGGATGTGTATAGCTGCTGGCGGGCCTGGGCTGAAGCGATCTGGCCTGGCATATCTGGTTCGGCGGAGCTTGGTTCGGTCACGGTTGGAGTGGCTTTGGTCCGGTAGGATGTTGGTCCGGTGGTGAGATGGAGGTGAGGTTGGTTTGGTCCGGTGTGGATTTGGTTCGGTGATACGAGGAGGATGGGTTGGTTCGGTGTGGGATGGAGAGTGTTGGTTCGGTGGCTACCTGGTTCGGCCGTGGTTGCTAGAGAAGCTTTTTGGTTCGGTGACGGGAATTCGCCCAACATAAAACAATGTTTATAAATCCCATTTATATTTTATAACAACTTCAACTTATAAAATCACTTTATCAACAAATTCTATTTATATCCCAATTAAATGCCAAAATCCAATTTATAAGTTAATTACTTATAAATCTTTTATTTTACAAAATCTATTCATTTTATAACTTCACAATTTATAAATCTATAAATTTCATTCACTTATGAAATCCATTTATACTTCATTTTAACAATTAATAAAACTCGTTTTATAATTCCTATAGTTTTAATCTATAAATATCAATTTCATAAATCTTTTATATAAATCATTTATAATAATTCAAAAATCCCAATTTAAACCATTCTTTTAAATAATTTACAAATCGTTATTAAAGCTTATATATAACTCCAAAATCATACTTAAGTATTATCTTCCAAAAATATAACTTTTATAACAATAATAATTATAACGTTTATTGATTTAACAATTCAAAATTTAATAAACGTATACATTCAAAAATCACTTTAAAATCCTTTTAAATTCAAAATCGTTACTTTAATATTTTTAAAACTCCAAAAATAGGCCAATGCTTCAACAGCAACAATATATCAATTACGACAATCAAAACATCATATATCAATATGATAATCAACAAATATCACAATATTTGTAAATAAATCAATATAGTTGAGGAATCCAGTTGGATCCCTCCAACCTGTTTTCCTGCATCCATAGATGTTAGCACAATACCAATTCCGTTCCAATACGGAATATCGCGGTACATGGGATTCCTAAAATATTATCCTCTATTATGCGGCGCAATAGGGTCTTATCCGCTATATAATGCGGGAAGTCAACTCCAAGTACCTAAATAATACCAATTCCACATCAAGGTGAAATATTCACGGTATATGTTTTTAATAAATAACCTCCGCTTAATATATGGCGTATAATGTCTATTTCAATCATCAACAGATAATAATTTATCATCCTGGCATACAATCATCAATTTTAAATCTAACTATTTAAAATTTAAATCGAAACAATTCGATTGAGTGAGAAATTCTCACCTCGCTTTCAATTTAGTTTCCGTGTTTTATTTCAAATAAAATTAAACGTATGTTTAATTTTACCCGAAATTCAAAATATGTCCAAATGACTCCAATCCAGTTCCATAGCGTAGTGCTCGTCCATACGATTCCAACGCAACTTGTTTCGTCCATTTTCGACCTCGTACAACAAAGTTATGATAGTTTAAAGATTATACAATTTTAAACATAATCAATTTACAAATTTATTTTAATTTTCTTAACCTAAAACAATATCGACCGTAGATCCCCTGCACGAAAACAAGGCCGTTCACGCGTTTGCTCCTTCTTCCCAGGTCGTTCACGCGGTCGTGAACCCAACTCACGTTCAAACCCTAACATACGCGCCCATCTCAAGCACCTTCTACGACGATCAGTTAGCACCACGACGAAGCTCGCGACACGAGCCACCAACGGCCAGAAATTGATGACGCTCGGCCCTCCCTGCTGCACGCAAAACAAGGATGAATGGCCGGCCTTTGCGAGCCAAATGTCGTTGATTCGCCTCACCAAAATTGATCATCACCGTTGGTTATGTAGATCTCGTGATGAGCTTTAACTTTGCAGTTGGAAGTTTGTTCTAATTGCTTACGGATTTGAAGATTTTGAGGCGAGAAGAAAATCAAATTTTGGGCATTTAAAATTGAAGTGGCGGCTGGCTTAGAATTAGGGTTAGGTTTTAGTTAGGGTTGCAAATGAAAACGTAATCGTCCTTATACAGAAAATTTCACAAATTACTATTCATCCAAAATTTTCCGAACTCCAAATCTCGCGTGGCGAGTAGCGTTTCTAGGGTTTACCCCGTGTTCCGGACATAATGGAATAGGTTTCGGGAGCCAATTCGATCATCTGTGCGAGTTACAGCAACAAACGGTTGATTTTAAATTAAATCAATTTAAACGAAATTTCTATGCGTTTTCGCTTGCCCCGGACAAACCATAAATCCGATTGACATGAAATTTGAAACCTTACAATAATATCACATTATGGAACCGATGAAACTGATCTCGTCGAAATCCGAGACTGTTTGAAAAATAGCTATTTTAACTTGTCAATTAAATATTAAAATATTCAATTTTCACAAATCAACCTTAAATTCAATTTTAAAAATTCTATAACATTGTTCTAACTCCAATATGATTTATTAAAATTTTACAAATCATTTTCAATCATATTAAACCCAATTTCCAATTATTTCTGGAATTTCAAATATTAAATTATCGATTTAATTGTCCAATTAAATCCAGATATTCGAAATAAATTTATTCGACTTATAAAATTATCTTTTAATTATTTAAAAATCAATTAAATATACGAATTTTAATTGACAAAAATCCTGGGTCGTTACAATAGCAAGTTGAAAGTTGGAGACGTGATAAGTCTACGAGACTTAGTTTCTGTGTGAGGTTGAGAAACGCTTTTGCATTGTTGGTGCGAAGAGACTGGGATCAGACTTATCTGAAAACCACTTCGGACCAATGTATATGCGACGATTGTGCAGGTTGCTTGTGATGATATTGATACTCTAAAGTTTCATAGTAAGGGACTGCTTGTTGATCGTTTGGGGTTAAAATCCCAATATACATCCAGTAGCAGTGGTCTCTTCATTATGAAATATCCAATGCGAGGACTATTCGCTACTAATCCTAGGGATTCTCCGACGGGATGTGGTGGGAAAGTACCTTCGGTTTGTCTTGTTCCTGGACAACGTGTATGGATGTTTTTCTGACATTGCATTTCTATAGATTACGTACATTGATTTTTACAAATGTACATCAGTGGTAGCGGAGAAGGCAACTTCTCTTAGCTTAACACCCTCCTTGAGACGTACTTAAGGGTTGTATTTTTGTGGAAGGCAATTAGTAGTCAATGGAAATGGCCGTGTGGCATTCTAAGTGATGTGATTGTGCTTTGTGAAAGGTAATCGTTACCTCTAGCCTCATCAACCGGAAATGACCAAAACAGGGTTAGATGCGGCAAGGCTAAGTGGGTCATTCCCAAGTAGGATATGATCATCCTCTTTTAGATATATCTTCGCACGCTATGACGTCGTGTATCTGATTATGTGATTTGTATGCTATGAGGGCCCTCGGTAAAGGTCGGTAACGACCGGAGGATGACATATTCGGTACCATCTAGTTATAGAGGTGGGTCGGTCTTGTGTTGGTAGAGGGCAGATGTTTTGTGCCTCGGGACATCCATCTAGAGGTGTACCCCTTCGGAAGGTAGTCCCTTCACCTGGTCATTTATATGGAAATCCAAACTCCACTACGTGCTTGCCATTTTGATTGTATTACCCAATTGGGGTATATGCTGGAGTTTAATCGATGTAAAAATTTCGGCTATGATTAATATAATTTGTATACAGTAAACACTACTGTAATATAACATGAGACTTGATATGATATGTTTTATTTATCGTAAGGTTAAAACATGTCCGTGTTTATGTGTGGACTTGTCTTACGAGATACTCTTGTTTTGAAAACTAAGGAAAAGTTTGGTAATTTAATAAATTCAGTTGAGTGTGTTTCTCATGCTGGTTTACCAAACTAATCCAGGCGTTCTTCCCTTTCAATGCTCAGGTCAGACTGAGTATATCTACAGTTATGCTTTGGTGCTTTTGGAGCTTCAGCATGAGAGCTGGAGATTTTCATTTCGTATACGCGTATTTGTTTTTATTATTGATCATCCGTTGTGCTTAGTTGTTGTTATTATCAGCATTTGTGAGGACATGTTATTATAATTGTTCAAGCTGATAACTATTGATTGATTGTTGAACTCTGATGGATGTATGTATATACAGTTTCTTTTTTGTAAAGATCATTACTATGATATTATATATTTTCCGCAGCGATATGAGATTCTGTATTGTTCTTTTGGTTCTATCTTCGCTTTTTCTTCTCTTCTCATCTTCTCTCTTCTTTTCTTTCTCTTGACTTTCCGTCAATCTGTGCTTTTTGGGTCAAACATGGGTGGACTATTGTCGATTCAAAGGTTACGGATTTTCGAGTCGTGACATTTGGTATCAGAGCTTAGATTTCGTATATTCCTAAGCTTTGATTTGTACTCAGTATAGATGGGGACAGTAGCACCCTAGAATGAGTTTGAGTGTATTATATATGAGCGCGTATTTGTTAGTGATATAAAATGTTTTGTATTGTGTTTACTTATCCGTTGATCTATTTGTGAATTCTGGTCGGTGTGTGGGATGCCATATTATCGATATGGATTTCCAAACACTTAAACGAGGCAAGTCGACATAGTATTATTTTAGATTGGGTAAATGAAATAATTTTACCTTGATTATATTTTGTATATAAAGAACAATTTTTCAAAAAAGTGTTTATAAACTGATTGTTTGGTTGTTTGAAAATATAAATATATATATATATATATATATATATATAGGTTAATGAAAGATGTTTGAATAATCTAAATAGAAACAACAATTGTAGAAAGAATAAATTATATAAGCAAATGAATTATATGTATGGAATTATAACTAGTATGATTTACATTTGTGGAATAATCTTATATATAAGAAATGAAACAACCTGAATATATTTATAAATATGAGTTATAAATGAAAATGGATTTAGCCAAGAATTTGAAATGTTGAATTCCGTTTATTTTGAAATTATTTTTCAAAGTTAAAGAGATTATATTGTTATAAATCTAAGTAAGGTAAATAATTTGGAATGGATCTTATATAAGTAAAGTAAAACATTGAAATTATATAAGTGAAAGATTTATAAATGTGATTTGAAGATAAAAGGATTTATTTTAAAAAGAATATAAGCACTGAATTCACTACTGTTACTGGAAAATAATAAGGGTGATGACTGCAGCATCATCAATATCATTTTCGAGTTTCTATGTGATAGATTTGCTGCCAAAGTAAATTGAAATTAAAGTTTTGTTTTGATAAACAAATTTGATTTGAAATCCAAGCCGAAGTTAATAAATATGAGTAAAGTAAGTTTTGGTCTTATAATATGAAGTAAGAATTTACTTTAGTAAAGTTGAAAGAAATTTGAGTTAGTAAGGGAATTATATGATTTAAAATTTAACTAAGGAAGTTAAATTAAATTGGATTTTAATTGGATTAGATATGTTATAGGAATGGAAAATTAAACTTAAGATGGTAAATGATTACATGGTATGAATTTGGAAGTTTATAAAAATAAGTTGTGTAACTTATAAAATGAGATAAGGTAAGTAAAACGAATTGTTAAAATGGTTAAGCAATTTTGTTAAGCAAAACAAAATCAAAATTTGGAGTAGTGATATGAATTTGACTTAAGTAAGAGTTAAATAAAATAGAATTTGAATTAAAGTAGAAGTGAACTTAAGTTGCATAGTGAAAGAACATGTAAATGAAGTTGAAATGAAATATAACTTAAGTAATATTGAATAAAGTTGATTTTGGTATCGAAGTAAATTAATAAAGTGAATTAGATGAATATGGACTTGAGTTATATAAAGAAATTCAATTTTACTGGTTAGATGAATTAGCAATCCAATTGAAAATGAATTTATGTTGAATAGTGGATGTAAATGTAAATTAATTTAAAGCTAATTAAAAGTGTTGAACCAAATTGAATGTAAGCGAATTGAAATAAATTTGGTTGTGTTGGATATACATTGGTTGTTAGATGGATGCTAGTTGATTGTATAGAAATTCATTAAGTGTTAATGAAATTGAATTAATAAAATTGAAAGCTAAATAATTGGATTCAAATAGGAAGTTAAGTGAATTTAAATAGAATTGATATTTGATTTGATTTGGAAGTGAACAAATTGGAATATGAATTAGTGAATGTAAACTAATTGAATATGAATGAATAAATGTTAGTCAAATCCAACGTTAATAAATCAAATGTGGATAAAATAGAAAACTAATTCATTGAACATTAATGAGAAGTGAATTTATATTGATTTGGTTATGGAGTAGTTGGACGATAGTTGTCTGATGGTTGGATTTGTTGTGGTGATTGCATTTGCTAAATCGGCGTATATAGTTGTTGTAGTGATATATGTTGTATATTGATATTACTTTCATATATACATGTTCTCATTTGTTTTTGAGTGTATAGTAGGTGAGGATGACGCTTGCTTCGCTTTTGGAGCTCGCTTTCGCGCTATATTAGCCGTATATGCTCGCTAATAATATATAAGGTACATATCTCGGATTACATATCGTGCTTTTGCACTTTTTTCCTTTCGGAATGCCTCATCCTAGATGATGAGATGTATATTTGTGATATATACATTGTTATTTTTTTTCCGGATCGAACCGCGCCAAGGAGACTATGGTGAAATTTTTCGAAAACTTAAGGCGTTATAAATTTTTTGTGAATTTTGGGAAAAATTTTGATATCTAAATTTTAACTTGAGTTGAAAAGTTAAATGATGTTAATTGGTTTGAAAAGATAACTATGTATGATTTGAAAATTTAGAAAAGTTGTATAAGAAGTTTAACTAATGATTTTTGGAAAAAGTTAAAAGGTTTAAATATTGGTAATCTAATTTGAATGAATTGTTTTGAAAAGTTAATGGATTTTGTGACTTTTTTTTACTTGGTAATTTCGAGGACGAAATTCTTTTAAGTAGGGGAGAATGTAACGATCCAGAATTTCAGTCATTTGAAATTCGTATATTTAATTGATTTTAAATATGCACAAGTAAAATTTTATAAGCTGAATAAATAATATTTCGAATATATGATTTAATTGAGTAATTAAATTGTTAATTTAATATTTGAAATTACGTAAATAATTGGAAATTGGATATAATGTGAATTAAAATGATTTAAAATGTTGAATTAAATTCTTTTTGAATTTGAATGATGTTAGAGAACTTTTAAAATCGAACTAAAAGTTGATTTGTAGAAATTGAATATTTTAAAATTTAATTAATGAGTGAAAATAGTCATTTTTCAAACAGTCTCAGATTTCGACGAAACTAGTTTCATAGGATCCGTAGTGTTATATTATTGTAAGATTTCAAATTTTGTGTCAATCGGATTTATGGTTTGTCCGGGGCAAGCTAAAACACGTAGAAATCTGTTTAAATGAATTTTAAATTTAAATAGTTGATTCAAAACCTATCTTTCAAATACGATCGAATTGGCTCCCGATATATATTCCATTGCATTCGGAATAGTGGTAAAACATTATAAACGCCAGGCGGCACGCTTCGTTTCGAGTTCGAAAATTTTCCAGATGAATAATGCACGAATATTATCTATAAAAGCCCCTCACTTTTTCAATTTTTTCACAAAACCCTAGCTAGTTAGGGCAAACCACCCATAATTTTAATGGCCAGAGATTCATCTCGTTCTTCCCTCTTTTCCTTCCAATCCGTAAACATTCAGCCAAAGTTTTCAACTACAAACTTGTAGAGCAACGTCGAGAACTTCAAATCCAACGGTCGAGATTAGGTTTCAAGCTACAGATCAACGTCAATCCTTGCTCAAAGTCGCTGCAGTCACATGTGTTTTTTGAGGCCTATGGATGGCCGAGCTGCACGTCGTTCACGTCGAAGGAGGAGATCGTGATGGCGCACAAAATGGTGGAGCTTGATCAACGTTTAGGTCATCGATAGTGTCACGATAATTCGCGAGAGGGGGGGCGTATATGGGTTTTCACGACCTGGTTCGTGCATTAGGGAAGAAGCAAGTTCGGTGGCCAGATCTGGTTGCTCAAGAAATCAAGGGTCGAGATGAGTTTAAGGTTAAAAAAAATATAAATAGATTTGGAAATTATATATATATATTAATTCGTGCAAACTTTAAAACACCATAACTTTTTCATACGAGGTCTGTTTCGCACAAAACGAATTGCGTTGGGTTCGTATTTGCGAATACTATGCGATGGAGCTGGATTGGAGTTGATTGGAGCTAGTGTGAGTTTTGGGTAAAATTAAACGGTCGTTTAATTTTATTCGGAATAAAACGCTGAAACCGTTATTGCAAGCAATGTGAGTATAACTCACTCTTTCTGACTCACTGATATTTTTATATTAGTCAGAAATGATATTATTATGATGATTGATGATTGTTTGGATGATATATGATATATGGATTGGTATTTGGATATATACCTGCCTAGTGGAGCAGATGAACCTATATGTTCCCGTGTATGAGCGAATGACCCTTTGTACGCGCGTCTGTCTTGAAGCGGACATTGTACACATATTCTAATATGTATATTTGTTACAGGTGACAGGTTGGAGCGATCCAACTGGATTCCTCAACAGTATTGATTTGTTTACAGATATTGTTATATATTCTGTTATCATATGATATATGATGTTTTGGATGCCGTGATTGTTATATCTAGTGCTGTTGCAGCATTGGGCCTATTTTTAGAATTTTAAAAATGTTAAAGTAACGATTTCGAATTTAAAAGGATTTTAAAGTGATTTTGGAAATAAATGTTTTATTGAATTTTTGAATCGTTAAGAATTGATTTATTTTGAATAAATAAATATGATAATTTTTATGTTATAAAAATTATGATGTTTTGGGAAATAAATAGAAATTATGATTTTTGTGAAATAAAACCAGAATATGATTTTTGGAATGTGAAGTTAATGATTTTGTGAAATGGTATAAAATGAGATTGTTGACTAATATAAATGGTTTATAAAGAAGATTTATAAAGTTGAATTTTTAAAAATCAGAATAATTGAATTATAAAGGAGTTTTTACAATTGTTAAAATGATGTTATAAATGGATTTTATAAGTGAATATGATTTAGGAATTGCGAAGCTATAAATTGAATGAATTTGTGAAATAAATGATTTATAGGTGAATTAACTTATAAATCGAATTTTTGGTATATTGACTTATAAATGAAATTGGTTAATAAAGGAATTTTGTAAATTGAAGTTTTTACAAAATATACAAATGTGAATTTATAAACATTGTTTTATAAATCCGAAATCAATTGAATTTGATAAATTAAATATAGAAGTTTATTAAAGGAGATATATTCGCGATTTTGGACAGTGAATTATCCTATAAATTAAATGTTGTAATAATAAAGAATTTGGTTGGGAATTATATCCACGATTTTGGACAGTGGGTTATCCTTTAAATAAAATGTGTAGAAGTATTGGATTTGGCAAACGATTTATATTCTCAATTTTGGACATTGAATAATATATTAAAGAAATGTTTTGGGAAGTGATATTTTAAATGGAATTAAAATGATTTAAAGTTTTTTTAAAATGTGTTAAATATCGAAACCATAGATTTCAACATCCATTGTTGAAATAGACGTCTTCGAGAAATAAGGGAATAATGGACTATAACACTATTGTTATAGTAGATGATTTCCGAAGGGAAATATTTTGTATAGTATTGGGATTTATATATCTATCTTCTTTTCGAATCCCTATACTAGTGATTTTGGGTTGTCGTAACGATGTTTTACGCAACATTTGTTTTGACCCAAATAAAAGATGTTTAAAGAGAATGGTTTCCTTAAAGAATAAAATATGTATTTAATCCTGATTTAAGTATATGAAATATTTTCTAAGTGTTGAAAATAAATAGATTTGTGAATTACTTATTATTAAATAAGTATATCGAAATGTTTTCCAATGTTGAAAAGTTGAAATGGTTAGAGAATATATCATTTTAAAGATAAATTGAAGTGAATATTTGGCAAGTGATTTAATTAATAAAAGATTAATTAAAAGGGCCCAGTGATTGTTATGGAGCTGAATATTTGTTTGTTTGTCTTGATAGTTAAATAACCGACTATCAAACTTGGTCAAATTTTAGTTCCTCGACTTGATGTGGGAACTATTTAGTCATACACTTAGTACGTTGCCTTCTGTGTAGGCTTGATTATCGTTTGTGTTGAGGATGTTGATTCGTATAGTGTGAAGTAATACTCCAATCTATCGAGCTTCCTTCTTGGCCCGAAGGATAGCAAGTTGAAATTTAGAGACGTGATAAGTCAACGAGACTTAGTTTCTGTGTGAGGTTGAGAAACGCTTTTGTGTTATTGGTGCAAAGAGACCGGGATCAGACTTGTCTGAAAACCACTTCGGACCAACGTATATGCGATGATTGTGCAGGTTGCTTGTGATGATATTGATATTCCAGAGTTTCATAGTGGGGGACTGCTTGTTGATCGTTTGGGGTTAAAATCCCAATATGCATCCAGTAGCAGTGGCCTTTTCATTATGAAATATCCAATGCGAGGACTATTCGCTACTAATCCTAGCGATTTCCCAACAGGATGTGGTAGGATAGTACCTTCGGTTTCTCCTGTTCCTGGATAACTTGTATGGATGTTTTTCTGACATTGCATTTCTATAGATTACGTACATTGGTTTTTACAAACGTACATCAGTGGTGGTGGAGAAGGCAACTTCTCTTAGCTTAACACCCTCCTTGAGACGTATGAGCTTAAGGGTTGTATTTTTGTGGAAGGCAATTAGTAGTCAATGGAAATGACCGTGTGACATTCTAAGTGATGTGATTGTGCTTTGTGAAAGGTAATCGTTACCTCTAGCCTCATTAACCGAAAATGACCAAAACAGGGTTAGATGCGGCAAGGCTAAGTGGGTCATTCCCAAATAGGATATGATCATCCTCTTCTAGATACTTTGCATGCTATGATGTCGTGTATATGATTATGTGGTTTGTATGCTATGAGGGCCCTCGGTAAAGGTCGGTAACGACCGGAGGATGACACATTCGGTACCATCTAGTTATAGAGGTGGGTCGGTCTTGTGTTGGTAGAGGGCAGATGTTCTGTGCCTCAGGACATCCATCTAGAGGTGTACCTCTTTGGAAGGTAGTCCCTTCACCTGGTCATTTGTATGGAAATCCAAACTCCACTACGTGCTTGCCATTTTGATTGTATTACCCAATTGGGCAATTTGCTAGAATTTAATCAATGTAACAATTTCGGCTATGATTAATATTATTTATATATAATAGACACTACTATAATATAACATGAGATTTGATATGATGTGTTTTATTTATCGTAAGGTAAAAACATGTCCGTGTTTATGTGTGGACTTGTCTTACGAGATACTCTTGTTTTGAAAACTAAGGAAAAGTTTGGTAATTTAATAAATTCAGTTGAGTGTGTTTCTCACGCTGGTTTACCAGACTGATCCGGGAGTTCTTCCCTTTCAATGCTTGGGTCAGACTGAGTATATCACAGGTTATGCTTTGGTGCTTTTGGAGCTTCAGCATGAGAGTTGGAGATCTTCATTTCGTATACACGTATCTGCTTTGATTATTGATCATCCGCTGTGCTCAGTTGTTGTTATTATCAGAATTTGTGAGGACAGGTTATTATAACTGTTCAAGATGATAACTATTGATTGAGTGTTGAACTCTGATGAATGTATGTATATACAGTTTCTGTTTTGTAAAGATCATTGATACGATGTTATATATTTTCCGTTGCGATGTGAGATTCTGTATTGTTCTGTTTGGTTCTATCTTCGCTCTTTCTTCTCTTCTCTTCTTCTCTCTTCTTTTCTTTCTCTTGACTTTCCGTTAATCTGTGCTTTTTGGGTCGGACATGGACGAATTATTGTCGATTCAAAGGTTACGGATTTTCGGGTCGTGACACGAACTGCTTGGTCTAATAAAACTCTTACCTTCCAAATCCAAAAACTGCACCTTCAACTCCCTCATCTCAGTAGGTGTCGTCCTGCTTGGCGATCTACTATTGGTTCTGCTCTAGGTACTAAATCTATCCGAAACTCAATGGCTCGTTTCGATGGTAATCCTACTTTCCAAAACATCTACAAATTCTCTAACCAGGAAAACTCGATTTAACGCGTCTTTTACCTCTACAACATCCAACAAAGCATTCATCTCACAACTAGGGTTTTCTAAGGTATATATAATATCCTAGCATCGTACTTACTTAACCAATCCACACCCAAAATAATTCTGAACCCTACGAAATCAAACACTTGCAAACTGCAAACAAAGGTATGACCCAACAGATGAAACTTTAGGTGGTCATACTTCATCCCAAGTGTCGCATACCCTCCTATCGAATTTGCAACCCTTAAGGAAGTAACTTAATATGAGGGTTCTAGGTTAAGCTTATCTACCAAACCATGAGACACAAATGAATGTGATGCACCAGTATTAAACATAACGCTAATTGACAAACCATGAATCAGAAGTTTACCTCCCAACACATCTTTTCCTTTTTCCTCTGCTGTTGGCCTCGAGGTAGCTGGCTCCAATGCAAAAATATTTCCTTTCCCATCCTTAGCTGACTCTTTGCACTGGTTTTTATAATGTCCAATTTGATCACAGTTGAAACATATGATATTCTTCATCACGATCACCTTCTTTCAATCTTCTGAGCGACTTCATTAGTAAAATGCCCTTCTTATCACACTTAAAGCAGATAAACCTCCGACTTTCCTTTCTTTACAGCTCCACCCTTCTGAGCTCCTTTCTTATGAAATAACTTTCTTTTCCGACTCTACCCCACCTGGACTTCCTTTGCCTTATCTCTCTCCAAAAAAGAAAGCATCTCCCACTCCTCAGAGCCATTTCCGCTACAACATCACATGGATCCCGAATATGCAATAACATTGCCCTAGCAAGCTCAGGCTTCAACCACCAGATGAACTTCTCATTCCTCTTAATCAGAGTATCCACCATAGCATGGTCATATCTTACCAACTCCTTAAATCTTGTACCAACTCCAGCAACGTCATCTCCCCCTGTTCCAAATCAGCAAACTTCCTGAGCAGAGCTGACTTACAAATCTTCGGCATAAACCTCTCTCAGAACCTTCTCTTGATCTCAGCCCATGTCATTGTCTCCTCACTAACTCTAACTATAATGTTGTTCCACCAGTACAGCGCTGCTCCTTGCAACTGTCTCGAAGCGAGTCTTCTCATCTGGTCATCATTGAGCCCTAGATCAGCAAAAGCCCTTTTGTAATGAAGTAACCAGTTCTCTACTTCAATTGCGTCCTCAGTACCAACAAATGGCTTTCCTCCCAACCAAGCATAATCTTTACTCTAAACATCATAATTATTCACCACCGGAGCTTCTTTGTTTCCTCCTCCAACTACTCCAGCAGCAACTCCCACTTGCATCATGTTGACAAGAACTAATACATTGCTCCCATGTCAACTAGCGGGACTTCAGCACCCACATTTTCAACTTGTACCTGACCTTGGTTCCTTCTCGCATTTGTTCTGGCATTTACATTTATTGTGCCGCTTCCTTATCCAAGGTTAACTCTTTTGCTTGTAGCATCCATATTTTTATTCAGCCTCATAAGATACAGAAGAACAGCCTAAGAGAGCTATGAGAATAGTGATATATCATATACTTATATATAGCAAATTCAAGTACGTTACTATAGAGTTATCTCATACCTCGATCTTATCTCTAATTCCTTAGGATTATGTTTTCAAAAATCATTTTAGTTTAAAGTTTTTCATAAACCTATGCTCTTATACCAAGGTGTAGCATCCCCTATTTGGAGGTCCGAAGCTAAACACTACAGATGCTGTAGTCATCCACAGTATTAACTTCCGGTGACCAAATACGGTAATGTTAATGGTATCCATAATATGAAAAGCACATGAATATGAAATAAAATCATTACATATTAAAACACTTTTCTGATTACATTTCAAAACAACATTTCATATCCAGGTTACATCATCCTAAACATTTCCAAGGTTCAGCTCAAATATAGTTATTATATAAATGCGCCAAGAGCGATATATGAAGATGCCCCCTGGATGACCAGAGTACTAAATAGTCATAACAGGCTTAATACAATACGGCGGAAATAAAACAAAACAACTCCTAAATATAGCTAGCATCAGCCTCCTACTCGTACTCGGAAGCTTTATTCATCCGCCTACTAAAACTTGAAAAATCCTCAACCCTCAGCTTACTCAAATCAATTTTAAGCACCTGAGAGTTTAAGGGAAAAACATAAACTTCGAGTTAGACATAAAGCCTGGTGTGAATAATACTATACATCTGTTTGCGCAAAAAATGGGCAAACACCTCCAAGTCGTGTGATTTAGTTGATTTTATGTGATTCTTAATGATTTAGATGAGTTATGTAAATATAAAAAAAGCAGGGGGCTGAAATGTAAAAGACACACAGATTTATAGTGGTTCGGCCAGAACGTGCCTACGTCCACTTTATATGTTATTATCTTCTTTCTTTCAGATTACAAGTACAATGCTTTGTGTACAAGTATATGAAAGTAGTTTGAAAGCCCCTTCCGTGCTTGAGCTCTCAAACTTGTCTACCATTGTTGTACCCCTGCCCCTCTATTTATAGAGTGAGGTAGGGGGCAGGGGTCTTGGATGTATATAGCTGCTGGTGGGCCCGGGCTGAAGCAATCTGGCCTGGTAGCGTTCTGGTTCGGCGAGGCTTCATTCGGTGGTGAGGTATGGACCGGTGGTAGGTGTGGTCCGGTGTTTAGATGGTGTGGGCTTTGGACCGGCAATGGCCTCGTCCGCTAGTAGTGGGGAGTGTTTGGATCGGTGGACCGGTAATGACTGGTCCGGTACTGATGGAAATAGGTTTGGTTCGGTATTACTGTGGAGTGGCTCTGGCCCGGTGGTTGCTTGGACTTTGGTTCGGTTATGGTTGGACCGGATGGGTGGCTGACCGAATGGCCTTTGGTTCGGCATGAATTGGAGATGCCGAATGGACTTGTATATTGGGAATGCCAGATGGACTTCTATGCTTATATCGAGCCTTGTGTTTGTCGAACGAGGTGGAGGTTGCGAGCCCGGGTGAAACTGTGACTTCTCGGTCTCGAGATCTTCTGGGTGAGAATTCGCCCAACATTTGCCCCCCAAAGTGGGGCACGTGCTTGCATGTGTCGCGCTTTGTTTCCCTGTGGTGGAAAGGCTTGTTTTGTAATGCCCTGGGCTGGATGTTCATATCTTGTTGATGTCCTGCGGAGGAATTTATAGCTTTAGTGTGATTTCAAATAACGACCGTTCGGGATCGAAATATTCAAGATGAAGTGAATCGTGCCGTTCGAGGCGAGAGAGTGTGCCCCGAGGGGGTTTAGCATTATCGATGCCAGGTTCACGTTAGAGTGGATCCCTGGATCGTTCGTCAAGGTGGTTTATCGCCAGCTCAGAGCATGCCTAGGGATCGTTCGCGACCCCGTACATGTGTAAGTAGCTTAGCCATTTTATAATTATCAGAATCA
Organism: Allium cepa; assembly: GCA_030765085.1. Lineage (NCBI taxonomy): Eukaryota > Viridiplantae > Streptophyta > Magnoliopsida > Asparagales > Amaryllidaceae > Allium > Allium cepa. Next base: position 388,938,458 of record CM060943.1, on the reverse strand, counting down.
AATTCCCATTTAACCGATGAGCTTAAAAAAGGATGTCAAAGTGCAAATTCTCACGACGATAGGGTTAATAGCCGTTCAGAGCGTGCCTATGGACCGTTCGTGGTCGCGTACACATGTAAATGATTAACCCATGTTGGTGAGAGATTTACGACCCATTCATTGTTATCATATTCTCTACTTTATTAGTAGGTCCTAGAGTTCGGTACTTATCTAAGTGAGGTGCTTTGCATGCCCCCTGCTCCCGGTCTTTGCTGGCTGAGATGGTTTCATTCGGCTTTGAGCTGGTAGAGATAGCTTCATTCGGTCTTAGTTGGTCCGGTCTGCCGAATGGGTTGGTCCGGTAGTGTTGCGCTCATCTATATATAGGGGCTACACCCCCTTGGTTTTTCCTTACCGAATCAACGAAAGCCGAACCAATTCTTAGCCGAACCAACTTATCTACCGAACCAAGCTTATACCGAATCAGGTATATATCTTTTGCCGAATGGCCTTTATCGCCGAATGAACTTGACTGCCGAATACACACGAAAGTCTTTGTTTGCCGAATGTGCTTTAGGCCTTAGTGCCGAATGACACGTATACCGGATGAACTCTTAGTGCCGAATGGACTTATTATCTCCTTGCCGAATGAACTTACTTGCACTGCCGAATGAACTTGATATTTTAGTGGAATTCCGGACTTATGCATTCTTTTTTGCTTACATCTCTGTATTCTTTGTTCTAACAACCTATCTTTTCACTTTTGTGTATGCAGATAAATGTCTCGCAAGGAGGAAACACGATCAGACAGACGGAAACAAAAGGATGGAGGAGTGTCTTCTTCCGTGCCCCCAGCCCAACCAGGGCCGGTGCAACATGGGCCTGCTCCGAGGTCGTTAGTGGATGGGTACAGTCCTCAGGAACTTCTGGTCTCCCCTCCCGATTGCTTTCCTAGCTCCCTAAAGGAGGAGCAACTTGATGTTATATCCCGTTCTTCGGGATAAACATGGCTCGCATGCTGTTGCCGGGAGATGGAGTGATGCCGTATAATCCCCCCGAAGGCTACTTTGCTTACAGCAGATATCATTGCATGTGTGGTGCTATCCCTCCTATCAATGTCTGGATAGTTAGCTTTACCACATATTTGAAGGTGGCTCCATTCCAGCTTCAGCCTAACTCTTATGCCATTCTGGTGAGCCTTTTCGTCATCTTCCAGAGGAGGTACGGGCGCCCTCCTTCTAACCGGGAAATTCAATATTTGTATAACCTGAGAGGCTACAAGAAGCGGTCTCCGTATATTAGTCTAGAAGCGGCCGTGCCCTTCAAACCGGTCTTGGACTTATATTCAAAGTTTACCATGTTCAAGAAGGAATGGTTTTTTATCAAGGACGATTCTGTTTCTTTCTGCCTTTTCACTTCCGGCTGTAAGATGAATTTCATTTATATTTTCCATGTTCTTACTGTAGTGCTTCTTCTGACACGCTTCTATTTCTTGCTAGCGACAGGTGGCATTGCAGTCGTGGAAGATGATTCTTTGGCGCGGATGGCTGCTGAAATAAAGGCCATTCCCACACGGGACAGGTCGGCTTCGTTCCTGATCAGGAACGCTACCCTCCTGGAGTACAATTTGATCCAGCCGCACCAGTCCGTGGTTAAGCAGAGGGACACAGCTGAGGAGAAGGCTGCTAAAGCTAAGGAGGGGGCCACGGTGAAGAGTGGCAAGAGGAAGCCCTTTGCACAACATCCCGTCGCGGGAGGCAAGAAGCTTAAGGAGTCTGAGGGCCCCTCTCCTAGTACTTGCCCGATCATTCCGGAGGAGGAAGGTGTGGAAGAGGGCGAAGGAGGCGATATGGAAGGAGAGTCGGAGGGCGGAGGAGATGGAGATGGTCAGGGTGGCAGTGGTGCTGGTGCCTTAACTTCTGGGCAAGACTCTGAACTGGATGAGGCCCTCTGCGAGGCCTTTGGGGAATCGGAGGGGGAATCGGGAGCGGAGAAGGCGAAGGAGACTGGCAAGGTTGGGGCTGGTGCCGATCTATCCCCCAGGGGTTCCTCAGCCAGGGTGACTTCGGCGGTGCAAGGTGAACTTTTGTCCTCTGTCGATTCCATTTTCGATAAGGACTTAGAAATATTTTATGGTTCACTTCCGTCTTGGAATGAGATTCAGGACTTATTGCAGTATCCCACTCCTCCACAAGGTTTGTATAATAGATGTGCCTTCTCACCTTTTTTTTTTCTTTTTTTTTACTTAACATGTTTCTTGAATTGTGGACCATTGTATGTTCGTAACACTTGTTCTTTATTCCAGGGGCAGGCCAGGTGGTTAAAACGTCAGACGTTCGACACCGCCTCGAACAATTCAAGTTGATGAGAGCTTCTGCGAAGCCTCCCACTGGTCGTACTGGGGACGTGGTCAAATACCGTCCTCTTCTTGGGGTCATTGAAGAGAGCATTCAGAAAAAGAAGAGGAGTCGTTCTTTATTTGAGCCTTCCCCTGGTCCGTAGCTTCCTGTTCAGCCTCCTTGTGATGCCACGGAGGAGAGCACGGAGTTTATCCCCCCTCCACCTCCTTCCAAGAATCCCACTGTTATCCGTATAAGGCGTCCTGACGTGTCTCGTGACCCCTTTGCCGGTCACCCTGATTTAGATCCAAGCTCTCGGGATATTTAATTTGATGAGGCCACGGGTGAGCACCTCATTCCCCGCAACCCCATGGTACGAGTGTTAGACAAGGCTAAGTCCCTAGATCTTGATCTGCTTACCACTCGGGTAGTTACCATGGGAGACGAGGCCAAAGCTAATATCGATCGGGTGGCTGAAGAGACCAAGAAGTTAATGAAGTATCATGCTCAGTTGGTCAAGGCTGGGGAGGAGATTGGGAGTGCTAATATTCGGTTGCGGCTGAAGGTTGCCGATCAGGCCGAACAGCTTGTCGGTCAAGCCGTTCAGATTTCTCAGCACGAGAAAGCCTCCAAGTGGCTAAAAGAGACCATGGAAAAGGCTAGTAGGGCAGAATTACGGAAGATGGAGGCCGCCTGTAAGGAGCGGATCGACATGGCCATTGCGACAGTGGATGAGGTTCGGAATGCGGATCTCGAGCAGGTAGAGGAGTTGTCTGGAAGGCTTGAGGCCGCGGAGATGGCTCAAGTCAAGTTAAAGGAGGAGATGGAGGAGATGAGGAGGTCTCTCCAGGCTGACTGCTTGAGATACCGATCAGAGAGGGATGTCGCTGTCGCTAAGTTGCATGCTTCCGAGGCCCGGGTGAAGGAGTTTGAGGAGAATGAGGGGATGATGGACGAGATGCTGCAGGACATGTACTTCCGCACTTGGAAGGAGGGCAGCTTGTCTTGGATGGATGACTATCCCCGGGTCATGGCCAAGATATATCTTCGGGCTTTAGAGGAGGCCAGGGTCAATGCGGGTAAGGAAGGTGGAGTGGCTTTTAGTCTGGATGTGGTCACTGCTCAGTTCTCGAAAGAGGAGCGAGCGGCGGTGAAGGAGGGGATGCGGTTGCTTGCTGCGGAGGAAGCGGGTGTGCAACTGGAGGATGAGGATCAAGCGGCGGACGTTGGTGAGTTATTCTTCTCTTTTCCTTTTCTTTCTGGGTTTCCATAACTTGATCGTTTATCGTTTGTTTAATGGATTCCTCTTCTGAATTGGACAGGTGGAACTTCCGATCAACATGCTGGGGGCTCCGGCCCTGCGGCCAAGTAGGCTTGGGAAGTTGGTGATGGAATGTGGACGCAGCTGGTTACTTGTCCGGATTCGGCCGCTTTTTTATTTCTTTTTATCGTTGTTTACGTTAGTCCAAAACATTGATGTGACTGTAATAATATTATTTGCAGAGAATAACTTTGTGTGATTTTATAATATAAGCTGATTTTGTTATGTGTAAATGTTGTTGTCATTTTGATGTGCTGCGTGAGAAGTATAACTATGTATATGCCTGTGATTTTAGTTGTGTTTGATGTTAAGCCTTTGCTTGAAATATAATTTCATGTTTTGCAATGTTAGTGTGACGTATGAATAAGCTATAGTTATGTATTTATGTACAAGAGAAGAGAGTACCGCCCTTCATGTTTTATTTGCAGGCGGTAGCTTTGAGCGTCTTGTGTAACTGATCATGGATATATCTGAGTACCTTGCCACCCAGTACGCAGGCTTAGATTCTCATGAATGAATGCTCCCTATTCGGTTTCCTGTACTTTAGAGTTTGTTATACAGGATAGGAGAAAAGTATTTAAATGAAACGGAAATATAGAAAAAGTAAAACTTCCAGTCACGGAAGGCCGTCGATGTGCTTAAGTTCGTGGCAAACGGGTTTTGTAGTCAGTTTCCCTAGCTGTGGGTCTTGGAGACATTTGTCACCCATCTTACGCCTCCGCGGGGAGTTTTCTTTTTTACCACAGCCGCACTTAAGACACATCGGAGCCGAGATCGCGCACGGTAACTACCCGAACCATTATGGTCCGTAATCGTGGGTATTATTCGATTTACCGTGGCCGGCTAGCGTGGGTGCCGTTGGCCGTGAACTACCCCTGGCTGGCCACACCTTATGTTGGGGCTTAAAGTAGGTTCACAGTTGCCGGCGAGCCGAACGCCGTAATGAGCTGCCATCGGCTATAGTCGGCCTTTATGATGACTTATAATCGGCTCATTACAGTTGGCTTTGAGGGCAGGCGCGAGCAATGAGTTAACCCGCAGCAGAGGGATGCTGGAGCAAAAGAGTCTCATTGGCGAGTGCATAGAATCGTAGCGTACCTGTTAGGCCTTGTCCAGATGAGGCCGTGGTGCGTCTTGAGTGGAGATGCCATAAGATTTTGTTCAACAGAAAAGGATAAAGCTTAACAAGCAGCCAAGATATAAAGGAACAAGTTAAAAAGAGACAAGATTTTTTAAAGTGGTTCGGCATGAAAATGCCTACGTCCACTGATTCTCTTTGTTAATTCACTTCATATGGGCAGTACAAGTTAAGAAAAGTATCGACGGAGGTGTCGGATGTTCCATGCCCTCTGGAACACCTCTCCGTCCATTGTTGACAAAATATAAGCTCCGTTGTGGAGATCTTTATGAATTACATATGGTTCGTCCCAGATGGGGTCCAGTGCCCCGGGGCGCGGAAAGATACGCCTGAGGACAAGATCTCCTTCTTGTAAGATGCGATGCTTGACTTTGGAGTTGTATAGTGCTGCCACTTTTTGTTTGTGAGCCGCTGCTTTAAGTGTTGCATCATTTCTCCTTTCCTCAATCAGATCCAAAGACATGAGGAGGAGTTCTTCGTTTTCTTCTGGATTGTAGTGGATCCTACGGTGGGAAGGAACAATAGTCTCAACAGGGAGCATTGCCTCCGATCCGTATGCCAAAGAGAAAGGAGTATGTCCCGTTGATGTTCTGAAAGATGTGCGGCAGGCCCAAAGTGCCGTAGGAAGTTCGTCCACCCGAGCGCCTTTTGACTTTTCAAGTTTCTTCTTGATTAGGGTTTTGAGAATTTTGTTGACAGCTTCGACTTGTCCGTTTGCCTGAGGATAAGCTACTGATGAGAAGCTTTTATGAATTCCATGCTCTTGGCACCAGTCGGCGAATTCTTCGCTGTCAAATTGGAGTCCGTTGTCTGATATGATCTTGAGTGGTACTCCATACCTGCACAGAATATTTTTGATCAAGAAGTTGATAACTTTTGCTGAAGATATTTTATTTAGGGGTTCCGCTTCCACCCATTTGTTGAAATAATCGACTGCCACTATAGCATATTTGGCTCCGCCTCGGCCCATTGGCAGTTCGCCAATTAAATCAATTCCCCATACAGCAAAGGGCCAAGGGCTGGTCATTTGAGTAATCTCATTTGTGGGTAGTCGAGGAATCTTGGCAAATTTCTGACATCTGTCGCATCTCTTGACGAAATCTACGGCGTCTTTGTTTAGTGTGGGCCAGTAATATCCATATCGGAGTATCTTTTTCGCTAGAGTCTGCCCTCCAGTGTGATCTCCGCAACTTCCTTGATGGATGTTGAATAAGATTTCCTTGGTTTCTCTTCCAGTGATGCATCTGAATAAGGGGCTAGAGAAGCCACGCCGATAGAGGATGCCTTCTTGTATTGTGTAGTGGGGAGCTTTCCTCAAAATTCTCCTTACTTCATCACGTTTGTCTGGTAGTGTGCCGTCCTGCAAATATTTCCGGATAGGAGTCATCCAAGTTCCTTCTTCGATTGCAGTTATCAGATTCACTTGTTCGAAACTTGGGGCTAGCTGCCTTGAGATGGCTAGTGCTCCGGAAATGGTGCTATTCTTCATACTAGCGTGCTTTGCTAGTTCATCGGCCTCTTGGTTATCTTCTCGAGGAATGTGTTTGATTAGATAATGGTCCAATTGATCGAGCAGCAGTTTGGTTTTCTTTAGATATGCTGTGAGTCGTTCTCCTCGTGTCTGGAATTCTCCTAGTACTTGGTTTACGATAAGTTGAGAATCACTATGAAGACATAAAGAATTGACTCCAATTTCTAAGGCAAGCTCCAATCCCGCTATTACTGCCTCATACTCCGCATCGTTGTTAGTGGCCGTGAATTCCAACCTTAATGCATGGTACAGCTTTCTTCCCCTGGGGGTAATTATCACAATACCTGCCCACGAGCCTTGTTCGTTCGATGCTCCATCTACAAAGAGGTTCCACTTGATGTTTTTTGCTATTTCAAACTGATCCTTGCCTTCGTTGGTAGTGAATTCGGCAATGAAATCGGCCATGGCTTGCCCCTTGATAGCGGTGCGAGGATGGTAGGTGACGTCATACTGACTTAGTTCAATGCACCATTTGAGGAGTCGTCCAGAAGTGTCGGGACGATGGAGCACCTGTCTTAGTGGCTGATCGGTTAGAACTCTGATGGAGTGAGATTGGAAGTAGTGTCGCAGTTTTCGTGACGCGATCAATAAACAATATGCCAATTTCTCAAGTTTAGGATATCTGGCTTCTGCCCCTGTAAATCTCTTACTTATAAAGTATACCGGGCGTTGTGTGCGGTCTTCTTCTCATACCAGGGTAGCGCTTAGAGCATGAGATGATACAGCGAGGTATAGGTATAGCTCTTCGCCTTCGTTTGGAGTTGAGAGTACTGGTGGCTTCTGAAGGTGTTCGATCAGGTTAAGGAAGGCTTTTAAGCATTCATCGGTTCACTCGAACTTTCCTTTGTCTTTCTTGAGAGCTTCGAAGAAAGGGACGCACTTGTCAGTTGCTTTGGAAATGAATCTGCTTAGGGCGGCCACCTTTCCGTTTAGGCTCTGCATTTCTTTTCGAGTGGAAGGTATCCTTATTTCATTTAGAGCCTGGATTTGTTCAGGGTTTGCTTCAATTCCTCTGGCATGGGCGATGAATCCTAAGAATTTTCCCGATGACACTCCGAAGGAGCACTTTAGAGGATTCAGCTTCATTCCATATCGGCGAAGTACCTGAAACATCTCGCTCAGGTGGCTTACATGATCGTCGGCTCTCCTGGACTTTACCAACATGTCATCCACATATACTTCCATAGTTCGTCCTATTAATTCCGCGAACATCTTGTTGACGAGGCGCTGATAGGTAGCTCCGGCATTTTTGAATCCAAAAGGCATGACTTTGTAACAATATAATCCCCGGTCAGTGATGAAGCTAGTGTGGTCTTGATCGGGAGAGTGCATGGGAATCTGGTTGTATCCGGAGTATGCATCCATAAAAGATAAAAGTTCGTGCCCGGCAGTGCTGTCCACAAGCTGATCGATTCGGGGGAGCGGGAAGCAGTCTTTCGGGCAAGCGTCATTTACGTTGGAGAAATCAATGCATGTTCGCCACTTCCCATTAGCTTTCTTTACTAGTACTGGGTTAGCGATCCATTCTGGGTAGATGGCTTCTCGTATGAAGTCATTAGCAAGTAGGTTCTTTACTTCCTCATCGAGGGCTGCTGATCGTTCTGCTCCCATGCTTCTCTTTTTCTGCTTTATCGGTACCTTGGTGGGATCGACGTTCAGCATGTGGCATGCTATGTCTAGGGAGATTCCTGTCATATCGGCGTGTGTCCACGCAAATACATCTAAGTTGTGGCGGAGAAAGTCAATGAGTTGATCCTTCAATTCTGTTTTTAGCTGAGATCCTATTTTTAATAGTCTACTTGAATCATGTTTGTCTACAGATACGAATTCCATGGCCTCCGTAGGCTCAGCGGTAGCCTCCTCCTCCTTATCCCTGGGGTCTAGTTCATTGAAAGGATCGCTGGTGTATCGAAGAGGAGGGGCTTTCTTTAGTTGCTATGCTTCCAAGCTTTTCATGCAGAGAGTAGTCTCTGCATCTTTCCCTTTATTCTTTCTACGGTTATTGCGAAGTTCAGTTACATAGCAATCTCAAGCGGCGTCTTGATCTCCTTCAACTTCTCCTATTCCGTTATCTGTTGGGAATTTCATCTTTAGGCACCACGGGGCTAGGACAATTTGGAAGTCAGACAAGGCTGGTCTTCCCAAGAAGGCGTTGTAGGCCGAGTGGTTTTCTATTGGTACGAACGTTTGTTTTCGCACAACGGAGCGGGGATGACTTCCTATTTCGACGAAGAGGTCAAGTTGCCCGAGTGGCATTTTCGCATCTCCAGTGAAACCGTGCAGAGGTTTGTTGCAGGGAGACACATCCTTCATTGACAGCTTCATTTTGTCGAAAGCATGCTTGAATAGGATATTTACGGAGCTTCCTGTGTCTATTAGAATTCGGAAAACTTTAGCTGGACCGAACCAGGCAGAGATGACCATGGGATCCATATGCGGATACTGTCTTCCTTCTAAATCACGCCTACTGAATACGATGTCGTCACTCTCTTTCCGTTTCGGGTGGTGTTCTTCCATAATGGAGTTAACATAGCCTTCAGCATTTCGAAGTGACTTTCCGTATCTTTCCATCTCTGCCCAGCTTCTGTCGGCGATGTGTGGTCCTCCCGAGATGGTATGGACCACTATCTTCTCTTGACTAGAGCCATTGGTGTTGCGATTCCCTCTGCCTACTTCTGGTACGGGTCGCTTTGAGTTCTCATTGGCAGGAGTTGGAGTCATGTTCTGACCTTTCACATAGCGTTCCAGCCTTCTTCTTCTGATGTGTTCTTCGATCAAGTCCCGGAGATGGTGGCATTCATTGGTGTCATGTCCGTGGGATTCGTGGAAGCGGCAGAACTTTCCAGACTTGAGGGCGTTATCAGATTCTTTCTTGTGCGGGGGGCGCTTGTATCCGAGTTCGCCCTGAGTGGCTAGAAAGATGTTTTCAATTGTTTCATTCAAAGGAGTGTAGGAGTCAAATCTTGGTCCTGGTCGATATTGGTGTTTTTCAACCTTCCTGCCCCCAGCATTGTCTCTAGATTCATTCCTTCGAGTGTCCTTAGCTGCAGCGGGAACCTTGTCCGAATTTGTCTTACCTTGTTGCCCTGACTGCCTCTCAGTGGCAGCGTCTTCAAGTCTCATATACTTTCCAGCTTCATGGAAGAAATCAGGTAAAGTAGCTGGTTTTTCCTTAGTTAGTCTTCGAGCGAACTTGGTATCTGGGAGTACACCACTACAGAGGGCCATTAGGGTGAGCTTCTCATCGGCATCTTGGACTGCGGCCGCTGCGGCGTTGAACCGGGTTAGATATTGTTGTACTGTCTCTCTGGATTTCTGTTTGACATTGGATAGAGAATAAGCATCCTTGGGTTGTTCTACATGGATGCGGAACTGGCTAATGAACCTTTCTTTCAACATCTCCCATGAGCTGATAGATCCTTGGGGTAGATGGCAGAACCAGGAGGTAGCTAGATCTGCTAGGAATAGCGAAAAGCATTTACACAGCACCCCTTCTGTTGCTCCGCTCATGAGCATATGCTGGGTGTATCTTTGTAAGTGTACGATGCTCACGGAAGTTCCCTTGTAAGGTTCCATGGTTGGCATTTTCCATTCCCGGGAGGTGATGGCAGTTTCGATATTGCGGGTGAAGGGGCTGGTGACCCTAGCGCCTATTCCTCGGTCCCTTTGCTCCAGTTGGACGCATTCTCTAAATAATCGTGCCATTCTTTCGTCAGAATTTGGAGCGGATAGAAATGAACTTGGTTCTTCCTTGCGGGATCGATCTCGTCCAGATGACCTGTAGGGATGGTATAGTCTATCACTTCTGACGTTATTCAGTGGTTGCCTCTGGCTGCTCGGATGCATGCTAGGACCAGCCACAGTTGCCCCATGCCTTGATCTTCCCCTGTGGGGTTCTGTTTCGAGCATTTCCATGGGGTCAACTTCGGGCTGGGTTCTAGCTCGGCTCCGTTCAGCGGGGTTTCTATGATTAGGTGGCATGACTGGCTCAGCTACATCCGACCCTCGCCTGGCGCCTCCCCCACTGGGTTCGGTTCCAAGCGCTTCCTCGAGTCGAAGTTCGGGCTGAGTCCGGGCGCGGCCCCTATCATTGTTGCTCCTGTTGATGGCTTCCTCGAAGAGGGAAGACCTTTGCTGTCTCCGAGATCCTCCAGATTGAGATTCATCCCATGATTCAGTATTGCGGTTGGATTCTTCGACATCCCTTAAGCGTGACATGAGTTGGTTCACCAAAGCTTCTTGTTGGGATGCGAAGCGGTTAGTCACTTCCACCACAACTCTGTCTAGGTCTGCTCTAGTGATTACTGCCGGTTGTTCCGCGGCAGGGGCTGTTGGAATTGCCTGACCTACATGTGGCACCGCTGCTGTAGTGGGATGGTTCTCTTGATCTGGATCCACTGGATTTGGAGCGCTGCTAGTTGCAACGTTCTTTCCCTTGTTGGCGTCTTTTCTTGGCCTGGAAGTCATGTTTCCTAGGCAATGAAGGGTGCTATTGGGAAAGAAGGTTGAATGAGGGAAGCTGAAGCTTCGAGTTCGAAGTTCTCAGTGAAAGCACCAAAAATATTTGCACAAAAAATGGGCAAACACCTCCAAGTCGTGTGATTTAGTTGATTTTATGTGATTCTTAATGATTTAGATGAGTTATGTAAATATAAAAAAAAAGCAGGGGGCTGAAATGTAAAAGACACACAGATTTATAGTGGTTCGGCCAGAACGTGCCTACGTCCACTTTATATGTTATTATCTTCTTTCTTTCAGATTACAAGTACAATGCTTTGTGTACAAGTATATGAAAGTAGTTTGAAAGTTCCTTCCGTGCTTGAGCTCTCAAACTTGTCTGCCATTGTTGTACCCCTGCCCCTCTATTTATAGAGTGAGGTAGGGGGCAGGGGTCTTGGATGTATATAGCTGCTGGTAGGCCCGGGCTGAAGCAATCTGGCCTGGTAGCGTTCTGGTTCGGCGAGGCTTCATTCGGTGGTGAGGTATGGACCGGTGGTAGGTGTGGTCCGGTGATTAGATGGTGTGGGCTTTGGACCGGCAATGGCCTCGTCCGGCAGTAGTGGGGAGTGTTTGGATTGGTGGACCGGTAATGACTGGTCCGGTACTGATGGAAATAGGTTTGGTTCGGTATTACTGTGGAGTGGCTCTGGCCCGGTGGTTGCTTGGACTTTGGTTCGGTTATGGTTGGACCGGATGGGTGGCTGACCGAATGGCCTTTGGTTCGGCATGAATTGGAGACGCCGAATGGACTTGTATATTGGGAATGCCAGATGGACTTCTATGCTTATATCGAGCCTTGTGTTTGTCGAACGAGGTGGAGGTTGCGAGCCCGGGTGAAACTGTGACTTCTCGGTCTCGAGATCTTCTGGGTGAGAATTCGCCCAACAACATCTCTGTTATTTGATATTAAGCGAGATCGCGCCGCTTAGCGGTCCCCTCACTAATATCCATTTAAAACATATCCTTTGCAAATCTTAATCCTGTAACCAAAACTGGTAAAAAAATAATATCAATATCTTGAAAGCATATAAATCAGGTAACTAATGGACTATCTATCTAAACACTATAGTTTTGTTTTGCTAACTACTAGCCTTTGGCTGACTCGGGCCTACTAGAGAAAATAAACAAATAATCTAACTTCTGTAAAACACTCATCTTCTGGATGGTCTGTCCCTAACTTAGTTCTACAGGGTCAACTAATCCTAATGGTTTTGTGGGCTCACCAATAACCTATCCTCACTCTGTATATTTCTTTCTGTGTGTAACATCATTTTATTCATAATTATGACAAAGTCATACGCACTAGAATTTAGGACTAAATTAGCTATGGGCTAATAGCTAATGTATAGGACGCGATCCTATACAAGTCACATTTGGTATTCTAATATGTAAGTCATTTTACTTAGGGTTAACTACCCATAAATTTTCCTTTAAAACCTTTTCTCTCAAAATGATTTAAACATTTGAATCATACTTTAAACAAGGAAAATATACTCTATGATTTACTTAAATCACCTTGCCATGTTAAATATACTTTACACAAAACTTTGCCGTTGAAAATATTTAACCTTTGAAAGAACCCTTTTCAAATCGAATGAAAGTTACCCTATAGAAACCAAATAACTACTTTTCTTTGTAATCTTATGCCAAAAGGCCAAAACATACCTTTCGAAAACATTCTTAATAAACCTTTGGAAAACATTGAAAACCTTTCTTTCGAAAGCTTTAAAACCTTAAACGCCCTCTTATCAAAACATTTTAATCATTGCCTTTCGAAAACATTAGAACCTTCCATTTAAAACCTTTCGAAACCATTGGAAACCACCCCTTCAAAACCTTCATTTAAAACTTTCAAAAGCATTCAGATATTTTTCTATAAACAAACCTTTCAAAAGCATTGGATTCAAGTAAAACAAGTGGAATAACCATTCAAAATCATTTAAAACTATTCCTTTTGAAACCATCAGGTTTAACTTTCAATAGAACAAAGGGTTTTAAAACAACTAAGTCGAAAGCACTCTTCCAAAAGCAATTTCCTAAGTAAAGAAGTGATGGTGTCGAAACCAACCCTTCGAAAGCATTGGAGAAGCGGCTTTAACTGAAAACAAAGAAACCCTTTTGAAGTCATTGCTTTGAAAGGTAAGATGCGGAAGTAAAGGGTTATGGCCCCTTCGAAAGCATTTTCTTAAAACAAAATGCGCAACCACTTTCGAAGGCTTTTTTTAAAAACAATTTGACCCAGTCGAAAGCTTACTAAGTCGAAAGCTAAAGCAATTTGATGTGCACGTAAATGTGCATATTTTTACTTCCATATTTAATCTAATTTAACTAAATAAATGAGGATACATGGTATTTTAACATGTTTAAACCAAAATTTCAAATGTCATCAAATCATCATTTATTCGTCTTCATATAGAGGCAAAATGGTCATTTTTGTGCATATATTTATTTAAGAATATTTATTTGCACATTTTATTTTTATTTGTAGGAAAATTGGATGGAAATTCCAAGAGGCTTAATGTATCCATGCATGCACAAGGATGGAAACAAAAGAATGAAGATGTAAATATTTCAACTCATGCATCATGGAGGACCCCACCTTCCCACTTACCTTAATCTACAATTAGGAGCTGATGCACAAGTCAGTGGAGGTCAAAGTTACATGCATACTTGATGATAGATTAATTAGAGACTAATGATAACTATGTGGCCACACTTCCTCAGGGGCAATTTGAGTAGTCCCTATGAATATGATTAGGGTTTCAAAACATGTATAAATACCCCATTGTTTCATGTAATAAGCTCTTAGCCTCCTCTTTAGTTAGTTTAGTTTTAGGCTCAAAAATAAATATAGACTCTCTTCTTCTATTTCATAGCTACTTAGTCATTCTCTTCTTTTATGTAATTTATTTTTATGCAATGTTAATTCATGCTTTTTTATTTACATGCTCTTTTTCCTTTCATGTTAGTAGTTGTTTTAATTTATGAAAGTAAATTAACTCTCTTTTTATTTTAACTAGGTGATCTCATTTTATTTTATTTCTTTTTTTTCTATTTTTTTATTGTTTCATATTGAACTCTACATTTGTTGAAATGATAACAAATATGAGAAGCTAAACCCTTCAATTTAGGCAAATGAAGCTCTCTTAATCATGTAGATTCAACATTTTGATAACTTATGATATCTTTTTGTGCTTAATGACAATATTTGATGCAGTTTAATTTTGTTGTTTTAGCTTTGAATTTGATAGCCTATGTTGTTGACATCAAATAGGCTATGCTTAAACAAGCACAAACACAAATTACCTATTCATCTTCGTATGATGTTGTTAATGAAGTGGAATTAAAATCAAAATTTGATAGTCTATATTATTAATCAACAGAAAATAGATCATGCTTAGAATAGATTTTATTTTCAACTTCATTGTCAATTTTTATAAGAGTTAGCAAGTGGTTTAGTTGGGTATGTTAAAGTTTGATGGTTTATGTCGGCTAATTAATAGCACAAATAGGCCATACTTATGATAATCATATCAACTAAATCACTAATGACCAAAAGAGAGATCATAATTTCATTTTGTTGATTTATGTGATCATGAGTAAGGATTTGCCTCTAAATTGCATTCAAATTCTCTTATTTTTATCCATTTATCTTTTGTTAGTTTGTACATTTTTTGCTTAACACAATTCAAATTCTTGGCTTAATTTGATTGAGTAGAAATTTTAAAATCGGTACAATTCCCTATGGATCAATCCATACTCGCCACATACTATAAATGTACACCGTGCATTTACGGTTAATTTTTAATTTAAATTTATTGGCCATTTTATAATTCGATAGAGATTTAGTCGTTAAATAAGTTTTTGGCGCTGCTGCCGGAGAATTAATTTGATTTTAATTTCAATTCTTTGAACTATTTTCGTTTGATTTTATTGTGTGTTTGTTTTGTGTGTTAGCTTGCATTTAAAAAAATTTATTGTATGTTTGAGTGATTTTTTTCATTTGATTTCTTGCTTTTTTTGCATTTCTACTTAAAATATATATATACACACACACAAAATTTGAAAAAAAAATTATTCCATTTCACTTTCTTTTTACAATTTGGGCCTAACTGTTACATATCATTTCACTGCCAAACATTACAATTTCACTTTCTTTATAATTTTATTCCAACATCATAGTGTCGTGCCACCATCACTGCAGCTCTACACCATTTCCAGTCATTACTACAACATTGTCACCATACATCTATTTCACAACCTCTGCCCTGACCAACAACCCTCTGTGCACATTGCAGTGTTTCACATTGTTTCTTTTTTTGCAGTGTTTCATACCAGTGCCACTGCCTTAACCTTCTCACAGATCCCCTCTGCCATACCACTCATCACATTTACATCAGCCCCTTGCCATAAGACAGACTACTTGCTCACTATAAACAATTCAACAACTTCATTACCTATACATACAATTCAACTATATTACCTTCCTTGCTCACTACAAACCAGTTACTTCTTCCCAAAACTTGTCAGTACCTTCATCTTTCAGTTCACCAGTTGCTTTTTGTGCCATCAACTTGCTTTCTTCCATAACTGTAGTGCCATCACTTTCTTTTTGCTATAAACTGCCTTCCTCTGCCCATCAATGCACATCCATGCACACATATCCAATGCACTGCTTATACCATCCCCTACATAACCACAGCGACCGCTACACTCATACCAACAATCAATACAACAACTTCCCCTTTTGGCCACCACCATTCCTCCTTCACCCATCAGTACTGCTGCCTGCACCATACAAACAACCTACATTGACATACAATCACACATCTCCTCACATCCAGCTGTCTTCCAATACACACTGTCATAATACATCACCACCTTGCAACTTCCACCACATCACCGTGCACTGATTCAAGTGCACCGATTCAACTTCATCACCGCTTCATACATTCAAAAATACATACATTCACCACTGTCAACTTCTACTGCCACCATTACCATGAAACCACTTCTCAAACTATCAAACATACATCCCCTTACTAACCATTGGCCTACTTACAAACTGACTGCATCATCATATAAACATAACAGGAGCTATCACCACAACCTTCTGTCCACTAAACATCTTCAACTTGGTTCACCCAACCTACTGTACCACTACATAAATCCTACCTTCAACCAACTCATCAACCCCTTTGTACTTCCATTACACTTCCAACTGTCAATACTTCATACAACCACCAGAACTTCATGCAATCTACATTATACAAGCCATAATTTACCTGTGCACCATTCATCCCTTCACTGTCTCCATCTCATACCAACTTACTCCTATATCATCACAATACTGCCTACATTTCACCCTTATACAACTGCCACAGCCAAATATACATCACTTGCACCAAACATCTCTGCACAATCATTACCCATACTCACTGCATCACTGTTATACTACTGGTTATCCTACTATTCACATCAGTGCAACAAAAACACTGAACATCCCAACACTACCCACTGCAATTCACCAGATCACACAAGCACAATCAATCTCACTTCTGCATCAAACAACTACACTCTGCAATTACTGTGCATTTACTGCACATCCTCTTCATACATCACCGACCAAACCAACCTATAACACTGCTCAACCAACATACCTTCCATTCACCCATAAATACCATCCAACTACAACTTCCCTTTTGCTCCAATTCCAAATCGTCTACTGGCCAAACTTGAAACCCACAGAAACCAACAGAAACCACTTCCAAACTGTCATAGCCACCCGCGTTACATTACCCGAACCACCAGAAGTACTGATACCCGCTTCACTGACCCGAACCTTAAATTGAATCACCATCGCCATCAGCAGTAATCGCAACTACCCAATCGCCTGATCCACCAACCGCAACATCGCTTCAAGCCTCGACCAAGTCACTAAATTCAGACTTCAATGTTGCAACAGAAATCAAGTTTCATACCTTTGGAAATGTAATGACCCGTAATTTCGCTACTTTGAAAATGAGAGATTTCATTTATTTCTAAATTGAAAAAGGTTTAAAACTTAAGTAAATACGTTATACATAATAAATACTACCAGTGAAATTATTTATTCTTATAGTCAATAAATTAAAAGGTATAAATTTGAATTTAGAACAAATCAATAAAAGTTAAGTTTTGATGAAAATAAATAAAGGCTTAAATAAATAGGTTTAAATATTTATTTGATAAGTTAAATCTTATTTAAAACATCTAATAAAGATAATAAAAGTATATTAATATATTTAAAAATATATTAATAATCGTTTTACAAAAATAACCGAAATTTGTCACATTTTATCAGTTTTACATACACTGTAAAATTAAAGATTTTGATACTAACTAAATATAATTTTTAAATATATAGAGACATGTTTTAATTTATTTAAAGAAGTGAAAAGTTTATTTTAAAGTTTGGTTTAGTTCAATATATAGTAAAATTTGTCGACAAAAAACACGGTTTTCAATCAAAACAAGTTGTCGTCAAGTTGTTGCAACTTGATACATTTCTAATATACACAAATGCACAAATACAAGTTTACAAACTTTTTAAACACTTTACATTTAGCACTAAAAGACAAAAGAAGTTTACTTTTGAAAAGTATAAAAGAATGATTTGACATAAACCTATAAACAAATCTATACCAAACAACATCATTATTATACCATCATTTCTCATTAATGCTTAAGCCTTATCACTTATGGAAAAGGAGCAAAGGATATTTATGTAATTTGGAAAGTAAGAAAAGGAGGCAAAATTATTTTATAAGTACATAAATCAAATCATAACATTATTTCACATTTAATATCATTTCTTCTTCATTAAACAAAGGTCAACTCAAGGGTAAAAAATGTAATTTAAAAATCAAAAAATAGAGAAGGTTATTGTAGTCATTTGTCATCCAAATCTCAAGTATAAATAAACATCCATTCCTTTCATTTTACACACTTCATTCTCTACCTTCCTTCCTCTCTTTCTCCATCTTATTCACCTCCATTTCTATGGCTTCCCACCTCTCCATTCTCCTCCACCAAGCTCCACTTCACCAAAAAACTAGCCACACCACCACCCAAACCGAGGCCGAGCTCCACCTCCACCCTACAAGGCCGTACCCCCTCCTTACCACCAAACCCAAGCTCTCAAACCCACCTACCCTCTTCCAATACCCCACGGCCGAGCCAAACTCCCCAAACCCGAGCCTAATACCTCACCTACCCACTTCAAAACTCCACAAACACACGCCTATACCACCCACCTACCCAAAGCCATCTACCCAAGCTATCCAAGGCTATACACTCTACCCCCTTCCAAAAGCCCACGGCCATAATATATAAGAAAAGAAAAAAAAGAAAAAAAGAGAGAAAAAGAAAAAAAGAAAAGAAAAGGAGAAGGAAAAGAAAGCAGTGAATTCGAAGACATTGAAAATAGCACATTAGCTCGAGAGACGCGTATCTTACGTTAAAGTTTGACGGAGTGGATATGAAGGTAAGAAATCCTCATCGCTTTTGAAATTATATTTTGGTTATGTTAAAACAATCACCCTTATACCCTTATAACATATGAATGTTTATTGATTGATAATACGGATGATTGGATAGTTTGGTTAAATAATTGAATTTTGATAATATATCTTGTTATGGTATTAATAGTGAATGTTGGATTTGAAATATGATTATGTGATTGGTTGAATGGATGTTATGTTAGTGATAAATATGGATATTGGTTATGTTCATTTCGATTAAGTGATCTTTTGTTAATAAGACCATACTTTAGTGATATGAGATATTTGGTAAAAATAAGTCTCTTTCAATTAGAAGCGGGATTAAAGTATAAATAAAAGAGAATTTGAAATTTGAAGTGAAATGGAATTGAAAATGATAGATAAATTGAAATTGAAATTGAGATGAATAGAAATTGAAATTGAAATTGAGTTGAATAGTGAAATTAAAATTAACATCGATTTTGAAAAATTGAAGTTGAGATTAAAGTTGAATTGAAATTAGATTTGAGCCTAAGTTTTAACTGAGTTTAATTTGAAGTTAGAATTGAAATTGAAATTTAAAATTTAATATTAAAATAATAGAAATATAATAATATTATAATATGGTAAAAGTGATAATAAATTTTAAAAGCTTTAAAAAGTGAAAATATTGATTTATAATGATTCATAATGATTTTATATGTGATAAAATTCAATTTGAATATATCATTTCAAATATTGAAAAATAAGTTAAAACTAGGTGCGTCGTGCAATGGTAGTTTGCGATTTCATCCTGAAAAGTTCAAATGAATGTGTAGAGTGGAATATAGCTCGAATTTATTCGAGATAAGAAAATTCCGAACTATTATATCCATATCTTCTAAAGGAATAAAGAAAATCAAAATTTTGATAAGTAGATTTTGAATTAAGACTAAATCAATTTTCTAGAAAAATCGCGCTAGTCTAGTTAAGTGACCATAGCAGGAAATCCATTTAAATGAACGTTTTATAATTGAAAAAAATATGGAATAAATTTGATAAATCTATTTAAATAGTTTAAAAGAGATTTGGATTGAAAAATATGAATTATAGAATGCTTAGATGTTTTATCAATCAAATAAGCTTATATAGCACTTTCTGCAGCAGTTTTATGCTGCGAATTCTATAACTTTTTGAATATGAGTTTAAATGTGACGATTTTTCCTAAAATCAATTGCGAATGTTTTTAAAAGGAAAACTAATTGTTTAAAAGATAATTTCTAATCTTTGTGACCAATTCCAAAATAAAGTTGATATCTAAGTATACGGAAACGACTAGTACATTTGTCCCGCTTGTGAGATCTGGGAAAATAAAACAAGTTGTTTAACTAAGGTTAGGGATGGAGCAACCAGTGCCCTAAACTTACATGGCCTATGTTTTCTTTTCTTAGGCAAGGGGTGGAACAGATCGAAAGGAAAGCCCGGTTGCTCTAAAAAGATTGTATTAATGTTCTAAAATAAAAGAAGATTAGTATTATCCAAAATTTAAGCAATCTTCAAAAATGAATGAATTCTATGATCCTATTTACTAAAAAAATGTTTGTTAAGATTTATTTTAGGGTTTATCGTAAATGATGTCTTTAATAACATTGTTTTTGACCCGCCTAAAACTTAAAGAATTTAGATCGAGAGTTAAGTGAGGAAATTTGAAATATTATCCGAAGCGAAAGAATGAATTACTTAGAATTATTCTAAATCAAAAGAAAGAGATTTCAAAATCATCCGAAAAGAATTAAATTGAAAAGAGACTTAATAAATAATGTATGTTCATATTCACTTTTTACCGATAACTGGATTTCAAAGGAACCAGGGTTGGATTTGGGTGATTCGTATCCGCAAACCACTTTAACCATTGTATGTGTTCGAATGTGAAGACATGTTGAAGATGATGATTATTAAAGATCGTGGATCTTCATAGCATGAGGATTGCTTTTTGACATGTTCCGGTTAGCTCCCATTATAGAGTTATTTATAGTAGTGGTCTCCTCATTGTGGAGATTTTTCGGATTGCAAGGACTACTCGCTAGTAGTGGTAGTAGAAGACTGCCTTTAGTTTGTCCTGTTTCTAGACAATTTGTATGGATGTTTGACTGACACTGAATTTATAAATATTACGTACATTGGATTTTACAAACGTGCATCAATGATGGCGGCGAAGGCAACTTCTCATAGCTTAACACCCTCCTTGAGATGTACGAGCTCAAGGGTTGTATTATTATTGAAGGCAATTAGTAATCAACGGATATGGCAATGTGGCATTCAAAGATGTGATATATTCTATATGAATAGGTAATCGTTGCCTCAAGCCTCGTCAAACTGGAAATGATCGAAATAGGATTAGATGCAGCAAGGCAAAATGGGTCATTCCCAATTAGGGTATGATCATCTCCTTCTAGATATATTTCTTCCCGTTATGACGTTCGGGATGTAAATTAATGTGATGTAAGGAAACTAGCGCTCTGTTAAAGGTCGGTAACGACCGGGGGATGACATATTCGATACTATTTTGTTGTAAAGGTAGGCCAGTCTTGTGTTGGTAGAGGAGCTTTTGTGATGGTCCCTCGAGCATCCATCTAGAGGCGTACCCATTTCGAAAGGTAGATCCTTCACCTGGTCATTCGTATGAAAATCCATTCTCCAATATGGACCTATGGTTTTGTTTATATTGGCGTAGTGAATAGCCTCGAAATGCTATATGGATAACCATTTTGGATAAGATTAATAAGTTTACTTCTAAATGTTTTCAAAGAGATGTCAGTAGAAATAATATCAAATGTTTTGATATAAAAGTGTTCTAGTTATCATAAGGTAAAAAGCCATCCGTGTTTATGTGTGGGTCTTATGAGATACTCTTTCTTTGCAAAGGATTTTATTCAAAGGATGATATATGACACTGTCATTTATTATTGAGTTTTTCTCATGCTGGTTTATCAAGCCTGATCCGAGTATTTTCAATACTCGGGTCAGATCCGAGTAGTTTCAGCTTAGTTGAAGACAGTTGGAGTTTCCAGAGGAGAACTGGAAATATTCGTCTACATATGGACATATTCTATCATCCACTGTACTTAGTTTGTTTTAGTTGATGTGTGTCAGCAGTTGTATGGACAGATGTTTATAACTGCCCAAGCTAAAGTTTTCCGCTGTAAAGATATCTGTTCAATATTATATATTATTCCATTTGAGTGAGATTATATTCTGTCTATTTGGCTTTATTACTCTTCATGTTCCGTATTTTCGTGCAATTTAAATTAGATATATGTGGTTTATTGTTGATTCAAAGGGTACGGAAAACCGTGTCGTGACAAGGAATTTCTAGTTAGTTTTTTTAGGAGCGAACGAGAAATTTTTGCTTAGGAATTGATTTCTCTCTTTTTTTTCTTTTTGGGTTTGATTTTTTTGGTTTCGGGAATGAGAAAAGTCTGGGGTAGATTTCTTTGTGGGCCGAGATAATCTTGTTTGTGGATATAGTTTTGAAATTTAATATGAAAAAACAAATTGTTTTAATTTGTTTTGTTTAATTTGTTTTTAGTCCATTCTTATTTGAAAAAAATGATTGTTTTGTTTTCAATTTTTTTTAAATTTTCAATTGTTGATCAAATTTTCAGGTTGTTGAAGCAAAATATCAAAAAGAAGAAGCGCTTGCTAAAAATAATTGCTCTTCTTGCTTGCTTTATAAAAATAAAATCATCGCTTGAAATAAATTTTCTAATAATTCTACACGCTCTGGTATCACGCTCTTATCACTCGTTTATATTTGCTTTGCATTATTGGTTGCTTGCATTTTAAAAAAATTCAAAAACAAAAAGAAATTTCATTCGTTGTTGCATCGTTAAATCACGTTTAATTTCTTTTTGCATTCATCTCATTTTATTTTCTTTTCTAAGGGCGCCACCCAAGCCACCCAAATCCACATAAGTTGGAAGATTTCATCACCCCTTCCTTCGTCCATAAATTGCATTTCATTTTAGAATTTGCTAATAATAACGAAATGGGGTCTAAGGGCGTTACGATCTCACCTAGGCCTTAATTGTATCTTGACAAGTTGTCCTCTTTTGACAATTAAATTTTTGGTGTCTAGGCTACGACAGAGCAATAATTAGTTATAAATATTACGATGATTCGTAAATATTATATTGATTGTTTCTCTAATGGTATTTAAACCTCTGGCTGCATTACTACGGTGATTCATGGTGCACCGATAACTCCTTCCCATTACCTAGCTAAGAAATATCTTGTTGATTTAAGACAAAGTGTGATTATACAATTTTGGGTTAGGAGTTACTAAGGACAACAAATTTGTAATTAAGTACTTTGCATTCATTAAGTTTCGTTAGTTTATGCATAATTTCAAAAAGAAAAAAAATTCAAAATCCAAAACTAAAAAATTGTAAATATTTCTTAACTTAGTTTTTAAATCCTTTGAAATTTTTCAATCCAAAAAAAAATGTTTTAAGTTAGTTTTTTCAAAAAAATAATCTTTTCAGAAACAAAAACATAAAAAAATTTGAAAATCCAAAAATCAAATCTCCCTTTTGAAAATAATTTCTTCTTGTAGATATCTTTCCTTTATAAAAAAATCATTCTTGAAAATGTCTGAATTTCCCCACTCACATGAATTTTACAATAGTTGTGAAAATTAATATAATCCATATTTTTTCGTACCGAATTCTTATGGATTTTTAACGATAACTATTTTACAAACAATTTGAATTTGAACCACAAAGTTTTCAAAATGATGATCGACCCTCAAATCTTGAGAATAGCATTCAAATGATTTCATCTTTACTTGAACTCTCTACAAAAGAAAATCAAAGGATAAATAATTTTTGTAATTCACATTGGCGCAATGATTCAAGTCAAAGTTTTCAAAATAATCAAAATTTGAATTCACTTCAAAATTCAAATGATTTCGAGTATAACCCATGCCAATTCAATTTCGAACTTCAAAATGATTTTCAAAATCAAAATAAAAACAGAAACAATTGTTTAAATGATTTTAGAAATATGTTTTATTTCAATAATGGCGAAAAAATTACTCTCAACAATTTCAAATTGAAAATCCGCAAGTTAATAATTATAAATTTTATTTTGTTGAGAAAACGGATGAAATTTACAACGATCACACGAATTCATTGTTTGAAATATATACGAAACAACGTGAGAAAAAAATCAAATCCCAACGTATGATGAGTCAATTATTAATCCACCTTTTACCAAAGTTGACGATTTTAAATAACAACTTTTGAAATTGAAAATGACAATTTAATGAGTTGTTGAAAATATGGTAATTGAGTTGGATTTTAAGAGAAACTCGATTTAAAATTCGGCCTTCCTTTTCTGATTTCGATAAATTGAATACAACAACACAACTTTGAATTTTGAACTTGATATATGAAATGAAGTTGTGAATAAATCAAAAAAGGAAGACGAATTTAGTGAACGTAATTTTTTTAGACTTTTCGAAGATGAGTTGTTGAATTCCGAAGGGGAAGATTTAAATCACCATTTTGTTTTTGAATAATTCTCAGAAGTTTTTATGATAAGTTTGATTATGAATTTGGTGAAATAAACTTGAACTTCAACCAATTGTTCTATCTGCCTCAAAAATCATTGAAAATAAAACAACTCACATAATTTAATAAAACGACATTCGTTTTTCCAAATCAACAATCAACTTCAAAATCTTTTATGGTTTAGTTTTCTGTGCTTAAGCTATATCTCTCATACTTGACAAGACAAATGAATTGGTCTTTGGAAGACCTTTTCATTTACTCTTTAACGATATATTTTCCAATGCCTTGTAAATAATGATCGTTTCACTTTCATGTAAATATATGTCATAATTTTTATTTTTATTTTTCTCCTCACTTAGGTTGATTATGGGGACACAGTCAAAATCAAGTGTGGGGGGAGACTCATATGCATTTTTTATTTTTCATGGTTTATTTTTTGCATTTCCTTTCCAAAGCAAAACAAAATTCAAAAAAAAAAATCTTTTTAGCATTTTGATTTGTTTTTGAAGAACCACTATACGATAAGTATAGGATTTTGGTTATTAAATCGAAATTTTTGAAAATTTATTTGTCTTAACAAAAATTAAAATGAAGTTTGATTAAAAGTAATGTTGGTTTAACTAACATATAGGAAGGTTCGTGGGTGATAATTATGAGGTATATCTTAATGGAAAATCTTTTTTTAAAAAGAAGATGAATTTAAAGAAAAGGATATAACATTTTTTATCTTCTATGTTGAATGGTGCTAAGATGTTTTTGCAAAACTCTCTCTTCTAAAAAATATAACAAAAAAACAAACAAAAATAATATACATGTATTTGTATATATGTATATATTTTATTGACACCTAGAGTCATGTGTTCACACGCAAGTGTTCATACTCACCATGCTCTGTACCCTTCTCACGTAAGTCCGAAAGGCAATGCACGATCAGTATATCTGGCCTCAGTTTATCTGAGTTAGGTGTATGTATATAAAAATTCCTTTATTAATAATGCCTACAGTCGATAGGTGTATACACTTGTGTGTACACATGCCATGCTCTGTATTCCCCCCACCTAAGCCCGCAAGGCAATGCATAGGTGATATATCTGGTCTCAGTTCACTGAGTTAGGCATATGTAAATATTATAATATTAATAAAATTTCAAATAAAGAGAGAGTAAGCGATTGTAATCCCAGCACTATTTTTACTTACTTTATTTGACTTGTTATTCAAAAGAAATGAAAATACCACTTTCAAAAACTTTGACAATCAACTAAGGATCCATTTCATAGTACCACTATGTTATCGACTTAAACAACTAGCCAAACTAGAGTCTATTTGTTATGATAACTTAATTTTTGTTGGAAATTTTGACAAGTAAAAGGACTTAAATTTTTCTTGATGATAGCCAAAACTTATATTTAACTTTTCGTGTCACTTTAAAAGTAAATTCTTCATTTGTAAATATTTTCAAAAATTTGCATTCATCGCTTTGTAAATATATCTTCATTTACGAATTTTTCACTTTGTATTTGGATTTTGTGGGTAGTATCCGCTGAAACCCTCATGAGACAACACTCGCCCAACTAGGGACACCTAGAGGTTTAACGGCTTGTTGCATATGCTTGATGCAATTGTGCTCCCGACGAAAATATATTTATCTTAGTTTCAGTTTATTCGAAGACGAATAAAAAAGATAAGTATAGGGCATTTGATGTGCGCGTAAATGTGCATATTTTGACTTCCATATTTAATGTAATTTAATTGAATAAATGAGCATATGGGGTATTTTAACATGTTTAAACCAAAATTTCAAGTGTCGTCAAATCATCATTAATTCATCTTCATATAGGGGCAAAATGGTCATTTGTGCATACATTAATTTGAGAATATTTATTTGCAGATTTTATTTTTATTTGTAGAAAAATTGGATTGAAATTACAAGAGACTTCATGTATTCATGCAAGCATAAAGATTAAACAAAGGAATGAAGATGGAAATAATTCAACAAATGCAACATGGAGGGCCCTACCTACCCAACTACCTTAGTCTACAATTAGGAGCTAATGCACAAGTTAGTGGAGGTTAAAGTTACATGCATACTTGATGATGGACTAGTTAGAGACTAATGATAACTTGGTGGCCACAATTTCTCAAGGGCGATTTGGGTAGTCCCCAAGAATATGATTAGGGTTTCAAACATGTATAAATACCCCTTCGTTTCATGTAATAAGCTCTTAGCCTCCTCTTTAATTAGTTTAATTTTAGGTTCAAAACTAAATATAAACGCTCTTCTTCTATTTCGTGGCTACTTAGCCATTTTCTTCTTTTATGTAATTTATTTTTATGCAATGTTAATTCATGCCTTTTTATTTACATGCTCATTTTCCTTTTATGATAGTAGTTAGTTTTAATTTATGCAAGTGGACTGATTCACTTTTTATTTTAATTTTCTCTCATTTATTTAATTTACTCTCTTTTTCCTCCTGTTTTTGTTTCATGTTGAACTCTGCATTTGTTGAAATGATAACAAATATGAGAAGTTAAATCCTTCAATTTAGGGGTAATGAATCTCTCTAAATCATGTAGATTCATCATTTTGATAACTTGTGATCTCTTTTTGTGTTTAATGACAATATTTGATGTGGTTTAATTTTATTGTTTTAGCTTTGAAATTGTTAGCCTACGTTATTGACACCAAATAGGCTATGCTTAAACAAACACAAATTACCTCTTTATCTTCATAGGATGTTGGTAATGAAGTGGAATTTAAAATCAAAATTTGATGGTCCATATTACTAATAAATAGTAAATAGATCATGCTTAGAATAGATTATATTTTCAAGTTCATTGTTAATTTTCATGAGAGCTAGCAAGTGGTTTATTTGGTATGTTGAAGTTTGATGCTTTATGTTGGGCTAATTGATGGCACAAATAGGCCATTCTTATAATAAACATATCTAAATTCACTAATGACCAAAAGAGATATCATAATTTCATTTTGTTGATATGTGATCATGAGAAGGCATTTGCCTCTGAATTGCCTTCAAACTCTTATATTTTTATCCATTTTAGCTTTTACATTTTTTAGCTTAACACAACTTCAAATTCTTGGTTTAAGTTGATTGAATAGAAATTTTAAAATCAATACAATTACCTACGGATCGGCCCGTACTCTCCACATACTAGAATTGTGTGTCGTGCGCTTGCGGTTAATTTTTAATTTCAATTTTTTTAGCTATTTTCTAATCCGATAGAGATTTAATCGTTGAGCAACAAAGCATGCGCATTTCCATTTAAAAACATAGTAAGGCCTCGACCACTTCGGAACCCCTTGTTTCGACTTCATAACTTTCGCCTCAATTGTTATAACCCAGATTTTGGAACAGCTGTTTATTGGTAATTAACTGGATTTATCTCATCCCGCCGCCTCAGATCACCAAAGGCTTCGTCACTCCGACCAAAGCTTCGTTGTTGACCCACGCACCTATTCCCCTTGCTTCTGTCAAGTCTGATACATCACCGAGGTCGCATGTCCCTAGAATTCGACATCGACCCAACCTGTGCCCTAAACCCTACAACGACGTCGTTCGACCACCACGGTGATCGATAAACTCTAAGATCATTTTGCCGAGGCCCCCGTCCCATAAGCATGCTTCGTAAAAAATGATCTCAGAGTTTATCGATTATCGTGGTGGTCGAACGGCATCGTTGTAGGGTTTAGGGCACAGATTGGGTTGTTGTCGAATTCCAGGGCCATGCGACATCGACAATGTATCAAACTTGGCGGCAGCAAGGGGAATAGGTGCGTGGCTCTACGGCAAAGCTTTGGTTGGAGTGACGAAGCCTTTGGTGATTTGAGGCGGCGGGACGAGTAGTATCAGAGCCAGGTTGTTAAAGTAGAAACAATTCAGTTTAAACTCAGAGTAACATATACAACAGAAATTCATCACAGATAAATAACTAGCATTTAGCACCATTCAACCCAAAACATTTCGTATCACAAAATATCACACATTAACATACCAGAGATATTAAATCATCAAACATTCAATACAATTTAACCATTCATAAGATAGATAACTTGTCACACCATTTCTTATTAACTTAATTTATAACAATAAATTAATTACTTGTAATCCCGCTTAATTAACATTAATTAATTACAAGCCATTTTATTTTATTTTTAATTAATTCTAGAATTAATTTATTATTACATATAAAATAACTAGGATCATTTAAATTAATAATTAAATACATTTTACTATCTCTATTAATTAAATATTAACTACTAAAATCATTTAAGACCTTTGCTTAATTAAAGTGGAATACATTTCCTCAATTATCCACTTAATTGCATCATTTAATTTTATTTAAATTCAACTTAGGAATTAATTTCAAAAAAAATTTACCTAATATATAATTACCCTAAATTAAAAAATTTAAGTTCAAACATTTAATTCCATAATTTTTTATTAATTAATAATTAAAATAATAATAATGATTTGTAATTAATTAGTGTTAATTAAGCAGGATTCAAAAATAACTAATTTATTTTGTGTTAATTAAATTAATTAGAATGGCGTGGCCAGTTATCTTGCTTATGGATGATTGAATTATATTGAATGTTTGGATTGATTAATATCCCCAATAATTTGTGGTGTTCTATGATATGAAATACCTGTATTGGTCTATTGATAAGTGCGAATCATTCATTTAAAAAGACACCTGTGTGACGGATTTCTATGTGCATATGACATTCTGATGTTTAATTTAAATTGTTTACTTAAAAACTGGGCCTTAAAAGAGGACGTTTAGATTTCGAAGAGAATGGGATTGGATATAATCGATATCCGAAACCACTTCGATTAGTAATCTAAAATTCTTTATAGATTTGATTATGAAATCAAATAAGCTGGAGTGGAATAAATTAAGTAAACTGAACCATTAAACTAAGTAACAGTACTTAGATATTACTTTGAGAAATAAGTGTTTGACTATAACAAGAGAAAACTCATTGTAATGTACGAGTTACCCTGGTTTTCAATGAAGTTTTATAACTTAAGTATTTCAAGTTATATGGGTTTACTCACGTTGGTTTCCAGCCTGACTCGGGTATTACTTTATAGTAATGCTCGGGTCAGACCGAATATTACAAATTTTCAGGTTAGACGTTCTGGAGCCCAGGAGACGAGCTGGATGGCAGAGACGTATGAAGTATATTCCGTTGTGTATTTGGGATTGTACTGATAGTAGTCAGGGACAAGTTGTTACAACTATCCAGTTTATTTGTAAATGGTTGTACTCTGATATATTGTTTGTGAATTAACAGTTACAACTTTTTCTTTATATAAATGTTGTTATTCGATTTAATATTTTAATCCACTGCGAATGTGAGATTCTATGTTGTAGTTTTTCTGTTTCTTCTTCTACCTCTTTTCTTCTTTACCCTAAAAATCTGGAATTTCCGGCATTCGATTTCTCGACACTTCTACAGTGGACGAATTATTGTCGAAATTTTAGGGTCGAAAATTTCGGGTCGTTACATCAATCCAATTCGCTACGTACCAAGTCTTTGATACTAGGCGCATTGGTTTCGTCGGTGATGGGGGTAGAAGTACTTGGTTGAAAGCTTGGTACCGAAGGTGGCGAAACATGTAATAACATGTTTAAATTGATTTTTAACTTTTTAAAGGAATTCTTTTCAACTAATCTACCTTCTTTTTCATAATGTGATTGGTTGCTTATTTCTTTTCTAAAAGTACTGCCAAAATTTTAGAAATACAAATTAAAATATTTACAAAATACCCCTTCTCCTTTTGTAAATATATAAAACATTTAAGTCTCGTACCATAAATAATTTTATATACTTATTAAAACACTTAGGAAAAATCTATAAAAATTCCCATTAATATGTTTTCTAACATATATTAATTTCTGACCCAAAACATACATATATTTGCCGTAATTAATTTTAAACCCAAATAGTCATTTTCTTCACTAGGAAATTAATATTAAATCCACATTTATTCAGAAAATTATGAAAATTGAAACCTATCTCTAAAATATCATTTCTGATCATATAATAAAATTGCAAGGCATTTGGATGTCATTTAATAGGGTTTTCACATTAAAACATATCATAAAATCTATGTGAATTAGCATAAATCATCAACAAACATATATATCTATTTTAACAATAAAAAACATGCAAAACATTGCAAATACTTTGGATTTCAATCTAAACCAAAAATAATAAAAACATGAGATGTAACCTATTATTCGCCTTAGTTTTGTGATTGAGGAGTTGTGATTTGATCTTAGATTAAGTTGATCAAGCTTCCTCTTGATTCTTGCTTTATCCTCTACTTGATTTTCCTCAATGGTGGCCGGCCACACTTGTATTTAGTTTTTTTTAACATGTGAAATGAATATGCAAGGGTTGAGGGTATAAGAATGTGTCTTTCCCTATTTTGCCCCTTATATAACTTCCTTTTCTATTCCATTTTTATTCATTTGTTAACATGGCCCAGCTACCTTTCTATTAACACAAATCTCAGTCCCCTAATAATCATATTATTTTATTTTATTTAACTAAATAAATGTCCGAAGTAATGTTACTAAAATTTAGGGTCGTTACAATAGGAGTAAGTTTAGGCTTAATGAATTACCCACTAATCGTGCCAGCAATAATATGAACTTTAAATGGCTATATCTCCTAAATGGCAAGTCCAAATTCTTATTATAGCTTCATTATGGAAACCAAAACCATTATTTCGAACTAATAAAAGTGGTTGTAGACCCTACTTCTGCTCTCATCAGAAGTTACAATCTTTTCATGGTCAAAATCGCCCGATAAAATTCTAAGGGTGGAAAATTTACCCGATAGACACTTCCTTATGTTATAGAGTCATACAACCTCAATGGATTTACAAATAATATTTACGATCATTCGATATGTAAAATACAAGTCGTTACACTCTCCTCTGAGGAATTTCACCCTTGTAATCCCCAAACAAACAAATGAAAAGTCGACCATAGTTGCCCTACATGCCTAACAGTGATAAAACGCCATTGCACACTTCATACATGTAGTCATGTAATCAATAATACAAATGTATATATCCAAGCATGCAGATAGGATATGATATCAGAAGTGAAAGTAAATATGACAAACAGAAGGCCTTACCACATAAACTGCTCTCGATATGAGGTCCTCATGCTCTCTTCGGTTTCCCATATGCAATCGACTTCACTTTCACTCCACTGAAACTTCACTAACTCCATATTCTTCCACCTAAGCAATTTTTTACCAAGTCTGACAATACAAATTGGCCTATGAGGTCTCGAAGCCTCTGGTTTAACTTTGATATCATCAAGTAGATCAAGGGAAATCATCATGCCAGAGTCATGCAGAACTTCTATAAATTAGAGATGTGAAATTCAATGTACACGTCCATCATCTTAAGAGGTACGTCAACTCTAATAGGTTCTCAATCCCCTATAATATCAAAAATGGACCTACAAATCTCAGTACTAATTTTCTCTTATTATCGATTTGAACAAGATTCTTAAACAGAGATCTTCCTAAACCTCATATCATCGATAGAGAACTCCAAAATATATATCTCTTATCAACATAGCTCTTTTATCTACCTTGAGCAACATTCATTTGTTGCCGAATGATTTTGATCTTCTCTGAAGTCTCTCTGATCATTTTTGGCTCAAGTATTAGTTTTTGCCTACTTCCCACCAACACGAAGGTGCGTTACACGATCGGCCATACAATGCCTCTAATGGTACTACACTGATATTAGACTGATAGCTATTGTTGTATGCAAACTCTACCAAATACAAGTGATCATCCCATGAGAATTCGAAGTCGAGTATGCAAGCTTGTAAGATATCCTCCAATGTATGATTAACCCTCTCATTTTGCAAATCCATCTGTAGGCAATAAGCTATACTAGGATGTAGCTCTATCCCCCATACCTTTTGTAAGCTCTTCTAAACACCACTAGCGAATAAAGGGTCCCGGTCACTCACATTGGTCTTTGGCACACCATTGCCACCAAATCTAAATCATGGGTTGCGTAGTAAGATATGCGATAACCTTACAACTTTTCATTGGTACCACACCCAATCCATAACCTTACAACAAAGCAAACACTGCATCGCTAGCACCTCTTACGGTGAAAACAATCTGATAGCTACAATCTAGGCATCTAGAGATATATTTCTACCCTAGAAAAATATCTTAGCATCGTACTCACTTAACCAATCCATACCTAGGATAATCTCGAACCCCATAAAATCAAATACATGCAAACTGCACACAAAAGTATGACCTAACAGGTAAACTCAAACTGGTCACACCTCAACCCTAGAGTTGCATAACCTCCTATTGGATCGCAACCCTTAAGGAAGTAACTAAATAAGTGGGTTCAAGGTTAAGCTTATCTATCAAACATCTTGATATAAAAGGATGCGATGCACGAGTATTAAATAAAACGATAACAGACATACCATAAATCTGAAGCGTTCCTCCAATAGCTACCTTCCCCTTCTCCTAGGCTGTTGGCTTAGAAGGAGCAGTCTTCAATGCATACAACTTGCCCTTACCATCTCTAATGGGTTCCTTGCACCAGTTCTTATGATGACCTATTTGGTCACAGTTGAAACACCTGAAATTCTTCCCCTTAGCCACATCCTTTGCTTTCCTTGAATGACACTCATTAACAAAGTGCCCTTACTTGTCGCATTTACAGCAGATAACTTCATATTTCGCTTTCTTGGCTGCCCCACCCTTCTGAGTACCTTTCTTGGGAAAGAATTTCCTCTTATGGCCCTGCCTAACTTGGACCCCTTTTTCCTTGCTCTTCTCTAGAGACTCAAGGACTTCTTCCTGCCACAAAACCATCTCCACAACAATATAAGAAGGATCTCTAAGATGAGACAAAGCAACACTAGCCAACTCCGGCTTCAATCCTCTGATGAACTTCTCATTCCGCTTCGACACGGTATCCATAGAAGCATACCCATACCGGGCCAACTCTTTGAAATTCCTAGCATACTCAACAACAGACATCTCACCTTGCACTAGCTTAGCAAACTGCCTGATCAAAGCCCACTGTGCCATTACAGACCTAAACCTCTCCTAGAATCTCCTCTTGAAATCATTCCAGGTTACCGTCTCCTCATCAACTGTTGCTGTTACACTACTCCAGCAAAACAATGCGGCTCCCTGAAGCTGCCTAGATGCCAACCTTCTCTTCTGCTAATCATTTTGCCTTAGATCTTCAAAATCCTTTCGCAGTGCAACAACCAGTTCTCAACTCTAATGGCATCCTCCATTCCCACAAACGGCTTCCCTCCTAGGTTCACATAATCACCGCTCATCTTAACAAAACGATTAACTAGGGGAACTTTTAGAACCTCTACTCCTACATCATTTCCTCCTACCACTCCAGCTATAACTCCTACCTGCATTATATTCCTAAAAACTGATACATGGCTTCCATTCCGACCTACGGGACTTCAGCATCAACATTCTCTGCCTGACCATGGCCTCTTCTTGCATTAGGTCCGGCATTCCTTTAGTGCTTCCCCATCCTTGGTTAACTCTGCTTCTTAACATCCATATCTATATTCAAAACTCGTGAGATACATAGTGATAACCTAATCAAAGATAGATGAATGGAGATAAAGTGCATAATGATATAGCAAATACAAGTATGTTACTATAGCGTTAATCCAACCCCAAATCTTACTCTAATTTCTTTGGATTTTTGTTCTCAAAACCAATTTTTTAGTTAATTTCATAAACCTATGCTTTGATACCAAGTTGCAACATCCTATATCTAGGAGCCAAAAGCAAAGCATTATGGATGCTGCAGTCATCCAGTATTAACTTCTGGCGACGAAATATGGCAATGTTAATGGTATCCATAATATCAGAAGCACTTGAATATGAACAAAATCACATATTTCAAAAAACAATAATTTTTGGCGATTACATTTCAAATAATATCATATCCAAGTTACAAAAATCCTCAAACGTATCCCAGGCATTGATCAAATATAATTTACAACAATACGCCAAGAGCGACATATGAAGATGGCACCTTTGATGATCAAAGCAATACAGACATAACTATCTTAATACACAGTAGAAACAATTATAAAACAGAATTCCTAAGTTAGCTATCCGTCAACCACCTGCTCGTCTTGGATGTTTTATTCGCCAAAATTTGCTAAAACCTGAGAACCTAAACCCTCATCCTACTCAAATCAAATTTTAAGCACCCGAGGAAACAAAATCTTTGAGTTAGACATAAAGCATGTATGAATAATTTATGTTACATCTCTATTTACTAATATATAGTGAGACCATGCCACTTAGTGGAACGGGTTTCCCCTCACTAATTTCTCTTTTCAAAAAATATATTTTGCAAATCTTTTCCTGCAACCAAACTGGTTAATCTACTAATTATAAGAATAATATATCAATATCCATTATACTAAAACAGGAAATAAAATAGATTATCTGTCTAAAATCTGAACTATCTGTTCTTTACTGGACTATCTGTCCTAAATTCTGAACTAACGACTCTATTCTGGACTATTTGTTATAAAACTGATCATACCAAAATAGCAATACCTTTTATGCTAGATAATGGGCTATTTTTCCAAAACAGGTAAAATGGGTGGACTAACTTTCCTTAAAAAGTAGCAATGTCCACTATGCTAATAAATAAACCAGCTGTTCACGTTAGAGCTAACTGTTCTTTTCTGGACCAACTGTCTTCTGGACTAACAGTCCTCTGGGTTGATTGGCTTCAAAATGGATTGACTATCTAAATTTAAATAACTAGCTGCTTGGTTTTTCTTTTGGGTTAACTACCCTCAAAATATCTTGGCTAACTGCCCTTTAAATTTTCCTTGAAAATCTTTTCAAATGATTTAGTTTGTCAAATCATATATATACAAGGAAAACATATCTTTAGCTTTACTCTAAGCTATTTATTCCACGTTATATATACTTTACTCAAAATAATATTGATGATGTTCAATAAGGATTACCCATCCTTTTAAAATAAGTTAAAGTCCTTTATAACTTATAACACTTAGGCTATCTTCCTAGTCATTCCATTCGAAACCTTTGTTTAAAACCTTTAAACAACCTTTCGAAAACATTGAAGGTAACTTCTTCAAAACCATTAATAAAACCCTTTAAAATTATTGAAGGTAACTCCTTCATATCCTTTTATAAACCTTTCAAAATCATTAAAGGTAACTCCTTCAAAACATTTAAAAAAGCCTTCCTTTTATAAGCTTTAAACATATGATATCCACCGTTTAAAACCTTTAAACCTTAGCCTTTCGAAAACATTAAACCATACCTTTCGACCTTGTCAAAAGGTTTCTTTTCAGCCTAGTCGAAAGGTTTCACCTTACGACTTTGTCGAAAGCTTGGGGTACCTCCCCTATAAATCATTTATAAACCTTTCGAAAGCAATGAAGCTCAATACATTTCCAAGACATTAACCATTCAAAGTTAACTACTTTGAAACCTTTAAAACATTTCGACTTAAAACATTTGGAATATGCCTTTAAGTGGAGCAAAAGGATTAGAAAAACATTAGAGTCGAAAGCAACTTCTTCGAACCTTTATAAAAACTTTCAAAACCATTCGAAAACAATGAAGTGTTGGTGTTGGAACCAACTCTTCGAAATCAATGGAGAGAGGCGGCAAGTTTTATAAAACAAAAGATAACCTTTGACTCCATCTATGTCAAAAGGTTTGGAAGTGGTAACAAAGCTTTCAACCTTGTCGAAAGCTATACCTTTCAACCTTGTTGAAAGCTATACGTTTCAACTTTGTTGAAAGGTTTCAATTAAAACAAGAAAGCAAACCAATCAAAACCTTTTTCTTTTAAAGCATTTGACAGTGTCAAAAGCTCTTTGTCAGAAGCTAGCAGGAGTATTTTCTTTAAACCTAAAACAAAACTTCATCTCCTTCGAAAACTCTAACCTTTCATACCTAAACCTTTCGACTTCATCCAATTCACTATGTACTATTTGCCTGATACCATGTGCATTATTATTTGACCTAGTCGAAAGGTTTGATACCTTTTGACCTCGTCAGAAGGTTTAGAATGGAGGCGAAACCTCTTGCTAAAAGAGATGAGATAGTAGAAAAACTATTTATTTGTACTTTAAAATAGTTCTTTTTTACCCCACCTTCTTGTTTTTCTAAATCTGATTGGTTTCCAGAATTTTATATTCAAGAGTGCTGCCAACTTTACTTATTGGAAATTTAAATAATTTTGAAAAAACCCCTTTCCCCTTTATAATTATTTAAAACATTTAAGTCTCATTCCTTGAGTAATTCTATATAACTATTAAAATACCTTGGAAAATTTTAGAAAAATTCGAGAAAATCAATTAATAAGTCCTCTTCAACGTATATGATTTGTAGATCCAAACAATAATTATTTTTCCCATAAATAATTTAATAATCCAAAATACCATTTTCTTCTATGAAAAATTCATAACAATTCCACAAATATTCAGAAAATTGAAACCCATCTCTATAATACCTTTTAGATCATCATAAAAATTCACAAGACTAACGGATGCATTTAATAGGGTTTTCATCTTAAAACATGTCATAAAATCTATATGAACATACATAAATCATCAACATGTATATATAATCATTTTATCATTCAAAAATATGGCAAACCATTGCAAAATCATTCAAATTTAATCCTAAAACCGAAACCATAAATGTATAGAGATGTAAACATTATTCACATTTGCTTTAGAGATTAAGGAGCTTGAGATTTGAATCAGTTTGATTTGAATTTGCTTATCCTTAAGCTTTTCTTTAGTTTCCTCTTCTTCTTTCCTTGTTAATGGTAGTTGGCCTTGCTTTTAAATTTTAGAAATGAGAATGAATGTGTATTAAGATACAGACCTAAGGAAGGTGATATGGGAATAGCCTCTTTTCCATAGTAACCCTCCTCTGATTCATTTTAAACTCTTCATTTTATTTATTAGTTAAAAGGCACGGCTACCTTAATCAAATCAAATCTCAATCTCATAATCAACACATTATTTTATTTAGCTTATCGAATTAAATCTCCTAAATAATGTTATAAAAAAAATTCAGGGTGTTATAATTCTACCCGTGAAGCGCTGCCCTTTGCAACTGCCTAGAGGCCAGCCTCCTCTTTTGCCCATCATCCAATCATAGATCAGTAAAGATCCTCTCATAGTGCAATAACCAATTCTCAATCTCAACAGCATCCTCTACTCCAACAAACGGCTTTCTACCCAGACTGGTGTAGTCTCTGCTCAACTTAGCATAGTCCCAACTAGAGCCACAGGATTAGCTCCCCCAACATTACTAGCAACCCTAGCTTGCAAAAGATTGGCTGACAACTGATATACCATCCCTGCATCTGCTGGCAGATTTCTAGCACCTACAATGGTTTCAGTATTTAGGTTAGCATTAGCCTGTCGACTTGGTTCCTCTCGAATTAGATCGAGCATTTCCATTGGTTGTGGTGCTTCCTCCACCTAGATTTCCTCTTACGTTTCCTGCTTTCGTATCTTCTTTCTCGTAAATCTGCATAAGAGCCTTAGTAAGATATAGAAGAACAATCTAAGAGAGAGGTAAATATGTACTTATATATATATATATATATATCAAATACGAGTACGTTACTATAGCGTGAACCCAAACCTTGGTCATATTTTCAAATTCATTCGATTATGTTTGAAAAACCTTTTAGGTTTAACTTTTCTTTTAAATTTTCATAAACCTATGCTCTGATACCAACTTGTAACATCCCGACCCAAAACTAATGGCTACGGATGCTGCAGTCATCCATAGTTATTAACTCTCAACAACCAAATAGGCAGTGCTAGATATATTGATACACAGATCATTAGAATATGGAAAAAAAATTAACAAATCAAAAACATATCTCCACATTCCATTCAAAACATTTCATGTTCATTATAGAGTCCCATAAACGTTAACCACATTCAGAAAAATATAGTTATCAAACATACGCCAAGAGCAACATATGAAGATGCCCCTTTGAATGATCAGAGTATATACAAGCAATATAACAACTTTGTCATTACAAGCAACATTGTGGAATCAAATAAAGGAGAACTCTAAATAGCTATCATGCCTCTTGCACGTCTCCGAAAGCTTTATTCTTCTAATGAGGTACCTGAAAACCTCAACTCTCAAACTACTCAAAATCAATTGAGTACCCGAGAGTTTAAGTAGAAAACATAAACTTCAAGTCAGATATAAAGCCTGGTACGAATAATAATCTACCGTCTCAAATCATTTAGATATCTAGTGAGACCATGCCACTTAGCGGAACAGCCCCTCGCTAGTATCCTAAAACCTTTATAAAACCATATACTATGCTCCTACATCCACAATGGTTAAAACATAGTCATTTCAAAATATTATGATGATATGCAAACATGTTAAAACATACTAGAGTTCTCATCCTCTTTTTAGTTGACTCCCTGTCATATTTATAGTTTCTATGGTCATTATTAACCTATTAGTTTTTATGGGCTTACTAATAACCTTTATATAATATATGGACTCGATGTCCTATTTCATAGTTTTCATGGATGAATTATGTACCTATTGGCCCCTGCCAATTAACTTAACACTACCAATCCTGCGGGTTTAGTTGATTCATGGGTTTCCCTGAACCTACTCGTTACTCCAATAACTTCTCCCTTATCCTAGTTTTCATGGGTTGTCTAGGAACTTATTGGCCCTTCTAATATCTTTTCTTCTTAACCTAGTTTTCATTGGTTGACTATGAACCTTTTGACATTTGTCAATAACCTAAAGTAGATATAGTTTTCATGGGTTCACTACAAACCAGTTGGCCCCTGCCAACCACTATTTATAACATAGTTTTCATTGAATCACTATGAACCTATTGGTAACTCAAATAATTTCATAATCATAGTTTTCATAGGATCACTATGAGCCTGCCTCCCTAACAACTTCCATATACAAGGCATCATATATTCTGGTCTCCCTGACCTCTTGGATGTAAGTCTACTCATATAGGAGTTTGATCAATTTATATTCATAACAAGGTTAACCAAGTTGGTTCCTCTACCCTTTATCCCAAAAAACAGTTATGGGTCCATTATAACGTGAATATATTTATTTTTGAAGAAACAATCATAGTAACAAAACAATACCACTCCTGTGGGTTTAATGTCCTTGAAACACTTTTCATAGAAAACATGGTTAATCCCTTCAACCTATAATTTTATCAAGGAAAGCTTTTTCTTAAAATCATTTCAAAACTCCTTTAGTTTAGCCATGGTTTTTTCCTTTAAAAATGAGTTTGGGTTAAGAAAGTTTTCGAAACCTTCAAAACCCTTCTTTTGACTTCATATGATGACCTCCTTCGAAAGCATTAAAATATAATTTTAAAACATTAGACTCCTGCCTTTCTACTACTTTAAAACCTTCCTTTCGAAACCTTTCGATTGTATTAAAGTATTAACATTTAACTTTAGAAGCACAGCTGCAAAACCAATTGAAAGTACCCCTTTTGAAACCATTGGAAGTAACCCTTCTGAAACCATTAAAAGTCCCCCTTCGAAATCATTGGGTTTATACTTAAAACATTATTTGGGTCAAGGTGAATATAGGTGAAAGCAACTCTTTTGAAACCATCATTTATCATATACAAATATTGGGGAAAACATGATGGCGTCGGCTCCATCTCTTGAAAGCTTTAAACCACTTAAACAAAATATTAAAGGATAGCGTCGAAACCCCTTTCGAAGCCATTGCCTTCAAAACCCTTTTGAAAGCATTTAGGAAGAGGTTAAAAACATCTTTAAAAAAAACTACCTTTTGAAAGCATTGGTTACTTCAACACCATCGAAAGGCTAAAGAACGGCAGCAGGGTTTCGACTGGGTCGGAACCCCTTCTTTCAAAAGCATTCTTTCATAAGTAGAGGAACCCGTTCGAAAGAAAACTTATGTTAATGGAAACCCTTTTGAAACCTTTTAAAACCTCTTTCGAAAACATATGTTTCGACTCCTTTGAAGGCTTAAATAAAACAAAGGCAGACGCTTTTCTTTTTAAAACAAACCTAGGTATCGACTCCTTCGAATCCCATGCTTTCGACACCTAGCCTTTTGCCTTTCTCCAATCCACTATGTACTCGCTTTGTGATACCTTGTGTAATGGTTTCGGCTTAGTAGGTTTTGACAGGGTAGAAGGCGAAAGCTCTATGTTGAAAGGTACTTCTAAAGAAGGCGAAACCACTTTTCTGAATAAACTGGTTCAATACTACTTAAAGTAAACCGTTTTCTAACTAACCTGCCACGTTTTAACACCAGATTGGTTGTCTTAACTTTTTCAAATTCTTCACTAAAATAACTACTGCTAATTTCAGATCTAAACCATGGTTAAGTTTATCAAATAAGCCCTTCCATTAACCAAAGGTAATTTTGCAAAGAAGTCCCTCTTCTAAAATAATTTAATTTGCAAAGCAAATCACTTTGGAAAATTACCCAAAAATTGTAGAAATACACTTTAGTCATGCTATCTAACATATCAAAATTTAAGACCCAAATCCTCTATATATAAACACAAATAAATTTATAAACCCAAATAATCATATTTTCCTTTGAAAATTCATAACAATCATTCCATAGCTTGGAAAATTATCGAAATTAGAACCCAACTCTAAAATCATGTTTTATATAACATAAAAAATTTCCATGGGATTTAAACATCAACATAAATCGGTTTTACCCTAAAACTGCGAGAAATCATATTCAAACATCCTGTTTAAATCAAATAAATATATGATTCTAGCATATCATCATCCAAATCATCATAAAACAAAACTTACCCTTAAATCCCAAAAAATATGATTCAAACCAAAAATAAAGATGGAATTATTATTCACCTTGATTTTGATAAGGAGATTGGATTGAGATTGACTTCCCCTAAGCTTGAATCTCTAGCTTTTAATCAAACCCTCTACTCTTTAATTATGGTCGACTCTCCTTTATAATTTGGTTTGCATTTTGAAAATGTCGTGAAAGAGAAATAAAATGCTAGGAACGAACATATATAGGGGTTAAGGATTATGTGCAGCAAATACCCAATATGCCCTTATGTGGATTAATTAGCTTATAACCCATTCCTAGCCCGTTTAATTATATTATTAACCACGGCCTTAATAAGATTCAAATCTCAACCCCCTTATCACTTAACATTTACATTATTCTATTTAATTTATCTAACTAAATCTCCTGAATAATGTTACCAAAATTAGAGGTGTTACACATCGTCTGGTTTAGTCTGCTGCATCTTGGTTTGTTGTTGGTTAGAAATATCCATAGTGGAGTGCATTTTTGGCCAGTTTTTGTCCCCTGATGTGATCACCGCAGTTGCCTTCTAGAATTTTCATGAGGATCTTCCTAGCTTCATCTTTGGCTACACACCTTAGCTAGAGGGGGGAAATCCTCTCCTTTACAACACTCCATCCTGCATTACGAATCATGGTGCCTTCCGAAGGAGTTTTCTCGTTCATTCCGGTCTTTGGGGAGTATTCTTCTAAATAGGTAGTCCATGATCAGCGTCATCCATGATTCCTCCTCTTCTAAGGTCTCTAGAACCCAGTAGACATCCATTTGATCTATGTTAGGAGTAACCAATACTTTGACTGGAACAAATCTCATTGACTATGCATCTTCGAAACTGGCTAATTTAGCCAAATGATCGACTTTCACGTTTTGCTCTCTGGGAAATGTTTAATGTCGTTAAGCAATTCTCATGCTTTTGACAAGTATAGGGTGGGTTTTTCATCCTTAGCTTGATATTCCTTTCCCATTTGACGGACAACTAGTTACGAGTCAATGTAGATGTGTAAAGCTTTTATTCCTAATTTCTTCACAATGTTAAATCTCGTTATTAATGCCTCATACTCTACCTCATTGTTAATAGCGGGAAATTCCGACCTTAGAGCATAACAGAGTGATCGTTCTTTGGGATTTTTAAGTACAACTCTGACCCCTGAGCAGAATTCGTTTGATGCACCATTGACGAACATCTTCCATTGCGATGCTACGACCGTAGTACCTCCTCCTTCATCATTTCGAATTATGAATTCAATGATGAAGTCAGCCAATTCCTATCCATTAATTAGCCTTTGAGGATGATAAGTAACATTGTATTGGCTTAGCTCGTTGTTTCATTTTAGAAGTTGTCCTGAAGTCTCAGGATGGTAGAGCGCCTGTTTCAAGGGTTGATCCATCAACACCTTGATTGGGTGAGCTTGGAAGTACAACCGTAGTTTCCTTGATGATATCAGCAAGCGGTATTCCAGCTTCTTCAGCTTCAAGTAGTTTCATTCAGCTTTGGTAAACCGCTTGCTAATGTAGCATACATGTCGTTGAATCCTAGCTTCCTCATGTACAAGTTCCACACTTAATGTGTGGGGAGACACTACCAAGTAAATGAAGAAGTCTTCATCATTCTGTGGTTAAGATACAACCGATAGTGTTTCCATATGTTGCAATAATTCCTCAAAAGTGGTTCGGCGGTCCTGATTCCATTTAAAAAATTCTTACCCTTCTTTAATGCATCGAAGAACGGTATGCACTTATCCATCGTTTTGGAGATGAATATGCTCAATGCGACAATCTTCCCATTCAAACTTTGTAACTCCTTTGTTGTAGGGTCTCTAACATTCCATAAGGTGGTAATTTGCTCCAGATTTGCCTCTATTCTCCTTGCGTTCATAATGAATCTAAGAAACTTTACAGAAGAGACACCAAAAGAATACTTCAGTGGATGCAATTTCATTCCATATTCGGGAGGATGTCAAACATTCCCATGAGGTTGTTTAGATGATTTCTGGGTATTCGTGACACACAACATGTAATCCATGTACACTTTCATTATTCGCCTGGTCTGATCCTTGAACATTACATTCACCAATCTCTGGTAAGTAGCCCCGAGGTTCTTCTGACCGAGTGGCATTACACAATAGTAGTATATCTGAAAGTCGGTGAAAAAGATGGTATTCTTCTGATCAGGATTATGCATCATGATCTGGTTGTACCCTAAATAGGAATCCATAATGAGAGTAATTTATGCCCTATGGTTCCATCAATAAGTTGGTCGATTCTAGTCAAAGGAAAGATATCCTTCAAGCAAACCTTGTTCTAATATGAATAGTCAACACATGTCCGCCATTTTAAACCAAGGGTCTGACACTTATTCAGGATATACTGCATCGCAGATAAAACCACTAGACAATAGCTTATTCACTTCCTCTTCAGTGCAACGGATTGCTCTAGACCCAAATTGTGTCTCTTCTACCTCACTGGTGTGAATTTAGGATCGATGTTAAGAGCATGACATGCTATCTCCGATGATATCCCACACATATCAAAATGCGTCCATGCAAATACGTCTAGATTGGTGCGAAGAAAGGTTATCAATTCCTTTCCCATCTTGATTCCAAGATGCGAACCAATTTTCAAGACCCGAGTTGGGTCGTTCATGCCGACAGGGATAGCTACTGTAATCTTCACTAGTGCTACCCGCATTTCCCCTAAATCTTCTTCCTTGGGTCCATAGCCATGTTGAAGGGACTATGGTATCTAAGTTGGGGGTGTTCTGTAATTGTTATGCTTGCGGTTCACGAATATAGGGAGTCTTCCCCACATCCTTCCCTTTTCGTGGTGCTCAGATTCACATAGGTCAGCAACATAGCATTCTCTTACAGTGTTTTGGTCTTCTCTTATTACTCCTATCCCATTATCCATTGAGAATTTTATCGT
Organism: Allium cepa; assembly: GCA_030765085.1. Classification (NCBI taxonomy): domain Eukaryota; kingdom Viridiplantae; phylum Streptophyta; class Magnoliopsida; order Asparagales; family Amaryllidaceae; genus Allium; species Allium cepa. Next base: position 388,894,708 of record CM060943.1, on the reverse strand, counting down.
GAGACACCATGGGGCCCAAGCGATTTTGAAGTCAGCAAGGGCTGGTCATCTCAAGAAAGCATTATAAGAAAATTACTCATCAACGATTACAAGTATCTGGTCGAGAACCATCCTTCATTCCCCTTCTTCGAGTTCTAGCAGTAAGTCGATAGTTCCTACCGGCTATTTAGGTTCTCCAGTAAATCCCTGAATCTTAGTCATGTAGCCACCACAACCGTCATGCTAATTTTCATTTGGTCAAAGCTTTTTCAAAATAGGATATTGACCGAACTTCCACTATTAGCCAAGACTCGATGCACAACTGCTAGATCGAGGCCGACCGTTATTACCATTGGGCCAAGAGTTGGTGATTCTATGCCTAAGGTATCTCGATTCTAGAACACAATGTCATCGAAGAACATTCTTAGTTGCTTTTCCAAAGCTCCATCCTCAATGGGATAACAGCTCTCCTAAGGGGCATGCTTCAGAGAACTGGCATATCGTTCCATCTCGCCTAACTCTTCTATGCTGGATGAGGTCCTCCAATAATGGTGTTTATAACCAGGCTTTGGTCTGTTCGCCTGGGCCCTTCTCCGCTAGATCTGAAATGATTTTCTTCAGCATTCGGTGTTGGGTCGAGTAGATTGATCAGGGTTTTTGATTTCTTCATATACTATTGGAGCCTATTGTTCCTTATCGGTTCCTCATTCAAGTCTTTTAGGTTTCGATACTCATTTGTGTTATGCTCGTAAGTCTCATAGAAGTAGTAAAACTTCCCCTGTCTCTTTTGCGGCTCAGACGCTTCCTTCTTAGGCGGTTTGTTGTATCGTCGGTTCCCTGAGTGGTAAGGTGGATGATTTTCAAACAATCATTCAATGGTGTATAGTCTTTAGACCTTAGATTCCTCGGACGTGTTTTGTTCCCATTAAGCATACTGGAATTCTAGTTCCTCTTTTTTTGATTTGCTTTTTTTAAGCACATTTTGCAGCTACTGTAGAACTGTTTCTATCCTGTTTAACTACGATGATACCTTGAATTACTTCCTTTGGTTTCTCATCGCAGGTTCTATCTTTGATCATACTTGCTTCTTCTAGTCTTGGAAACTGGTTTTCCTTTGGGTGAAATTCTTCCATGGTAGTTGGCTGCTTCATTTTAACCCATTTACCAAAGTCCATATCGAATGAATGGCCTGGACCAAAGCCATAAATACCATGTTTTTCTTTGGAATGCTCATCTCAGTATCCGTGACGTTAAATCGATTTAAAAAAGCTTTTAGTTACTCATTAGGCCCTTGAGAAAAACCAAATCACGTCCTTTGGTCGTGTAGTGTGAAGTCTAAACTATTCCAAAAACCTTCTTGCCAACTCATCAAAAGTGGAAATAGACTTCGGTGCATGCCTTGTAAACCACATGGAAGTGACTCCTTATAAGAAGAAAGAGAAACGCCTACAACGCATAGCATCCGTTGCTCTAGCTCCATCCATATGTCATTTACACTTAAACAAGTGTTGTTTAGGGTCCATTATACAAAGGTATAGTCAACATGGTGAATCATCGAGGATATTCTTCTATCGAAACGCTTGTGGTAAAGGGGCTTCGGTTTGGCGTGGAACCCAGTCTTTATTTTTCCTACTTTCGCTTTCCTTCATCAACCGTTTGACCATGTCTGCGATGTATTCTTTATTGGCATGGTTATCTGTAGATCGGCTGTTAAGGGCTACTCCAAGTGTTTGACTCTGCAAACGATCTAGGTTTGCCAATTGAAGCTTAGGTTCTCCATTCTCTAGGAGAATCGCTCCTACAATATTCTATTGGTGTGTGGTTTGTCTTGCCATGGTAGTTTGTCTCCACTATCAAGCTGCATATCATCTTCAGAGTCAGAAACGAGCATAGCGTCGCCTTCCTAAGGAGTGTTCACCACAAAGTTTGGGTTGGCACCAAGTTTTTTTGGCTCGGTAACAACCTGTCTCCTTACAGGGAGAACCTACTACAACATGCCTTGCAACTTTGGAAACCGCTTCCTTCTATTTTTGTTCTCCATCCCTTCAATTTAAGCCAGAAATGGAGGAATTTTCTTATTTTATTGCATGAGAAGGCTCCTTCTAGTTCTCTTTGTTGTTGGCGGCCGTAAAGTTAGCAATGCATCCATCTTATCCATGAGAACTTTCTGAATATTAGTAAATTTCTGGTTAAGATCGTTGACAATCCGATTAGGCTCTTCTTTAGTAACAACTTCCAGTTGAGTAAAAGGTTCAGGTAGTTATTTCCATTGTTTAAATCTATTTGGTGGGTGTTTGCTTCATCATCACCAACTGTTGCTCCTACGGATCTTCCAAATGCAGATTTTTTTTTCCTTGGAGCCATTAGAATAGCAATCATTAGTTTCTCCAAGAAAACTTTTTGGATCTGACTTCTGGATCTTGTGCAATCTAAAGTAGAGAGCTTGATCAGAGCCTCGGTTTAGCTTTTTCAATGAAAGCACCAAAGTGTTGACACCAAAAATGGATCAACACTCAAGAATAGATTGTAGGGAACCTGTGAGATTAAGATCTAGTGGATATTAGTTGAAATAAAAGGAAAATAGCAGATATAAAGAAGAGGGACATAAGATTTTATAGTGGTCCGACAATCTATGGCCTATGACCACTTTATAACTTTGTTACTTATAGTTAAATATAGTATGTTTGAAATTACAAAAGATTGAAGAGATAATAAGTCACAAGTACATGGGTTAGATAGATTCTAAATCCTAGAATTGCCCAAAGTAGTTGCCTTGGGGACTATTATGTAGAGAAAGAAGATGAAGAAGAGGTAGAACTTCCGCCTAGTGGTGGAAGAAATCCGATCCTATTTTGGTTTCTCTATGGTTTTTATTTATATAGGAATAGCGATATGGAGGTTAAAGCCCACTTGTAATAAAGTGTAGAAGGCAACCCAAAGTCACATAAAAAAGCTGGAGTCTCCACAAGTTAACAGTTTGACTCGGTACCGACTTGACTAGCCTTGACCCGGTACCGAGTCAAGGGGTTAGGTTCAAACCTCCTTTCACTTTTTACTCTGCTCTTATATCTCTTAGTTGATTCGTCTCAAGTCATTTTCCATTATCATTGAGTTAATTCTAGCGATCTTGTTGATAGCACTTGAGTTATCCTGGCTTCTCTGATGTTATCTCATCAATCTCGGGATTGGTCATATAAATTTCCAATAAGACACTTGATACCGACTCCTTGGAGTTGCATAGGTATAGTGTGGAATTTTGGAAGTGGATGGGTTTATTTTGTTGAGTCAATGCCGACTTAAGACCCTTAACTCGGTGGCGACTTAAGGACTTAGTTTCAACCCAGCTTGAATTTTTCCAAGTTGCCTTCCTAACCTATTTTGGTGTGCTTCTAAGTTTTCAAGTCGTCTCGTCTTCATCTCGATGTTCTAACTTCCATTGACTTCTACTTGGGTAAAAACCCAATTAACAATTAGTGGAACCCTTCCCTTTCTCTTTCATCGAAGGAGAACTCAACGAAGTCGAAATAGCATCTAAAGCATATATCTTCACTATTTACTTCTGGTTCGCATGTTCATGTCAATTCTTCTACAAATGTCTTGTCTTATTACAATTATAGAACATCATTCCTTCAAATTTGCAGTTCTTACTCAGATGACCCTAATCACCATAGTTATAGCAAATAATGTTCCATTTAGCATACTTCCACCATGGGACTGGTTCTTCTTACCATTCCACTTCTTCTTGCTCCCCTACTTTGCTATGGCTTTGGCTTTTCTTTAGCATCAACATCTAGTTTGGACTTAGGGTAAAAACTCTCACAGTGAAGAGATTTCTCAATGAGTTTCCAAAAGGCATGTCAATAAATCCCACCAACTTCTCTCCTGGATAATCATCCAAGCCCATTATAAACTTTTCATTCTTCTTCAATAAAGTGTCGATGAAAGACCTCCCATGCTTAGACAAAGCATCAAACTTAGCCACATACTCAAAGAATGACATATTTCCTTGCTTTAACTCTACCAACATCCTAAACAATAATGACTTCTAGGCCATCGGTATGAACTTTTCCTCGAATATGGTCTTAATCTAATCCCAAGTGAACAGGTCCTTGGTATTAGTAAGCTTTATAATGTTCCACCTATTCATAGCTAATCCTTGGAGCTATTAAGAAGCCAAACTCTTTCTTATAGCATCATTTGATTATAAATCATCAAAAATCCTTTCATAGGTATTCAACCAATCCTATACTTTCATAGCCGATTTAGTTCCTTGAAATGGTTTTCCACCAAGGCTGGAAAAATCATTATTCGGCTTTGCAAATTCAGCCCTAAGCATGAACAATTGAGCACTACCACCAACAGCAACATTCAAAGCAGCCGATTGGATAGCTTCCCCTTATCTCAAATGGATCATGTAATACCTTGAAAATTTTAGAAACTAATATTAAGGGTATTCAACCCCTGAAGTTCTTCACGGTGTTTCTTGAATGCCAGCTCATTTTCGATCTATATAAAAATGATCAGTCCCTAATAAAGAAAACTGCATTAGTGGTACTCGCGTATGTAATGCGATATATACGTACTATATATAGTATATAGTTTTGAAAACTAAAATATATAACAAGCATGCTCTTTTGTATGTACTCTCACTCTATTCTAAAGGATAACTTCCCCTTATCTCTAATGGATCATGTAATACCCAGTGAATTTTAGAAACAAATATTAAGGGTATTTTAGTAATTTTAGCTAAAAGGGCAAAAAGGGAATTTTACAAACATTTGAATTTAAGAACAAAAATTTTATCATTGCATAAAGATTATATTTTAAGAATTTTAAATATAAGAACATGCAAATTTGATATCATATGTAAGAATTATTAACAAAATAAGATTGTAGATTTTGTAAATGGGCTTAGTTTGTTAAGGTTTGAAGTTGAAATTTTAAATTGTTATTATTACTCCCTCTTCTCACTCATATTTCATTTTTAAAACTTACATACTTATCATTTTCTTCCTAACTCCATTGCTCTATTCTTCCTCTTGCTCAGCCTCATCATTTTCTTAATGAATTCTAAATCTGTAAAAATAGATAAATGTATTACATCGATCAACGTGAGAAGAGGAGTTCGATTATACCATCCTTTGTACGATTCAAGAGATTTTGGTTGACTATGTTTTTTGACTAGCAAGGATCGAGAGGCTAATTCAAGGATTTCTACGGCTACGTGACTCGATTTAGTGAGTGGAAATCATCTACTTCGATTATAATGTCTATATGCAAATATTTCATTGTATAAGTACTGTTAGGGTTAATTAATGAATAGATATGTAAATAAATTTTGTAAATTGAATGTAAATCATTACCTAAAACATATAAATGTTAATTATACTATATTATTGCCTAAGTGATGATCATAATAAATTAAATTGGGTTAATTGCGTTTGGGTATTGTAATAGTTGAATTTGGATTAAAGGACAATATAAAATGATACTATAAAGTTTAAAAGGGCAGGAATGTGAGGTATAATGCCCTAAAACATGTAATGACGATTATGCCACTAGCAAAGCCATTGGGTTTGGCCTCTTTTTCCATATCTGGATCGGATGGATCTGGTTCTGCAAGGTCTATGGCCATCTCATGATCATGAAGCTTTTTGGTATATTCCGATCCCAGGTCCGGCTCTTGAGAGTCTGAATCATGCTTATCCATTACCGAAGACGAACATAAGGATTGTCTACATTTAGGAATTAGAAAGATGGAGATCAAGATGAAATTTGGTCAGTTGTGGGGGTTTTTGCTTTAGGCCGGAGGTAGGAAATGCTTCCTAAGCGTTCACCAGTCCATCGGTGTATACCACACTGGTGCAACGATGGTACTTGAAAATTGTAGTTTTAACCTAGGCCCATTTAGGGACGAACCAAATAAGCAATTATTTATCATTTTGGTTTTTATGCAACATGAGGATCTCATACGATGTACACATGCATGTTTTTCCAAGCATTATGTGATGTATCAGTATATGTGCTTACACGTGTATTGAGGTTTAGCTTTGTTTAACTAATACTGATACATTCATAAACTGGTCTTTGCTCAACTATTTCTCTGTGTTTGTGTTGTGTTAGACCATGTTTATCTAACACAATTCCCTCTTACAATCAACCTATGTTTAACCGATTCTAGTTATTCTATGTTTACCTAATCACCACTCTTTTGTTTAACTAACTCATATGTTTTATGTAACGATCCGTAGATTTATGATATTTAATAAATTTAATTAATGTAATTTCAAATTTGTTTGAGAATAAAATGCAGAGATTTGGTATAGTTGAATCTGTAAAAGTTAATATAAATATTTACTTTAATGGTGTTCATTAATACAAAGATGTAAATTGTGTAGATAGTAATATTGTATGGCTGTAGTGAAAGGAAAAGAAAACTGATGGAAACATAAAATTTATTATTATGTAAACAAAAGCATAGTTTGAACAAATTTATGGAAATTGATATAAACAGTGTTTGTAATCAGTTTGATTATTAATAATTGAAAGATGGAGATGCGTAAATACGTTAATGAATTTAAAATGGGAAAGAAAGAATATATATAATAATAAGCAATTGATTCTATTAAGGGAATTAAATTATAATTAATGGTCATTTAATAAATTCAACGTTTTGTGAGGAATCAAAATAGTTGTGTAAAATATGTACAAACTACGATTTGGAATTTATTGGATTTATAACGGTTTTGTTATTAAGTGTATGAGTTTAAAAGTTATTCCATTTTGTAAAGTAATAGAAGAATGCATGTAAATATAAACAGGGCTTAATAGAATTTGATACTTAATAAATTGAATAAATTGCCCATTTATGTAGATATGTATAGTGGACTATAAATGGCCTAAGCAAATTAAATGGGATAATTATTGAGATTTGTACTATGAAAATAAATAGTAATATTTATTTGCAAGTAATAAAAGCCTATTTAGGTAACTAGAATTTAGATTTAACGACTATTGTATGTTACCTATTCTTGTTTCTTATTAATTTAAAACTTTGGAATTTATTCAATTTATCCGCCAATTTACTGCAGTTAAAGTGAGATGGATCGGTGATTGAGTAATGTAAATATAAATAAGATGCAAAACAAAGGAAATCTTATTTATAATAATTTGTGTAGAATAAAATAAAGAAATCAGTAATTGATAGTGGGAAAATGGGGATGCAATGAGATCTTAAGTGATAATAACTCTGTAGGCAAGTGATAACAGAAATTTGTGTATAACCAAATAAAAATCCAAATTTATTTGGAAACCAATTGCAATCAATTGAATTTATTGCAATTTAATGGATTTAATATTTAATAGTTTATGTAATTATTATTTGGAAGAAATGGGAGTTATTTGTAAAAAGTATGAACCAAATGATAATTTTTCTTATAGAATAGTGAAATAAAATAGATATAAAGGTTTCAATTATACACTGAAATTCATATTCACCATAAAATGTTAATTGAAACCAAAGTAGTAAATATAGGAGTCAAGACCATTCATTAATTTGTATTTATTGCAATGGTTAATACCATAGAATAAGGTTAAAGCTAATTCAGATTTTTATTTGACCATTGTTGATGTAACTTTAGAAAACAAGATTCTATTTATAATTTGAATATTAAGGTCAACAAATGGTATTTGCTGCATATAAAATGGATTCTAACGTAAATTATTACGTTATTGAATTTAGATTGGAATGGTAAACAATTGAGTGGATTTAATAGATTTATCAAACATACAATATTAAATTCATTAAGATTGGAATTTATAATAGTTAAGAAAATAAGGGAATGATGTTTGCAATCATTGCAATAGATATTAATTTAGGATTGCCTTAAATTAAATTAAGGCAAATAAATGGGAATAAAAGTTTATTGACAATTTGAAATATAATTATGGTAAAAAAAAAAAGGGTTAATTACAAGTAAAAATGAGTTGAAAGGGAAATCAAATCTATTTATCTAATTGGATTCAAGTTGAGATGGAAATCCAATTATTTATTTAGTTAGATTTAAGTTAAGAGTATAAAGGTATAAGATGTAATAATTGAGTTTTAGAATATAATTTATAATTTCCAGATAATAAGAAAGTGCAGATATTAACACTGCAAACTGATATATTTATGGATTTTAATTCACATCCAAGCTTGTTAAATCAATTAAGATTGATTGAATTATATAAGTAATGAATCCAGCCAATATTAGAAATTGAAATATAAAAATTGGATTTTTGTGATTTATTTAATTGATTTAATAAATATTAAAAATAGCCATTTTGGGCACGGACTCGGATTTCGACGAAACCAGTTTCATCGGATCCGTATCAGTGAATTATTATAGGATTTCAAATTTCGTATCGATCGGACTTGTTGTTTGATCGTACGGACGATAAACGCCTTGAAATCAATTTTATTAAAATCAATTTGAAAATCAATTTGGAAATCTTGTTTTTAGCATAACTTCTTCATACGATCAAATTTGGACGGGAAAATTTTTCCATCGCGTTCAGAATATTTCAAAATACCTATTTGGATATATAGTTTTAACAAATTCGGTTCCGGAGGCATAGCGGGCTTTTTGGGCCATAGTTTGTTGCCTACGTTCATCCTATAGTCTATCTACCCTACCTCTAGCCCATCTATAAGTATACCGTGATAAACCCTAGCCTCCTTTCTTCTGTCAATTGGATATACGTACATTTTCTTCATCCCTTTCTCCTCTCCAGTTCAAATCTAAAGCCAAAACTCAAAAAAAAATTCAGAAAATTCCCGAAAAAATATATGTTGTAGTCTTCATCGATACAAATCTACGGGTGATGTTTGTTTCTGCTATCGACCTTTAGTTCAGACAGAAAACTCGGTCAAAGCAGCAATATTCGAAACCCTAAGCTTGAAATTGGGGGTTTTCGATTTAAGCCGAAATCGACGAAATTGGTTCTGGGTATTGTAGCACTCGACGATAGGGTTCGTTCAAAGGTGGTTGGAGGTTGTATGGTGGGACGAGGCGGCCAAAATCAGTGAGTTAGGGTTCGAAGACCCTAACACCCAGGTGGCGGCGCACGGCGAGATGGGCGACCGGACCATGGGGGAGGCGTGGCGCTCGGCGAGGGGAGGAGAATAGGATGTGTTGGTGGTGGTCTGGTGTCGTGTAGGAGGTGGAAACGTTGGTCAAACGACGCGTGCATGGGTTCAAGGCTGTGCTGTGCATGGCTACAGGGAGACGCGCGTATTAGGAAGGAGGGCAGACCTCTGGTGATGTGGCATTGGAGTTTGTTGGTTTGTTTTGTTCTTTGTTTTATTTAATTTCGTTTTCCAACAGCGTTTAATCATATAACTTTCGCATACGGACTCCGATTCAAACGAGATTTTTTTGTTAGGTTCGTTTTTAAATTTCGGATCTGATGACGCAGGTTTGGACAGATTTGGAGACTGTCAAAATTTTGAGTTTAAATTGAATTTAAATTCGATTTAAATTCCAAAGGTGAGTGTTTTAACCCACTCACAATTACTAGAAGCTTTTATGTTTGTTAAATAAATTTTAGAAATGAATAGAAATTTATTTATGAGCTTTTGGGCATGTTATTTCATCCATATCTGTTGAATTGCATTTTTTGAATTTAGCTGTTAATTTAAATTGATTGATTGCATATTAATTGGCTGTTAGAAATTATTGTTTGCATAAGAACTGCTAGTTAACAGTTATGTAAATTATTATTGAGTAAACTGTTAGATAAATAGTTGATAAATTTAATTTGGAAAAAACTGACAGTTATTACCTGTTGTATATGTTCATAGATATATACTGTTATTGATTGAAATTGGTTGATGGTTGCGATTGGATGATGGATGTTGTTGATGAATGAATGTTTATTGCATATCATTAAAATTGCAAATTTATCATGCATATTTCATTTTTCGGGATTGTGGTTTGAAATGATAAAACCGCAAAGTTTATTTTTAAATTGCGGATTGAAATGATAAATATCCGTATCACTTGACCATAGGATAGAAAATTATATACAGGCACCGCGGTCTATATATAACTATTTTAATGTGATTTCTATGGTTTGGATGGAATACGGTTTATAATAATCTTAAATTTTATACTGTATAAATATTTTTCTTCCGTATTTATGTACATGAAAAGTTGGAAATTTTGAAATAAAAAGGTGTATAAATTCCCTTAGTAAAATGGAAGAAAATTTAGAAAATGGAGTTGGATAAATTTATATCATATGTTTAAATGTTAAGTTTGGAAATTTAAGATATGATATTTATAATTGGATTTTTCCCAAGATAAATTGAAATGAATATTCTAATATGAATTTGAATTGGAAAAATATTCTAATATAATTGGAATCGAAAAATACATATGTTTTATTGCTAGAAATTGGAGTTGTTTAAGGATTTATGTGAATATTCAAACTAAATAATAAAACATTAATTTGTTGAAAGAATATATTCCAATTTTAGTTTTTGAATATTAATACTCCAATGGATTTATATATATGGAAATTGAAATGGTTTTGGAACTTAAGAGTGATATCTAAATTATGGTTTTAACTTTAGATAAAGAAATATTTCCATAAAGCCATATAACTTATTTCTTTACAAAGTGACAGTAAAGTTAAGCTTTTTAATTCGCATACCGTTGAATATCCAAACCATTTGAGTTTTAAAAGTTATGGTTTGAAATTATGGATTTCCAAAAATATTATGCTTTGAAAATATTCGATTTTCAGATATTATGAAGTTAAAGCCTTTTTATTATTGGAAAGGAATTATATTTGGGATAAGTGGTAAAATATGGTTTTGGGTTTTGGAATGATATCGTAATATTATGGTTTTGAAATGGATTATATTCTGGTTTTAAAAGTATAAACTGCTTTAAAGAACCGCGGTGTTATAATAACGATGGATTGGCAAAGAGACCGGGATCGGATATGGACATACTCTCTGTCGATACCGAAAACCACTTTGACTAACCGTGTACGCGGTGGAGATTCCAGAATGAAGTAGGTTGGTGGCGACGATTCCTGTAAGGTAAATACGTGGACCCGACTCCCGTGAGTTGGCATAAGGTGGCTAAAACAGGAGCGATCGACGGGTTAATGAGGTCATTCCTCTGATCGGACACTCCTCTTCGATATTATACTATGACTTTGGATTGATTCAGTGGCCACTTCTATTTTTTTTGATTTGGGGAGTTGTTTCGAGGTGGGCGGTTGCTGCGGCTTCGCGTTACCATCGGCCCGGAAGCGTAATTGGTATATCTACCCTGGCATTGCCTAGTTGTGCCGTGTCACCTACCCTATCGCGCCTTGTACGAGTTTGGTTTTCTCCCGTAGCCCGTGTGATATCCTCTAGTGGCTTCCCGATCAGGAGGGACTATGATATTGGATGGACTACTGGGACTATTACGTGTTAAGGGCTATATGGGTAACCCCTTAACGCTATTAAAAAGTAAGTTTATTTTATAAATAGACACTATTATAATAACGCAATATACTACATAGTAAATAGTTTAACGGATCCTTAGGAGATGTAAATCCCGAGCATCTCTTGAGTTACTGTACTCATATTTATTTCTGTTTATTTAACTCACATAAGATATTCTAGCCTGACTCGAGTGTTTTGTCTTTTCAAATTCGCTCGGGTCAGTCCGAGCATTTCAGGATAGCAGATTTAGCTTGGAGGACGAAGACGAAGATTCAGCATTATTTATATATAGTATTGCACCACACACTCTTTATATTCCGCTGCATTGTTGTATTGGTATGTGTGACTCTGATGTTCATTGTATAAGTGAAATAACTATTTTGTAAACTGTTTTGAATTGTATATTTATTATTATATTTTATCCTTCCGCTGTGAGATTCTATTTTGTTTTATTTCTTCTCTATTTTTCTTATTTACCCCATAACACTCCTCCCTTGCGTATGCTTTGAATCGGCACGTGTGTCGTTTAAAGTGTGCGAAAAGGCGGGATGTTACAGTTGGTATCAGAGCCAGGTTTAGCGATAAACCTTGGCTTTGTGGGGTTTGACTCTTTGTTAATAGGACAGTAATATCCTATGGGAGTCGCTGAGTGTATACATATGAGAGAGCGTACTTGTTAGTATTGATAAAAAGATTTTAATATTGTGTTAATCTGTTCCGCTTTGTATTTATAAATTCCGGTTGATGCATGGGACGCTATGTCATCAATAGAGATTTCTAAACACTTAATAGGACAGACCGACAAAATATTTGTTTTTAATATAGGTGAATGAAATAATTTTGCCTATTATATTTTCTATATATAAAATATTTTATAAAGATATATATATATTTGGTTGCTATAGATTGGGTGTTAGGAAGTAAAATATTTATAAAAAAAAACTGAAGCTAAGTGAAATTATAATAAACCAAATTTGGAGATTTTAGAACTTAAGTCCGGGATTTTGAAAATTTGCTTTCAAAAAAAAAATTGTGAAAGATAATGATTTGATTTATAAGTAATTTCTTATGTAAATATTTAGTATAATTCGGGAAAAATTGTGTTAAAGAAGATTTTGGAAAGAAAATAAATTCTGTACTTTCCTCTCTGTCGCTGGAAAATAATTTCGGTGATGACGGCCGCATCATCGACTTTCATTTTCGAGTTTCGAAGGGGAAAGGCCACTGTAGTAAATTCTACTACAGATTTATTTTAGAACTTTCTAAAATTTTCTTTTATTGTTCTAACTATAATTAGAGATATTGAGTAGTAAGAACTTATTTATCTATTATTTTGAAATAAATTGAATTTTTAACCCGGTATTTAAATTCTAAATTTTTCCGTTAATTAATTGTTTAAAATTTTGTTAGTGAAATAAAAGTTAAGTAATAAATGAATTGAAACCTCTAATTTAAATAAGAGAATTATTGCAAAGTTATAAAGAGAAATTGAATACATAAGAGAGAGAAAGGTAATATGGATTAACATTGAATTTAATTTGGAGATTTAACTTGTATAAGTTCAATTGCATTTCCTTAACATGAATAACTTACCCAAATATAAAAGTTGAAATGTTAAATAAGAAACTAGAATTGAATATTTTACAAGTAGGAATCTTGGAAATAATGAAGTATTCAATAATTACCGTTATAAATAAAAATTAAATGGTATAACTTAAGTGATAATTAAAATTTTATTGAAAATAAAGTTAAGAATTATTAATAGATGATATGAACCTGAGTATATAACATGAAATTCAAAATAAGAATTTATTATATGATTGTTCACTTAAGTATGTTTAATCTCCCCTATTCTAATATAATGGAAAGTAGGAAAAATTGAAATGACTGCAATTCATAGTTGATGAATAAATAAAAACTTCCACTTATAAGAATAAATATTAGCAGATTAAGAATTTGAGGGAAATCTTACAAGTGAAGAGTAAGGAAGTGAAGATATTCAAAATATTTGTTGTTATTAATAAGAATTTATTTATAAACTTAAGTAATAAAAGGAAACTTAAGTAATAAAAGGAAATACAAATATAATGAATTTTGTGATAATTTGAAAATAAAACTTGTCAGAAACAAAGAAATCCCTCATAAATGAGGGAAAGAAATCAAAACACTGAATTATGAAATAAGTGTATAATAAGCTATTTTGGTGTTGATTTGAATTGTTTGGTTGATGTATGTTTGTTGGGTAAGGAATTGTGGAGTTGTTGGATGAACAAATAATCTACCTTTGTTCCATCTTAGGCTGTTGAGCAACGGATGCACTTGATAGTTATTCTTCATTCGTACAACTTCAGAATTTGAACCCGAACAACTAATTGTTGTTTGATTTAAATGATTGTTTGTTGTATGTGGGTGTGCTGTTTGTATGGTTGTTGCATTTGATTGGATATGAATGATTGAATCCACCTAAACATTCACTGTAAAATAAATATTTAACCTTTTAGATTTTATTAGTAAATACAGGTGATGGAAGCCACTGCTACTGCTTTGGTCCGTAAAAATAATAAGCGTATTGCCCGACAAATAGGTACGTTTTCGGATTACGTTTAAAGCGCTATTTTATATATTTTTCCCGTGTGGATATTTTATTTTGGATATATATGTAAAATATTTGTATAATTGGATATTATATTTTCTCCAGAGTCCCTCCGTACAAAGGAGACTCTGCCAAAATTTTCCGTAAATTTTGGACTTAGAATTTTGTGAAAATATTTTCCAACTTTAATAATTCAAGTATTAAAGGATATAATGATTATATAAAACAAATGTATTTCATTAAAGGAAATTAATCCAGTAAAATATTGTTTATGAGTTAATATTTGAAATAAGATGCCCGGTTTTATTCTCCCTTCTCCCTTCTTTCCTTTTCGGGGACGAAAAGTTTTGAGTGGGGGAGATTGTAACGATCCGTAGATTTATGATATTTAATAAATTTAATTAATGTAATTTCAAATTTGTTTGAGAATAAAATGCAGAGATTTGGTATAGTTGAATCTGTAAAAGTTAATATAAATATTTACTTTAATGGTGTTCATTAATACAAAGATGTAAATTGTGTAGATAGTAATATTGTATGGCTGTAGTGAAAGGAAAAGAAAACTGATGGAAACATAAAATTTATTATTATGTAAACAAAAGCATAGTTTGAACAAATTTATGGAAATTGATATAAACAGTGTTTGTAATCAGTTTGATTATTAATAATTGAAAGATGGAGATGCGTAAATACGTTAATGAATTTAAAATGGGAAAGAAAGAATATATATAATAATAAGCAATTGATTCTATTAAGGGAATTAAATTATAATTAATGGTCATTTAATAAATTCAACGTTTTGTGAGGAATCAAAATAGTTGTGTAAAATATGTACAAACTACGATTTGGAATTTATTGGATTTATAACGGTTTTGTTATTAAGTGTATGAGTTTAAAAGTTATTCCATTTTGTAAAGTAATAGAAGAATGCATGTAAATATAAACAGGGCTTAATAGAATTTGATACTTAATAAATTGAATAAATTGCCCATTTATGTAGATATGTATAGTGGACTATAAATGGCCTAAGCAAATTAAATGGGATAATTATTGAGATTTGTACTATGAAAATAAATAGTAATATTTATTTGCAAGTAATAAAAGCCTATTTAGGTAACTAGAATTTAGATTTAACGACTATTGTATGTTACCTATTCTTGTTTCTTATTAATTTAAAACTTTGGAATTTATTCAATTTATCCGCCAATTTACTGCAGTTAAAGTGAGATGGATCGGTGATTGAGTAATGTAAATATAAATAAGATGCAAAACAAAGGAAATCTTATTTATAATAATTTGTGTAGAATAAAATAAAGAAATCAGTAATTGATAGTGGGAAAATGGGGATGCAATGAGATCTTAAGTGATAATAACTCTGTAGGCAAGTGATAACAGAAATTTGTGTATAACCAAATAAAAATCCAAATTTATTTGGAAACCAATTGCAATCAATTGAATTTATTGCAATTTAATGGATTTAATATTTAATAGTTTATGTAATTATTATTTGGAAGAAATGGGAGTTATTTGTAAAAAGTATGAACCAAATGATAATTTTTCTTATAGAATAGTGAAATAAAATAGATATAAAGGTTTCAATTATACACTGAAATTCATATTCACCATAAAATGTTAATTGAAACCAAAGTAGTAAATATAGGAGTCAAGACCATTCATTAATTTGTATTTATTGCAATGGTTAATACCATAGAATAAGGTTAAAGCTAATTCAGATTTTTATTTGACCATTGTTGATGTAACTTTAGAAAACAAGATTCTATTTATAATTTGAATATTAAGGTCAACAAATGGTATTTGCTGCATATAAAATGGATTCTAACGTAAATTATTACGTTATTGAATTTAGATTGGAATGGTAAACAATTGAGTGGATTTAATAGATTTATCAAACATACAATATTAAATTCATTAAGATTGGAATTTATAATAGTTAAGAAAATAAGGGAATGATGTTTGCAATCATTGCAATAGATATTAATTTAGGATTGCCTTAAATTAAATTAAGGCAAATAAATGGGAATAAAAGTTTATTGACAATTTGAAATATAATTATGGTAAAAAAAAAAAGGGTTAATTACAAGTAAAAATGAGTTGAAAGGGAAATCAAATCTATTTATCTAATTGGATTCAAGTTGAGATGGAAATCCAATTATTTATTTAGTTAGATTTAAGTTAAGAGTATAAAGGTATAAGATGTAATAATTGAGTTTTAGAATATAATTTATAATTTCCAGATAATAAGAAAGTGCAGATATTAACACTGCAAACTGATATATTTATGGATTTTAATTCACATCCAAGCTTGTTAAATCAATTAAGATTGATTGAATTATATAAGTAATGAATCCAGCCAATATTAGAAATTGAAATATAAAAATTGGATTTTTGTGATTTATTTAATTGATTTAATAAATATTAAAAATAGCCATTTTGGGCACGGACTCGGATTTCGACGAAACCAGTTTCATCGGATCCGTATCAGTGAATTATTATAGGATTTCAAATTTCGTATCGATCGGACTTGTTGTTTGATCGTACGGACGATAAACGCCTTGAAATCAATTTTATTAAAATCAATTTGAAAATCAATTTGGAAATCTTGTTTTTAGCATAACTTCTTCATACGATCAAATTTGGACGGGAAAATTTTTCCATCGCGTTCAGAATATTTCAAAATACCTATTTGGATATATAGTTTTAACAAATTCGGTTCCGGAGGCATAGCGGGCTTTTTGGGCCATAGTTTGTTGCCTACGTTCATCCTATAGTCTATCTACCCTACCTCTAGCCCATCTATAAGTATACCGTGATAAACCCTAGCCTCCTTTCTTCTGTCAATTGGATATACGTACATTTTCTTCATCCCTTTCTCCTCTCCAGTTCAAATCTAAAGCCAAAACTCAAAAAAAAATTCAGAAAATTCCCGAAAAAATATATGTTGTAGTCTTCATCGATACAAATCTACGGGTGATGTTTGTTTCTGCTATCGACCTTTAGTTCAGACAGAAAACTCGGTCAAAGCAGCAATATTCGAAACCCTAAGCTTGAAATTGGGGGTTTTCGATTTAAGCCGAAATCGACGAAATTGGTTCTGGGTATTGTAGCACTCGACGATAGGGTTCGTTCAAAGGTGGTTGGAGGTTGTATGGTGGGACGAGGCGGCCAAAATCAGTGAGTTAGGGTTCGAAGACCCTAACACCCAGGTGGCGGCGCACGGCGAGATGGGCGACCGGACCATGGGGGAGGCGTGGCGCTCGGCGAGGGGAGGAGAATAGGATGTGTTGGTGGTGGTCTGGTGTCGTGTAGGAGGTGGAAACGTTGGTCAAACGACGCGTGCATGGGTTCAAGGCTGTGCTGTGCATGGCTACAGGGAGACGCGCGTATTAGGAAGGAGGGCAGACCTCTGGTGATGTGGCATTGGAGTTTGTTGGTTTGTTTTGTTCTTTGTTTTATTTAATTTCGTTTTCCAACAGCGTTTAATCATATAACTTTCGCATACGGACTCCGATTCAAACGAGATTTTTTTGTTAGGTTCGTTTTTAAATTTCGGATCTGATGACGCAGGTTTGGACAGATTTGGAGACTGTCAAAATTTTGAGTTTAAATTGAATTTAAATTCGATTTAAATTCCAAAGGTGAGTGTTTTAACCCACTCACAATTACTAGAAGCTTTTATGTTTGTTAAATAAATTTTAGAAATGAATAGAAATTTATTTATGAGCTTTTGGGCATGTTATTTCATCCATATCTGTTGAATTGCATTTTTTGAATTTAGCTGTTAATTTAAATTGATTGATTGCATATTAATTGGCTGTTAGAAATTATTGTTTGCATAAGAACTGCTAGTTAACAGTTATGTAAATTATTATTGAGTAAACTGTTAGATAAATAGTTGATAAATTTAATTTGGAAAAAACTGACAGTTATTACCTGTTGTATATGTTCATAGATATATACTGTTATTGATTGAAATTGGTTGATGGTTGCGATTGGATGATGGATGTTGTTGATGAATGAATGTTTATTGCATATCATTAAAATTGCAAATTTATCATGCATATTTCATTTTTCGGGATTGTGGTTTGAAATGATAAAACCGCAAAGTTTATTTTTAAATTGCGGATTGAAATGATAAATATCCGTATCACTTGACCATAGGATAGAAAATTATATACAGGCACCGCGGTCTATATATAACTATTTTAATGTGATTTCTATGGTTTGGATGGAATACGGTTTATAATAATCTTAAATTTTATACTGTATAAATATTTTTCTTCCGTATTTATGTACATGAAAAGTTGGAAATTTTGAAATAAAAAGGTGTATAAATTCCCTTAGTAAAATGGAAGAAAATTTAGAAAATGGAGTTGGATAAATTTATATCATATGTTT